>JALAZF010000533.1:0-1367767 GCA_022829125.1 Lathyrus tuberosus | reverse complement strand
TTAGAACACCCACACAAGGTCAAAAATCGAGACAAAAAATCGGAGCTACGACATCATTAGATGAGTAATACGCTCTCTAAGCTTAGTCCTTCTCCATAGCCTATTGATAATGTTATTAATAATTTTTCTATACACTCCTATATACGTATCCACCACTGTTGCCCCCGTATTCCTATAAGTTTCCTCATTCCTGTACATCCAACATCCGTAAACCGTTTCCGCGAATGCAGTCTTTAGAATTTTGCTGCCACAGTTCTTCTTTGCACTTTGTTGGATCATCCATTGAATTTCTTCATCCCATTTTAAGGGTTTATGATTAATATTAAGCCACTTGATTACCCCAGACCAAATGTTGCAGGTAGTACTACAACCAAAAAATAAATGTTGGATAGTTTCTTCTTCTTCGCAAAACACGCAAACCTCCTCATCAATCAAACCAAACCTTTTTAACCTATCCTTAGTTGGTAGACGCTGATGACATGCTTGCCAAAGTGTGAAAATTGCGCGCGGTCGAGCCTCATTGTCGTACATTATCTTCCTCCACGGGACTGCATCTTTTTGAGTGAGTAAAACATGATATAAGGTCTTATTGTGGAACTTACCTGTAGCACAGGCCTCTTGCCATTGGCTCAGGTTCTGGACATCGTCTCTTTGGTACAGGATGTGCCGCAAAATCACGAACAATTGGTTGAGATGGGAACTGTCATGACAGACTGGGTTGTCTTGATGTAGTAAGTGTGACGCCCCCAATCTATACCCCCACTTAATAAAAAGCAGTAAAAGAAAATTCGAAATTTCGTCAGAGTATATTTGAAAACACAGCACAGACGGGAGAATCACATCAATTTGAAACAAAACATAACATACAACACCTGCCCATAAAGATATGCAACAGTGGGGTAGCAATCAACAGAGGAAACTTTGTTCCTTACACCCACTTTTCAGAAGTTAGAATAAAAGCGGAAAATCTAAAATCTGAATAACATATATACATATATACATATAAACAGTCTGTCATACATCAAGTTATACATGTACAATCCAAAATATATCATCAGATATACAAAATAATCACAAACGGCCACCCTAGCTACCCGGTGTCACATATCAGAGCCGACCGACAAAAGAATGAAGACGCAATGCTTCACAAAAGGAATACCTCCAGCAACTCTAATCTGCAATGCCTCATAGAGCATTATAAAACAGCAGAAGGGTGAAAAAAACAACCATAATATATTTGCATATAATTATATATATCAACATAAAAATACACATATCAAGTATTCTCACCACAGGGTCACATGCCAACACATAAAGCATATACAGATTATATTCACGTAATCCCATATCCACACATCATGCATATGTTTATACACAAACATATCATTCATAATTCAAGGCATTTAACACGAATACACCTCAATTCGCAAATGCTATCACCCGCTCAATCACACAATGTCTCCATCCCCAATTGCATATTAATCATGCCCAATACATTTATCACAAATGCACATCACAATGTCTCGCACATAATCAACTAAATCATGATTTTCCACATATAACCAATACAATCATAATTCATGCAGATGCAAAGAGACCGACACAACGACTCTCTATGCAAATGCATATGCGGTACCGACACCAAGATTTCATATCTCATCACTAGTTCACTCAGGAACTCTGCTGGAACCATCGCTCGTTACTGAGGATCACTCAAGTAACACCCCGTCGGGCCTACGATGTTCACCCGTCGCTTTAGGTCCTCTTGGTATAAGGTGCACGACGTTTATGGATTGCTTTAGGTCCTCTCGGTATAAGGCGCACAATCCGATCGCTTTAGGTCCTCTTAATATAAGGCGCACGATCGTCTATAATCATCGCTTTAGGTCCTCTCGGCATAAGGCGCACGATGTCATAGCGGATTCCCTCTGGAACCAAACCGTCACTCAGGACGTTTCAACAATGCATATCATGATGCTTGGCATACAATGACTCATAACATTTAATATGCACATATATACACATCCATAATCATGCATATATCAACAATTACCATACATCGCATTTTCTTGCCGTAAGGCCACCAATCATCATCACAATAAGTATTTCATGCAAGTACATCACACAACAGTGCACAAGTCACACAATATCCACACCAACAACACATTGCATATACACATCAAGTTCACACAATTAAACGGCAAAAGTCAACAAAACACACTATTCAAACATCATACATCCATCACCAATACATATCAATCATGCACAACATTTTATCACATATACTCACGTCATATAACAGCACACAAGCTATACGTTACATATCAAAAGCATGTAGCATGATAACACGTCATTCGCACACCAATACGACGGTAAAAATCCGACAATACAACACTTTTTCAAAATCACGACTTAAATAAATCATCTACTGACCTCCAACCCATTTTTATTAGAAAGAATATTTCGCTAGCTTTCCAACACTTCGAACGGGAACCAAAACGGACTTACGGATCAAAAGTTATGAATTTTTGAAGTTTTGGAATTTTCATGTTGCCCAGACCTGCGCGCTGAGCGCGCAGACTGCTGCAAGTTCAGCCTTAAAAACACCATTTTTAGACCGCCGGACATCCGTTTTCGATTCCGTAAAAAGCTGCGATCTCAGAATTCAACGTACTACAATATTTTCACTATTAAAAGTCCATCCAACACATTTTCACGGTTGAAATATTTTGACACATAGTTTATCAATTTAACTCAATTCCAAACTCGATCAAAATTACTCGAAAATACACAAACAACCATTCCCGATTAAATATCAACCTATATCAATGTTACCAGACATTTCCAAACACTCTAACTCGATCACAACATCAATTTACACAAAACATCGATATATATCAAAAACGCAAAAGTTACAAATTTGACTCAATTCAATCAAACGATCATGCTAAAACACGACCCAACATCACACGACTCTACTACGCGATTTATTCCGACTTTCGTCCGTGAAAACATCGATTTCTAACCATTTTTCTCATTTCGACCTATATTTGAAAAAGACAACAAAATCTCACACAAACATACATAATCATACACAAACTTAGTATAATCGAGTTTCGCACCCTTACCCGATAAATTCGTGTTTGAAAAGTCGGTTGAATCGGGTCCTAAATCCACAAGTTTTTCCTCTTTTTCTTCTTTTTCCTCTTCTCTTTCTCTTCTCCTTTTTCTTCTCTTTTCCTCTCAAAATTCTGTTTTTCTCTCTTTCTCACCTCTAACTTTCTATTTTAATAAAACAAATATCTAACCCAACAAAAAGACCAAAATACCCCTACACTCAAATATCTCGCAAACGCTCTCAAAATGCGACAAAATATAATCACGATGAAAAATAACATTTTCTAAATAAAAGTCGAAAATAAAATAATATAATAATAAAATAATCAAAACGACTCAATTAAATAAAAACTGACAAAACTGGGGCGTTACAATTCTCCCCCACTTAGACATTTTCGTCCTCGAAAATATTACCTGAGACGAACAGCTCTGGATACGACTCCCGCATCCGACTAACAAACATCAGGCCTACCAAAAGGCACACCACGAATAACACCGTTGACAAAACTACCTTGCTAACCGCAACCAAAACAACGACACGACAACGACGACAACTACTACGACAAGATGCAAAGCCCATACAATGCACTTGACGACCAACTCACAACTCAAAGAATACACAAGCACAAACTCACAGATTCACTCTTGAACCGAAACACAACAGGATCGTTACCCTCACCCTAGGTAACACTCCCCTAATTCCCCACACAGGAATTAGCTACCCGCACTCGAACCAACACAATGGAAACGAGGCAATAACACAAACAAGAACATAAAGATCCACGACACAACAAGATCTCAACAACATCAACAAAACCAGAATACCAACATCCTTGTCACACAACCTTATTACAACCATGCTACGATTCACCAATCGAACATATAACCAACAAAAGTCCAAAAAGTTTCTAATCACCTTAACTAACTTCGGAGCATCTCATAGTAACACCGCATCTACTTCCGATGATAACAAATATATCCCGTCACATAAAGTCGATCAACGCCTCAACTCAAACCAATCACCACTCTTATCAAACATTCCAACAATTGTAATTCTAATCAAACTCAACCAAAACATTCCAGTTACCTAATCCTAGAAGTGAACACTCATTCTCAATCGTCACCCTATACCATTGTCCGTACTCCATACACAATTTCTGCTCTTGACAATCCAAATTCCATCCTGTTGCAACAACCAACCAAAAAGGAACTCTCAAATATTACATCCACCCCTAAGGGTTTCCTACTCACTTAGCAGATATAGTCTCGACTATTCCCTGTTGTCCAATTAAGTTTACACACTACTCTCTGAGAACAACCCCTCAGTAATACCCAATCATTACCCCTCAGAGACATTCCAACTTAATCCACATACACAAACCCCCAATCCGTCTCATCTTCTGATATAAGAATTCTCATCAACTCACCAAAACAATCTGTAATCATTTTCTTAAATTCCAAACAATTCATTGCACACACTATCAAAGCCGGAAAGACACGTCTATTCCATCCAACATAATTTCCGTCTACTATCAACAAGAGATTAAGGGTGATCAGTTCCTCAATTTGTCAATAGACAGCTGACAATCATGATGAGGCATAAACCGTCTCCACCAAACTATAATAGCATTCCTTACATCTTATCCACAAAACTACCTAAGGCGCAAATCCTTAGTTGACGTAACCCTACTTCTGCATCCCTTCTTGAACCAGAAACCACAATTATAATCTTGCAATTCATAACACACTGAGCCAGCGCTCTACACCTGAAACAACCCGGAGAAGTACCAGCTTCTCCCCCACTTATCTCATTCTAACCTCTCCAACTGTAAACACACCAAATCCATCACAAGCCTTTACCATAAACGGTCAAAGAACAATTTAAACAAACCAAAGAAGTAATTACCGACCCCTAAGCAAAAGTATCGATAACCATCCCCAAAAATACAACAACAAATTCAAACGCTTCACACACCCATACGAAATAAATGAATGAGTTGCTCCAGTACCAATAATAGCAAATAAAGGCGTACTATTAATAAAACAAGTACCTTCAATCGAACGATCCGCACTAGTGGTCTCAGTTCCTGCCAATGCAAAAACCTTCTCACCAGCCTAAGCTTGCTTTGGTTTCGTACACCTCGTACTAATATGACCTGTTTCACCACAGGTAAAGCACTTAACCACATTCTTTCTCTTGCACTCAGCTGCTACATGTCCTAAGCCTCCACAAGTAGAACACCTACTCACATCTTTCTTACATTCGAGCTGACGATGTCCTACTTCACCACACTTAAAACATCTCGGAGAATTAGACATACCTACTCCACCTGACCTTCGGTCAAAAGTACCTCTTTGTTTACCCTTATCAGCCGGTGACACATACGGACCACCACGGAATTGTTGCTTCCCTTTCCTGTCACTTACACTTTTATAGTGAGCAGAACGAGCCTTACTATCTTCATCATAAATCCTACAGCATTCCACTAAATCAGCAAACCTCCAAATCCTCTGATAACCAATAACCTGCTTAATCTCAGGACGCAATCCACTTTCATACTTCACACACTTAGAAAATTCAGCAGTCGCTTCCACATAATGAGGATAAAACTGCACAAGTTCCACAAACTTAGCAGTATAGTCAACAACAGACATATTACCTTGTTTTAGCTCCAAAAACTCAATCTCCTTCTTTCCTCAGACATCCTCGGGAAAATACTTCCTTAGAAACTCTCGGCTAAACACTTCCCAAGTGATCTCTTCTTCCTCCGCAGCTTCCAACACCTGACGAGTACTAACCCACCAGTCATCAGCCTCCTCATGTAACATACGAGTGCCCAGCCTCACCTTATGATCATCTTCACAGTCCATTACTCGAAAAATCCTTTCAATTTCTTTCAACCAAATCTGTGCACCATCCGAATCATGTTTCCCTTTAAAGACCGACGGCTTATTCTTTCTGAACTCATCATTTCCGGCAGCATTCGATGCCCCCTGCACAGCTCGTGCCATAGCTTGCATCGCAGCAGCCAAAGCAGCATCATTTCGACCAGCCATATTCTGTTCGTCCAATTACAGAAACTATGGTTAAACAACAACTCACCAGAACACAACTGCCGCACCACAACAACTCGCCCAAAACTCCAGACACAACAGACACGGACTGGCTCTGATACCACTTAATGTGACGCCCCCAATCTATACCCCCAATTAATAAAAAGCAGTAAAAGGAAATTCGAAATTTCGTCAGAGTATATTTGAAAACACAGCACAGACGGGAGAATCACATCAATTTGAAACAAAACATAACATACAACACCTGCCCATAAAGATATGCAACAGTGGGGTAGCAATCAACAGAGGAAACTTTGTTCCTTACACCCACTTTTCAGAAGTTAGAATAAAAGCGGAAAATCTAAAATCTGAATAATATATATACATATATACATATAAACAGTCTGTCATACATCAAGTTATACATGTACAATCCAAAATATATCATCAGATATACAAAATAATCACAAACGGCCACCCTAGCTACCCGGTGTCACATATCAGAGCCGACCGACAAAAGAATGAAGACGCAATGCTTCACAAAAGGAATACCTCCAGCAACTCTAATCTGCAATGCCTCATAGAGCATTATAAAACAACAGAAGGGTGAAAAAAACAACCATAATATATTTGCATATAATTATATATATCAACATAAAAATACACATATCAAGTATTCTCACCACAGGGTCACATGCCAACACATAAAGCATATACAGATTATATTCACGTAATCCCATATCCACACATCATTCATATGTTTATACACAAACATATCATTCATAATTCAAGGCATTTAACACGAATACACCTCAATTCGCAAATGCTATCACCCGCTCAATCACACAATGTCTCCATCCCCAATTGCATATTAATCATGCCCAATACATTTATCACAAATGCATATCACAATGTCTCGCACATAATCAACTAAATCATGATTTTCCACATATAACCAATGCAATCATAATTCATGCAGATGCAAAGAGACCGATACAACGACTCTCTATGCAAATGCATATGCGGTACCGACACCAAGATTTCATATCTCATCACTAGTTCACTCAGGAACTCTGCTGGAACCATCGCTCGTTACTGAGGATCACTCAAGTAACACCCCGTCGGGCCTACGATGTTCACCCGTCGCTTTAGGTCCTCTTGGTATAAGGTGCACGACGTTTATGGATTGCTTTAGGTCCTCTCGGTATAAGGCGCACAATCCGATCGCTTTAGGTCCTCTTAATATAAGGCGCACGATCGTCTATAATCATCGCTTTAGGTCCTCTCGGCATAAGGCGCACGATGTCATAGCGGATTCCCTCTGGAACCAAACCGTCACTCAGGACGTTTCAACAATGCATATCATGATGCTTGGCATACAATGACTCATAACATTTAATATGCACATATATACACATCCATAATCATGCATATATCAACAATTACCATACATCGCATTTTCTTGCCGTAAGGCCACCAATCATCATCACAATAAGTATTTCATGCAAGTACATCACACAACAGTACACAAGTCACACAATATCCACACCAACAACACATTGCATATACACATCAAGTTCACACAATTAAACGGCAAAAGTCAACAAAACACACTATTCAAACATCATACATCCATCACCAATACATATCAATCATGCACAACATTTTATCATATATACTCACATCATATAACAGCACACAAGCTATACGTTACATATCAAAAGCATGTAATTTGATAACACGTCATTCGCACACCAATACGGCGGTAAAAATCCGACAATACAACACTTTTTCAAAATCACGACTTAAATAAATCATCTACTGACCTCCAACCCATTTTTATTAGAAAGAATATTTCGCTAGCTTTCCAACGCTTCGAACGGGGACCAAAACGGACTTACGGATCAAAAGTTATGAATTTTTGAAGTTTTGGAATTTTCATGTTGCTCAGACCTGCGCGCTGAGCGCGAAACCTGCTGCAAGTTCAGCCTTAAAAACACCATTTTTAGACCTCCGGACATCCGTTTTCGATTCCGTAAAAAGCTGCGATCTCAGAATTCAACGTACTACAATATTTTCACTATTAAAAGTCCATCCAACACATTTTCACGGTTGAAATATTTTGACACATAGTTTATCAATTTAACTCAATTCCAAACTCGATCAAAATTACTCGAAAATACACAAACAACCATTCCCGATTAAATATCAACCTATATCAATGTTACCAGACATTTCCAAACACTCTAACTCGATCACAACATCAATTTACACAAAACATCGATATATATCAAAAACGCAAAAGTTACAAATTTGACTCAATTCAATCAAACGATCATGCTAAAACACGACCCAACATCACACGACTCTACTACGCGATTTATTCCGACTTTCGTCCGTGAAAACATCGATTTCTAACCATTTTTCTCATTTCGACCTATATTTGAAAAAGACAACAAAATCTCACACAAACATACATAATCATACACAAACTTAGTATAATCGAGTTTCGCACCCTTACCCGATAAATTCGTGTTTGAAAAGTCGGTTGAATCGGGTCCTAAATCCACAAGTTTTTCCTCTTTTTCTTCTTTTTCCTCTTCTCTTTCTCTTCTCCTTTTTCTTCTCTTTTCCTCTCAAAATTCTGTTTTTCTCTCTTTCTCACCTCTAACTTTCTATTTTAATAAAACAAATATCTAACCCAACAAAAAGACCAAAATACCCCTACACTCAAATATCTCGCAAACGCTCTCAAAATGCGACAAAATATAATCACGATGAAAAATAACATTTTCTAAATAAAAGTCGAAAATAAAATAATATAATAATAAAATAATCAAAACGACTCAATTAAATAAAAACTGACAAAACTGGGGCGTTACAATTCTCCCCCACTTAGACATTTTCGCCCTCGAAAATATTACCTGAGACGAACAGCTCTGGATACGACTCCCGCATCCGACTAACAAACATCAGGCCTACCAAAAGGCACACCACGAATAACACCGCTGACAAAACTACCTTGCTAACCGCAACCAAAACAACGACACGACAACGACGACAACTACTACGACAAGATGCAAAGCCCATACAATGCACTTGACGACCAACTCACAACTCAAAGAATACACAAGCACAAACTCACAGATTCACTCTTGAACCGAAACACAACAGGATCGTTACCCTCACCCTAGGTAACACTCCCCTAATTCCCCACACAGGAATTAGCTACCCGCACTCGAACCAACACAATGGAAACGAGGCAATAACACAAACAAGAACATAAAGATCCACGACACAACAAGATCTCAACAACATCAACAAAACCAGAATACCAACATCCTTGTCACACAACCTTATTACAACCATGCTACGATTCACCAATCGAACATATAACCAACAAAAGTCCAAAAAGTTTCTAATCACCTTAACTAACTTCGGAGCATCTCATAGTAACACCGCATCTACTTCCGATGATAACAAATATATCCCGTCACATAAAGTCGATCAACGCCTCAACTCAAACCAATCACCACTCTTATCAAACATTCCAACAATTGTAATTCTAATCAAACTCAACCAAACCATTCCAGTTACCTAATCCTAGAAGTGAACACTCATTCTCAATCGTCACCCTATACCACTGTCCGTACTCCATACACAATTTCTGCTCTTGACAATCCAAATTCCATCCTGTTGCAACAACCAACCAAAAAGGAACTCTCAAATATTACATCCTCCCCTAAGGGTTTCCTACTCACTTAGCAGATATAGTCTCGACTATTCCCTGTTGTCCAATTAAGTTCACACACTACTCTCTGAGAACAACCCCTCAGTAATACCCAATCATTACCCCTCAGAGACATTCCAACTTAATCCACATACACAAACCCCCAATCCGTCTCATCTTCTGATATAAGAATTCTCATCAACTCACCAAAACAATCTGTAATCATTTTCTTAAATTCCAAACAATTCATTGCACACACTATCAAAGCCGGAAAGACACGTCTATTCCATCCAACATAATTTCCGTCTACTATCAACAAGAGATTAAGGGTGATCAGTTCCTCAATTTGTCAATAGACAGCTGACAATCATGATGAGGCATAAACCGTCTCCACCAAACTTTAATAGCATTCCTTACATCCTATCCACAAAACTACCTAAGGCGCAAATCCTTAGTTGACGTAACCCTATTTCTGCATCCCTTCTTGAACCAGAAACCACAATTATAATCTTGCAATTCATAACACACTGAGCCAGCGCTCTACACCTGAAACAACCCGGAGAAGTACCAGCTTCTCCCCCACTTATCTCATTCTAACCTCTCCAACTGTAAACACACCAAATCCATCACAAGCCTTTACCATAAACGGTCAAAGAACAATTTAAACAAACCAAAGAAGTAATTACCGACCCCTAAGCAAAAGTATCGATAACCATCCCCAAAAATACAACAACAAATTCAAACGCTTCACACACCCATACGAAATAAATGAATGAGTCGCTCCAGTACCAATAATAGCAAATAAAGGCGTACTATTAATAAAACAAGTACCTTCAATCGAACGATCCGCACTAGTGGTCTCAGTTCCTGCCAATGCAAAAACCTTCTCACCAGCCTAAGCTTGCTTTGGTTTCGTACACCTCATACTAATATGACCTGTTTCACCACAGGTAAAGCACTTAACCACATTCTTTCTCTTGCACTCAGCTGCTACATGTCCTAAGCCTCCACAAGTAGAACACCTACTCACATCTTTCTTACATTCGAGCTGACGATGTCCTACTTCACCACACTTAAAACATCTCGGAGAATTAGACATACCTCCTCCACCTGACCTTCGGTCAAAAGTACCTCTTTGTTTACCCTTATCAGCCGGTGACACATACGGACCACCACGGAATTGTTGCTTCCCTTTCCTGTCACTTACACTTTTATAGTGAGCAGAACGAGCCTTACTATCTTCATCATAAATCCTACAGCATTCCACTAAATCAGCAAACCTCCAAATCCTCTGATAACCAATAACCTGCTTAATCTCAGGACGCAATCCACTTTCATACTTCACACACTTAGAAAATTCAGCAGTCGCTTCCACATAATGAGGATAAAACTGCACAAGTTCCACAAACTTAGCAGTATAGTCAACAACAGACATATTACCTTGTTTTAGCTCCAAAAACTCAATCTCCTTCTTTCCTCGGACATCCTCGGGAAAATACTTCCTTAGAAACTCTCGGCTAAACACTTCCCAAGTGATCTCTTCTTCCTCCGCAGCTTCCAACACCTGACGAGTACTAACCCACCAGTCATCAGCCTCCTCATGTAACATACGAGTGCCCAGCCTCACCTTATGATCATCTTCACAGTCCATTACTCGAAAAATCCTTTCAATTTCTTTCAACCAAATCTGTGCACCATCCGAATCATGTTTCCCTTTAAAGACCGGCGGCTTATTCTTTCTGAACTCATCATTTCCGGCAGCATTCGGTGCCCCCTGCACAGCTCGTGCCATAGCTTGCATCGCAGCAGCCAAAGCAGCATCATTTCGACCAGCCATATTCTGTTCGTCCAATTACAGAAACTATGGTTAAACAACAACTCACCAGAACACAACTGCCGCACCACAACAACTCGCCCAAAACTCCAGACACAACAGACACAACAGACACAACAGACACGGACTGGCTCTGATACCACTTAATGTGACGCCCCCAATCTATACCCCCAATTAATAAAAAGCAGTAAAAGAAAATTCAAAATTTCGTCAGAGTATATTTGAAAACACAGCACAGACGGGAGAATCACATCAATTTGAAACAAAACATAACATACAACACCTGCCCATAAAGATATGCAACAGTGGGGTAGCAATCAACAGAGGAAACTTTGTTCCTTACACCCACTTTTCAGAAGTTAGAATAAAAGCGGAAAATCTAAAATCTGAATAACATATATACATATATACATATAAACAGTCTGTCATACATCAAGTTATACATGTACAATCCAAAATATATCATCAGATATACAAAATAATCACAAACGGCCACCCTAGCTACCCGGTGTCACATATCAGAGCCGACCGACAAAAGAATGAAGACGCAATGCTTCACAAAAAGAATACCTCCAGCAACTCTAATCTGCAATGCCTCATAGAGCATTATAAAACAGCAGAAGGGTGAAAAAAACAACCATAATATATTTGCATATAATTATATATATCAACATAAAAATACACATATCAAGTATTCTCACCACAGGGTCACATGCCAACACATAAAGCATATACAGATTATATTCACGTAATCCCATATCCACACATCATGCATATGTTTATACACAAACATATCATTCATAATTCAAGGCATTTAACACGAATACACCTCAATTCGCAAATGCTATCACCCGCTCAATCACACAATGTCTCCATCCCCAATTGCATATTAATCATGCCCAATACATTTATCACAAATGCACATCACAATGTCTCGCACATAATCAACTAAATCATGATTTTCCACATATAACCAATGCAATCATAATTCATGCAGATGCAAAGAGACCGATACAACGACTCTCTATGCAAATGCATATGCGGTACCGACACCAAGATTTCATATCTCATCACTAGTTCACTCATGAACTCTGCTGGAACCATCGCTCGTTACTGAGGATCACTCAAGTAACACCCTGTCGGGCCTACGATGTTCACCCGTCGCTTTAGGTCCTTTTGGTATAAGGTGCACGACGTTTATGGATTGCTTTAGGTCCTCTCGGTATAAGGCGCACAATCCGATCGCTTTAGGTCCTCTTAATATAAGGCGCACGATCGTCTATAATCATCGCTTTAGGTCCTCTCGGCATAAGGCGCACGATGTCATAGCGGATTCCCTCTGGAACCAAACCGTCACTCAGGACGTTTCAACAATGCATATCATGATGCTTGGCATACAATGACTCATAACATTTAATATGCACATATATACACATCCATAATCATGCATATATCAACAATTACCATACATCGCATTTTCTTGCCGTAAGGCCACCAATCATCATCACAATAAGTATTTCATGCAAGTGCATCACACAACAGTGCACAAGTCACACAATATCCACACCAACAACACATTGCATATACACATCAAGTTCACACAATTAAACGGCAAAAGTCAACAAAACACACTATTCAAACATCATACATCCATCACCAATACATATCAATCACGCACAACATTTTATCATATATACTCACGTCAGATAACAGCACACAAGCTATACGTTACATATCAAAAGCATGTAGCATGATAACACGTCATTCGCACACCAATACGACGGTAAAAATCCGACAATACAACACTTTTTCAAAATCACGACTTAAATAAATCATCTACTGACCTCCAACCCATTTTTATTAGAAAGAATATTTCGCTGGCTTTCCAACGCTTCGAACGGGGACCAAAACGGACTTACGGATCAAAAGTTATGCATTTTTGAAGTTTTGGAATTTTCATGTTGCTCAGACCTGCGCGCTGAGCGCGAAACCTGCTGCAAGTTCAGCCTTAAAAACACCATATTTAGACCTCCGGACATCCGTTTTCGATTCCGTAAAAAGCTGCGATCTCAGAATTCAACGTACTACAATATTTTCACTATTAAAAGTCCATCCAACACATTTTCACGGTTGAAATATTTTGACACATAGTTTATCAATTTAACTCAATTCCAAACTCGATCAAAATTACTCGAAAATACACAAACAACCATTCCCGATTAAATATCAACCTATATCAATGTTACCAGACATTTACAAACACTCTAACTCGATCACAACATCAATTTACACAAAACATCGATATATATCAAAAACGCAAAAGTTACAAATTTGACTCAATTCAATCAAACGATCATGCTAAAACACGACCCAACATCACACGACTCTACTACGCGATTTATTCCGACTTTCGTCCGTGAAAACATCGATTTCTAACCATTTTTCTCATTTCGACCTATATTTGAAAAAGACAACAAAATCTCACACAAACATACATAATCATACACAAACTTAGTATAATCGAGTTTCGCACCCTTACCCGATAAATTCGTGTTTGAAAAGTCGGTTGAATCGGGTCCTAAATCCACAAGTTTTTCCTCTTTTTCTTCTTTTTCCTCTTCTCTTTCTCTTCTCCTTTTTCTTCTCTTTTCCTCTCAAAATTCCGTTTTTCTCTCTTTCTCACCTCTAACTTTCTATTTTAATAAAACAAATATCTAACCCAACAAAAAGACCAAAATACCCCTACACTCAAATATCTCGCAAACGCTCTCAAAACGCGACAAAATATAATCACGATGAAAAATAACATTTTCTAAATAAAAGTCGAAAATAAAATAATATAATAATAAAATAATCAAAACGACTCAATTAAATAAAAACTGACAAAACTGGGGCGTTACAATTCTCCCCCACTTAGACATTTTCGTCCTCGAAAATATTACCTGAGACGAACAGCTCTGGATACGACTCCCGCATCCGACTAACAAACATCAGGCCTACCAAAAGGCACACCACGAATAACACCGCTGACAAAACTACCTTGCTAACCGCAACCAAAACAACGACACGACAACGACGACAACTACTACGACAAGATGCAAAGCCCATACAATGCACTTGACGACCAACTCACAACTCAAAGAATACACAAGCACAAACTCACAGATTCACTCTTGAACCGAAATACAACAGGATCGTTACCCTCACCCTAGGTAACACTCCCCTAATTCCCCACACAGGAATTAGCTACCCGCACTCGAACCAACACAATGGAAACGAGGCAATAACACAAACAAGAACATAAAGATCCACGACACAACAAGATCTCAACAACATCAACAAAACCAGGATACCAACATCCTTGTCACACAACCTTATTACAACCATGCTACGATTCACCAATCGAACATATAACCAACAAAAGTCCAAAAAGTTTCTAATCACCTTAACTAACTTCGGAGCATCTCATAGTAACACCGCATCTACTTCCGATGATAACAAATATATCCCGTCACATAAAGTCGATCAACGCCTCAACTCAAACCAATCACCACTCTTATCAAACATTCCAACAATTGTAATTCTAATCAAACTCAACCAAACCATTCCAGTTACCTAATCCTAGAAGTGAACACTCATTCTCAATCGTCACCCTATACCACTGTCCGTACTCCATACACAATTTCTGCTCTTGACAATCCAAATTCCATCCTGTTGCAACAACCAACCAAAAAGGAACTCTCAAATATTACATCCACCCCTAAGGGTTTCCTACTCACTTAGCAGATATAGTCTCGACTATTCCCTGTTGTCCAATTAAGTTCACACACTACTCTCTGAGAACAACCCCTCAGTAATACCCAATCATTACCCCTCAGAGACATTCCAACTTAATCCACATACACAAACCCCCAATCCGTCTCATCTTCTGATATAAGAATTCTCATCAACTCACCAAAACAATCTGTAATCATTTTCTTAAATTCCAAACAATTCATTGCACACACTATCAAAGCCGGAAAGACACGTCTATTCCATCCAACATAATTTCCGTCTACTATCAACAAGAGATTAAGGGTGATCAGTTCCTCAATTTGTCAATAGACAGCTGACAATCATGATGAGGCATAAACCGTCTCCACCAAACTATAATAGCATTCCTTACATCCTATCCACAAAACTACCTAAGGCGCAAATCCTTAGTTGACGTAACCCTACTTCTGCATCCCTTCTTGAACCAGAAACCACAATTATAATCTTGCAATTCATAACACACTGAGCCAGCGCTCTACACCTGAAACAACCCGGAGAAGTACCAGCTTCTCCCCCACTTATCTCATTCTAACCTCTCCAACTGTAAACACACCAAATCCATCACAAGCCTTTACCATAAACGGTCAAAGAACAATTTAAACAAACCAAAGAAGTAATTACCGACCCCTAAGCAAAAGTATCGATAACCATCCCCAAAAATACAACAACAAATTCAAACGCTTCACACACCCATACGAAATAAATGAATGAGTCGCTCCAGTACCAATAATAGCAAATAAAGGCGTACTATTAATAAAACAAGTACCTTCAATCGAACGATCCGCACTAGTGGTCTCAGTTCCTGCCAATGCAAAAACCTTCTCACCAGCCTAAGCTTGCTTTGGTTTCGTACACCTTGTACTAATATGACCTGTTTCACCACAGGTAAAGCACTTAACCACATTCTTTCTCTTGCACTCAGCTGCTACATGTCCTAAGCCTCCACAAGTAGAACACCTACTCACATCTTTCTTACATTCGAGCTGACGATGTCCTACTTCACCACACTTAAAACATCTCGGAGAATTAGACATACCTCCTCCACCTGACCTTCGGTCAAAAGTACCTCTTTGTTTACCCTTATCAGCCGGTGACACATACGGACCACCACAGAATTGTTGCTTCCCTTTCCTGTCACTTACACTTTTATAGTGAGCAGAACGAGCCTTACTATCTTCATCATAAATCCTACAGCATTCCACTAAATCAGCAAACCTCCGAATCCTCTGATAACCAATAGCCTGCTTAATCTCAGGACGCAATCCACTTTCATACTTCACACACTTAGAAAATTCAGCAGTCGCTTCCATATAATGAGGATAAAACTGCACAAGTTCCACAAACTTAGCAGTATAGTTAACAACAGACATATTACCTTGTTTTAGCTCCAAAAACTCAATCTCCTTCTTTCCTCGGACATCCTCGGGAAAATACTTCCTTAGAAACTCTCGGCTAAACACTTCCCAAGTGATCTCTTCTTCCTCCGCAGCTTCCAACACCTGACGAGTACTAACCCACCAGTCATCAGCCTCCTCATGTAACATACGAGTGCCCAGCCTCACCTTATGATCATCTTCACAGTCCATTACTCGAAAAATCCTTTCAATTTCTTTCAACCAAATCTGTGCACCATCCGAATCATGTTTCCCTTTAAAGACCGGCGGCTTATTCTTTCTGAACTCATCATTTCCGGCAGCATTCGGTGCCCCCTGCACAGCTCGTGCCATAGCTTGCATCGCAGCAGCCAAAGCAGCATCATTTCGACCAGCCATATTCTGTTCGTCTAATTACAGAAACTATGGTTAAACAGAAACTCACCAGAACACAACTGCCGCACCACAATAACTCGCCCAAAACTCCAGACACAACAGACACAACAGACACGGACTGGCTCTGATACCACTTAATGTGACTCCCCCAATCTATACCCCCAATTAATAAAAAGCAGTAAAAGAAAATTCGAAATTTCGTCAGAGTATATTTAAAAACACAGCACAGACAGGAGAATCACATCAATTTGAAACAAAACATAACATACAACACCTGCCCATAAAGATATGCAACAGTGGGGTAGCAATCAACAGAGGAAACTTTGTTCCTTACACCCACTTTTCAGAAGTTAGAATAAAAGCGGAAAATCTAAAATCTGAATAACATATATACATATATACATATAAACAGTCTGTCATACATCAAGTTATACATGTACAATCCAAAATATATCATCAGATATACAAAATAATCACAAACGGCCACCCTAGCTACCCGGTGTCACATATCAGAGCCGACCGACAAAAGAATGAAGACGCAATGCTTCACAAAAAGAATACCTCCAGCAACTCTAATCTGCAATGCCTCATAGAGCATTATAAAACAGCAGAAGGGTGAAAAAAACAACCATAATATATTTGCATATAATTATATATATCAACATAAAAATACACATATCAAGTATTCTCACCACAGGGTCACATGCCAACACATAAAGCATATACAGATTATATTCACGTAATCCCATATCCACACATCATGCATATGTTTATACACAAACATATCATTCATAATTCAAGGCATTTAACACGAATACACCTCAATTCGCAAATGCTATCACCTGCTCAATCACACAATGTCTCCATCCCCAATTGCATATTAATCATGCCCAATACATTTATCACAAATGCATATCACAATGTCTCGCACATAATCAACTAAATCATGATTTTCCACATATAACCAATGCAATCATAATTCATGCAGATGCAAAGAGACCGATACAACGACTCTCTATGCAAATGCATATGCGGTACCGACACCAAGATTTCATATCTCATCACTAGTTCACTCAGGAACTCTGCTGGAACCATCGCTCGTTACTGAGGATCACTCAAGTAACACCCTGTCGGGCCTACGATGTTCACCCGTCGCTTTAGGTCCTCTTGGTATAAGGTGCACGACGTTTATGGATTGCTTTAGGTCCTCTCGGTATAAGGCGCACAATCCGATCGCTTTAGGTCCTCTTAATATAAGGCGCACGATCGTCTATAATCATCGCTTTAGGTCCTCTCGGCATAAGGCGCACGATGTCATAGCGGATTCCCTCTGGAACCAAACCGTCACTCAGGATGTTTCAACAATGCATATCATGATGCTTGGCATACAATGACTCATAACATTTAATATGCACATATATACACATCCATAATCATGCATATATCAACAATTACCATACATCGCATTTTCTTGCCGTAAGGCCACCAATCATCATCACAATAAGTATTTCATGCAAGTACATCACACAACAGTGCACAAGTCACACAATATCCACACCAACAACACATTGCATATACACATCAAGTTCACACAATTAAACAGCAAAAGTCAACAAAACACACTATTCAAACATCATAGATCCATCACCAATACATATCAATCATGCACAACATTTTATCATATATACTTACGTCATATAACAGCACACAAGCTATATGTTACATATCAAAAGCATGTAGCATGATAACACGTCATTCGCACACCAATACGACGGTAAAAATCCGACAATACAACACCTTTTCAAAATCACGACTTAAATAAATCATCTACTGACCTCCAACCCATTTTTATTAGAAAGAATATTTCGCTAGCTTTCCAAAGCTTCGAACGGGGACCAAAACGGACTTACGGATCAAAAGTTATGAATTTTTGAAGTTTTGGAATTTTCATGTTGCTCAGACCTGCGCGCTGAGCGCGAAACCTGCTGCAAGTTCAGCCTTAAAAACACCATTTTTAGACCTCCGGACATCCGTTTTCGATTCCGTAAAAAGCTGCGATCTCAGAATTCAACGTACTACAATATTTTCACTATTAAAAGTCCATCCAACACATTTTCACGGTTGAAATATTTTGACACATAGTTTATCAATTTAACTCAATTCCAAACTCGATCAAAATTACTCGAAAATACACAAACAACCATTCCCGATTAAATATCAACTTATATCAATGTTACCAGACATTTCCAAACACTCTAACTCGATCACAACATCAATTTACACAAAACATCGATATATATCAAAAACGCAAAAGTTACAAATTTGACTCAATTCAATCAAACGATCATGCTAAAACACGACCCAACATCACACGACTCTACTACGCGATTTATTCCGACTTTCGTCCGTGAAAACATCGATTTCTAACCATTTTTCTCATTTCGACCTATATTTGAAAAAGACAACAAAATCCCACACAAACATACATAATCATACACAAACTTAGTATAATCGAGTTTCGCACCCTTACCCGATAAATTCGTGTTTGAAAAGTCGGTTGAATCGGGTCCTAAATCCACAAGTTTTTCCTCTTTTTCTTCTTTTTCCTCTTCTCTTTCTCTTCTCCTTTTTCTTCTCTTTTCCTCTCAAAATTCTGTTTTTCTCTCTTTCTCACCTCTAACTTTCTATTTTAATAAAACAAATATCTAACCCAACAAAAAGACCAAAATACCCCTACACTCAAATATCTCGCAAACGCTCTCAAAACGCGATAAAATATAATCACGATGAAAAATAACATTTTCTAAATAAAAGTCGAAAATAAAATAATATAATAATAAATAATCAAAACGACTCAATTAAATAAAAACTGACAAAACTGGGGCGTTACAGTAAGTATGAATCCAACGCATCCACATCGTATCAGCTTTCATGAAAATATTCCAAAGCAGTCTTATCATACAAATTTTGTTCCATTTACGAATATTTATAATGTTCAGACCACCCATTTTCTTTGGCTCGCAAACAGTTTCCCACGATATGGGCGATTTTCTGCTCGCATTATCCTTACCCGTCCAGAGGAAAGTTCGACATATCGCATCTATCTGTTTGGTGACATTTTTGGGCAGCGGAATACATTGGATCCAGTAATTTGTTATGCCAAAAACCACACTATTTATAAGCTGCACTCGTCCGGCATAACTCAGAAATTTCGCACTCCAATGTTGTATACGTCCGCAGATTCTCTCCACAAGGCATACACACTGATTATTCGTCAATTTTTTGCAGCTTAATGGAATACCTAAATACTTGAATGGCAGCATTCCTTTAGAAAACCCCGTTAGCCTAGCCATATTGTTCTCTTCTTTTTGTTCCATCCCACCACAGTAAATTTTACACTTGTTCGGGTTGACGTTTAAGCCTGTGGATCTGGAGAAGGCATGAAATCTCTCCATAATTAGCTTCATAGAAGTCGCATCTCCCCTGGTAAATAATAACAGATCATCTGCAAAACTGACATCCATAATTTGGAGCTTTTCGCATTTACTGTGAAAGTTTAAATTTGGAATTTTAGGCAGGTCATCAAATTTCCGATGTAGGTATTCCATAATAATGACAAAGAGCAAGGGGGATATGGGATCCCCTTGCCTAAGCCCTCTGCGCGCTTTCATCACCTATGTATAGACTCTATTGACATTGAACTGATAGCTCACCGTCGTGACCGTGGTCATAACCCAATCAAGGAATCTCTGTGGAAATTCAATCTCTGCCATAATCGTATGTAGTGTCTGCTAGTCCACCGTATCGTAAGCTTTTTGGATGTCCATCTGCACCATACAACGAGGCATACCTCCCTTTCTACTGTACCCTTTTTCAGCTCGAACGCAAGTAGTATGTGGTTATGTATTTTCTGCCCCGGCACGAACGCAACCTGGTTTCTGCTTATAATATGGGGGAGGACTTTACTCAACCTATTAGACATCACCTTTGAAATAATTTTGTACATAGTTGTACAACATGAGATAGGCCTGTAATCTTTTATCGTCTTCGCATTTTGTCTTGGGAATGAGAGTTACCAGTGTTCTATTCCATCTCGTGTCCATAACTCCCTTGGTGTAGAAATCCATCACCTCTTTAACAACATCCCCCTGTATTACATTCCAATAGGCCTTAAAAAATTTAGATCCAAAACCATCGACCCCGGGTGCTTTTAATTCGCCAATGCTCTTCATCACACCCTCAATCTCGGATACAGTAATAGGTTGTGACAACATGGTTCTTTGCTCCCTAGTAACTTGCTTACCTTTCCTTAAGGATTGGATATCAACTCCCTCCAAATTTCTTTGTTTTGTGCCCATGAGACCTCCATAGAAGTGGAGTATTTCATTTGAAATGTCATAATGGGTTGTGGCTATTGTGCTGTCATCTCTCACAAGTTGGTCTATCTGCTTCCTTTTCTGTTTGCTTTTAATAGACGCGTGGAAATAAGAGTTGTTATCGTCACCAAGACGTATCCAATCAATCTTTGCTTTTTGCCTGCTTATCTGCTCACCAGTGTCAATCAGATCTAGCAATTTATCATTCCAGAGTTTTTCCTGCATAATTAGTTGCTCATTCATTCTATCACCACTCAGGCTGTGTTGAATCTCTTTCAGACTATCTCTAGCTTGTTTAATTTGGTGTTTTATACCAAATAACGGCTTGCTAAGATTTCTAAGAACAGGTTGAAGCCTTCTCATTTTTTCCCAAACAACATTGGCATAGTCTGCCCCTACTGGTTTGTTCCAGCTATCCGTCACAGCTTTGTGGTACCCTTCTATATCCACACTTTTGTTGATGAACTTGAAACCACAACGCTTCTTTTGAATCACAACTTCACATTTCAGACAAAGAAGGCCATGGTCTGAGATATTGGGTTCCATGACATACAACGTCCATTGCATGTTTTACTGAATCCAATCTATGTTCGATATCAGTCTGTCTATACGGGAGTAGATTGCGCCATTTGCATGCTTGTTGAACCACATATATTTATCTCCTTTGTTATCAACCTCATACATACCAGTAGTTTCCATCATGTTACTCAGGTCCTTGAATTCACTCTCCCGAATCGGTGCACCCCCAATTCTGTCCTCAAAGTGAAGGATATTATTGAAGTCCCCTATCATCATCCAAGCACCATGTTGAGTTGAGCCAATATTCACTATATGGTTCCACATAATTTTCCTGTTCTCCAGCTGGCTATATGCATAGATCGCCGTCATCCACATTCTGAAACCACAATTCAAGTCATAGACCCCACAGTGGATGCATTGTGGAGTAGAGTTTATATATCGAACCTCAATCTTGCTTCTATCCCAAAGTATCCATATACGTCCATTGTCGTGCTCCTGATAGTTATCAATAAAATCCCACTTTTTACCAAAAATGACTCTAATCTTCTCTGCATTCCTGCTTTTTACCCTTGTTTCCACCAAAATGGAAATTGCCGGGTTAAGCCTAGAGAGACGGGAGCTAATCTCTCTACCCCTGGCTTTCTTATTAAGCCCTATATCATTCCAAGAGAGGATCATGGGACCCCCTCCAGGTTAGCTTTGGGGTCTTCCCAAACACCAAAAGCATTTGAACAAAACAACCTTTTTGTTGGAGTGGCTGTTACAGAACTAACCTTTTTACCTTTGTCCTTTTGCCTCCTCACTTCAGTCAACTGCTGGAATTTTCAGGTGTTTCCACATCTCCATTGGATTGGTCTTGCACTATATCTCGCTTTTTCCGGTTCCTCTTTATTTTCTTGCTCTTTGGTTGGTGCTATAGCTTCATGCGTCTTCTTTGGCTTCCACATTTTAACAGGAACCTTCTTTTCATTGTTGCACACATGACCTATCTTCTGGCAAGTTTCGCAAAATTTCGGTCTCCATTCATACTCCACTTTCTGTTTTCTCTTGTTGCCTTCATGGTCTCGTATAGTAATTTCTTCACACAGTTTTTGGGTGACATCTACTTCTACCAAGATGCGAGCGTATGTAACCCTTAGCTTCCTCGCCGTGCACTCATCCATATATAGCGGATTACCCACTGCACTGCCTATTTTCCCTAAGTTCTTCGCGCCCCACAGATGGAGTGGAAGTTGGGGTAGTGTGATCCAAATGGGAATGGTGCGCAGCATGTCTCTTTCCATGGAAAAGTCCTTCCTCGATTCCATGATGACCATTGGCATGTTGTATATCGTGTATGGCCCCTTCATCATGACTTCATCTATGTCCTTCTGTGTTCTGAATTTCAGTATGAAATAACATTCATCATTGTAAAACATCTCAAGAAGGGTAACAAAATTCCAAATTCTGCTCATGTAGTTTTTTACCGCGGTCATGCTCAAATTTGCTCCTATGACATACATAAATGCCGCCGTTTCCCAGTATCGGACCTCCGCTTCCACATCTTCTTCAACAATATCAACCTCAATCTGCCCATCCACAACCTTGGGTGCTACAAATTGAATTGGCAATCCATTCGTTGTGTTACGATTCCCCCTTATCACATCCACCCATAAAGATTTCTGCTTTGTTTCTGAATTTTCCAATTTACCGCATTCGTCCTTTTTAGGGTTTTCCTCTGCTCGTTCATGGCTTTTCTCAACTTCCTGTTCTTCTGTTGTAGGTCCGGTCTCCTTCACTTCTTTCCCTATCTCCTCACCGTTGCATCCCAAATTGCCTCCGCCATTTTCGTTGATCGCGACCAGCGATGGGGAAACCTGTTTCTTCGGTCTCCCCCTTCCCCTAGTCATCGCTTCAAATTATAAATGAGATTATAGACACTAATTTTCAAAGTTTACTTTGACATCAAATATTGTCATTTTATTTTTTTTAATACAATGTTATATGTCAATATGATACTATTATATTTAATCAATACACTTATTTCTTTTCTTAAATACTTTCTGAAAAGAGAAATTATGAAGGGTTTTACAAAATTGTACTTTATTAATAATATTGAAAGGACAAATTTATATAATTGAAGGGAGAGAGAATAATAAATATTTATGGGTATAATAGAAAAAATAACATTAATAGTTTATTGATATTATAAAATAACTTTGGTACAAAATATTTTTCTCAAAACTACTTATAATAAAAACGAAGGTAATATTAAATACTATTTATGTCTTAATAAATTATTTTTTAAAACACTATTTCTCTCGTTCATATTTTTTGTTGTTGATATTAACAGTTTCAATTTAAGTCTCAATTTCATTAATTTAATTAGTTTGATTTTCTATTTAAAAACAAAAATGTTCTAATTTATATTATAATAAAAATTTATTTATATTGTATAATATCAAAAAGATATATTTTTATGAAAAAAATAATATTCAACCATATATTCTCTTCAGAATTTTTTTTGGAAAAACTCATTTGTGATTTGTTGGCTATATAATAATAAAATTAATAAAAGTAATATTTTCCTATTATATATATATTCTTTTTAATATTATTATGATATATTTTCCTATTATATTTTTTTTGGAAAAATTCTTTTTTTGACTAATAATTTTTTTCCCCATATTAAGATTTCAATTTTAAATTTTTTGTTTTTCTAATTTGATAATTATGCAATTTTAATATAAAACAAAAATTATTCTAGTTTCTGTTAAGAGGATAAACTATTTATATTTCATAATGGTATGTATAATATTGAAAGGTTGTATTATAATGAAAAATAATATTTGATCATTCTTTTTTTGAAAATTATATGAAAACACTCCCCAATGAACTAATAATAATAATAATAATAATAATAATAATAATAATAATAATAATAATAATAATAATAATAATAATAATAATAATAAATGGACTAATTTCGTGAATCAGATAAAATAGATTATCAAAATTATAATTAAACATTTTTTAATTAAAAAACATGATTGTTTTGGAAATATATAAGAATCATGATGTTTTATTAAGAAATATTAAAAATAATTATATTTTTATTTATTACCAAAAGTGGGAGGACACCATTTTTAATAAGAATCATGTTAGTTAAATTAAAATAAAGTTAAGGGTTAAAAATAGTGTAACTATTGATGTAACTTATTGTAATTTGATCTCATCTAATATATTTACACTTTTTTAACCATTATTATCTTAATCTAATGATTACTAAAGAATCTCTTAGTGACTCACATTATTTTTTATACTAAATAGTATCCTACCACTTTTGGTAATAAATAAAAATATGAATCTTTTTAATATTTCTTAAGAATAAATGTAATTTTTAATAAAAAATATTTTAAACAAATTCTACTATTTTTTAATTTACTTAAATAATAGTATTTTTTATACTTTAAATACACTATGGACTTGATAAATATTTAAATGCACTATAAAATCATATTAATACACTATATAAAAAAAGATTTAATTGAAATGCACTGACAGTGTAAAAGGATTTTACACTGTCAGTTAATTATAACCGTTGGATGTAAAGAAAAATTTGACTTTTAATTTAATAATCTGTAAAGTAACCCAAACGGATGATGGTGATGTATTGACAGTGTAAAATTTTTTACACTGTCAGTGCATAGTAATTAATCTCTATAAAAAAATATTTAAAAAATAAGATAATGAGTAATGCGTACATAATAATTATGATGTAAATCGAAATATATATATATATATAAAGAGAACATTTTATTAAAATTATTTTTATTTCATTTTCTAATTTTTTATTCAAACTAAATTATTATGTACTCGTTATTTATTATTTAATTTTATTATTTTTATACACATTTCTAATATTATTTTGTATTTGTTCTAGGCTGGTCATATCGACCTCGGTTGACCACTATTAAAAAACCACACTCGTTCTAAAATCTTCACAACACACAAAAGTTATCATCATGATGATTGCAAAAGATAGATATCAACTCCAAGTACATCCAATATCTCCGCAATGCATTTATAACTAATAGCAATTTCGTCCAATATCTCCACAATGCATTTATAACTAATAGCAATTTCGTCCAATATCTCCACAATGCATTTATAACTAATAGCAATTTCGTTTATTCTTTTATATATATATATATATATATATATATATATATATATAGATATAGAGGGAGAGAGAGAGAATGCGCCAAATTGAGATAACAAGTTTCAATCACAATTTCAAGTCATAATTCTTTCTCACATACTAATTTGAGTGTTTAAGTGTTAAACTTACAGGTGTCTCTTTTCCACAGCACTGGAGGCTCAGATCCGCCATCACTTCCGATCGTCACTCTATTTCTGGTTCTGGAACAAAACAATGACACCTTTTGTAGGAATTAATTTGATTTCTAGGATCTCTATGATTTCACGTTCTCTCTCCGATTCGTCAGTTCGTCACCTTCTCAGGTCACCGAATCGAGAGCATTCCAAATTGAACATCCACTGCATTTCAATTCTATCAAGCATCGTCTCAATTGTGATTCCTTGAATTTCTAGATCTCCGATTCTCATGGTTTCAAGTGATGTCTCTATCTAAAGCTACTCGATCCCATGTTATGCGTGAAGTTGCCACTGCTAAAGGTGTTGGCGGTGCAGTTTGGATCGGTTTTAAGGTAAAAACCTATCCGATTCAAAGATAAATTTACTCGCGATTCGGTTTGATTTTGGATGATTGATCAAAAAAATCTGATTCGATCCGATCAAATTTCATGTGATTTAATTTGGGTCAGTTTTTGGATATCTAAATTACAAATTATTTTTTATTAAGATTATAAAAATATTAATAAATAATAGATTTTATATGATGTATAACATATAATGTATTAAAAATTAATATTACATAACGAGAATGATTAATTATGGTTTAAACAAATGAAATTATAAGAATAAATAAATTAAACTAAACTAATAAATAATATTAAAATAATAAATATCATCAAATAATAAATTAAAACAACATATCATATCAATAAAAAATAAATAAGTATAAAACTATTTAGAAGTGGTTCGGTTCGGTTTGGATCGTTTTTGAAAAATCAATCCGAAATTCGTTCTCAACCGATCAGTTTTTACAAAATGACATCCAAACATATCCAATAATATTCATTTTTTTTGCGATTTTAGATGTTTTTGGATAGGTTTGCGATTTTTTATTTGGATCAGTTTGGATTTGAACACCTTTAGCAGTTGCTGCTCTAGTAATGATCAATCAACGCCTCTACCTCTTCCTTGAGGTGTCACAAATTTTGGAGCAGCGATTCCCCTGCATCGGTATATGATTTCGGCTGCTTAGTTAGACATATTTGTTTAAGTTACTTCGATTAATCTTTCTATTCAACCTCTAGTCTTGTCGCCACAGGCCTTACGTGGCCTCCAAGCATTACAAGTGAACGTCAGAGTGCAAGGTGCTAACAAACTATTGAATATTGTGTACAACATCATTCAACAACAAAATGCAAACACACTTGATAAAAGGCTACAATGCCTCAAAGAGAGCCTCCAAAACACTCCTCCAAGTCAAGCTATTCAACATGGTTATGTTCCAGAATGGACAGAGTATAGCAAAGTTGACTACTACTTCAGTATCTCACGTCTGAGTTAGTAGGATATTTTGAGTAAGAAAAATCCAGCTTCTTCGCGTTTGATTCTGTTTGGTAAAAACCTGTCTGTAAGTGATAGAATGTTACATTTTCTTATTGCCTAAATTTTGATGCCTAAGCACTCTAATCACTCCCAAATTGGTGATGTGGAAATGCAATTGATTTACGCTATCAAGAAGAAAATCAAGGTTAATTGGGCTTATACTATTATGTACCACATGCAACATCAACAAGAGTTAAGTGTTAGATTACCTTATGCTAGGGTGATTACCAAAATTTTAGAATTTTGTGAAATTAATTTAAAGAGAGAACCCAAGAAGAGGATGAATCCCAAGGAATGTGAAATCAATGAAGGAACTATTTTAAGGAACACCAGAATCATTCTAGACAAGGATGGAATTTTCAAATACAAGGATGATCCTACAGTTAATGCTCCTCCACTGGCTCCCGAAGACGGATATACAAATGAAGTTCTCTACAACAAAATTTTCTCCATATAGTCTTACATGATTACTCAATTTAGGGATCTCCGCCTAGAAGTTGCTTCCCTAAAGAACCATGTCCTTAGCCAAAACCAAACTCAAGGCTAAAGTAGTGAGGAAGAAAGTGAGGAAGAAGAAGAGGTTGACATAGAGGATAGTGATTAGGATCTTTATTTGTGTTGTATGCTATTATGGTCTAGTTTATGTTTAATTATGTTCTAAGTTTATGTTTTCTCTAGTATGGTTTTTGTTTGGAACTATAATATGTAATAGTCTAAGAATTGTGTTTCGTTTTGCTTATCATTTTGATTCCGTTTAAGTACTGTTTGTTGGAATCAACCCAAAACTATGGGAATTCCTACTATCACGCAGCAATTATACAGAAAAGTAGAAAGAAAATAGGGAAGAAGAAGATGAATAGTGTTCTTGCTGCCCACAAACTGTGGGACTTTCTCTCTTCTTATTACTCACTCTGCAACTGCAGAATTCTGTGAGAAATTACAAAGTGTTGTAATTGATTGATACAAAATAATGGGGGAAACTCCCTATTTATAGAATTAGGTTTGCTTGCATCTCAAGACAAAACCCAAACTATAAAAGCCCAAAATATCAAATCTAATCTAAATCATATCAAATCAAATCTAATATAATAAAAACAAAATCTGAATCCCATCTAAATGAATCTGTCGAAACACTTTCGACAGTTCAGCACAACACTTCGACACATGAGTGTTTCGACTTCGACTTCGACTGCTAAGTTTTCGACACTATGAATTACAATTTAACACACCACCTAATTCATTGTGTCTAAGCTGTCTACATTCATCATCGATCTTAGTCTTCTGAAGGCTTCGACCTGCACTCCCTTCGTCATGATATCTGCAATCTGATTCTCAGTTCTGCAGTGTTCCAACTTCATCTTCCCTTCTGCTACCTGCTCTCGAAGATAATGGAACCTCATTTCGATGTGCTTGCTTCGACCGTGTGCTATTGGATTCTTCGCCAAATTGATAGCTGACATGCTGTCGATCCTCATGGTAATTGCTCCACGACTCATTGATGTAATTTCTTCGACCAGATTCACCATCCATGTTGCTTGACATGCACAAAGAGAAGCAGCAATGTATTCTGCTTCGCATGATGACAATGCCACTACTGGCTCCTTTCTCGAACTCCAAGCAACTGGTGCACCACCTAACATAAACACATATCCAGCTGTGGATTTTCTATCCTCTGCATCACTACACCAGCTAGAGTCTGTGTATCTCACTAACTTGCATTCTTTCCCTTCATCAGCTGCTGGAAACAAAATGCCATGGTCGAGAGTTCCTTTCAGATACCTTAGTATCCTCTTCACCGCTGCTAGGTGTGATACCTTTGGCTTCTGCATAAATCTACTTACCATACCAACACTGTATGCTAAGTCAGGCCTTATGTGACAAAGGTATCGAAGTGACCCAATAAGTCTTCTGTATTGGGTTGGGTCGACATCATCTTCATCTGAATTTTTCGACAGTTGCTGTCTGGGCTCAGTTGGAGTCGAAGTTGGGTTGCAATCTTGCATCTCAAATCTCTTCCATATTTCGCCTGCATATCTTCTTTGATGCATCATCAAACCTCTACTACTCTTGTAGAATTCGATGCCAAGGAAATATGAGAGATTTCCCAAGTCTGACATTTCAAACTCTTCACTCAGGTTACGTTTGAAATCTTCGATCTCCTTCTTGCAACTTCCTGTTATCAACAGATCATCGACATAGAGACATAGTATAAGCAATTCGCCATTGCTTTTTCTTACATATACTCCATGCTCAGTTGTGCACTTCACAAATTCCTTCTCCCTTAAGAAGCTGTCGATTTTCTTATTCCAAGCTCTTGGAGCTTGCTTGAGTCCATACAGGGCTTTGTGCAGTCTGTACACTTTTCTCTCTTTGCCTTGTTTCACAAACCCAACTGGTTGTGCAACATAAACTTCTTCGTCTAAGGGGCCATTCAGGAATGCACACTTCACGTCCATCTGACATGTGTGCCAATTATTCATATTTGCCAGACCAACAACCAACCTGATTGTTTCGATCCTAGCAACTGGTGCAAAGACTTCGTCATAATCAATTCCTTCCTTCTGAAGAAATTCTTTCGCTACGAGTCTTGCTTTGTGTCGAACTACTTCACCTTTTGGATTCAACTTTACTTTGTAAACCCACTTCACATCAATTGCCTTCTTGCCTTCAGGCAATTGGACAAGTAACCAAGTGTTGTTGACTTCGATGGATTTTATTTCTTCATTCATTGCTTTCACCCACTTCGAATCTTTCAATGCCTCAGCTGCATTGACAGGTTCGACATCTGCATAGAAAGCATAGTGTACCAGTTCACCTTCTTCATCGACAACATCATCTGATGTAATCACACATTCCTGCAATCTTGCTGGCATTTGTCTTGTTCGACGAGGTCTACTTGGTCCTGCTTGGTCTTCGACACTTTCTTGTCGAACTTCTCTCTCAGCTTCTCTAGCTGGTTCTTCACAACTGATTCTTACTGAATCTTTGTTGACATTTTCTGTCCAGCCCCACTCCTTAAGCTCATCAATGATCACGTCTCTGCTGATCACAATCTGCTTGTTCACTAGGTCGAACAGTTTGTATCCACCTGTCGAATGATATCCCACCAGGATCATTTGACTTGACTTGTCATCTAACTTTCGTCTCAACTGATCTGGCACATGCCTATGTGCAATCGATCCGAAGACCTTAAGATGACTTAAGCTTGGCTTCACACCAGACCAACATTCTTCTGGCGTAATCCCATTTAGCTTCTTCGTCGGACACCTGTTCAGAAGATATGTTGAAGTCGAAACAGCTTCTCCCCATAATTCTTTAGGAAGATGTTTGCCCTTCAACATACTTCGAACCATGTTCATGATGGTTCGATTCTTCCTTTATGCAATTCCATTCTGCTGTGGAGTGTAGGGTGGCACCACCTCATGCACAATCCCTTCTTTCTCACATAGTCTGTCGAAATCTTTCGACACATATTCTCCACCACCATCAGTTCTCAAAACCTTGAGCTTACGACCACTTTGTCTTTCGACCATAGATTTGAACTTGGCAAATACCTCAATCACTTCACTTTTCTTCTTGATCAGGTAGGTCCACAGTTTTCGACTGAAATTATCTATGAATGTGACAAAGTATTTGTTACCTCCCATAGAATCGACCTGGATTGGACCACATACATCAGAGTACACAACATCAAGAATTCCCTTCGACCTGCTTCCTGCACCTTACTGAAGCAATTCTTGTGTTGTTTTGCCTGCACACATTCCTCACAAACTTCATCTGGAATGTTAATTTCTGGCAAACCTGAAACCATGTTCTTTCTCTTCAGATCTCTGATGTCTTTGAAGTTGAGATGCCCAAGCCTATAATGCCATATCCACTCATCTCTGCTAGCTGCAGTTACAAGACACTTGTGCTCCATCACATTTAGTTCAATCTTGAAGGTTCTATTCTGAGACATTGGAGCCTTCAAGATCAACCTACCACTTGCGTCGAGAACTCTCATCACCTTGTCTTCGACCAACACCTTGTAGTTCTTTTCGACCAACTGCCCTATGCTGAGCAAATTGCTCTTCATGCCTGGTATGTACAAAACATTGGAAATTACTGACCTCTTGCCATCCTTCCTCTTAATCAGAACATCACCAATACCTTCAACTGCTAGAGTATTGTCATTTGCAAATTTCACTGTGTTCTTCATTGATGGCTTCATGTTGACAAACCAATCTTTCCTTCCAGTCATGTGTGATGAGCATCCTGAGTCCAAGTACCACTGGTCCTTGAAACTCTCATTATCTCTGGTTGTAACCATCAGCATCATACCTTCTTCTTCTTCATGCTTCGCCAGCTTTGCATCATCTTTTTGATTCTTTCTTTCAGGACATTTTGTCGAATAGTGACCATACTGGTGACAATTATAACACTGAATATGGCTTTTGTCAGGCTTTCGACCACCACCTCTTCCTCTACCTGCAGCACCACCTCTTTGGTTGCTTTGGTTCTGGGTCCTTCTATGGTTCGACCAATTCGCCTCTTGCTGATTTCCTCTGCCTGTCGAATTGTTGTAGCTTCCTCTACCTTTGTCGACCATCTTTTCTTTACCCTTCTTATCTTTCGCTGATTGAGCTTGCAAGGCCACATCATTCTTCGACTTGCCTGCAGCTCTTTCAGCCATTCTTTGTTCATGAGATTCAAGCGTCCCTTGAAGCTCTTCTTTCGTCACCTTCGACAAATCTTTTGATTCTTCTATGGCTACTACCACGTGATCAAATTTTGGAGCCAACGATCTCAAAATCTTTTAGACAACTGCTTTCGTCGTCAACACTTCTCCACACACTTTGATTTGATTCACAAGTTTCGTAACTCTTGTGAAGAAATCTGTTATGCTCTCATTGTCTTCCATCTGAAGCAATTCATACGCCCTTTTGTGAGTTTGTAACCTCACCTCTTTCACCTTCTCTGCGCCTCCAAACGATTTTTCCAGAATCTCCCATGCATCCTTCGTTGTTTCTGCATCACTAACTTTCTCAAAGTTATCTGCATCAACACATTGATGGATTATAAAGAGAGCTTTATAATCTTTCTTCTTCAATTCTTTGAATGCAGCCTTTTCTTGATCCGTCGCACCTTCTTCAAGAGTTGTTATTCCTTCCTTCACAAGATCCCACAAATCTTGATAACAGAAAACAACCTTGATTTGCTTGCACCAATTCTCATAATTATCTTTCTTGAGAATTGGAAGGTTTGCTGGAAAATGGCCGTTTGGATGATTCGTAGCCATTGCGTTCTTGCGATTTCTTGCCCTTGAATCTCTTAAACCGGAGCTCTAGATACCAGATGTTGGAATCAACCCAAAACTATGGGAATTCCTACTATCACGCAGCAATTATACAGAAAAGTAGAAAGAAAATAGGGAAGAAGAAGATGAATAGTGTTCTTGCTGCCCACAAACTGTGGGACTTTCTCTCTTCTTATTACTCACTCTGCAACTGCAGAATTCTGTGAGAAATTACAAAGTGTTGTAATTGATTGATACAAAATAATGGGGGAAACTCCCTATTTATAGAATTAGGTTTGCTTGCATCTCAAGACAAAGCCCAAACTATAAAAGCCCAAAATATCAAATCTAATCTAAATCATATCAAATCAAATCTAATCTAATAAAAACAAAATCTGAATCCCATCTAAATGAATCTGTCGAAACACTTTCGACAGTTCAACACAACACTTCGACACATGAGTGTTTCGACTTCGACTTCGACTGCTAAGTTTTCGACACTATGAATTACAATTTAACACTGTTTTCATATCCGTATGTAAGACCATATTATTATGTTATGAAGTGTTTTATGTTGGATTTATGTTAGTTCTATTGTTTTATTGCAATTACATTTATGTTTCATTGTGATACTTGGTATATGCAACTTGAATGCTAATAAAATGTAAAGTCTTTTTCCCCTCCTTTTTGTTAATGACAAAGGGGGAGAAGATGCTATGTTGTTATGTATATATCTCTCTAACAATTTGCAGCAAGCATACACTTTCAAATTCTCTCACTCATGGATTAAGGGGGAGTTACATTGTTAGAGAAAGCAAATTGCATCAAATTTTCAAAGGGTTGTCATCGTCAAAAAGAGGGAGAATGTGAAGACAAGCTTCTCAAGTAATTGTTTTGATGAAGACAAACTATAAGAATGTGTTTATGTCAAAAAGCATGGATCAATACTCATATCAAGAGCAAGTACAATAAAGTCAAACTTTGAAGTGATAAAGTTCAAATCTTGGAATGCTCTTAATGGATTGATCTTGACAATATAAGTTACAAGTGTACAACCTCTCTATGTTAATGTCAAGTGCTCAAAATATTCATGCACAATCATGCCATAATACATTAAAGTTTTTAGTGCATTAAACATTGGCCAAAATATAATTTTTTCTAAGTATTTTTTGATTCTGTCTCTCATGTAACCGGTTACCTAAATTCCTGTAACCGGTTACAACACCTGAACGTTACATTATGTGGAGATTTTCAAAGGATGTAACTGGTTACCTAAAATCCTATAACCGCTTACATGTGCATATTTTTCAAAAATTTTAGGCACTGCTACAGGTGTAATCGGTTACACCATATATGGTAACCGGTTACCACTGAAGCAGTGTCAGTAGTTTAGACAAATTTTCATGGAAATGAAATTTTAAAATGTATTTTGAACCATGGCATCTATTCATGCATTTGTACTCATTTATAGAGGTGTTAAGAATCTATATATACCTTAACTTTCAGATTTTCAAACACACCTCTTTCATCTACAATTCAAAATCATTTTCTCTAATCTTTCAAAAACTTTAAGTGTCTTGACAGAATTTTTGGTGAAACTTCTGCACTTAATTTTCATTGCAAATTCATATAGTTTCAACCACATACATACTTGAGCACCTGTGTTACATAAGGAGAATTGTTTGCTTGAAGGAGAAGATTAATCCAAGTGATTGATACATTGTATACTACTTCAAAAACTCTTGTAAAAATTCAGAATATTGTTGAATTCTTTGTTGTCCAGGATTGTTGGAAACAATAGAGTGATTAAGGGAGAATTGTTCTCTTATTTCATTTAGTTTTAATTATAAGGAGATTGTTCTTATTGATTTATTAGGATCTTGTGTATAGTGGCTAAAATATCTTGTACAAAGTCCAAACAAGATAGTAAAATCTCTTACATGTTGTAAAGGGACTAGACGTACTCTCAGACTGTGAGAGGAACTAGTATAATCCCTCTGTGTTCTTTATTTTTTCCGTACTTTACCGCTTTCATCACTAAGCAACCAATCAGAAAAGTTATAACGCATAAGTCTAAAACTGGAAAAATTTCAAAGTATCTAATTCACCCCCTCTTAAATACAAACTCTACTTACAAGGAGGAGGAATAGTCTTCATGTTCTTATGGAAATTTCAGCTATTACATGATGTTCATGTTGGAGTCTAGTAGTGATATTTCTTGTAAGTAGAGTTATTTGTATATGTCTTTGTGGTTTGAGTTTTAGAGGGTTGTTTGCTTTTGAGGCTTTATACAATTTGTTTTTTTTTTTGTATTTTTTTTATTTGAATCTTAGTTTGATAGTTCTTATGTCGGGTTTAAGTATTTGTACAGTTTTCATGTACTATTGATTGTATTTTATTTTTCTTATAGTGCCTTTAAAAAAATAAGAAAAATATTATAAGATAGTGAAAAAAATCATTTTTTTATAATCAGAAACTTTCATTAATAACAGAGGGAAAGTACAAAGCAATCCAATACACCGACATAAACACCTAATCGCCCCAACCAAACGATTAATACATCGAACAACGTATTACCAAACATCCATTACAAAAAACTGGTTGGATGTTTCGACCAATCATAAAATGTACAAGATAAGGTCTTAGAAAGACTAATTGATAACGACAACCAAGAATAATGCCCAATTCTATGAACAATTTCACCTACATTAAAAAAACCATCATTGAAAATTATTTGGTTTCTAACCCACCAAATATTTTAACATGTACAAAACCAAATAAGATTCGCCGTGTTTTTCGATGTCCTTCCGATCAACCGAACAAACCATTCCAAAAGATGCTTTTAACAGTTACTACGATTTACTCTCTCTACCCCAACCCAATCAAAAATACAATTCCATACAAGACAACTCTTTGGGAAATTAAAGAGTGAAGCTAGCGAGATTATACCTGAGTGAATCGCACACTCAAATATACAATAGAGTCGCCACCGAACTTTATTTAGTCCCAAAGGACAGGGAAGATATCGATAAAACCCAAGGTGAAGAGAAACGGGTAAGGGGGTCGGTTATGCGAGAGGAAGGTACTAGCACCTCACGTATCTGTCGTACTAGACGGGAATCGTTTTGCTTTCTTTTAGGATTGGATGAGTTATCTATCTAAAGGCTACTAGATAAAAGAGGAAAGGGAAAAAGAAAAAGAAAGTGCTCGCACGAAGGATTAGGGCCCTCGTGCCTACGTATCCTCATAGTGCAATGAGGGATTCAGAGCTCCGTAGTTCATGGAACCAGGAAAGAGAAAGAAGAATGGAAGAAGTTAGAAGTTAGAAGGTAGAAAGTATAAGGTAAAAGGTAGCTCGCCAAGATCTCGCGATCCTGTGCCTACGTATTCTCACAGTGCAATGAGAAAGTCAGAGCTCCGTAGTTCGGGGAACTAGGACGGAGAAAGAAAAGGCAAATGGTGTCAAAATTAAAAGCGAAAGGAGGTAGAAAGATTCTACTGGGGAAGCCCAAAAGGAAACGGTGTTAAAACCCTGAAAGAAAGGTAAAGGAATGGTGTCGAAACCAAGAGAGTAAAGGAGCAAAGGACTTGATTCAAGATAAAGTAAGACCCACAGGGGGTTTGGTATATTAACTGACAAGAAGTGGTTAACCGAAGAAATAAAAGATTATGACTTTGTGGAGGAAAGAGTTGGTGTCAACAGATGGACTGTGATGAACCAAAAAGAGAGTATTAAACCAAGAGAAGGTGTTTGACTCTTTGGAGACTCGATGTGTTAATTAATAAACAGTGGTTAACCGAAATAGAAAGGAATTGGTCTCTAACTGAAAGACGGTTATTGGCCATAAAAATGAGTATTAACCAAGAGGTGATTAACTCAACAAGGAGAGGAGAAATTGGTTTTAACAGACAGATTGTGATCAACCAAAGGAATGGGTGTAGAACCAAGCGAAGGTTGTGACCCAAAAGAAAGAGTGTGGAACCAAGCGAAGGTTGTGATCCAAGAGAACGGGTGTGGAACCAAGCGAAGGTTGTGACCCAAAGGATGGGTGTGGAACCAAGCGAAGGTTATGACCCAAAAGATGGGCGTGGAACCAAGAAAAGGTTATGACCCTAGAGAACGGGTGTGGAACCAAGCGAAGGTTGTGACCCAAAGGACGTGTGTGGAACCAAGCGAAGGTTGTGACCTAAAGAATGGGTGCAGGACCAAGCAAAGGTTGTGACCCAAAGGAGTTTGGTACGTTGACTGAACCATCAGTACTTGACCGAAGAAAGGGTATTCTAACCAAAAAAAGGTTATTATCCCAAAGGTGCGAGTATTTGAACCAAAAGGAAGGTTACTAACTCACAGGGGTATCGGTTTTAACAGAAGGACTGCGATTAACCAAAGAATGAATGATTACCCAAAAGACAATGATTAACTCAAGAGAATCTCAGTGTGTTAACAGATTGATTGTGGTTAACTGAGGAACGGGTGATTAACCAATATAAGGTGATTAATCCAGGAGGAGCTCGGTATATTAATAGATAGACTATGGTTAACTAAGGAAAAGAAGCAATTGGTGTTTTAACTGACAGGCAGTGATTAACCAACGACAAAGGGAGAAAGAACCAAGAAAGGTTGTAAATTCCGCTAGGGATTCGGTATTTAATAGACGGACTGTGATTAACCAAAGAAAATGATAGAAACTTCACTAGGGAAGAAGAGAATTGGTGTTAACCCAAAGAACGGGTGATTAACCAAGAGACGAGTGATTAGGACTCTTCTGGGAAATCAACAAACAATGATTGACCAAAAGGAAAAGGGGTTGAATCAAGGGACGGTTGTTAATCCCAGGAAAATCAGTATGTTAACAGATAAACTATGATTAACTGAGGGAAATAAGACATTGATCTTGAATAAAGGAAATGATGATTGATCAAAGGAGAGATTGAAAGTGGTATGAGGGATCAAAGATCGACTAGGGTGGGAATTAGGAGACACTACAGTCTGGAGATAGAGACTATTATTCCAGGCACAGGGTCACTCGTCCCCTACCCAAAATAATCAAAATGAGTGTAGGAATTCTCCACTCTCATCCCTTCTCTAGCACTCAGAGGATAATGCAGAAATTGAAACCGACAGAGTAACAACGCAATCTTGTACAGTGCTCCAACGTGTTGTGCAAACCTCCGACTCTGCAGGGGACCAAGAAAGAGAATCTCTAAAAGATCCTAAGGAGAAAAGAGAGGGAGGATTAAATAATCAAAACAAGCTTTCGATCAATCGATCAAAGGGAATGAACAAGCCAACTATCTTTTAAGCGAGTCGAAAGATCATAAAAGCAAGCGTGTGAAGTAATGATTATACAAAATTAAGTTTGTTCCATAAAGAACAAACTTAATGCAATCAAGAACGAAATGGCAAGCATTAACAAGAATCAATTAACATGCATCACTAATCATATTAACACATAAACAAGAAGATACAAAAGCAACATGATCATACAATTTCAAGAATGCAAACAATTCCATAATCGATAAACCGTGCATCAAAGTTTGCATACATGCTTCAAACAGAGGTTAAACAGCTCATAAAACATCCATAAATATCAAGCATATCAAGCCATGGAAGTTAAATGAGGAAAGTAAACCACATAAGCATGAAAAAAACTCAACAATCACATTCTGGTACAGTGTTAATCGGTTAACCATTTGCTAGGAAAAAATGGTTATTCGATTAACCCTTGAAAAATAGCAAAAAATGCTGAAAACAGAGGTGTTAATCGATTAACCATTTTTTCCTAGCAAATGGTTAATCGATTAACACTGGGACAGTAGCAGAAAAAAAAAGTTTTCAAAAGCACTTCCAGCAATTAATCACTTCTCCAATCATCCACATGTTATGGCATGAAATTGTTCACGAAAAATACATCAAATCGGAGTAATTAATCATCAATTGAATCCATCAAACATCAAGATCAACAATCAAACAACTGAATGATTAATTCACATAAAAAAAGCCAAAAGATCTACATTGTGAACATGCGAAAGTGATCGAAAACAGTAAATCGAGCAAGAAATACCAACCTACAAGGCGGAGGATCGCCTTGGTAATTGTTGTTAGTAAAATGTGGTGAGAATAAGCAAAGAAAACCAGTGAATTCCAAGCTTGCGACCAAATCGTACCGAAACCGATAAAAACGCGATAAATGCTCCGAATACGAATATGCACCAAAACGTTTGAGATGATTACTAGAATTGAAGTAGAGGCTACTGTAAATCCAGAAATCCAAGTAGAAATGTAGTGGAATGGAAGTTTAGCTCAAGAGAATAACAATTTCGATGTGAAGATTGTTACACTCTAATGGTAGAAATTGAGTTTTTGTGTGTGGTTTGGGGAAGAAGATGAAGATGAATGTGAGAAAGTTGCAGAAAGTTCAGAGAGAATTGAGTGAAATGAGAGAGTGATCAAGTGAAAATAGTGAAAAATGGTTGAAGGTTCAAGGGTCCATTTTCACAAATGTGAAGGTTTCTTTATATAGAGTGGAGGTTTGGAGTGGGATAGGTTTCGAACCTGGTTTGGAGCTAGCTAAGGGTGGTTTGGCATTTGGTTTGGAGTTAGTTACATCTAACTCACTGAGTCGGAAGTTGACTCAGTTAGTTATTTGTTAACTCGGTGGGAACATCCCAATGCAATCTCACAATCCAAAGGTTCTCATGCTTTGAAATGAAGTTACATGGTGGTCTTGATTGAAAATGATGTATTGTAGCAAATGCAAGTGGACTCTTGAAGTGTCTAGAATATTCCACATGATGCTAGAACCAAGTAAACCTCAAAGAAGTAGAGGAAAAGCTATTGTCATGAAAAATTGCAAAAATCTGCCAAAATACATGTGTTAATCGATTAACACATTTTGCCTAGCAAATGGTTAATCGATTAACACAACCAAAACTTGCCCAATTTTCTTAAAACAAGGTGCTATGGCCATGATTCCGATTTTCGACTTTTTGCTTTGAAAAATAGGCATGGAAACTCTTGTATTTTGCTTGTGTTAATAATGTGATGACTTTGCGAGGATGTGATTAATCAAGCTTTGAAACCTTCTGAAATTCTGAATATTCCTACAACAAAACCACAGAGAAAAATGCTAATGCGTATGCCAGCAATGCGAATGCACATGCTTATTCAAAAATGCAAAGAGAGAAGGTCAAATTCCGGGTTACAACAAGGAGCACATGATCTAACGATTCCACTATTACCTCACTGGCAGCAAGATTGGAAAGTGCCGTTAGTATATTCAAGATTAAACGCCAAGCAAAAAGCTTTACCTTCATCAGAATAGATGAATGCCACAGAATATCTAAGGACGCCTTGGAAATAATTTCCATATCATCAACACTATTTGCCTTTAAACTATGTATATAACATGACTTGATAGAGTAGGAATTATAATATGATCCAGGCCACAAAAACACTCCCGATTAACTAGCCGTAGGTTTATGCTCTTGAAGCAGCACCTGCAGTTCATCATTTTGCTGCAGAATCTCCTCCCCCCTATTCTGACGGTTCAAGCCTAAATCCCAAGCCCATCCATCCAAACTCCAATGACCATGATTTTCCATTGCTCCCAACTGAGACTTCGAGAGCTGAAACAAATCCGGGAATCTGATGCACAGTGGCACAGATTCAATCCACTTAGCATACCAGAAAGAAACGCGTGTACCTTCTCCTAGTTTGCATTTGAGTTGGTTTAAAAAAGAGTCAACCTTAGTTGAATGCCCTATCTTAACCAAATCTCTCCACCACAACGATTTCCATTTGACACAATTATTCACCTAAAACAACAGAAAAGTTTTATCACAGCAACCATACTTATGAATAATAATCGGTTTCCAAATCGCTCCATCTTCGTGTATGATTCTCCAAATCCATTTAATAAGAAGAGAACCATTAAACAGTGTTATGTCCTTGATCCCTAAGCCTCCCTATTCCTTGGATTTGCATAGATTTTTCCAACGCACCCAATTCAAAGCCGATTTATCTAAAGAGCCAGCCCAAAGGAAACGACGTTGTATAGATTTCAACTCCTTTAAACTTTCACCAAAGCTTTAAAAAACGATAAGTGATGAATATGGAGGCTTGAGAGAACAAAGTTAATAAGCGTCACACGACCTCCCATAGATAGAAGTTTGCCTTTCCACGATGAAAGCCTAGACTTAAAACACTCCACAACCGGTCTCCAAAAACTATAACTTCTACAATTCCCTCCCACCTGCAAGCCCGTAAAAATAAATAGAATACAACCATGTTTACAAGATAGAAACTGTGATGCTGCATTCAAGAAATCCTCATCTACCCTTACACCAAAGATACAACTTTTCAAGAAAATAATACGTAGACCTGATACAAGTTCGAACGCCCTCAAAATTGATTTGATTCCCCATAAGTTCTCCCAGCTGCCTCACCAAAGAGAATATTGTCATCAGCAAATTGTATGACACTAACATCCTCATGATTGAAAAGTTTAAAACCACGAAACAGACCAGCATATGAAGCCCTTCTTACTATACAAGCCAAGCCCTTCCTTGAAACTCTCTTGTGGTACCCCCATTGACCAGAACTAAAAAGAAGTTTTTGAGCACCCTTCCTCTAATCCACTCTACCCACTTATCACCAAAATTCATAGCCACCAATAAGTTCTCCAAGAAATCCCACTCCACGCAATCATACGCTTGTGCAAAATCTACCTTAAATAATAAACAAGGACGTTTCCTTCTCATGGAAAGATCAATAATATCATTCGCAACCAACAATCTATCTAGTAATTGCCTCCCCGAAATAAATGCCGTTTGGCCTTATGAAATAAGTTTCCCTATCACCTTACTTAACCTTGAAGCCAACATCCTTGAGATAACCTTATATATGCATCCTACAAGACTTATGGGATGATATTCGTTAATGCTTTGAGGATTTATGTTCTTAGGGATCAATGATATAAAGGACGAAAGCAACGATTTAGGGAGCGTAGCTGTTACATGAAACTCTCGGATACAACCAACCACATCCGATCCAACAATGTTCCAACATCTTTTAAGAAAATCAAAGTTAAAACCGTCGGGACCAGGACTTATATTACCATCACCACTGCAAACAGCTTCAAAAATTTCTTCCCTGGAAAAATCTTCCTGCAACATTGCTTTATCCTCTTCTGATAGCCTAGGAAAGTCACCAAGGTTCAGAAACAGCCTTATACCTGCATCCTTAATAAACCTGGCAGTGAAGGCTTCTTTTATGGCAATCTTTACAGCTTCAACTTCTTCAACTATCACAGACCCCACCTTAACAGATGAGATATAATTACTCATAGACCTTGATTTCATAACAGCATGAAAAATTCTTGAGTTAACATCTCCCTCCTTGATCCATTTTGACCTCGACTTTTGCCAAATCATGCTCTCTTTAATTCTCATATTACTCCAAATGTATTCTATTGCTTTGCTTTTTAAGGCCATTTGATCCACCTGTATTACATCATCAAAATCTGACCAAGAATCTTCAATTTTATTTAGTGTCTTCACCCCAGCCTCAATGCTAAGATGCACCCAACCGAAAACGTTCTTATTCCACCAACGAATTTTCTCTCTAAGATGCTTGAGTTTTTGAGCCAACACCATACCTTTACCACCCAAACCAATCCCAAAATTCCAAGAGTTTTTAACGAATTCTAAAAAACCTAGATGTTCGAACCAGCATGAGAAGACTTTAAAAGGTTTCGGACCCCAGTTTTTGTGACTGAACTTCAACCATATAGGTCTATGATTTGAAATGTCACAAACACCTACGTGTTGTGCCACCATCTTCCACTTATTAATCGAGCCTTCAGTTAGCAGAAAACGATCTAGCTTGCTGCGACAACCACCATTTGAGTTGCACCATGTAAATTTGTTGCCAACTGCAGGGAGGTCAATGAGATCCATGGCTTCTATAAATGCAGAGAAGTCATTCTTTTCCAACACACAATCAATCTGATTCCCTCTCCTTTCTTCCTTCAGCTTAACCGCATTAAAGTCTCCACCCAATAATCATTCTCCTTGTGGAAACTTGAGCTTCAGTGAAATCAAATTGGACCACATCAGCCTCTTCTCAACAAGTCTCCTGACAAACCTATAAAATTTGTAGCTGACCATCCATAATTTTCTTTTCCCCATAAATTTCTCACCATTAATTTGTTAATGTCCTGAAGTTTAGTTTCCTGAATAAAACAAAAATCGACCTTACCTTCTGCTATCATATGACAAAGTCTTCTCTTTTTTATAGTAGATCCACACCCTCTGATGTTGAGTGACAAGATATTCATGGAACCGATATTTCATTCCCCTTCTTAGCGTCAAAACAACTTCGATCCGTCAATTCAAGCTCCCTCACTACACCTTCAAATAAGTCATCATCTTCATCTCCTTCAACACACATTTCTTTGATCATTTGCCACACCCTCGATGAGACATCCTCCATAGACTTTTTAATTCTCAAATTGCCTTTAATTATATCTCCATCGCTTAATGAGTCACAATAAAGGATAGATCGACCAGTAAAACTTGAACTAGATTTCCTACTCACTGACTCAAGGTTATGATGTACACATTCCTTTGACCCCACTACCTGATCTACAACCTTCCTACTACTGACATTAATCAGTGCATGGGATTTTTATATTCTCATAGATATCCTTCAAAGGTTTTGTTTTTTTTCCTTTAGATCCCAAAATAATTCTACCTGACCCTACAAGTGAATCTTCAATTGGATCAGAACCATTAGGAATTGGCACCACTAGGCCCATATCGATGGGGAGAAATATACTAGGCCCACTACCAGAATCCAACACATGCTTTATATTATTGACCAACTCTATTTCCTTTCAAACTATATGATTACTCTGCAGTGGGGACTCACACACCTTCTTGTTACTTTGTAACACAACAACTGACACCTTTTCACCTGCTATATTTTTCAAGTCATCATGAGAAACCTCGTAACCTTTCACACCATAGGCAATACCCTTTGCAAATTAAATAGACTGATGTGTCGGCTCCCTATAATCTTTATGTTGAGTGCTAGACTCCACCTCTAAACGGTCTATGTCCTCTTGGATGTCGTGTCTAGACATAAAATCTTCATCTTCCTCGTGAGAAGCCATTTCAGAATCTCCATCCTTTTCATCAGGCCTAATTTCATCATCTTCCCCCGATCCACTATTCCCATCATCCTCTCTATGGATAGTCATCTGTTTCGGCCCATGCAAATTCTCCAACAGCTAGATATGATAAATGTTGTCATTAATTTCCACATCGAAAACCTCGTTAAGATTAATAGCAAACTTTGTTTTAATAAGAAATCTTGCGACATCAAAACGGTTATGCTTCTCAGTGTCAATATCAGATGATATATACTCTTCAACTCTTCTAGATAAAAATTTGAAAAATTTAGGATTCCATGCATGGCATGGCAACCCAAAATATTTCACCCAAGTCAGTCTTTCCCTATCAACATCATCAGGAGTCCAGGGGTGAATGTTATCAAACCACCTCTCCACCCACGCACCATGTTTCTTAACTAAATCACTATATCCCCAGGATTGCTTTCTTCCAAAAGACACATATTGGCCCCAAGAGGAGTTGCTTTAATTGTAAAATAACCTTCCATATTCAATGCTTCTTGAATATTATAAGTGTTGCCACTTTTTCTTACAACACCAACAAATGATTTTTTTAAAACGATCCATTTCTACTTCCTTTATATTAAATTGGAGATGGGCAAAAGACGACTTTTCCATAGCAATCATCCTCCGACTCTGGCCACCCACAACATTAGCATATGATCTACCATTAACGCCATAATTCCTCTGCTTATCTTCAAAGTGCACGCCTATAGGATTGGATGGGATATTTGCCAAAGGAGGGTTCACAAACTTTCCTTTACTTCTTTTGTTAAACTTAGGTAAGTTAACAAAAATGTTTTTGTCTTTGATTTGGATACTGTCCAACTTAGCAGCTGATAAGTGCAAATTGTAGCTATTTTTGTATATAAGTTTTGTTGCACTTATCAATACTTTTTGTTAATATCGTTCGAATAAACCCCGTTTTGTTTGTAAATACGTTTACTTTACATTATAGTGTATATATTGCGTATCGTGTAAATATCATTGAATTTAATTGATTTTATCTCATTTTTGCAGGTATTCAAGCAAGGATATCTTTTAATATTCATAAAGAGAATTTAATAACCTTTCCAATGCTTCCGACCGTGCATCAATCCGAGTTACGATTCAGAAGTTATGGTCAAAACAAGGGCTGGTGTGCTGTCAAGTTCGCTTTGCGAACTTCCCAGCGAATGTTCCCAGACTTGAGGCAGTAGAAAAAGGGACCAAAGTTTGCATTGCGAACTTTCCAGCGAATATTCTCTTTGCGAATAAAAGTTTGCATTGCGAACTTTTGCAGAATCGCAGAGGCGGTTTAACTATCCCTGAGGCACATAGGTGCCTAATTTGATGTTCACTTTGCGAATAAAAGTTCGCATTGCGAACTTGACAGATTTTGTAAATAATATATAAGTCATTTCATTCATTTTTAGGTTATGCTTTTCGGGATTTTTTCTCCCAACTCCATCAAACTCATTTTTCAGTAGGATTAGCTTAGAAAACAACATTGAAGCTTGCACACGGATGATCCGGGGTGGATTTCTCATCGATCGACGTTGACAAACCGCGAGATGTTTGGTTTATTTCTCTTCTACTTTGTGTATTTCTTCTTTGTTGGGTTTTTGTATATGTATTTACTTTGAACTCATGTATATTTGTCGCCTATGGCGTTGTATAAAATCTGCTTTACAAATCTTGATCGGTGATTATCCTTGATTTTTGCTTTATGCTCGAGGTTTGGGTTGTGTTAGAGATAAACATCGCAAACTTTGATTAGGGATGATTATCTGTTAGTTTCTGGATGCTGGAGATAGATTTAGAGCTAACAATCTTTATGAGTGTCGAAGCTTAATGCCTCCGTATCTTGAGTCGGGTGCGAGAGTGTCGACGAGAGGGTAACACGGTTGTTCTCTCAGCTCAGTGTGTCAGAGATGGACACTATTATGAGCAATACTGGATGATATTGAGGAGTATTATAGGTTGAGTATAATTAGTCGGTAGGTTTGAGTTTGTGACGAGTGGATTATATGCATGCCGGATAAGTTTCTTCTCTCTGAAGAATGAATTCTTTTTGTATTAATATTTACTTTTCTGTTTCTCTGTTTGAAACATTTTAAACCAAACTCTTTAACATTTAAATTATCGAACGATTGTTAAATAGCACCGATCTCTGTGGACACGATAAATTCTTGGAAAAATACTTCCAAATCTTTTTATTGCTTGCCGCTTTACCGCTCCAACAAAATGGCGCCGTTGCCGGGGATTGGTGTTTTTATTGGATCGCATTGCGATAGTTTTTTTTTAGTTGTGTAGATATTGTACATATTGTATATTTTCACTTGTTTATATTGATACTTATACTTGTGAATTTGTTATATCATTGTTTGTTTCTTTTCACATTTGCTTACGTGTTGGTTAGGAATAACCGAGATGAATCAACTTGGAGGAACGTTCTTAAATAACAGGCGTCGAGCTTACGATGTAAAACAACCATGTTGTATTATTTTCTTTTGTTGTTGTTTAGTTTAGGTAGTATGGTGCAATTGTCTAAACAAATTTAAATTGGACCAGCTCTGAAATTTCAAATCTTCACTTTTAAATTTGTTTAGACAATTTCTGCCAGCCTTTTAGTATGTTTATATTAATAGTTCTTGTGTTTGTCAATGAGCCTGTTTTGAGTAGCTTGAGGAAATTTAAGGTGATGTTCCAAGTTTGATCATTTCAACTTGTGGATGTATGGTAATAATATTGGTAAGTTTAGTACATGTCCAAGGTATGTGTTTATCGCTTTCTAGACTTTAGCATATTCATGATACTTAGGATTTTTACAAACTTCCATGCCATTCATTCTTTTGTATACTTGTTCTTGATGTGAATCACTTTAGCTCCCACCCTTTTTGTGAGGTAGCTTTCCATTGTTCATATATGCGCGGAGTACCAACATTCTTATTCTAACTGGATTTTATTATGCTTAATCTTTTGTTTGTATTGATTATATGAAAGCATGAAAAGGATCAAGGCATTTTATTTCATTTTGAGCACAACCACCTTGGCCAAATAGTCAATTTACTCTGTGAGTGTGAGAGCATTCGTAACCCCTTTGTGCCTTTCTATCATTATCCATGTTGTTTGAACTTAATGCTTGTCTATGAGTATTGAATTCACTTTTTGTATGGATTTTGATTGATTGTTTTTTCTTGAACCCTCAACTTTGTGTTGTTGTATGAATTTTTACCTTGCCTTAGAAAGGGAGTATTCACATGATGATGTGGTTGAATTCAAGTTGGGGAGAGAATGATTGATTATTTATTGGTTGGTTTCCATGAGGTTGAAAAAGAAAAGAAAAAAGAGAGAAAATATGAAAAAGAAAAGAAAAGAAAAAAAAAAGGAAAGAAAAAGAAAATCCTTGAGAAAGGAAACAAAAAGAGTCAAATAATTGTGCTAAATAAGTATTGTGTGTTATGTAACACTTGGGATTTTGGAAGATGTTGATTGGAATTTTGTGTTTGAGTCTTTGTGAGTTGATCACTCCCTTAGGTTTAGGCAAGTTTTTGCTTCAATTACCTTTAGAAATTGCCCATTGTTTGTTTACCCGACCACGCTACAACCTTGAAAGCCCTTGTGATTCTTGCTTTTATGTTTTCAATATGATTTTTGGATGATTGCATAATTTAGTCTTTTGTTTGCAAGATTGCTGTGTGAGTGAAAAGTACCTCATTTTGTGTTTTTCATCTACCGATGATTGTTTTTGTTAGGTGTGATTCACGTTTGAACTTGTGTTTTTTTAGGATGTTTGGCATGATTTTTGTATTGAGCATTTGTTTTGTGACTATGTTATCGTCGTAGTTTAGTGGTAAGTATTTACTTTGTGTGTACCATTTTTCATTTGAAATATTCATTTTTCCATATTTCAAAACTTGTTGACTTGTGATTGCTTGGTTGTTACTTTTGTTTCTTTGAGTTGTTTGATTCTTGTTTGAGGACAAACAAGTTTAATTTGGGGAGAGTTTGATAAGTGCAAATTGTAGTTATTTTTGTATATAAGTTTTGTTGCATTTATCGATACTTTTTGTTAGTATCGTTCGAATAAACCCCGCTTTGTTTGTAAATACGTTTACTTTACATTATAGTGTATATATTGCGTATCGTGTAAATATCATTGAGTTTAATTGATTTTGTCTCATTTTTGCAGGTATTCAAGCAAGAATATCTTTTCATATTCATAAAGAGCATTGAATAAGATTTCCAACACTTTCGACCGTGCGTCAATCCGAGTTACGGTTCAGAAGTTATGGTCAAAACAAGGGCTGGTGTTCTGTCAAGTTCGCTTTGCGAACTTCCCAGTGAATGTTCCCAGACTTGAGGTAGTAGAAAAAGGGACCAAAGTTCACATTGCGAACTTTCCAGCGAATATTCGCTTTGCGAATAAAAGTTTGCATTGCGAACTTTTACAGAATCGCAGAGGCAGTTTAACTGTTCCTGAGGCACATAGGTGCCTATTTTGATGTTCGTTTTGCAAACAAAAGTTCGCATTGCGAATTTGACAGATTTTGTAAATAATATATAAGTCATTTCATTCATTTTTTAGGTTATGGTTTTTTGGATTTTTGCTCCCAACTCCATCAAACTCATTTTTCAGTAGGATTAGCTTAGAAAACAACATTGAAGCTTACACACGGATGATCCAGGGTGGATTTCTCATCGACCGACGTTGACAAACTGCGAGATGTTTGGTTTATTTATCTTTTTCTTTGTGTATTTCTTCTTTTTTGGGTTGTTTTATATGTATTTACTTTGAACTCATGTATATTTGTCGCCCATGGCGTTGTATAAAATCTGCTTTACAAATCTTTATCGGTGATTGTCCTTGATTTTTGCTTTATGCTCAGGGTTTGGGTTGTGTTAGAGATAAACATCGCAAACTTTGATTAGGGATGATTATCTGTTAGTTTCTGGATGCTAGAGATAGATTTAGAGCTAACAATCTTTATGGGTGTCGAAGCTTAATGCCTCCGTATCTTGATTCGGGTGCGAGAGTGTCGACGAGGGTAACACGGTTGTTCTCTCAGCTCAGTGTGTCAGAGATGGACACTGTTGTGAGCAATGCTGGATGATATTGAGGAGTATTGTAGGTTGAGTATAACTGGTCGGTAGGTTTAAGTTTGTGACGAGTGGATTATATGCATGTCGGATAAGTTTCTTCTCTCTGAAGAATGAATTCTTTTTGTATTAATATTTACTTTTTTGTTTCTCTGTTTGAAACATTTTAAACCAAACTCTTTAACATTTAAATTGTCGAACGGCAGTTCAATAACACCGATCTCTGTGGACACGATAAATTCTCGAAAAATTACTTCCAAATCTTTTTGTTGCTTGCCGCTTTACCGCTCCAACAGCAGCCATGATTCTTGCATCTTTCACTTTCCTAAATCTAGCAAAACCAAATCTTTTCCCCCTTATATCCCTTCTTGCTGGCATGAAAACTTCCCATACCAATCCATACTCCTTAAAGACTTCAAACATCTCTTTGGCTCCATACTCTTCAGGAAACTCATTGAAGAAAAAAGAAGTGATTTCTTCATTTTCCTCCAATACCTTCCCTCTTCTATCAATCTAGGAAGAACTTTTTAGAATCTGTTTCCCTCTATTTCTATGACTCACTTCCACCCACCTGATTTCTTCTTTCCCCATAGCTCTCTCAGGGAATCACACCTATACTGCTAATATTGTTTGAATCTTGGACAAAAACTTACCAATCGACACAGAAAAAACAATGCTCAAACACCTGATGCCAAGGTCCTTATACCTAAATATAAGAATTTAAATAGAAGACAACAAGTATTCTACATTAGATTCTGATGAACTTCTTCAAATAAACTCTGCAAAAGAGTATGTATGTTTTCTCTAACACCAGAGTATCATCTGAAAATTTTTAGAGAGAATAAAAGAGAGAGAAAATTAAACGTAACTAATGCACATTTCAAACTTCAAGAAATGGTAGACACAGGGTGACAAAAGGTTAAGAAAAAAAACTTCAATGGTGGGAGGAGGTCTTTGGTGAGGTGGGATATGTTATGGTCTAGTGAGTGGGGAGAAAACATTGACCCTTCATCTTGCAAAACGATTTACTTGTCGAAGTTTCCGGAGAGCTTTGGTGCAAAAGACCTGTTCATGTTGATCAAACCTTATGGTGATCTTGTTGAGTTTGTCATTCCTCCTAAATGGAATAAATTTGGCATGAAGTTTGGTTTTGCTAGATTTGCTAAGGTTAAGGATCTCAGGATGCTTGCGGTATCTTTGGACAATCTATGCATTGAGGGGAAAATTTTTTTGCTAACATTCCTAGGTTCCAAAGGAACCCTAAGCAGGACTTTAACCCTATTTATGGGGGCAAGAGGGGAGAGAGTAAGGATAGGCCTTTTGCTTAGCATCAGAGAAGTGATAGAGGGTGGGAAAATCAAGTTGGAGGGAGAACTTTCGCGAAAGTAGTGGGAATGAGAGATAAGCGTCCATGCTTAGGTAGAGATAAGGATGTTGCTGTGGTAGAATATTTCACGAAGGAAGATGACTTGGTGAGGTTTAGAAAGGATTTTGTGGGGAAGACGGTGAACCTTGGTTCATCGTATAACATTTATACGCATTTCGAGGTGGAAGGTTACTTCTCCATAAAGTCTGAGTGCATGGACGTGGCCAGAATTCTGGTAAGAACAAGGTGTGCTATAGTTCTCAACGAAACGATCAGGATGAATATTAATGGGAAGCTTTTCAAAATCAAATTAACTGACGACAACCATGCTCATTTGAGAATCTCGGTGAGGGATATGGTTCCTCCTCAGGTCAGGCCAAATTCCAGCTCTGATGAAGATAACGTGTGGGGCGGAGACGTTGGGGATGAAACAGACGGGATAGAAGAGTGGACGACGGAGAAGGAGGGGGGATTTCGAGGAAGGTGAATTCAGAAACCCATCTTTGAATAACATCGCGTCCAAGGAAGGGGCCCCATGAATAACAGGTTTGGTCACGTCAAAGGTCAGGGAGTGAAGAGGCAGAAGGGTGATTTACCCTTGTTTGATACAGCTCTAGAGGCGGCGAAAGTTAGGAGGGTAGGTTCACATGCTGGTTTCAAGAAAGCTTGTTCTGACAATTTACTTGTCCTAGGTACAACAAATATGTCTGATGAGAGGGATGATGATTATTCTGTGTACTCTTCTGCTAAGGGGACAGAGAAGGTTTTGGTAGTATTAGACTCTTTGAATCCATTGGGCTTAGTGGTCCCGACATATTTGGACCCTCTTGATTTGGATCTAGGGTCTGTGGGAAGTTGGCCTTTAGTTCCTACTTATCAGGATGTCCCTGTTTCTTTTAATAGGATCACTAATCGTTCTAGGAAAGTTAACCAAAAGGTGCACAAAAGCAAAAGGAGGAAATGAGTGTCATCAACTTCCTCTCTCGCTCCTATCATTAACCAAGACGAAGGTGTATACTTATTTGATAAGGTTAGTTTCTCTGGAGGAGATGTTCTTTGTTGTGAATCAACCAATGATTCTGATATTAGAATGGGGAATGCTAGATTCTGGGGTAATTTAGAAACCAACGTGGGAGAGAAAGTTTGGAAAGACATTTCCAATTTGGGGATTGTGTCAAGGGAAAATGGAAGAGATTACCAGAAGAAAATTGAAGCTATGGATGCGGAAGACAAAAGGAAATTGTTGGGCAAGAAGGCATCATCATCTCGTGATAAATGATAGTGGGATCGCTTAACATTTGAGGAGATGGCAGCAGGATCAAGAAGAAGAGGGTTGCTACAGAGATTGCTTCAGGGAAGGATGACGTTTTTTTGATTTAAGAAACGAAACTGAAGATGGTTGACTTGTCTATTTCTTCTAGCTTTTGGTTGCAGCACAATATTGGCTGGTCATTTTCTGAAGCTTTAGGTTTGTCAGGTGGTTTGCTGATTTTATGGAAGGATGATCTTTTTGAAACTTTATTTTCTTTTAGGGGCAATGGGTTCATGGGAATGAAAGTTAGATGGAAAGATGACTTTTATTACATCATTAATGTATATTCTCCCTGCAATTTAACTTTTAAGAGATTACTTTGGAAAGATCTATTGTCTCTTAAATAGAAGTACAACGATGGGGAGTGGTGCTTAGGTGGAGATTTCAATGATATTGTTAATTCAAAGGAAAGGAAGGGAAGCTCAAACTTTAACAGGTCTACAAAAATGAAGGAGTTCAAAGCTTTTATAGAATAAATTAAACTTGTTGATCTTCCTTGTAAAGGATGGAAGTTTTCGTGGTTTAGTGGCGGCGGTAGATCCTCTAGCAGGATTGATCAGTTCCTTTTGTCGGTAAAGTTGGTGGATAGATGGGGGTTGTGGGTCAGTTTATTGGAAATAGGGAAGCATCATACCACTATCCTATTTGGCTCATTTGCAACAAGTTGGATTGGGGCCCAAAACCGTTTAGAGTGGTGGATAGTTGGTTTGATAACTCTGATTTTTTATATTATGTCAAGAAAGAATGGAAGAATATGAAGGTGGAAGGGAGAAACGATTTTGTTATCAAGGAAAACCTGAAGAATTGAAAGGGAAACTCAGATCTTGGAATAAGGATGTATTTAGTAAAGTTAACTTAGACATTGAGGATAACAAGGAAATAGTCAACGACATAGATGTCTTACTGGGGGAGTGTAAGGAAGAGCAACATCAGGAATTAGTTGATAAGAGATGCAATGCAGTTTCTTCTTTATGGAGGAGTTTACATCATCAAGAAACAATTCTGATTCAAAAGGCCAAAATTAACTAGATACGAGATGACAATGTTAACAGTGCTTTTTTCCATAACATCATAAAAGGACGCCGTAGACGTAATTCCATTCATTCGATTATGTATGACAACGGCCTGTTAGAAGAAGTTAGCAAAATAAAAAAGGAGGTTCAGAGGCATTTTAGTATGAAGTTTGTTGAAGAGGACAGGGAGAGGCCTTTAATGGAAGGCTGCAGATTTAATTCTATATCTTCTGCAGAAGCTGTTATGATTGAAGCAGCCTTCACTGAGATGGAAATTAGGGAGGTCGTGTGGGGATGCGACGGTTCGAAAAGCCCGGGTCTGGATGGCTATAATTTCACGTTTATTAGGAAATGCTGGAACTTTTTGAAGAATGATATCGTTAGATTTGTTGAGGATTTTCATCGGAAAGCTAGGCTTAATAAATCAATTACATCCTTCTTTCTAATGCTTGTTCCTAAGAAATTGAATCCTTTGAGTTTTGATGATTTTCGGCCAATCTGTCACGTAGGGTGCTTGTACAAGATCTTATCTAAACTTTTAGCTCGGCGTCTGAAGAAGGTTTTGGGTTCTTTAATATCGAGAAATTAATCCGCTTTCGTGCATGGAAGATAACTTTTGGATGGAGTGTTAGTCGCGAATGAATTGGTGGATTATGCTACTCGAGAAAAGAAGCAGTGTATTCTATTTAAGGTTGATTTATAGAAAGTGTACGATAAAGTGAATTGGGACTTTTTTCGGTTTATGTTGAAGACCATGGGATTTGGAGTTACATGGTTGAATTGGATGGAAGCTCTTGTGTTCTCTAGTCATATGTCGGTTTTGGTTAACGACAGTCTGACAGAGGACTTTATCGTTGAAAGGGGTTTGAGGTAGAGAGATCCACTTTCTCCCTTTCTCTTCGTGATTATTGTGGAAGATCTGACGGGTTTGGTTCGTAAGGCGATGGAGATAAGAGACTTTGAGGGGTTTTCGTTTGATGTTGCGTGTAAGGTCGATATTCTTCAATTTGCGGATGACACTATTTTTTGTGGTAATGGGAATTAGAAAAACATTTGGGAGATCAAAGCTATTCTGAGGGGCTTCGAGTTAGTTTCCGAATTAGGCATAAACTTTCATAAGAGCAGGGTTATTGGTGTGAACATCAGCTTTCACTTTCAAGAAGTAGTGGCTTCCTTCTTGTCATGCAGAATGGAGAAGCAAGCATTTACGTTTCTTGGGATCCCGATAAGGTCCAACCAGAGACGCATTTCTACGTGGAATTGTTTGGTGGAGAAGGTGCGTAATCGGCTTGCTACTTTAAAGGGCAGAATGCTGTCTTTAGGTGGGAGGATTTCGTTAATAAAATTGGTTCATGGTAGTCTCTCTATCTTTTTCATGTCCTTCTTTAGAGCTCCGGCTGCGGTATGGAAAGAGATAGAACAGATACAATACAAATTCTTGTGGGGAAGTTCAGAGGAAAGGAACAAAATGGTTTGGATTGCGTGTAACAAGGTTTTTCGGCCTATCTCTTAAGGTGGGCTTGGTATCAAGAAGATGAAGGATTTCAACATAGCTTTGTAGAAAAAGTGGAAATGGAGAATGCCGGTTGAGACTAGGACATTGTGACATTCTGTGCTAGTGGCGAGATACGGCAACATCAGGAAAGTTGTTTTGGTCGAGAATGGATTGGGGAAAATCAAAGTAGGGCCGACTTGGTGGAAAGATCTAATGAATTCTGTAGCAGGTGATTTCGATTTTAATTTCTCTTTCTCGAATGTTGTTTGCGTTTCTGTTGGTGAAGGCATAGATATTTCGGTCTGGTTCGTAAGCTAGGCGGGTGAAACCTCTTTGTAGGTTCAATTTCCCCTGCTGTTCTTATTGAGCAATTCAAAGGGTGCTGCTATTCGTGACATGGGCAGGTGGGAGGATGATGTTTGGCGCTGGAACGACTTAGGTATTTCTTGGACAGTCGATGTGGATTCCATCTCTTTCGTTCATTTGCTGCAGATGATAGAGGGGAAGGGTTCGAAGGTTGGCAGAGTGGACAACCTGTTATGGAAGCACGATTCAAATGGTGTTTATTCTGTGAAGACTGGATACGTAATGTTGGCGGAGTCCCGCGAGCTGATCGACGAGAACAAGGGCAGAAATGAGGCGTTGTCCAAGATGTGGGACTTGGTAACTCCATTTAGAGTTCGTGCTTTTATGTGGAGGTGTTTTCTGAATGGAATTCCTACGAAAGCTCAATTATTCCGCAGAGGGATTATTCAGTCTTACAGCGATGCCATTTGCAGGCTTTGTTCGTCTGGGAAGGAAGGCTCTATACATCTCTTTTTCAAATGTGATTTCTCGAGATCTATATGGTTGAGTGTCTTTGCTTGGACAGGGGCTGATATGGTTTTCAAAGAAATTGTGGGAGAATTTTGAGGCTTAATATAATTGTGTCAACATTAAAAAGGCTAAGAAGGGAATGACAGAAGTTATTTGGATGGCAGTTATTTGGAATATTTGGTTAAGTAGGAATAAATTCATTTTTAATGGTGGTAATTGTAATGCTTATGATTTAATGTGGGATATTAAATGTATGGCTTGGCAATGGAGCCTTGCTAGGGAAAATGTTTTGACCATTTCTTAATACACCACCCATGTTTCTTAGACACCACGTGAAATTCCGTTTTTGCCCCCAGTTTCCAGATGTGCACATCCGGACGCACCATTTTTTTAAAAAACATTGCTTTGTTCCGGATGTGCAAATCCGGAATGACAAGTTACGCGTCTTTCGAATGTATAAATCAGTACATATTGAGCGTAAACTTGTCCGGATGTGCACATCCAGAAAAATGGCTGAAACTCAGCATATTAAGAAGTAATATTTATTTTAAGAAATAATAATAACATGTATTTTAACAGAAGGTTAAAGCAACGAATATGGCAGACATCCTTTGATGATAACTTCAAAATATTTATCAAAACGCATGGTGGCCACTTGTTCTGTATCCAAAAGTTGTCTAGTAGTTCTAACCCATATTTAAACAAAATAACAGTCATCCACCTATGATGGCAAACATGACCTGTAACCATAAGTTATATATCCAAAAAAGGCATTGTGAATATCCGAACCCCCAAATATATCCTCGAAGATTGTAGGACAAATCAAGATCAACAGTAAAATATTACTTCTTTAACGTTATCCAAGATAAATGGCAGCAGAGTCGACACAAAGTTGGTGGTACTTGTAGCACCCCAAAATTTGCTCTCCTTACTTTAGTACTAACTGGTTTATGTTTCATCTCATTTTGCATTATCATGTGTGCATATCATTGGTTCTTAGCATGGGGTCAATGTGCTTGAGGCAGCTCAAGAGGAGAAGATGTTCTTCAAAGGGGTCAAGCAAGAGTCCTTGTATTGTCCAAGAGAGCTCAAGTGAATCACTCTCTCCTAACCAGTGCATAAATTAGGGTTTTGAGATTCTTGGGCTTATTGCTCCAATGGGCAACCTTCTTGGGTTTTTATCATCACCAAATGGCATATCTTATCTTTGTTGGAGAGGATACACATCATATTCAGAGGAATTTGGATTTGGAGACTATGTTATTTCCTCCTAGACTGAGGGTACCAAAATTAAGGTTTTCTATAAAGTCAGTTTATTTATGATTTTTTGGGAAATACTTGATTCCACGGTATTTCTTGGGTCCCTAAGTATCTAGGAATGGAAGATTGTCCATCAGTTAGGTTCATGAGAAGTTCAATTGGCCACTGGATTGGGAATCAGGAGAATTGGGGAAAAGTCAACAGTGAGAGGGGAAGTCAACTGTGAAATTTTGAGGTTCTCTTCAAGGTTTTCAAGGTCTCATATCCTCATATGGTCTTCAAGATCCAAGTTTCATACCATTTGTCAAGAATCAAGGGTTGGTACAAAAGTTACTAAATATGGAAATGACCTATAATTTGAAAGTTTCCATTTTGGGCAAGTTCTTACACTACATTCAACTTGACTTTTCATCATCAAGGAAGCTTCAAATGAATTTTCCTCAAACATGAAAGTTGAATATCTTTTTACCCCCTTTCCAACAAGTACTAGATGGTCTCCATATCATTTGTGAAACTCAAGTTATGATCAAAAGAAGGCAAGGTGGTTTTTAGGGTTTCCTTATGGTTCCATTTTCACAAGTTTTGCATTTTGGGACATAGTGACCTATAATTGATTCCTTTGTTTCAATCCACATTATAACATCAAAGAACAATTCATAAGGATCATTTTTGGCCTTTGAATCAAGTGGATCCATGGTTTATTAATCAATTATTTTCCATTATGCAAAATTGCAAGATCATTGAAAACTCATGAACCAATACATCTCAAGGCCCAAATTCCATACAGGTGTGATTAGCAATTGAAATATAAGTGATCCATCATAGATTGCTTGGGTATACATGCATGAAGGAGGGTGTATTTCACATTATGCAAATTTCCAAAATCACCCAAAACTCTTTAAGTGAGGAATTAACAAGGCCCAAGTGATCATCAGTGGATTAACCCTAAGTATTTGAGATTACTCATGCACTGGTTAGAAAAAAACACACGTGATTTTGAGGAGAACAAAAAGTTTGAACCCTAATCCTTCTCTCATTCGAATATCACAATCCATAAAGGCTTTGGGCAAAATTCTTTCACAGTCTTCATCCTTGGAATCCATAGAGCACAAACCACTCATCATTGGAAGTTAAAAGCAAGGATACAGACTGCTTGATCTCAGGTTAGTGCAATTTTGCATGCTCTTAAAACTCTCTTTTTAAACGTGCATGATGATCTGTGGTGTGTACTGATGATTCTGGTGTGTTTTTCTTTGAGTTTGGATGCATGGCTTGGTTGCATCGTGAGTTTGAAATTTTGGAACCATAACTTGTTCCGTTCGATTCTCTTGGTGTGTTGATTATTTGCTATTTTTAATGAGATATTGTTAATCCTCATGGAATTCTGGTCAAGAACATATATTCGCTTGCGTGTTTTGGTGACTTTTTGGTTGCAGGTGAACGGAGAAGACGACCGGAACCCTAGTTCCGGCGTCTGGTTCAGTCTCCGGCGAGTTTAGGGTTTGGAGGTAGGAGACGAAATCCTGACCGTCCAATTGTTTGATCCCATGGTCCACTATTTGCCACGTCTTTTAAATTTGTGTTTTATTTTATTAGTTGTATGTTTGCCAGTCCATGATTATTGCCATACACCTTCAATCTGCTTCGCCCATCATGCATAATGTTTGACTTGATGATCTAATCTGGGACGCTGGATCCATCTGATGGCCATATTAATGCCAACACATTAATGATTCACATGTGCCTCTCACGTGGGATCTTTTAATTTCTGGGTAATCATGTATGCGCATGTGTATTTTAATTATGATGCCCCTCTAATCTTGACCATTGATTTTATTGACTTTGTGATTGTGTTGACTGGTTGAGGAGCGCAGGATTAATCTGAAGGTGAGGGTTTAGTCAATCCATTGACTGAGTCCATGTGTACTTTCTTTTTTATTTTTATTTTGCTGATGGACTTTTTTGCTTTGGGCCTTCCTATTCACACCCCTCCCTTTCAGCCCATGTTCATTTCTAACGTATTTTTGTTGCTAAACTCACCCCCTTGCTTATTTTTCTTTTATTTTATTTAATTTGCATTAATCCATTTTTAATTTTTAAAAATATATATTTGCATCCTAAAAATTCCAAAAAAATCATGAAGTATATTTTTAATTTTATAAAATTTTCCCAAATTTTATTTTATTATTTTATTTTATTTTTACCATCTAAATTAATTATTTTAATAATTTCTTTTTTGAATTGTTCATTTTGCACACATTGCATTGTAAAATTTATCTCTCATCATCCATAAAACCTTTTGAGTTCATTCTTTTTGCATTGTTTCACCAACACATTGAATTGCATTAAAATATTTTTCTCTCATTTTTAAAATCATTTCATATTGCATTTTAGTCCTCCTCTTTTGCATATTGAGCCATGTTTCTTGTCTGAACTTTGCATTTGTTTGAGTGACCTATCTGGGGAATTTTTGCATGAGTTTTTAATATGTTGTTTGTTTCTGGTTAAGGTGTGTTAAGTTTTAATTTGGTAATTTTAGAAGATGTTTTTCTAATTTGTTTGATTGCTCTTTGTTTGAGGTCTTCTTGTATGCACATCCTTGATCATGTTTGATTACTTGTTTGAGAAGACACTTGTGTCATTGCTTGGGGTTGTTTCTTTGAATTCATAAACCATGTTTGAATTGTTATAGGTCACTTGATTATAATTATAGGTCATTGGTGTGAGGTTGTTGCCTACTTTGTGCATATGTTCAATGCCTGATTTACATGCCTCTGTTTGACTTATCTTCTCACTTTTTCTCATCTGTGTTTCTTCATGACTTATGTTTGGTTTATGTTAGCCATGCCATCTCATTCATTTTCGTTTCATTTTGATGTATGCTTCTGACTTTGAAACTTTGCATTCATTCATGTCATATTCTATTCATGCTTCATCTTACATACTTGAACATGTTTCACTCATATGCTTCCTTCTTCTTCTATTGATGTTTGATGCTTGGACACTTGTTTGTGTGCTACATGTGACACTTGTATAGCATGTTTAGGCACATGTTTAGGTCATCCACATTATGACTTGGATATTGTTTGAAGCATTCTTGCATGATCACCTTGCATATCCACTCATTCTTCTTCTACTCCTTCTTTGATGGCTTTCTTGTATGTTTTGCCACTTGTTTGCATTATCTTTGCTTGATCTTGTTTGGTAAACATTGTGGGTCACATATAAGGTGTATATTATGACTTGGATGAGTTTCATTTGGTTTGTGACCTTTCTCTTTGGTTGGTGACTTGCTTGGGTTTCGTTTGTCTTATAGGTACTTATGTCTGTTTTGTACTAACCTTTTATGCAGGGGTAGAGGTAAGTTATTTGAGGGTGTAGATAGTTATCTATGACCACCCTCACTTTTTATTTCTCTCATTTTTTCTTTTCCTTAGGCTTAGGTTGTTGTCAAACCTCCCCTTAGGGCCATCTTTGCATGATAACATTAGGATAGATTTTCCCCGTAGTTTTTTTTCTTTTCTTTTGAGTCCCTCTTCTCATCTCATAACAATTTCTAAGATACTTATAAGGTCAACTTGTCCTGCACACAAGCCTTAAACATAGGAAATGAAGATTGAGGGGTCCCCCTTCTCTCTTCTAGAGTGTTGAGCATACGTCCCATTGGGGACGACCATGCGACGCATTCGTTCCCGTGTCATAGAATTTGGTTCAAGTTGAGTTATGAACTAACTCAAGTCACTTCTGTCCTAAAAAATAAAAACAAATTTCAAATCATTTTTGTCCTTCGGGATTGTCAAACTATAGGCTATTTTCAAAAAGGGCACGTTATCTTCCGTCTGAGTCGCAAACAGGTATCGACCCTAACTGCCGGACGCGAATTTAACGTCGCTCATAAAAAACACAAAAAGAACTTGGTCTGAACTACGTTGACTCTGAATTCCCCATTGCACAAAAGGGGTATGTAGGCCTAGGACGTCGACATCCTACCGAGTCTGTCTTTGTCTCCCCTTCCCCCGTTTTAGTACAGCCATAGATGTTAGGATAACTCACCCTTAGAATAGACAACAAGCGTGGATCCTATCGAGTACGATGGACGCGTAGGGTGTTAGCACCTTCCCCTCGCGTAACCGACTCCCGAACCCAGGTTATGGTTGCGATGACCATTCATTTCCCTCTTCCTCAGGTTTATGCGGTGTTTTCTTTCCCTCTCTTGGGATAAATTTACACGGCTGGCGACTCTGTTTTCCGCGCCACTCTCGCGTTTGTACCTGGATGAAAATCCTGGGAGCGACAGCTGACGACTCTGCTGGGGACTCTGGTCGACCTATGGTGGTCCATCCCGAAGCGAGTCAGTCCTAGCGCTTGTTTGCTTTTGTTCATTTTGGGTGTTTTGGTTTTTTGTTTTTGTTTTGCTTTATTTGTTGTATTTTATTTTCACCGCATTTTCTGCATTGCATATTATTATCATCTGCTGCACTGTTCTTCTGTTTGGCAGGTTGGGAGTTCTGAGAGATAAGCCCAATACCCAGGCTTGAGCGTACACGTAGGATTAGCGTGGAAAGTAGTGTGACATGTGTGGCATTTGACCAGACGTAGTATACATGAGAACTCCACATCCAGACGAGGTTTTCTTTGGTAATGTTCTATCCTGCGCATTGGTGCAGATGATTGAATGTAACCTAGAAAACTGTCGACTCTGGCGGCCATTCCCGAGGACTCAGTAACGACACTCCTCCCGAGACGTGATAATGGCAGACCAGAAATGGTAAACCCATTACACATGTCGATCCGAGGACCCAATGCTGGGAACTTGCTATAGGGTTTCCTTTTGGAAAAGAATCAGTGGAAGCGCTCCTCGATTGGCGATAGTACTGTACCCCGAGGGATGAATGTACTATTGCTTCTCGACCTCAGTGCCGAAGCTGAGGACTTGCCATAGGATGTTTTCTTTTTTATGGGAATCAGTTGAGGCCTCCTCGATTGGTGATGATGCCAAACCAGAAATGGTAAACGTATCATCATTTCTCGACCTGAGAGCCCGTGATATTGAGGATCCTCGGCTTTCTAGTAGCCACATGTGAGAGGGCAGGGTGTTTACAGGTTTGCAGGTAACCTTGACCTTCAACATACCCGGTTTTCTAATCAGTAGATTTATCAGTGTGGTACTATGGTTATTTTGGTATTCTGGGTATTCGGGCAGACCTTTGAGATTATACAGTTGTTCAGTACAGCAGCTGTCCAGTCTGTGTGGCATCCTTGATCCCATGTGTGCATTTGCATCATCATTTTGCATCCTAACATGTTTATTCATTTGCAGGGCTGCATCCTAACTTTGATTCTGGTTTTTGAAGACTATCAAGGATGAGTACTTAGAAGAGAAAGAACATTATAATGTACAAGTTCCCATCACTTATTCTGGATCTTGTTCACAAGATTGTGTCTATGGCAGAACATGGGGTATTGGCAGACTTTAGAGGAGAGTATGGAAGAATTCTGGATTTTGCTCGCAACATCACTGAATACGAGTATAGGGCTTTGTACACTCTGGTGCAATTCTATGACCCTCACCTGCGTTGTTTCCTATTCACTGATTATCTTTTGGCTCCGACATTGGAGGAATTTGCTCTCATTCTGGATGTTGACATTAAAGAAGAGGCTCCTTTCTATCCTTCTAAAGAACTTCCTGATTTGGGAAAGGTTTCCGAGGCTTTGCATTTGGATTTGTCTTTGTTGAAAAACAACGTTGTCAGTAAGGGAGGGTGTAAAGGCTTTCATGTGAAATTTTTGGTAGAAAAGGCTGCTGTATATGCTAAAGCTAGATGTTGGTCAGTTTTCAACGCCATCTTGGCTATGTGTGTCTATGGAACGGTGTTGTTCCCAAGTATGAAGGATTTTGTGGACATGCATGCTGTTCGGATATTTACCATGAAGAATCCGGTACCTACTTTGCTTGGAGATCTGTATTATTCAGTGCATTATAAGAACAAGAAGAGGAGGGGAGGACACCTTTATTTTTGTGCGCCAGTCTTATACAAATGGTTTGCTGATCGTCTTGCCGAATCTGGGGCATTTGTAGATACTCAAAGAACATTGGATTGGTCCAAAAGATTAATGGGCTTGAGAGCAGATAATCTAATTTGGATTAACCGTGACTTGTTGGGCCAAGATATCATGATTAGTTGTGGAGGTCTCCCAAATGTGCCTCTAATAGTAAGGAAAGGGGGAATTAACTACAACCTTATTCTTGCTATTAGGCAATTTGGGTATGCCTTGAAAGAGCCACTAAGAGACGAGGAGGTCCAAGAATCTTTATATCTGAGTGGGGAAATTAATCCAGAACTGTTAAAAGAAGCTGCAAATACTTGGGAAGATCGTCATAAGAAAGGGAAGACTTATTTTGGGAAGAGTAACAACAGAACATTTCCTGCGTATCAAGATTGGATTCAGAAAAGGGTAGAGGATGAGCTTTTTCCATTCTCCAAAGAACCACCATCTTACCCCTTGCTGATTGAGCCTCCTACCACAGTTGAGATAGAGAAGTTTAACAAGTTGTGGGATAAAAAGGAAAAGCTGCGAGAAGAAAACAGTGAGCTACAGAGAGAGATTTATCAGTTGAAACATGAGCGGGGTGAAGCTGTTCATATCGCCAAGTTGAAGACAGAGCTTCTCGCTAAGGCAGAAAAAGAGCTAGCTGACAAGGTCACAGCCAGACAAAGGATGAAACAAGCTTTAGATGGTATCAGTAAAGTTCTCGAGTCTAAGAAGGAGGAATTAGACAAGGCTTTGTTGAAAATTCACAAGTTTGATGCTCACCGAGACACTGCAATGGCTGAGAATAAGTGAAAATAAGATGATTATCTAGCTCAGATTGATCAATTGAAGTCAAAGCTCAAGAAGAAAGACGCTGAGATCCTATCAGGGGTATTCCAGAGACAAGTAGTCGAGGGTCGACTCAATGAAGCCATAGCCTCCATAGAGGAATTTAAGATCCAAGCTGAAGTGAAGAGACCTAGAAGTGAGGGTCCTAGCATGGATGGTGTTTATGGAGAAGACGCTTGGGAGTTGCATTGCCGATACTTGGAAGGGATCATGCATAGGAGAGACGTTCTCATTCAAGAGCTAATTCAGAGACCCAAGCATCCCGACACCAAAAAGCTGTTCAAGGAAATTCAAGACTGGAGCAAAAAGCATAATGGATGGGGGGGATTGACACTTGTGGACTTTGATGACATGCCGTAGTTTTCTATTCTCTCTTATTGTATTTGGATCACCACCAGGCTTGTTGGTTGGGACCTCTGATTTTTGTGTTCAGACTTGTTACCTTGGATTGTGATTGTTGACATTTGGTTTTCCTCCGGTTTTCTTAATACATGAGCAGAAGTTCCGTTCCATCTTGTTGTTAAACTAGAATCAAGGGATAGATCGCCCTGCGAATATTTAAACATGTTCATTTGCATTTGCATATTCATGATCATTTTGCATAACAGGTGTTTATCTCCGGTGTTCTTATCTTGTTCTAATCTCAGTACAAGATTGCAGATCAGCACATTCATCGGTATTCTACCAGATAAAATTAGAAGAGATTCATGGATCAACTACAAAATGAGATGACTGAGATGTGGACTCGCATGAACCAATTCATGGAATTAATGCAAGGTGTTGCTCAAGGCCAATAGCAGTTGAGGACTCTCGTTCAACCACTGATTGCGAGAATTGATGAAGAAGGTGTCCTTCATACTGGTGTTACTGGTAATAATGTTTAGAATGGCCCTCCGGGCGGAGGTATTCCTGTTGCTGGTGTTGTGATCCCTCCGGGCGGAGGAGAAAATATTGTGGTTCCCACTGTAGTGGGGGGAGGTAACAATGTATGCGTAATTCATGGCTGTCAGTATGATGATCTTCAGGAAGATGCATTCTCTGTGCCAGGTGGGGATGCTGGTCCCCAGATTGACAATGATCAGAGGTTCAGGTTAATTGAGGAACAACTGAGGGGTGTTGTGAATCAGGATGCTGTGGGTATGGATCTAGAGGATTTGGGGCTGGTTCCAGGCGTTGTTATCCCACACAAGTTTCAGACTCCTACTTTTGAAAAGTACAATGGTATGACTTGCCCAAGGACTCATGTGAGGGCATACGCAAGTAAAATGGCTGCGCATGCAAAGAATGAGAAGCTGATGATGCATTGCTTTCATGATAGCCTATCTGGGGCATCCCTGGAATGGTACATGCAACTAGAGAGGAAAGATGTTCGTAGTTGGAGAGAGCTGGCAGGGGCATTTATCAAACACTATCAATACAACACTGACATGGCTCCGAACAGAACGGAACTGCAGAATTTTTCACAGAAGAACAATGAGAGTTTCAAGGAATACGCTCAGAGGTGGCGAGAACTGGCAGCGAGGGTTCAACCTCCCGTGTTGGAGAGAGAAATGATAACTATGTTTATGGCCACCTTGCAGGTTCATTACTATGAAAAGCTGGTACCGTGTATGACTGAAAAGTTTGCTGATTTGATATTAGTAGGAGAGATGGTGGAAAGCGGAATTAAGGCAGGAAAAATATCAGGCGGTGATGGGTCCTCATCTGGAGGAAGTAATAAGCCTTATGCCAGCGGTTACAAGAAGAGGGAGGGAGATACAAACTCTGTGTCATCGTATCGTGGTAGAGAAGGACCTCGTCAGAACTTTAATCAGCAGATGGCTTCTGTAACCATCCCAGCAGCACCTCAGCAGCCAGTAGTGTCTCAACAACAAAATCAGGCTCCTCGCCGATCGTAGCCTCTGACTAGGCGGGATAGGCATTTTGACACTCCACCTCTTCCCTATTCTCAGTTATTTCAGCACTTGTTAAAGCTACAGTTAATTCAGAAGAGAACATTGGCTCCACCTACTAGTAATCCACCTCCCGGCTATGACGCCAACGCCCACTGTGAGTTTCATTCTGGGGCACCCGGACATTATATTGAGAATTGTAAAGCTTTTAAGCATCAGGTTCAAGATTTGGTGGATTCCAAAGCCCTCAATTTCTCCAATGATGTTCCAAATGTGAATCAGAACCCGATGCCGAATCACGGTGGGCCGGGGGTCAATGCTATTATTAAAGACTGTGAAGACTTGAGTTTGATTTCAGATGTGAACGAAGTCCAAACTCCCTTGGGTGTGGTGAAGGAAAGGCTGTTGAAGGGAGGGGTATTTCCCGGCTGTAATGAAGGTTGTGTAGGATGTGTATCGCTGCCAGGCGGTTGTGATTTATTGAAAGCAGGTATTCAGAGAATGATCAGTGAAGGGATATTATAGTTTGACAGGGGTTGTAGGCAAAGTAAAGTTATCGACAGAGAGATTGATGTTGCCACGATAACAATTCCATTCAAGACAATAACTATATCAGTACCGGCGAGACCAGCGCCGGTCATTATCACTGTTCCTGGACCAGTCCCGTATGAGAGTACCAAGGCCATCCCATGGAATTATGGGGCCGAGGTGTTTGTTGATGGTAAGAAGCAGGAATTGGTAGAGACATCAGCTGTGAATACAAGGGTTGAAAATCTTGTTGAAGCAGGGGCTATCACTAGGAGTGGTAGAGTCTTTATTCCATCCGAGGATCAAGCTGGCAGTTCAAAACAAGACAGAGGTAAACAGATGATGGATGAGTCTGTACAGAGGCAGGAAGCAAATAATTCTATGACAAATCCAGTTGGGGATACTTTCTCAGAAGACGTAGAAGAGTTTATGAGGTTGATCAGGAAAAGTGATTACAAGATTGTTGATCAACTTCACCAAACACCATCGAAGATTTCCATTCTATCCTTACTATTGTATTCTGAGGCACACCGAAATGCATTACTGAAGGTTTTGAATACGGCTTATGTACCGCAGGAAATATCCGTCAATTAGTTAGAAGGGGTTGTGGCTCATGTGAATGCTGGTAATGGTTTGGGTTTCACCGATTTAGATCTGACTCCAGCTGGGAGGAATCACAACAACGCTCTGCATATTTCAGTAGAATGCCGTGGTTCCTTAATGTCGCATGTGTTAGTTGACACTGGGTCGTCTTTGAATGTGTTATCGAAGAAGGCTTTGATGAAATTGGATACTCGTGGGTTGATCTGTACACCAAGTGACTTGGTGGTACGTGCTTTTGACGGTTCCAAGAGGTCAGTTTTTGGAGAGTTAGTTCTGCCAATCAAGGTGGGTCCTGAAATTTTCAACACCACCTTTTACATAATGGATATTCAGTCTGCCTATAGTTGTTTGTTGGGTCGCCCTTGGATCCATGGTGCCGGGGCAGTAAAATCTACGCTGCACCAGAAGTTAAAGTATATGGTGGATGGCCACGTTGTGACTGTTTGTGGTGAGGAAGAGATCATGGCGAGTCACCTATCGACCTTCAAGTATGTAGAGGTAGATGGTGAAGTACAGGAAACTCTGTGCCAAGCCTTTGAAGCTGTGAAAATTCCCGAGGAACCCCCAAAGGCAGTCAGTCAACATGAGGTGGTTGCCCAACCTGAAGTTGTCAGACAACCAGAGGTTCCAATGTCCTCTTTCAAAGAGGCGCGCGCTATAGTTGAAGCTGGTGGTTCTCAGAAGTGGGGCAGTGTCATTGATGTTCAAAGAAAGCAACATACTCATGGACTGGGTTACAAGCCACCTAGGCGTCCTGAAGAGCCTCCCAAGTTCTATGGTCCAGTCCGTTTCACCAGTGCCGGTGTTTTCTTCGACAGAGTCAATGCTATTAAGGATGAAGGAGATAGTGACTGTGACATAGATGAATGGATCTGTCCCTGCACCCCTGGTCAGAGCTTAGGCAACCGGTCTTCCGAGAAAGTCATCCAAGTGACGCGCCCGGAGTAATTTACTTTTGTTTTCTGTTATGTTGAATCCTACGTTCTGCCCAAGACGTAGTGATATTTATTTGTAGGGCTTGGATGTTTTATTTGCTACTTTTATCATCAATAAAGGATGTTTTTTCATTCAAATATTTTGATCCCTGTTTTTCTGTTTTTACTTTTTGCATTAACCCACATCAAAATGGTAATGTGTTTTCTTGTTTGTTGCACTTATAATAAACATAAAACATCCATCATGCAGGTTTCTTTGTTCAGATTCCACCCATCATGACTTAGCTATGGCTCGATATGACTTCGACAATCCCATCTATCAGGCCGAAGAAGAGACTGACGAAGACTGTGATTTACCAGAAGAATTAGCCAGGCTACTGAAATAAGAGGAAAGGGTTATTCTACCTTATCAGGAGGAAGTTGAGACTGTTAATCTGGGAACCAAGGATTTTAAATGAGAAGTGAGGGTTGGGGTAGCTCTGGAAGACACTGTTAAAGGAAGATTGATTGATTTGCTTCGAGAGTATGTGGATATCTTCGCCTGGTCTTACCAAGACATGCCCGGGCTTGACACTGACATTGTTGCACACCGGTTGCCGCTTAAAGAGGGTTGTACTCCGGTCAAGCAGAAACTGAGAAAGACGAAACCAGATATGGCTGTCAAGATCAAGGAAGAGGTTCAGAAACAGTTGGATGCCGAATTTCTTGTTGTGACAAATTATCCTCTGTGGGTTGCTAATATTGTACCTGTACCTAAGAAGGATGGGAAGGTCAGGATGTGTGTTGATTACCGAGATCTGAATAGGGAGAGCCCGAAGGATGATTTCCCGCTCCCCCACATTGACGTGTTAGTAGACAATACTGCTCAATTTTCTGTGTTTTCCTTCATGGATGGCTTCTCTGGGTATAACCAAATCAAAATGGCCCTAGAGGACATGGAGAAAACAATGTTCATAACACCGTGGGTAACATTTTGCTACAAGGTAATGCCCTTTGGACTGAAGAATGCTGGGGCAACCTATCAGCGGGCAATGGTGACTCTCTTTCATGATATGATTCATAAGGAGATTGAAGTCTATGTTGATGACATGATTGTGAAGTCACAGACAGAAGAAGAACACTTGGTAAACCTCCAGAAACTGTTTGAAAGGTTGAGGAAGTTCAGACTAAGATTGAATCCGAACAAGTGCACTTTTGGCGTGAGGTCTGGTAAATTGCTGGGATTCATTGTTAGTGAAAGAGGTATCGAGGTTGATCCTGCCAAGATAAGAGCCATACAAGAGATGCCTGAGCCAAGAACAAAGAAAGAGGTTGGTGGTTTCTTAGGAAGGTTGAATTACATTGCTAGGTTCATCTCTCATCTGACAGCCACGTGTGAACCAATTTTCAAGTTGCTAAGAAAGGATCAAGAGGTCAGGTGGAATGAAAATTGTCGAGAGGCGTTTCAAAGGATAAAGACGTATTTGCAGGAACCTTCAGTCCTTATGCCATCGGTGTCTGGGAGACCGTTGATTATGTACCTTACGGTTCTTGAGAATTCGATGGGTTGTGTGCTCGGTCAACACGACGAGACAGGTAGGAAGGAGCACGCCATTTACTACCTGAGTAAGAAGTTCATTGATTGTGAATCAAGATACTCTATGTTGGAAAAGACGTGTTGTGCACTCGCTTGGGAAGCCAAGCGCCTAAGGCAGTATATGTTAAACCACACAACCTTGTTGATTTCGAAGATGGATCCGATTAAGTACGTGTTTGAGAAGCAAGCACTTTTTGGAAGGATAGCCCGTTGGCAGATGGTTTTGACAGAATACGATATTCAATATGTTTCTCAGAAGGCCATTAAGGGAAGTGTTCTGTCAGAATATCTTGCTGAACAGCCGGTCGAGGATTATCAGCCAATGAAGTTTGAGTTTCCGGACGAGCATGTTATGTTTCTGAAAATGAAAGATTGTGAAGAGCCTCTGCATGACGAAGGACCTGAGATTGGGTCTCAGTGGAAGATGATTTTTGATGGGGTTGTCAACTCATATGGTAATGGAATTGGGGAAATCATTACGACCCCGAAGGGTTCTCATATACCTTTCACTACCCGGTTAGCATTCGTGTGTACCAACAACGAGGCGGAGTATGAAGCATGCATCATGGGGTTAAAGGAAGCAATTGATTTGAGAATTAAGAACCTCGATGTCTATGGTGATTCTGCGTTGGTAGTTAATCAGATTACAGGAGAATGGGAGACTCGTCAGGCGAATTTGGTGCCTTATAACAACATATGCCAGAAGGTTGTTACCTTTCTTTGACAGGGTGGATTTTCATCATGTGCCCCGAGCTGAGAATCAGATGGCTGATGCGTTGGCGACATTGGCATCCATGTATAAGGTGAACCATTGGAATGAAACTCCGTCGATTAGAATTATGCGTCTGGATATACCAGCTTTTGTGTTTACAATTGAAGATATGTCTGATGGCAAACCGTGGTATCATGATATTAAGGTTTTTCTGAAGAGACAGGAGTATCCAGAGGGTGCCTCTACCAAGGATAAGAAGACTCTGAGAAGGTTGGCAGGAAACTTCTTTCTGAACAAGGATGATGTGTTATATAAGAGGAACTTCGATATGGTCTTGCTACGTTGTGTTGATGAACACGAGGCAGGCTTATTGATGGAGGAAGTTCACCAGGGTTCTTTCGGTACTCATTCCAGTGGATACACCATGGGTAGAAAGTTGTTGAGGGCAGGATATTATTGGATGACTATGGAGTCTGATTGTTTCAAGTACGCTCGAAAGTGCCATAAATGCCAGATTTATGCAGATAAGATGCATGTACCGCCTACGCCTCTAAACGTGTTATCATCTCCTTGGCCTTTTGCAATGTGGAGCATAGATATGATTGGGAAGATTGAGCCCACTGCTTCCAATGGGCATCGTTTCATTTTGGTTGCCATTGACTATTTCACAAAGTGGGTGGAGGCAGCCTCGTACGCCAACGTCACCAAGCAAGTGGTAGCCCAGTTTATAAAGAAGGACATCATCTGTCGTTATGGGGTCCCGGAGAGAATCATCACTGATAATGGTTCGAATTTGAACAATAAGATGATGAAGGAATTATGTCAGAGTTTCAAAATCGAGCATCACAATTCTTCGCCATATCGTCCGAAGATGAATGGTGTTGTTGAGGCAGCGAATAAGAATATCAAAAAGATTGTGCAGAAGATGGTAGTAACGTATAAAGACTGGCATGAAATGCTACCTTATGCCCTACATGGTTATCGTACTTCGGTGCGTACGTCAACTGGGGCAACCCCTTTCTCATTGGTATATGGTATGGAAGCAGTTTTACCTTTAGAGGTCGAGATTCCGTCTTTGAGAGTTCTGGAAGATGTGAAGCTTGATGAAGCTGAGTGGGTGCGTTCCAAATTGGATCAGTTGAACCTTATTAAAGAAAAGAGATTGGCAGCCATCGCACATGGTCGGTTGTATCAGAGCAGGATGAAGCACGCCTTTGACCAGAAAGTGCGTCCTCAGAGTTTTCAGACAGGTGAATTGGTTTTAAAAAGGATCCTTCATCCGCAGACATATCACAGGGGCAAATTGACTCCAAATTACGAAGGGCCGTATGTGGTAAGAAAGGTTTTCTCTGGTGGAGCCTTACTACTTTCAACTATGGATGGCGAAGATTTTACATCCCCTGTGAACGCAGACGTAGTCAAAAAATACTTCGCATAAAAGAGACCCGCTGGATATAAAAAGAAAGTCCAGGCAAAAAAAGGGCATCCTGGCGAACCATAAAAAGGGGAAAAGGTTCGGGCAAAAATTAGGGATAAAATGTAAAAAAGAAATGTGTAACTCCGCAAAGTTGAAAACCGGTAAAGGCAACTTTGGCAAAAATGGGTATCCCGATGGATTGAAAACCCGAAAAGGGCGATCTAGGCAAAAGTTAGGGATTTATAAGCGAAAGGCTATGGTCTACGTTCGATCAGTGAGCACTTTCAATACCTGGAAATTCTGAAAGAAATGAATCAGTACAGTTAGTCTCTTCGAAGGTCAAGACATTTGTGGATAAGCAAGACAAATGGGTTATAGCTGAGTCGAATCATGGTGGATATCTGTTCCCACATTGCTGACATATGTATTTTCCTTTTTGCTTTTGCGCAATTACCTCTTTTTAGGAATTGCTTCCGATTGTAAATGCCTATTTACAGGCCACTTTTCTCAATAAAATTTTCATTTCACTCAGAAAGCTTTCCATTGTTTGTTTTACTTTTACTGTTTTGTTTGCAAAAACGTCCGATATTTTTGATAAACATTGCATATAAAACTTCGAGCTTTGCGGAGCATAACGAAAAGCAGTAGAAATTAATTAGGCATTAATGGTGATAGTCGTGTTGTGGCACATTCTATTTTTTGTTATTTGACTTGCAGGGCAACAACATTGTACTCCCCCAGTAGGGTTGCTCTCCCCAGCATTGAGATGGCACCTTTCCTCAGCAAGAGCAGACCTCCCCCAACAGGAGACTTGGGAAGTATTTTCTCCGGATCAAGACGTTGTTTCCCCACAGAATCAGGGTGTTCACCTTCCCCATCCATTCCGGAAGCGTGCTTTCACCAACGATGTCATATTCTAATCCCCAGAAAGGTGGGAGTAAAGGCATTCTCCCCATCAGCAGGCTAAGTTCAGCAGTATCCCCAAGCAGGATGGTATTATGGACTGTTTTCCCCAAGCAGGGTGGTATGATGGGCTGGCATCTCTCAGCAGGTCCTAAGCCCATCTGTTATTGGCGATCCTCAGTAACAGACTTCCGGTTCCGTTATTGGCATTCATTCTCAACTCCCCCAGCAGAGGAGGAATCTCAGGTTTGATGTGACCTTCAGTAAAGGACAGGTGTAATCCCTGGTAGTGTGGATGTTCTTTTGGGATTTCATCCCCAGTAGAAGTTGTTGATCCAAAGGGTCGGTCAGCGTGATCCTTCTCAGCAGAGTTCTTAGATTCAGAGGACAATTTATTTTTGTCATCCCCAGCTGAATTGGTCTTTTCTCTCCAGCATTTATTTTGCTGGAGACACCCCTTTGCATATCATAAGCATTTGCATTGCATCCTCAAACGCGTAGCATTTCCACTTCATGTGGGGAATTATGGCAAAATTTAAACATTTGCATTCGAAGCATAAGCCAGGTTGGATACTTTCCTTGCCAGTTCTCTTTCTCAGCAAAGATGGCATAACTCGGGAGATTTTGGAGGGATGCGTTCCTCATACTTGTGATCCCCGACAGAGTCTTTTATTTAGACTTCTCCTTTCCCCAGCGGAGTCATCTTATCTGTGGATCGTAAGTCCGTTAGAAGTTTGCCTTTGTTTGGCCTTACTCTTTTGTGAAATCCAGTTCTCGCCTGGTAGTCAGTTCTCGCTTGACATATTCTGTTTGCCGGTTTCCCTTTCTCAGTAGGGGTGGTATAAATAAGAAGTTTTGTTTCACGTTATCCCCAGCGAAATCCACTTTATGTTGGTTATCCTTTGCGGGTACAATTGAGGTTGTATTCGTTTTGTGGGTGCGATTGAGGTCGTATTCATGTTTTCTTTGTGGGTAAAGTAATTGAGGTCAGTCTTCCTTTGCGGGTACAATTGAGGTTGTATTCGTTTTGTGGGTGCGATTGAGGTCGTATTTATATTTTCTTTATGGGTAGGGTGATTGAGGTCAGTCTTCCTTTGCGGGTACAATTGAGGTTGTATTCGTTTTGTGGGTGCTATTGAGGTCGTATTCATGTTTCCTTTGCGGGTACAATTGAGGTTGTATTCGTTTTGTGGGTGCAATTGAGGTCGTATTCATGTTTTCCTGGTGGGTAGAGTGATTGAGGTCAGTCTTCCTTTGTGGGTGCGATTGATGTCGTATTCATGTTTTCTTTGTGGGTAGAGTGACCGAGGTCAGTCTTCCTTTGTGGGTGCGATTGAGGTCGTATTCATATTTTCCTTGTGGGTAGAGTGATTGAGGTCAGTCTTCCTTTGCGGGCACAATCGAGGTTGTATTCGCCTTGTGGGTGCGATTGAGGTCGTATTCATATTTTCTTGGTGGGTAGAGTGATTGAGGCCAGTCTTCCTGTGCGGGTGCGATTAAGGTCGTATTCATCCTTTTCTTTGTGGGTAGGGTGATTGAGGTCAGCCTTCCTTTGCAGTTACGATTAAGGTCGCATTCGTCTTATTTTTGTGGGTATGGTTAAGGTCATACTCCTTATTTTTCAGCACGCTCCAGTTCGTTATTCTCACCGTTAGAAAATTTCAGGTTTCTTTTGGTATTCAATCCCCGTGAATCCTTTGAACGCATGACAGCCGTTGCTATCATACCTTCAGGACCAAGTTGATTGAATAGGGGCAGCTGTAGCACCCCAAAATTTGCTCTCCTTACTTTAGTACTAACTGGCTTATGTTTCATCTCATTTTGCATTATCATGTGTGCATATCATTGGTTCTTAGCATGGGGTCAAGGTGCTTGAGGCAGCTCAAGAGGAGAAGATGTTCTTCAAAGGGGTCAAGCAAGAGTCCTTGTATTGTCCAAGAGAGCTCAAGTGGATCACTTTCTCCTAACCAGTGCAGAAATTAGGGTTTTGAGATTCTTGGGCTTATTGCTCCAATGGCAACCTTCTTGGGTTTTTATCATCACCAAATGGCATATCTTATCTTTGTTGGAGAGGATACACATCATATTCAGAGGAATTTGGATTTGGAGACTGTGTTATTTCCTCCTAGACTGAGGGTACCAAAATTAGGGTTTGCTATAAAGTCAGTTTATTTCTGATTTTTTGGGCAAGACTTGATTCCATGATATTCCTTGGGTCCCTAAGTATCTAGGAATGGAAGATTGTCCATCAGTTTGGTTCATGAGAAGTTTAATTGGCCACTGGATTGGGAATTAGGAGAATTGGGGAAAAGTCAACAGTGAGAGGGGAAGTCAACTGTGAAATTTTGAGGTTCTCTTCAAGGTTTTCAAGGTCTCACATCCTCATATGGTCTTCAAGAGCCAAGTTTCATACCATTTGTCAAGAATCAAGGGTTGGTACAAAAGTTACTAAATATGGAAATGACCTATAATTTGAAAGTTTCCATTTTGGGCAAGTTCTTACACTACATTCAATTTGACTTTTCATCATCAAGGAAGCTTCAAATGAATTTTCCTCAAACATGAAAGTTGAATATCTTTTTCTCCCATTTCCAACAAGTACTAGATGGTCTCCATATCATTTATGAAACTCAAGTTATGATCAAAAGAAGGCAAGGTGGTTTTTAGGGTTTCCTTATGGTTCCATTTTCACAACTTTTGCATTTTGGGACATAGTGACCTATAATTGATTCCTTTGTTTCAAGCCACATTCTAACATCAAAGAGAAATTCATAAGGATCATTTTTGGAATTTGAATCAAGTGGATCCATGGTTTATTCATCAATTATTTTCCATTATGCAAAATTGTAAGATCATTGAAAACTCATGAACCAATACATCTCAAGGCCCAAATTCCATACAAGTGTGATTAACAATTGAAATATAAGTGATCCATCATAGAATGCTTTGGTATACATGCATGGAGGAGGGTGTATTTCACATTATGCAAATTTCCAAAATCACCCAAAACTCTTTAAGTAAGGAATTAACAAGGCCCAAGTGATCATCAGTGGATTAACCCTAAGTATTTAAGATTACTCATGCACTGGTTAGAAAAAAAACACACGTGATTTTGAGGAGAACAAAAAGTTTGAACCCTAATCCTTCTCTCATTCGAATCTCACAATCCACAAAGGCTTTGGGCGAAATTCTTTCACAGTCTTCATCCTTGGAATCCATAGAGCACAAACCACCCATCATTGGAAGCTAAAAGCAAGGATACGGACTGCTTGATCTCAGGTTAGTGCAATTTTGCATGCTATTAAAACTCTCTTTTTAAACGTGCATGTTGATCTGTGGTGTGTACTGATGATTCTGGTGTGTTTTACTTTGAGTTTGGATGCATGGCTTGGTTGCATCGTGAGTTTGAAATTTTGGAACCATAACTTGTTCCGTTCGATTCTCTTGGTGTGTTGATTATTTGCTATTTTTAATGAGATATTGTTAATCCTCATGGAATTCAGGTCAAGAACATATATTCGCTTGCGTGTTTTGGCGACTTTTTGGTTGCAGGTGAACGGAGAAGATGACCGGAACCCTAGTTCCGGCGTCTGGTTCAGTCTCCGGCGAGTTTAGGGTTTGGAGGTAGGAGACGAAATCCTGACCGTCCAATTGTTTGATCCCATGGTCCACTATTTGCCACGTCTTTTAAATTTGTGTTTTATTTTATTAGTTGTGTGTTTTCCAGTCCATGATTATTGCCATACACCTTCAATCTGCTTCGCCCATCATGCATAATGTTTGACTTGATGATCTAATATGGGACGTTGGATCCATCTGATGGCCATATTAATGCCAACACATTAATGATTCACATGTGCCTCTCACGTGGGATCTTTTAATTTCTGGGTAATCATGTATGCGCATGTGTATTTTAATTATGATGCCCCTCTAATCTTGACCATTGATTTTATTGACTTTGTGATTGTGTTGACGGGTTGAGGAGCGCAGGATTAATCTGAAGGTGAGGGTTTAGTCAATCCATTGACTGAGTCCATGTGTACTTCCTTTTTTATTTTTATTTCGCTAATGGACTTTTTTGCTTTGGGCCTTCCTATTCACACCACTCCCTTTCAGCCCATGTTCATTTCTAACGTATTTTTGTTGCTAAACTCACCCCCTTGCTTATTTTTCTTTTATTTTATTTAATTTGCATTAATCCATTTTTAATTTTTAAAAATATATATTTGCATCCTAAAAATCCCAAAAAAATCTTGAAGCATATTTTTAATTTTATAAAATTTTCCCAAATTTTATTTTATTTTTACCATCTAAATTAATTATTTTAATAATTTCTTTTTTGAATTGTTCATTTTGCCCACATTGCATTGTAAAATTTATTTCTCATCATCCATAAAACCTTTTGAGTTCATTCTTTTTGCATTGTTTCACCAACATATTGAATTGCATTAAAATATTTTTCTCTCATTTTTAAAATCATTTCATATTGCATTTTAGTCCTCCTCTTTTGCATATTGAGCCATGTTTCTTGTCTGAACTTTGCATTTGTTTGAGTGACCTATCTGTGGAATTTTTGCATGAGTTTTTAATATGTTGTTTGTTTCTGGTTGAGGTGTCTTAAGTTTTAATTTGGTAATTTTAGAAGATGTTTTGCTAATTTGTTTGATTGCTCTTTGTTTGAGGTCTTCTTGTATGCACATCCTTGATCATGTCTGATTACTTGTTTGAGAAGACACTTGTGCCATTGCTTGGGGTTGTTTCGTTGAATTCATAAACCATGTTTGAATTGTTATATGTCACTTGATTATAATTATAGGTCATTGGTGTGAGGTTGTTGCCTACTTTGTGCATATGTTCAATGCCTGATTTACATGCCTCTGTTTGACTTATCTTCTCACTTTTTCTCATCTGTGTTTCTTCATGACTTATGTTTGGTTTGTGTTAGCCATGCCATCTCATTCATTTGCATTTCATTTTGACGTATGCTTCTGGCTTTGTAACTTTGCATTCATTCATGTCATATGCTATTCATGCTTCATCTTACATACTTGAACATGTTTCATTCATATGCTTCCTTCTTCTTCTATTGATGTTTGATGCTTGGACACTTGTTTGTGTGCTACATGTGACACTTGTATAGCATGTTTAGGCACATGTTTAGGTCATCCACATTCTGACTTGGATATTGTTTGAAGCATTCTTGCATGATCACCTTGCATATCCACTCATTCTTCTTCTACTCCTTCTTTGATGGCTTTCTTGTATGTTTTGCCACTTGTTTGCATTCTCTTTGCTTGATCTTGTTTGGTAAACATTGTGGGTCACCTCTAAGGTGTATATTCTGACTTGGATGAGTTTCATTTGGTTTGTGACCATTTCTCTTTGGTTGGTGACTTGCTTGGGTTTCGTTTGTCTTATAGGTACTTATGTATGTTTTGTACTAACCTTTTATGCAGGGGTAGAGGTAAGTTATTTGAGGGTGTAGATAGTTATCTATGACCACCCTCACTTTTTCTTTCTCTCATCTTTTCTTTTCCTTAGGCTTAGGTTGTTGTCAAACCTCCCCTTAGGGCCATCTTTGCATGATAACATTAGGATAGATTTTTCCCGTAGTTTTTTTTTTCTTTTCTTTTGAGTCCCTCTTCTCATCTCATAACAATTTCTAAGATACTTAATAAGGTCAACTTGCCTTGCACACAAGCCTTAAACATAGGAAATGAAGATTGAGGGGTCCCCCTTCTCTCTTCTAGAGTGTTGAGCATACGTCCCATTGGGGACGACCATGCGACGCATTCGTTCCCGTGTCATAGACTTTGGTTCAAGTTGAGTTATGAACTAACTCAAGTCACTTCTGTCCTAAAAAATACAAACAAATTTCAAATCATTTTTGTCCTTCGGGATTGTCAAACTAAAGGCTATTTTCAAAAAGGGCACGTTATCTTCCGTCTGAGTCGCAAACAGGCATCGACCCTAACTGTCGGACGCGAACTTAACGTCGCTCATAAAAAACACAAAAAGAACTTGGTCCGAACTACGTTGACTCTGAATTCCCCATTGCACAAAGGGGGTACATAGGCCTAGGACGTCGACGTCCTACCGAGTCTGTCTTTGTCTCCCCTCCCCCCGTTTTAGTACAGCCATAGATGTTAGGATAACTCACCCTTAGAATAGACAACAAGCGTGGATCCCATCGAGTACGATGGACGCGTGGGGTGCTAGCACCTTCCCCTCGCGTAACCGACTCCCGAACCCAGGTTATGGTTGCGATGACCATTCCTTTCCCTCTTCCTCAGGTTTATGCGGTGTTTCCTTTCCCTCTCTTGGGATAAATTTACACGGCTGGCGACTCTGTTTTCCGCGCCACTCTCGCGTTTGTACCTGGATGAAAATCCTGGGAGCGACAGTACTCCTATTACCACTTGCAGAACCAGGATCAGAATTTTCGACTTCACTTATGTAGTATCGAGCGTGGTGCCTAAATGATACATGCTGATGTTTTTTTATGTATATGTATATATTATAACTTGTTTTAATTTTATATATGATTTATTTTGCATTGTTAATTTCTGCTTATCAGAGATGGAGTAAGTGAGGGTCAGTTCAGTCAGGTTTTGCTTTATGAGATGGATGCAATTCGGAAGGTATGACATAGCTAACTTTAACTTTTTGGTTGTTATCATAGTGGCTAAAATCGGGGAACACTTGCTAGCTTTCCGCGCTCGATACTACATAAGTGAAGTCGAAAATTTTGATTATGGTTCTGCAAGTGGTAATAGGAGTACCGCAAACTTTGTGTCGACTCTGCTACCATTTATCTTGGATAACGTCAAAGAAGTAATATTTTACGGTTGATCTTCATTTGTCCTACAATCTTCGAACATGTAAAATATAATCCTTTTAGAATTTCATTATAGTAGTAATAATGAAATAATCCTCTTATTCAATATTCATTAATGCGACGATATATTAACATCTATGACCAACCAACAAAACTGATTTTAAAATTTTAATTTATTTTAAAATAAAATAAAATAAAATAGTGATAATAATGAGTTTTTTATGCATACAAACACTGAATTTCATTATATTTATATTTTTTAATAGTCCAAAATGGTTATAATAATGAGTTTTTTATGCATACAAACACTTTTCTTGTATCGTGTAAGTTACTAACTACTCTCATTCTTAATCTTTCTTCTCCAAAAAGCCCAGTCTTTTCGGTGCTCTGTGCCCTTACAGGTAAATAATAATGAGTTTTTTTATGCATACAATTTTTTTTTATTCATCAACGTTTCACTCTGTAATGCATGTTTACTTCATTGACTGAATCCGGTTTCTCCCTCCCCTCATTCGAATGTATATTAAGTTGCGACGATATATTAACATATGCGACCAACTAACAAAACCAGTTTTTTATAAAAAAATAAAGTTCTGCTATTTTTCCGGATCTGCAGATCAGGAATTTTTCCTGATGTGCACATCCGGAACAAATCGACGTTTTTTTTAAAAAAACGGTGCGTCCAGATGTGTACATTTGGAATCAAGGGGCAAAAAAGAAATTTCGCGTGGTGCTTAAGAAACTTGGATGGTGTATTAAAAAATTACCAAATGTTTTCACCAACTATAATTTTTACGCGTTTTGTCATGATCCTCTACATATTTCACAGTAGGTTCAGTCGAAGAGTATTTTCTTTCTCCTGTGTTGATTGTTTTATCTTTTTGGATCGTGGATTAGAGTATCTCTAATACTCTCTTAATTCCAATCATTTGCTTAAAAAAAACACATTTCAATTTGTTGAGTGAAAAAATCATTATAAGTTCGTGGGAGAACAGGCAAATGTTAACGGTGAGAAGAAATTGTTATCAACTATCAAACCTTGAACTTCCTTCTTAAACTACACCTTCAATAAGTCTTATACAATTTTAATATATCAAATCAACCCTTATTACAATTTTATTGAATTTTAACAATAATAATATTTATTTTATTTACATTACATAAATATAATATAACAGGCCACTCATGTGTAATTAATAAGAAACAACAGTTTATTTCCAAACCAAGAGACTTTGAAATTTTATTTCCACTCCAATACTATGCAATACTTGAGACCTTTATCACCTTAGCAAGACAATTGTCTATGGGTTTGGGTGATGATAAATTAGTAATTGGACATTTTGGATTCACTATCTCAAGCCTGCACAAAATAAATTACTTAGTAAAAGAAGTAGAGCTAATATTTCTATTAAAAAAAGAAAATTAAAAAAAGTTAAAATGAGTCGTTACTTATAATTGAGAAGAAAATAATGTAGAAATATCGAAATTTCAAGTTTGGCCAAATCACTTCCAGGACAATATCTACTTCCAGCACCAAAAGGAAAGAAGCATCCAATTTTAATATTGTGATCCTGCAACATATATAATATATAAAAAATCACTAATATATAAATACTATTTTAGAGTTTGGATATATATTATTACATTATTATACAACTCACATTCCATCTAGATGGATTAAATTCATACGGATTTGGATAATAAGTTGGATCCATATGAATAGCTCTCACCCAAGTTAACACTTTCCATCTTTTTGGTATAATATAACCTGAAAATATAAAAATATAGAGTAGATGAATTAATTTTTTTTTAAACTTTTTTTAATAAAACTGAAATAGAATATAAATGTTTATATTAAATATGAGAAGTTTTTTATTTTTTTTATTTTAAAAGAATAACATCGAATATGAACAAACCATTGATATTAACGTCTATAGATGCCTCTCGAAAAATTGCAAAGTTGGTAGTCATAAGTCGCATTGTTTCATTGATTATCTGTAAAGGAAAGAAATTACAACACTAATTAGTTAGGATTAGTTATTAAAAACAATTTGAAAAAGAAAAATTATAACTTTAATTAAAAATGATATTAATGAATATATCAACCTACATGAGAAAGATAAGTCATTTTCTTGATATCCTTAAGACTTAAATGTTTCTGCATGGGCAGTCTGTTCTTCATGATTTCCTCCTGCTCCTCCTACAAAATAATACATACTTTGATGAACACATATTAATAATTTTTCTTTATATCTTAAGACTTAGTTGATGTTTATTTTTATCATTATGAATATAAGAAATTTTTTCATATAATTAGTTTATGTTTTTATGTTATTGAGTCACTGAATATGGAATGATAAATTTATATTTTAATTTATTAATTAATGAATTAAAATTAACTTTTGGATTTCTTTCATTTTTTGTATTGCTTAAATATACTATTGATTTTCTCTTTTGTCTAAAATATTTTTTTTTTTTTTTTTAAATTTGATTTTTAGTTCCTCTATTTTATATTTTTTGAAAAAAAAATACCTTTGCCTTTTCCAAAATATGTGGATTTTGTGTAAGATATATAATTGACCACATCATAGTATTAGCTGTAGAGTCATGGCCAGCAAGTACAATCCCTATCAATATGTCAATAATATCCTCATCTTCTGGTTTCCAACCATCTTCATCCTTTCTTTCCAAAAACACATCAAGTAGATCTTTCCTTTCACCATGTTTTACCATCCTCCTCCTTTCCTCCACAATAGGTTTAACTAATTTCTCCAACTTCTCCCGCGCCTATGTGTAATCAACATTAAAATAAAATTCTATTACAATGATGCAGACGCACGAGTTTTTAACTAGTTCATATTAATAATAATATTATGTAAGTTGAATAAGAAAATATATACGAAATAATTACCATGATTCCTTTACGAAAAGCAAAACCGGGGAGATTAATAGGCAAACAGAACAAAGCCCTATGCATTTCAGTAAAAGAATTTCCTATTTTGGTGATAATATGTTGATTGTAAGAGCCCATAAAAATGTCAATGATGATATTAAAAGAAATATTTTTCAACTCTTTCAAAAACTCAACCGGCTCACTCATACTAGAAATTTCTTCTAAAGAATTAACCACAATATCCTCCATGCATGATATGTATGTTTCTAATGTATTATGACCAATGGTAAGAGAAGAGATCAATCGTCTAAAACGCTTGTGTTCTTCACGAGAGAAACTCCAAATACATTTACATCTCACAACTTCAATCGTTGATTTTGGATAACCGATTTTAAAGGTCTCATCGTCTGTCAACACTTGTCTACACATCTCCGCATCACAAATGATGATGCTTGGCCTTCCAAATAAATGTGTCTTGTAGATACCGATTCGTCCATACCTGTAATATTAAAATATAAGCTAACTCATATAAGATGTATTATATAAAAAAATAAAAATTATATGTGTGTGTAAAGAAAGAATCATTATTGCAAGAGGAGAAAAAGAGAGACTTGGAAACAAGGCTGTTGATGAATAAATCAGGATGGCCAGATTTGAAATGTTTAATAAAGGCCAGCATATTTCCTACAAAAGGCCATCCCAAATCACCAGGAGGAAGAGGGTATTGTTTCTTTCTTAATTTTATGTTATAGTACCACTCATTCAATCTCCACACAAAATTGATCACGCAAAAATATGTTGCTAACAAAAGGGTACAAATCCAAACCCAATATTGTTTATCCATCTTTGAATATACCTAGTTCATTTGCTCATATTACATATATATAGTTGATAGAGTTAGTTTGATTACTTAACGGAAGTTGATAGAGTTAGTAAATCCATGTATGGTAGTTAGCTTTGTTACGTTACGTTTCCTTTTATTTTTTTGGATTAATTATAAGTTGGTTTTATTAGCCATAGTGTTAACATAAGTAACTTCTATATATTGCCATCATGATAAAAGACATTTTATTGGAGTGTATAGTGAATCGAAAAACATACTTTTACACTAATTGGGTGGTGCACAACAAAAATAGTTCTCAACTATGCACAACTTCAATAGATTTTGCCGTATATCACTTATTCTGAATGATTGTTGTGGGGAGGTTTTTGGTATGGTGGTAGGTGTCCCCAATGATCAAAGAGAGGGGGAATTACCTATACCAACGCTCAAATCAGAAAAATAAGAGAGATGAAACTTGCAAGTGTTAGAATTGTCACTAGTTGGTTCGATTTGAGATGGGAAAGGTTGTTGGATTGATGAGCATCAACTATTAAGATGAACATCAATTTCCTACTGTGGCCTACGCTCTGCCGCCTGCGCGACACCCTCACCGGCCGCCACCACCACGGTGCGACACATATTTTCAGCCGCTGCCAATGTGGGGCGGCACTGTTCATCCACCGCTTGTGGCCTCTGTCCATACAGAGCCTCCGATTTTGGTCCTCATTCTGACTTTTCCCCGACTTTACGATTTTTCAATAAAATTCCAGTTTGCTTGATTTTTGACTTTTATGATATTTTACGGTATTTAGGAAAAAGGCCAAAAGGGTTGCACATAATTCTTCGATAAACATAGATACAAACAATCATATGAGTCTCAATTTATCGTAAAAATATCACAAACAATCATACGAGGCCCAATTTACCACAAAAATATCATGGATAATATTACAATGCATCACAAGAATCCCAAAAAGGCATATCATAAAATTTACATATTTATACATATTTTTCATTACAGTAATAGAATACAGAGCAACATCTCAATCGGTAACCTCAAGGGTTTTTGTTAGTATATTGTATTATATCAGTATATTGTATATAGTATTGTAGTGTTAACCAATATTCTAGTGCCACATCAGCTTGTGCATAAGCTTAGATATCACATAATAGAGATAAGATTATAGAGCTTGTATAAATACTCTTGTGTAATCTATTTCCAATCTAATGAAGAATTTACAGTTACACTTTAACAACTTTCTGTTACATCTTCTTCTTCTTTCAGCAAGTTGCATGTGATTTTGTTTCTTCTTCATGGATTTGTATGGTGATTATGCCACCATTAACATGGTATCAGAGCTTCTAAAACTCTGGTGCCATTATTCTTCAGGTATCGATTTTTTTTCTGATTGCGTTCTTTTTCGAATTGATCGAATCTTGCAACTTCCTCTTGTTTGCACTTCGTCTTCGTCTTTCGTTCTTCGTTTTTTTTGCAATCAAGTTTTTCCTTTTGCAATCGAGTTCTTCGTTCTATGATTCCATTGATGGTATACCAAAGCTTCTCAGATTTCTCTACGAATTCTTCAAATCCGTATTATTTGCATCCGAATGAAAATCCCTCTCTGATTCTTGTTACTCCTCCTCTGGATGACAAGAACTATCACACATGGGCTAGGTCAATGCATATTGCATTGATTTCGAAGAATAAAGAAAATTTCATCGACGAAACTCTCCCAAAACCGCCGGCATCGGATATTCTTTATGCTCCTTGGATCCGTTGCAACACTATGGTCTTAGCTTGGATTCATCGTTCTATCTCGGAGTCCATTGCTAAGTCTATTTTATGGATTGAAAGTGCTGTTGAAGTTTGGAGAAATATGAAGATTCGATTCTCACAAGGTGACATCTTCTGCATTTCTGATATACAAGAGGATTTGTATAAATTTCATCAAGGTACTCTCGACGTCTCTAGCTATTTTACTCAGATGAAAGTTATGTGGGACGAGTTAGAGGCCTATAGACTAATTGATGCTTGCTCTTGTGCAATTCCTTGCTCTTGTAGTGCTCTTGCATCGATTAGGAAATATCGAGAACAAGATTACGTTATACGTTTTCTCAAAGGCCTGAATGAGAAATTTGCTCAATCCAAGACTCAAATTATGATGATGCAGCCTTTACCTGATATAGACAAGTCTTTTGCTCTTGTTATTCAACAAGAAAGAGAGATAAATAGTTCTCAAAGTACTATCTCAAATAGAAATGTCTCTAAAGATTCTACAGTTATGCATTTGAACTCTTCTTCTGGCAACACTTATGGTAAAACTGGTAGCAACTATTTCAGAGGCAAGACTGGTGGTAATGGCATGGCCAAGGGACAAAATAGAGTGTGCACTCACTGTGGGAGGAGTAATCACACAATTGAAACTTGTTTCATTAAGCATGGATATCCACCTGGATTTAGAGGTAAAGGAAAATCCAATAATTCAAATGCAAATTCTCAGTCTGTTGCTTCTGTTGAAACAGGTCAGGTACCACCACAGCAACATTCAACTCAGTCTATGGTTGGCTTCACTCAAGAGCAATATCAAAGCATCTTGGAATTACTTCAACAGTCCAAGCCCAATCCTAAAGCCAATTCAATCACCACCTCACCCTTTGTCTTGAATTCTCATTCTCAGCATGAAAGTGGTAAGAATCCTCACTTATGGATCCTTGATACAGGTGCTACTGATCATATAGCATGTGATTTGTCTAGTTTCACTTCACACACAACAATTGTTCCCATTCATGTTAGTCTACCTAATGGTTCTCATGTTAATGCTTTTGTTTCTGGCAGCGTTAATCTCTCTTCAGCCTTAGTTCTTCACAATGTTCTCTATATTCCCAGTTTTCATGTCAATTTAGTTTCAATAGCCAAACTTGTGCAAAGTAATGACTGCGTGGTTCATTTCAATGATAGTTCTTGCAATATTCTGCAGAATCATTCCAAGGAAATGATTGGTACATCTAGGCTTCACAGAGGATTATATGTTCTTGATTCTTCACAAAATAAACACGTTTCTAATGCATCTTTACAAGATAACTCTTTTCTTTGGCATTTAAGATTAGGACATATATCTTCTATAGGGCTGCAACATGTATCCAAAAAATTTCCTTTCATTTCTTCAAAATATAATACTCATTCTTTTCCATGTGATCCATGTCATTTTAGTAAACAAAAGAAATTATCATTTCCTCATAGTGTTACCAAATCTAATTCCCCTTTTAAACTCTTACATGCTGATATATGGGGACCCTTCTCAAATATTTCAATTCTAGGACACAAATATTTTCTAACACTTGTGGATGATTACAGTAAATATACTTGGGTCATTTTCTTAAAATCCAAGGACCAAACCAAACAAAGCATCATTCAATTCCTAGCCTACATTGAAAATCATTTTAACACTTCCTTAAAGTATTTTAGGTCAGACAATGGGACTGAATTTCTCCCTCTATCTGATTTTTTCTTAGCCAAAGGTGTAATTCACCAAAAATCTTGTGCATACACACCCCAACAAAATGGGGTGGTAGAAAGGAAGCACCAACATATTCTAAATGTAGCTAGGTCCCTTTATTTTCATTCACATATCCCTCTTAATATGTGGAATTTTTGTGTTGCTCATGCTGTCCACATTATTAATAGACTTCCTACTGTAACGCTCCGTTTTGTCTTATTTATTTAATCGAGTCCATTTAATTATTTTCTTTTTATGTTATTTTATTTTTGACTTTTATTTGACAATATATTATTTTTCATCGTTGTTTATGTTTTATCGCATTTTGAGAGCGTTTGGGAGATATTTGAGCTGAGGGGTATTTTGGTCTTTTGCTTGGGTAAGTTTTATGTTTTTGTATAAATAGAAAGAAATAGAGAGAAAATGAGAGAAAGAAGAAAAAGAGAAAGAGAAGAGAAAAAGAGAAAGAAGAAGAAAGAAAGGGAGAAGAGGAAAAAAGAAGGAAAATCAGGAATTCATCCGTTTAAAGCGCGAATAATCGGGTAAGGGTGAGAAGTTTCAATTATATCTTGCTTGTGTATGTATATGTGTATGTTTTCTTGGATTGTTTTGGATATTTTCTTATAGTTTTCATTTTAGGTCGAAATGGTAAAAATGAGTAGAAATCGATGTTTTCACGGACGAAAGTCAGAATAAATCGCGTAGTAGAGTCGTGTGATGTTGGGTCTTGATTTAGCGTGATCGTTTGATTGAATCGAGTTGAATTTGTAACTTTTGCATTTTTGATATATATTGATGTTTTTGTGCAAATTGATGTTGTGATCAAGTAAAAGTATGTTGTGATCGAGTAAAAGTGTTTGGATATGTTTGGTAATATTGGTATAGGTTGATATTTAATCGGTGAATGGTTGTTTGTGTGTTTTCGAGTGGTTTTGATCGAGTTTAGAATCGGGTTAAATCGATCAAATTATGTTTCAAAATATTTCAAAAATGGAAAATGTGTTGGATGGTCTTTTAATGGTGAGAATATTGCAGTACGTTGAATTCTGAGACTGGGGCTTTTTACGGAATCAAAATCGGAGGTTCGGAAGGCTTCCGACGGTAAAAAAATGCATTTTTCTGGGTTCTGACACGGGCCGTGTCACACAACACGGGCGGCCGTGTCAGACGTGTCAATCTGCAGCCATTTGGAATTTTTGGGTGACACAGCCGTGTCACACAACACGGGCGGCCGTGTCAGACCTGCTATAGGTTTTCTTTCAAAATTGTTTCGATCGTAACTTTTGATCCGTAAGTTCGTTTTGACCCCCGTTTGAAGTGTTGGAAAGCTAATGAAATATTATTTCTATTAAAAATGGTTTGGAGGGTAAAATATGATTTAATTAATTCGTGTTTTTGAAAAATAGTCGGGTTGTCGGGTTTTTATCGCGTTAAATGCGTGCGGTTGGTGTTCTACTATGTGTTGTGCTATTGTTATGTAACGTGTAGCTTGTGTGCCGCTATATAATGTGAATATACATGATGTAATGTTGTGATGATGGTTTGTGGTTTTATGGCAAACAGTGCATTGTTTTGGATTAGACCTCGATGCGTGATTAATGATGTTGTTGTGTGGTAAAATACATTGTTGACTGAATATCAATGTATGTTGTTATGATGTGTTGTGGGTAGCCTTTGTGTTGTGAATTCCTTGTGGAAGTAATTGTGATTGTATGATTGTTGTGGTTTGTGGTTTGTGATGAAATGCCTGGTGTATGTGAAATTCAATGGGTGTTATTTGGTGGCCGAAAGGCAAATAAATGCAATGTGTTGTATTTGGTTATATATGCATGTTTATGGTTGCATATATGTGTGAAGATGCATTGGTTGTCATGAGTTCTTGTGTGTCAAGCATCATGATATGCATCTTGTGATGTCGTGTGCCCATGTGGGGTGTGAGCGACGGATTGATTCCTGAGAGAATCTGCTATAACATCGTGAGCCTTAAAAATAAGAGGTATGAATTGCCTTAAAAATAAGAGGACTGAAAACGATGAATTATAGACGATCGTGAGTCTTATACAAAGAGGACTGCAAGCGATCGGATCGTGAGCCTTATACAAAGAGGACTGCAAGCGATCCATAAACGTCGTGAGCCTTATACGAAGAGGACTGCAAGCGATGGGTGAACATCGTAGGCCCGACGGGGTGTTACTTGAGTGATCCTCAGTAATGAGCGATGATTCCAGCAGAGTTCCTGAGTGAACTAGTATTGAAAAATGTTGGAAGTCAGTACCGCATGGCATACGCATAGAGTCGTTGTGTCGGTCTCTGTGCACTTGCATGAATCATGGATTGATTATGTGTGAGAATTGTGAATGGATGCATTATGTGTGGAAAATCATGATTTGATTGATTATGTGTGGTAAATTGTGCATTGATTTGTTATGTGTTGAGATTGTGATAGCATTGGTAATTTGATGTGCATACGTGATAAATGCATTGTTTATGGACGATATGCTATGTGTGAAAATATGTGGTGTGGTGGTGTGTTTCCATATGTCATAACCTTGGTGTGCCTTATGTTGGAATAATTGATATATGCTATGTTGTTGGAATGTTAGAAATATGTTATATGTATTAGTATGTGATGTTTGTGGTGAGAATAACTATGCATGTGAATTTATATGTGTTTGCATATTATTATGCAATCTTGGTTTAGTTGTTATTTCTCACCCTTCTGCTATTTTATAATGCTCTATGAGGCATTGTAGATTAGTGTCTTGGAAGCTTTTGTGAAAATTAGTTCTCCATTCTTTTGTCGGTCTTAGTGTCTGCTCTGATACGTAGGACGGAAGTCGGGGAACGATTATATATATATGTATACATTTGTTGAATGTAGTTTGTAGTACTTTTGTGTATATAGTTGATGTTCTAAAATGATTTATTTTGTAAAACAAGTCGGTTATGGATCTTTCCGCTTTATTCCATAATTGACATTTCCTTTTATATGGAAAAAGTTTCCCTTTGAGGGTATTCTATTTTATGCTATGTATCAAATTTATGAGCAGGGATGATGTTTTGTTTATTTAAATGTGACATCCTTGTTTCTGTCGAAAAAATGAATTTTTAGTTACTCTGATTTTATTTATGTATTATTTAAAAGCGATGGGAATTGAGGTGTTACATTAGTGGTATCAGAGCAGGTCGGTCCGTCCGGCCAAGTTGTTGAGTCAGTTGGTGTGACAATTGAATACTGTCGTTGTTGGTTGTCCCTTAGTACGTGATATGTGTAGGAAACACTGTCAGTGCTTTCTGGTTTTCTAATCCTTTGTTTTCAGGAGTTAGAATGAGATAAGTGGGGGAGAAGCTGGTACTTCTCCAGGTTGCTTCAGGTGTAGAGCGTTGGCTCAGTGTGTTGTGAATTGCAAGATTGTAAGTGCTCTTTGGACATTGTGGTTCCCGGTTCCAGAGGGAATGCGGAGGTAAGGTTTATGTCAACTAAGGATTTATGCCCTAGGTAGTTTTGTGCACAAGATGCAAGAAATGCTATTATAGTTTGGTAAAGACAGTTTATGCCCCATCATGATTGTCGGCTGTCTATTGACAAATTGAGGAACTGATCACCCTTAATCTCTTGCTGATAGCAGACGGGAATTATGTTGGATGGAATAGGCGTGTCTTTTCTGCTTTAATAGTATGTGAAATGAATTGTTTGGAATTAAGGAAATGGTTGCGGATTGTTTTGTTGAGTCGATGAAGATTCTAATATCTGAAGGTGAGGCGGATTCGAGGTTTTTGTATGTTGGTCCAGTTGGGAAGTCATTGAGAGAAAACGATTGGGTATCGTTATTGGTTGTTCTCAGAGAGAAGAGTGTGAACTCAAGTTGGATGAAGGTGATGATTTGAGGTTTGGATCTGCTAAGTAAGTAGAATAACTTTTAGGAAGTGAAATTCAGATGGAAAGAGTGGTTGGAAGATTTACTGGAAAAGGGAATTGTGAGACCAAGTGTGTCGCCTTAGAGAGCTCCAGTATTGTTAGTAACAAACAGGATGAATGATTGAACGGAATAACAAGCATGATAGGTATAATGGTATTGAGACTTTGGAAAGCAAAACTTAGAGTTCTGGTAAGGTTTGGAGTCCTTGGAGTTTTAGAGCATTAATGGGAATTTTGAGGAAACCCTTGTGTGTGGAGGTAATATTGCGATGGAGAGTTCTTTTTGGGTGATTGTTGATACATGTTGGAATTTGTGGAATTGGACGGTCAAGAGAAGAAATTATGTATGGATTACGGACAGTTGAATAAGGTAACGATTGAGAATAAGTGTCCACTTTCAAGAATAGATGATTGGAGTGGTTTGGTTGGACATTACAATGTACAGTGATGTTGTTTGGTGTTAGTAATGCGTCTGGAATGTTTGTGGAGTATATGGATCGTATCTTCCATATTTATTTGAATAAGTTCATAATGGTTTTAATTGAGAAAATTTGGATCTGTTATAAACTCAGAGGAAGAACATGTAGAGTATTTGAGAATTGCATTACAAGTGTTGAAAAGAGACAAAGTGGTATGCTAAGTTATTCAAGTGAGAATTTTGGTTGAACAAGGTTAGTTTTCTTGGATATGTTATTTCAGGTAATGGTATTGTTATGGATCCATCGGAAGTAGATCTAGTTCTACAAGGAGAGGCTCTGAGGTTGATTACGGAGAATAGAAACTTTTTGGACCTTAGTTGGTTATTACAGGAAGTTATGGAGGGTTTCTTCCAAGTTAGCATTTTCGTTACTTCGATAGACTTGCAAAGGGTAAGTTGTTTGCTTTGGATGTTCATTGTGGAAGAAGTTGATAGGGTTAAAGTAGAAATTGTCCACGGCTTCAGTTTTGATTATGTGTGGTCCTAATAAACCATTTGTGAGGATATTGGGATGCGTCTTTGATGAGTTTAGTCAGTGTATTAATGCAAGAGGGTAAAGTCGTGGCTTATGCTTTACGACAATTGAGGATTCATAAAAGGATCTATACTATTCAAGATTTGGAATTGGTTGCGGTTGTATTGTGTTGGAAAATTTGGAGGTATTATCTTTATGGTTCTAAGTTTGAAGTGTTTAGTAATCACAAGAATATTGAGTACCTGTTTGGTCAGGAGGAATATAGTATGAGACAGTGAGGATGGTTAGAATTCCTGACGAGTTTTGAATTTGGCGTGGATTACGCTTCGGGAAAGGCGGATGTTGTGCCTGATGAGTTAAGTCGAAAGTTTCTAAGTATGTCTGTTTTGATGGTCCGAGAATTAGAATTATTTGAGCAGTTCCGAGACTTGTGTCTGGTGTGTGAGGTAATACAGTAGAGTGCGAGGTTGGGTATATTAAGAGTGAATAGTGAGTTTTGCCGAATATGAGAAAGAGTTAGACTTTGGTCGTGAAATTGGTAGTTTTGATGATTACGAGTAATCAGAGTGCGCAGTGGAAGCGTGATGTGGCACATTTTGTATTTGCGTGTGGGATTGGTAAGAGTTCATAGGTTGAACATTGGAGACATGTAGGAATGATGAGACCATTGGATGTTTCAGAATGCAAGTGTTAAGTGAAAGGTTTAAATAGTATTCATGGGCTACTATGTAGATGGATGTTTTGGTTATATGTGCGATTGGGGAATCATAGCATTATGGTAATATTGTTGTGTGACAAGGATGTTGGTATCGTGGCTATGTAGAGGTTGTTGAATCGATGTTGTGTCGTGGAACTTGTGTTCTTGTTGTGTTTCGGTTCAAGAGTGAACCTGTGTGTGTTCGTAACTTGGGTATTCCTTGAGTCGTGAGTTGGTCGTCAAGTGCAATGTATGAGCTTTGCATCTTGTCGTTGTTGTGGTCGTCGTGTCGTTGTTGTGATTGCTGTTAGCAAGGTGGTTTGTCAGTTTGTGTTATTCGTGGTGTGCTTTTGTTGGCATGTTAGTTTGTTGGTCAGATGCGAGAGTCGTATCCAGAGTTGTTCGTATCGGTTATATTTTCGAGGACGAAAATGTCTAAGTGGGGGAGAATTGTAACGCCCCGTTTTGTCTTATTTATTTAATCGAGTTGATTTAATTATTTTCTTTTTATATTATTTTATTTTTGACTTTTATTTGACAATATATTATTTTTCATCGTTGTTTATGTTTTATCGCATTTTGAGAGCGTTTGAGAGATATTTGAGCTGAGGGGTATTTTGGTCTTTTGCTTGGGTAAGTTTTATGTTTTTATATAAATAGAAAGAAATAGAGAGAAAATGAGAGAAAGAAGAAAAAGAGAAAGAGAAGAGAAAAAGAGAAAGAAGAAGAAAGAAAGGGAGAAGAGGAAAAAAGAAGGAAAATAAGGAATTCATCTGTTTAAAGCGCGAATAATCGGGTAAGGGTGAGAAGTTTCAATTATATCTTGCTTGTGTATGTATATGTGTATGTTTTCTTGGATTGTTTTGGATATTTTCTTATAGTTTTCATTTTAGGTCGAAATGGTAAAAATGAGTAGAAATCGATGTTTTCACGGACGAAAGTCAGAATAAATCGCGTAGTAGAGTCGTGTGATGTTGGGTCTTGATTTAGCGTGATCGTTTGATTGAATCGAGTTGAATTTGTAACTTTTGCGTTTTTGATATATATTGATGTTTTTGTGCAAATTGATGTTGTGATCGAGTAAAAGTATGTTGTGATCGAGTAAAAGTGTTTGGATATGTTTGGTAATATTGGTATAGGTTGATATTTAATCGGTGAATGGTTGTTTGTGTGTTTTCGAGTGGTTTTGATCGAGTTTAGAATCAGGTTAAATCGATCAAATTATGTTTCAAAATATTTTAAAAATGGAAAATGTGTTGGATGGTCTTTTAATGGTGAGAATATTGCAGTACGTTGAATTCTGAGACCGGGGCTTTTTACGGAATCGAAATCGGAGGTCCGGAAGGCTTCCGACTGTAAAAAAATGCATTTTTCTGGGTTCTGACACGGGCCGTGTCACACAACACGGGCGGCCGTGTCAGACGTGTCAATCTGCGGCCATTTGGAATTTTTGGGTGACACGGCCGTGTCACACAACACGGGCGGCCGTGTCAGCCCTGCTGTAGGTTTTCTTTCAAAATTGTTTCGATCGTAACTTTTGATCCGTAAGTCCGTTTTGACCCCCGTTCGAAGCGTTGGAAAGCTAATGAAATATTATTTCTATTAAAAGTGGTTTGGAGGGTAAAATATGATTTAATTAATTCGTGTTTTTTGAAAAATAGTCGGGTTGTCGGGTTTTTATCGTGTTAAATGCGTGCGGTTGGTGTTCTACTATGTGTTGTGCTATTGTTATGTAACGTGTAGCTTGTGTGCCGCTATATGATGTGAATATACATGATGTAATGTTGTGATGGTGGTTTGTGGCTTTATGGGAAATATGTGCATTGTTTTGGATTAGACCTCGATGCGTGATTAATGATGTTGTTGTGTGGTAAAATACATTGTTGACTGAATATCAATGTATGTTGTTATGATGTGTTGTGGGTAGCCTTTGTGGTGTGAATCCCTTGTGGAAGTAATTGTGATTGTATGATTGTTGTGGTTTGTGGTTTGTGATGAAATGCCTGGTGTATGTGAAATTCAATGGGTGTTATTTGGTGGCCGAAAGGCAAATAAATGCAATGTGTTGTATTTGGTTATATATGCATGTTTATGGTTGCATATATGTGTGAAGATGCATTGGTTGTCATGAGTTCTTGTGTGTCAAGCATCATAATATGCATCTTGTGATGTCGTGTGCCCATGTGGGGTGTGAGCGAGGGATTGATTCCTGAGAGAATCTGCTATAACATCGTGAGCCTTAAAAATAAGAGGTATGAATCGCCTTAAAAATAAGAGGACTGAAAACGATGAATTATAGACGATCGTGAGCCTTATACAAAGAGGGCTGCAAGCGATCAGATCGTGAGCCTTATACAAATAGGACTGCAAGCGATCTATAAACGTAGTGAGCCTTATACAAAGAGGACTGCAAGCGACGGGGTGAACATCATAGGCCCGACGGGGTGTTACTTGAGTGATCCTCAGTAACGAGCGATGATTCCAGCAGAGTTCCTGAGTGAACTAGTATTGAAAAATGTTGGAAGTCGGTACCGCATGGCATAGGCATAGAGTCGTTGTGTTGGTCTCTGTGCATTCGCATAAATCATGGATTGATTATGTGTGAGAATTGTGAATGGATGCATTATGTGTGGAAAATCATGATTTGATTGATTATGTGTGGTAAATTGTGCATTGATTTGTTATGTGTTGAGATTGTGAAAGCATTGGTAATTTGATGTGCATACATCATAAATGCATTGTTTATGGACGATATGCTATGTGTGAAAATATGTGGTGTGGTGATGTGTTTCCATATGTCATAACCTTGGTGTGCCTTATGTTGGAATAATTGATATATGCTATGTTGTTGGAATGTTAGAAATATGTTATATGTATTAGTATGTGATGTTTGTGGTGAGAATAACTATGCATGTGAATTTATATGTGTTTGCATATTATTATGCAATCGTGGTTTAGTTGTTATTTCTCACCCTTCTTCTGTTTTATAATGCTCTATGAGGCATTGCAGATTAGTGTCTTGGAGGCTTTTGTGAAGATTAGTTCTCCATTCTTTTGTCGGTCTTGGTGTCTGCTTTGATACGTAGCACGGGAGTCGGGGAACGATTATATATATATATATTATAATATATATATATATATATATATATATATATATATATATATATGTATACATTTGTTGAATGTAGTTTGTAGTACTTTTGTGTATATAGTTGATGTTCTAAAATGATTTATTTTGTAAAACAAGTCGGTTATGGATCTTTCTGCTTTATTCCATAATTGACCTTTCCTTTTATATGGAAAAAGTTTCCCTTTGAGGGTATTCTATTTTATGCTATGTATCAAATTTATGAGCAGGGATGATGTTTTGTTTATTTAAATGTGGCATCCTTGTTTCTGTCGGAAAAATGAATTTTTAGTTACTCTGATTTTATTTATGTATTATTTAAAAGCGATGGGAATTGGGGTGTTACACCTACTCCCTTGCTAAATCTTAAAAGTCCTCATGAACAGTTATATCATCAACCTCCTTCTTTAATTCATCTCAAGGTTTTTGGACGTTTGAGCTATGTTGTGTCTACCCTCCCAAACAAAACCAAATTCAGTCAAAGAGCTAGAAAGTCAGTCTTTTTAGGTTTCAAAGATGGTACAAAAGGCTATGTGTTATATGACATTCAACATCATAATGTCTTTATATCTAAACATGCTGTTTTCTATGAAAATATTTACCCTTTTGCTACTGATAATCCCTCTTCTCAACCTAATTCTAACCATAGTCCTCTCAATGCTACACATAGTCCTGTTAGTTCCAAACATATCCCATTTTTTTTATGATTACCATGGTATATCCCATCAGTCTCACACCTCTACCGACTTATCTCCTTTACCTGATAGTCCCATTTCTTCCTTTCCTTTATCACAACAGTATACTAGCCCTACTTATCTTCCTAGTACTTTACCACAACAGTCTAGTCCTACTCCACAGCAGTCTGCACATTTCAGACCTGCTAGCCCTCATAATACTCCTTTAAGTACACCTGCTACATGTAGACAACAATCTCACCTTCTTCCTCCAGAGCCCCCTCAAGGTACTTCTTCTACACATAGTCCAATAAACATTAATTGTCCTGGTCCCACATTATTAATAGAGTCATCTAATTCCTTGCATACTCTCAACCACGACAGTAACATTTCACCTAATACTCATTCAAATAACACTGATGTTTTAAGTACTCATTTCATTCCTCCTCTTAGACATTCCACTCGCATTTCTAATCTTCCCAGTTACTTAGCTGACTATCATTGTTATTATGCCAATAATATTCCTCCTACTTACCATACTCTTACTTCTAATGTCATATATCCCTTGTCTTCTGTACTCTCATATGACAAGTGTTCTCCTTATTACAAAACATTTTGTTGTGCTATTTCTTCCATAACTGAACCCACCTCATACAAACAAGCCATTAAACATGACTGTTGGGTTAAGGCCATGGATGTGGAGCTTAAGGCTCTTGCAGAGAATCAAACATGGGATGTGGTGGATCTGCCTCATGGTAAGGTACCTATTGGATGTCGTTGGGTTTATAAAGTGAAACACAAGGCTGATGGATCCATTGAAAGATACAAGGCCAGATTAGTTGCAAAAGGCTATACTTAAATGGAAGGTATTGACTACTTTGACAAATTTTCACCTGTTGCCAAACTTACTACTGTTCGAATCTTACTTTCCCTTGCAGCTATTAAAGGCTGGCATCTAGAACAACTATATGTCAACAATGCCTTTCTCCTTGGGGACTTAAATAAAGAAGTGTACATGAGTCTTTCACCTAGACTATCTGTTTTTGATTCATCTAAAGTTTGTAAGTTGCAAAAATCCTTATATGGCCTAAAACAAGCTAGTAGGCTATGGTACTCAAAACTTTCTACCTTTTTTATTTCTCTTGGATATCATCAGTCTCAGACAGATTATTCCCTCTATGTTAAGCATGGGGATCCTCATTTCACTGCACTTCTAGTATATGTTGATGATGTTGTATTAGCAGGAAATTCCTTAGTTGAAATACAACATGTCAAGAACTTATTGAATCACCAGTTTAAGATTAAAGATCTTGGTCAGCTCAGGTATTTTTTGGGTTTTGAGATTGCAAGATCCACAAAAGGTATTTTCTTAAACCAAAGGAAATATACTCTTGAACTTTTGCAAGATGCTGGTGTTCTTGCTGCCAAGCCTTCCTTAGTCCCTTTTGATCCCAACATCAAGCTATCTATCAGTGAAGGTGATCTCTTGGAAGATACATCCTCTTATAGAAGATTGATTGAAAGGCTCATTTATCTCACTAACTCAAGGCCTGATATCTCTTATGCTGTCCAACACTTGAGTCAATTTATGGCACAACCTCGTCTCCCACATTTTCAGACTGCCACTCGTGTTTTGAGGCATCTCAAGTCTGTACCTGCTACTGGTATTTTGTTTTCTGCCTCCAGTGATTTGAAACTCTGGGCTTTGCTGATTCGGACTGGGCTCGATGCCCTGATACTAGAAAGTTTATAACTGGATATTGTGTGATGTTAGGCAATTCGTTGTTATGTTGGAAGTCCAAGAAACAACATACTTCATCAAGATCTTCAACTGAAGCTGAATATAGAGCATTGGCTGCTATCACTTGTGAGATCCAATGGTTGCAGTACATTTTTCGTGATCTTTTGGTTGAATTCTCTCAACCTGCTTCTGTTTTCTGTGATAGCAAGTCAACCATCTATTTGGCTCATAGTCCCACATTTCATGAACGAAGCAAACACATAGAGTTGGATTGTCATATGGTTAGAGAGAGGTTACAATCCAAGCTTATTCATTTACTTCCTATCTCTACTCATGATCAGTTGGCTGACATGCTTACTAAGCCTCTTCATTCTCCTGCGCTTAATAAAACCTTATCCAAGTTAGGCCTTTGTAGCATCCAAAGTCCAACTTGAGGGGGGCTGTTAGTATATTGTATTATATCAGTATATTGTATATAGTATTGTAGTGTTAACCAATATTCTAGTGCTACATCAGCTTGTACATAAGCTTAGATATCACACAATAGAGATAAGATTATAGAGCTTGTATAAATACTCTTGTGTAATCTATTTCCAATCTAATAAAGAATTTAAAGTTACACTTTAACAACTTTCTGTTACATCTTCTTCTTCTTTCAGCAAGTTGTGATTTTGTTTCTTCTTCATGGATTTGTATGGTGATTATGCCACCATTAACAGTTTTAGCCAAACCCCTTTGGTCACCGACAAGACCAAAGACCATGCAAAATGAAATGCAGAGATACGAGGGTAATCACCCATCACCATCCTAATTCCTTAAAGTCATATGTGAGTCAATAAATTCCTCCTTATCGCAAAGTTTTGAAGGTTGATGGAATTCTTCCCATTTTCTCACGATCGCTCCAATGCTGCTCTCTTCCAACTTTAGATCCACCTTTTTTTTTTCAAATTTCAATTTTTCACGTAAAACTCTCAAGTCCCTCACGCTAGCATAAATATAACCCTAGCCGTTCCAAATTATTTACACCCCCTCTCACTCACACCCCTTTAATATTTGATTTTATTTAAGATAACATTTTTATTTTATTTAAATAAAATTCCACTAAATAATTATTTAATAAAAAACAAAAATTATATATTAATCATAAAATATTCATTTTTCTATTTAATCTGATAATTTATCTAATTATCTCTAAATAATTAAAATTTTTAATTATTTTAAAATTAAATAATTCTATTTTATTTCTCCACTCTCAATACTCTATATTCTTATTTTTATTAAATTATTAAAATACCCTTAAATTTCAAAACAAACATGAAATATAAATAATAACAACTATATATTCAATTAATTAAATCTAACAATTTAAATAAATTAATATAAACATGACATATATGTGGCATGGAAAGACAAGAGATAAGTCCATCTTCAGACGAAGAACAAGGAAATTTGGCATAATGGCTTCACACCATTCTGATGATAAAGAAAATGAGGTTAGTTATTTAATTAATGATATATCTTTATACGATGAATTACAAAATGACTTTCATGTATTACATGAGGAATGTTTGAACCTCTCTAGAAAATGTTCAAAGAAAAAGAAAATTATTTTATCTCTAGAAAGTAAGGCTAATGGCACTAATGTGGAATTAGAGAAGGTAAAAAAATTCTACAAGTAATAAGTGTCAGGAACATGAATATAAATTTTTTGAACTAAACCAAGTTATAAAGAAATATGAAAAATGTCAAATTGGTTTAGAATATGTGCTAAGTAGACAAATATATTCAAATAACAAATATCGATTTGACTTTTTTAATTTTGATTAACCAAACACAAGTAAAACCATCCTTGTTAAAGTTAGCACAAAATTCAACAATCTGGAATCAAAGAAAGTGCATGGTGTGTGTGATCCTAAAATATCTTATGAAAGAAATCATTCATATGTCTATAAAAGGAACTATGTTTTTAGACCTACATGCTTTTATTGTAATACAAAATGTCATACTCATAATGCGTGCTACATAAGATACTATGGTGTTCCTTATGGTGAGTGTGTATATGTGAAGAATGGAACTAACCCAAGAGGACCTAAAGAATATTGGGTATCTAGAAAGTACTGTTTATTATTTTGTAGATACTTGAAGACCATATGCTAATATAGTCAAATTAAGATCGGTTTTACAAGATCCAAGACCATATGCGATGGTAGGATTAATCTTTCATGTAATTAAAGATGATTTGAAGAACATCTACATTGATATCACTATTCACATCAAATCATTGTGAAGAAGATAAGTATTTTTATATATGTTGTATTATTGCCCTTATATTATGATTCTTTGGATTTTAGTCTTTTTCTTTTGATAATGTCAAAAAGGGGGAGAAGAGAGATGTTTTTTTTTTCTCAGGATACCAAAGTCAAATGCATAAATTCCAAAATAAAGGAGGAGATATACAAGATATGGAGAGAAATCAAGTATCAAGCAAAAGTTTCCTATCAATATATTTTGTCATGATCCAAAAGGGGGAGATTGTGAAGAAGATATCCATCTTACATCTTAGCTTAGTTTTGATGAAGACAAAAACTTATCAATGAAGAAACATCAAAGAAGAAAAAAATTGGAATCAATTATCAATATTACTTAAGCTTTGGAAATCAAAAGATTGGATGATTCGTCAAGGTACTCTAATGGCAATTCATATGTTTATGTAATCTTTATTTTCTCAAAAAACTTCATCTCGTATTCTCTAAAGATTTTCCAATCAGTCATATAACATTCTCTATCAAAACATAACTTTTAAAAGACAAAATTTTAAAAATTACATCAATGCAATGAGTTACATATTAAATGCAATAGACTGCTTCAGACCTTTTACTGAAATTTTTTAACATTAGAAAATATGTAACTAGTTGCATAAAAAAGGCAACCAATTGCTTTTTGGTTTTGTTTAAAATATTTTGAACGTTGCAAGAAGTGTAACCGATTGACATAAAACTGCAACGGGTTACAACTGAGAATTTTTGAAAAAAATTTGAACTAGTATGAAACCTTTTCATTCCAAATGTTCATGAAACTTTTTCCAAACCATAGCAATTAATCATGCACATTTTCCAAACATTTCCACTCTTTCTAGAGGTATCTTGCAATTTATTTATAGCAAGAATTTTCAATTTTCAAATACCTCTTTCACTCACTTTTAAACTATAATTCAATTCTGTTTTACGACTTTTTCTCTATACAAAACCTTGAAACTTTTTCTACATTAATTGTCATGTCATTGCAAAAAGTTTTTGAGCATTTTAAGGTTATTATATTTGAATTATACATTGAAAGAGAAGATCAATTTTATGCATTAAAATTGATTCAAGAACAACTTCATATTCATATTTATTCAAGAAATGTACGTATTTAATCACCATGTGTGTGGTGACTTGTTTTGTAATAGAAAATGGTGTAATTTATAAGTGTTGAAAGAATAAAGTGGTGTGCTTTTTAGTTTATGTGAGAATCAGCATAATGGTTGATAGTTTGCGAAAAGGTCTTTTAAATTGGGAGATTCAAAGTTCACCGTTAGTTTGGTGCTTGTGAAATCAATGAAGTGGTGTGCTTTTTTGTTGTGTTAGAAGATTGTAGGATAGGTTTTGGTGTAAGGCTTACACAAAGATCTAACATATTGGAAAATCTCTCACAAGGTGTGAGGGGACTAGACGTAGTATTGGTTGATAAGGGGAACTAGAATAATCACTTTTGTCATTTACTTTTCAGCACTTTAATTTTCTGCATAACATCATTCTAAACAAAGTGCAATACATTGTTTCCCAAAAAAAAAAAAAAGAAACTTGCATAAAATACAAAAAAAATCCAGCAAGTCTAATTGCACTCCGAACTTACAGTGAGTTTATCGACGTTTATCATGTCAAAATCAAATAGAAGATGTGAATCTGCAACTTTGAAATTTGATGAAATGAATAATCTCCATGAGATTTGACAGAACATGTATAAACAACATTTTTAACAATGCCTTCTAAAAAAACATTTTTAACAATGTGGATAGAGGTTGAAGTACATAGATTAAGCATCTTCTTTTAACACTTGTTATTCTAATTATTTAATAACATTGGCATCTAAGAAACACTGGTAGATTCAAGGCAGGTATATTAATGATTCTTAGAGAGATTATTCCCATTAAAAAGTTGTTGTTTCTTTACTTACCATCTTTTAAAGGAAATATAAGTCCTCCTTATTATTAGAGTTTAAATTATTAAAGCATTTGACATCAAATGTAACCATCCACCAACACCAAATATTTCTGAAATAAATTAAATTAGCCTTACAAGTGAAATGTATATAAGACCATCCACACCTATCAACCATACATTGTTTCTTCAAATGGGATCCACATAAGTTTTTATATTATATAACACTTTTACATTTTTTAAACAACCCAACTATATTTTTCAAATATTCATACAACTCATCAAAAACTCTAAAGTGAGTTCCACCAAATCTTACAATATACCCAATATTTATATTTCTAAAATAAATAATTGAAACAATTTAATTCAAATATATGAAAATACATTAAAAAATATACATTTAAAATAAAATAAATATATATTAAAAAACACAATACATCACACAAATAATTAATTAAAAAATACATTAAAAAACATAATCATTAAATTAAATTACTAGCACAAAATACAATAAAAAGATATATTTAAAATATTTTTCAATTGTTGTTATTCTCATGTCCATAACGTTGTCATATATGTTCTATATATCAAGTCTTGTTGAAGGTGTCGATGAATTTGTTTAACACGAACATCAAATCTTCTACGTAGAAACTCTTGAAAATCAACATTATAATCGATCGGCAATATTGTCGAATCATTACATGTAATAAAATATCACCGTTGGAATTTTTCTTTCAATTAATATCCAACCCACTATGCCAAAAAAGACCTTTAGCAGCACTTTTTTTTTTGCCTTTAACAGCGCTTAAAAGCATTGTCAAAGGTGACGCTGCTGTAGGTAAAGGCAGCGCTTTTTTTCCTTTGAAAAGCGCAGTCTTAGGTCCCCCTTAGGACCCCCTTTAGCAGCGCTTTTAAAAGCGCTTTCGTAGGACCCCCTTTAGCAGCGTTTTTTTCAAAGAAAAACACTTTCGTAGGACCCCCTTTAGGCAGTGCTTTTTCAAGGAAAAAGTAGCGCTTTTAAAAGCGCTATCTTATATATACGTTAGGACCCCCTTTAGGCAACGCTTTTTCTAAAAATCGCTGTCTTTTCTAAAAGAGATTTTTAAAGCGCTGTCTACTGTGTATTTTTTCTATAAGTCCTATTTTTTAACACAAACCTGTATAATAAACATGTATAATTCAACACAAGCCTTTATCAACACATAGGTCTTGTATACCATTATAATTCAACACGTAGGCCTTGTATACCATTATAATTCAACACATGGGCCTTGTATACTATTATAATTCAACACATAAACCGTAATAACCATTATATATATATATTTCAACACAAATCTCATACACCAAAACAACCATTATATATATAACTCAATACAAACCTCATACATCCACAAAGACATCCAAAATTCTATTAACAACTTCCAAAACTAATTACACCAAACATCCTAAAGATGCACCAATTCTAAACCTTATACACCATTTCCATCACCTATACATCAACTTCCAAAACGATTCAACAATTTCCAAAACTATACAACACCTTCCATAAACTTAACACAAAAAAAGAAAACAATAATATATCTCATAAAATTTTCATTTCAACCATGTATTGACACCATTCCTCCTTTATTTCTTCCAATTTATCTTGTAGGTGGCACACTTGAATTCATCAAAGTACTGCATAATATAACATAATATGCATGATTTAGTTAAAAGTAATTAATTAGATGAAATATCCGATAATAAGTCTTAAAATAAATCATAACTTATAAATCCATACCATGATTGGAATCTCTATTTGTTCCAAATGAATAATTTCTTTCATGAATCTCAATACAAAATAACCACAATCTAAACCATTACGCTGTCGAGGACACTACACATAGAAAAAAAGTATGCATATGTATCAGGATATATAGTTTAACTTGTGTTATCAAGTAGCATCACTATTATAATAACAAATGTGAAAATATACCTGCACTCTTATCCATGTAATGTTGTTTGCTTTGCTCTTTGGTACTCGAGCTTGTCGTTGTGATTGGAATATTTGTATGGCTCTATCATAATATAAACGAATATTTAGAATAATCTCACATAAATATATAAATACACATGCGAAAATTTAGAATAATCACATCACTTACGTATCAATCATCTTCTTCATCTCCGGGTATTTTGTTTGATCGCGAATCCAGATAATAGACTATTTCTTTTATCGGATTAATCGCAAGCAACAACTAGTGTCCACTGTAAAATAAAACAAAAGTTTAGATGGAAATGTTATACACAGAGTAAAAAAGCAAAAGATTATAATAAAGGAAGTTAGAATGAAAATCTAACCCATGGCCAGTATTATATGGTAAAAGATACAACTTCTCTGTATCTTTGTTGGTCATAAATGCATCTACTAAGTGATCTTTGACTGCATTTGCAGTTCGATCGATTAGATTTGCGTTGACACAGCTGAGAGACAAGAAAGAGAATCTATATGTCAATTGACGCGGGAGCATTAATTTTTCATACAAGAACCTGAAATAAAAACATAATTAACATTCGAATATTCATTGAAATGAGTAAATAAATTGATCAATTAATTAAATAAAATCGATGAATTACCTGATGTATAAATTCATAACACCGATGCCTAATTCAGCATGCTGAAAAATCTGATTTAAGTATTCTTTAGCAATTATTTCTAAATAGGCAAACCCAAAAATACCTTCTTCCATAGGTATTTCACGAATACCACCTTCCATCAAATCCGATGTGCCTATAAATGTTTCAAGGCACAACCGAAATCGAGGAATAGAAGTTTTTTTTGGCTTGACTAATTATGGCTTCTTATTCTTACTCCCTTGTTGCACCTCTTGTGTAGGAATCTGAAAATCATATAAGTCATAAAGTATAAAATCATGAAGCTATTGAATTCGGATCATAGAATTAACATTTTCAATGCATATATATATATATATATATATATATATATATATATATATATCAATGTACCTCTTTTTTTGATGCAACTGACTCGGTTTACCGCATAATCCCTTTATCTTTTGATTTGGATTTTGAAGGAGTCTAACAATACCATGTAAATAAAATGTACGTAAAAATAAGCATAACATAACTTATATGAAAGTAAAACATTTGAAAACTAAAAGGTTAATAATGGTTTTCAACATACCGAGTCATCTATGACAATGAGGTTTGACGGCCATGCAACATACGACCCTATTGCGTCCCCCACCAATGTTGCATCTGAAATATCGTCAGGTATAGGTAGTAACGCATCCCGCTTTAGAGCAATATCAATCGAAACTTTCAAAAATCTAGTAGGGAGCGGTCTATGGTGAAGTAAGTCTCCCGAAGTGTTATGCACTTTTCCCTTGCCAACCATGCGATATGTCAGTGCCGATAAATATAGCTGACAAGATGAAATGCCCTAAACAAAAAAAAACTAATATGATTGTTATTGTGCATATATATCAATATAAAAAATTATGCTAATTTAATAAATATAATTACCTCTGGAATTTTTTGTTGAAAATTGATACTATCTTTGTCACTAGTATCTTTAAATTCTGAACCACGTCTTTCCGACATATATCTTTTTTATCTTTTTGCAGTTCACGAACTTGAGCTCTTAATTTTTCCAACGTTTCCATCACCTCTTTATTGCTAGGATTTTTGGTCTTTGGACGCTTATACAAGGCAGATGGAGTGAGTCCAAATCCCTTACCCCTCACGCGACCAAAATACTCAGGAACATTTAATACTCGACTCAGTATGCTCCTGCAAATCTGGTCTTCCGTGAGAGTTAAGGACTCAGATAGAGTCTCCTGAAATTCAATATTAGAGTTAAGCATAAATATTTTAGATAAGCAAGAACTTTTTATTTAATTAAACAAATAATGTTATACTTACACATTGTTCAAAAACCTGTTGAACACCTTCAGTAACAACTCCATCCTTTCTCACACAGACAGTCTTCCATAAAACATGCTTCGGAAGATATGTTTCTTCACTTTTCTCCTCTTCAAGCTACATATTAAGTCAAGTATTAAGATGAATAATAACACAAAAATATCATAGCAATTATATATACTTACTATTTTTTGTTCCAAGCGTGCATATCCCAAATGCCCTTTCTTGTATAGATACGCGGGTTTTGAGGCTCTTTGACAATTTACGTCACTCACAACCTGCATAAACAATTTTAAGTCATATCAGAGTACATGTAATAACTACAGGAATATAATACAATGTTCATGATAAATTAAATGAAGATTACGTGGAATTCTTGAGATCTTCGTTTGGCGACAAAAGTGTCCCATTCTTCGGGTGCAATCAAGTCCGCATACTTCTTAGGATGTTCTGCTTCAACAAAGTTTCCTTGGTCATCCTTAAGAAACTTGTTGGTTAAAAATGCTCGAAACCCTCTAAGTCTTTTTCCGGCTAATTGAAGACAATATTTTTGCTGGTCGTCACCAATGTTATTCCTCTTGAAATATCTCCTTCCACATCATGAATTGATTCTTTTGCATCATTCTTGGAAGTATCATGCGAGTTCTCCACATTAGTAGCCATTTAACCTGTAATAAAGAAAAACACATATAAATCCATAATCCATATTCCATAATCCATTCTTAAATATGAAATGACAAATACATAACATGACAAACACATGACAAACATATAAATCCATAATACACAATCCATAATCCATAATCAGTTGAACATAAATACACGATTCATTCTCAAATATGAAATGACAAATACATAACATAACAAACATATGACAAATACATAATCCATAAATATGAAATGACAAATACATAACATGACAAACATATAAATCCATAATACACAATCCATAATCCATAATCAGTTGAACATAAATACACGATTCATTCTCAAATATGAAATGACAAATACATAACATAACAAACATATGACAAATACATAATCCATAAATATGAAATGACAAATACATAACATGACAAACACATGACAAACATATAAATCATAATCCATAATCATTCTCAAATATGAAAAACACATGACAGAATATATAATTTTATTATTACCTTTTTATTAACATCTCTTTCTTTTTCGGGTAGGAAGATGATCTACTTGTCTCTTAACAACATGGATGGATGGATTGATCCAAATTCCCTCATTATGATCATTTCTAATATATGATTCATTCGCTCCAACATTCTCATCTTGATCACTTATAATATACGATTCATTCTCAATATCAATATCACCTTGATCTTCAGTGTTATCATTAATTATTTTGTTAGATAAAAGCACTATATACCATTTCGTACTTGTCAGATCAGTGACATAGAACACTTGTCTAGCTTGAGAGGCTAGAATAAAAGTCTCCCCACCCTATTAAGATCCACTTGCAAAAATCCTAACTTATCCATTCGTATGCTATTATTATTTTCAACCCACTAGCAACCAAAGATAGGAATCTGAAACTTCTCATAATCAAAAACCCAAATGCGCTCGATAACCCCAAAATATGACATATTTGCATATTTGGGGTTTAAGTCCTTCACTCTTGAAATGTGCATTGATTCAGCTACCAAGGTGACACCACTATTTTGCATTGTACTTTTATCATCTTGTTCTTTGGTATAAAATGTGTATCCATTAATTGCATATGCGCTATAAGAAAACACATGCAAACTTGGACCATATGCTAAACATCTCAATCTTTCTGTTATTGAAGCGGGATCTACATAAAACTTTGAATAAATATGATCCTTAAACCATGGTATGAAACTTCGATTGTGCTCTCGTACTATCCAATTATCATTTCTATTAGGATTTAAACCTCGGAGAAAATCCATGTGCATTTCAACATACGGCTCAACCTCATTGTCATTGTGCAGAACATACAAATGCACTTGCTCCCGTTCAGCCCTTGATACGGTCACAATTTTATTTCCAACTAAATTGTTTCCTTCTTTTTTTTCAACAATGTGAGATTTGGGGAGTCGAATGGATTGAACATTGGACAAATATTCAGTACAAAACTCAATTGCTTCTTCAACAATGTATCGTTGAACAATACAACCCTCTGGTCGACTTCAATTTTTCACATACCCTTTTAATATTTTCATATACCATTCAACAGGGTACATCCATCTCATATAAGCTAGTCCACACAATTGTGTCTCTTTCACAAGATGAACAACTAGATGTACCATTATGTCAAAAAATGAGGGAGGAAAAAACATTTCAAGCTCACACAATGTAATAACTATTTCTTTTTGCAATGTTGGTAATATCATAGGATCGATCACCTTACTACAAATTGACCTGAAGAAAAAACACAATTTAGTTATTGTGCTTCTTACTTTTTCTGGCAAAATAGAACGTATACCTATTGGTAGAAAATGTTCCATTCTAACATGACAATCATGTGTCTTTAAACTCTTTAACTTAAGGTGTTTCATAGACACAAGTCTTCTAATATCTGAAGAGTATCCTTCTGGAACTTTAACATCACTCAGAAACTTACACAATATCTTTTGCTCCTTTCTAGATAGAGTATAAGCAGCAGGTGGTAGATATGTTCATTTTCCTTTCTTCATGGGTCCTAATTCATTTCTTATTCCCATCGCTACCAAGTCTTTTCTTGCTTTAAGGCCATCCTTCAACTTTCCTTGTATATTGAGTAAAGTACCAATAACATTTTCAAATACATTTTTTTAAATATGCATAACATCAAGAAAATGTCTTACATATAATGACTTCCAATATGACAATTCAAAAAAATTTTAACTCTTCTTCCACCCACGTTTGCCAAGCGTATGTGCAAAAGGCTTTCCAAACTAATTAGTCATATCTTTCACCTTTTCAAAAATTTGGTCACCTGTCAATGTAGGTGGAGCTCTACCTTGTTCTGGATTTGCATTGAATGCTTTTCTCCATCCACGGTAGTGATGATTAGAATTTAAAAATCTACGATGATCGAGAAAGACATTCTTCTGACAAAATTCCAAACGCGTCCAATCTGTGTTTTCTTCACAAATAGGACACGCATATTGACCTTTAATGCTATACCCTGATAGATTTATGTATGCTGGAAAATCATTAATTGTACCAAACAACAGCGCCCTCAAATTAAAACTTTCTGTCCTATATCCATCATAAACCTCCACACCTTTCTGTCCTATAACATAGCATTTTAATAGTTGAATTCTTAAAATAATTTATAGACTAAAGAAATAAAATTGTTGAATTAGTAAAATAAAAGTAGTTTAATTATAATAGTTAAATATTAAAATAGTTTAGTAAATAATATTTAAAGACTAATTATTTACTAATTAATATAAGTATGAATAATTGAAATATTAAATATTAATAGTTGAAATATTAAATATTTTATAAACTAATAGTTGCTATATTAAATGTTTAAATATTAAATATTAATAGTTGAAATATTAAATATTTGATAAACTAATAGTCAAAATATTAAATATTAAAATATTAAATATTAATAGTTGAAATATTAAATATTAATGGTTGAAATATTAAACATTTGATATACTAATAGTTGAAACATTAAATATTAATAGTTGAAATATTAAATAGTAAATATTTCATTTATGCAATATATAAATTTTTTGCAATTAAATAAACAAGTGAGTTGAATGGTCTAGTGGTTATGATCTATGTTATTCAACTTCTCTTGGTACCATTTTTTAAACTTTGAATTTTAGGATTTAAAATCAAATAAAATACTATGTATTAAAAAAAATGGAAAAAGAAAAAGAAGTCACATCAGCGATACATACTACATACTGTTAGTCTAGTCAGTTTTTTAACAGAATTTTAATGTTAGTGACTAAAAACAACACAAAAGTGAGATATAAGAACTCAGACAAAAAAATATAGAGACTAAATTAAAAAACTCGCTAACTTACAGAAACCACAAGACTATTTAAGATATTTTTTTTTTTTACAAAGATGAATTATTTTTCCCCTTGTTTGAACTCAACATTTTTCTTCAACAATATTTCCATATAATATCGATTTTGTCAGGACCGGCCCAATCAAATTGGAAGTTCAGTTTTAATAATTAAAAAAAAAAATACAATTATAATAATTAAAAATGATACATCAAAAACATAATTATATCTTACTAAACAAATTATTTATAATTATTTGAACTTAGATCAATCTCATTTTTCTAATGAATTGGATTTTTATCATAATATCTTTTTAATTTATTTGATTTCTTTTAATATTTTTAATATTTATTAATCTTAATGTAAAAAAGATTAAATTCTTTATAATTTTAGAACCCTCCAAAATTTGGAATCATGTACTGTAAAACCTGCTCTGGGACAGGGGCCGGGTCTGGATTTCGGCCCTCTGCTAATCCCAAGTAGTTACTTAAGAAAATGATGAAACGTACGTGATGAAATATCGTAAAATTTAGTTCTCATTAGTTTAAAGAGAACCTAAATAAGCTCTTTACATGGATGTTTATTGCAATTAATTCTAACTACTCGTCATAAGTATTTGTCTTTTACATATATATTAAAAAAATAAAGGATAAATTTTAAGCCAAAGAGAAATTATCCCAAGTAGGTAAATAAACCCAAATAAAGGAAAGGTTATTAATATAAAAAGAAGAAACTACTTAAATGACAAGAGTTGTTTATAAAAAAAACATTCAAAGGATGTAATATTGTCACTCAAAAAGGGAAAATTTATTTTCACATTGAAAACTTATAACGTGTGATTGTGAATGTGACTAGGCATTTAGATTGATCTTCTTTTATATTGTGATCCAATTACCAATGGCAATTGCACGCATATTCCATAGGTATTCACACAAAAATTTGTTCCTACGTGCAAAATGTTTCTTCTCGAAAATGATCATGTTCTGACCGTCACTGATTGGAAGGTCGGTCTCTTCCTTACCGCCTATTGATTTTAGGAGGAGTTTTAAAAATTAGATCGGTCATTAAGGGTCCGTTTGTTTTGACTTTTTTTAAAAATGATTTTTATAGTGTAACATAATTTTGTAGAAAAAAATTTTACAAAGAAACTTTTCATAAAAACTTCAAATAAAAATTTGGTTTGAATAGTTATTTTTAAAATGTTATTTTAGATATTTCATCATTTTATCGAAACTTTTTTTGGATATCAAAATTTTAAAAAATCACTTAATTTTGAAGCTATTTCAAATAGCTTTTGATGAAAATCATTTTTGAAATACAACTTTTTAAAAAAATTGTGATTTTGACTATGATTTGATCTTCAATAATGTATATTAATGTTATAGAATGTCAAAATTAGTCTTTTAATTTATAAAAAACAAATTTAAAAAAATTTGTATTATTTTAAAAAACGTTTTTGTAGAATCCATTTTCAAAAATACAAAGAAAAAATCCATTTTTTTAAAGCTGAAACAAACTGACCCTAAATCAGGAAAGGTACTTGATTATTAGTTTATTGGTCAAATTATTGAGTCACTGATCCAATAACATAATTAAATCGAATAACTCAGTTGAATAAATCAGTTTTTAACAAAACTATATAGTTATTAAACCGATTGAATCGGATGAGTATGTCTTTAAAAGAAAATTAAAATGTCTACAAAATTTCAAAATATCAAAATATCAAATTTATTTTTTATATTCTAATTCTAAACATAGTCATCTCACACAACAAAATACAAATCCAAATAAATTTTGAACAAAGTCTAATATAAACTGAATAACAATATATATGGTAGTGTATAATAAAATTAATTCTAATGAGAAAAAGTTGTTTCAAATAATTTTTAAATATGTCTACTTATATTTAAATTTTTATTTATAAAAAAATAAAAAATGATGTCGTTTTGTCTGAGGAAAAACATAAGCAGTTAACTCGCCGGTTTTCCAAAATCGTCGGTCTGCCGGTTCTTATTGATTTTTTCTGGTTCTCACTGGCTCAATAACTTACCTGATTCAACAATCAGACCAGACCGATAATCTCTCCAGTTCTCGGTTCGACCAGTTCAATCGACCGGCTCGGTCCTGTTTCTAAAGCACTGATTTCACGAGTGGGCTATGTGAATTAAACATGGTCATGATAATAAGATACTTTTATTTTTACCAATTCAACTTAAGATGCATGTATAATAAATTTGACAAATTGGTATTGTTAAACAAACTCAGTTGCTAGTTGTGCAGAGACATGTTTGAATTTGCGACATCCCACTTATTTATTTTTAAAGGATAAAATTTCATCCGCTAGGCTACATGAAAAATAAAAATTGGCAAATTGTATATGTACTCCGAAATTGTGAAGCCTAAAGCCGACCTTGGACACAAGACACGAGTTTCTATGAAAATTGTATCTAACACAACACATAGTAAAGGACGATAATTTAATCATGTTTGTGGGTAGGCGTGACATTTTATCTTTACCACTTAATACTAATAGCATATTCCTACATACACATGTGGATCGCACATTGTCGCTCCTTATTCGATAAGTCGTGAGATATACCGTTATTAGTATTAAAACTAGTAATTTACTCGTGCGTATGCAAAAATAGGCGCGTGTTGTTGCATCTTATTCGGATGTTTGTGAGAATGAACAATGTTAATTATATTTGTGGATACACGTGACATTTTCTTTTAACCACTTAAAACTAGTAACATATTCGTGCGTACGAGCATTGGTTTAATCGTTGACTTTTAGATTGCTTTTGAGTGTGTTTTAATATTTGAATTTAAGTTATTTAATCTTTTTTTGTCCACTTTTACGCTTGTTTATATGTTTTTTGTGTTTCAAGCCAAAAGGACCATCCAGGACAAAATAGAAGCTAAAAAGGGTCAAAGACACAAAGATCATTGAAGAGTCATTCTCCCATACAAAAATTAGAGGTTCGGTACGGTTTGGTTGTAGCATCTGCTACTGACTGTAGTAGCCCCATCACTTTCACCATACAAAAAGCAGGGAGCTTTTATGGTCTGGCCGTAGCACTTTGCTACGGGTCATAATAGCCAAAATATTGGTTACATATTTCTTTTTTTTTCAAAATGCTTTTCTCCTGCCTATTCCAATTCTAGCTATTTTATTCCATAAAAAATGTATCTTGAAGGCAAATAATGTTAATTGAGTGATGTAATCATTTGTGAGTGCCTATAAATGGCTAGAATTTGGAGAGAAACACACACATTATCTAGAATTCAACATTATTATTATACTTTGTCTCTTACATTTTTCTTTCAAGTTGTTGTATTGTTCAAGACTGCATTGGAGCGTTTTAATCAAAGTTTGTTTCCTACTTAATCAGGTTATGTTTTCCTCTATTACTATTGTTGTCATATATGCAATTTACGCTATTCTAACTTTACCGATTGCTATGTCTAAATAGATTTTTATGGGCTAAGGGTCATGAGGACTGTCTTATGACAACCTCATGTAAACTCTCAATTACTTCATTACGAGTAACATGTACGATTTGTTCTGGATTTCGAGTTATCTCATTTACATATTTTTAAGAAAGTAAACATAATTTAGATATCATTCATACACTAAAAGGGTGTGATGCAGTATCCGAATGCAAAATTCCAGACAACTGAGTTTGAAGCAATGAAAGTGTCTCGAATTCAGTTGAGAGAGTTCTATTATAAATATCTTAGCCAAAATAGCTCTTGAACAAATAATTTACGCCGAAGAAATTTGGCAGATTATTTGTTTAAGATAGGATAACACGTTTGAGAAAGTTGTTGTCCAAGTTTTCTATTTTTCTACAAACAATATATTTCTTGTATTTGAATAAGAGGTTTACTTAAATTTGGTTGTGATGGAATTCATGTACCCTAAGTCCTGCTTTTTATAGTTTTAAATCAATAACTATTTTTTTCATCATCAAACTATTCGATCGTTTTAGCTTAACACAAAAGTAGTAGAATCCAATACTTAGAAAATTGGTCTTTGTGGGAACGATAAATCTTTAACACTGCTTCGATATTTCCGTACATGACTTTTGGTGTGTCATACCCAAAATTTTGACTGGTTTACCTTGTATAGTTTTAAAAAGTCTTTCATTTCGAATGAATGAGATAACTAAGGTGATAATGTAATGATTGTGTTTAGCATGAGGTTCCAGATTCACATCCCACCTTTCCCAATTTTAGAGTTTTTTTTTTCTCTTTTTCGTGTTTTACCTTCATTTACATTATATTTAAAAATCAAATGTAATTTTTTAGTTATTATTTTAATTTTCTTTTTTTTATAATTAATTTTATTTAATAATAAATTATTTTATTCATTTTAATGTATTTGTCCAGAAAGAATCAAGAAAATAAAAAGAAATTAGTATCATTAGTATTAACCATCATCTTTAATTTATTTAGAAAATTTTTAAATTATTAAACTATTCTAATTATTTATTATTACATTATTTAGATTATTTAGGTTATTATTTATTGTTAGATTATGGTTTATTAGTAGAATATTAATATGGTTATTATTATTTTAGTTTAGTATTATTTCGGTTATAATTTCAATTATATTTTAAGAAAGAATCAGGTCAAACACTAGGACTAAATCCAAGAATCTAAAAAAGGCCACAAATCAGAAAACACCATCAGAGTTGGATCAAATCTGAAAAAAATTAAATCAAATTCAATCCTCATTCAATGTTCTTGCAGTTACAATTGCATGGGCCATGAATTCATCCAGCTTCACAAATTTGTTCAGAAAGATACAAATAAAATCAATTACAATATAACAGTACCTAATTTGAATCAATCTCATTCAATTCAAACCCTAATTCTAATATATAAAAGGGCCTATCCCGAGGAGGACAAATGAGAAAGAAAAACACCAAGAAAAATCAACAACCACAATCTTCCACCACCCCTTTTACCTAGAGCTCTGTTCGGAAAAAAAAAGCCTTTGAAGTTTCACATCGAAGCCTCTATTTGTAAATAAGCTTTTCACACTCGTACATAAGCACCAAATTATTTTCATAATCAAACTAATCCAACATCTTTGCAAATAAAATGGACGAAGGGATACACATCCACCTTATCTCTGAGTATTTGATTGATTGACGCCCGCTGGATCGATCAATTATTCAAGATCAAAACATTTTAAATCAACATAACTAATCAAAATGTCTTTTATTCCTCTGTGCACTATTTCAAAATCTTTTCATAAAAGGACATGTTAGGTCATTTCGACGCAAAACAAAAACAAGTGCTTAAGCATCCATCGTGCGAACATACAAACCAACATTTAAACGTAAGAACTTGACTTAAACCTCATTCTATAAAATTAACCAACCAACACTATTTTAACAAACTACGGAGCTCTGATTTTCTCATTGCATGATGAGAATACGTAGGCACTAGTGTTTGAATCCTTGACGAGCTCAATAATTAAAAATTTTCTTTTTCCTCTTTTCTTTTATAAATAATTTCTAATTTTTAACACTTTAGTAACTTGATAAATAAGAATAAGAATAAAATAAACGTTACCCCTAACAAACAACCAACCTTAGAACTTTAGGAGGTTCCTGTTGAGTAGAACGGATGTGAGGGGTGCTAATACCTTCCCCTCGCATAACTGACTCCCAAAACCTAAATTTTGTTGTGATAACCATCTTATCCCTTTTCCTTCCCTTAGGGTTTTATCGTCATTTCCTCTTTCCTTAGGAGTCAATAAAGAATGGAGATGACTTTGTTAGTCCATCCGCAAGCATGCAATGCGTTTCGTGAGGTTGTATTTTTTGAGATGTGACATGGCGTATCAAGTTTTTGGCGCCGTTGTCGGGGACCAAGTTTTTCTAATATTGTTATTCTATTGTGTCGTCGTCTAGACTAAAACACTTTTTATTGAATTTTTATCTTCTCATTTTGTATCAATTTTTTGCAAATATCCCACAGTGCAGGGAACCTCTTCGAATTGATAAACAAAATTGAGCATTTCTTACACGAGAGATGTTGATTAGTAAGACAACAACAACCTATGGCTGGCGATAATCATTCACTTAAGGATTATGTTGTTCCCACAGATGAGGTACCACATTGTAGTATAGTACATCATGTTGTAGGGGATAATAACTTCGAAATTAAGCCATGTCATGTATGGTGCAGTAAAACCAGCTTATCAGATTACCTACCGAAAACCTCTACTTGCATTTCTCGATTTTATCAAATTATGCGGTACAATAAAAATTAAGAATGTTGGCCCTGCCACTACTCGATTAAGATTGTTTTCATTTCCCTCTTAGATAGAGCCAGATCATGGCTGCAATCCTTGCTGGCGAATTTCATTATGACTCGGGCCGAGCTAAAAAAATTGTTTTCCTTGAGCGTTATTTCCCGTCGAGTAAAACAACACAAATAAGAGTTCAAAATTCTAATTTTAGGCAAGAAGATAGTGAGACGCTCATTGAAGCTTGGCAGAGAATAAAAGACTTCTTGAGGTTATGCCCATTTAATGGGCTTGGAAAATGGCTTATTGTCCATTCATTTTACAATGGCCTTCTTTATTCTACAAGGATGACCCTTGATGTTGCGGCTGGAGGAGCCCTTATAAATAGTTTTAACGGTGTAGCTTATGCCCTTATTGAGGACATGACAAAGAACCACCACTCTTGGTGGAGCGACCATGCCCTCACTGCTAAGACTCCTCAAAAGGGTGGACTTTACGAACTCATTCCCTTTGAGCATATTTATGCTAAGGTAGATGCCATTTACCAAAAGATTGAAAGTATAAGAATCACTCATGAGACTCATGTTGCTCATGCAATCCTTTCCTATGAAACTTGTGGAGTAAATGGATATTCAACAGTTGATTGCTAAATGATCCTCACTGGAGGGACTAGCCAAGATAGTGTTAACTACGTTAATAATAATCAGAATGGTAATCCATATTCTAACACCTACAACCCAAGTGGAGATATCACCCAAATTTTTACAAGAATAGTTGTTCCCAACCTGCCATGGGACCTCTGGGATTCTAAAAAGGCATAGTTACTGCCCATAAGAAATCAATTCTAGAAATTTTAATGGAGAATTCTGTGATGAATCAAACTCGTCAAAATGAAGATTTTAGAAACCAAAACATTAAAAGAGTATTGTGTGACTTAGGGGCCACTATTAGCATGATGCCATTGTCTATGTATGAGAAGCTTGATTTTGATGAAATGAAACCAGCTTACCGGATTACCTACCGAAAACCTCAAGTTGCATTTCTCAATTTTATCAAATTATACGGTACAATAAAAATTAATAATGTTGACCCTGTCACTATTCGATTAAGACTATTTTCATTTTCCCTTCTAGATAGAGCCAGATCATGGCTGCAATCCTTGTTGGAAAATTTCATTATGACTCGGGCCGAGCTAAAAAAACTGTTTTCCTTGAGAGTTATTTCCCGTCGAATAAAACAACACAAATAAGGATTTAGATTTCTAATTTTAGGCAAGAAGATGGTGAGACGCTCTTTGAAGCTTGGGAGAGAATAAAAGACTTTTCGAGGTTATGCCCATTTAATGGGCTTGAAAGTGGCTTATTATCCATACCTTTTACAATGGCCTCCTTTATTCTACAAGGATGACCCTTGAGGTTGCGACTAGAGGAGCCCTTGTAAATAGTTTTAACGGTGTAGCTTATGCCCTTATTGAGGACATGGCAAAGAACCACCACTCTTGGTGGAGCGACCATGCCCTCACTGCGAAGACTCCTCAAAGGAGCGGACTTTCGGAACTCAGTCCCTTTGACCATATTTATGCTAAGGTAGATGCCATGTACCAAAAGATTGAAAGTAAAAGCATTGCCCCTGAGGCTCATGTTGCTCATGAAATCCTTTCCTATGAAACTTGTGTAGTAAGTGGATATTTTGCACCTGATTGCTAAATGATCCTCACTGGAGGGACTAGCCAAGATAGCGTTGACTATGTTAATAATAATAAGTATGGTAATCCATATTCTAACACTTAAACCCAGGGTGGAGAGATGACCAAAATTTTTATGAGAACAATTGTCCCTAACCTGCCATGGGACCTCTAGAATTCTAAATAGGCATAATAGCTGCCCATAAGAAATCCAATCTAGAAATTTTAATGGAGAATTCTATGATGCCATTGTCTATGTATGAGAAGCTTGATTTTGGTGAAATGAAACCTTTTAACATATCTCTACAACTAGAAGATAAATCAATCAAGTATCCCATTGGCGTATTACATGATGTTTCCATAGGGATTTGATAGTTGTAAATCCTAACTATTTTTTGATTGTGGAATTAAAACAGGATTCCCAAATTCTCATTCTCTTAGGTAGACCTTTCTTAGCTATAGCTGGACAGATTATAGACATGACAAAGGAAAGTTAACATTTGAGGTAGGTGATGAGAAAAATTATTTTATCATTTCAAAACTCATGAGAAATCCTTCTTTATGAGATTCATGTTGCTTAGGTAATGTCATCAACACCGACGTCAATTAATGCTCATCATAATCACTTCATATCGATGGGTTAGAGGCGTGCCTGGTTGGAAGCATCAACATTGAGAGTGAAAACAAGGAAGTGGCAGTTTATAGAAAGATATTTGATGAGGTTCCCATTTATGAAAACAAAAGTTTTGAACTGTTTATGACTCAAAGAAAAATCCTATTATTTGATGAGGGGCCAGGACACAATGTTATAGTCAATTCCAATTTGGGGAAATCCAAAACCTAGCTACTCCTTGTTGTCTTGAGAAAATACCAGAAAGCGATCGGGTATATCATCGAGGATATAAAGGGTATTATCCCTATGTTTGTATGCACAAAACTATGTTAGAGGAAGATTATAAACCCTCTAGAGAACGTCATAGTAGATTGAGTCCTAATATGAGAGAAGTGTTAAAGAAGGAGGTGTTAAAACTCCTTAAAGTTGGGGTAATATACCTCATCTCAGACAATAGTGGGTAAGACCCGTTCAGGTGGTACCCAAGAAAGACAGAGTGATTTTAATAAAAAAAATTATTAGGGTGAGTCGGTCGCTAATAGGACGGTTAAAGGGTGGAGAATGTGCATTAATTACATGAGGCTAAATAAGGATACTAGAAAAGATCACTCCCCGCTCCCATTTATCGATCAAATGCTTGTGCATCTAGCTAAGCATTCTCATTTTTGTTATCTAGATGGATATTTAGGGTTTTTCCAAATCCCTATCCATCTGAGTGATCAAGAGAAAATGACTTTCACATGTCCACACGGTACATTTTCCTACTGGAAAATGCCTTTTGGATTATGTAATGTGTTTGCTACTTTTCAGCGCTGCATGATGTCGACCTTCTCAGACTTTCTAGAGGACATAATGGAAGTCTTCATGGATGACTTCTCAGGACATGGGTCCAATTTTAAGAAATATTTTGCTTAATCTAGAGAGAGTCCTTGAGAGGGGTGTGAAAGTCAGCCTTGTGCTAAATTGGGTAAAATGCCACTTCATGTTGAAGGAGGGCATATTTCTTGAACACCTAGTGTCTGAAAGAGTGATAGAGGTTGAAAAAGAAAAAATAGAGGTCATGGAGAAGATAAAAATTCCTACCTCTATTGGAGAATTCAAAATTTTCTTAGGTCATGCAGGATTTTATCACAAGTTTATACAAGACTTTTCAAAATTTTCAAAGCCCTTAACCGAGCTACTAATGAAAGATGTGGAGTTCAATTTTTATAAGCAATGTCTTGAAGCCTTTTTGAAATTAAAACAAGCATTGATCTCTCCTCCCATTATTCAACCTTCAGATTAAAGTCTACCATTTCAGATCAAGTGTGATTCCAGCAACTACGCGGTAGGTGCGATGTTAGGCCAAAAGAAGGATAAAAAGATGCATGCCATATATTATGCTAGTAGAACCTTAGATGAGGCATATATTAACTATGCCACCACATATAAAGATCTTTTAGCCTTAGTTTTTGCAATAGGAAAATTTTGTTCCTATATGGTGGGTTCGGAAGTCATTGTTTAGAGTGATACACATGGCAATTAGATATATTTTGAGTAAAAAGGACACTAATCCCCGACTAATCAACTGGATTATGTTATTTCAAGAATTTGGCTATGAGATAAGAGATAAGAAAGAAATAGAAAATGTGGTTGCAGATGAAGGTGTGAAAAACACAAGAAAGGGGGGTTTGATTTGGTTTTTCAAAATAAAATTGTTTCTTTATACTAACCTCTTTTTAACAACTTTCTAACTTATGAGTGAGAAGCTTAGAATGATATAACACAGTATGTTTATACTAGTTCACTTGAGAATTCCTCAAGTTAATCTAGTCCACCCACCAAGGTGATTTTGCCTCTCTCAATCGAGGTCTTAATCCACTAATCAATCAGATTAATACAATGCACAAGCCAAACTGCTGGTGACTAACAACAACCTCTAAAACTCTCAAGTTCTAGACTTCTCAAGAAATCCAACCTTACCGGTCTTTCTCAAGGAACAATCCTCTAAGACAACATGTCTTAGACTTTTCAGGAAATCCAACCTTACAGGTCTTTCTTAAGGAATACAAACCTAAGTTTGAATGAATATCGTTTACGAAATAGTGCTTCTAATATAAGCCAGAATGTAAACAAGTTTTGTATCTAAATGACTTAAGAAAGATATTAGTTAGAGAGTATTTTTTCAATGAGCTTTTGTGTATCTTTCTTCAAGTCTTCAAGTATTTATATAGCCGGGTAAAATATGTCCATTGAGAAGTAATCATAGATATTTAGACTGATGGCGGCTTGATAGAGACGTGAGGACAGATAATACTTTTGTGTCCTGTCTTGTCAAGATATCTTCATTAGTATTGGTTGCATTGTTTCCAAGATATCTTTATTAGTATTGGTTGCACTGTTTCCAAGATATCTTCGTTTGTACCGTTGTACAGTTGTACTCTGTTGCTTAGTCTTCTAATTTTCTTAATTTCAGAGGCTTCTACGAGCATGAGTAAGAGGGAAAACGTAGCTTGGTTCTTAAGATCTTCAAGTCTTGGAGTCCTCAGAGTTGCGCCTTCGGAGTCTTCAGCACTTTATCTTTAGAACCTTGTTCGCTTAGAATGTTGTCTTCATATCTTCAGAGGCTTCTGATGGTATTTAGTTGAAGCATGAGTAGAGACTATAGTTGGGTCTTCAGAACCTTTATCTAAAGACCATAAGTCTTCAGCATCTGAACTTCGTTCATCAGAACCTCATTCTTCAGAACTTCAGAACTTATTCTCTTTACATATTATATCAGAGTCTTGCAATCTTCAAATTCTCCTGAAGCATTTTCTGTTATATAGCACATCAAGTGTAACGCGTAGGCGAAGTATTTTCTTTTAACAACATATTCACGCCATTTAACGGAAGCAGAACCTGTTTGTTAGATTCTCACAAATAACAAACATTAGACGTATAAAATTGTTCATACAAACATACTTGTTTGATATCATCAAAACTCAGAGGTATTAATGCAGAACCAACTCTTGTTCTCACAATCTCCCCCTTTTTGATGATGACAAAACAATGTATTTTGATGACACAATTTTGTACATAACACAAGGGTAATCGAAATAAGAAGGTTAAGAAATACTTATCCTTCACATGAGATACTCCCCCTGAATCTCAGACTGGGTGAAGATTAAATATCCTGACTTGTGAATTTTTTGAGAGGGACTCCCCCTGATTCCAAAAGGTCAGGTACTGAAATCTTCATAGTCTTGATTCAATTATAAACTTGATCTTTTAGAGTTTGACACGAACTTAGGTCGTCATCTCAAAACTCCTGAAGAGAAGGACAAAGAAAAGCATCTAATAGAAATAACACTTTACTGGTTAGACTGTAAACAACTTGTTATTCAGAGATTGACTATAAAACCAAAATTTCGCATTCATTACTTCTCCCCCTTTTTGTCATAATAAAAAAAATTGTGAACAAAGGGTGAAAAACTAAGTTCTGAACAAGGAAAAAGTTAGGTGTTTCCAGAGGACATTTTGTCCAAAATCTTTTGAAGCAAGTTCTGAACATTTGCATTGACAACCTTCTGTTATGCAAAATTTTCTCTGAAAATCTGTTGTTCTCCTCTGATTTCTTTAATTGCGTTTTCCAAACGCACCACATCAGGTTCAGGTGAGGAAACAACTAAGTCGTCTTGCTTAGCTTTTTCTATAGCTTCAGCTTCTTTTTCTAGCCTGGCTTCTTCTTCTGCAAGAAGTCTTGCTTCTTTAGCATCTTTTGCTTCAGCCTCTCTTTGTTTAGTCACTAGAAGATTGAATTTTCTTATCCTTTCCTCAGCCTCTTCTCTTGCTTTCACCAGTTCAACTCCAACAACTTTAGCAGCTTCAGAGAACCTAGACATCCTTACAAATTCAGAGTCTAACCACTTTTGAAATGCGTCCCAAGAATTTACAAGCTCCATAGGCTTGAAACTTGTCCTGGCCTCTGCTAGTAGCTTTGCTACTTTCTCCAACGCCTTTTCGTGAAATTTTCTAATACATTCATCAATGGTTTTTGGAGGGGGTCTTTCATAGATGACCAAGGCCAGGTTGGATTCATCAGAACTTGTTTCAGAAAGGTTGGGTTCACCAGATGAAGCAATTTCAGGTTGAGTGGGTTCAGGATTTGGTTGAGATGAATTGGTTTCAGTAGTATGAGAAGAGAGCTCAAAATTTTCTAATTATGAAGGAGATTCAGAAGTGGCAATCTCAAGGGGTTTAGCTCTCGTTTCTTCAGATGCTGGTTCAGAAGGACCAGAGTGTTGGATTGAGGATTCAACAATGGTTTTCTGATAAAAAACGTAGGACATTGGTGAGACAAGTATATCTGGTTGGATGAGTGAGGTGGTTGTTGATGAAGTGTATGTAGGAATGGCTTCGGATTGGATAAGTGTACTGATTGATGGAAAGGAAATTTGTGGAATAGTAGTTATTTCAAATACAGGAATAGAGGTTGTTGGTGGTGGAATTGAAAACGATGGTGACTTGAAGCTGACTTGTGGATTTGAGGTGGGAATGAAGGTAGTTTGTTGAGACGATGATGAAACAGTAACAGGTTCAGTGTCAACTATTGAAACAGAAGAAGTGATGGCAAACTTACTAGTTCTTTCAGAGTGAGAATCTTGAGCAGAAGTGTTGGAGGTTCCTGACTTGTTAGCCTTCTTCTTTTTCTTGGGTTCAGGATCCTCTTCGATTAGCTTCCTTTTTCCTCTACTGGGCTCAACTTCTTCAATTCTGACCTTAGACACGTCTTGTCCTTCTTTTTCCATTATAGCAATAAGTGCTGCAATAACTTCCTTGTTTTCACAGCTGCGAAAAGAGGGATAGTCTTTCACCTGAATTCTACTTTGTATCACACTTTCATGAGGGATAACCATAGGTTTAAGTTGAACATCTTTGATTATTTTCATATTTTTCAGGGTAGTGGCATTTAAAGACTCTCCAATGCTTGGAGCCAAATATTCTGTATATCTGGCTTCTTTGATCAGATAATCCACTAGGCCGCTTTCAACAAAAATGTCAGAGAGCAATCTTCCGAAAGGAATGTAGGTTGGAATCTTTTTTGTAGGTGAAGCCGTTGTTCTGGACTTGCGCACTTTGTCTCTTAGATAGGAAAACAGGATGAAGGGCAAATTCATTTTCTTCTTTTTATGCAAATAGTACAGCATGTTCCTTTGAGTAGTATTGAAGTAGTCTGCGGAACTCTTTATGGGTCTTGGGTTGATACAACCAAGAATGAACTTGTGCCACATTCTCAGTTTATCATGCAAGTCTACACTTTTATAATCTGTTTTCTTAGATTGATAGTTCATAAAGATTTCTTTGCTGATGGAAATGTCAGATTTTTCGAGCTTTCCATAGATTCGTTTTCCTTCCAAGAACTTAATTCCTAGAAGATCTGATTGACTTTTCAGTAATTATAATCCTCTTTTCCATAACAAATGAGAAAACATGAAGATCGTCAGTATCTGCCATTCTCCAGAAGTCTTTTACAAGGGATTCATAGATAGGACCTTTAAGCCTTTCAAAGTAGTTATTCCATCCTTGACATTCGAGTTCGGCAGAAAGATCAAGCCCATTGTTTGCAAGATTCTAGAAATCCACATGCAGTTCCTTGAGAACAGTTAGATCGTCTGCAGGACGTACACACGTAACTGCTGCATTTCTTTGAGTAACATGGTTTTCATCAATCTCAGGAGGAGACGATGAAGTCGATGCAACAGTTGCAGTGGTTGTGGAGGTGGTAGTAGGCACAACTGATGAAGATGATAACCCTTTCGATGGATTCAAAGATGCTTCCATTTCTTCAGAGAATTTGACGGTTTCTTGTTGAATGTGATTCATCATGATGAAGTTTGTGATTGATCGAGATGAGAACAATAGATGAGGAGTTGAGAGAGAATGAAGCGATTTGGGGGTTTTAGGGTTTCTTAAAGTGTGGAAGTGAATGTGAGGTAGTGTGAGTAGATTTATAAAGTGTTTTTGAAATTTGAAAAGTTAAAATAATGTATTGGGAGTTAAAGAATGAACGCAATTATGATTTTAAATCAATTCCAAGAAAGATTACTGTTCATTGTGGACTTTAAAATAGATGTAATGATTTGGATATAGCTGAGGTTACACGCGTTAATCATCTTCTAATTCAAGTGACACGTTTTGATTTTCTCAGAATCTAGACAACTCAAGAGTTTCCATCTGATCAGAGACATTTTTTACCGAAGTAGCTTCTGATAACTGAGATTAAACAAGTGTATTTGAGTAAAAAAAAATTTCTTCAGACTCTAACTAAACACATTTGATTCTGATACGATCTTACTCTGGACAAAAATCCATTTTCAGATGCTTCAGAATAAATTGAAATCTATCTTCAGCCAAGGGTTTTGTAAAAATATCAGCCCATTGATGGTCTGTATCAATGAATTTTAAACATAGAGTTCCCTTCTGAACATAGTCTCTAATAAAGTGATGTTTAATTTCTATGTGCTTAGCCCTAGAATGCAAGATTGGATTTTTACTTAAACAGATAGCAGCAGTATTATCACAATAGATAGGGATGCTACTCTCATGTATCTGATAATCCTTTAGCTAATATTTCATCCAGAGCATCTGTGTACTGCATAGAGAAGCAGAAATGTACTCTGCTTCTGCTGTAGAGAGAGCAATTGTAGATTGCCTCTTGCTTGACCATGAGATCATATTCTTCCCTAGAAACTGACAGTTTCCAGATGTGGTTTTTCTTTCTATTCTGTCTCCAGCATAGTCTGCATCATAGTAACCAGATAGAGTGTACTTTGATGTTTTCTCATACATCAAGCCAAGGTTATTAGTTCCTTTCAGATACCTTAGAATTCTTTTAACAGCAGTTAAATGAGGTTCTCTAGGATCTGATTAAAATCTACCACACAGATGAACGCTGAATAAAATATCAGGTCTAGAAGCAGTTAAATACAAAAGAGAGCCTATCATACCACGATAGGTCTTCTGACAAACTTTACCACTTACTTCTTCTTTCTCCATGACGCATGTTGGATGCACTGGAGTCTTTGCTATTTTACAATCTATCATGTTGGATTTCTTCAGAAGTTCTTTAGTGTACTTACTTTGATGAATGTAAGTAGATTCTGTTGTTTGATCAATTTGAATTCCTAGAAAGAACTTTAACTCACCCATAAGACTCATTTCGAATTCTGCTTGCATCAACTTTGAAAACTCCTCACATAGAGAGGGATTAGCAGAACCAACAATAATATCATCAACATAAATTTGAACTATGAGTATATTATTTTTGTATGATTTACATAAGAGAGTGGTGTCAACCTTGCCTCTGGTGAAGTTATTTTCTAAAAGAAAATTGCTCAATCTGTCGTACCAAGCTCTGGGAGCTTGCTTCAGACGATAGAGAGATTTTTTGAGTTTAAAGACAAAATCTAACTTTTCTAGGTTTTCAAATCCAGGAGGTTATTTGACATAAACTTCTTCTGATATATAGCCATTCAAAAATGCACTCTTAACATACATCTGGTATAAGATTATGTTGTGATTTACTGAAAAAGAAATTAACAAGCGTATAGCTTCTAGTCTAGTGAATGGAGCAAAGGTTTCATTGTAATCTATCCCTTCTTGTTGACTGTAACCTTGTGCAACAAGTCGTGCCTTGTTTCTAACGACTTCTCCCTTTTCATTGAGTTTATTTCTGAATACCCATTTAGTCCCAATTACATGGACATCTTTAGGTTTTGGGACCAGATCCCATACATCGTTCTTTGAGAACTGATTAAGTTATTCTTCCATTGCCAGAACCCAATCCTTGTTCATAAGAGCTTCATCAACTGTCGTTGGCTCAATTAACGACACCAATCCCATAAGCGTTTCTTTAGAGGGCTTAAAAGCTGATCTGGTTCTGATGGGAGCGTCCTTGCTACCCAGAATAAGTTCTTCAGGGTGTGAAGTTGAGATTCTCCCCTTCTTCTATTGTGGAGTATCAAAAGATACATCAATGATATCGAAAGTAGGAACTTCTGGAATTTTAACTTCTTCTGTCTTTTCTTTAGGTTTTGAAAAGCTAATTTCCAAATTTGCAAACTTTTCAACTAACTTTGACTTTTCAGGGTCAAGCTTATCATCGAATCTGACATGAATTTATTCTTCCACAATCTGTGATTCTGTGTTATAAACTCTCTAGCCTCTTGAGTGTTCAGAGTATCCTAACAACATACACTTATGTGCTTTGGAATCAAACTTGCCAAGATTCTCTTTAGTGTTTAACATAAAACAGATACATCCAAAAGGGTGAATATAAGAAATGTTGGGAATTTTATTCTTCCTTAATTCATAGGGAGTTTTACTCAAAATAGGTCTTATGGAGATTCTATTTTGAATATAACATGCTGTGTTAACTTCCTCTGCCCAAAAGTGCTTAACCATGTCAGTTTCTTGGATCATGGTGCGAGCCATTCCTTGTAAAGTTCTGTTCTTTCTTTCTACAACTCCATTTTGTTGTGGAGTTCTATGGCAAGAAAAATCATGAGATATCCCATGCGAATCAAAAAGTTTTTCAAAATCTTTGTTTTCAAATTCTCCACCATGATCACTTCTGACCTTGACGATTTTGCAATTCTTTTCGTTTTGCACTTGGGTGCAGAAAGAAGCAAACACAGAATGTGACTTATCCTTGTGTCTTAAGAATTTTACCCATGTCCAATGACTGTAATCATCAACGATGACTAGTCCATATTTCTTACCATTGATAGAAGCTGTTAGTTCTTGTATTGGCTGGAATTTTGGTAAAACAAATTTGAACAATGTTGATGTCGTATGTCTGATGTCATAACATTGGTTCCTAACATTAGTTGTTGCAGGGTTGAAGTTTTATATGCTGATGTTATACTTGATGTCTTGACATCAGTTATCAGAACATCAGAACTTCAGGTTGTGATGTTTTAGGGTTGCGTGTGTTAGTGTGTTTTGTGAAGATCTGTTGGAGAGATTGGATGCGAATTTCTTGGAGAAGATATTGGCAATCAGATTTGGAGCAGATCATGTAACTACATTAGGGCTGATTTGAAAAGATTTAAAAAGATTTAGAGATCAAATCTGTTTTTAAATTCTGATTAATGACAAATCAAATCATATTATTTTGGAAAAGGTCCAAGCCCAAGTCAGAGTTCTATAAAAGCAGCCTCAACCCTTGTTGAAGAATAATGAAGAAAGAGAGCAAAAGACTGAGTGTCAATAGTGTCTTCGTTTGTGTTTTGTAAACAATTCATGTTTGAATTGGTGTTACTATTTTGAGTTGTAAGTGTATTCACTCTAGAGCTTTTAAGCAAGAGTGTGGTGTTTTTGATCAAAGCTGTTAAGCAGAATCAAGGTGGGTTTTAAAGTGTAATCAGTGGATTGTATCACTGAGGTGATTTAGGGAGTGAGTGGTTTCTCATACCTAAGTGGTTTCTTAGGTAGAAGTATCATTGGGTAGTGATTAAGTTAGGTAGATGTCAACTGGGATTGTTGAGTCTGTAATTTGATACTACTGATAGTGATTTTCCTCCCTGGCTTGGTAGCCCCCAGACGTAGGTAGTTAGACCGAACTGGGTGAACAATTCATTATGTTTATTTACTGTTGTTTATTGCCTTGTTCATATAGCAGATTGTGTTGTTATGACATTGCACTTAACATCACACATCTGATACCAGAATTTCAATTGGTATCAGAGCAGGCATCCTGCTCTGCATCTGGGTGAGATCTAGGGCTGATACTTTCTGGTGCAATGGACAAGGAGAGTGGTGGATTTGTGAATAGACCCCCTATTCTAGATGGCTCAAAGTATGACTATTGGAAACCTCGTATGGTTATATTCTTGAAGTCATTAGACAGCAGAGCCTGGAAGGCTATTTTGAAAGAATGGAAACGTCCTGTTATTGTGGAAAAGGATGAGAATGGAAAGGAAGTAGAGGGTAGCTCAAAACTGAAACCTGAAGAAGAATGGACCAAGGAAGAAGATGAGCTTTCCCTTGGGAATTCTAAAGCCTTGAATGCCATATTCAATGGTGTTGATAAGAACATCTTCAGGTTGGTTAACACTTGTGAAGTAGCTAAGGAAGCATGGGATATCTTGAAGACTACTCATGAAGGAACCTCCAAAGTCAAGATGTCAAGACTTCAACTTTTGTCAACAAAGTTTGAAAATCTGAAGATGAAGGATGATGAGACCATCCATGATTTCCACATGAACATCCTTGAGCTGTCAAATGCTTCTAGTGCCCTGGGAGAGAGGATGACTAAAGAGAAGCTGGTGAGGAAAATTCTTAGATCTCTTCCTAAGAAATATAAAATGAAGTTGACAGCTATAGAAGAAGCCCAAGACATCAGCAAGATGAGGGTTGATGAGCTGATAGGTTCTCTTCAAACCTTTGAATTAGGAATGGAAGAGGAACCTGAAAAGAAAACCAAAAGTATAGCTTTGGTATCTAGTTCTGAAGATTCTAAGAAAGAGAATGGTGCTGAGTCTCAGGAGGAGTTGTCCCATGCCATTGTTTTGATGGGAAGACAGTTTAATAAGGTTATGAAGAGGATAAATAGGAGTTATAATCCTAATGTCAAGAACATCACATCTGACACCAACAGACCAGGAGATCAGGGGAAGAAAACTAGAGATGAAGAAAAGTCCAATAATGACAAAGGAGTCCAATGCTATGAGTGTGAAGGGTATGGTCATGTCAAGAAGGAATGTCCTACTTATTTCAAAAAGCAAAAAAAGGGGTTATCTGCTTCCTGGTCTGATAGTGAGAGTGAATCTGAAGAAGAATCAGCTAAGCTTGTTAGATCTATGATTGGGGTTTGTGAGTCAGATGATGATTCTTGTGATGATGAGGTTACCTATGAAGAGCTTGCTGCCTCTTATAAAGAACTGTGCACGAGAAGTGAACAAGTGTGTCTTAAAGGAGAGAAGCTGAAGAAAATCATAGTGCAGTTAGAAGCTAAAAAGACTGAACTTGAAAATGAAGTCAGTATGCTTAACTCTAAACTGGATTCTATGACCAAAACTGTCAGAATGTCGAACAATGGTACTGATGCTCTAGACAACATTCTTAGTATTGGGAAAATTACTAGAGACAAAAGTGGTTTAGGATTCAACAATGTTGCAGCTTCTAATGATGTTATTACCAGTTCCATACCAGTGATGTTAAAACAGATGTTTAAACATCCTGACAGGATTCCTTCTAGGAAGAAATTCAAGCGCTGGAGATGTCATCACTGTGGACGTTTTGGACACATAAAGGCCTACTGTTATAAGCTACATGGGTATCCTCAGAAGGCACATCAGTTTGTTCCCAAACAGAACTTTCACAGAGGTAGTCGGGTCACCAAGTCTAAGAAGCAATGGGTTCCAAAAGGTAAAATTACCAGCTTAATAGCTCACACTTCTCTTAGGGTTTCTACCAAAGAAGACTGGTACTTTGATAGTGGGTGTTCAAGACACATGACAGGAGTTAAGAATTTGTTGGTAGATGTTAGGCTTCAGTCTTCAAGTCATGTAACATTTGGTGATGGTGTCAAAGGAGAAATCAAGGGGATGGGAAAGTTGAATTATGATGGTGCTCCTAGACTGGATGATGTTCTACTTGTCAAAGGGTTGACAGCAAATTTGATCAGTATTAGTCAACTTTGTGATCAAGGATTCAAAGTAGACTTTACAAAATCTGAGTACAATGTCACAAATGAGAAAGGAGAAGTCATCATGAAGGGTGTTAGGTCTAAGGACAACTGTTATCTATGGGTGCAACAAGACTCAAGTACCTCAATATGTGTGTTGGCTAGAGATGATGAAGTTAAAATTTGGCATCAAAAGTTGGGACATCTTCATCTGAAGGGAATGAAGAGAATAATATCTTCAGAAGCTGTCAGAGGAATTCCTAAACTCAATATTGAAGAAGGAAGAGTTTGTGGAGATTGTCAAATAGGGAAGCAGACCAAGATGTCACCTCAAAAGCTTCAACATAACACCACCTCCAAAGTTTTGGAACTTCTTCATATGGACTTGATGGGACCTATGCAGGTAGAAAGTCTAGGTGGGAAGAAGTATGCTTATGTTGTTGTAGATGACTATTCTAGGTACACCTGGGTGAGCTTCATTAAAGACAAATCATAGGTGTTTGATGTTTTTAAAGATCTTTGTCAAAGACTCCAAAGGGAAAAGGAGAGTAATGTTATTAGAATATGGAGTGATCATGGAAGAGAGTTTGAAAATAGCAAGTTTGCTGAATATTGTTCTACTGAAGGCATAAGCCATGAGTTTTCTTCTCCAATTACTCCTCAGCAAAATGGAGTTGTTGAAAGAAAGAATAGAACTATTCAAGAGTCTGCTAGGGCAATGATTCATGCCAAAAAGCTTCCCTACCATTTCTGGGCTAAAGCCATGAACACTGCTTGTTATATTCACAACAGAGTTACCTTGAGAAGGGGCACTTCAGCTACTCTGTATGAACTGTGGAAAGGGAGAAAGCCAACTGTGAAGTACTTTCATGTTTTTGGAAGTAAATGTTACATTTTGTCAGATCGTGAACAGAGGAGAAAATTGGATCCTAAAAGTGATGAGGGAATCTTTCTAGGCTACTCTACAAATAGTAGAGCTTACAGGGTTTTCAACTCCAGAACGAAGGTTATGATGGAGTCTATAAATGTGGTAATTGATGACATTGATAAGCAGGTAGATGTTGATGTCCTGGATGATGTTGAAACATCAGTTGAAAAAGTCACAGCAGAAACTGAAGACAGAAGTGGATCTCCAAGTCATGTTGATGCTGAGCCTGGACCTGAACAATCTAATAAAGAACCATCTATTAGAGTGCTAAAGGACCATCTAAGGGACCTTATCATAGGTGATCCTAAATCAGGGGTTAGCACTAGATCAAGAGAGGTTGTGTCAAATTCTTGTTTTGTTTCAAAAATTGAGCCCAAGAATGTCAAAGAAGCTTTGACTGATGAGTTTTGGATTAATGCCATACATGAAGAGCTGGAACAATTCAAAAGGAATGAAGTGTTGGATCTTGTACCAAGGCCTGATGGAGTTAATGTGATTGGCACCAAGTGGATTTACAAGAACAATTCTGATGAACAAGGAGTGGTCACCAGAAATAAGGCAAGATTAGTTGCTCAGGGATACACTCAGGTTGAAGGAATTGATTATGATGAAACCTTTGCTCCTGTGGCAAGACTAGAATCTATCAGATTACTCTTAGGGGTGGCTTGTAATTTCAAATTCAAGCTCTTTCAGATGGATGTTAAGAGTGCCTTCTTGAATGGTTACTTAAATGAAGAGGTGTATGTTGATTAACCAAAAGGATTTATTGATCCAACGTTTCCTGACCATGTTTACAAACTAAGGAAAGCTCTCTATGGTTTGAAGCAAGCACCAAGAGCTTGGTATGAAAGGGTTACTGAATTCCTGGCTGTGAATGTCTACAGAAAAGGAGGGATTGACAAGACTTTGTTTGTTAAAGAGGAAGGAGGAAAACTAATGATAGCTCAAATATATGTTGATGACATAGTATTTGGTGGGATGTCAGATGCAATGGTGAAACATTTTGTGGAACAGATGTAGTCTGAGTTTGAAATGAGTCTTGTTGGAGAGCTCAGCTATTTTCTTGGTCTACAAGTTAGACAAATGGAGGACTCCATATTCATTTCTCAGAGCAAGTATGCAAAGAACATAGTGAAGAAGTTTGGTCTAGAGAATGCTAATCACAAGAGGACACCTGCTCCTACTCATTTAAAGTTGTCCAAGGATGAACATGGTGTTAGTGTGGATCAAATTTGTCCAATTATGGCTAAAAAGGGGGAGAGTTAGCCTTTGTGCAGTTAGCCTTTGTGCCTATGTGTTGACTGATGTGGTTCTAAGGTTGAGGGAGAGTGTGCATGTTTGAACAGCTGGTATGCTGGTTCTTGTTTTGAGGGGGAGTTTAGCTTTGTGTAGTTTGGTTGTGATTGCTGCTGGTTGTGTTTTGGAGTGTTAGGAGTTTAAAGTTTTTCCGGTGCAGGTACCTCTGATGATGGCAGAGATTTTTTTAGCCAAAATTATCCAAAGGGGGAGATTGTTAGTTCTTGTATTGGCTGGAATTTTGGTAAAACAAAGCTGAACAATGTTGATGTCGTATGTCTGATGTCATAACATTGGTTCCTAACATTAGTTGTTGCAGGGTTGAAGTTTTATATGCTGATTTTATACTTGATGTCTTGACATCAATTATCAGAACATCAGAACTTCAGGTTGTGATGTTTTAGGGCTGCGCGTGTTAGTGTGTTTTACGAAGATCTGTTGGAGAGATTGGATGCGAATTTCTTGGAGAAGATATTGGCAATCAAATTTGGAGCAGATCATGGAGCAGATCATGTAACTACATTAGTGTAGCACCCCAAAATTTGCTCTCTTACTTTAGTACTAACTGGCTTAGGTTTCATTTCATTTTTTTGCATTATCAAGTGTGCATATCATTGGTTCTTAGCATGGGGTCAAGGTGCCTGAGGCAGTTCAAGAGGAGAAGGTGTTATTCAAAAGGGTCAAGTTCCATACCATTTATCAGGAATCAAGGGTTGGTACAAAGTTACTAAATATGGAAATGACCTATAATTTGAAAGTTTCCATTCTGGGTAAGTTCTTACACTACATTCAACTTGACTTTTCATCATCAAAGAAGCTTCAAATGAATTTTTCTCAAACATGAAAGTTTAAGATCTTTTTCTCCCCTTTCCAACAAGTACTAGATGGTCTCCATATCATTTGTGAAACTCAAGTTATGATCAAAAGAGGGCAAGGTGGTTTTTAGGGTTTCCTTATGGTTCCATTTTCACAACTTTTGCATTTTGGGACATATGGACCTATAATTTGTTCCATTTCTTCAAGGCACATTCTAATATCAAAATACATTCCATAAGGATCATTTTTGGCCTTTGAATCAAGTGGATCCATTGCTTATTCATCACTTATTTCCCATTATGCAAAATTGCAAGATCATTGAAAATTCATAAACCAAGACATCTCAAGGCCCAAATTCAATTCAGGTGTGATTAGCAATGGATAAATGAATGATCCATTATAAAAGGCTTGGGTGTACATGCATGGAGGAGGGTGTATAACCCATTATGCAAATTTCCAAAATCACCCAAAACTCATTAATCAAGGAATTAATAAGGCCCAAATGATTATCAGTGGAATGACCTAATGTATTTAAGCTTAGTCATGCACTGATTAGAGAGGAGGCACGTGATGTTGGTCAGATTTCAAGTTTCAACCCTAATCCTTCTCTCCTTTGCATCTCTCAATCCACTAGGGTTTTTCAAAAACTTCTTTCACAGTCTTCATCCTTGGGATCCATAGAGCACGAATCAACCAGCATCTGAAGCTAATAACAAGGACACGAATTGCATAATCTCAGGTTAGTGATAATTTGCATGCTTTTAAAACTCATTTTTTTGATACGTATAATAATCTATGACACTCACTGATGATTCTGATGCATTTTATTTTGAGATTGGACGTGTAATATGGTTGTATCGTGAGTTTTAAAGTTTTGAATCCAAACTTGTTTCATTCGATTCTCCTTGTGCGTTGGTTGTTTGTGATTTCTAATATGATATTTGTGATCCTCATTAAATTTTGGTCAAGATGGTATACTCTTTTGCGTTTTCTGGCATTTTTTGGGTTGCAGGTGGCCGGAAGGGACGATCGGAGCTAGGGCTCCGGCGTCTGGTTTTTTCTCCGGTGAGGTAGGGTTCCAAGGTTGGGGATGAAATCGTGACCGTCCGTTGCCTTGATCGTGTGGTCCACGTTGTGCCACATCTTTTAATTTTTGTTTTTATTTTATGGTTTACATGTGTGTCATTCCACACTAACTACTATGCACCCTTAATCTGAGTCTTTCATTTCCTTTGATTTTTGATTTGATGATGTGATCTGGAACGTTGATATGATCTGATGGCCTACACAATGCCAACGCATTAATGATATGGTGTGTTCCCCACGTGCTTCTTTTTTTAATTTCTGGGTAATTGTGTGTGGGTGCGTGTACAATTATTAGGGTGTGCTTTTAATCTGAAGCATTGATCTTGCTTACTTTTGTTTTGATTGATTTGATGCCACGCGTTAGATGGATCCAATGGCTGGTGTGAGTCTCTGCACTGACTGGGTTTCACGTGTTCTTCTTTGTTTTTTTATTTTATTTTCGCTGATGGGTTTTGGTGATTTGGGCTTACTAATTGCGCCCTCTTTAAGCCTACTTTTCATTTTCAACGTATTTGGGCTGCTTAACACACCCCCCATGTTTATTTCAATTTATTTATTTTATTTAATTGCATCATTTGCATTTTTAATTTTTAAAAAATAGTTTTGTGCATTAAAAAATCATAAAAAAAATCATGAAGCCTATTTAGAGTTTAACAAAATTTTCTCAAATTTTATTTTATTTTATTTTTAGCATTTGAAATAATTATTTGGTTATTTTCTTTCGAATTTATTCCATATATGCATACCATGACTTGTTGAATTTATTTCTCATAGTCTATAAAAAATTCTGGGTCCATTCTTTTTGCATTGTTTCACAAACACATTGAATTGCATAAAAACATTTTTGTTTCATTTTTAAAACCTTTTCATATTGCATTTTGGTTCTTTTCTTTTGCATACTTGTTCATAGTTCTTATATGATTTTGCATGTTGGTTTGAGATCCTTATCTTGTGGATTTTTTCATGAATTATTAATATGATGTTTGCTGCTGGTTGGGGTGTTTTGGGTTTTGATTTGGTAATTTAGAAGATGTTTTGCTAATTGTTTGATTTCTTTTTGTTCGAGGTCTTCTTGCATGCATATCTTTGATCATGTCTGATTATTTGTTGAGAAGGCACTTGTGCCATTGTTTTGGGATTGTTTCTTTGACTTCATAAATCATGTTTGAATCATTATAGGTCATTTGATTACAATTATAGGTCATTGGTGTGGGGTTGTTGCATATTGTGTGCACATGTTCAGTGTTTGATTTACATGCCTCTTTTTGACTTATCTTCTCATCTCTTCTCATTTATGCTCATTCATGATTTATGTCTGGCTTAAGTGTGTCATGCCATATCATTCATTTTCATTTCATTTGATATATGTTTCTGACCTTGGAGCTTGGCATTCACATCATATGTCATTCATGTTTCATCTTGCATACTTGAACATGTTTCACTTACATGCTTCCTTCCCCTTCTTTTAATGATGCTTAATGCTTGGATACTTGTTTATATTCCTCATGTAACATTTGTGTAGCATGTTTAGGCACATGTTTAGGTAATCCACATTCTGACTTGGATATTATTTAAATCATTCTTGCATGATCACCTTGCATATCCATTCATTCTTCTTCTACTCCTTCTTTGATGACTTCCTTGCATGTTTTGCCACTTGTTTGCATTCTCTTTGCTTGATCTTGTTTGGTAAACATTATGGATCACCTCTAAGGTGTACACTCTGTCTTGGATGAGTTTCATTTGGTCTGTAACCTTTTCTCTCTGCTTTGTGACTTGCTTGGGTTTCATTTGTCTTATTGTCACTTATGTCTGTTTTGTACTAACCTTTTATGCAGAGGCTGAGGTAAGTTATTTGAGGGTGTGGATAGTTATCCATGTTCACCCTCACTCTCTCTTTCTCATTTTCATCTCATTTCTTTTCCTTTAAGTGTTGGATTTCACTTTGTATGTGATTGAATTGGGTAATGCTTACTTGTGCTTGTTCACATGATCCCCGTAGGATTCCTAGCTCCACTTAATTTCTGATTAAGCTGGGGGTAGGAGAGACATTAGGCTTTCAATCCTTTGCATGATAACATTAGGATAACATCCCCTTAGTGTTTTTTCTTTTCTTTTGAGTCCCTTTTCTCATCCCATAACATCTCTAAGATACGTAATAAGGTCAACTTGCCTTGCACACAAGCCTTAAACATAGGAAGTGAAGATTGAGGGGTCCCCCTTCTCTCTTCTATAGTGTTGAGCATACGTCCCATTGGGGATGACCATGCGAAGCATTCGTTCCCGTGTTATAGACTTTGGTTCAAGTTGAGTCATGAACTAACTCAAGTCACTTCTGTCCTAAAAAATACAAACAAACTTTAAACCTTTTTATCATGCGGGATTGTCCAACAAAAGGCTATTTTCAAAAAGGGCACGTTACTTTCTGTCTGAGTCGCAAACAGGCATCGACCCTAACTGTCGGACGCAAACTTAACGTCGCTCATAAAAAACACAAAAAGAACTTGGTCCGAACTATGTTAACTCTGAATTTCCCATTGCACAAAGGGAGTACGTAGGCCTAGGACGACGACGTCCTACCGAGTCTGTCTTTGTTTTTCCCCTCCCCCGCTTTAGTACAGCCATAGATGTTAGGATAACTCACCCTTAGAATAGACAACAAGCGTGGATCCCATCGAGTACGATGGACGCGTGGGGTGCTAACACCTTCCCCTTGCGTAACCGACTCCCGAACCTAGGATATGGTTGTGATGACCATTCCTTTCCCTCTTCCTCAGGTTTATGCAGTGTTCCCTTTCCCTCTCTTGGGATAAATAAACATTGCTGGTGACTCTGTGTTCCGCGCCACTTTCGCGTTTGTACCTAGATGAAAATCCTGGGAGCGACAATTAGGGCTGATTTGAAAAGATTTAAAAAGATTTAGAGATCAAATCTGTTTTTAAATTCTGATTAATAACAAAATAAATCAGATTATTTTGGAAGAGGTCCAAGCCCAAGTCAGAGTTCTATAAAAGCAGCCTCAACCCTTGTTGAAGAATAACGAAGAAAGAGAGCAAAAGACTGAGTGTCAATAGTGTCTTTGTGTGTGTTTTGTAAACAATTCATGTTTGAATTGGTGTTACTATTTTGAGTTGTAAGTGTATTCACTATAGAGCTTTTAAGCAAGAGTGTGGTGTTTTTGATCAAAGCTGTTAAGCAGAATCAAGGTGGGTTTTAAAGTGTAATCAGTGGATTGTATCACTGAGGTGATTTAGGGAGTGAATGGTTTCTCATACCTAAATGGTTTCTTGGGTAGAAGTATCATTGGGTAGTGATTAAGTTAGGTAGATGTCAACTGGGATTGTTGAGTCTGTAATTTGATACTACTGATAGTGATTTTCCTCCCTGGCTTGGTAGCCCCCAGACGTAGGTAGTTAGACCGAACTGGGTGAATAATTCATTATGTTTATTTACTGTTGTTTATTGCCTTGTTCATATAGCAGAATGTGTTGTTGTGACATCGCACTTAACATCACACATCTGATACCAGAATTTCAGAAGCAATTTTCACTGGTCCAAATATATCAATGTGAAGAAGTTCCAATGGTCTAACGGTAGAAACAATATTCTTTGGTTTAAAAGAAGTTTTTGAAAACTTGCCTTTCTGACATGCTTCACAAAGAGCATCTGAAGAGTACTTCAGATTTGGCAAACCTCTGACAAGTCCTAGCTTGTTCTGCTGTGAGATTCTTCTCAAGCTAACATAACCCAGACGTCTGCGCCAGACACATTGCTCTTCATTGACAGATAAAAGACATTTTACATTTTGATGTTTTAAATCTGATAATTTAATTTTATAAGTATTGTTCTTCCTTTTACCATTGAACAGAACAGATCCATCCTTCTGACTAACAGCCTTACAAGACGTTTGATTGAAAATAACGTCATAACCATTGTCACTAAGTTGGCTAATTGACAAAAAAATTTGCGTTAGACCTTCAACTAAAAGAACATTATTTATAGAAGGAAGTTTACCATTACCAACAGTTTCGGAGCCAATGATTCTTCGCTTCTGGTTTCCTCCAAAACCGACGATGCCTCCAGGCTTAAGTTTCAGATCTTGGAACATATGCCTTTCTCCCGTCATGTGTCGCGAGCATCCACTGTCCAGGTACCATGACTGGTATTTCAATGGCGCCATTAAGGATATCTGCAACATAAATTATCTTATTCTTAGGTACCCATTTTGTGGGTCCTTTCACATTAGTCTTTCCAGAGGTTCTGACACCTTTGGATTTTCGTGCAGCAGGATAATAGTGTGGTATTTATGCATAATATTTGAGTTTGGAAGTTTTCTTCCGTGTTTGTGTTTGTGATATAACAGACTTAGAACCTTCTGGTTCTAGACATTTTAGTTTAGTGTCAGCATGCACAAACTGTTTAGATAGAGGTATTAGTTTGATATTCTTGGTTTCATTATATGGTTGTGATGGTCCTGAATATCCCAGACCTCTACTTCCATTTCTGCTAACTCCATAGATCATTGAAGCCATTTTACTTCTATCTATGCTTTTAGCAAGGAAGTGCTGAAAAGCTCTATCATATCTGTCCACTTCATTAGTGACGATTATGTCAGACGTGATCATTTCTTCTAACTTAGATACTTTATTTTTTAAAACAGCATTTGATTTTTCTAAGAAAAATAATTTTTCGTTTAATTCAAAAATAGTTTGCTTTGTTCTTAGTAAGGTCCTCGGAAGGAACCATAAAAGTCTTTTTCAGAGTTTTGTGTTTTCTTAGAAGAAGTTGATACCTTTCCATAAGTTCAGATAATCCTATTTCAAGTTTAGAACGAGATAAGGAAGAAAGTACCTCTCTGTCATCATCAGAGTCTGATAGTTCTTCTTCTGATAGAACTTCGTTTGTGCTAGTCTTAGCCATGAATGCCACATTGGCATATTCTCCGTCGGAATCTTCCTCTGATTCTGAGTCATCCCAAGTTGCCATAAGACCCTTTTTAGCTTTTCTAGGGTTTCCATCTTTCTTGAACTTTGGACAATCATTCTTGATATGTCCAGGCTCCTTGCATTCAAAACATGTAACATCTCTTTCATAAGCTTTCTTTTGACCATGTATAGACTCAGATCTTCTTCTTGGTCCTCTGAACTTATTCCTTCTGTATTTCCATAGTTGGCTTATCTTCTTTGATATGAGAGATAATTCATCTTCGTCTGAATATTCTTCAGATTCTTTAAATTCTTCCTCTGCTTGATAAGCCTTTTTCTTTTCAGACTTAGCCTTTAGAGCAATAGATTTACTTTTCTTCTGAGGTTCATCTTCTTGAAGTTCTATGTCATGACTTATTAAAGAACTAATTAGTTCCTCAAAACTTATGTTGTTAAAATCCTTTGCTAGTTTCAAGGCTGTTACCATTGGCCTCCATTTGACAGGAAGACTTCTGATAATCTTCTTGACATGATCAGTAGTAGAATAACCTTTGTTCAGAACTCTGAGTTCTGCAACAAGCATTTGGAATCATGAGAACATAGTTTCCACAGATTCATCATCTTCCATTCTGAAGACTTCATATTTCTGGATTAGTGCAAGAGCCTTTGTCTCTTTGACTTGAGCGTTGCCTTCATGAGTCATTCGGAGAGATTCAAAAATAGACTTTGCAGTTTCTTTGTTTGTGATCTTTTCATATTCCGTATATGAAATTGCATTTAACAGAATCGTTCTTGCTCTGTGATGATTCTTGTAAGTCTTCTTTTAAGCATCTGTTAATGCACTTCTGGCAATCTTTTTGCCTTCAGAATCTACAGGGTAACTGTATCCATCAACTACCAGATCCCATAGATCTAAGCCAAAATCCAGAAAGTAACTTTCAATTCTATCTTTCCAATAGTCAAAATTTTCCCTATCAAAGATAGGAGGTTTTGCACTATAAGAATCTCTTTCATTAGCAGTAACATTTGGTTCAGGTTTAGCCATTGTTTTTCACACTTGGATCGGTACTAAACATTGTTAAGTGTTTGATAAAAATTTAACCTTTTTATCACCTCAGAACCGGAGCTCTGATGCCAATTGAAGGTGTGAAAAACACAAGAAAGGGGGGTTTGAATTGGTTTTTCAAAATAAAATCGTTTCTTTATACTAACCTCTTTTTAACAACTTTCTAACTTATGAGTGAGAAGCTTAGAATGATATAACACAGTATGTTTATACTAGTTCACTTGAGAATTCCTCAAGTTAATCTAGTCCACCCGCCAAGGTGATTTTGCCTCTCTCAATCGAGGTCTTAATCCACTAATCAATCAAATTAATACAATGCTCAAGCCAAACTGCTGGTGACTAACAACAACCTCTAAAACTCTCAAGTTCTAGACTTCTCAAGAAATCCAACCTTACCGGTCTTTCTCTAGGCACAATCCTCTAAGACAACACGTCTTAGACTTCTCAAGAAATCCAACCTTACCGGTCTTTCTCAAGGAGCAATCCTCTAAGACAAGACGTCTTAGACTTCTCAAGAAATCCAACCTTACAGGTCATTCTTAAGGAATACAAACCTAAGTTTGAATGAATATCGTTTACAGAATAGTGCTTCTAATATAAGCTGAAATGTAAACAAGTTTTGTATCTAAATGACTTAAGAAAGATATTAGTTAGAGAGTATGTTTTCAGTGAGCTTTTGTGTATCTTTCTTCAAGTCTTCAAGTCTTTATATAGCCGAGTAAAATATGTCCATTGAGAAGTTATCATAGCTATTTAGACTGATGGCGGCTTGATAGAGACGTGAGGACAAATAATACTTTTGTGTCCTGTCTTGTCAAGATATCTTCATTAGTATTAGTTGCACTGTTTCCAAGATATCTTCATTAGTATTGGTTGCACTGTTTCCAAGATATCTTCGTTTGTACCATTGTACAGTTGTACTCTGTTGCTTAGTCTTCTAATATTCTTAATTTCAGAGGCTTCTACGAGCATGAGTAAGAGGGAAAATGTAGCTTGGTTCTTAAGATCTTCAAGTCTTGGAATCCTCAGAGATGCGCCTTCAGACTCTTCAGCACTTGATCTTTAGAACCTTGTTCGCTTAGAATGTTGTCTTCATATCTTCAGAGGCTTCTGATGGTATTTAGTTGAAGCATGAGTAGAGACTATAGTTTGGTCTTCAGAACCTTTATCTAAAGAGCATAAGTCTTCAGCATCTGAACTTCGTTCATCAGAACCTCAATCTTCAGAACTTCAGAACTTGTTCTCTTTACATATTATATTAGAGTCTTGCAATCTTGAAATTCTCCTGAAGCAATTTTTGTTATATAGCACATCAAGTGTAACACGTAGGCGAAGTATTTTCTTTTAGCAACATATTCATGCCATTTAACGGAAGCAGAACCTGTTTGGTAGATTCTCACAAATAACAAACATTAGACTTATAAAATTGTTCATACAAACATACTTGTTTGATATCATCAAAACTCAGAGGTATTAATGCAGAACCAACTCTTGTTCTCACAGCAGACCACGTGAGTAGCTTAACTGATTTAAGAAAGGAAGAAATACCTCTTGATGACTCTTTTCCTAATGAAAAAGTGGTTGCGTTAATAAAAAAGAAATGCTTTGGTATGATGAATTTGTCGACTACCTAGCAACCAGAGTTTTGCCTCATAACATGAACTATCAGCGTAGAAAGAATATTTTTTTTGCAGATTTTAAACACTATTATTGGGATGGGACTATACTATTTAAGAGAACGCCGATGTAATTTTGTAAAGTGTATCCAAGATGAGGAAATTGAGAGTGTCATGAACCTTTTCCATGCTTCTGCCGACGGTGGACATTTTAGTACATCTAAAACTGTTGCAAAAATCCTCTAGGATGGCCTTTATTGACCCACCCTCTTCAAAAATGTGCACTTGTTTATTAAGAAGTGTGGCTAGTGAAACTCACTAGGAACATTTTGAAAACAAATGATATTCCCTTTAATAAAATCTTAGAGGTAGAGGTTTTTGTTGTATGGGGGATCGACTTTATGAGACCCTTCCTTTCATCTATGGAAAACCAATATATATTTGTTACGGTCGACTATACGTCAAAATGGATTGAGACGATAGTCACTTCTACAAACGATGCACGAGTAACCATCAAAATGTAAAAAAAAAAAAAATTTCCCATGGTTTGGTGTACCTAGACTTGTTATAAGAGATGGAGCATCCCATTTCATTGAAAAACAGTTTGAAAACTTGTTAAAGAAGAATGAGGTAAGGCAGAGGGTTGCAACGCCCTACCATTCGTAGATGAGTGGTCAAGTTGAAGTACCCAATAAGAAGATTAAGACCATCTTATAAAAACAGTCTCTCTGTCTAGGAATGACTTGGCCACAAAACTTGATGATGCACTCTGGGTATATCAAACCTCATACAAAACTCCAATAGGAATGAACCCATTTAGAGTGATTTTTATGGAAAGTCTTGTAACTTTCCTGTAGAATTGGAACATAAGGGTTATTGGGCTATCAAAGCCTTTAACTTAGATTACAAGGCTACAAGAGAGAAAATAAAATTACAGCAGAGCAAGTTGGAGGAGTTAATACTTGTTGCATATGAAAATGCTAAGTTGTATAAAGAAAGAACAAAGAAGTGGCATGACAAGTACATTATCAAAAGAGAATTCAAGAATCGTGGATCTTGTCTTCCTATTAAATTCAAGGTTCCTTAGAAATATTTGTCCAAGATGATCAGACCCCTTTTAGATAAGGAGGGTATTATCGTCTAGAGTTGTTGAAGTTTGGAAAGAATCCATCGAATCATTCATGGTAAACAGATAATATCTGAAACATTGTATCATTAGAGATGTAGTTGAGAAGGGGGTAGGTTTGACTCTAAATTATCCCCCTTGAGTGTCATAAAGCAGGAAAGTCAAGCTGAAAGAGTTTAAAAAAATGTTGAATGAGAGACAACCCATGAGTTTTTTTAATTAATAATGATGTTTGTTTTTGTGCGTTTTCTTATTTATTTTTGTCTTTATAGGTGAATAAAGAGACACATAACAACAGAGGGTGTCCAAAATGAGAAAAAATGGATAAAAAATTAACAAAGCCTCTCTTAAAAACTACAAAACCATCCTCCATATAAAAAACGGGGGGGGGGGGGGGGGGGGGGGGGGGGGGGGGGGGTTCTACGACCAACCCATAGCACAAGCTATGACCTATAACACCACCCCTAAGTCATCACTATGACCCCTCCCACTACAACCCCTTTGGACTACTACGGGTGCTACTGTTCATATCTTGCCCCGGAAGGTTTCCCTTAGAAAAATCAGGGAGCTACTATGGGTGACCTATTGCCCCTGCTACGACCCTAGGCCCTGGCGCCCCCAAACCTTGCCATTTCCCCCACATAGGTGGTGGGCCTCTCCCACAAAAAATTCCACCAATCAAACCACAAAAATCCCCATATATCCTTGATAAGTGCCAAATTGTGTTAAATATGTATGCAGTTTTGTGGCACTTATTGACTTTTTTCATTTGAATATGTTGTCAAAACCTTAACTTTTGTGTATATATTGTTGTTCTAGCCAAAAATGGTTAGATCACCAAAAGTTCTAGTCTTCTCTTTTAGGGTAGAGAAGACTACGATGTCTATACTGTATGAGTATCTTTGGGGATTTGAGAGCTATACAAGTGTTGTATATTGTCTCAAGATGAATGTGTCTTGCTTAACCCTCATGTGGGAGCCCCTTTTATAGCCTTCCTCCATCTTCATTTAAGCTATGCCATTTAAGAGAAGCCTCTCGGCCTTCTGACGTTGCATGTCCATCATTACCGTAACTCCTCTTCATGAATGCATGCTTTGAAGAAAGGATAACATTTGTATTGATGCGCTGCCGCTGTTACAACTGTTGGAGTGGTACTTGTTGAGCTCATGACCGACGTCGGTGTCGGGTTGATAGGGTATAGTACCCGGCCTTGTAGGAACTTGGCTGATGGGAGTTGGGCTCCTTGACCGACTCGGGTTGTGCATGATACTTGTCTAGCTCTCTACATTGTACAACCTTTCCTGCTACCATAGTCTAGTCCGTGCTTACTCTTATCCGACTACACAACTCGACATCAAATATATTTGGTATATACATAAGCCCCCCGAGTACTGTATCCATTTACAAGGGTGCAGTACTCGCTAGTAACATGAGCCTAGATATATTTGCTAGGTGTCGAGCTATAGGTCGACTTTTCTTCTTAGGTCCTTACGTGTCAAAACCCTTCGAACGGTCATGTCCCCTAATCTTCCCTAGTTTTATGATGACTTTAATACATTATGAGTGGTTATTCTCTAGTCATTTTTTGATTGTTGGGCTTCTATTAAATTCATTCTTCTCTTTTCTTTACTCATATGTTCTTCTTTAAACGAATTCATTTAAACTTCAAGCGCTATTCTCTTCAGGTATTTTTTCCTTTCCCTCTTAATTTTCCTCTGTTTTCCTTTCAACAAAAAAGGGTAGTTCTTAGGGAATGTGATGATAAGGGCAAGGTTATCCATAAGAGTGACGAGGAGAGAAAAAGATTATGGGAAGAAAACATACAAGAGATGATGGATTCTATAGGGGTAGAAGAGTATAGGCGAGTCATGTATAAGTTTTATAATGAGACTCTCACTTCTGAAAGTGACTTTGACTCTGACTCTTCAGGTTCTGTAGAAATTCTAATGGAGACTGCTGCTCCCTTCATTTATAGGGTAATGACCCATAAGAATAGTACTACTGATGACCTGGAAATTGCTAAAATCCGATCCATGAGGATTAGATCCTCTACTAGTTTCGAAGATGGTGTTATTTTGGAACCATGTGGTCCAAAGGAAAGAGTATATATACTCCAACCAAAAGATGTTTCTGAAGAATATTTCTACTTCTATCCTAGTATTTTGGAAGACTTCAACATCCGTATCCCTTTTTCCATTTTGAGGTGGACGTGTTGAAGACCGTCAATATAGCACCTTCCCAACTCCGTCCCAAAAATTGGGGATTTATAAAGGCCTTTGAGAGGGTTTATAAGGTTTTAAACATAGTTCCGACCATAGGCTTGTTCTTTTCCTTCTGTGAGGTAAAAGGAGTTGATAACCAGAGCTGGTTTCAAATTAGTGGAATGCCTGGCCGAAGATTCCTTCAGGCCTATACCTCAAATTACAAGAATTATAAAGATCATTTTTTGAGGGTCCGATGTGGGCCGAGATGTCCTCATGTGCTATACGCCTTAGATGGACATCCGCGCTTCCCTCATTACTGGACCAAAGACCCCTTGCCGATTACTGGTTTTAACTATGATAAACTGAATGACCTGGAACTCCAGTCCCTGGCCATTCTTGATGCATTCCTTATGATGAGGATTAAGGAATTTTTGCCTTTATATGACGACCGACTTCTAGACTTTCTGGGTAATCATAATTTTTCATTTTAAATATTTCCCGTCTTCTTTTTACTCTAACCTTATGTTGTTTGTTTGCAGACAAGATAACTGATCTATCTGTAGCTGAGCAAAAGAAATTGATGCAGGCAGCTCGGGAAGCCCAAAGAGGAACTAGGGGTGCGTCTGCATCTAAATCCAGTTTATGTGGGTTAGAAGTGTAGGCACCAAAACGACCCTGGGGGACGAGCACTAAATCCGTCCCGAGCAAAGGTGAGCCCCAACTTCTCATTCTACCTGCTTAGGACGAGGTCTCTCATGGTGACTCGAAGAAGCTAAAGGTTCAAATGAATGAGGATATTCATCAAGCTAAAATGAAGATTAACTCCCGCATGAGAGGCCCATGGGAGAATTCTGCGTCTGGGGAATTCAAGTTTTGGTCCAATGATTTTGATGGATTCATATATCTGCGTGATCATCTCAATGCTACCAAGGATGTTAATAAAGTTAAATCCATTGGTCAGCAGAAAATCACTCAAAATATTAGTTCTTATCTGATGAGGTGTGTTGTCCTCACTCGTGGTTTATTTGAATTATCTGATGATTCTGAAAAGCTTGAGTCAAAATTTAAGGATGAAGTCACTCAGTTGAAGAGTACCCAGGAATCTCAGTCTAAGAGGTTTTCCAGCTTGGAGAAGGATTTAGCTAACGCGAGGAAGGAAAAAGAGACTTTGGAGTCTGATCACAAGTCGTCCTTAGCCAAACTTACTAATTAGTTGAAGATATCCGAGGCCTCTAATTCCGAGCTCTTATCATCCAATAGCAATCTTAAAAAATCTCTGAAGAAAGCTCAGATCGATATTTTGTCTGCTGGTGACGAAGCTTTTGATAGAGCCAAAGATCAAGTTCTCTGTCTCCATTCAGACTTGGATTTGTCGGAGATGGATTACTTCAAGGTGGTGCAGGATGACCGTCTTGTGGATCTTGGCGAGGGAGTGTGGTGTTGTCCCCCCTCATGCTCATGAATCTTTAGCCTTTGGGCTTTGTATGGTACAATGTCTGGCCCTTCTGAGGCTTTTTTATTTATGTCATTGCTGTTCATCATGTTTGATCTTTTGTAAAATAATTCGTGCATATATCCTGCCTCTCGGGCACTAAGTTAGATTAATTTAAGGTGTCCGATTATAGAGTGCCGCGTATTATTTTTATTTTGCTTATGCTTGATTTTCAAGACTTTTCAGATAGCTTACCGTGAAGATAATTATTAAAGAGCCTTTAGCTATCGTGTGCGCATAGTCTTCACACTGGACTCTTGTAGGCTTATGTGCCGATTATGGTATGGACTCGGGTGTACTTTCAACAGAGATTTGCTCCTTTCTCATTATCCTTTGGCAGTTATCCATGTATGACCTTTTTTACTTACAAGCCCCAAGTATCTTTTGACGTGTTTTGGGCTTGGATGTTTCATTATTTTTATATTTGATTGTCCGGCCTGTGTGCACGGAGCTAGTAGACATATTTGTTCAACCCATGTATGCGGAGCATTTGTGGGCGACCTATGTACGTGGATCAAGTCAACACGTTTATAGGAGTTTAATCAACCCGTTCATGGGCGACCTATGTACGCGGAGCAAGTCGACACATTTATAGGAGTTTAATCAACCCGTTCATAGGCGACCTATGTATGCGGAGCAAGTCAACATGTTTATAGGAGTTTTCCGAGTTATAACTAATCATCTCCAGCCGAATACCTATAAATAAGACATAACAATTTTTTAAGTCCAGGTGCCTCGTTAAAAACCCTTGCCCTTGCAAGGGAAAAAAGTGCAACCCGGATCTTTTATTCATTATTGAATTACATAATGTTTTAGCTGAAATACAACATAAGATTGGATACATTCCATGTCCTAGGTATTTCTACTCCTTCTAATGTTTCCAGCTTGTATGCTCTATTGTTTAGCTTTCAAAGTTCCTTGAATGGGCCTTCCCAATTAGGGGCGAGCTTTCCCTTGTTTTTTGGGTCTGTGATTTTCTTCAAGACCAGGTCGCCTTCCTGGAACTCCCTCTGCCGGACTTTCAAGTTGTATCTTCTTGCCAACCTCTATTTTGCAGGGGCTTCTCTGATCCGTGCTATCTCTCTGACCTCGTCTATCTGGTCATCCGAGATGTTCAAATTCTCCATGTTGGTGATTTCATCAAAGTGTTCACACCTCCAATTCGAGGTTTTGATTTCTACTGGTATCATTGCATCAGTTCCATATACTATCCTGAAGGGTGTCTCTTGAGTGGTAAAATGTGGTGTTGTGTGGTATAACCACAAGATCTCTGGTAAGTACTCGACCCACATTCCTTTTTCTTCCTCCTGCTTCTTTTTTATTCCACCTAGTATAACCTTGTTGGCAGCTTAAGCTTGGCCATTGGTTTGTGGGTGCTCTACTGATGTGAACATGTTTTGTATTCCGTAATCCTTGCAAAAGTCTACAATGAAAGTGCTGGCAAATTGGGCTCCATTGTCCGAGACTATAATTCCCAAAAAACCGAACAGACATATGATGTTCCTCCAATAAAATTTGCAAACCCTCTTGGCCGAGATCCGAGCAACTACCTCGGCCTCCACCCACTTTGTAAAATAATCAACTACAACAATCAGGAACTTGAGTTATCCTGAAGCAACTGGAAAGGGCCCTAGGATGTCTGCTCCCCACTGATTGAACAACCATATGGATGTAATCATATGGAGAGGCTCGGTTGGCAAATGTTTAAATGGAGCGAATACTTGGCACTTCTCACACTTGCTAACATATTCATAACAATCTCGTATCATATGCGGTCAGTAGTGTAAGAACAAAAGTTGTCTCTGCAAGTCGTCTGTATGTTTTGATGATAACAATGGAGTATTTGTGAAAGAACTATTTTATGTTCCGATGTTTGTTTCTGTGCAGATCATAATTATTGAAGATATAAGATCAAACAAACAATATCAAAATGTACGTAAAAGATTACATGTGAGTTACTATGTGTAACACAAGTCACAAGAGTGCTGAAGAAGCAAGTTTGCTTCTGTATCTGATAACAATCAAAAAGATCCAAGGATGCCGATATTGTTGTTGCAATGCTCTTGTGGATTCTGTTCTGGACATGTTTCGGATTCTGAAGATAAGCGAAGCTCCTGAATAAACAATCTTCTAAAGAACTAAGTGCTGAAGACTCTAATGACTTGAAGTTCTGAAGGTTGAAGGCTCTGAAGATCAAGTGCAGAAAGACTCAGAAGACTTAAGGGATCTGAAGATTGAGGTTCTAAAGATCAAGGGATGAACACTCTGAAGACTACGCTCTGAATGAACAAGTTCTGAAGGCTGAAGACTTGAGATTCTGAAGACCCAACTATCACGTCTCTACTCATGCTTCAATTAAATACTATCAGAAGCCTCTGAAGATTAGAAGACAATGTTACCGTTAGCAAGGAAAGTACATTGTACGAAGATGCTTTATCCTACTACCTCTTCACTACCGTAAATTATGGAAAAAGGACAAAGGTGACTGTACTATTTTCATCCTTGAGTAACAACTCTCTTCAACGGCGAGCTGCCCTCCAACAACTCTATTTTCTTTGGCTATAAAATGAAGAGAAGGCATTCGTATGTGTTGTTGGTTCGAGCACAATCAACCCATCAACTGTTGTTGGTATCATCATCGGAACTCAACTACCAATCATATACAACACATAGAATCATGAAGAATGCAAGGAGTTATTGCTCATATCTTGCTCAAACACTGTTGTGTAATTTTGTACTTAAAGTAGGAGAATTCTTCCTGTTAAGAAGCACTCATGTAACCTCCAGAAAACCAATTCTATATTTAGAATTAGTTATTCCTCAAGTGATCGAGTAAAGATCAGTAGACTTGAGATGAATGATAGTCATATCTCAAAGATGAGCGAGTGAAGGTCAGACTCTTGTGAGATTACTGATGGATATCATTGAAATCCTGATAGGAGATCTTGCGAGATCAGATTCTGTTGGGTTAATGAACGTTATTTCCAGTTGGATCACTGAATAGTTCATTAGAGGTTAGTCACCGGTGATTGCCCTCTCATTCTACCTGTTCAGGACGAGGTCTCTCATGGTGACTCGAAGAAGCTAAAGGTTCAAATGAATGAGGATATTCATCAAGCTAAAATGAAGATTAACTCCCTCATGAGAGGCCCATGGGAGAATTCTGCGTCTGGGGAATTCAAGTTTTGGTCCAATGATTTTGATGGATTCATATATCTGTGTGATCATCTCAATGCTACCAAGGATGTTAATAAAGTTAAATCCATTGGTCAGCAGAAAATCACTCAAAATCTTAGTTCTTATCTGATGAGGTGTGTTGTCCTCACTCGTGGTTTATTTGAATTATCTGATGATTCTGAAAAGCTTGAGTCAAAATTTAAGGATGAAGTCGCTCAGTTGAAGAGTACCCAGGAATCTCAGTCTAAGAGGTTTTCCAGCTTGGAGAAGGATTTAGCAAACGCGAGGAAGGAAAAAGAGACTTTGGAGTCTGATCACAAGTCGTCCTTATGAAGATATCCGAGGCCTCTAATTCCGAGCTCTTATCATCCAATAGCAATCTTAAAAAATCTCTGAAGAAAGCTCAGATCGATATTTTGTCTGCTGGTGACGAAGCTTTTGATAGAGCCAAAGATCAAGTTCTCTGTCTCCATTCAGACTTGGATTTGTCGGAGATGGATTACTTCAAGGTGGTGCAGGATGACCGTCTTGTGGATCTTGGCGAGGGAGTGTGGTGTTGTCACCCCTCATGCTCATGACTCTTTAGCCTTTGGGCTTTGTATGGTACAATGTCTGGCCCTTCTGAGGCTTTTTTATTTATGTCATTGCTGTTCATCATGTTTGTTCTTTTGTAAAATAATTCGTGCATATATCCTGCCCCTCGGGCACTAAGTTAGATTAATTTAAGGTGTCCGATTATAGAGTGCCGCGTATTATTTTTATTTTGCTTATGCTTGATTTTCAAGACTTTTCAGATAGCTTACCGTGAAGCTAATTATTAAAGAGCCTTTAGCTATCGTGTGCGCATAGTCTTCACATTAGACTCTTGTAGGCTTATGTGCCGATTATGGTATGGACTCGGGTGTACTTTCAACAGAGATTTGCTCCTTTCTCATTATCCTTTGGCAGTTATCCATGTATGACCTTTTTACTTACAAGCCCCAAGTATCTTTTGACGTGTTTTGGGCTTGGATGTTTCATTATTTTTATATTTGATTGTTCGGCCTGTGTGCACGGAGCTAGTAGACATATTTGTTCAACCCATGTACGCGGAGCATTTGTGGACGACTTATGTACGTGGAGCAGTCAACACGTTTATAGGAGTTTAATCAACCCATTCATGGGCAACCTATGTACGCGGAGCAAGTCGACACATTTATAGAAGTTTAATCAACCTGTTCATGGGAGACCTACGTACGCGAAGCAAGTCGACACATTTATAGGAGTTTAATCAACCCGTTCATGGGCGACCTATGTACGCAGAGCAAGTCGACACGTTTATAGGAGTTTAATCAACCCGTTCATGGGCGACCTATGTACGCGGAGCAAGTTGACACGTTTATAGGAGTTTAATCAACCCGTTCATAGGCGACCTATGTATGCGGAGCAAGTCAACATGTTTATAGGAGTTTTCCGAGTTATAACTAATCATCTCCAGCCGAATACCTATAAATAAGACATAACAATTTTTTAAGTCCAGGTGCCTCGTTAAAAACCCTTGCCCTTGCAAGGGAAAAGAGTGCAACCCGGATCTTTTATTCATTATTGAATTACATAATGTTTTAGCTGAAATACAACATAAGATTGGATACATTCCATGTCCTAGGTATTTCTACTCCATCTAATGTTTCCAGCTTGTATGCTCTATTGTTTAGCTTTCGAAGTTCCTTGAATGGGCCTTCCCAATTAGGGGCGAGCTTTCCCTTGTTTTTTGGGTCTGTGATTTTCTTCAAGACCAGGTCGCCTTCCTGGAACTCCCTCTGCCGGACTTTCAAGTTGTATCTTCTTGCCAACCTCTATTTTGCAGCGGCTTCTCTGATACGTGCTATCTCTCTGACCTCGTCTATCTGGTCAGCCGAGATGTTCAAATTCTCCATGTTGGTGATTTCATCAAAGAGTTCACACCTCCAATTCGAGGTTTTGATTTCTACTGGTATCATTGCATCAGTTCCATATACTATCCTGAAGGGTGTCTCTTGAGTGGTAGAATGTGGTGTTGTGTGGTATAACCACAAGATCTCTGGTAAGTACTCGACCCACATTCCTTTTGCTTCCTCCTGCTTCTTTTTTATTCCACCTAGTATAACCTTGTTGGCAGCTTAAGCTTGGCCATTGGTTTGTGGGTGCTCTACTGATGTGAACATGTTTTGTATTCCGTAATCCTTGCAAAAGTCTACAATGAAAGTGCTGGCAAATTGGGCTCCATTGTCCGAGACTATAATACCCAAAAAACCGAACAGACATATGATGTTCCTCCAATAAAATTTGCAAACCCTCTTGGCCGAGATCCGAGCAACTGCCTCGGCCTCCACCCACTTTGTAAAATAATCAACTACAACAATCAGGAACTTGAGTTATCCTGAAGCAACTGGAAAGGGCCCTAGGATGTCTGCTCCCCACTGATGGAACAACCATATGGATGTAATCATATGGAGAGGCTCGGTTGGCAAATGTTTAAATGGAGCGAATACTTGGCACTTCTCACACTTCCTAACATATTCATAATAATCTCGTATCATATGCGGTCAGTAGTGTAAGAACAAAAGTTGTCTTTGCAAGTCGTCTCTATGTTTTAATGATAACAATGGAGTATTTGTGAAAGAACTATTTTATGTTCTGATGTTTATTTCTGTGCAGATCATAATTATTGAAGATATAAGACCAAAAAAACAATATTAAGATGTATGTAAAAGATTACATGTGAGTTACTATGTGTAACACAAGTCGCAAGAGTGCTGAAGAAGCAAGTTTGCTTATGTATTTGATAACAATCAGAAAGATCCAAGGATGCTGATATTTTTGTTGCAATGCTCTTGTGGATTCTGTTCTGAACGTGTTTAGGATTCTGAAGATAAGCGAAGCTCCTGAAGAAACAATCTTCTAAAGAACTAAGTGCTGAAGAATCTAATGACTTGAAGTTCTGAAGGCTGAAGGCTCTGAAGACCAAGTGCAGAAAGACTCTGGAGACTTAAGGGATCTGAAGATTGAGGTTCTAAAGATCAAGGGCTAAAGACTCTAAAGACAACGCTCTGAATGAACAAGTTCTGAAGACTGAAGACTTAATATTCTGAAGACCTAACTATCACGTCTCTACTTATGCTTCAATCAAATACTATCAGAAGCCTCTGAAGATTAGAAGACAATGTTACCGTTAGCAAAGAAAGTACATTCTACGAAGATGCTTTATCGCACTACCTCTCCACTACCGTAAATTGTGGAAAAAGGACAAAGGTGGCTGTACTATTTTCGTCCTTGTGTAACGACTCTCTTCAATGGCCAGCTGCCCTCCAACGACTCTATTTTTTTGGGCTATGAAATGAAGATAAGGCATTCGTATGTGTTGTTGGTTCGAGGATAATCAATCGATCAACTGTTATTGGTATCATCATTGAAACTCAACTGCAAATCATATACAACAGATAAAATCATGTAGAAAGCAAGGAGTTGTTGCTCATATCTTGCTCAAACACAGTTGTGTAATTTTGTACTTAAATTAGGAGAATTCTTCCTGTTAAGAAGCACTCATGTAACCTCCAGAAAACCAATTCTATATTTAGAATTAGTTATTCCTCAAGTGATCGAGTAAAGATCAGTAGACTTGAGATGAATGATAGTCATATCTCAAAGATGACCGAGTGAAGGTCAGACTCTTGTGAGATTACTGATGGATATCATTGAAATCCTGATAGGAGATCTTGCGAGATCGGATTCTGTTGGGTTAATGAACGTTATTTCCAAGGTAATGCCGTTCGGTTTGAAGAACGCCGGGGCAACCTATCAAAGGGCCATGACTACTCTTTTTCATGACATGATACACAAGGAAATCGAGGTATATGTCGATGATATGATTGCCAAATCTAAAACAGAAGAGGAGCATGTGACCCATCTGTCAAAACTATTCGACCGGTTCAGAAAGTACAAACTCCGCTTGAACCCTAACAAATGCACGTTCGGTGTTCGTTCAGGGAAACTCTTAGGGTTCATCATCAGCCAGAAAGGAATTGAGGTTGATCCTGACAATGTCAAGGCCATTCAAGAAATGCCTTCTCCGAAAACTGAAAAATAAGTCAGAGGATTCCTGGGACGTTTGAACTACATCTCCAGATTCATATTCCGCATGACCGCGACATGTGCGCCAATTTTCAAATTACTCAAAAAGAACCAGGACTGCGTTTGGACAGAAGATTGCCAAACCGCCTTCGACAATATTAAGGAATATCTGTTGAATCCTCCGATTCTATCACCTCCAGTGGAAGGAAGACCACTGATCATCTACCTCACATTCTTGGAAGACTCAATGGGGTGTGTACTTGGCCAACAGGACGAAACCAAATGGAAAGAGTTTGCCATTTACTATCTAAGCAAGAAGTTCACTGACTGTGAAACTCGGTACACGATGCTCGAGAAAGCTTGTTGTGCTTTGGCTTGGGCAGCCAAATGTCTGCGCCAGTACATGATTCGTCACACTACTTGGTTGATCTCAGAAATGGATCCAATTAAGTATGTATTTGAAAAACCTGCTCTCACGGGAAGGATTGCCCATTGGCAGATGTTGCTATCAGAATATGACATAGAGTACCACGCTTAAAAAGCCATTAAAGGAAGTATCTTAGCCGATCATTTGGCTTATCAACCGATTGACAATCAAGAATCAATCAGATTTGACTTCCCAGATGAAGATGTCATGTATCTAAAAATGAAAGACTGCAATGAACCGCTACCCAGTGAAGGGCCAGAACCAGGTTCCCAGTGGGGAATAATCTTTGACGGAGCAGTTAATCATTATGGAAACGGAATTGGGGCAATCATTGTTACCCCTCAGGGTACCCACATTCCTTTCACTGCCATACTTACGTTCAAATGTACGAACAACGAGGCCGAATACGAAGGTTGTATTATGGGTCTCGAAGAAGCGATTGATTTAAGGATCAAAAACTTGGACGTATACGGCGACTCAGCCCTGGTTATCAACAGATAAAAGGAGATTGGAACACATACCAATCAGGATTGATTCCTTACAAAGATTATGCAAGAAGGTTGTTACCCTTCTTCAACAGAATTGAGTTTCATCACATCCCTCGTGATGAGAATCACATGGCTGATGCATTAGCGACTCTCTCTTCCATGATTAGTGTAGGTCAATGGAATGACATACCTAAGATCGACATAATGCGCCTTGAAAGGCCCGCTTACATCTTCACGGTCGAAGCAGTCATAGACGACAAACCTTGGTATTACGATATCAAATGCTTCCTTAAAAAACAAGAGTACCCACATGGGGCACTAAGGAAGGACAGGAAAACCCTCAGAAGACTGGCAAGCAGCTTCTTTCTGAGCAGTGATACACTTTATAAGCGGAACTTTGACATGGTCTTGCTCCGATGTGTAGACAGACCAGAAGCAAACATACTGATGAAAGAAATTCATGAAGGATCCTTTGGCACTCATGCCAATGGACACACAATGGCGAGAAAAATTCTAAGAGCAGGGTACTATTAGTTGACAATGGAATCCGACTGCTACAAGTACATGAGGAGGTGTCACAAGTGTCAGATATACTCTGACAAAATTCATGTACCGCCTACGCATCTCAAAGTTCTTTCTTCCCCGTGGCCTTTTTCCATATGGGGAATTGACATGATTGGCATGATTGAGCCCAAGGCTTCAAACGGACATCGGTTCATCCTGGTAGCCATTGATTACTTCACCAAGTGGGTCGAAGCAGCGTCATATGCTAATGTAACCCGACAAGTGGTGGTCCGATTTATCAAAAACAATATCATCTGCCGTTATGGTGTTCCGAGCCAGATCATTACTGATAATGGATCTAACTTGAACAATATGATGATGAAAGAGTTGTGCGCAGAGTTCAAGATCGAACACCATAACTCATCTCCCTACTGACCCAAGATGAACGGAGCGGTAGAAGCGGCTAACAAGAACATCAAGAAGATTGTTTAAAAGATGGTTGTAACCTACAAAGATTGGCACAAGATGCTACCCTTTGCTCTTCCCGGTTATCGCACATTTGTCCGCACTTCAACAGGGGCAACCCCTTTTTCTCTAGTATATGGCATGGAACTAGTGCTTCCCATAGAAGTAGAGATCCCATCAATCTGGGTGTTGATGGAAGCTAAGCTTACAGAAGCTGAATGGTGTCAAAGTCGACACGACGAAATGAATCTGATCGAAGAGAAGCGAATAATGGCACTATGCCATGGTCAGTTGTATCAACAGAGAATGAAGAAGGCATTCGACAAAAAGGTCCAACCTCGCATCTTCAGGAAAGGAGACCTTGTGCTCAAGAAGATACAATCATTTCTCACTAATTCTCGGGGCAAGTGGACCCCGAATTATGATGGCCCCTACGTGGTCACGAAAGCTTTCTCAGGCGGTGCCTTGAGACTTGCTACCATGGACGGAGAGGAATTTTCCTACCCCACAAACATTGATGTAGTCAAGAAATACTTCGCCTAAACTAAAAAAAAAAAACGTCTCGGTGGATTGAAAACCCGAAAGGGCGGTCCAAACAAAAGTTAGAGGCAAAATATAAAAAAATCATCCCGGTGGATTGGAAACATCACAGTACAATCCAGGAAAAATGTAGGGATAATGGCAAGTAACTATGTTCAACAGAGGTAAGTCCTTTAGCAACAGTTACATCATCCATCGGAGGAAAACTCCAGTCAAGGTCATCTTCGACAGAAGCTCAGGATGCCCAGAATTCAAAGTTGGTAGAAGGATAGTGGTCGTTATGTTTTGACGTAGCCCTTTTCCCTGTAAATTACCATTTTCTAACTTTGTAAATACTCTTTGGAATCACGCGTTTGGATGATCTCCATCTTATCAATAAAATTTGAGCCCTTGTGCTTTTGTTTGTAATTCTCATTTGTTTTAGCTTTACAGAACGACATTTTAATATGATCAACGATTCTTGAAATAAAACAAAAATGAATTTACTTGTCAAACTTTTTCTGCTTTTAAAACAATAAAGATGGCAATTTCTTTTGACTATTGAACATCGAAAGAACATCGATCGCTTTTTCAAAGGTGTTCGAGCCTCAAAGTGCAGAATCAAAGTACTCCTTCTAAACAGTGCGCCTGAATGAAGGATCAGCTGTATCAGATGCGACTTTCCCATCTGATACCCTCGGCCGAGTTCTTATCTCCTAAGCCCGACCAACATAGTTCCCCGCGAGGACTACTTCTCCTAAGCAAGGTAGAATTGCTACTTTTGGACCAACGGCACTTCTTCACCCCGCGATGGCCGAGTATCCAGTCATGTTCATCTTTTAATTTGTGTGTCGCGTCAGTTTTGTCAGTATATACATATATACATCATGCATTATTGATTTAAATTCGCATTCATATTGCATCACTATCACTCTAGTCGGTCTTGTCCCCTAGTGATAACAGTTTTCTCAATCGAGTTGTCAGTTTTTTCCTCATTAGGAAGTGCTGCGTCTGAACAATCTCTCCTCCAGTTTATTTCTGGAAAGAAGTTGGCTCCTCGACCACTTTGATAACTTGAGCCTCTGAGAAACCAGAGAGCCCTCAGTCAACATCACTCTTCGCCATTGAATATGATATCCTTGCTTTCCCGGATTAAGGAAAATCTCGAGAGAAAGCCTCCTAATCAGAGATTCGGTGGTACAGTAGTTTTTCTCCGAAAAAACCACTGATGAAAAGGTCATCGGCACCTCAAATTGGATCCCATCATATGGCATTTCTCTGGGAAGATCCCGAGAAAAGTATGATGTAAGACCCCAAACGAAAGCAGTCTTTCAGGAGACTCGTTTTCCCCAGTAGAAACAAATGGCGTCTCCAACAGAGAAGTTTGTGCACCTCTACAACTCAGACGTCTGGATTCCCCAGCAAGTCTGACGTCAACTTTTTCCCATCAAATGGCATCTCCCCAGGAAGATTCAGCGAGAAGTTTGAGGAAAACCGTTACGAATAACGTCCCTTGTCAATAAAGTTTATTGACAAAAGAAACCGAGACCAGTTTCTTGGTAGGAAACCAGGATCGAGGGGAAATTTATTCCAGAAACTAAGACCAGTTCCTTGGTAGGAAACCAGGATCAAGGGGAAGTTTATTCCAGAAACTAAGACCAGTTCCTTGGTAGGAAACCGGGATCGAGGGGAAGTTTACCTTTTCTAAGCGTCATCGCTTAGCAAAAGAAGATGAATGCGTAAATTACCATTCATAGACGCCGTCAAAATTTTGGATATTCTGATATTTAATCCTCTTGCACCTCGAATGCCCGAATACCTTCGTCATTCGCACCTTCGGGTCCAAGAATATTAAATAAGGGCATCTTTCATACCCCAAATTTTGACCACTAAGATTCCCCATCATTGTGAAAATCATCATCACAATATGGATGAACTATCTTGCCTCAGCAGTCTCCCCAAAGATGGGTGAACACTTACTATAATCAGAATTAGGGTTTCAAGCCCTCTTAGAGTTCTTAGACAAAGGATCAATTACGAATTGACATGATATTCAACTTATCTAAACCTCTCAAACATCCACAATGGATCAAGAGGACTCCCACTTCAAGGATTAAGCATAAGGTTGCTCTCTTTTAGGTGGATCAAGCTTCAAGATCGCCAGTGTCACCAAATTAGGGTTTTGGTCGACCAGGGCCTCCAGATGAAAATTTTCATCTGGGCATGAGCCAATGATTCAAAACATAACCTAATATACTCCATGGAACCTCATGGACCCAATCATCAAGTCAATTTAGCCTCAGGGGATGCATTCATCAAAAATCAGGAATTAGGGTTTCTTGACCTAATTCACCCCTAAGTTGACTTTTGGGACAAATCATGAACCAAGACCTCAAGACATGATTTTAGGGTCTCTAATATACCATATTGATCCATTTGGAACAATGGATTGATCCAAGAAGCTTGAGCAACAAGTTTCAATTTCATCAGTACCACAGTTAGGGTTTTGAGGAAAAAGTCAACTGTAGCTTTGACTTTTGACCTGGACATGCTCCCAAGCCCTAAGACATGATTCAATACACCCTATAACACCTATGGAACATGTCCATCAAGTTTGATTTAGGTCAAGGACATGCTTTCCTGAAAAATCGAACAGTTTGGAATTCATCTGACAAAAAGTCAACTGTGCACAAAAGTTAACTTTGACTTTTTGAGATTTTTCACAAAATTGGATTTTTAACCCTAAATTGATGTTAATGTATGATTTGAATCATCATTCATCAAGAAAAATCAAAGAAAGTGGGATAACTTGTAAAAGGGGTAACCATAAAAACTTAGAATATTTTCTAAGTTATGAAATAAAGTGACAAAGGTACCAACTTTGGAGGATCATAACTCTTAAACCACAAGCCATTTGTCGCGGCTGGCAAAAATATTCGAGTCGCCATCATATTTTTTAAGGGAAAATAATGATAAACCTAAATATCCTATCCTAAGGTAGAGATTCCTACGGTTCGGTAGTCGGTTAAGTAAAGGGAAGGTGTTAGGCACCCCTTACTTCCATTGTACTCAATGGGATCCACCTTTGAGTTTAGGGCATGTTTGTTTGTCTAAATGAAAATAAAACCTAAGTTTTTTCCTAATTATACTCGCTAGGGTTGGTTTGCAACCCTATGCCTACGTACCCTCAAAATGAAGGATCAGAGTAACTGTAGTTCACCTCCCCTATTCCTACCCCCTAATCCTATTCCTAAATCCCAAATCCTATCCCTAAATCCCATCCACTATTTATACTCTTGGATAAAGAGTTCTATCCCTTAAATCTAGTGTTTATACTCCTAGATGAGGAGTTATATCCCTTAAATCCCTTTGTCCATTGTTTATACTCTCGGAGGAAGAGTTTTATCCCAAAAATCCATATCCCATCCCTTATTTAGGCTCTCGGACCAAGAGCTTTATCCCTTAATCATTTTATTTATACTCTCGGATATCAAGAGTTTAATTCCTCAATCCCAAATCCCATCCTTTATTTAGGCTCTCGGACCAAGAGCTTTATCCCCATGTGTAAATCCCTTAAAACTTTAAAAATCCTTTTTCCTTCTAAAACCGTTTTTCTAATTAAAAAAAAAAAAGAAATTGAACCCCAAACGTCAAATAATTTAATATATCAAAAATATAAATTAATCCAAAATAAATCCATATTAATAATCTCCTAAAATATTTGTTCCAATTAATTTATTAATATTTTTATTAATTCCTTTAAAATAATTTTCCTAAGAAAATAACTCCTTTTATTAAATCTACATAAAAACTTAATTTCCATATAATTAAATAATTTTTACTAAATGATAAAAAAAAGCAATAGAAACCAAATGAAAAACTTATTACAACTTGAATCAAGGAATTGATTCAATGGTAATAATTTTTAAATGAAATAAATGGAAATAAAAAACCACAAAAAAACCTCCCCTTGCCGTGACCAAATTAAGTTGCTTCCTTCATCCCTTATTTTCTTTCCCGTTCCTTTGGCTTTTTCCCCTTCTTGTGCCTTTTCCCCCTTCTTGGTGGTGATTTTTTGTATCTCTTCCTTTTTTCTTTTCCCAGTGCCTTTTCCCTTGTGCCTTTTCCCCTTCTTTTGCCTTTTCCTCTTGGTGGTGGTTTTTTGTATCTCTTCCTTTTTCCCTTCTTTTTCTTTTATCTTGTTTCTCCTTTGGTATGAGATTCCTTTTCCTTTCCTTTTCCCTTTCAGAGGGTTTAGGGTTGTTGAAGGTTTAGGGTTTAGGGTTTTGTTGTTGAGGGTTTAGGGTTTTATTGTTGAGGGTTTAAGGTTTTATTGTTGTTGTTCTTCGATTTGTGAAGAACAACAACTTTTATCGTATGGTTTTGTACATTGCCCCCGAAAAGTGTGTAAAATGTGTCCTATTTATAAATAACAATTATGGTTTTAAAAAAAAAATATATATATAATCAAAAGCCCAAAAAAAGATTTTTATTTTGTGATTTTTTTATTAAGAATAAAAATAGAAAAAGTTAGTAGTAAAAAAAAAATAAAACATTAAAAAGTGGGGAAGATGATTGGTCAACAACTTTGATCAAAATAAATAAATAATAAAATAGATAATAAAATAAAATATAAAAAAACCAACAACTAGCCACTAATTAAAAACAGACAAAAATCACCTTAAGAAAATTTTAAACGAACAGAAAATAACTAAACAAATAATAATTATTTTAATAATAAAAATCCAATATCAATCTGCCTTAATTAACAAAAATAATCATAGTTAATAACTAATAATAAAAAAAATCTTAATTATTAATAAAATAAAATTCCTAATTAATAGAAATAAGTAAGAACCCAATCAATAATAATGAAAATATTAAAAATAAAATCTGATTGTTATTAAAAATCTAATTAATAAAATTATCTCTAATTGGATCATAATGATATATATATATATATATATATATATATATATATATATTTAATTCTAAAACAAATTTTTTAATAAAAACTTAAAAATAACCTAATTATCCAATTTTAAATAAAAATAAATAAAATGATTAACAATTTCACAAGCAAATAACGGTAGTTCTAACATTCCCTAATTACTAATGATAAAAATAATAAAAAAAACCAATATAAAAGTCATAAAATTATATTAATAAATAAGTAGTGAAAAAAAAATTAATTCTACAATAAAACTTGATTGTCAACTAATTAATCTAAAAAAACAATTCTTTCTAATAAATAATTCTAAAATAAAAAAAAAAACCAAATAACTCTAAAAACTTTACTTCCTAATCTTTAAAAAAAATAAATAACCAAAATCCTAAAAAGTCTTTTTTTTTTTATTTCTAACTAATTAAAAAAAAATCACTTAACTATAAAAACCTAAAAATGGGAAAATCCCCAAAAACATTTTATTATAATTAAATCCAAAAATCTAAGACTATAAAAAAATGAATAAATAAAACCGTAATTAAATTTAAACAAACTTGCTAAAAAAAACCCTTATACCAAACCAATTCCAAAATGGACCTAAAAGTACTAACAAACCCCTCAATGCCCCAAATGAAACTCCATAGTAGTACCAAAAACTCTAAAAAACACCGGTCAAAATTTAGGGTACTACAACTGCCTCTATTTAGTCATCTTCGAATCAGAAAGAGGATGTTGATGACTCTTTCTCTTTTGTTGAGGAGACGATTAAATATAAGAAGGACCCTAATTTTGACCGCAGAGTCCGGTAGGTACTACGCTGATTATCCTAAGATCCCTAGTAATAAACCCTTAACGAAATACCCGATAGAACCCCTTGATGAATACCCCTTGTGATAAAACCTATTGACACAACAGTGACACCCCTAAGTAGAATCCTTTGATGACAAACCCAATAAATCCTCCCCCTTTTTTAATTCTAAACAAAAACCCTTTTTGGATGAAAATCCCTAGATGGAACCCCTTGAACAAAATCCAGTAGAACCCCTGATACAACTCCTCCACGAAATCCCTTGGACGAAAATCCTTTAATAGAAATTTTTGTAGAACCCCTTGATGAAACTCTAATATAATCCCTTTTGGATGAAAATCCTTAATATAACTCATAGGATAAAAATCCCTTGATAAAACCCCTTTGATATAAATTAGGTAGAACCCCCTTGACAAAATTTCGATAGAACTCCTTTTGATGAAAATCCTTTGGTATAACCCCTTGATAAAATTCCAGTAGAACCCCTTTTAGATAAAAATCCATTGATAAAACCCCTTTGATAATTCCTTGGTAAAACGTTTTTTGATAAATTCCTTAATAAAACCCCTTTAATAAGATCCCTTGATGAATTCCTTTCGATAAAATCCTTCGATGAAACCCCTTAAAATTCTTTGACAACCTTTCATAAACCCTTGATAAAAAAATACCCTTAGATACTTGATGAAACTTATCCTTTATGTGGGATAAGTTCATAATCTAAGGATGTGAGAGGTCAAGACCTGCTCACTGATGGATGATAATCCTGTAAAATCCTTTATCGAAGCAATGATTCAATGATATTGCTGAGGGTTAAGCCCCTAAGAGTGATTATGAACCCTATGCATGTATGCATGTTTGTGTATATGAGTGCATGTATGCATGTTCATGTATGTATGTGATGCTATGTTATGATAGAGCGTAGCGAAATTATTAATGCATGATAATGATTTAGTTGTCTCTATGAATGCCCTTGTGGTGAGTAATGGAATGGTTAAGACCTTGAAAGGTTGATTGTGTAACAAGGATACTTGTCCCAAAAAAGGTTAGTGGGTATTAAGCTAACATGGTCTCCCGATACTTGTTTTGAACTTGAAGATTGTAGATGTAGGATAGAGCTCGTATGTGCAACCTCTGAAGTATCGATAGGGCTTGCCCCTGCAGTATCATGCCTTTTGCCCCAATCTGTTGTGTCTTCGAAGAGATTCGCCTTAATATGATTTTTGAAGAAGCTTGACAATACCATGCACTTAAGACAGCTTGCGATTATATTAGCCTTGGAGAGATTCGTCCTCCACTAACCAACCCTTGGAATGATATGCCCCAAATGAACAGTTTTCTTGAAGTGGTTTCTTTTGATCATGCTTTAAGTGGTCTGCCCCCGATTGAGCTTCTGAAAGGTATGCCTAAAAAGGAACTTGGATCCCACCATGTTGAGGTATGACTTTGATATGAACTGCCCCAGTATTTGAGTCTTGAAAAGTATGCCCCAGTTTTTGACTCTAAAAGGTATGCCCCTTAATTAATTGGGTATGGAGGAGTGGCTTGCAAAGGAGCTTGGATCTTACCATGCTATGATATGACCTTAATATGAACTGCCCCAATATCATGTCTTTTCCTCTGATTAGATGCCTCGTAGAGTGATTGACCTCAATGCACCCTTGAGTTGGTATGCCCCAGCTTGAACGTCTTGAAAGGTCCAACGCTTATCATTAGAGTCATGGAGGTGATTCAGCATCAGTGTGTCAAATCTTGGGATGCTTTGCCCCTAGTTAGTAGGATTTCCAGATAATATGCTCCTATGATCATTAGGATTTGCCCCTTGATTGCGAGGATCCTTAGGTGACTTGCCCCTAGTCCGAAATTCCTTGAAATGATATACCCCTGATTAGACCATTATTGATATTTCCTTGGTGCTAATAATTGATTTGCGAGTAAAATTATTCCCTTTGAAAAGTAATTCTAACTCAATGCTCATGCAAGTTTTGAAATCAAGAAAGAAAAAAAAAATTACGGCGTATACAAATGATATTTGTTCATAAGGTTGGCACAAATGAAGATGTGAGAATATGGTTAGCGATGTTCCAACAAACATTCGGATTCGGAGTCAGTTTAACATTGAATTTGCCTAGTATGCTTTTATAGTGCCCTTAGCTTTAATTAGGACTTTTACATGTTATAACGTGGCCTGGTTCACGGTTTAAGAAAACAAAGATACAAGGCTCAAAATTTGAAATTTAACCCAACCCATTCTCCTTGATATTCTCCATTCCTAAATCCAATTAACCTAACAGACGCGTTCATCCAGTAAAAGAACCTTTTCAGTCACGGTGATTAAAAGGTATACTGGTTTAAGCACTTGATGAGCTCTTTTTTGAGGTGCAGTCACCCACTCCTGTTTATAAGATTGTTCCCTATTTTCCTTTTTCCTTCCTTTTAATCCCTTATTTTTGCATGGACAATTTCTTCTGAATTTAGTGGTCCATCGGGATACCCTTATTTTGCCTAAGTCAAAGTCCACTATTTTTCAGCTTTTTCCTTTTCTTCTTGACTTAGCGGGCTCTTTTTTGGAACAATTCTTGAGTGATTTACTTTTGACTTAGAAAGGGTGTGACTGACATATTAGATATTATGAGCTATTATCCCTTTTGCTTCCTCAATGTTGAATGGTGTGAGGAAGAAGATGTGCTTTAAACCTTTTTCCTTGTGATTAGGTGTTGAGTTAATTGAAATCTACCCTTCCCCTGGTTAAGATTAAGGTTTTTTGAAAATAGAAAGAACACCAACTTTTGGCTCGAGGGGGTTAACTACGGATTATCTCCTTATTTCTCCAGTGTTTGGGGAGTGAAACAATGCCTTACATCTTCAGCCAGGTCATACCATTAAAGCATACATCAGCAAATTCGTTTGTTTATTTACATCCTTCTCCTCCTAAGTTTGTTAATAGGTGAGAAGTGAAAAGAAAAGGTGTGATTTATTTTATTTTGGTGGCATAAGAAAGAGTGAAACGAATGGATGAATTCCAAAAGCATGCATGCTCATCTTATTAAAATTATTTCCCAAAAAGTACATCTTTTAATTACAAACAACACTTAGCAAAAAGGAAAATACAACTGGGAATGATAAAGGCCTAGTGATCCTAGAAGTGAGCTCCCTTGTTGATCCAACCAATTTTGGGATACTTCTTGATGTCCCTCCACTTGTAAAAGTAAGGGGTGTCTTTCAATCCATGGAACTCCTCCTTTGAAATTCGGTTGCAGGTCTTGTGCTTTGAGCTCATAGCTTGTAGTGCCTGGATAAGGTCAAGTAACTGCAGCTTCACTAAGGTACCTCCCATTAAGTCATGAGACATTGGTGTAGGATCTTATTCTCTTCCAAACTTCCTTTGTTGAAACACATGAGGCTGCTACTGAAGTAGATACAATTGAGACTCTGTTGCAGAGGTATATATCATCCAAGGTTGTTATACTTGAGGCTCTAGGTGGGCCTCTAGTTAGCATGGTGAAGGGTTACCTTCCATCTTCAATGGTACTTTCCCCTTGTTGGGTTCCTCCAAAGCTTCTTGAGATATCTTTCACGTTCCTTTGTGAGTATCAGGAAATCTGCTAACTAGGCAGTTGGATAAAGGCGGAGGTGGAAAGGATATGCAAATGTATGTGTATGTATGCAAAGTGCATGAAAATGCATGGGGTATGCAAGAACATTTTCTTTTAAAATATATTTTCATGAAAATGATGAATGAATGTTTTAATTAAGTATTTTATTGGGTTAGGGTAAGGTAATGTGCAAGCATGCCCTAGTAAGGCGGGCTCCCTAGAACAGGCTGGATCTAAGTTAAGACTACCCAATCCCCTCACATGTAGGTTATAAAAATTTGGACAGCATAACGACCCCAAAATGTTCAGACTATACCCTTGTTTTACCATGAGAAGGAGCAAGCCTTCCTACGGTAATCCTTCGGGATAAGTCTCATTTAGGGTAGGAGCCTAGTAACAGCCCTTGAAGGTTGAATACATAGGGTCTCCATAGATTGGTGTGGGGTAGGTTGAAGGTTCTCAGAGTCACGGACCACATCCAAATCATTCCACTACGTCACGGGCTAGCCCTTTCGTGAGGACGACTTTGGAAGGATCTACTTTGAGTGTGGCATCAATGCATTTTACGGGACGTTGCGTCCCCCGCAAACACATTTCTGTTCCATTTAGGTTCTAGGGTTATCCTCCAAGCTTTGGGTTTTAGCTTCACTCCTTTTTTTTTATGTCCCAATCCCTTGCATGATAATACAAAAAAAAATGTTAAATAAATAAATATATGAAATAAAAATAAATAAATAACAATAAAAAAAATAAAAAAACCAAAATAACATCCAAGACAAACAAATCCCTAAATCCTAAGGCTAGGATTGACTCTCGCTAGGAAGGAGTCCCCAGCAGAGTCGTCAGCTGTCGCGGCCGGCAAAAATATTCGAGTCGCCATTATATTTTTTAAGGGAAAATAATGATAAACCTAAATATCTTATCCTAAGGTAGAGATTGCTATGGTTCGGGAGTCGGTTAAGTAAAGGGAAGGTGTTAGGCACCCCTTACTTCCATTGTACTCAATGGGATCCACCTTTGAGTTTAGGGCATGTTTGTTTATCTAAATGAAAAAAAAACCTAAGTTTTTTCCTGATTATACTCGCTAGGGTTGGTTTGCAACCCTATGCCTACGTACCCTCAAAATGAAGGATCAGAGTAACCGTAGTTCACCTCCCCTATTCCTACCCCCTAATCCTATTCCTAAATCCCAAATCCTATCCCTAAATCCCATCCACTATTTATACTCTTGGATAAAGAGTTATATCCCTTAAATCTAGTGTTTATACTCCTAGATGAGGAGTTCTATCCCTTAAATCCCTTTGTCCATTGTTTATACTCTCGGAGGAAGAGTTTTATCCCAAAAATCCATATCACATCCCTTATTTAGGCTCTCGGACCAAGAGCTTTATCCCTTAATCCTTTTATTTATACTCTCGGTTATAAAGAGTTTAATTCCTCAATCCCAAATTCCATCCTTTATTTAGGCTCTCGGACCAAGAGCTTTATCCCCATGTGTGAATCCCTTAAAACTTTAAAAATCCTTTTTCCTTCTAAAACCGTTTTTCTAATTTAAAAAAAAAAAAAGAAATTGAACCCCAAACGATAAATAATTTAATATATCAAAAATACAAATTAATCCAAAATAAATCCATATTAATAATCTCCTAAAATATTTTTTCCAATTAATTTATTAATATTTTTTTTAATCCCTTTAAAATAATTTTCCTAAGAAAATAACTCCTTTTATTAAATCTACATAAAAACTTAATTTCCATATAATTAAATAATTTTTACTAAATGATAAAAAAAGCAATAGAAACCAAATGAAAAACTTATTACAACTTGAATCAAGGAATTGATTCAATGGTAATAATTTTTAAATGAAATAAATGGAAATAAAAAACCACAAAAATCCCAAAATAAAAAAAACCAACCCTAAATTCTATTTTTATGTTAAAATCTCCTAATTAAAAAAACCTAAATAAAATAATTAATTTATAATTTAATCAAATAATTTAATTAAATAAAAAAACAGGGGTGTAAAAACCTTTAGGAAAAGTAATTGGGCCATAGATGGGGGGTGCCAAAAGCATTGGGCGTAAAGCCCAACGGCCAACACCACCTCAGAAAAAAACAAAAAAAGAAAATGATTTGATTCCAATTATTATAATAATAATTTAAAAATAAACAAACCAATTTTAAAAACCCAAAATTATTAAAAATAAATTTATTAAAACCCCAAGGGTTCAATATGAACCCTAACCCTAACTTTTCCAAAAAAAGAACCCATCAATTAATAGTAACAGCAATAAAAAAAAACCTAAGTTACCTCCCCTTGCCGTGACCAAATTAAGCTGCTTCCTTCATCCCTTCTTTTCTTTCCTGTTCCTTTGGCTTTTCCCCTTCTTGTGCCTTTTCCCCCTTCTTGGTGGTGATTTTTTGTATCTCTTCCTTTTTTCTATTCCCTGTGCCTTTTCCCCTTCTTTTGCCTTTTCCTCTTGGTGGTGGTTTTTTGTATCTCTTCCTTTTTCCCTTCTTTTTCTTTTATCTTGTTTCTCCTTTGGTATGAGATTCCTTTTCCTTTCCTTTTCCCTTTCAGAGGGTTTAGGGTTTAGGGTTTAGGGTTTTATTGTTGAGGGTTTAGGATTTTATTGTTGTTGTTCTTCGATTTGTGAAGAACAACAAATTTTACGGTATGGTTTTGTAAATTGCCCCCCCCCCCCCCAAAAAGTGTGTAAAATGTGTCCTATTTATAGATGACAATTATGGTTTTAAAATATATATATATATATATATATATATATATATATATATATATATATATATATATATATATATATATATATATATATATATAATCAAAAGCCCAAAAAAATATTTTTATTTTGTGATTTTTTTATTAAAAATAAAAATAGAAAAAGTTAGTAGTAAAGAAAAAAATAAATAAAACATTAAAAAGTGGGGAAGATGATTGGTCAACAACTTTGATCAAAATAAATAAATAATAAAATAAAATATAAAAAAATCAACAACTAGCCACTAATAAAAAACGGACAAAAATCACTTTAAGAAAATTTTAAACGAACAGAAAATAACTAAACAAATAATAATTATTTTAATAATAAAAATCCAATATCAATCAGCCTTAATTAACAAAAATAATCCTAGTTAATAACTAATAATAAAAAAATCTTAATTATTAATAAAACAAAATTCCTAATTAATAGAAATAAATAAGAAGCCAATCAATAATAATGAAAATATTAAAAATAAAATCTGATTGTTATTAAAAATCTAATTAATAAAATTATCTCTAATTGGATCCTAATGATATATATATTTAATTCTAAAACAAATTTTTTAATAAAAACTTAAACATAACCTAATTATCCAATTTTAAATAAACATAAATAAAATGATTAACAATTTCACAAGCAAATAACGGTAGTTCTAACATTCCCTAATTACTAATGATAAAAATAATTAAAAAAAACCAATATAAAAGCCATAAAATTGTATTAATAAATAAGTAGTGAAAAACAAAATAATTCTACAATAAAACTTGATTGTCAACTAATTAATCTAAAAAAACAATTCTTTCTAATAAATAATTCTAAAATAAAAAAAAACCAAATAACTCTAAAACCTTTACTTCCTAATCTTTTAAAAAAATAATTAACCAAAATCCTAAAAAGTCTTTTTTTTTAATTTCTAACTAATTAAAAAAAACCACTTAACTATAAAAACCTAAAAATGAGAAAATCCCCAAAAACATTTTATTATAATTAAATCCAAAAATCTAAGACTATAAAAAAAATGAATAAATAAAACCTTAATTAAATTTAAACAAACTTGCTAAAAAGAAACCCTTATACTAAACCAATTCCAAAATGGACCTAAAAGTACTAACAAACCCCTCAAAGCCCCAAATGACACTCCCTAATAGTACCAAAAACTCTAAAAAACACCGGTCAAAATTTAGGGTACTACACCATTCTTCCCCATCCAAAGCTTGATTTGTAGATCTCATTACCCTCTACAAAAGCTTCATACTGACCTATGTCTAAATTCCTCATGGATTTTGAGTTATGGAGTGATCAAAATTAAGAAAAGTCACTTTGTTCCAACACTTAGTGAAAATTTCATTAAGTCAGAATCTGCCTTACTTTTTTCCAAATGTAGGGACATTTTTCACTTGGATCCAAAAGGTATCAAAACCAAATATGATCAAACAGTTGTTGTATCATATGAGGGCTTTCCAAAATGGCTAAGAACATCACCAAATTCAATTTGGGCCATGAGATATGACATTGGCAATTTGCCTTGCTGAAATCTGCCAAGGCAAGACAAAATTTTGCACTTTTGCTCGATTTGCCAAAATCAGCCAATTCCAAGCCTTTTCATCACTTTGGACACATCTGAGGATTGAATCTAAAGGGGACAATCACTGAGCCAAGCCTCCAAAGTCCTTGGAACAAGAAATAGCATGCTAAACCTAGAATTGCCCAAAATAGGGACAAGACTCCAATTTTGGATTGGAGCATTCAATAGAAGCACCAAGGTGGCATGGACTGAGCTATTAGCAACTGAATTCAGTCAAGACTTATCCAAGACCTAGGGGACCGGTAGCCTGTGCCCTAACCTCTAGTCAATGGCTAGAGGAGACTTGGATTTTCATTTGCCAACATTGGCCAACCCTACTCAGCAGTTGCCATTCACTATTCCTTGCAAAACAAACTTGCTCTACTATAAATAGAGCTCAATTGTGATCAGTTTAAGTACACCAAAGGCCTACAACACTTGCCTTTCTCAAAATCCATTTCTCACTCTCAAAAATGCCTTTCTTAGCAAGTCACTATCGGGTTTTTCATTAGAGAGTAATTCCACTCAAACCAATCACACACACACCTCATATACATCATATGTGAGCTGATCAAACACTTAAACAACATCTGGAACACTGATTTCTCAGAATCACTAGTCAATTGCTCAAGGTTTTAACCAAGTTGCAGTTGAGATGCCATGAAGTGATCCAGCCAATTTCCATCAAGTCCAAGCATTCAAACACACTCCATAAGGTGTAGGGAAGATGTTCAGATCATCACAATTCATCTGTAACACCTCCAACTCAGAAATCACTTTGAACTTGCTGTCACGACCTAGAGGTAAGCCTAAACTTGGTCATCTCTCAATCTATGCATATTTCCTCGCACAATACTTTTGCCAAATGTTCATAATCATGCATGGAATGTTTCCCCTCAAGTAATTGCTTTGTTTGAATCGTGTATAAAAAATCCCAGCCTTCATGCTGAATTTAGGGTTCTTGAGGATTTATCGTGATTTCTTGTTTTATGCTTAATTTAAATGAAATTAATTGTCATAAACATGATCGTGAGGTTGAGACGAGCATATTGATATGTGGATTGCATGATATAATTAAGTATTCAGTGAGATTGGATAGAAAATGCAAATCTGGGCAAGGCAGAAAACGCGTGTGTTCTTGGCCCATGTTCTTGGCGCCATTTTCACAAATTCAAATATTTGAATTTTGTGATTTTATTTAATTGATTCAAAAATTAATTTCTCTCTGAGTATTAATGATTTTGAGTTGATTCTTTTTTTAATAATTCACAAAAATGTTAAAATATTTTATTTCATGAAAAAATCTCAAAAATATTATTTATTTCATATAATTGACATTTTTGCAAAGAATTAATGTTTTAATTGTTTTTGACATTTAAAATATTTTTCCTTCTTGATTTTTCAGATTTTAATGACTTCTAATCATTTTGTAGGGCAAAACATGATTTTATGAAGCATTAATCCAAGATCACAATTTGTTTTCCACATGTTAAACAATTTTGATCATTTTAATTGAATATTTTATTCAATTAAAACACATTTTGAAAACAAATTAGGGTTTTTGATTAATTCAACCCTCATAAATCATTTTCAAAACTCTTTGGGCCTCTTGAGAGAGTGTAAGACCCAAAACCTACTTGTACAAATAATTTTTGGGCCTCAGTCACTCGTATAAGTCCCTCTGTACAAGTAAACGGCACGATCGTCGCCGTTTAAAAAATAACTTTGGGCCTACCCTCGAGTAGTAAGACCAATTCTTCTTTTCAAAACATTTTGGGCCTCTTGAGAGAGTGTAAGACCCAAAACCCCCTTATACAAACCATTTTGGGCCTCACTTATTGTATAAGTCCCCCTGTACAAGTAAACGGCGCGATCGTCTCCCTTTTAAAAAATCAATTGGGTCTCTCCTTGAGCTGTAAGCCCTATCACTCATTCAAAACCTTTGGGCCTCTAATAGAGTGTAAGACCCAATCCCATTTTAACCAAAACAAATATGGGCCTCAGATATTGTATAAGCCCCTTTGCATTAAAAGAAAATCTCGGCGCGATCGCCATTTTAAACGAAAAATCATCTGGGCCTACCCTCGTGTTATAAGCCCCACTCTTTTTCTTTAAACCTTTTTTGGGCCACTTGAAAGAGTGTAAGACCCATCCCTTTGTACAGCAAACAATTTTTGGGCCTCAGTCACTTGTATAAGTCCCTCTGTACAAATTCAACAGTGCTCTCACTGATAAAACCCTGGGGCTCTCCTTGAGCTGTAAGCCCCAAATCTTTCTTTTTCAAAGCACTTTCTCCTTTGATTTTGAAATATACTGATGTTTTCAATCTTTCTTTGTTGAATAACTAACCAAACAACATGGAAGCTCTACAACCGAGTAAGTGTTTACCCGCTTTCATTTACTGCTTTCATATATATATATATAACTGTACTGTGGGGTTGTTTCGCTGTAAGTCTTCTTTCATAAACTCATATCAACTGTGTAATAATAGTATAGATATTTAGAGTTTCCCCGGCAACTACGTCTAGCATTAAGCCCGTTGATCACTCTTAAATAGTCGAAACTAGATACCCATAGGATTACCAGACACAGTCTTCCCTTCTCTTGGGGTTAAACAATATGGAGATGTGAAAGGAAGATTCTTTTTGAACCCTTTCTCAGACTGTCACTCGTAGAAGTTGTCAAAGAAACTATATTCCCCAGAGATGATCTCTTCTCCGTGAATTGCATCCCTTGAGTTTCTTCCAAATTCTCGAACTTTCCTGGCTTGATCTATTCTCTGTGAATAGTCTGTCTTGAACTTCTCGGAGTTTGGGGACCCACAGGCTTCTTAAAAGCACCCTTAGGAATTGTCAAGAAACTCTACTCCCTAGAGATGATCTTTTCTCCGTGAATGGCATCTCTTGAGTTTCTTCCAAATTCTCGAACTTTCCTGGCTTGATCTATTCTTTGTGAATAGCCTGTCTTGAATTTCTCGGGGTTTGGGGACCCACAGGCTTCCTAAAAGCATCCTCACCTCCTCTTGGGCGTTGTACAAGGACCCGTCGGCTTCTTAGAAGTATTCACAGCCTCCTCTTAGGAATTGTATAAATGATTTCTTCCTCTGGGAATGATATCCTCCTCTTGGGCTTAGTACAAATTGTCCCTCGGCTTCTTAAAAGTTTCCAGCCTCCTCTTGGGCTCCTTACAAATTGTCCCGACGACCTCCTAAAGGTATAGGAACAGAAATCAGTCATCTTAATAGAACAGTCTTTCCAAGAGTCTGCTACTGTTTCTCAAAGCATAGTACAAAAGATAAAACTCTAGGCTTAGACAGTCAATTTCCTTGAGTCTCAAAGACATTCTCAAGCACCCTTCAAGAATTGGAAGGAACCCCGTAGACTCAGACAGTCTCAATACCCTTTGGATTTCCCGTTTCCTTAAAGAACAGGAAATAACCCCGATCCTTGGAACCAATCCATGAGTACAACATTACTCATATAAGAACTGATTTTCTCTTTGAACCAATATACTGGACCTGTCACTTAACTGAAACAGCACCATAGCCTCTCTCTTGGGCTTTATACAATGATTCTCCCCAGCGGAACCAAACTTTTTTAGCCTTCATCTCGGGCTTTGTACGAGATACAAAACACTCTCTTGTTGAGTATAAAAGAATCTCTAATTGAGTCCCACCTTTAGCCTCCGTCTTGGGCTTCGTACAAGACACATATAAAAGATTCCCCTGTAGAGTCAAACATTTTAGCCTCTCTCTCGGGCTTCGTACGAGACACATCAAAAATACCCTCTTGTTGGGCCAATAGCCTCCTCTTAGGCTTTGTATAAGAAAACCACTGGTTGATCCAAATCAACCTTTTAGCATCAAAGTTGTGCCTCGTTCACAGTACACAAACATCAACAACTCTTTCCCCTTCATCTAATCGCTATAAGCGGCAAGCCTCTGGATCATCTACGATCGCTCTGATTTCCCTGTTTCGGAAAAACGGGAATACGTAGGCCTAAGATTGAAAGAAAAATCTTAGCGAGCACACTAAACAAAAATCCTAAATCACATACCTTCACATCCCAATCGAAAAACATCAGTCTTAAATCTCCCACTAATCGACCGGACACTATTTTTAACTAAATAACCTAAGAGAGGCCCACAATCTTTGTAGCATCTGTAAACCAACAGTCGTCTGTTCAAACTCAGTTTGCAAGCAGGGTTAATTGGAGGCATCTATTTCCCTTCCTTCACCAGCTTCAATAGGATAAAAAATGAATCGAGCTGTAGATACCAGAGCGGTAGTGCTTCGCAACCACGTCCAAAATCGCTCGCTACACATTGATGCGCCGCCGTCGTTACAACTGTTGAAGTGGCACTTGTTGAGCTCATGACCGGCATCGGTGCCGGGTTGATAGGGTATAGTACCCGGCCTTGTAGGAACTCGGCTGATGGGAGCCGGGCTCCTTGACTGGCCTAGGTTGTGCATGATACCTGTTTAACTATCTACATTGTACGACATTTCCTGCTACCATAGTCTAGTCCGTGCTTACTCTTATCCAACTACACAACTTGGCATTAAATATATTTGGTATGTACAATTGTGCTTTTTGTATTTTCATGTAAATATCTTTTAGTTTGAGCATTTTCATCTCTTTTTGTAGGTTTCTTTGCATGATTGAAGCATTGAACACTTAAAGGCAAAAGCTAAAGCTTCATGATGCAATTTTGGAAGGAAATCAAGTTCCTTCTATGGCTTAGTGCGGTCCTAGCGCGCTTGGAGAGGCCCTGAAAATGGTGTTTTGCATTCGTGACCGTGCGTAGTGCCCATATTGCACTTAGCGCGAGTTATGACGGTTTTCCATTTTGATCATGAGCGCGCTAAGCGAGCTCTACTCGTGCTTACCGCGATTCCCCTTTTTGAATTACTATAAATACATTTCTTCATAGATTTTTTAGTTATGGACTTGGGATATTATTTTTACCCATTTTCATCAATACCATTCTTTAGAGAGAGAGGATTAGAAAAGAACGATAGAGGTGCATCTTGATGATCCAGAGTTGGATTTGCATCAATCAGCGGGACACTGCGAGGGATGCTTGTTCGTCTTCATTCTTCTCCTTGTAATCTCTTTTTTGTTATGGATTATATGTAAGTTTACTATAAAACTATGTATATTTATTGATCATGGCATTGTATACGATCTATTTCATGAATCTATATCGATGTCATCCTTGGTTACTTGTTTTATATTATGATTTGAACCGCTATTGAGAAATACTCTTCAAATATAGATCTAAGATGAACATCTGTTAGATTCTAAATGCTAGACATAGATTTAGATCTAACATTCGCTGTGGGTATCAAATCCTAATGCTCTGTATTGTTTAATGGAGTGAGAGATCATTGATTAAATAATAAGGTAGAACTCGCGACATCGCCTAAACATGGCGGTGTTGATGAGAGATACGTGATGATATTGATGAATGTTTTAGGTTGTGCACAACTGATTGGTAGATTTGTGTAATTGATCGGTGAATGAAATCCAATCCTGACAACAACCTTCTCTTGTCTCTCAGATACTTTATTTTGTTTATTCATTCGTTTTACATTCCACATCCATAAAAAATCAAGCTTAAGAACGTAGAGATCGTTGAACGGAAATTGATGTCGCATCAATCCCTGCGGAGACGATAAAACATAAAACTTACTTTTGCTTACTGCTTTATAGCAAAAACAATCCTCACATTCTTCAGAGTTTTCACTCATTTTCTCATGTTATTTTCTCTCTTCAGCTTACTCCATCTCCATATTCTCTCTAAGTTTTGCACCAAAACCTTAAAATCACTATTAACGTCTACCAAAAACCACCACTTTATCCCACACCCACACCATAAAACCCAATCCCACCCACTCTACACATATACTTATAACCTCCAAATCCTTAAACCACTACCGAAATTTCTAAAACTTAAATTCCAAAATTTCATTTTTCTCAAGCTTCACAACCATAGGCTTAAATTCCTTGATAAATGATGAATTATTGTATGTTGTTGCATTCTTGGCTATGCACTTTAAAAAGGTGTTCAATGCGAGTACTAATGACATAGCGATTGTAACGCCCATATATAAATACATACATCAAAGCATATATTATACATGAAATCCACGTTTGGTACTGAAATACCAATAAGTCCCTAGTTAACACATTATACATATACATGCCCAAAAAGACTACTACAAAAAACACTATGGCACAAATATATATATATATATATATATATATATATATATATATATATATACAAGATGTTCCAAAGATAAATACTAAGAACTAGATCGACAACGATCTCAAAAAAACTCCACAACGGAAGCTACGCCATCAGACAAGTAAGGATAAATCACACAACTTTATTCTTATCCTTCGCGGAACCTGAAGTACCTGAAATATTTAACAATAGTGGGGTGAGATACATCAAATCTCAGTGAGTTTTCTATCATATGGATTCTCTCAGATTTACAAGGTTCTAACCAAAACCTAACTCAAGTCGGGGGAAAAGGAACTAGACCTTGAGTTTAAACATTTCTGACTAGAGAAAACAAATCGCACGATACACAAAATGACAACTAGTTAAGGAATCTTTCCCCGGCCATCCCGCTCAAAGAGATTAAACACGGGTCACGGATCCTTAACGTAGATAACTTTCCCCGGCCATCCCACACAAGGAGATTAAACACGGGTCACGGTTATCTACAATTGGTACTTTCCCCGACCATCCCACACAAGAGGATCTCGACACGGGTCAGTCATACCAGCCACTAAGTAACTTTCCCCGGCCATCCCACACAAGAGGATCTCGACACGGGTCACGACTACTTACTTAATAAATACTTTCCCCGACCATCCTACTCCAGAGGATCTCGACACGGGTCACTAATATTATTAAGGAATAACACTAATAAATACTTTCCCCGGCCATCCTACACCAGATGATTTCGACACGGGTTACTAATATTTATTAGGGGATAACACACGTTTAATTCGGAGGAGTTCACAAAACTAGCCTCGAACCTCCACTAAACTGCTTATCATAGATACACTTCTAGTATCGATTGTAAGCATTGCCCCACAATTCTCTAGTCATTCTATTGTACTCATGGTTTCCTCACTAGCTCACAACTTGAAGCTTTTAATTTTCAAAAGTTACTTTTTCATAAACCACATAATTCCGATTAATTACCACAATCGAATTAATTCCATCTCATACATAATATTTTCACTTTCCACAGCATAGAGCTCTTTCATAGCTTCACATCGATATAAAGTACGCTTCAATCGGACACCCGAGTCAAAAGATATGAATTTTAGAAAATATTTTTGGAAAACAAACAGTGGTAACCGGTTAGCACATAAGCTGTAACCGGTTACTTGAGAAACAGAGCCAAAATGAGAGTTAGAGACACATTTTGGTAACCGGTTAGTACATACCCTGTAACCGGTTACTGCGTTCAAAATCTGCGTAGGATGTCAAATTTTTCAAAGTGTAACTGGTTAACACATATGTCGTAACCCGTTACTCTGGGCTCAGAACCAAAAAACTTGTTTTTAATCATACCTTTCCATCTCAAACTCATTCCAATCATGCTCAAACATCATAACAAATATCAACAGATGATTCCACATATATATTGATCATACTACACAATTTATATCACACTTTATCCGTTAGATTTCATTGATTTGAAAAATTATTTATTTTTTCTCAAAAACCAACCTTACTCTAAAACCTCAAGAATTCTACAACTAAAGTCTCTATCTAGAACCCACCTGGATTAGAAGATGATGATGAAGAAGATGAGATGAATTGATGAAGAGTAGATGATGATTCTTGATCTTGAGCTCTTGGATTTTCTCTTCTTTCTTTCCTTTCTTTTCCTCTTCCTTCTCTCTACTTTCTCTTCCTCCAAATGTTTCTAACTTTGGAAATGAGAAAAGAATTGATATAGGAAATTACTCATAAGTTAGTAACACTACTAAATGTCCAAATTAGCTAAAATGCACCAATTAATAAAACCATAGAGTTAGTTAATATTAATCTGATCAGCTCTGAGTTCATCAGTTGCTCTAATTATCTTATCAGATAAAAACTCAGAGCACACTGGATCTTAACTAATATTATCCAGAGCGTTTATAAAATACGGGGTATTACATCCTCCCCTCCTTAAATAGAAATTCGCCCTCGAATTTAAAAGATTACCTGAACAGATGAGGGTAGGCATCCCGCATCTCCGATTCTAGTTCCCAAGTAGCATCACCCGGATGCGTCACATCCCATTGCACCTTAACAAGAGGAATGTCTTTGTTCCTTAATACATTTGTTTCTCTTCCCACAATACGGCTCGGTTGAGGTTCAAAAGTTAAGTCTGCTTCTATTTCCACTGAGTCTAGTAGAACTGGCTGAAGAGGATCAGGAATAAACTTTCGGAGCTGAGATACGTGAAAGACATCATGCATCTCTGATAGAGAGGGTGGTAAGGCTAATCTATAAGCGACTTCACCAATCCTTTCTAAGATCTGATACGGTCCCACATATCTCGGACTTAACTTGCGTGACTTAAATGGTCCTTTCAACCTCAATCTCGGAGTAACTTTCAGAAACACATGGTCACCTTCCTCAAATTCTAAAGCTCACCTACGGTTGTCCGCATAACTCTTTTGACGATCTTGTGCTTGTTTAACTTTCTCACAGATCATTCAAATATTTTCTGTAGTCTCTTGAATAATTTCAGGTCCCAAAATTCTATCTTCACTAACTTCCGCCCAACACAAAGGTGTTCAACATTTTCTCCCATACAATGCTTCATAAGGAGCCATACCGATGCTCACATGGTAACTATTGTTATAAGAAAACTCAATCAACTGTAGAAGTTCTTTCCAATTTCCTCTACTTTCTAGCACACAAGTTCTTAACATATCTTCCATGGTTTGTATTGTTCGCTCAGTCTGACCATCCGTGTGAGGATGATTCGACGTGCTCAAACGCAACCTCGTAACCATAACTTGTTGAAAAGCCTTCCAAAACCTTGAAGTAAACTTTGGATCTCTATCAGACACAATATTAGAGGGAACACCATGCAATCTCATGATTTCATAAATAAACAATTTTGCAAGATGACTTACCTTGTAAGTAGTCTTCACGGCTAAGAAATGTGCATATTTCGTTAGTCGATCCACAATCACCCAAATAGAATCATAACCACCTTGTGTACGGGGTAAACCTACTGCAAAGTCCATAGAAATACTATCCCACTTCCAAACTGGAATCTCCAAAGGTTGCAACAGACCGCCCGGTCTTTGGTGTCCAATCTTCACCCGTTGGCACACTGCACATTCTGACACATAAATCGCAATATCCTTTTTCATTCTGGACCACCAATAATCTTTCTTTAAGTCCTGATACATCTTCGAAGAACCAGGATGTATCGTAAAAGTACCTTTATGAGCTTTATCTAAAATCTTTCTTTTTAATACCACATCATTCAAAACACAAATCTGCTGGTTAAACAGGACAATCCCATCTGCTGCTCGGGTAAAACCCGGTTGAAGTAACATCTTTTGAAACTCCTCCTCTAAAACTTGTTCTTGTTGAATCTCATCTCTTAGAATAGAATTTACATTCAAATTTCCCATAATTACACCATTTGGAGTCCACACAAACTGAAGATTTAGATCTCTAAACTTTTCCAACAACGCATACTCCAATATCATCAATTCGGCACTATGAACCATTTTTCGACTTAATGCATCTGCTACTTTATTCGCTTTTCCTAGATTATACTTTAATTCTAAGTCATAATCCTTTAAGTACTCCATCCACCTTCTTTGTCGCATATTCAACTCCTTTTGGTTAAATAAATACTTCAAACTTTTATGGTCACTGAACATTTCAAAATGCACACCATACAGATAATGGTGCCACACCTTCAGTGCAAACACAACTGCTGCTAGTTCCAAATCATGAGTTGGATAATTCTTCTCATGAACTTTCAATTGTCAAGAAGCATAAGCTACCACTTGACCGCCCTCCATCAGAACACCTCCTAATCCCATCTTAGAAGCATCGCAAAATACTTTGTAAGGGTTGCTAGGATAAGGAATGATTAACACAGAAGCAGTTATCAATCTTTCCTTCAATTTCATAAAGCTCTGCTCACAACTCGAATCCCACTCATAACCACAATCTTTCCGAGTAATTTTTATCATTGGTAGGGACAATTGAGAAAAACCTTTGATGAACCTTCTATAGTAACCTGCCAACTCCAAGAAACTTCTAACTTCTGAAGCATTCTTCGGTCTCTCCCAATTAATCACTGCTTCTACCTTTGACGGATCCACTGCCACACCACCTTGAGATATAACATGACCAAGAAAATTAACTTCCATCATCCAAAACTCGCACTTGTTTAACTTAGCAAAAAGTTGCTTCTCTTGCAAAATCGATAAGACAATTCTCAGATGTTCTTCGTGCTCTTATGGAGTACGAGAATAAATAAGAATTTCGTCAATAAATATTACGACAAATTGGTCCAAGTAAGCTTGAAATATACGGTTCATGTAATCCATAAAAACAGCTAAAGCATTAGTCACACCGAAGGGCATCACTAAGAATTCATAATGGCCGTAACGGATTCTAAATACAGTCTTAGGCACATCGGAACTCTTCACTCGGATCTGATGATAACTCGACCGTAAATCAATCTTCGAGAACACACAGGCTCCTTTCAATTAATCTAACAGGTCGTCTATCCTGGATAATGGGCACTTGTTCTTGATGGTGACTTTATTCAACTTACGATAATCAATGCACAGACGCATTCCACCGTCTTTCTTCTTTACCAATAACACCGGAGCTCCTCTTGGTGAAACGCTTGGTCTAACAAAATGCTTAGCCATTAAATCCTCCAATTGGTCCTTCAATTCTCTTAATTCAAGAGGTGTCATCCGATAAGGAGAAACGGATATAGGAGTCGTTCAAGGTACTAGGTCAATAGAGAATTCAACTCCTCTCTCCGGAGGAAGAGAAATAACATCCTCAGGAAAAACTTCGGGAAACTCACAGACTATAGGAATACTTAGCACTTGCTGATCACTACTCCCCTCCTTCGTAAGAACCAGTAAAACAGAGTTCTCCTTCTCAAACAAGAAATTTATCATTCCCACCGTACCTTCTAAAATAGTCGTTAATACATCCTTCGGGGTAGCCTCAACAGATGGAATGATGATTAGCTTTTCCTCACACCCAATAAACACCGAATTAGCAGAAAGCCAATCCATCCCCAAAATGACATCAACTTTCTTAAGCGGTAAATAGATAAGGTCAATTTGAAAAACTCTACCATTCACAGACAAAACACAGTTTTCACACATCAACGGTGTCTCAACCATTTCATCCATGGCGGTAGTGACCACCATAGGAGGAGACAAAGGAATAGCTTGCAACCCAAGTCGCTTCACACATAGCATTGACACAAAAGAATGTGTTGCCCCACAACCAAATAAAACAAAACAAGGATGCCCATTTACGAAACACGTACCCGCAATCAAAGAGTTGTCACTTTTCGTCTTCCTTGCATCCAAGGTATAAACCTTTTCGGTATTCCTTCCTTGTACTTGGTTTCTATTATGAGGACACACTCTAGCCATATGCCCCATTTCATTACAATGATAACACCTAACACTCCCATCGGCACACTTCCCAAAATGATGTTTGTTGCACATTCTACATAGAGGAATAACATTGGGTCTAGCAACCTACTTTCCTTTGAAAGCTTGTGATCTTGGCCCAAACTGTTGACTTGCGCTCCCATGATCACCCTAATTTACCCTACTTGCAACACCTTCAGTTTGGACTTTCTTCAAACAATGCTTAGCCACATAGCATTGCCTTAGAACTTCAGTATAGGTAGTGAACTCCCTCTGAGATACACTATGAGAAATTTCAGCTTTTAGTCCAAACAGAAATTGGTCTATTTTCCACCGTTCATCCGGAGCATACATAGCCTGCCTAGAATAAGCAGCCATGTCCTCAAACTTTTCAGCATAACTAGCCACAGTCATACTACCCTGTCTTAACTGTTGAAATTCAAATTTTTTCTGAGTCCTCAAGGAGCTAGGAAAATATTTCTCCATAAAAATTGCCTTGAATTATTCCCAGACCTTGGGCACACCTTGAATAGTCATAAAAGCCAAAGTACTCTCCCACCATCTCATGGCAGGACCCTTCAACGAATGCGAAGCGAATACCACCTTATTCTCTTCATTACAGTGCACTATCAAGAAAATCCTTTCCATACCGGCTATCCATTCGTGAGCCTTTACAGGATCTAATCCGCCATGAAATTCTGGAGGATTCATGCGGAAGAAATCCCGAAAAGTCCCACCTACAGCTTCTGGAACAACCACCTGAGGATGAAGACCTCCATTCATTTGTTGTACCATTTGCTGCATAAACTGGTTCTACTGCTGCTGCATATGTTGCATAAACTGATACAAAGGAGCATTCTCATCGCCGCCCGGCGGATTCGTCCCAGCTGGAGTAGTGCGGGGTCTGCCATGTTCCTAAAGGTCATACAGATAGGATTAAGTTGATCAGGCTCAATACCATAAATATAACACTTAAGACCAATGGTGACACAACGCATATGAAATGGAAAGAAATACTTATACTATTTCATGGCTAGGTCGAGGATACGACCTGCTCCGATACCAACTGTAACGCCCATATATAATTACATACATCAAAGCATATATTATACATGAATTCCACGTTTGGTACTGAAATACCAATAAGTCCCTAGTAAACACATTATACATATACATGCCCAAAAAGACTACTACAAAAAAAACTATGGCATAAATATATATATATATATATATACAAGATGTTCCAAAGATAAATACTAAGAACGAGATTGACAACGATCTCAAAAAACTCCACAACGGAAGCTACGCCATCAGACAAGTAAGGATAAATCACACCGCTTTATCCTTACCCTTCGCGGAACCTGAAGTACCTGAAATATTCAACAATAGTGGGGTGAGATACATCAAATCTCAGTGAGTTCTCTATCTTATGGATTCTCTCAGATTTACAAGGTTCTAACCAAAACCTAACTCAAGTCGGGGGAAAAGGAACTAGACCTTGAGTTCAAACATTTCTGACTAGAGAAAACAAATCGCACGATACACAAAACGACAACTAGTTAAGGAATCTTTCCCCGACCATCCCGCTCAAAGAGATTAAACACGGGTCACGGATCCTTAACGTAGATAACTTTCCCCAGCTAATCCGCACAAGGAGATTAAATACGGGTCACGGTTATCTATAATTGGTACTTTCCCTGGCCATCCCACACAAGAGGATCTCGACACGGGTCACTCATACCACCCACTAAGAAACTTTCCCCGACCATCCCACACAAGAGGATCTTGACACGGGTCACGGCTACTTACTTAATAAATACTTTCCTCGGCCATCCTACTCCAAAGGATCTCGACACGGGTCACTAATATTTATTAAGGGATAACACTAATAAATACTTTCCCCAGCCATCCTACACCAGAGGATTTCGACACGGGTCACTAATATTTATTAGGGGATAACGCACGTTTAATTCGGAGGAGTTCACAAAACTAGCCTCGAACCTCCACTAAACTGCTTATCATAGATACAATTCTAGTATTGATTGTAAGCATTGCCCCACAATTCTCTAGTCATTCTATTGTACTAATGGTTTCCTCACTAGCTCACAACTTGAAGCTTTTAATTTTCTAAAGTTACTTTTTCATAAACCACATAATTCTGATTAATTACCACAATCGAATTAATTCCATCTCATACATAATATTTTCACTTTCCACAACATAGAACTCTTTCATAGCTTCACATCGATATAAAGTACGCTTAAATCGGACACACGAGTCAAAAGATATGAATTTTAGAAAATATTTTTGGAAAACAAACAGTGGTAACCGGTTAGCACATATATTGTAACCGGTTACTTGAGAAACAAAACCAAAATTAGAGTTAGAGACACATTTTGGTAACCGGTTAGAAAATACGCTGTAACCGGTTACTGCGTTCAAAATCTGCGTAGGATGTCAAATTTTTCAAAGGGTAGCCGGTTAGCACATATGCTGTAACCGGTTACTCTGGGCACAGAACCAAAAAACTTGTTTTTAATCATACCTTTCCATCTCAAACTCATTCCAATCATGATCAAACATCATAACAAATATCAACAGATGATTCCACATATATATTGATCATACTACACAATTTATATCACACTTTATCCGTTAGATTTCATTGATTTGCAAAATTGTTCATTTTTTTCTCAAAAACCAACCTAACTCTAAAACCTCAAAAATTCTACAACTAAAGCCTCTATCTAGAACCCACCTGGATTAGAAGATGATGATGAAGAAGATGAGATGAATTGATGAAGAGTAGATGATGATTCTTGATCTTGAGCTCTTGGATTTTCTCTTCTTTCTTTCCTTTCCTTTCCTCTTCCTTCTCTCTACTTTCTCTTTCTCCAAATGTTTCTAACTTTGGAAATGAGAAAAGAATTGAAATAGGAAATTACTCATAAGTTAGTAACACTACTAAATGTCGAAATTAGCTCAAATGCACTAATTAATAAAACCTTATAGTTAGATAATATTAATCTGATCAGCTCTGAGTTCATCAGTTGCTCTAATTATCTTATCAGATAAATACTTAGAGCACACTGGATCTCAACTAATATTATCCAGAACATTTATAAAATACGGAGTATTACAGCGATAGGGGGTTGATTACCCCCATCAATGAACACTTGGGCTATGTATTTAACGAGGAAAACTCTCATTCTTTGACGGAAAAATCTAAGCTAGATATGGATTCCTTGATAGCCATGGGAATGATACTTCACTATGGGGATACTTTCACGGTGATTGTTCATGAAAGATCCATAATTGGTCTACCGATCCCTAGGAGAGTGAGGGCCAATACTTAATATAATGGGGTATCGAATTCCCTGAAGATTTATCATAGCAAGGGAACCTCCACAAATTTGGCGCTAATAATGCAAATTTTCATATGGAAGAAAACTTTGTTACCACCCCTGCCTACCAAACAAGAAACAAGTTATTCAAATCAAGACCAGGACCGGATCGGGAGGATGGAAGCCGAGATACTGAGACAAGGGATGGAAACTGTTTAGACAAGATGCCTTCTTTTCTGATGTTCATGCAATGATGCAACAACTAATGTTGTGATTCTCCCTCCACAATGAGGTTTGTGAGTTATCTTCTTCGTTCTTTTACTTTTTACTGAAACATTGGAGACAATGTTTAGTTTCAGTATGTGGGAACTTCATATTGTCATACCCTAATTTTTTGACCCTAAGATTTTTCATTTTTCGTCTTGCATCGTCTGCTTAGCATATCGTATTTCATCTCGCATAATACCCAATTTATCAGCCATAATAAACTTGTTGGAATTACAGCCGAATCAGTCAATTAAAAGTCAACAGTGTGAAAAATCAGTGGACGGAGAATTTTAAAATCGAGCCTGCAGACGTCAATAGTATTAATCTACGTTTTGCATAGTTTAACCTGGCGTGCTCATTTAAATTTTTCGACCATTTTTCGGTCGCATTTTTGGGCAGTTAAGTTGTTTTAGCGGGTAAAATTTATTTTGAAATTTGACCGAACGCTGTATTTTTCCGATACGTATATTTTGCGCTGATCATTTTAGTGTATTCGTTTTATTTTTCTATGCACTTTGATTTCGGTCCAATTTATCTTTTTAAGTCGATTTTTATTTTTAATTGTAGTTTATTATTCTTTATTATTTAATCAGATTTTATATTTTTAGATTATTAAAATAATTTATTTATTTATTTATCTTTTTCCTCTTCTTTTTCACATTAATTTTTGAATTTTGTTTTTTTCCCACTTATAGAAAAATTTGTTTATTAAGTTTAGGAAAGCCATTTTTGTTTGTTTATTTCATTTCATGTAATATGCTGCTTTGCATAGACTGAAGGGGACAATACACTTCAGGATTGGGTCCACCACCATCCTTCTAATTGAAGCGCACACTCACGCGGTCCCCACACTTTTTTTTCCATGTCTCCATATTTATTCTACTTCCAGCTTTTTGTAGACTCCAAGAAAAACCATGGCAGAGGGACTTGATAGAAGGAATCTTTGAATCCTTAAAAAAACAAAGAACCATAAAAAATTCACAAAACACTTCTTCAACCTTCAAACAAATCATAACACAACAACAACTTTTCTTCACCACACAACCAAACCTTCGTAGTCATCTCCTTCATTCAACATGTAAACAACCTTCTAACCCAACTAAATCTCCATGTTTCTCCAAACTTTCCTCACCTTTCAAGCCTATACGCAGTCCCTAAAACTTCCTCAACGTGAACTTTTTATCTATCACCACCTTCTCCAATAAACCTACATTTCTTCTTCACTTAACATACCTCATTGCGACCAAACCAATACGTCACGCCTCTACCCTTCACATGCAGTAAGATTACTTTGAACACACCGCCATCGTTCCTGTCCATAAACCTAACTGCACACATCAGCCGCTACAACACAAACACACTCACTTAATCCTCATAGTCACCAAACAATAACCTCTCAAAAACTACAAACTGTGACAACACCCACTTCATACTACATCACACCATAACATTAAAAAACAACAACAACATCAAACGCGGATCCAGCGACTCAACCAACAACAACTCGTCGCCGACAATCAACTTCGTTTTTCCAACACTTTCTCCCACTGAACCACTCACAACAACACCCAATCAACACGGGACCAGAAACTGAGCAGAGATTGAAGATGAAGTAGAGCAACAGAGACCGAACGGATCCCAAACACGATTCGCAGATCGCAAGCCTTCAAGAACTAATTGAAGCACCAAAACGAAAAACCTGCAAAGAAGAGCAGAATCGAAGGTTGAGGCGAATATAGAGGGGGTACATATTATGAACATTGAATAACAGCCATGATCATGGAAAACAAGATCAATGTAGAAGGAGAAAAGATAAGAAAATATGAGAAAAATAATGAGTAATGATCTTAGTTTATTGATGATGATTGAATCAACTATATATACAAGGTAGTGTGAGTTACTTGTTACATAAGATAGATAACAAACTTAACTAACTCATTAAAATCTATAACAAATTAACCACCTTATTGATTATTCATCATCTATTAGCCCCCCACAAGTTGGAATTTGGTAAATGTTCATCAAATTCAACTTGGACTTGAGAGATTGAAATGGTTTAGGAAGGAGAGGCTTAGTAAAAAAATTAGCAAGTTGGTTGTGTGAAGCCACCGGTAGCAATTTCATTACGCCAGCTATCTATTTTTCTCGAACTATATGACAGTCAATATCCAAGTGTTTCGTTCTTTCATGGAACACTGGATTGGCAGCTATGTGAAGCGCACTTTGGCTGTGTCAAAATAAAACTGGAGTTTGTGTGCATGTGATGAGCATGTCGCGAAGCAAATATAGTATCCATTGAAGTTCGCATGTAGCTGCAGCCAAAGCTCGGTATTCTGCTTCAGAAGAGGATCGAGAGGCAGTTGTTTGCTTTTTGGTACGCCATGAAACAAGAGAATTGCTTAGATAGAAACAAGAACCAGAGACAGATCTTCTAGTATCAACACATCCAGCCCAGTCTGCATTAGAGAAACCCGTGACTTGGCGGGATGAATTGCGAGGAAAGAATAAACCTTGGCCTGGGCATTGTTTCAAGTATCTGAGCACACGATAAGCAGCATTGTAGTGTTGAGTAGATGGTTTGCAAAGAAATTGGCTGAGTTCTTGAGTGATGAAAGTGATATCATGTCTTGTAGTATTTAGATAAATTAGCCTACCAATAAGTCTTCTGTATGAGGGAATGTCTGCAAACTCAGGGTTGTTGTCATGGCATAATTTGATGGAGGTATGAGATGGTGTAGAGGCTGGTTTGGAGCTTAGAAGACCTGAATCACTGAGGAGATAAAGACAATACTTGCGTTGGAAAATGAAAATTCCTTGTTTGGAATGAGCAACTTCCAAACCTAAAAAACATTTCAGGATTCCAAGGTCTTTTATCCTGAAATTCTGATGCAGTATGTCTTTGATGAGTTGGAATTCTTGTAAGGAATTACCTGCCAGGATAACATCATCAACATATACAAGAAGAATTGTAAGTGTAAGTTGTGTTTTCTTGACAAATAAAGAATGATCAGATGCTGCTTGTTTGTATCCATGGTGAATGAGAAGTGGAGTTAACTTTTCAAACCATTGTCAACTGGCTTGCTTTAAACCATACAATGATTTGATGAGTTTGCAAACTTGGTTTGGTTTAGATGTTTGAACACCAGGCGGAATGACCATGTATACATCTTCATGCAAATCTCCATGCAAGAATGCATTATTAACGTCCAGTTGATGAAGATGCCAGTTCTGAATGGAGGCCAGAGCAAGGACAAGTCTGACTGTGGTGAGTTTGGCTACTGGGGAGAAAGTATCTGAGTAGTCAAGGCCTTCAATCTGGTTGTAGCCTTTAGCCACAAGGTGAGCTTTGAATCGCTCGATGCTGCCATCGGATTTGTGTTTAATCTTGTATACCCAATGACAACCAATAGGTTTCACATTGGATGGAAGATCTACAATCTTCCAAGTACCAGTTTGCTCAAGGGCATCAAGCTCAAGTTTCATAGCTTGGTTCCAACATTCATATTTGCAAGCCTCTTTGTAAGTTTTAGGTTCATGGTTAGTGAAAATTGAAAGACTAAAACGATATTGAGAAGGTGAAAGATTAGAATATGACAGAAAATTTGAAATGGAGTAAGGAGTACCTGAAGATGATTGTGTTGGTGTGTCATTGAAGGTTGTACATACATAGTCTTTTAAATGAGATGGTGGATTTTTGATTCTAGAGGAGACACGAGGTTAAGGTTGAGGTGTAGTTGTGGGTTGTGTTGGAAGATCATCAATGTGTTGAGGTGTAATTGTAGGTTGTGTTGGAGGATCATCGATGTATATAGATGGATCAGAGTTAGAAAGGTGAAGAATAGGAGTAGTGGAGAGAGGATGGTTATTAGTAGGAGTAGATGACAATACATCACGGGGTTGAGATGAATTTGACTGTGAATTGGGTTTTGAGGTACTAAAGTATTCCCAATTTTGAGTAACAGAAGGAGATTGGGAATGGTAAGGAAGGATGTGTTCATGATGTGTAACATTTCTAGATATAAATATAGTAAGGGAATGTAGATCAAGTAAGAAAGAACCTTTATAGCCAACAGCATAACCAAGAAAAAAGGGATTTTCTGGCTCTAGTGTCCAGTTTGGTTCGATGATTGGTTAAAGTTGAGGCATAACATAAAGATCCAAAGACTTTGATTTGGTTGATATTAGGTGGTGTGTTGTGAAACATATGGTAAGGTGATTGATTATTAAGCAAGGGTGTATTGACTTTATTGATGATAAATTCCCCATAACTGACAACATAAGACCAATAGGATTTAGGTAGGTTAGAATGATAAAGTAAAGCTCTACCTACATTGAGAAGGTGTTGATGTTTTCTCTCAACTCTAGCATTTTGTTGAGGGGACTCTACACAAGATCTTTGGTGGACAATACCTTTTCAGGCATAAAACTGAGGGATCAGAAACTCAGGTACATTATCTGACCTGATATATTTTGGACATGTGTGGTATTGGTTCTCTATTAAAGTGATGAACTATTTGACATGTTCAGAAACAGCTGATTTTGTTTTAAGGAGGATGATCCAAGTAAATCTACTAAAGTCATCAACAACTGTTAAAAAATATTTGTGATTATGAACAGATTGAATAGAGATAGGACCCCAAATATCAAAATGCAGCAATTCAAATTTTTGGGAGGCTTTAGAATGGCTTAGTGTATAAGGCAATTTCTTGTGTCTAGCATAATGACAGATATCACACACAACTTTATTATCATTGAAAATAAAAGGGTAAATTTGGGACATTTTTGAGAGTCTATCATGGGATAAATGACCCAATCTAAAGTGCCAAATGGCCTATTGAGGGATTACTTTACATGTATTGAGGAAAGTGCTAGATGTAGTGGTAGAGGGTGATGTGACTTCTTTAGTAAGGCATCCATGATCTGTTATGAGTCTGTACAACCCTTCAACTTGATTAGCCAAACCAATCATTTTCTTGGTGTGCACATCTTGAATAAGACATTTGTTATCAGAAAATTGAAAAGTACAGTTAAGGGACTGACATAATTTGGAAATAGAAATAAGATTCAAGGAAAATTCAGGAGTATACAAAACATTGGACAAATATAGATGAGGTGAAAAGCTGATTGTGCCTGCATGTTTAGCAACAATAATTGATCCATTGGGCAGACACACATTGATTGGTTGAATTTTGTGGTAAGAATTAAACCAATGTAAAGATGAGCAAACATGATCATTTACTCTTGAGTCAATAATCCAAAATTCAGGTTTAGTAAGGGTAGAACATGAGTCTGTGGAGACAAAAGTTTTACCTGAGGATTCATGTGGTGTATGGTCAGAAAAAGTAGAAATGTAGTTGGCACTGGTGTTTGGGTTAGGATTAAGAGGCAGAAAATTTGTCTGTTGTAACAAACTAATCAATTGAGCCATTTGATCTTGAGTAATGCTAGCACTTAGATTGTTTGTAGAGGCTTCTTCACCAGCATGTACCACTGATTGTGATTCAGCAGGAGATGAATTGGAGGTATTTGCTTAACTCTATCTTTTTGTGAAGTTTGGAGGGAAGCCATGCTTGCGATAGCATACATCAATAGTATGACCAGTCCTGTGACAAAAAGTACATAATCTACTATCTTTCTTATTATTAGATGAACTACCATAGGAATTAGAATTTTTACCACGATCAGTAAATTTTCTTGAATCAGAAGCATTAACAAGAGTGTTAACCTCATTTGTATCATTTGTGGAAATTAAAGCTACATTGTTACTCTCTTCTTGTATCACCATAGAGTAAACTTTGTTAATAGATGGAAGAGGATCCATTAACAGAACTTGTGTCTTTATAACAGAAAACTTGTCATTCAAACCTGTTAGAAATTGGATGATTTGATCTTCAAGGCGGAAATCTCTTGCACTTCGCATGGCTTCACATCGACATTGATGAACACAGGTACAGTTTGGAATTGGTCTATGGGAATTTAGCTCTTCCCATAAGCCATGTAACTCAGTGAAATAATCAAGAACGGACTTGTTACCTTGTTTGAGATTATTGATCTCAGCACGTAAATTGGAAAGACGAATCCGATCAACTTTGGCAAAGAGTTCTTTGAGATCATTCCATGCATCAAGGGCATTCTCCAAGAACACGATTGTTTGAGCAATGGCAGGGCTAACTGAATTGAGAATCCATGAGTGAACGAGACAATTACAATGCTTCCATGCAGGACAGTTAAGATCATTACCAGCTGGAACACCAATTGATCCATTGATGAAGGCAATCTTGTTTTTGGCTCCAAGTGCTCGTTCCATGGATCGTGACCAAGAAATGTAATTAGAACCGTTTAGTTGAGGAGTTATGCTAACAGAATTAGGGCCTTCACTCGGATGAACGTATTAAACGGAATCAACATCGCCATTAGTGATACGATTTGCAGTGGGATCGATGCGTAGAGGCATGATCAAAGAGGAAGAAAGAATAAGGTGAAAGAGAAGAAGAAAACGGTGGGAAACAGTTACCAGATATGAATTGGATCAGAAATGATTGATCTAAGAGAAATGCGGAAGAGTATAAGAAAGGATCGAAGACGATGATACCATATTATGAACATTGAATAACAACCATCATCATGGAAAGCAAGATCAATGTAGAAGGAGAAAAGATAAGAAAAAATAAGAAAAGTAATGAGTAATGATCTTAGTTTATTGATGATGATTGAATCAACTATATATACAAGGTAGTGTGAGTTACTTGTTACATAAGATAGCTAACAAACTTAACTAACTCGTTAAAATCTATAACAAACTAACTACTCTATTGATTATTCATCATCTATTAGTACATGATGATGAGTTTCTTTTTTCGAGTGAATTGATTTTGATGTTCTGCATCCGAGTTCCCCTTTTCATGATGTGAAGTTGCTGGGTATTGAAAATTTCTCTTTTTCATTTAACTTTGATTTTATTTCCTTTTTAAAAAAGATAATGAGTATGTAGTTGATGCTACCTTTAAAATTCATATAATTTTTTCCTACCCATGTGGTTGAGATCGGTGGGCTTTGATGAGCCCATTTGTTTGCTATACACCATTCCTTTTTGTTTGACACACGATGCCTTGGGTTATTGGGCTCCAAAGCCCATGCTGATTTCACATTCTTACACATACAGTAGATCAACGCCACCCCTCATTTTTCACTTTAGTTTTTTTTCTTTTCTTTTACTTTGTTATTATTCTTAGTTTTTTTTTGCTTTTTAATTTTATTTCTTAAAAAAAAAAGAGAGTTTATTATTGATCTTTCAATATTTTCTTCTATATATTATTTATTTTCATTTCATTTTCATTTTTGTTTTTTATTTACTTCCAATATATTGGTCAGTGAAATTCAAATATCAAAGATTATCGATTTATCGATTTAAAGTCTTGATTAAGATGAGACCGATTTTATTAACTTCTTTCATTTCCATCTTCTTCTTCTATATTTTATCTTCGACCGATGAAGTCTTTCTATTCACGAATGTTGATTGTTGAAGCAATTAACCTTCTTTATTTCAAATCTGTAGCGAGTAATCATCGAGATTACTTTCTATACTTTGGGATCGTGATAGGTTACCTTCGATTAATCGACGAAAGTTTGTGATTAAGACGAGATCTTCACCTTTTCTTTTTGTGTGGCACGATTTCATTGGAGAATGATCCTTAATATCATTTCTCCATCTTGTTTTAGCACATAGATCGATTGCGCGACCTCCTATAGTATGATCTTCATCATGGATCGTGTTACGATGGTTTAGCGCTAAAGTGGACCCAATTCATCCGATTAACAATTAACCACTAACTTTAATTTCTATCCATATACTCTTAATTTATCTTTCTGTTAATATATATCACTGTTCATTATCATTATCATTGTTCATATATTTTTGTTCATATTTATCTTGTTATCTTCATCTTATCTTTTTTCTTCTTATTTAAAACACAAAAACATCATAAAAATATCGAAACCCTAAAAAACTTCTGGTGGACTGTGGTTACTATCTCAAGCTTTGGATTGTGAACTTAGATCTAGGACCCTTCCATATGCTCTTGGAGTTGAGATTTGGAGACCTTGTACCGGTTATGTTGCCTTGTCTGCATTGGCGGATCACCAGTCCAGTAGAGGGGAATGCTTGTCATGCGCCATCTCGTTCGGTTAGATCCTTCCATCTCTTACTATTTGCTTGATGTCTGTTTTCATGATACCTTGATTTATATTTTGTACATACACTATCATTTGTTCATGCTCCTTAATTTTGCTTTATGCACATTGTACATATTATCTCCATGATGCCTATTTTTGTCTGATATTCATCTATGGCTCTCTTTGTCCCTCTGTTACCGCTGTTTGAGTCCAAGGGAAGGACATGTGGTTGACTATACAGTCATACATTGCATTTTGTTCCTTAGAATTTTCTAACTCTTTGCACGATCCCCTATTTACCCTATAGGTTGATTACCTTAGGATGTACATACTCAGACTATAGTTTCCCTTAGGATAACTACTCAGGATAGTTTCCCTTAGGATGTTCAACTTTAGACAACTCACAATTAGTCTCCCTTTTTCTCCCAAGAGAGATTAGACATGAGTCATTCCTAGTTGAAATGTAATTCTCCTACCCATGACATAGTTGAGAAAGATGTAGATTCTTTTCCGCTTGAGAGAGGTATGTGGCATACTCGTTGATCTGATATCCGAGTCAGAGCCCTTCTCTTAATGTGAGGCAAAGATCCATCTTCCGCATGTTTGTGGTAGTTAAGTTGAGTATTCTACTTAAGATGACAAATTGTCTCTTCTCCTAACCAACCAACAAACATTGCTTTTACCCGTAGTTGTTCGAACTACGGACACTCTGATTTCTCAAAGTTCCTTTTGTGAATACGTAGGTACAAGGTCAATCCTTGGCGAGCAACCTTTTCTTTTCTCAACCTTTTCCTTTTTTACTTTGTTTACCCTTATTGAGGGGAACTACGAGTGCTCTGATTCTTTTAGACAAGATACGTAGGCACGAGATGCGACGTCTTAGCGAGCACATTTAGTGTATATACCCCTAGGTATTTTCTTTTCACCCTTTAGCAGATAAATAACTGATAACACAATAAATCAAGAGGTTCCTGAAGAGTACTACAGATATTTAGGGTGCTAATACCTTCCCTTTGTATAACCAACCCCCGAACCTTAGATTCTCTCTTGCTTTGCATTGCATTGAATATTTATGGGTTATTCATTCTTTTTCCCTTCCCTTGGATAAATTAAAGATCGGTGGTGAATTATGATTTGTGATTGAAGTTAATTCAATAGCTTGATATCCGATTCTCACCGCGACACATATACTTTCATTATAGTTGTGTGTATATTATGCTATTTCTGCTATTTATGTGTGTATACTGAGCCATTTTCAAAATCCTTCTATACTCTTGAAAATTTTCCAATAAGAATTTTGATTGATCGTGTGGAAAATTATATTTAGTGCATGTGAAAAGAGATTTAAGGACCCTAGGAAAATTCAGTAAATTAGTTTTGTCCTGACACCTAGAATCTTCCTTTACGATATTGATTAAACTTGTTTTGACTTGTAACCTCTGAGATATATGCTTGTCTTCTGAGTAGTTTACATCAAATGGTCTGCCATAAAATTTTATTTGCATACTCCATTTTATCTAGTTAAGAAAAGGCAATACCTAAAAATATATGTGTGAGTAAAGGATAAAAAATCAGAGTAAGTCAAGTATGCCCTAAACTGGTCACCCTTCTCAAAAGTTAGTTTGTTCCTTGAATTTGAATAAATTAAAAGAAAATCTTCACAACCATGCTTACCTATATGTTATGATTCCTATGTCGATGAAATCCCTTAAACTTATCATTCAAGTGTTTGAAAAGGAAAAAAGTCAAGAATATAGATTTAGAGTTAAGTCTCTTTTGTAATCAATACCTCCGAGGGAGATTCTAGTTGCGTCTTCACAAAACCTTTGGACCGAACATGTAATGGATGAATTAACCTTAAATTGATGTGATCATTGATTCTTGTATGATTATTTGCATTTGACTATCATGAACTCTAGATTAAAATCGTTGGCCTTTGTTTAAAGTATTTCAACGCAGGTCAAATTGTTTAAGGGCAAGCAATGATTCATGTATGAAGGCTTTACTCATTGGCTTTTAGAATTCTTTTGAGTATGTTTTTATATTTAAATATGAGTTATTTAATCTATTTTTGCTACTTTTAAGCTTGTTTGTGTGTTTTCTATGCTTTTCAGGCAGAAAATACCATACAAACAAAATAGAAGCCAAGATGGGTCAAATGAACAAAGATCATTGAAGAGCCATTACCCATATAAAAATTAGAGGCCCATTATGGTTTGGTCGTAGCACCCGCTACGGGCCGTAGTGGCCCGACACTTTCCCCATACAAAATAAAAGGAGCTACTACTATCTGATTGTAACAACCCTAGTATTTGGTTATAGACTCCTTTTTTCTATAAGACTTTTTCTTGCCTCTTCCCATTCCAAATATTTTATTCTATTTAAAATGTGTCTTGAAGGCCAATAATGTTAATTTAGTGTTGTAATCATTTGTGATGACCTATAAATGGCCAGGATTTGGCGAGAAACATATACATTATCTAGAACTCAACTTTATTTTTGTACTTTGTTTCTTGCATTTTGCATTCAACTTGTTGTTGATTTGTTCAATACTCTATTGGAGTGTTTTAATAAAATTTTGTTTCCTTCGTTAATCAGGTTCTGTTTTCTCTATTATGATTATTATCATGTATGCAATTTACGTTATTGTAGCTTTACAAATTTCCATGTCTAAGTAGATCTTTAGGGGCTAAGAGTAATAGCACCCTAATTTTGTTTCTGTTTTATTTATTTTTCTTTAGAGCTTAACTTTTAATGTGTGTATATTAGAAGAAAAATAAAAAATAAAAATTAAGAGTTTTACTACCCTTATTTAGGAAAGTTAAAAAATTTTAACTTTATGTTTTATTTCATTTTTAGTGCATTTTTATCAATTTTTTATTGTTTTTACCCTTTTAGAAACTAAAGAAAATACAAAAAAGTTATACTTTAATTTTATTTTCTATTATTATTATTATTATTATTATTTTTATTATTTCTTTTAAAATTACAAAAAAGTCAAAGCAATCAAGATTCTTGCTTTTTTTTCACAATTTCCCCATTTGAGTAAAGCTTACATTCTCCCTTCTTTTTGGCATAGTGTGTCCATAACCATTTGCATGTTGGAAACTTTACACACTAGACAATGCATTGTGCTCTTGTTTGCTACATAATGGAGCCATTTTCTCACAATGAACAAACACAAAAAACCATAAAAAAACACAAACCCTAAGTTGACACCATATAACCTTACTTATGGCCTTTGAAGAAGGAGGTTAGAAAGTTGAAAGAGAGGGAGGCTTAGAGAAAAAAAGAAGAAGGTTGGTAAGCAAGAAATTAGAGTTTTTAGAGGCTAAACACTATAACAAAGAACCAGAAAAATTAAAATTTCAAACACTACCATAACACTATTCATCATCTTCCTCACAACAATAACAACCTCACGCCACTATTTTCACCTTGTCCAACAACAAACTCATCCTCTCCAAATTTCTATGCTAAGAGTTTTTAATATTCCTTTCATTATCATTCAAAATGTAGTTTGTACAACTAGCATGTCTTTATGGGGTATTTTATGGGAATATTTATGTTTGTAATATTTTGTAAATATTGATGTATATATTCATGTAAAGTAGGTATAATTATGTTATACTAGTAGTTTAGAGTTAGTTTGGAAGTAGTATTCATGTAAATATCCTTTGTATATTATTGTTTCAATAAATAAAAATGAGAGAGAGAGAGATAGAGAGATAGAGAGAGAGAGAGAGACAAAGACAGAGACAGAGAGAGAGAGAAAGAGAGACTGTGTGTGTGTGTGTGTGAGAGAGAGAGAGTTAGAGTTAGAGTTGGGTGTTGGAAGCTTCAAAAAGCAAACAAAATACAACATGGGCACACTGACGAGCATCAGCGTCATGATGAGTCAGTCGTCATCGCAGTTTGTATCTGTGACGTTTCAACCGTCACCTGGCTTTAAGAGCATAAGCGCACCCGTAGCCATCAAGTGATGACAGCCATTTTGTTTGGGCTTGGTGACGACCATCCCATTACAACGGATGATGATCATCACCACTGCATGATTTAGTGACCGTTTAAACCGTCACCAGAGTGACAGCCGTCACCCTGGTTTGAACCATCACAAACCAAAAACAAATTTGTATAAAATTGTTTTTTTTTTTGTTTTTGTTTCACTACTTATCTTATTTTCTTTTTTCTTTTAACACTTTCAAAATTTTTATAAATAAATATGGATTAAAAAGGAATGATCGGGTGTACACTTTTTTATCCTCGAATAATCAAACACGAGTTGTACGATTCATTTTAGTTCGGGCATTCGTCTTCCATAAAAAATATAATCATAAAAATATTTGTAATCTCGTAATTATATTCGAATTAAAAGGGAAAAAATTATGTGCACACTTTCTTATTCCTCGAATAATTGAACGCGAGGCACACACCTCGTATTAGTTCGAGCAATTGTCTTCCGCACACTAATAACGATCTTTAATATTTTTACAAACAAAATTCGATTAAAAAGGAATAATCGGGTGCACACCCTTTTATCCTCGAGTAAACAAATGTAAGGAGCACACCTTGTTTTAGTTTGAGTACTTGTCTTCCGCATAAAAACAGTCACAACCGACCAACTTTATTTTACGCCCATGCGCGACCAAACAATTTTTTTAAACAAACTTCACTGCCCAAGCGCGAGTCTTCTTCCGCCATAGCACAATTAAACTCCTTTTTGCAATTAAAATCAACCAATCCACACTTTTTTGCTGCAAGAAATATGTAGCTTTGAATTCCCCATCGCACCTAGGGATACGTAGGAGCGAGGTTCAAAGTTTTGTCAAGCACACTAATAAAAACCTTTTTTAGTCCTTTTTTTTTATTTTCTTGTAAACACTTTTAATAATTAGAAGAAACCTAACAATTATTTAAAAATTAATTAAACGATTATCGTTGGTTACAATGGATGTCGCGGGGTGCTAATACCTTCCCTACACATAATCGACCCCCCAAAACTAAATTTGGTTACGGTGTCCTTATTTTTGTTCTTCAAGAGTTTTATCGAAGTTTCCCTTTAAAAAAATAAAACTTTGGTGGTGACTTAATTGTCATTCAAGTGTCTTCACACTCGAGTATTTTGAGATCCGTGACATCTAGTGACTTCACTAGGGACCATATAGGGTCAAACCTAGTTTTTTTAGTAGGATCTGAATGTTAGATTTATTTATGTTTCAATTTATGTTTTTAATGTTTTATTATTATCTTGCCTTATTTTTATTAATGGTATGTGTTATATATCTCTGTATATATCCATCATGTTATGGGTTTGGGATTGTTACTCGAGTGAGGCTCTACTCCTGAGCTTGAAAAAAAACCTAAGTTTAAGTCCAAAGATTGTGTAGTGTTAGCCCCCAACATGAACATTTTGTATGTTTAGCATGAAGACTCCACCTAAAGTAGATCTTTTTCGTGAATATTGTCATAAAATGGCTAGCCCATTGTTATGACAAAATTCTGACTAAGGTTTTTAACTCTAGGAACCTTTTAGAATCGTTTTTGAATATGGAGGTTGCGTAGTGTTAGCCACTGAGGTGCACACATTGTATGGTTGACATGGAGACTCTTCCTAGAATAGATCTTTTATGGAACATTTTGGACTAAGATCCATGACTCTATACACCTTATCAAAAATCCTAGAGCCAACTTTTGTGAGTTATTAGGGGAGAAAATACTTAGAACTATTTTATCATAAGGAGACTTCCTATTTAGGTTGTTCTGTCACCCAACTACCCATACAATCCAAAATCCATGTCTTCCTAAGCCCACACATGACAATGCATTCATCTTCATAAAAAAAATCTTTTATCATATTATATTCACATAATATCAAACAAAAAACTTATTTTCTAAATATAGCATATTACATTCATACTTAGCATATTGCATCCGTAAAAGCAAAACGAAAAACATATTGCATCTGAATCCATAACATTTTCTTGCATCCATTATTTTCATCTAAAACTCATTCTATAACATTCTAAACCCCAACGCATAATTTATAAAACATGCAGAATAAAAGAATACTAAGGGTGTCATATTTCTCAGCATAACATTTCAAATTGTCTCATAAATATAAAATCAACTTTAATTAATCATAAAATAGTTAATTCAACAGCTCGCAGAAAAAAATACAAAAAAAGTATTCCTTAACTCAATGTTACATTATCAGAGCGATACGCAGAAAACTAAACAACTGATAAGATTCATCGACAAAACAGAAAATAAACGCAGTAAAGAGGCCAACTATGCCATTTCCCCAAAACAACAACTGCTCACTAGTCTCTACTTGAGAATATGCATAACAAACATAAAAAATAATACGAAAACAAACAGAAAAGGGGTGAGAAATACATTCCATATATTAGCAGTGTATAAGAAGCAATTGTAGTATATTATCTCAGTTAAATCAATCATACAAATCCAACAATAGAATAATTAATCAACAATTGAAGTTATGTATGAAATGTATTCTTCTCCTCTACTTCCATGCACGTGGTACCAATATTTCAGATATTTAGAGGTGGGTTACTAAAGGATCTGACTCGTCACTTGGATCGAAGTCCTACTTGTCACTAGATCAAAGTTCTACAGTCACTTGCCTGAATTCCTAGCTACCTCTGATATACATGATGCATGAATGCAAAAAATAATACAAATTGTCATCCACAATCCTCCAACCCCAACTCTCATAAATGGATATAAGTCCTACACATCACTGGTTCCTTTGAACCTAAAACTCAGCATAAATCATCGCCAATGCAAGGCCACATCAATGGTTCTTCTGAACTAAAACATCTCAACATAAACTTAACATTTTTCATCTTCATGAGATATTCACCATAATAATCAAAATATATAAACTTAACATTTTTACTCTTCATGAGATCCATCTGTCGCCGCCATGCTACCCTCCGCCGTCGACTTCCAATGACCCACCGCCGCTGACCTTCGGACATCCGCCATCGGCGTTGTCGATCTTCAACGCGACTTTGATATAGTGACCTGTCGCCACTGCGCGGCTGATTCTGTAAGAATCTGTCATGCCGCCTAACGGGCATCCATATCGTGCGTCGTGGCTATGCCACACACCGCCGCTGACTGTCATCGGCTCCTTTCCGCGGCTTCGCCACTATCGCTGATTTCCTGATGCGGCACCACCACACAACAATGATCCCGATTATGTGATTTTCTGTTTTGGTCGATTATTCTTCTTTCCCCGACTTTTCTAAATTTTTAACATTTTTCAATTTTTCTCTCTGAAATAACTCCAAAATTTTATATTTTTAATCTCATGGGGGTTCAAACTCAAAAATTAACATTTGCTCATCATAACTCAAAACTCATCAATCACAAAATCTCAACACATATCATGTTAGGGGAAAGCCCTTTTTGAGGATTTGGAGGCCCATAAGGGGGAGCTGGAGGCACTAAAGAAAAAACTCGATAATGTTTTTAATGAAGGACTCATAACTGTCTACGACACTGTCAAAAATGTTGTTAACTAGTTGAAGGTATTTTGCTCGGGTATTTAGGATCCTAGGGAGAAGACAAACCCATAGAAGGTGGTTGTTGTATGAGAGATTGTTAGTGATACTGAGGAGAATGTGAAATGAATTTGTAGTCTTTTGATTGAGTCTTTGTGCTTTGAGTGCCATTGAAGTTATGTAATGATGTTTCTTTAGACAAGATTTTATTTTTCTTGATAATTTATTTACTTATTTTTATACTTATGTGATTTTGTTTCATCGTATATCCTCCTACGATTTTGTTTCATCGTTTATCCGCCTACAATTTTGTTTAATCGTTTGGCTACCTATGATTTTGTTTCATAGTTTATTCTGCCTATGATTTTGTTTCATTATTTATCCACCTATGATTTTGTTTCATTGTTTACCTACCTTTGACGTCACCGAGGATCGTGTTAAGCCTTGTTTGAGGTCAATGTATTATGGGTTCCACCGCCTACGGTATGTAGTGGCTAGCTACCAAGAGGGTGTGTGCCAGTTGTGGCTTAGTGCTTCATAACAACTTCATAACCTACTTTCTTTAATAGAAATTGACATATTTCAACAAATAATATCATATTATTCATATCAAAATATTACACAAGAGGATAACTAATCATTAAACTTTGGGTAAACCTTGGAATACTTAACAAAAATATTATTTAAGTGTTGTAGCATTCCACGTTCTTAGGATGGATTCCTTGGTCAAAGTTTCCAGAGTGCAGGCTCTGCTTCATGTACTGGTCTTGACCCCTAAACGGTTCTTCCCAAATTGGCTTCAAGTTTCCGGTCTCTAGGGTTTTTTCCTTTGATGACAGTGAATATTAAAACAAGAACCTCACGTTTATGTTCTTAGGGTCGTACTTGCTTCTTTTATTTGATTACTGACGCTTTCTTGACGAAGGCGCTCATGAGAGTGGTGGAAGCCTTTATCTCTTCTATGAAGTATACCTCATTTGTAATTTCTTTGGCATTGTCCTTTTCTGATAAGATGGTGTGCCGTTCTCCGGCTCAGTTCTTCTACTTCGACTAGGATGATAGATTTAGTCTCCTAATTTAGTCGAAAAGGAGTCTCTTCGATTGTTGAATAGGGTGTGATTCGGTATGCCCAAAGGGCGTGTGAGAGATCATCCACCTAGTTTTCCTTATCCACTTCAAGTCTTATCTTTAACCATCTCAAAACTACTCAGTTCATCGGTTTGGCTTGTCCATTTATCTAAGGCATTTCTAATGATGTGAAGTGATGTTTTACTTTTAAGTCATTTAAATGTTTCTTGTAGTTCCTATTTGTAAACTCTGTTCTATTATCTGTCACATGGACTTGAAGGTGTTTGTAGCAGTTAAATTTGTCAATGCTTCTAATTCAATCCAATTGGTAAATTAATCTACTCCCATGATCATAAATATAAGTTGCCCTGGTGCCAAGGGGAAAGAGCCGAGAATATCCATCCCTCATTGTGAAAAAGTCCAAGGTGATGCTAACATACGTAATTCTGACGGGGGTGTTGTAAATATCTATGCGCCATTAGCATTGATTACATTTATTCACATATTCTTTGGCATCCTTGACCATGGACGACTAATAGTACCCAACCTTGAGAAATTTCTTGGCTAAAGCTCGAGCACCTGAATGTTGTCCGATAATTCCTTCATGCACTTCAGCGAGAGGGTAGGAGAATTCTTCTCCTTCTAAGAATTTAAAAATAGGGGTCAGAAATCCCCTTCGATACAAGGTTCCTTCTATCAAGAAGTATTAACCGACTATTCTTTTATGAAGGCGTGTTCAGCCGAGTTGGTGGGCGGTGTTCCTTGTTCGATGTATATTGCAATGGGTGATATTCAAAGGGGTGGTGTGGTGCTGTATATATCCAAAAATTTGACCTTTGGAGCTTTGATATTGAGAATTTTATAGTTTCTTTGATGAATGTGTGGTGTACCTTAGATGCCCTAGTGCTTGCAAGTTTGGATATTATGTTAGCTCGGGTGTTCTACTCTCATGGTACTTGCAAGATCTCTGATGATTTAAAATTTGCAAGATTTTCTCTGGTTAAAGTAATCTATCGATGTAGGAATGAATCTTTGGTGTTAGCTTCTCCTTTGAATTTTGAGACCATGAGTTGGGTGTCCGTTCTCAACGTAACGCTTTTTGCCCCCACCTCGGCGACTAATGTGAGTCTGACAACAATTGCTTTATACCCGAATTGATTATTGGTGGAAGAAAACATAAACCATAGAGATAATTTATTTATCATGCTGACTTTTTTCTCTAAGATTAGGCCAAATCCACTTATTCAACTATTGCATGACCCATTTGTAAACATTATTCAGGTATGAGTTTGCCATGGCATGTCTTGGTTCAATTTTGTAATGAAGACCGCGGACAACTATGCTTTTAGTGATTTCCTTGATTCAAAGCAATCATCGAGTTCAAGTGTCACGATAGAACACTACTACTGAATACATATTTCAGAACGGTTGGGAGAAGGATTCCATCCTGGATGGTGGCCCGTGGTAAAGAAGAGTGTGGTTGTATGTGCCCTCTTTACCCACAACGAACTTCTAGCCATACTAAAAACACAAAATCGCATAACATACCACTATAATTGTATAAATCAACCATAGTCAAAGGTTGAGGTCAGGGGTTCGATACCTAGTGCATGGATTTTCATATATTTCAAAACACTTCACTACGGTCCTAGATTCTAACCATGGTGAAAGACTTAGCGCACAACATTTCGCCAGGGTCCTAGATTCTAGCCGTTGTGATATGCTTACTTGAGTTTATCATAACTTATGTAGAATGCTTATTTCACCAACTGCGCACTAAACATATAACCTTTTCATCTAATTTAAAAACCAATAATATGATAAATAAAGTTATATTAGAATAACAAGTTACACTAATCAATGTTGTACGAGTTTCATACAACTCATTATTCACATTTTTCTCTTTAACAATTAGAACTTGTTTCAGTTCTTCTAATTATTCTGCTATCACTTCCTTCACCACTAGTTCATTTTAAAAATATAATTTACTTTGTATACAAAATGAGAGGTGAAGGAAGTGATAGCTGAAGAACTACAAGTATTGAATCAAGTTCTAACGGTTAAAGAGTAAAATACGACTAATAGGCTGCAAAAATCTTGCAAAACAATTATAAATGTAAGTTGTTTTCTAATATAACTTAATATCTCATATTATAATTTCTAATTCAATTCAAAAGGTTATATATATTAAGTAAGGGGTTGGAAAAACACCCAATTTATATATGATATAATAAACCCATCTTGTATGGCATGTTGATTGAATGTAATGAAAGTTGCAATGTACAAGTTATATCATTGAAAATAACAAAAACATCAACAATAGCACAAACATTTACAACATACCTCAACAAAAATATCAACAATACAACATTCACAATAACTTACCTTAAACAAAAACATAACTTAACAACAACATAAAATCTTTATTTACAAAAAAAATCATCAACAACATACAACTTTTTATCAAAAACATACCTTAACAACAACATACAACTTTTATCAACAAAACTAAAATAATCAAAAACATACAACTTTTATCAACCAAAACGTACCTTAACAACAACATGCAACTTAATTTTATCAACAAAAATTAAATCATCAACAACATATAAATTTTATCAACAACAACATACCTTAACAATAACATACACCTTTATCAACTTTTATCATATATGAGCCAAACAAAACCATCAATATACCTAATAGCAATATTAACATTAGCACAAACAACAACAACGTAAATACTGAATTAATGATGTCGACTCTTGATGCGGGGGATTAGATCTCCAATGCAATATCGTGGGAGAGGAATTCCAAAGTTAGCACTTTAACACCTGAGTTAATGGATGAGCAAAAGGAGGATAGATTGAATTATGATCAAAATCGTAACTTTGCTAGCACACATAGAGATTTCTATAAGGTAAATTAATAGTGGTAATTAGGTATAAGCATTATCAAGCATGTGGCCAATCCATAACAAATTTTAAATCAATTAATTAGCCTACTTCTAATCATTCTAACATTATTTATTATTGTTGAAATTGAAACAAAATTAATCCAAATACTGAATTAATATTTATCAACAACAACATACCTTAACTATAACATATAACTATGCATGGAAAATTCTTTCTTCTTGAGACAATGAAGAACGAAGGTGATCTTGAATTAGAAGATTTTGTTGAGATTATAATTCCTTGTGTCGAAGCAAGTGTAGCTCGACAGAAACAAGGATGGGCCGAAATTAACCTAGTGTGTGTGTCGAGTTGTGTTAGATGTCGAAGTGTCGAAGCAGGTTACTTGACATAAGATTTTGACTTAGACCAAAATAGAAATTTGCGGGCTTTTGTAAATTTGGGCTTTACCTTAGGGAGCAAGGTAGCACAACAGAAAGTGCAGTTGCACAGTTGAATAATTTTTTTCCTCAGTTTGACAGCAGAGAGTTACTCTGCAGAAATCATCTCCTCTTCCCCTATTTTGCTAAACCATAATCTTCTTTCTTATTTAGTTTTCTTTCTTTCTTCTTCCATTAACAATTAATCGCAAAATCATTCGTGCAATCAAGGTGTGATTGTTTCACTTGAGTGAAGAGTGACGAACAAAGGATTTCGATTAGGTTGATTGAATCTTGTTCATCAAGATTGATTAGGAATTCTCAAAGTTTTGGGTTAATTCCAAAATCTGGTATCTAGAGCACTAGATGAGCAATTCATGGGATGAAAATCACGATGGTGATGAATCATCCAAACGAGTATTTTTCGGCGAGTCTTCTGATTCTCAAGAACAATAATTATGAGAATTGGTGCAAGTAAATGAAGGTGCTTTTCTGTTATTAAGATCTTTGGGATCTTGTGAAGGAAGGAGTAACACCGCTTGCAAAAAATGCGTCGGATCAAGAAAAGGCTGCATACAAAGAATTAAAGAAGAAAGATTATAAATCTCTCTTTATAATTCATCAACGAGTTGATCAAGATAATTTTTAAAAGGTTAGTGATGTAGAATCAACAAAAGAAGCATGGGAAATCTTGGAGAAATCATTTATTGGCGCAGAGCAGGTGAAAGAGGCGAGGTTACAAACTCACAAAAGGACGTATGAATTGCTTTAGATGGAAGAAAGTGAAAGCATAACTGATTTCTTCACTAGGGTTACTAAATTAGTGAATCAAATCAAAGTATGTGGAGAAGTGTTGACATTAAGATCAGTTGTTGCAAAGATCTTGAGGTCATTGGCTCCAAAATTCGACCATGTGGTAGTAGCCATAGAAGAGTCGAAATATTTGTCAACATTGACAAAGGAAGAGCTTCAAGGGACTCTTGGATCTCATGAACAAAGGATGGATGAATGATCTGTAGGAACGTCAAAGAGTGACATGGCTTTACAGGCGCAATCATCAAGAAGAGGCCACAATAATTCGACTGGTCGAAATCAGCAAGAAGGAAATTGGTCGAATCAGAGAAAACCCTGGAACCAAAGCAACCAAAGAGGTGGTGATGCAGGTAGAGGAAGTGGTGGTGGTCGAAAACCTGACAAAAGTCACATTCAGTGTTACAATTGTCAGAAGTATGGTCACTATTTTAGTGATTGCCCAGAAAAGAAGAAGAATCAAGAAACTAATACAAAGTTGGCGAAACATGAAGAAGAAGAGATGTTGTTGATGGTCACAACAAGAGATAAAGAAAGATTCCTGGACCAATGGTACTTGGACTCAGGATGCTCTTCATATATGACTGGTAGGAAAGATTGGTTTGTCAACATAAAGCCCTCAATGAAGAACATGGTAAAATTTGCAAATGACAATACTCTAGCAGCTGAAGGTATTGGTGATATTCTGATTATGAGGAAAGATGGCAAGAGGTCAGTAATTTCCAATGTATCGTACATACCAGGCATGAAGAGTAATTTGCTTAACATAGGGCCTGGTCGAAAAGAACTACAAGGTTTCAATCGAAGACAAGATGATGAGAGTTCTTGACTCAGGTGGTAGGTTAATCTTGAAGGCACCGATGTCTCAAAATAGAACCTTCAAGATTGAACTCAATGTGATGGAGCATACATGCCTTGCAACTTCAACCAATAGAGTTGAATGGATATGGCATTATAGACTTGGCCATCTCAATTTAAAAGATATCATAGATTTGAAGAGAACAAATATGTGAAGAATGTGTGTAGGCGAAGCAACATAAGAACAACTTCAGCAAGGACGAAGGAAGCAAGTCGAAGGCAATTCTTGAAGTCATATACTCTGATGTATGTGGTCCTATCCAGGTGGATTAGATTGGAGGTAACATATACTTTTTCACTTTCATAGTTGATTTCAGTTGAAAACTGTGGACTTACCTGATCAAGAAGAAAAATGAAGTGATCGAGGTATTTTCCAAATTTAAATCTATTGTCGAAAGACAAAGTGGTCGAAAGCTAAAGATTGTGAAGAATGATGGTGGTGGAGAGTATGTGTCGAAAGATTTCGATGCATTGTGTGAGAAAGAAGGGATTGTGCATAAGGTGGTGCCACCCTACACTCCATAATAGAATAAAACTGTAGAAAGGAAGAATAGAACCATCATGAATATGGTGAGAAACATGTTGAAATACAAGCATCTACCCAAAGAATTATGAGGAGAAGCTGTGTCGACTGCAATATACATCTTCAACAGATGTCCAACGAAAAAGCTAGAAGGAATTACGCCAGAAGAATATTGGTCTGGTGTCAAGCCTAGCCTAAGTCATTTGAAGGTGTTTGGATCTATAGCACATAGACATGTGCTAGATCTTTTGAGAAGAAAACTTGATGAGAAGTCGATTCAAATGATCTTGATAGGATATCATTCAATTAGAGGATATAAGTTATTCAACCCAGTGAATAAGCAAGTAGTGATCAGCAGGGACATGATCATAGACGAGCTTAAAGAATGGGATGGGAATGAGAATGTTAAGAAGGATTTAGTGAGAATCTTATGTGAAGAACCAGCAAGTGAAGTTGAAAGAGAAGTTCGACAAGAAGAAGTCAGAGGTGAAGCAGGCCCAAGAAGACCTCAACGAACAAGACACATGCCTGCAAGGTTGCAAGATATGTGATTACATCAGATGATGTGGTCGATGATGAAGGTGAGCTGATACACTATGCTTTCTATGCAGATGTCGAACCATTCAATGCAGTTGAGGCATTGAAAGATTCGAAGTGGGTGAATGAAATGAGTGAGGAACTAGAATCCATCGAAGTCAATAACACTTGGTCACTTGTCGAATTTCCTAAAGACAAGAAGGCAATTGATGTGAAGTGGGTATACAAGGTGAAGTTGAATCCCAAAGGAGAAGTAACTCGACACAAGGAGAGACTTGTGGAGAAAGGATTTCTTCAGAAAGAAGGAATCGACTTCGACAAAGTTTTTGCACCTGTTACTAGGATCGAAACAATCAGGTTGGTTGTTGGTCTAGTAAACATGAATAATTGGTAGATATGTCAAATGGATGTGAAATGTGCATTTATGAATGGTCCCTTAGATGAAGAAGTTTATATCGCACAGCCAGCTGAGTTTGTGAAACAAGGCAAAAAATGAAAGGTGTATAGGTTGGATAAAGCCTTGTATGGACTTAAGCAAGCTCCAAGAGCTTATAATAAGAAGATAGATAGCTTTCTAAGGGAGAAGAAATTTGTGAAGTGCACAACTGAGCATGAAGTATATGTAAGGAGAAGCAATAGTGAATTACTTATACTGTGTCTCTATGTTGATGACCTATTGATAACAAGAAGTTGCAAGAAGGAGATCGAAGACTTCAAACATGACCTAAGTGAGGAGTTTGAAATGTCAGACTTGGGAAATCTCTCATACTTCCTTGGTATCGAATTCTACAAGAGCAATAGAGGTTTGATGATGCGTCAAAGAAGATATGCAGGCGAAATACTCAAGAGAATTGAGATGCAAGATTGCAACCCAACTTCGACTCCAGCTGAGCCAAGACAGCAACTATCGAAAGATTCAGATGAAGATAATGTCGACCCAACCCAAAATAGAAGACTTATTGGGTCATTAAGATACATTTTTTACACAAGGCCTGACTTAACATACAGTGTAGGTATGGTAAGTAGTTTCATTCAGAATCCAAAAGTATCACACCTAGCAGCGACGAAGAGGATACTAAGGTATCTTGAAGGAACTCTTGACTCTGGCTATTTGTTTCATGCAGCCGATGATTGAAAACAATGCAAGTTAGTGGGATACACCGACTCAAGTTGGTGTAGTGATGCTGAAGATAGAAAATACAAAGCTGGCTATGTATTTATGCTAGGTGTTCCACCAGTTGCTTGGAGTTTGAGAAAAGAGCTAGTAGTGGCATTGTCGTCGTACGAAGAAGAATACATAGCTGCTTCTCACTATACATGTCAAGCAAAGTGGATGGTGAACCTAGTTGAAGAGATTACATCGAAGAGTCATGGTGCAATTACCATGAAGATTGACTGCATGTCAGCTATAAACCTGACGAAGAATCCGATAGCACAAGGGCGAAGTAAACACATCGAAATAACGTTCCAATATCTTCGAGAGCAAGTAGCAGATGGGAAGATGAACTTGGAACATTGCAGAACTGAGAATCAGATTTCGTATATCATGACGAAAGGAGTGCAAGTTAAAGTGTTCAAGAAGCTAAGGTCTATGATGAATATAGATAGCTTAGACACAATGAATTAGGTGGTGTGTTGAGATTGTAATTTCTTGTGTCGAAGCAAGTGTAGCTAAACAAAAACTAGGATCTGTCAAAATTAGCCTAGTGTGTGTGTGCGTCGAGTTATGTTAGATGTCGAAGTGTCAAAGCATGTTGCTTGACACAGGATTTCGACTTAGACCAAAATAGAAATTTTGGGCTTTTGTAATTTTGGGTTTTACCTTAGGGAGTAAGGTAGCTCAATTATAAATAGAGGCAGTAACCCATATTTTGAGTAAGAAGAATAGAGAATAATATTGTAACACACAACAGAAAGTGCAGTTGAACAGTTGAATTATATCTTTTATCAGTTTGAGAGCAGAGAGTTACTCTGCAGAAATCATCTCCTCTTCCCCTATTTTGGTAAAGCCTAATCTTCTTTCTTATTCAGTTTTCTTTCTTTCTTCTTCCATTAACAATTGTTGCGCAAAATCATTCTTGCAATAAGGGTGTGATTGTTTCACTTGAGTGAAGAGTGAAGAACAAGGGATTTCAATTAGGTTGATTGAATCTTATTCATCAAGATTGATTTGGAATTCTCAAAGTTTTGGGTTAATTCCATTGCGATGAGGAAGACAACACACCAATGCCATCACTAACATCATTGTCATCGTTAAGGAGGAATCCAACAACAACACTATCTGTTTCAGCCCAAATATTCACCTTTATATAGTCATCACATTTACTCTACATAAATTTTTTCCCATGCATCTACAATAAACTCCAGTTTCCATTATTGTTGATGTTGGTGTTCTTGTTGTTTTTGTGGTTGTTGTTGAATGTGTGTGATAACACTTGATTAATCTTTTGTTATAGTTGTTGTTGTTGTTGAATATGTATGTGATAACATTTGATTAATCTTTTGTTGATGTTGATGTTGTTGTTGTTATTGAATGTGTATGATAACATATTTCTATTCATGGTTATATGTGGAAATAATAAATGAAAGAGTTTGTTGTTGTTGTTGTTGTTGGTGGTGTTGTTGTTGTTGTTGAGGTTGTTGTTGTTTTTTAACGTAGATGTCGTCTTCATCGTATTCTTCATCTAGTGGTAACGAAACTATGACAAGTGAAACTAGTACAAATGATACTTAAAATAAAAGTTCACAAAGAGGTGCCACAATGCTTGCCAAATTCAAAAAAGTCCACAACATTGGTAAAAAAAAATTCGATCGCGTTTGATACATACTACAGAGTAGTTCATGGTGAAAAAAATTCGCTTTTTAAGAGTTATGTTGCGTTCCTTGGACGTAGCAAAGTCAGTATATTGATAGATAATTGGAAACAAGCGCCACGGACTGTCAAAGATAGCATATGGACATGCATTAAGGTATTAATTTTAATTTTCATCTATTCGATACGACTTTCTATAATTTTTAATGCATTCTTATTGATTTAAATGTAGTTGACTTTTAAGTTTACGGATGATAATAAGTATTTAAAAAAAGGTGGGTAAGTCATGCTGGTACGTGTTGTAGGAGCTTTAAGTCATGACTCACGCGTGACTACATTAGAAAGCCTAAGCTTGGTCTTTAGCATCCATGGGTGAGATATAGTTATTTTTCGAAGAAGGTTTGGAAAAAGTTTGCGAATGACTGTCGTTTTGAGAAAATCATGGTTAGTGTTAGTAATTTATCTTGATAATTTTTATGCTAATGATTTATAGATACTAATCATATTTTCACAATGTTTATAACAGGCTAAAAGTCAAGCAGGAATACAAAATAAAGTAAAAAACATTTACCCCCATAGATTGTCTCGTGGTGGTTACCTGAAACTAATAAAAACAATGATGAATGAAAAAAAACAACAAATGGGAGATGAGGACTCCATTAGTCATGATCGCAACCCATCTCCACCATTAAGACATGAGAAGTGGAAGAGGGCTTGACTAAGACCAAATAGATAGTATACCTTAGATGCATCAAGAGTAATTGTTGAGAAAATTGTAAGTATGATTTGTTGTGCGTATGTTATGTGTTATATAAATGTTGTGGTAATTACAAAATTAATATTATCATGCTGTTGTGTAGGATCTGTTGGTTGAGGAGGACCGTGGAGGCTCATTTGTTCCAGACCCACGACATGATATACTAGTAGAAGCTATCGGAACAGATGAACATGCTTTGCGCGTTCATGATATTGGAGAAGGCGTCGGCCTGAGATTATTCTTTGGTTCATCCAGAAAAAGCGCCGAAAGCACCAAATTACAAGCGCAAAAAGAAAGGATTACGGCTTTTGAGAAGCAGTTAAAAGAACAAAGGAAGATGTTAGAAGCAGAGAAGGAAAATCAGAGGAAAGACATGGAAAAGTTAGAAAAGTTAGAAGAGTTATATGCGATATGTGTTTTATCTGAAAAGTTAGAAAAAAATAGAAATATGTTTATTATGTATTGTATTCAAAACGAATATTATGTTGCAAAGAATAAGTGGATGCTTCCAACAGCATACGAATGAAAATGATGTTCATGTTGATGATCAATTTCCCGAAACAAATGTTGTTGTTGGTGCTAGCACAAAAGGTAGTAACTGTTCAGCCGCCCCCGCTCTAGAGGTCAATGAGATATTGGATCCATCTGCACATGAAATCACCACGTTATACCTGTTAGTTGTAGATAACGATGACCCGCTTTCTCTTACGCTTGATCATTTTCCAAAGATAGAGCTCTTCTATTCCCCTCCTAATGATATACGAGATCTTCTCTCTGGAAATCATTTGCTAGACGTAGAAATATTACAAGTTTGGTGCAAGTAATTATATAATTGGATGTGCATGTCATTATATATAGTACATTATCGTTTTTGTATTTCCTCACTTATTATTTGAATTTTGTTTAACCATTTAAAAACATTCATCGTGTTTGTATAGAATTAAATAAATCGAATATTTATGGCATTTTGGATCTATATAGTATTCGAAGGACAAATAATGATCCATAAGGGATTGAAGATTAAATAACAGAATAGTTAAGTGAGGGAGGAAAAGAATGTTACTTAGCACCATTTATCAAATCGTAAGTAATTTTGCAATTGTGGTTTATCTGTTATAGTAGTTTTGTTTTAGAAAATACTATATATAAATAGACTACATCTATTTTCTTTATATTTTTTTTCTTCATATTTCTAATGTGGGTCCCATCCAAAATTGGTGGGCCCCACATAAAAATACACTAAGGTGTATGTTGCTAATGCACACCTACATGGGTGTGCATTAGCATAACCCTATATATATATATATATATATAGGGTTCATATCATATGAGAATGTCATTTTTATGTGAGAACATGAGAATGAATCTGAACCATTAAATTTTGAAATAAATGGTGGATATTATGTGTGGGTTTTTTTTTCTCTCTCCTGCATTATTAAAATAAATGATGGAGGAGAGAGAAAAAAAAAAGGCCACACATAATCTCCACAATTTATTTTAAAATCTAATGGTTCAGATTCTCACATAAAAATAGCATTCTCATATGATACGTTCCCTATATATATATATATATATATATATATATATATATATATATATATATATATATATATATATATATATATATATGCTTGTGTTTATTCATTGATCATTGACAATTGATCAAATGTTACTAAAAAGTTTCATATAAACATAAACTTACCTATTAATAATATGCTTCATTTTAGGCTCAAGTGATTGATGTAATGAACACATCATCATTACCGTATGGGTCCTAAGTGATATGATGATCAATTGGCAATGATCAATGAATAAACACAAGCATATATATATATATATATATGCTTGTGTTTATTCATTGATCATTGCCAATTGATCATCATATCACTTAGGACCCATACGGTAACGTTGCTGTGTTCATTACATCAACCACTTGAGCCTAAAATGAAGCATATTATTAATAGGTAAGTTTATGTTTATATGAAACTTTTTTGTAACATTTTCTTTGACGTTGTATTTTGTTTAACGTGTAATATGTTTAAATCATTTTCAATGTACATTATTGTGCAGCGACACAATATCTTGCATGATAATAGAAAAAAATCCCAAATTTTGCTAACCAAATATAAATGGCTAAATTACTTGTGACATTAATTTATATATATTATTACATGCATGTGTGGTTATATCATTCATGAAATTAATGTTTAAATTTGTAGACGAGGAGACAACCAAAGTGATACGAGTGTGGGTATCATGTAATGAAACACATGTTAAACATTGTCGTTGCCGACATTATTGATTCATGGGATCAGGTACATATTATATATGTAATGAATTATTTACAATAACATATTATTGTTTAAGTTGGCTAAGATTATCATATATGTGTGATATTCATATTTTTGCACTTTTTTTTATAGACGTTTAACGATGTTACACCATTCCCCTACGAAGACTTTGTAGACATTCATAAAAGTTGGGTATATATCATCGATGTGCTTAAGGGTCCTCAAACATGAGTTTAATTTTTATATATGTTTGATATACATTTGAGTTTCATGATGTAAATAATATTTTTTTGGAATTGATGAAGTAAATAAATTTTTTTGGCTTTTGATCTACTTACCTTTGTAATATATGTATAAAATCATATTCATAATACAGGTACATAAATATAATGGGTTGGTAATGCAATAATATAATTAAAAAAAAACTAATAAATATTTTACAACGGTTTATACAAAGGAATGTGGTGATAGACAGCGCGTCTAATATAATTTTTCACTCAACTGCTGAGATTCGAACCCATGACCTCGAGACTATGTAACAACGATTTATACCAAGAACCATGGTTATAAGTAGAGCTCTACCTAGTATATCACAACGGTCATGCACCCGTAGTGGTATATAGCGAACTTACAACCATACGCTACTTCACGATGGTGGATCACGCGTGATGATATCCATTTTCTAACCGTTGTTTATATGTTTTCCATAGTAGAATTTATTATAACTTATGTAGAATGCTTATTTCACCAACTGCGCACTAAACTTATAACCTTTCAATCTGATTTAGAAATCAATAATATGACAAATAAAGTTATATTAGAATAACAAGTTACATTAATCAATATACAACTCATTATCCGTATTTTTCTCTTTAATAATTAGAACTTGTTTCAATTTTTCTAATCCTTCTACTAACACTTCCTTCACCACTAGTTCATTTTGCAAATATAATTTACTTTGTAGACAAAATGAGAGGTGAAGGAAGTGATAGTTGAAGAGCTACAAGCATTGAATTAAGTTTTAACGGTTAAAGAGTAAAATACGACTAATAGATTGCATAAATCTCGTAAAACATTGATAAGTGTAAGTTGTTTTCTAATATAACTTAATATCTCATATTATAATTTTCTAATTCAATTCAAAAGTTTATATATATTCAGTAAGCGGTTGGAAAAACACCCAATTCACATATGATATAATAAACTCATCTTGTATGACATGTTGACTGAATGTAATGAAAGTTGCAATGTACAAGGTATATCATTGAAAATAACAAAAACATCAACAATAACATAAATATTTACAACATACCTCAACAAAAGCATCAACAATACAACATTCACAATAACTTATCTTAAACAACAACATACCTTAACAACAACATAAAACTGTTATTAACAAAAAAACATTAACAACATACAAATTTTATTAAAAACATACCTTAACAACAACATACAACTTTTGTCATCCTCATATAAAACCCCGAAAACATGTCGATTATGACTCCAAAGGCACACTTTTCTATATTGAGCCTCATATTATAGTGTGTGACTCTTCAGAATATGCAGGTGATATGTTTATCGTGTAACCAGTCCTTGTTGATTTAATGATTATGTTTTCCATGTATATCTTTGGTGTTTCACCTATTTCTTCCTTGAAAACCTTATTCATCATCCTCTTATATTTTACCCCCACATTATTCAGGCTAAAAGGTATTCATCATCCTCTTGTTTGGCCATGAAGGTCATTTTCTCTATGTCTGGCTCATACATGGGTATTTGGATGTAGTTAGAATATGATTCATAAATGATATAAGTTTGTACCTTACTGAATTGTCCAACAACTTATCTATGTTTGGGAGCGAGTATGAGTCTTTTGGGTATGCGTTATTGAGATCAGTGTAATTGATGCACATTATCCACCTCCCACAAAATCTTTCTTGACCAACACTATTGGACAACCACTATGTGTATCTTACTTCAGAGAAAAATTTTGCATCCAACAAACCTTAGATCTTCTTGATGGTCACCTCGACCTTCTCAAGAGACTGACAGCTTCTCCTCTTAATTGATGGCCTGATATGCCCGACATATGTTAGGAATCTAATGGCGAGAGACGATGAAGAGATCAACGTTAGCTCTTAAGTATTCAATTAAACTTTTCTTAACATTGTTCAGTAATTCAGACCATATCTTTACTGACTATGGCAGATTATCATCTTAATAGAAAATTTTGAATTGAATATCTAGAATCGGCCTTAAGGCCTTCATCTTGATTCCGGCAGAGGGACCAAGTTCGTCGTTCTCTAGGGTTTAAGCTTCGTGCACGTGGAGGTCGACTTGGTTGGTTGCTTCCTAGGTCTCTTTCTTTCTCTTCTTAGGGACGACAATCATTGATGGGGAATTCTTCAATGTTACTTCATATATCTGTCATGCTTCACGTAGTTCGGCTTCAATTACAACTAACTTACCAAACTCTTTATGATACTTTATCTTCAAGTGGACATGGGAAGCCACTACGTCAAGAGTTGCTAAGAATGGTCTTTCGATAATGCCGTTGTAAGTAATTCCACAAGGGATCACAAAGAAGGAAACATTCATGATTTTACTATTTTCCTCTCTCCCATAGAAATCAGTAGATCTATATGTCCACATGGATGAGTAGAAAAATCATTAAAAGCTATGAGACTCTGGCTATCTCACTACCTCATATCTTTTTTCCTTAAGCCTAATTCTGTGAAGATTATAAGGTAAATTACATTGCATGAACTTTAGTCATCAATAAGAATCCATGAGAAAGAGTGATTAGATATGGTAGCGGTAATGTTTAGCGGAAGTGTCATGTTAGTAATTCCTTTCACCTTCTCGTGGTCTTGGAACCTTAAGATTGGCATGTTCCTCTTTCCCCTCTCGATACGCGATGTTGATTTGGGAGAACTATGTAGGGTAAATTATTTCTTCTTGAGAAGATGAAGATCGAAGGTGATCCTTAATTAGAAGATTCTAATGTAGTTTTGGAAATGAAGTCATAAGTTACTCTCTCCATCTCAGTGTTACTATTACAGTGGTCGAGGATTGAATCGAAAGATATCTGATTGTGGATATTTGCAGGAATCAAAAGTTGATTCCCATATACGATGATATTATTCTCTTAGGGAGCCATAATTATTGGTGAATTGATGATGTGGACTCTTGATGCGGGGCGTAGATATTCGATGTAATAGCGTGGGAGCAGAATTGCAAAGTTAGCACTTCAACGCCTAAGTTAGTGAGTAAGCAAAAGGAGGATAGATTGAATTATGATCAAAATCATAACTTTGCCTGTACACGTGGAGATTTCTATAAGGTAAATAGTGGTAATTGGATATAAGCATTATCAAGCATATCGCCTATCCATAACAAATTTTAAATCAATTAATTAGTCTACTTCTAATCATGCTAACAATATTTATTTTTAGGGTTAATTACACGATCCCCCCTGCCATTAGGGCGAGATTTGGTTTTACCCCCTTGAAGTAATTTTTTTTGAATGCCCCCTTATAAAACAAAGAATACATTTTTACCACACCCTATCCCTTGTTTGGGTGACTGTGTATCATGCAATTGGCTATGTGGCATTGAGAAATAGTCTCTGTGGCATTTATCTTGATTACATGGCACAGATTGAATATTTATTTTCGTATAAATATTATTTATTTAAATTGTTATTTTAAAAATTAATATATTTGGGCCAAGATCAAACACATAACCCATAGCTAGCAGCAACCCATTCACTTAGTTTGTTTTCAACTCATTAAAACACTTGTGTGTTTAGTATATAAACACTATTGCAATTGGAGTTACAATCGATCTGGGACTCTTGCTATCACCTTCCACTTCAATACCATTATTACAAATTCCTACACTCTCTGCAACTCCAACTAGAACATCAACAAGCAACCACCAACCTCTTTTAATGCTTCCACTGCTCATATGCTTGATGCTACTACACCAAGTGATCTGAAAACAGGGTAGTCAATCATCTTGATTTCTTTAATATTTTACCTACAAATTTAAATTGTAGACAAACTGAGGATGTTATTAAGATGAACTATAAATTGTAATCAGCTGTGTTATCGTTTTCAGTTAATTGAGTAGTAAACTTTATGTTTTGCATTTTGTTTCCTTTTCATCAGATCCTTGGCATAATTTATCAACCTGTGTTAAAAGAAAGATGGATTGGGATAACTGGAAAGAAAACTACTCTCAACAGACAAGAAGTGTCCACACGTACTTGTGCACACCTTTCTCAAGCATACTTGTATGCTTTTCTTCTTTTTCCTTTGCAAACTTTTATTATGAACAGTTCTTAAGTGGAAGAAGGATAACAAGGATTTTCTAGAAAACTTGACATTTTTTCATCAACTGCTGCTTTTGACATGGTTGCCATGAATTTCACAATTTTTTTATGATAGCTAATTCAATTTAATTTATTCGCAACCTAGGTACACTACAAGCCCACATCTTTTTAGTGGAGATGCAGAAGAGGCGTTTATCCGTGTTAGAATACTAGTTATATTTGTAAGAGCCATTTATGACACAGGTCTTGTTTTCTAAAACAAGCAGAATTGAATTGCCATATGAATCAACTAATGTTATCAATAAATAAATATATCTATCATTGTAGTGTATTGCTGACTCCACCTTTCCTAGTCAAGTGATTTCTTAATCATATGCACTATGTAAATTTCTAGCCCTATCCGCTTACAATATTGCACTATCGTTCGCCTTGTTCTTATTTATGTCTATGTTGTGAACTATTCTATGAATGATGATTGTTTCTGATAGTAATGATGATATACAATTTTCTTTCCCAAAAGATACATCTAGATTTATTATCGTCATTCAGTTATTCTATCTTTTGAACTCTTCAGGTTAAAATTCCATTATACGGTTGTGACTGCTATGCATATGCTCTTTTGTCTTCTGGATTTGTGGATCTTGTTGTTGAGTCTGATCTGAAGGTATTAACTACCAATGTCCAATCTTTTGTTGCTTACTTTCATTTAAGAATTTTGTGATCCATTATAAGGTTCAGAGGGTGCCTCATATATTTTCAGATCACTTGGTGTAGTAGCATCAAGCATATGAGCAGTGGAAGCATTAAAAGACCTACTTGGTGTATGCATGTGGAACTATATTTTCAGACCACTTCATCGACATGCAGGTGGAACTATATTTCCAGGTGCAATGATTGAGAATGCAGGATGAAAGAGGTTGGTTGTTGCTTGTTGATGTTCTAGTTGGAGTTGTGGAGAGTGTAGGAATTTGTAGTAATGGTATTGAAGTGGAAGGTGATAGCTAGAGTCCCACATCGATTGTAACTCCAATTGCAATAGTGTTTATATACTAAACACACAAGTGTATTAATGAGTTGAAAACAAACTAAGTGAATGAGTTGCTGCTAGCTATGGGCTTATGTGTTTTATCTTGGCCCAAATATATTAATTTTTAAAATAACAATTTAAATAAATAATATTTATACGAAAATAAATATTCAATCTGTGCCATGTAATCAAGATAAATGCCACATAGACTATTTCTCAATGTCACATAGCCAATTGCATGATACACAGTCACCCAAACAAGGGATAGGGTGTGGTAAAAATGTATTCTTTGTTTTATAAGGGGGCGTTCAAAAAAAAATTACTTCAGCGGGGCAAAACCAAATCTCGCCCTAATGGCAGGGGGGATCGTATAATTAACCCTTATTTTTATTGAAACTGAAACAAAATTAATCTAAATACTAAATTAACACTACAAGAAAAAAATGGAATTTACGACACTTTGTTTGCGACAGTTACCCAAAAACTTCCCTCGTAGTCAACAAAACACATGTTTGTTAATTTTTTGAAACATATTTCTTTTATTTTCTTGGCATCACACATGTCCTAGATTAATCATTGTCAAGAAACTTCATTTTAAAATTTAATTTGAATCTTTGTTTTTAAGGGATACCTATTAAGCGTAGAAAACAACATTCAAGAAAACTGAGAGAGAATCAAGAAACATGCTTAATGCGAGGAGTATATTTTAAAAATAATAAGTGGCAAGCCTCCATTAAGGTGGACAATAAATAGATCCACCTCGAGACTGTTTCATCGCATCAAGAAGCTGCTCGCTTGTAGGACAGGTAACAGTAACTCGAAATCTTACAGCTGTGTCTGATAAAAGCTGCCATTTTATTGTGATGCTTCATTCATGTTTTTAATTATTCAGGGATGCTTAATTGTGTGGGAGGGAGCCTAATTTCGAGCTTTCTGACAAAGAAAACCTTGAATTAAGTCAGTTTAATTGGGAAGAATTCTTGGCTTTGACACGACAGACAATAACCTGCAAAAGTAATTATTCTTTTCTCCTTCAACTCTTTTGTTTCTTTTCCTATACCGATTTTTAATTGAATTTTAAACGTTATTCTATACAAAATTGTCTAAAACACAAGAAAAATCTTAGTTTAAGACTGCTTGGTGGAATCTACGAACCTTCGTCACATAGAAGCGATTGTGACAGCAAAGAAATGGCTGACTTCTATGTCAGCAGTAGATAGATATTTTATTTACATGCTTGTCATGCTACTCAGATGTTTGGGAAATCTTAATTTACTTTAGTGTTTCAGTTTACCACAAATTATATAAAGGATAATTGGTTATGTTAAAGGTTCTGCACATCCATACAACTTTGTAAGCTTGAGAAATACTCAAATTTACGGTAGCTAATATGAACTCAATTTCTTGTCCTGGTTGTAAAATCTTTCACTAGAAGGTATTACACATATTGAACTAATATGGTTAATCATAGAAGCTAAAGTGCATTAAGAACCTGAATTGGAAGTGATCTCAGTGAACTTGGACTAGAAGTGATCTCAGTGTTAACATTAGTTTTAAGTTTGGTTCACTGAGCTTTTTTACTACTGGCATCATTTAAATATGATTTTATCATCAATTTTATTCTCAAAATCAATTTGATGCTTATGTGCTTATTTAGTTATAGACTTGATTTTTCTCTACTTCATACTGCTAATTATATTACATTTTTTTGACATAGAAAATAGTTTTGTCTTAGGTTTTCGTTTCACGTCCAAATGGTGAAAAATATTCAAGCGTACTATGCCCAGGTAAGCCAGATGTATTGAAGTGAGCCATTATAGATTGTCTTGTAATTTTAAACTCATGAATTTAAAAATGAAATCTTATTTTCATAAACTTCATTTAGAGAAAATGTAGTATCGGGGATTAAATCATGGGATTGGAATATGAATGGAACAAATTCCACATATCATGCATTATACCCAAATTTTACTGTACTAGAGGAGATGTTGTTGCAGATATTGCTGTTGTACCCCAAATTTTACCCCTTAGATGTCATAACATCTTGCATTCGCATTTAGGGATCAATCATCTATGCATTGTTAACTAAACCATAATATCTTGCTAGTTTGTTCTTTTATTTGAAAGATAGGGTTTGCACAAAAGCCCCCTAAGCCAAGCTCTCATATGTTTCAAGGTCTCATAAGACATTCTCTGATTCCATATAACCATCCCGAGTGCTCACTAGTTGATTGAGGGTGGTATGAGTAGTCATCTGTTCAAGAAGGACAACTGAGGTTCCAGATGCAACCATTTGAACTTATATGCATCCAAGAAGCTTTATTCAACAAAGAAATCAAGTGTGTTTGGCTCCAATCACAAGTACCTTGAGCCACAAATTCACCATACCTTAAACTAGGGTTTTGTCAAGACAAGTTAGCCATTGCCTTTGATGTTGATCAAGATATGTTCCCAAGCCCTGGGACATGATTCCATGTGATACTAGACATCCTTAGAGGCCATCTATGAGCCTTGGAAGAGATTGAAGAAGCAAGATCATCAGAGATCATCCAGACGTATTCTGGAGGAATTAGGGTTTTGACTGAGGCTTTTGACATGTATAATTATTGACTTAGAGCATTAGAAGTTGACATTTGAGAGGTTTCTTGCAAAGAGGGCAATGTTTGGTCCTTGAAACTTTCTAAGTGTGGAAAATTCACTTTTTGTGCAAAATTGGGAAGGCCATAACTTTCAAACCACACATCCAAATTGAGTGACTCAAAGCTCAAATGGAATCTCTTTCCATGAACTTCAAAGTATATTAGAGGACCTTTCTTCAAAAAATGCATGATTCTTAAGTTATGAGACTTGGAAGATAAGTGACCTTTATGAATTATTGAAAATTTTGAGCATTTTCATCCTAATTTTCATCCATCTATAACAAAAATCTTTGGACATGAAAATTGTTCCTTGTTCTTCAAGCTTTCCAAGCATGTGTGGAACTCCTCATTTGGATAAACCAATCTCAAGTTATGATGCTTTAAAGTCAGGTGCTTCAAATTGTAAAAGCTCAATAACTTAGAAAAATTTTCTAAGACTTTTTTAGCAACTCAAGCGCATGACTTTAGGGCGATTTTTCTCAATGTTACAAAACTCGTCTCAAGTAGCTTCCCACATGGAAATTGAGCTATCAAATGTCCACTTCACATAGGATCAAAAATCTCAAGAATTGGTGGAGTGGTTGTCAAGTTATTGTGCCATGAAATTGCCACGATGAAGTTGTTACCATGCACTCTTGAAATGCTAGTTTCTAATCTGTTGATACACTAAGCTATGTCACTCGTTTTCACATGTTTTTAAGGCCAGTTTCAACTTGCCAAAGAACAAAAAACATGATGTTTGGACCATTGGATGAAGAATGGTCGTAGCACAACATAACTTGGTTTCTCTAAACTTTGCTTCTATTCTGAACAAAGAGCTTAATTAAATCATAGCCATCACCAAGTACATGTAGTTGTTTTCTTTTCAGCATTAACTTCCAACTAAAAAGCCACCAAAACCATGCATGAGAGGTTCCAAAAGTACAACCTTTTGTACTTTGATAGTTGGAAGATGGAAATGTACCATGGTGTTGTAATACCCCAAAATTTGCCCTCTTATTTTCATATCATTTAGCATAAGCTTTCATTTCATTGCATTACATTCAAGCATAGAAAAATAAAACATAAGGCATTGCATTGCATCTTGCATAAGGGCATGGGATCAGTGATTCTCAAAGGTGTTGATCATCCAAAGCAAAGGAACAAGAACCAAGGGTCTTCAAACAAGCCAAAAGGGTCTCTTATGTCATATATCATCTCACTTTGATCCTACAAGGCATTGAAAGAGGATAATTCATCAAGAAGATTGGGCAGTGCACCATTTCCAACACAAGGAAGTCTAAAATTGGGATCTGGCCCCCAAATGGGCAAGCTTTTTGAGTTTTTATCACCTCCAAATGGCATATCTCATCTTTGTTAGACAGGATATACATCATATTCAGATGAATTTGGATTTGGAGGATGTGATATTTCCTCCTAACCAGAGGGTTCCAAAATTAGGGTTTGACCTAAAATCAGTTTATCTCTGATTTTTTGGATAAGACTTGATCTCATGGTATTCCTTATGTTCTTAAGAGTATATGGATGGAAAATTGCTCATCAATTGGTTTCAGAAGGGTCTCAATTGATCAGTTGCTTGATAATCAAGAAATTGGGGAAAAAGTCAATTGTGTAGTGAAAAAAGTCAACTCCTGACTTTTTAAGGTCAAATTCATGAAATTCATGTTTTATATGTTCATTGGACAAGATTTGATCAAGAAATAATGGAGGAATAATGAAAAAATCAAGAAATCACAAAACTGCCAAAAATAGAAACTTTAGGGTTTCCAAAAATGGCAAGTTTGGACCATTTTGCACCGTACTTTGAGGCTCTCTTTCTCCAAGATAAAAGCTCCAAACCTCAGGCCCAAGTTGAGCCGATTAAAGTTCATATTCTAAGCTTCAAATCCATATAAAGAACTCCTCCATTGGATCAATATTGAGAGAGTTATGATTGATCAAAGTTTGATAAAACTAGGTCCAAAACCAAGTCATGGCAAGGCAAGACTAAGCCCACGCGCCATCATTTTGACAAACACTTGGTGTGCCAAATGTCAAGCTTAATTTCTCCATCAAGGAAGCTTCAAATGGAAAACTTTCCAACATCAAAGTTGTTCCTTTTCATGCCCTCTTCCATGTTCATGTTGGACATTTTTTAATTTGAGCAAGTTATGAGATAGTTATGGTGGTCCCAAGTAGGTATGATCATGCTGAAAATTCATGTGCCATTTTGCCATGCCATGCCACAACCTTGCCTCGCCCATGAACCAGTTTCAAACTTTTATATTCTAAGCAACATTACACTATCTTACACACCTCAATTTAATCCAATTCTCACATCAATCTTGTTCTACTATGAGTCCTCTTTCATTTAACACCAAAACCCCATTAAACCATGCATTAACATGAGATATATTCACCCTCAAACATCCACTGTTGCATCAAATGTGTTGTTGCTACAAAACCAGAAAAAGAAGATAACATAGTGGTTGTTGTTTCACCAGTTTGCACGCATGCTCATCATCATCACTCTTTACTATATTTGAACCAACAGTCTCCTACACACTATGCTATACATGTCTTTGCCTTGCACTAAAGAAGAAAGATAAAGCTTGTTCAACAAGTTTCGTTAGCAATGCATCACCATCCATGTCCATCATCACCATAAACTTCATAAACCTCACCTACACCATAGTACAACCTTTCCACTCGCCCTAACTAACTTGACTCAGTTAGTTAGGGACAACTCACTTAACCACACCTGTTCAACTCATTTGATCATGGTTAAACCAACTAACTCAACATATAAATCAAAGACTCTTTCACAAATGGAAGAACAACACTTCATTCTCACTTTTTTCTCTCAAATTCTCTCTATTCTCTCTCTCTGATCTCTCACGAAATCAACATTTTCTTCACTCATCTTCTTCAATCATCATCTTCAGTGTGATCTTAGAGCAAGAACAAACTTAATCAGCACCACGTTTCCAAGTGTAACTTCATCAAGTTTTCGAATCTCTCTCTGTTTCAAGATATCAAGACTCAGCTGCATTTATTTTGCACAACAAGTCCAAGAACTCAAGATATCTCTGGTTTTCTCAACACTTCAAGTTTCTCCACAGTTTCAGGTTTTAATTCACTCAACCTTAATGCTTCGTATTCATGTGAGTTAAACTTGTTTCTTCTTGATTTAGAGCTTATTAGAAGCTATGCGTGAGTCCTGGCTTGTTGATAGGCTCTTTAGGAGCTTAGGTGTAATTTTAGGGCAAAATGTATTGGCTCGGTTTGTTGTGTACATGCATGATCTTTGGAAAATAATTGCATATTCATGGTCTACTCAACTTCAGCTTCATTTCTATGTGCATGTTGTGCATTTCTGTGGAAATTGGTGACTGTGTGTGGTGGTTGCTCGCCGGAGAAGATGACCGGAGGTCCTTCTCCGGCCGGTGGTTTGAATTCAGCTAGGGTTTCTCAGTTTTGATCTCAACCGTTGATCTTGTGCATCGTGTGGTCCTGAACGTGCCAACACATTAAAATCCACCATCCCTCTCACGTGCACTCATTTTAATCTAAATGGCTTTGGTATGTGTGTGTGCATGTTACTTATTGTGGTCTTCATTTCTGAGTCACTTGATGTGCGTATCTGATTGATGATCTTGAATGAAGTTGATCCAACGCTTGACATCATGCCAACGCATTAATGAGTGAAGGTCTATGGCATGTGTTTTATTTTTTTCTCTCAGATGTATACATGTGGGTGCGTGCATTATAATTGCCATGTGCTTGATTTGTGAGACGTTGGATTGATGATTGATTGAGATTAATATCATCTTAGGGCCTTGATTACATCTGATTATTGACTGCACACACGCGCTACCACACACAACACATGTTTAATTGGATTGGACTTTAATTTCTATTTGCACACCCACATATTTGAGCCCAATTATTTTCAACATGGAGATTACTCACGCTGCACCCCCTTCCCATTTCTTTTCTTTTCTTCATTTTTTTCTATACTTGTTTGATTTCCTATTTTTAAAAATACCAAATCAATTCTAAAAACCACAAAATAATTCATGTGACATCTTAACATGTTTAAATAATTTTCTCTATTTTTTAATTCTGACTTTGTGTTTTTTTGCACATTATTCCATATTTCCTTTTAATTTCCTTTTTAATTGAATTTCTTCATGACACTTGAACTTGCACATTTTTGTTCTCTCATCTCACATCATATTTTTGATTCATTCTTTTTTGTATTGCTTAGATAACATCTTAAAATGCCTAAAACAATTATTGTTTGATTTTAAATTCATTACACCATACCTTTTGATGTTCATCTTTGCACCTTCTTGTGATGATTTTCCATATGACTTTGTTGTTTTGTTTGAGTGTGTTTCATTTTGATTTTTGCCATGAACTTTTGATGCTTGATTTGCTTCTGATTTAGGTTGTTTAGAGCCAATTTTCATGATTTTAATATGTGATTTTGATATTTGTTTAATGCCTTGTATTTAAAACTATCTTGGTGCCCATTCTTATACTTCCTTCTAGCTTAATTTTGTTGAGGCACTTGTGCCACCCTTTCTTGTTTGCTTTGTGTGATATTAGGGGTTTCATTTAGAAGAATATAGTTCTTTCTTAACTCAATTATAGGTCATGGTGGTTTTTACTTGCATTTAGTTTGTGTTTATGCATTTTGACTTACATTTTGACATGTTTTCATATCTTACCTACCCTTGTGCTTAACATGAATTGTGTTTGCATTTGGTATGCCATCTTATATGTTTCATTTACATCTCATAAATGATATGCTACTTCCTATATGCATTCTCTAATTATGTTACATGCTATGCATCTTTGATATGTCATTTTGTGCATCTAATTGAACATGTTTCTTTTTTTCTCTTACTTCTTCTTCATCTTATCCCTTCTACTTGTAATATTTTAAACATGAGTTGTGTGGTACTTCATATACCTTACAAGGCATTTATGAATTGAATATAATTCTAACTTTGGTCTTTCATGAGGCATAACTGCATGATCACCTTACATGTTCACTCATTCTTCATCTATTTCTTCCATGATTCACTCCTTTAATGATTAGTGCTTTGTTTGTGCATAATTCATTTGTGTTTGATATCTTAACATTAGAGATCACTTTTATTGTTTAGATTCTGACTTTGATTAGTTTGTATCTCTTAAGGTTTTTGTTCCTTGGTTCTTAATTGATTTGATCATTACTTGTTGTTTCTCCCTTTATTTCCTACTTGTAAATAGTTTTGTGAGCTAACCTTTTCATGTGGGTGCATGGTAAGTAAGGGTGTGGACTTAGTTGCATATACACTACTCTCCCTTATCTTCTCTTATTGCTTTTAATAATTCAACTTGTGATTTTGATGAGCATTTACATGCTTTCCTTGAATAGCTTCTTCTTCACCCCTCTTTAAGACCAACTTAACTTCCATCTTGGAAGTAAGTTGCTTCTTTTGCTCTTCTTCTTCTTTCTTCTAGAAGTAGGTTTGTTAAACCACATTAACCATAGGATCTCCAAGCATGCTAACATTAAGATTGAGTCTTAGTCTCCCTTAGTTTTCACCTTTGATCCTCTTTTGAGTCTTTCTTCTCTCATCTCAAAATAAAAAGTAAAAAATACTTAATAAAGGCATAACAAATATTGTATTTGAGCCTTTCATGTGAGAATGAGATGGTGAGGGGTCTTCTCTCATTGTCTTAGAATGTTTAGCGTACGTCCCGTCTTGGGTCGATATGCGAGGCATTCGATCTTACGTGAGGGACTTAAATACAATGTGCGTTGCAAATCATCAAATAAACAAAACACTTCTTTCTTAAAAGACAAAAACAAACAACAATTTCTTTTCTCATTTCATTCACCTCTTCCTTAAGGATTCGTCATGTCAGTTCCACCGCAAACAGGTAACGCCTAAGTCTCCCTACAGCGAGCTGCAACACCTAACTGCTGGAACGCGTACTCTGACGTTTCCACTAAAAAACAAAAACAATCCATCCCTAGTGAGGGGAACTACGTCGCTCTGATTCTCATGTTCCCGATGAGATACGTAGGCAGTGGGGTAGGGCCCATTCGAGCACTTCTTTTATTTTCCCTACATTTGTTTCTCTTTCTCTCCTTTCCTTTTCCAGTTCTCCAGTTAGCAGTTCCTTTTCCGGTATCCTTTCCTTACACCCTTTGATTGAAGCAGCAAGCGTGGATCCCATCGGGTACGATGGACGTGAGGGGGTGCTAATACCTTCCTCTCGCGTAACCGACTCCCGAACCTAGTTCTCTTGGTCGCAAGACCATGCTCTTTCCTTTCCCTCAGGTTTACGTAGTGTTTCCTTTCCCTCTCTTGGGATAAATACACATTGCTGGCGACTCTGTTTCGGTGCCACTTTTGCGTTTGTACTTGGATGAAAATCCTGGGAGCGACGACTGGCGACTCTGCTGGGGATCGAACCCAGAATCTCTGGTTACCTAAGCGAGTCAATCCTAGCGCTTGTCTGTTTTCTTTCATTGGGTGTTTACTTTGATGTTGTTTTTGCTGTTTTACTATTTTACGGCTTTAGTGTACATTACTGTATTTACCGCATTTACTACATCATATTTCATTATTATACTGGATTGTGCTGTGCTGGTTTTCTGTTTGGCGGGATGGGTATTCTGAGAGATAAGACCATTACACAGGCTTGAGTACATACATAGGACTAGAGTGGACGGTAGTGTGGCCTATGTAGCATCTTGTTATGTATGGTTTACACGAAATCCACAACCAGACGAGGTTTTCTTGGGAGATGTTCTGATTTGCGCGTCTTGTGCATTTTGGGGTGTTGACCTAGGAAGCTGTCGACTCTGGTGACCATTCCCGATGACTCAATTGCGGCACTCCTCCCGAGATGTGACAGTGGCAGACCATATTATATGGCAGACCCATTGCACATTCTCGATCCGAGGACCCAATGCTGAGAACTTGCTATAGGATGACCTTATTTTTGGGCAATCAGTGGGCGACCTCTTTGTTTGGCGATAACATTGTATCCTACGGGCTGAATGTGTTATTTCTTCTTAAATAGAGAATCTGAAACTGAGGAACCACTGTTCTAGTATCCACATGTGAGGATGGGCGGGTGTTTACAGGTTTGCAGGTGACCATGCCTCCTACATACCCTGATACTCTGATATTTTCACAGACAGTTGGTGTAAATTATTACAGTCAGTGGGTTTCTATCTGCAGTATTATTCTCAGACTTGTATAGACACCGTGCACACAATCCAGCACAGACACAGAGCACTGATACCATGCCCTTTTGCATTACATTATCATAGCATAACATTCATGTTTGTAATTTACAGGTGCTTATTTTACCTCTAATTCCAGTCCATGGGTTCGACGGAGGCAAGTGCTAAGAGGAAGAATAATGTTGCTTACAAATTTCTAGAGCCGACATTGGATCTACTTCACAAAATGATAGCCATGGCCGACCCAGGTGTTCTTATCACTTTCCAGAAGAAATATGGGAGATTGGAGAAAATGGTCCGTAACATTACAAAGTATGAGCATGATGCCCTCCACACTCTACTGCAATTCTATGAGCCTTTACTAAGATGCTTTGTCTTTCTGGGGTATATCTTGATGCCTACACTGGAGGAGCTTTCATTCATCTTGGGTATTTCATTCAAATCAAATGTGTCATTCTTTTCTGGAGATCACCCCAGCATAGAAGAAATTGCAACGACCCTATAGGTGGAACAGTCAGTGTTGAAGAGAAATGTTGCCAGTAAGAGCGGAGTCAAAGGTTTTCACTTGGAATTTCTTGCAGATCAAGCTCAGGAATGTACCAACACCAAGAATTGGACGGTCTATAATTCTATCTTGGCCTTGTGTATCTATGGCATCGTTTTATTTCCTAACCAACATCACTTTGTGGATATGCACGCTATGAGGGTTTTTATCCAGAAAAATCTTGTTCCCACTCTGTTGGGTGATTTCTACCACTCGGTGCATTTCAAAAATGAGAAAAGAGGAGGAGGTCCTGTCAACTACTGTACTCCGCTTTTGTCTGATTGGTTTCTGAAACATTTGCCTCAATCCGGTGCGTTTGTGGACACTAGGGATTCTCTAAAGTGGTCTAAACGAATAATGGGGTTGACTGCTGACAACATTGTTTGGTTTTACCGGCAGTTGCAAGGAGTAGAGATCATTACCAGCTGCGAAAACTTCCCGAATGTGCCTCTGATAGGCAGGAAGGGGGGAATTAACTACAACCCAATCCTGGCTATCAGACAATTCAGGTATGCCTCTAGGAACCCTCCTGAAGACCAACATATAGACGAGTCTTTGTTCTTCAATGAGGATGAAGATACAGAAGTGTTAAGAAGGGTTGTGCATGCTTGGGGGCATCTCCACAAGACTGGGAAGACTGTCTTTGGAAAAGGTGATTGTAGAGCCTATCCACGGTATACATAATGGATTCAGAGAAAGGTTGAAGAGGTTCTTTTACCCTTTTCAAGAGAGCCACCTCTATATCCAGCAATTCTGGAACAACCTACCACCGTTCCCATGGAGGAGTTTAATAAATTGCAAGCTACAGTGAATGAGCTTCGAGTGGAGAATTCCGATTTGAGTAGTCTTCTTCAGAATGCTCTACATGCCAACAAAGAGCTGGAGCGGAGAACCCAAGACGCGGAACGAATGTTAGCAGCAAAAGAAATGGACTTTGCTGAAAGAGCCCAATATTTCCAAAAGGTTAGTAAAGGTGCTGATACTGCTACTCAAGCTCACAAGAAGACCAAACAGGTCTTAGCGCAGAACAAAGAGAAGTTAGCCAAGTTTCAGCAAGCCTGGGATGAGGTCAGGCTCGAAAATGCCGAGTTACAGGAACAGTTAAAGGCCAAAGATGACGAGCTTCGTAGAGCACATGAACAATGACAAAAGCATCGAGAAGACTTTGCAAAGAGTCAAGAGCAGCTGAAGAATGTTAATGATGAATTGAAGAGGTCCGAGAAAAAGCTTGAAGATGCCATGGTGGAGATGGGAAGACTCAAGATACAAGCTAGGGTAAAAAGGTTTAAGGAAATGAGCACTGATGAAGCTCTCCTGATGCACGCAGATTCATTAACCGAAGCTCTGAATAGGAGAGACATTTTGATCAAAGAGTTGATTAAAAATTCGGGTCATCAACGCACTAGAATCCTTTTTGAAGAAATCAAGCATTCTAGTGAGAAATTGAAAGATTTCGAGTTAGATGTTTGATCTTGATTTCCTATCCTTTTAATGTAGTTTTGTTGATGTATTATTGGCTACCATCAGGCTTGTTGATGGAGTCATCTTCTTGATGTATTTCCCATTTACGAACTCAGTGTAAAATGTTTCGGCACTTATTAGCCTTCTGTTCAATGAATGGTTTATTCAAAGGGGTTTCTTCGACATCACGTTATTCACCAGCACATTATCACAGCACAGTTCTTCGCAATATTTTTCTCAATATTATGTGACTATTATTGAGATTCTTGTGATTAAGACTGGAATCAGGGTGTAAAATGCCCTGGGTGATAAACATGGCATTTGCATGGCATTTGCATTGCATATCATTTTACCTGTTGTTGTTTGCTTTGCAGGTAGTTGTTGCAGGAGATCTCTAACCTTTATTTGGTTTCAGGCATTATAGCTGAGAATCACGTACACCGATACTCAACTCGAAGAAATCAAGCAAGGATAATGGATCAAATGCAGAATGATTTGGCTGAAATGAGGGCACGCATGGACCAGTTCATGACTCTCATGACTGGTATGGCACAGGCTCAGGAAAGATTGAGGCTTCTGGTTGAGCGTCTAAAAACCATGCCTGAAGGTGATTAAGTGGACAATTTGCAGACAAGGGGCACTCCTCCTCCTGTTGGTAATCTGGGAAATGGAAATGGCAGAAATGCTGGTGTTGTTCAGGAAGATCAGTTCACCCTGCTGGATGCTGATATGGGTACTTCTAATGACAAAAGGTACGATGAGTTGGCTGAGAAGATACGGGCTATGGAATGCAAGAATTCTATGGGTATTGATGTTACCAATCTGGGTCTAGTACCTGGGGTCAGAATCCCTCCAAAATTCAAGCCGCCCACTTTTGACAAATATCATGGCAATACGTGTCCCCAGACACATATTCAGGCTTATTTTGGGAGGAACTCAACCCATACTGATGACGAGAAGTTATGGATGCATTATTTTCAGGACAGTTTGGCTGGAGCATCGTTGACCTGGTATATGAAATTGAACAGAGCTGTTGTGAGAAGCTGGAAGGATCTGGGAAAAGCATTCCCAAAGAAATATCAGTACAATATCGACATGGCGCCCAACCGCACTCAACTGCAAGGGTTGTCACAGAATGCTAAGGAAAGTTTCAAGGAATACGCTCAAAGGTGGAGAGAGATGGCTGCCCAGGTTCAACCTCCTTTGTTGGATAGAGAAATGGCAGATATGTTTATGGGCACCCTGCAAGGGGCATTCCTTGATAGATTGGCTGCCTGTCCATCAACAGGATTTTCTGACATTGTGATTGCGGGTGAAAGGATCGAGAGTTTATTGAAGCTGGGGAAGATTCAAGATGTAAGTGGGATTGGCTCCTCTGGGACGAAGAAACCTTTTGCTAGTGGTCAGAAAAGGAGGGAAGGTGATACAAACGCTGTGTATAGAGGACGGGGAAGAGGTCGTTCTCAGGCTTACCATCAGGTAGGTGCAGTGACGATTCCAGCACCAGCCGTTCAGCAACAGCAACCACAACAGCAGGTTCAGCAACAGCAACAACCTCCGATCCAGCAAAGGTTTAGGCAGAGGGACCGTAAAATTGATCCTCTCCCTATGACTTACTCAGCACTGTTGCCACAGTTACTCAAGTTAAAGTTGGTTGAACTTCGTACAATGAGACCTCCTGCTGCTGGAAACTTGCCACCTAACTATGATGCCAATGCTCGTTGCGAGTTCCATTATGGTGCTCCGGGGCACACCATTGAAAAGTGTTGGGCGTTTCATCATAAGGTGCAAGATTTGATAGATGATAAAGCAATGAATTTCTCTCTACCTCCTAATGTTCTCCATAATCCCATGCCTGATCATGGTGTAGTAGATATGCATGCTATTGAAGACGGAAAGAGGTTAAACTTAGTAGCAGATATCAATCAGGTGAAGACTTCCTTGTTGGTTGTAAAAGATTGTTTGTTGAAGGGACAGGTGTTCCCAGGTTGTGACCAAGATTGTTCTGAGTGTATGAGTCAAGAGAATGGCTATGATAAGTTAAAAGTGGGTCTGCAGAATCTGATCAATGAAGGCCATCTACAGTTTGACCAGGTGGTGAAAGATACTAATGAGGTGTCAACTATGACCATCTATTATACTCCTGCTGAGATTCAGGTGCCTGCAAGTACAGCTCTTGTAGCAAGTGTTGTGCAAGAAAGATCCAGTCCTATTACTATCACGGTGCCAGGACCAGTTCCGTTTACATCTACGAAAGCAATCCCATGGCACTATGGGGCAGACGTGTATTATGAAGGGAAAAAGCGGGAAGTCGGGACATTAGCCAGTTCAAATATTGATAATGTGGGTGGTGTAGGTGGCTTTACTAGGAGCGGAAGGTTGTTTGCTCCCCAAACTTTGCGCAGTGATAAAGAAGTTGAAGCTGTAGTAAAAGCTAAAGGAAAACAGGTGGCTGAGAGTGTGCCTGTGCCCGAAACAGAGACCAAGATTACCTTTGACAATGAGGTAGAAGAGTTCATGAGGATAATAAAGAAAAGTGATTATAAGATTGTCGATTAACTGAACCAGACGCCCTCAAAAATCTCAATTTTATCATTGTTGATGTGTTCTGACGCGCACCGGGAGGCTTTGTTGAAAGTGTTGAAGAGAGCATATGTTCCACAGGAAATCACTGTCAATCAGCTTGAGGGTGTAATTTCTAATGTCAACATCAGCCATGGATTGGGTTTCACAAGTAGAGATTTGCGTTGTCATACCCCAAATTTGGACCACCAGGATTTCCCATCATTGTGAAAATCATCATCACAATAGGGATGGGCCATCATACTTCATCAGTCTCCCCAAAGATGGGTGAGCATCCACTACAATCAAGAATTAGGGTTTCAAGCCCTCTCAGAGTTCTTAGACAAAGGATCAATCAAGGAATGACATGATCTTCAACTTGTATAACCTCTCAAACATCCACAATGGATCAAAAGGACTCCCACTTCAAGGATCAAGCACAAGGCTGCTCCCTTCTAGGTGGATTAAGTCTCAAGATCGACAGTGTCACCAAATTAGGGTTTTGGTCGAGCAGGGCCTCCAGATGAAAATTTTTATCTGGGCACAAGCCAATGATCCAAAACCTAACCTAATATACTCCATGGAACCTCATGGACCCAATCATCAAGTCAATTTTTCCTCAGGGGATGCATTCATCTAAAATCAGGAATTAGGGTTTCTTGACCTAATTCACCCCTAAGTTGACTTTTAGGGCAAATCATGAGCCAAGACCTCAAAGGAGGGTTTGAGGGTCTCTAATGAACTATATTGATCCATTTGGAACAATGTATTAATCCAACAAGCTTGAGCAACAAGTCTCAATTTCATCTGCACCACAGTTGGGGTTTTAAGGAAAAAGTCAACTGTAACTTTGACTTTTGACCAGGACATGCTCCCAAGCCCTAAGACATGATTCAATATACCCTATGACATCCATGTAACATGTCTATCAAGTTTGATTTAGGTCAAGGACATGATTTCATGAAGAATTGCACAGTTTGGAATTCATCTGATAAAAAGTCAACTGTGCACAAAAGTCAACTTTGACTTTTTGAGATTTTTCACAAAAATGGATTTTTAACCCTAAAATGATGTTAATGTATGATTTGAATCATTATTCATCAAGAAAAATCAAAGAAAGTTGGATAACTTGTAAAAGGGGTAACCATAAAAAACTTAGAAAATTTTCTAAGTTAAAAATAAAGTGGCTAGGGTACCAACATTGGAGGACCATAACTCCTAAACCACAAAGCCATTTTCTCCCATCCAAGGCTTGATTTGTAGATCTTATTTCCCTCTACAAAAACTTCAACTAGACCTAATTCCAATTCATTATGGATTTTGAGTTATGGAGTGATCAAAATAAAGAAAAGTCACTTTGTTCCAACACTTGGTGAAAATTTCACTAAGTCAGATTTTACCCTACTTTTTGCCAAATGTATGGGGGATTTTTCACTTGGATTCAAAAGAGATCAAAACCAAATATGTTCAAACAATTTTTATATCATGTAAGGGCTTTCCAAAATGACCAAGAACATTACCAAATTCCATTTGAGTCATGAGATATGACATTGGAAAGTTGCCTTGCTGAAATCTGCCAAGGCAAGGCAGAATTTGCATTTTTGCTCGATTTGCCAAAATCAGCCAAATCCAAATGCTCCTATCCACTTGGGCACATCAGAGGATAGAATCTAAAGGGGACAATCACTGAGCCAAGCCTCCAAAGTCTTTGGAACAAGAAATAGCATGTTGAACCTAGAATGGCCAAAATAGGGACAAGACTCCAATTTTGGATTGGAGCATTCAATGGAAGCATCAAGGTGGCATGGACTGAGCCATTCTCAACTGAATTCAGTCAAGACTTATCCAAGATCAAGGGAACCATAGCCCTGTGCCCTAACCTCTAGTCAATGGCTAGAGGAGACTTGGATTTCCATTGGCCAACATTTAACAAACACCTGCTGTAGTTGCCATTCACTGTGGATCCCAAAACAAACTTGCTCAACTATAAATAGAGCTCAATTGTGATCAGTTTAAGTACACCAAAGGCCTACAACACTTGCCTTTCTCAAAAAACCACTTCTCACTCTAAAAAATGCCTTTCTTAGCAAATCACTATCAGATTTTTCATTAGAGAGCAATTCCACTCAAACCAATCACACACACACCTCATATACAGCATATGTGAGCTGATCAAACACTTAAACAACAACTGGAACACTGATTTCTCAGAATCACCAGTCAATTGCTCAAGGTTTCAACCAAAGTGCAGTTAAGATGCCATAAAGTGATCCAGCCATTATCAGTCAAGTCCAAGCATTCAAACACACTCCATAGGGTGTAGGGAAGCTGTTCAGATCATCACAATTCATCTGTAACACCTCCTAGTCAGAAATCAATTTGCTCTTGCTGTCACGACCTAGAGGTAAGCCTAAACTTGGTCATCTCTCAATCTATGCATATTTCCTCGCACAATACTTTTGCCAAATGTTCATAATCATGTATGGAATGTTTCCCCTCAATTAATTGCATTGTTTTAATCGTGTATCAAAAATCCTAGCATTCATGCAGAAATTAGGGTTCTTGAGGATTTTTCATGATTTCTTGTTATATGTTTAATTTAAATGAAATTAAATACCATAGACAAGATCGTGAGGTTGAAACGAGTTGATTGGTATGTGGATTACATGATATGATCAAGTATTCAGTGAGATTGAAGAGAAAATGCAAATCTGGGCAAGCCCAGAACACGCGCGTGTTCTTGGCGCCATTTTTCAAAAATTTGAATATTTGAATTTTGTGATTTTATTTAATTGATTCAAAAATTAATTTCTCTCTGAGTTTTAATGATTTTGAGTTGATTCTTTTTTTAATAATTCCCAAAAATGTTAAAATATTTTATTTTCCCAAAAAATCCCAAAAATATTATTTATTTTATATAATTGATATTTTTGCAAAGAATTAATGTTTTAATTGTTTTTGACATTTAAAATATTTTTTCCACCTTGATTTTGCAACTCTTAATGCTTTCTAATTATTTTGTAGGTCAATACTTAATTTTTGAAACACTAATCCAAGATCACAATTTGTTTTTCCTATGTTAAACAATTTTGATCATTTTAATTGAATTTTTATTCAATTAAAACACATTTTGAAAACAAATTAGGGTTTTTGGATTAATTCAACCCTCATAAATCATTTTCAAAACACTTTTTGGGCCTCTAATAGAGTGTACGACCCAATCCTTTTTTTGACCAAATCATTTTTTGGGCCTCAGTGCATTGTATAAGTCCCGATACCGTCAAAAACCAACGGCGCGATCGTCGCCTTTTGAAAAATAACCTTGGGCCTCTCCTTGAGCTATAAGACCCATTCAAAACTTTTGGGCCTCTAATAGAGTGTAAGACCCAACCCCCTTTTAACCAAAACATTTTGGGCCTCACTTATTGTATAAGTCCCTCGGCGTTAAAAGAAAACCTCGGAGCGATCGCCATTTTAAACGAAAAATCATCTGGGCCTACCCTCGTGTTCTAAGCCCCACTCTTTGTTTTTAACCTTTTGGGCCTCTTGAGAGAGTGTAAGACCCATCCTTTTGTACAGAAAACAATTTTTGGGCCACAATCACTTGTGTAAGTCCCTCTGTACAAATTCAAACAGTGCGCTCACTAATAAAACCCTGGGCCTCTCCTTGAGCTGTAAGCCCCAAACCTTTCTTTTTCAAAGCACTTTCTCCTTTGATTTTGAATATACTGTTGTTTTCAATCTTTCTTTGTTGAACAACTAACCAAACAGCATGGAAGCTCTACAACCGAGTAAGTGGTTATCGCTTTCATTTACCGCTTTCATATACATATAATTGTATTGTGGGGCTGTTTTACTGTAAGTCTTCTTTCATAAACTCATATCAACTGTGTAATAATAGTATAGATATTTAGAGTTTCCCCGGCCACTACGTCTAGAACTAGGTGACGCCGTTCCGTTTATTCATAGAAATAGACAACTAGATCCCCATAGGGGTTAAAAAATATGGAGACATGAAAGGCAGCATTCTCGGTGAACCCTTTCATAGACTGTCACTCATAGAAGATGTCAAAGAAACTCTACTCCCCAGAGATGATCTCTTCTCCGTGAATTGCATCTCTTGAGTTTCTTCCAAATTCTCGCATTTTCCTGACTTGATCTATTCCTTGTGAATAGCTTTCCTTGAATTTCTCGGGGTTTGGGGACTCACAGGCTTCTTAAAAGCACTTGTCAAGAAACTTTATTCCCCAGAGATGATCTCTTCTCCGTGAATTGCATCTCTTGAGTTTCTTCCAAATTCTCGAACTTTCCTGGCTTGATCTATTCCTCGTGAATAGCCTGTCTTGAATTTCTCGGGGTTTGGGGACCCATCGGCTTCTTAAAAGCATCGGCCTCCTCTTGGGCATCGTACAAGGACCCACAGGCGTCCTAAAAGCAACCGTGCCTTCTCTTGGGCTTAGTACAAGGACCCTACGGCTTCTTAGAAGTACTCACAGCCTCCTCTTAGGCTTCGTATAATGATCTCTTCCTTCGGGAATGATAACCTCCTCTTAGGCATCGTACAAGGACCGATCGGATTCTTAAAAGTTTCCAGCCTCCTCTTGGGCTTCGTACAAATTGTCCCGACGACCTCCTATAAGTATAGGAACAGAAATTAATCATCTGCATAGAACAGTCCTTTCATAGAGTCTACTACTATTTCTCAAAGGACAGTACAAAAGATGACACTCTAGACTTGGACAATCTAATCTCCTTGAGTCTCAAAGACATTCTCAAGTGACCCCTTCGTTAAATAGGAAGAAAACCCGTAGACTCGGACAGTCTCAATACCCTTCAGATTTCCCACTTCCTTAAAGAACAGGAATAACCCGGATCCTTGAATCAAATCCTTGAGTACAGCATTGCTCATATAAGAACTGATTTTCTCTTTCAAAATCAGTATACTGGACCTGTCACTTAACTGAACAGTCGCCACAGCCTCCTCTTAGGCTTTGTATAAAGAATCTTCTCCAGTAAAATTAGCCAATCTCTTAGGCTTTATACAATGATTCTCCCCAGCGGAGTTAACAACGTTTAGCCTCTCTCTCGGGCTTTGTACAAGACACATAAGAGACTCCCTCGTTGAGTCAATCACCCTTTTCGCCTCCATCTCTGGCTTTATACGAGATACAAAAAGGTTCTTATTGAGCCAAACAAATTTTAGCCTCCATCTCGGGCTTCGTACGAGATACAAAAAAAACTCTCTTGATTCAAATAGCCTCCATCTCGGGCTTTATACGAGATACCAAAAGATTCCCTCGTTCAGTCAAAACCTTTTAGCCTCTCTCTCGGGCTTTGTACGAGACACATAATAGCCTCCTCTTAGGCTTTATATAAGAAAACCACTGGTTGGTCCAATCAACCTTTTAGCATCAAAGTTCTGCCTCGTTCACAGTACACAAACATCAACAACTCCTTTCCCTTTCATCTAATCGCTGTAAGCGGCAAGCCTCTGGATCATCTACATCCATGCCACTGTCCCTCTTTTAGTATGAGAAATTCCTAAGGAAAGATAGCATTGCTCTACACTGAGTTAAAGTCTTCTCCTTCAGGTTGAAATCCCCTATAAAGGAAATTATGGCATTGCCGGATTCACACATCCCGGTTAAAGTAATTCTCCTTTATAAACAGTCGTAACAGACAAACCTCTCTTTAGAGATGACAAATTCTCTCTAAGGTCAACACTTTTAACTTCACATCTTGGGCTTCGAACAAGATACAAATAAACCTTTCAGCTTCACATCTTGGGCTTTGAACAAGATACAAACCACCTTTCGCTTCACGTCTTGAGCTTTGAACAAGACACCAAAACAACCATTTCCTCCCATAGAATTGGAGGAACTACGAACGCTCTGATTTCCCTGTTTCGGTAAACGGGAATACGTAGGCATAAGATTGAAAGAAAAATCTTAGCGAGCACACTAAACAAAAGCCAAAAATCCCATACTTTCATATATATCCATCCTAACATCTCAACCAATAGTCTAAAGCACCCCTCGTCAACAAAATAAACTAGGAAAAACCCCGAATCTTTGTAGCATCTGTAATCCAACAGTTTTGACTGTTTAATCTCATTATGCAAGCAGGGTTAATTGGAGACATCTATTTCCCTTCCTTCATCAGCTTTAATACGATAAAAAAATGAATCGAATTGTAGTACTAGAGCGATCGTGCTTCGCAACCACATCCAAAAATCACTCGCTACAGAAAAATGGCGACTCTGCTGGGGAATGCGCAGGTCTCTTTAGGGATCTTGTTCTTTTTTGTGGAAACCTTGATGTCACTAGGATCTTAGGTCAAAACGCCGTTAATTTTGAATGAAACCACAGATTGGTGACTCCGCCGGGAAACCATTTTCTGTCAGAAACTTAAGATTCTTAGCTTTTAAAAGTCTAGGATGATTAGGACAAATATATATATACTGCTTTTCCTAATTGCTATACGTGTTTATTTTTTTGCTAATGGGAATGCGTGTGATGCCGCATGTGGAAAGATTGAGTATACACTTAAGATAAGTGATGGTGACGAGGTCGACCATCAACCTTAGTGGAGGCTGACCAATGCAACCCATTCTCTCACCTAGACAATGGGTTGATTGTGATGTCTGAGAAGCTGAGGAGCCAAACCCTTTTGTAGTGCAGAAACTATCGGAAATAGTTGTTACGCGATACTACCCTCATTTGAGGGTGGTGATCTATTCTCGGTGAATGGCACTTACTCTAAGATCGCTCTACAACTCGCTGACGATCCGCTTGTTGTTTTGCTTTCCTGGGAGGAGCTGATGATAATGGGTACAGGTACAAAAATCACCTTAGTATAAACCTTTGGGGATGGGTAGAGCCTTGACTTCATGACAACGACCCTTTGACCCCATGTTTTTTCTATGTTTTTGTGTGTTGCATTCATGCATTCATTTAAAAAACATTAAAACATTCAAAAAATTTCTCTTCTAGTCTCTCTGTTTTTCAAATTAAATTGAGATTGTGATTGCAAATATCAGAGAAAAGGATTGCACTAATGGATTTCGGTAGAAGGAGAACTCATAGTTATACCTTCAAGGTTCCAAAGCTAGAGGATTTAAGAAGTTTAGCGAGGATGATCACAAACCCAGAGGCTTTCAGAGCCAAGCACAGAGGTTTGCTACCACTGTTAAGAGTCCATGTGATTGAGGGAATCATGGATGCGCTCATTCAGTTTTATGATCCAGTTTATCACTGTTTCACATTCCCGGATTACCAGCTCGCACCAACGCTGGAGGAGTATTCTCATCTGATCGATTTACACATTACAGATCGAGCTCCATTTTCTGGATTGGAAGAAATTCCAAAGAATCAGACCATTGCGAGAGCAATTCATTTGGACGAGTCTGAGGTTAGCACTCACCTAACTACCAAGGGTGGCATCCAAGGTTTGCCAGCCCAGTTCCTGACAAAGAAAGCCCTGTATTTTGCCAGTATAGGAAACGTGACTAATTTTGAAAGCATCTTTGTCTTGCTCACCAACGGGTTATTTTTGTTTCCCAACATTAATAATTTTGTCGATATCAACTCCATTAAGGTTTTTCTCATTGGAAACCCTGTGCCGACTTTGCTCGCAGATGCGTATTATTCTGTACACTTGGGAAATTTGTACAGCGGAGGGGAGATCACATGCTGTGTACCTTTGCTTTACAAATGGTTTATCTCTCACTTGCCCAAGTCTGCTGCTTTTTGGGATTGTAAGAGTGCCTTACGTTGGTCGCAGAAGATGATGTCTCTCACCAACTCTGATATAGATTGGTGTAATAGGATCTATGATGGAATCAGGATCATTGACCGTTGTGGAAAGTTCCCCAACGTACCCCTTATAGGAACTAAGGGAGGAATCAACTACCATCCGGTATTGGTTCTTCATCAATTTGGATACCCAATGAGGCACGTCCCACGGAGTGCTCATCTGGAAGGTCTTTTCTTCAAGGAAGGAGAAAGTGACAGAGCACTAAAGATGGAAATAGTGCATGCTTGGAAACATGTTCATAAGAAAGGACGAGAGTCTTTGGGAAAACCAGACTGTGTCTCGGTGGAGCCTTATCTCCATTGGGTACAAACTAGAGCTCTCAAGCTAAAGATGCCTTATCCTCGTTATGGAATTCTTCCGCCAAAGGAATCTATCATGTATTTCATGACGGAAACTGAAAAGCTTCAGGTTACTCTCAACAAAGTTCAAAAGGAGAGAAGGTCTTGGAAGAACAAGTACCGCACCCTCGACGTAGAGTGCATCAAAACACCGCAATTACTGAAAGATAAAGATGCTCTGATTGAAATTTTGGAGCAACATGCTATAGAGAATCAGGATGACCAAAGGAATTTGCTCGCTCCTTTCACCTGGCAAAGGAATGACAACCCGACAACGGCCCAAGAGCCCCGGTCAAAGAAAAGAAAGATACCAGAATCAGCACCCGATTTCTCTTCAGAGAGGACTCGGGAGCCATTAGTTTAGGTTTCTGTTTCTGCACCTTGTAATCTACTGTATTTCCATTTCTGTAATCCTTTGAATTTCAATAAAAATGGGTTTCCCCACCGTTTGATATTTGCAATCTAATTGTTGAAGTTTATTTTAATTAAACAAAAAACAATTAATATAATCATTGCATTCATCATTCTCACATCGCGTATTCTTCTTACCTACGAATCTCACGTTTGTGTCTCGGTTCTAGAGTCAAACTGTCTCATACGTATAATACTCAAGCCAATCGTCAGAAAAAGATGGATGATCTTGAGGAAGATAACAGAGAGTTAAAAGAAGAGATCGATGCTCTGAGAGAGGATATGAGGAAGCTTCGTAATGACATGCAAGCCATGGCAGAAGCTCAGCTACAAAGAACTGTGATCTCAGAGATCACCTCGACGTCCATAGTGGAGAAGTATGATCCTAGGTATCAAATGTCGAAAGATCATCCTTGGGGCATGCCTGTTAACTATATCCCGGAAGGATATGTTCCGCCGATCACTGAAGATCAGGGAATCACAACAGAAACCGCTGGGCCTGAAGGTTACAAACTTCGGGAAGGCGAAGATTCCAGGGGCATACTGAAGACTCCTGAAGGTTACAAACTTCGGGAGACGCCAAGACTCGCTACCGTAGTCACGGTACCACCCCCTGTGGTGCACACTGTCCCGGAAGGACAAATTCCACAGACACCTTCTGGTAAGAAGGAAACTATGTTTGACAGAATGAAGGAATTCCAGGAGCAGTTCTTGGAAATGCAGAAGGAACTGCAAGCCATTCGCGGTCAGGATTTATTTGGAAAGGACGCCGCAGACCTTTGTCTGGTCCCAAATGTGAAAGTCCCGCACAAATTTCAAGTGCCCGACTTTGAAAAGTACAAGGGTAACTCTTGCCCTCAAAGCCATCTGGTGATGTACGCCCGGCGGATGTCAGCTCAGACGGAAAATCAGGACCTACTGATTCATTACTTTCAGGATAGTTTAACCGATGTCGCATTTAAATGGTACATGGGTTTAAACCGTGCCACGATTAGGACTTTCACAGATCTTGGCACTGCCTTCGTCCAACAATACAAATACAATTTGGACATGGCACCCGACAGAGATCAACTCAGATCGATGTCGCAAAAGGACAAGGAAACCTTTAAGGAGTACCCTCAAAGGTGGCGTGAGTTTGCCGCTCAAATTTGTCCACCTCTTGAGGAAAAAAAGATGACAAAGATCTTCTTAAAGACCTTAAGCTCATTTTACTATGACCGAATGGTTGCCAGTGCACCCAGTGATTTCACCGAGATGGTAGGCATGGGTGTACGTCTTGAGGAAGCCGTCCGAGAAGGACGTTTGGTAAAAGACACTAGATCGGCGAGCGGTACTAAAAAATATGGTAGTGCTCTCCCTAAGAAAAAAGAGCAAGATTTTGGGAATATCTCTCTCAGAAAGCAAAGGCGACGTTATCAACCGGTAGCAGCTGTGACTCCTGCTATCAACCCTGCGTCTATTCCTACGTATCAATCTCAGGTTGCGCAGAGCCAACCTGATCAACAAAGGACACAACAGCCTCTTCAGCAGGCTCGTCCTCCATACAACAACAACCGTACAACACGACCACCAGGATTTGATCCTATACCTGTGTCGTACGTAGAGTTATTTCCATTACTACTCGCTAAGGGGCACATTTAGACTAAATCTCCTCTTACAGTACCGGAAAATCTGCCTTTTTGGTTTAAGGTGCATCAAACTTGCCCTTACCATCAAGGAGGATCAGGGCGTAACATAGAGACTTGTCTCAATTTCAAGTCTGACGTGCAAAAACTTGTTAGGGGCGGGGTCTTATCCTTCAAGGATATGAATCCTAATGTTCTCACGAATCCCTGCCTCAACACGAGAAGGCTGCAGTCAATTTGATAGAAGGAGAATTTAACAATGTCTATCAAATTCATGATGTACTCTTATTGAGGACCAATCTGGTCAAGATGCATTATAGACATAGTGGATATGGCCATGTGCCGCCTCATAATTATCACCAGTGTGATATCTGCTCTAAAGACAATCAAGGATGTTCTGTGGTGCAAGCAACTCTACAGGAACAAATAGATGTCGGATGGATCCAAGAGCACCGAGTTCGTGGAGTTAACATGGTCTACACGAATTCCAACACTGTTCAGAATCACAACATTCTAGCAATGAATGTCAACTTGGTGGCAATGCACTCAAGGCAAAGCCAGTATCATAATCTTCCGCAGCACGATTACAGTTCCTGTCTGACTTGCTCGGTAAACAAACAGGGATGCTCTTTCATACAAGAGGCCCTCCAGCGTCAGATGGATCTTGGATGGATCCAAGACTACCATGATAGGAACTCTTATCAAATCAACATGGTTTAGATCTTCGATATTCGCGTGATGAATACCAACCTGGTAGAGTTACATGTTGAGCAGGTCCGACTCGGATTCTTAACATCACATGACTATCAAAGCTGTAAGGCAGGTTGCGAAAACGATCGAGGTTGTACCCTTGTCCAGGAGGCACTTCAGCAGTTGTTAAATCACTGGTGGATGCCAATCTACACGGATGAAGATACTCAGCAAATTAGTATCAGTAACAGGAATCCTACTCGAAGTCAGAGTCAGGATGTCCGATCAGTGGAAGCTAACCTAGTGAGGTTACATTGTATTCAAAGTGGGCGTGGACAGGTGCCCCCACACAATTACGAACGTTGTTGAGTCTATTCGGAAAGTAACCAAGGGTGTTACTTTGTGAGAGCAGCTCTTTAGGGTCAGGTGGATCGTAGAGAGATTCGCCCATATCCGGGTTCAGGACCCAACAACTGGACGCCGAATTCCCTTGCCGATCAAGTTGAGGATGTTGTCACGATCTATGGTCATCACAGGACTAGGGATGTTTTTGCCATTATCCCTCTACTTGGCGAATCTAAAGCTCCCAACCGGGAACGGGTCGAGATTACTTACAATGGTCAGAAAAATCAGAAGGTTCCCATAGTTATCTATCTACCAGGACAACTACCATATGAATCAGCTAAGGCTATCCCTTACAAATACGGTGCAATGACAGTTGAAAATAGAAATGAAATTCCATTACCCTCCGTTGTGAATATTGCAGACATCAGTCGTGTAACACGGAGTGGTAGAATCTACAACCGAGGAGTTGGAGAACCTAACAAGGAAAAAGAACTTCAGACGGAAACTCCTGGTCCACCAGTCGGTCAATCCAGTAATCCCGGCCTTTCGAAAAATAATGATGAGATACTAAAGCTCATCCAAAGGAGTGAATACAACATTGTTGATCAGCTATTACAGACTCCTTCAAAGATCTCGGTATTATCATTGTTACTCAGTTCAGAAGCGCACAGGGAGGCTCTACAGAAAGTCTTGGAGCAAGCCTTTGTGGAACAGGATGTAACAATCAAACAGTTTGATAACATTGTCTCTAACATCACTTCCTGCAACTATTTGGGATTTAGTGATGAGGGATTACCCGAAGAGGGTCGCCGTCATAACATGGCGCTCAACATTACAGTTAACTGCCAGGGCGATGCTTTAGCCAGCGTACTGGTAGACACAGGTTCAACCCTGAATGTTATGCCGAAGTCCACTTTGATACAATTATCATTCAAAGGCCTCCGATGAGAATCAGCGAGGTTGTCGTCAAAGCGTTCGATGGATCCAGAAAAACAGTTATCGGCGAAGTTGATCTTCCCATAACTATCGGTCCTCACACTTTCCAAGTCACATTCCAGGTCATGGATATCCGGGCAACGTACAGTTGTTTTTTAGGAAGACCTTGGATACATCAGGATGGAGCGGTCACTTCGACCCTCCACCAAAAGCTAAAGTTCGTTCAGAATGATCAACTTGTCACAGTCTACGGGGAACAAGCCTTGCATGTAAGCAACTTGTCATCATCTACTGGCATAGAACCCGAGGAGGTTATTGGAACTTAGTTCCAAGCACTGTCGGTAAGTAAGAATAATCAGTTCAGAGGAGGAACCTTGATTTCCTCATACAAAGATGCTATCAAAGCGGTCGAGAGTACCGATACAACAGGATGGGGACAGCTTGTCATTCCTACTGACAATAAAACAAAGAAGGGTCTTGGTTTTTCTGCAACCTATACCCAGACAGCTGCCAACGATGAAAGTCTTCATCCCCTTCAAAACTTCTTCCACAGTGGAGGTTTTCTTCACCTGGTGTCTCAAGCAGTACATGCTATCAATGAGGAAGATCCCTCTGACACAGATGAAGAATGGAAGTCCTATCTGAACGAGGACGGTTATATGTCTCAGGAAGAGTTGCCTACGCCATTTTGCTATCCCACACAGAGTCCGAGATTTATACCAAGGTCAGACGTCGAAATGATCTATGGAGATTGTGATCCGAAAGGATGTCGTGCTCCGCCAAATTCATTAGAGGAGGACACTCTGATGAAAGAAAACTTTGACCACAATTACTATGGCCCGATGGATGGTCTGCCAATGTGACAACCTTACCCAGGAAACTTGGGGCAAGAGATTCAGCCGAACAATGAAAATCAGCTGACCGTCATTGAACAGAATACCTATGTCCCCACCATGTCATGGGATCAACACTCAGGTCATTCAGAAACTACTCAACATGAAGATGAATTTGCAACGTTTGCAGGACTTGAATTCATCAACTATGCTTTTCCCAAGGTCAACATCATCGAGAGAGATGACTTCTCCAGTTCAAAAGAAGTGTGGGACACCTTGGGACAACCGAGTGGAAAATACGACTATATGGTCAAGTACACCACTCCCGAAAGCTCTCGTATCAGGCTCGAAGATATCCAGCCTACTGGATGGGGAGATACAGCTGAGAGCACAAATGCTATGCAAAATGTAATAGAGGAATTCTTCTACGACAATTCTGCCTGGGAGACAGATTCCAATGATCCTGCTCCACCAGAAATCAGCGTTATTTCTGAAGACAAATCAAGGAAGGTGCCAGACTTTGTGATTCACCGAGGAGTTCGCCGCCAATGGGTTTCCGTCGAGGTTCCGAAGATCGTTCATCAGTCAAAGTAATTGCCATCTTTAACTTTTCACCCTGCCCAGGTGAAACGGATGTTTTGATAGGGCTCACTTTCTATAAATTTTCCCTCTTCGCTTTGCCTAAAGCGACAGAGTTTTGTTTTATAGGGCTGTAGTTTCAAGAATCGACTTGTTCATTAATAAAATAACGTCGTTCTATAATTTCCACATTAATTGCTGTTTTCTCTTTTTGTTTTCTCAGAAAATGGTAATCCTAAAAAACAATTCAAATAAAAACAAGCAGTAAAATAAAACACTGCACACACTTGCATTTTCTCTTCTAAACACGAATCATCACGTCATGCAGATTGCTTGTTTTAAACCCAGTTGAAACATACGATCCGATGCCTTCTCCCAACTTTGAGTTCCCGGTATTCGAGGCTGAAGAAGAAAATGACGACCAAATTCCAGAAGAGATCTCTCGACTACTCAGATAAGAGGAAAGGTCCATTGAACCTCACAAAGAACCGTTGGAAACGGTAAACTTGGGTTCAGAACAAGAGAGAAAAGAAATCAGGATTGGGGCACTGCTCAGTCCAGCTGCTAAAGAGAGTTTGATAAAGCTTCTCAAAGAATTCCCCGATGTATTCGCTTGGTCCTATCAGGATATGTCAGGGTTGGATACCAGCATCGTGGAACATCACTTACCGTTTAGATCGGAATGTCCGCCAGTAAAGCAAAGATTGAGACGCACTCACCCGGACATGGCCATCAAAATCAAAGAGGAGGTGCAGAAACAGAATGACACGGGTTTCCTCGCTACGTCTGAATATCCTCAATGGTTAGCCAACATCGTACCCGTTCCCAAAAAGGACGAAAAAGTCAGAATGTGTGTCGACTACAGAGACCTAAACAAGGCTAGTCCAAAGGACGACTTTCCTTTACCACACATTGACATGCTGGTAGACAGCACAACAAAGTTCAAAATTTTCTCCTTCACGGATGGATTCTCGGGCTATAACCAGATCAAAATGGCGCCGAAAGAGATGGAGAAAACTTCGTTCATTACCCCATGGGGTACCTTTCGTTACAAGGTAATGACGTTCGGTTTGAAGAATGCCGGGGCAACCTATCAAAGGGCCATGACTACTCTGTTTCATGACATGATACACAAAGAAATCGAGGTATATGTCGATGATATGATTGCAAAATCAAAAATAGAGAGTGAGCACGTTGAACATCTGTCAAAATTATTCGAACGTCTAAGAAAATTCAAGCTCCGCTTGAATCCCAACAAGTACACCTTCAGTGTCTGTTCAGGGAAACTACTAGGGTTCATCGCCAGCCAGAAAGGAATTGAGGTTGATCCTGACAAGGTCAAGGTCATTCAAGAAATGCCTTCTCCGAAAACTGAAAAATAAGTCAGAGGATTCCTGGGACGTTTGAACTACATCTCCAGATTCATATTCCTCATGACCGCCACATGTGCGCTGATCTTTAAACTGATCAAGAAGATACAATCATTTCTCACTGATTCGCGAGGCAAGTGGACTCCGAATTATGATGGCCCCTATGTGGCCACGAAAGCTTTCTCAGGCGGCGCCTTGAGACTTGCAACCATGGACGGAGAGGAATTTGCCTAACCCACGAATGTTGATGTAGTCAAGAAATACTTCGCCTAAACTAAAAAAAAACATCTCGGTGGATTGAAAACTCGAAAGGGCGGTCCAGGAAAAAGTTAGAGACAAAATAAAAAAATCATCCCGGTGGATTGGAAACATCACAGTACAATCCAGGCAAAAGTTATGGATAATGGCAAGTAACTATGTTCAACAGAGGCAAGTCCCTCAGCAGCAGTTACATCATCCATCGAAGGAAAACTCCAGTCAAGGTCATCTTCGACAGAAGCTCAGGATGTCCCGAATTTAAAGTTGGTAGAAGGATAGTGGTCGTTATGTTTCAACGTAGCCCTTTTCCCTGTAAATTACCATTTCTAACTTTGTAAATACTCTTTGGAATCACGCGTTTGGCTGATCTCCATCTGATCAATAAAATTTGAGCCTTTGTGCTTTTGTTTGTAATTCTTATTTGTTTTAGCTTTACAGAACGACGTTGTTAACATGATTAACGATTCTTGAAATAAAACAAAAATGAATTTACTTGTTAAAACTTTTTCTGCTTTTTAATAAAGACGGCAATTTCTTTTGACTGTTGAATATCAGAAGAACATCGATCGCTTCTCCAGAAGTAATCGAACCTCAAAGTGCAGAATCAAAGTACTCCTTCTAACCCAGTACGCCTGAATGAAGGGATCAACTGTGTTAGAGACCTTGTTTCATCTGACACGCCTCGGCCAAGTTCTTATCTCCTAAGCCCGATCAACGGTATTCCCCGCAGGGACTATCTCTCCTAAGCAAGGTGGAATTGCTATTCTGAACCAACGGTACTTCTTCGCCCCGCGATGGCCGAGTATCCAGTCCTGTTCACCTGTCAGTTTGTATGTCACGTCAGTTTTGTCAGCATAAAGATACATGCATCATTGCATTATTGATTTGCATTCACATTTCATATTGCATCACTATCACTCTAGTCAGCCTTGTCCCCTATGGATAGAAGTTCTCTCAATCGAGTTGTCAGCCCTTTCCTCATCTGGAAGTGTTACGTCTGAACGATCTCTCTCCTCCAGTTTTATTTCTGGATTGAAGTTGGGTCCTCGACCACTTTGATAACTTGAACCTCTGAAAGACCAGAGAGCCCTCAGTTAACATCACTCTTCGCCATTGAAGATGATATCCTTGTTTTCCCGGATTAAAGAAAATCCCGAGAGAAAGCCTCCTAAACCGGAGATTCGGCAGTACGGCAGTTTTTCTCCGAAAAACCCACTGATGAAAAGGTCATCGGCACCTCAAAATTGGATCACATCATATGGCATTTCTCCGAGAAGATCTCCAAGAAAAGTATGATGTAAATACCCCAAGCGAATGCAGTCTCCCAAGGGACTCGCATTCCCCAAGTAAAGTCAACAAATGGCATCTCCAACAGAGAAGTTTATGCAACCCTACAATTCAGACGACTGGGTTCCCCAGCAAGTCTGACATCGAAACTTTTTCCACTCAAATGGAATCTCCCCAGGAAAATTCGGCGAGAAGTTTGAAGGAAAGCCGCTACGAATAGCGTCCCTTGTCAGTAAAGTTTATTGACGAAAGAAACTAAGACCAGTTCCTCGGTAGGAAACCAGGATCGAGGGGAAGTTTATTTTAGAAACTGAGACCAGTTCCTTGGCTGAACACTAGGATCGAGGGGAAGTTTACCTTTTCTAAGCATCATTGCTTAGCTAAAGAAGATGAATGCGTAAGCTATCATTCATAACCACCATCAAAATTTCGGGTATTCCGATATTTAATCCTCTTGCACCCCAAATGCCCGAATACCTTCGTCATTCACACCTTCGTGTCCAAGAAGATTAAATAGGGGCATCTGTCATACCCCAAATTTTGACCACCAGGATTTCCCATCATTGTGCAAATCATCATCACAATAGGGATGGGCCATCATACTTCATCAGTCTCCCCAAATTTTCACAAAAATGGATTTTTAACCCTAAAATGATGTTAATGTATGATTTGAATCATCATTCATCAAGAAAAATCAAAGAAAGTTGGATAACTTGTAAAAGGGGTAACCATAAAAAACTTAGAAAATTTTCTAAGTTAAAAATAAAGTGGCTAGGGTACCAACTTTGAAGGACCATAACTCCTAAACCACAAAGCCATTTTCTCCCATCCAAGGCTTGATTTGTAGATCTCATTTCCCTCTACAAAAACTTCAACTAGACCTAATTCCAATTCACTATGGATTTTGAGTTATGGAGTGATCAAAATCAAGAAAAGTCACTTTGTTCCAACACTTAGTGAAAATTTCACTAAGTCAGATTTTACCCTACTTTTTGCCAAATGTAGGGGGATTTTTCACTTGGATTCAAAAGAGATCAAAACCAAATATGTTCAAACAGTTGTTATATCATGTAAGGGCTTTCCAAAATGACCAAGAACATTACCAAATTCCATTTGAGTCATGAGATATGACATTGGAATGTTGCCTTGCTGAAATCTGCCAAGGCAAGGCAGAATTTGCATTTTTGCTCGATTTGCCAAAATCAGCCAAATCCAAAAGCTTCTATCCACTTGGACACCTCAGAGGATTGAATCTAAAGGGGACAATCACTGAGCCAAGCCTTCAAAGTCTTTGGAACAAGAAATAGCATGTTGAACCTAGAATGGCCAAAATAGGGACAAGACTCCAATTTTGGATTGGAGCATTCGATGGAAGCATCAAGGTGGAATGGACTGAGCCATTCTCAACTGAATTCAGTCAAGACTTATCCAAGACCAAGGGAACCACAGCCCTGTGCCCTAACCTCTAGCCATTAACTAGAGGAGACTTGGATTTCCATTGGCCAACATTGAACAAACACCTGCTGCAATTGCCATTCACTGTGGATCCCAAAATAAACTTGCTCTACTATAAATATAGCTCAATTGTGATCAGTTTAAGTACACCAAAGGCCTACAACACTTGCCTTTCTCAAAAAACCACTTCTCACTCTAAAAAATGCCTTTCTTAGCTAGTCACTATCAGGTTTTTCATTAGAGAGCAATTCCACTCAAACCAATCACACACACACCTCATATACATCATATGTGAGCTGATCAAACACTTAAACAACAACTGGAACACTGATTTCCCAGAATCACCAGTCAATTGCTCAAGGTTTTAACCAAAGTGCAGTTGAGATGCCATAAAGTGATCCAGCCATTCTCAGTCAAGTCCAAGCATTCAAACACACTCCATAGGGTATAGGGAAGCTGTTCAGATCATCACAATTCATCTGTAACACCTCCTACTCAGAAATCAATTTGCTCTTGCTGTCACGACCTAGAGGTAAGCCTAAACTTGGTAATCTCTCAATCTATGCATATTTCCTCGCACAATACTTTTGCCAAATGTTCATAATTATGTATGGAATGTTTCCCCTCAATTAATTGCATTGTTTGAATCTTGTTTCAAAAATCCTAGCCTTCATGCAAAAATTAGGGTTCTTGAGGATTTTTCATGATTTCTTGTTATATGTTTAATTTAAATGAAATTAAATACCATAGACATGATCGTGAGGTGGAAACGAGTTGATTGGTATGTGGATTACATGATATGATCAAGTATTCAGTGAGATTGAAGAGAAAATGCAAATCTGGGCAAGCCCAGAACACGCGCGTGTTCTTGGGTGTTCTTGGCGCCATTTTTTAAAAATTTGAATATTTGAATTTTGTGATTTTATTTAATTGATTCAAAAATTAATTTCTCTCTGAGTTTTAATGATTTTGAGTTGATTCTTTTTTTAATAATTCACAAAAATGTTAAAATATTTTATTTTCCCAAAAATCCCAAAAATATTATTTATTTTATATAATTGATATTTTTGCAAAAATTAATGTTTTAATTGTTTTTGACATTTAAAATATTTTTTCCACCTTGATTTTGCAACTTTTAATGCTTTCTAATTATTTTGTAGGTCAATACTTAATTTTTGAAACATTAATCCAAGATCGCAATTTGTTTTTCCTATGTTAAACAATTTTGATCATTTTAATTAAATTTTTATTCAATTAAAACACATTTTGAAAACAAATTAGGGTTTTTGGATTAATTCAACCTTCATAAATCATTTTCAAAACACTTTTTGGGCCTCTAATAGAGTGTAAGACCCAATCCTTTTTTTTACCAAATCATTTTTTGGGCCTCAGTGCATTGTATAAGTCCCGATACCGTCAAAAACTAACGGCGCGATCTTCGCCTTTTGGAAAATAACCTTGGGCCTCTCCTTGAGCTATAAGACCAATTCAAAACTTTTGGGCCTCTAATAGAGTGTAAGACCCAACCCCCTTTTAACCAAAACATTTTGGGCCTCACTTATTGTATAAGTCCCTCTGCGTTAAAAGAAAACCTCGGCGCGATCGCTATTTTAAACGAAAAATCATCTGGGCCTACCCTCGTGTTATAAGCCCCACTCTTTGTTTTTAACCTTTGTGCCCTCTTGAGAGAGTGTAAGACCCATCCTTTTGTACATAAAACAATTTTTGGGCCATAGTCACTTGTATAAGTCCCTCTGTACAAATTCAAACAGTGCGCTCACCGATAAAACCCTGGGCCTCTCCTTGAGATGTAAGCTCCAAACCTTTCTTTTTCAAAGCACTTTCTCCTTTGATTTTGAATATACTGTTGTTTTCAATCTTTCTTTGTTGAACAACTAACCAAACAGCATGGAAGCTCTACAACCGAGTAAGTGGTTATCGCTTTCATTTACCGCTTTCATATACATATAACTGTATTGTGGGGCTGTTTCACTGTAAGTCTTCTTTCATAAACTCATATCAACTGTGTAATAATAGTATAGATATTTAGAGTTTCCCCGGCCACTACGTCTAGAACTAGGTGACGCCGTTTCGTTTATTCATAGAAATAGACAACTAGATCCCCATAGGATTACCAGACACAGTCTTCCCTCCTCTTGGGGTTAAACAATATGGAGACATGAAAGGCAGCATTCTCGGTGAACCCTTTCATAGACTGTCACTCATAGAAGTTGTCAAAGAAACTCTACTCCCCAGAGATGATCTCTGCTCCGTGAATTGCATCTCTTGAGTTTCTTCCAAATTCTCGAATTTTCCTGACTTGATCTATTCCTTGTGAATAGATTGCCTTGAATTTCTCGGGGTTTGGGGACCCACAGGCTTCTTAAAAGCACTTGTCAAGAAACTATATTCCCTAGAGATAATCTCTTCTCCGTGAATTACATCTCTTGAGTTTCTTCCAAATTCTCGAACTTTCCTGGCTTGATCTATTCCTCGTGAATAGCCTGTCTTGAATTTCTCGGGGTTTGGGGACCCATCGGCTTCTTAAAAGCATCAGCCTCCTCTTGGGCATCGTACAAGGAGCCACAGGCGTCCTAAAAGCAACCATGCCTCCTCTTGGGCTTAGTACAAGGACCCTACGGCTTCTTAGAAGTACTCACAGCCTCCTCTTAGGCTTCGTATAATGATCTCTTCCTCCGGGAATGATAGCCTCCTCTTAGGTATTGTAGAAGGACCGATCGGCTTCTTAAAAGTTTCCAGTCTCCTCTTGGGCTTCGTACAAATTGTCCCGACGACCTCCTAGAGGTATAGGAACAGAAATTAATCATCTGCATAGAACAGTCCTTTCATAGAGTCTACTACTGTTTCTAAAAGCACAATACAAAAGATGACACTCTAGACTTGGACAGTCTAATCTCCTTGAGTCTCAAAGACATTCTCAAGTGACCCCTTCGTTAAATAGGAAGAAAACCCGTAGACTCGGACAGTCTCAATACCCTTCGGATTTCCCACTTTCTTAAAGAACAGGAATAACCCGGATCCTTGAATTAAATCCTTGAGTACAACATTGCTCATATAAGAACTGATTTTCTCTTTCAAAATCAATATACTGGACCTATCACTTAACTGAACAGTCGCCACGACCTCCTCTTAGGCTTTGTATAAAGATCCTTCTCCAGTAAAGTTAGCCTCTATCTTGGGCTTTATACAATGGTTCTCCCCAGCGGAGTTTACAACGTTTAGCCTCTCTCTTGGGCTTTGTACGAGACACATAAGAGACTCCCTCGTTGAGTCAATCACCCCTTTCGCCTCCATCTCGGGCTTTATACGAGATACAAAAAGGTTCTTACTGAGCCAAACAAATTTTAGCCTCCATCTCGGGCTTCGTATGAGATACAAAAAAAACTCTCTTGATTCAAATAGCCTCCATCTCGGGCTTTATACGAGATACCAAAAGATTCCCTCGTTGAGTCAAAACCTTTTAGCCTCTCTCTCGGGCTTTGTACGAGACAAATAATATCCTCCTCTTAGGCTTTATATAAGAAAACCACTGGTTGGTCCAATCAACCTTTTAGCATCAAAGCTGTGCCTCGTTCACAGTACACAAACATCAACAACTCCTTTCCCTTTCATCTAATCGCTGTAAGCGGCAAGCCTCTGGATCATCTACATCCATGCCACTGTCCCTCTTTTAGTATGAGAAATTCCTAAGGAAAGATAGCATTGCTCTACACTGAGTTAAAGTCTTCTCCTTCAGGTTGAAATCCCCTATAAAGGAAATTATGGCATTGCCGGATTCACACATCCCGGTTAAAGTAATTCTCCTTTATAAATAGTCGTAACAGACAAACCCCTCTTTAGAGATGACAAATTCTCTCTAAGGTCAACACTTTTAGCTTCACATCTTGGGCTTTGAACAAGATACAAATAAACCTTTCAGTTTCACATCTTGGGCTTTGAACAAGATACAAACCACCTTTCGCTTCACGTCTTGAGCTTTGAACAAGACACCAAAACAACCATTTCCTCCCATAGAATAGGAGGAACTACGAACGCTCTGATTTCCCTGTTTCGGTAAACGGAAATACGTAGGCATAAGATTGAAAGAAAAATCTTAGCGAGCACACTAAACAAAAGCCCAAAATCCCATACTTTCATATATATCCGTCGTAACATCTCAACCAATAGCCTAAAGCACCCCTCGTCAACCAAATAAACTAGGAAAAACCCTGAATCTTTGTAGCATCTGTAAACCAACAGTTTTGACTGTTTAATCTCAGTATGCAAGCAGGGTTAATTGGAGACATCTATTTCCCTTCCTTCATCAACTTTAATAGGATAAAAAATGAATCGAACTGTAGTACTAGAGCGATCGTGCTTCGCAACCACATCCAAAAATCACTCGCTACAGACGTCTGAAGGGAGAAACCACAACAAAGCTTTGCACATTACAATGGAGTGCAGGGGTGCAGTATTGTCTCACGTGTTGGTAGACACTGGCTCCTCACTCAATGTCTTTCCTAAGAAGGCGCTAATGAAGCTGGAAGTTGATGGTTTGATATTAAGGCCTAGTGAGTTGGTTGTCAGAGCGTTCGATGGGACGAAAAGGTATGTGTTTGGTGAAGTGGAACTACCCGTGCAAATTGGTCCGCAAGTGTTCAAATCTACATTCCATGTGGTGGATATACAGCCTGCTTATTGCTGTTTATTAGGCTGCCCATGGATTCATGCAGCCGGGGCTGTTACATCCACCTTACACCATAAGCTGAAGTACAAGTTCGAGGGACAAGTTGTGACTGTGTATGGTGAAGAAGACATTTTTGTCAGTCATTTGTCCACATTCAAGTATGTTGAGATGGATGGGGAAATCCACAAAATGCTTTGCCAGTCGTTTGAAGCGGTAAATATTGATAACGGGCCTGAATCTTCCCTTGCACCAGATAGAGCCGGTACATCCATTTCGTCCTATAAGCAAGCTGTCGAGGTTGTCAGAGCAGGCAATGCCCAAGGCTGGGGCAAGCTGATAGAGACACCAATGAAGGAGGACAAGTTTGGTATTGGCTATCACCCCTCTATGACTTCAGTTGTGGAGAATAGTGGACCCATCACTTTCAGCAGTGGGGGAATCATTTACCCAGATCAGTCGTGTGCAGCTACAAAAGATGGCATTGACAGTGACTGTGACTTGGACAACTGGGTACGCCCACGCGCTCCGGGACAACCATTGCAGAATTGGTCCGTTGAAGAAGTCATCCGAGTTACTCTTCAAACAGAGTAATTTTCTTTGTTTTTCTAACCATAATGCATGTCAAAATCTTGCGCTCTACCCAAGGCGTATAGATTCATTTGTAGGGCCACCCTGTTTGCATTTGCAATTTTAATCATCAATAAAGGACGTTTTGCACTCAAATTTTGTTCTTTGTCTTTCATTTTTTTTATTTTTGCACAAAAATAATAAAATGGCAATGTTTCATTTATTTTTGTTTTAAAATAAATTCTAAAGTAAAGCATGAACCCGTTCGTGCAGACTTGATCCTCTTGATTCCATTGATAACGGTTCTGCTATGGCTATGTATGACTTTGACAAACCGATTTATCAAGCCGAAGAAGGGGATGAGAAAGGCTGTGAACTCCCTGAGGAACTAGCCAGATTGTTAAGAGGAATGGGTCATCCAGCCTCATCAAGAGACCATAGAGATCATCAACATTGGTACCGAGGATGCTAAGAAAGAGATCAAGATTGGCGCCAGCCTGAAAGCAGATGTGAAGAAAGCTTTGACTGAAATGTTGTCTGAGTATGTTGACATCTTCGCCTGGTCGTATCAAGACATGCCAGGGTTGGATACTGATATTGTTGTGCACAGGCTGCCATTAAGAGAAGAATGCCCGCTAGTCAAGCAGAAACTTCGTCGGACTCATCCCGATATGGCCATAAAGATCAAAGAAGAAGTTCAGAAGCAGTGGGATGCAAGGTTTCTTATTGTGACCAATTATCCTCCCTGGGTATCCAACATCGTGCCGGTACCGAAGAAAGACGGAAAGGTGAGAATATGTGTGGATTATCGAGATCTTAATAAAGCTAGTCCGAAAGATGAATTTCCACTACCCCACATTGATGTACTGGTCGACAATACAGCTCAGTTTTCAGTGTTCTCGTTTATGGACGGTTTCTCCGGGTACAACCAGATTAAGATGGCACCTGAGAATATGGAGAAAATAACGTTCATTACTCCATGGGGTACATACTGTTATAAGGTGATGCCTTTTGGGTTGAAAAACGCAGGGGCAACGTACCAACGGGCAATGGTAACATTATTTCACGACTTGATTCATAAAGAGATTGAATGTTATGTGGATGACATGATTGCCAAGTCACGAACGGAAGAAGAGCCTCTGATTAACTTGAAAAAGTTGTTTGAAAGGTTGAGAAAGTTCCGTTTAAGGTTGAATCCAAACAAGTGCACTTTCGGGGTGCGTTCTGGAAAGCTGCTGGGTTTCATTGTGAGCGAAAAAGGGATTGAGGTTGATCCCGCCAAAGTGAAAGCAATACAAGAGATGCCTGAACCAAGAACAGAAAAAGAGGTTCGTGGTTTTCTGGGTAGATTGAACTACATTGCAAGGTTCATATCTTACCTAACAGCCACATGCGAACCAATATTCAAACTGCTAAGAAAAGATCAGACGGTCAGGTGGAATGACGATTTCCAATTGGCGTTCGATAAAATAAAAGAATACTTGCAGGAACCTCCAATTCTCATGCCTCCAGTTTCGGGAAGACCTTTGATAAAGTATTTGACAGTGCTTGAAGGTTCTATGGGTTGTGTTCTCGGTCAACACGACGAGACAGGTAGGAAGGAACATGCTATCTACTACCTGAGCAAAAAGTTCAATGACTGCGAGTCCCGGTACTCAATGCTTGAGAAGACATGTTGTGCACTTGCATGGGCTGCTAAGTGATTGAGGCAGTATATGATTAGGCACACGACTCTGTTGATTTCAAAAATGGATCCTATCAAATACATTTTCGAGAAACCAGCACTAACAGGCCGAGTTGCACGGTGGCAAATGGTTTTGACAGAATATGATAACCAGTATACTTCTCAAAAGGCCATCAAAGGAAGTATCTTGTCAGACTATCTTGCGCAGCAGCCAATTGATGTCTACCAACCCATGAAATTTGATTTCCCTGATGAGGACATCATGTTTCTCAAAGCAAAAGATTGCGAGGAACCACTCCCGAAGGAGGGGCCAGACCCTGAATCCAAATGGAGTTTGATGTTTGATGGGGCTGTCAACATGAATGGGTACGGAGTTGGAATTCACGCCGGAAGGTGTTCACATGCCTTTCACTGCCCGAATAACTTTCGGATGCACCAACAATGAAGCAGAGTATGAAGCTTGTATAATGGGGATTGAGGAGGCGATTAATTTACGAATTAAGACCCTTGATATTTTCGGTGATTCAGCTTTGGTAATTAATCAAGTGAAAGGGAGTTGGTACATGCACTAAGCAAATCTGGTTCCGTATAGAGATTATACGAGGAGATTGTTGACATTTTTCACAACAGTGAAGTTATACCATATTCCTCGAGATGAGAATAAGTTTGTTGATGCCTTGGCTACATTGTCTTCTATGATCAAAGTGCAAAGGTGGAACCATGTACCTAAGATTGAAGTGTCTCGTCTTGACAGACCTGCATTTGTGTTTGCTGTTGATGCAGCGTCTGATGACAAGCCATGGTTTCACGACATCAAGTGTTTCTTAAAAAGTCAAGAGTACCCGCCAGGGGCATCCACCAAAGATAAGAAGACATTGAGAAGGTTGTCTGGTAGCTCCTTCTTGAATCAGGATGACGTGCTGTACAAACGGAATTTTGACATGGTTCTGCTCTGATGCGTGGATAGACACGAAGCAGACTTGTTAATGCAAGAAGTACATGAAGGCTCTTTTGGTACCCATGCCAGAGGACACGCAATGGCTAAGAAACTATTGAGATCGGGGTATTATTGGTTGACGATGGAGGTAAATTATTGCAAGTACGCCCGCAAATGTCACAAATGCCAGATTTATGCAGATAAAGTGCATGTGCCTCCAAATTCGTTGAGTGTCATGTCCTCTCCTTGGCCCTTTGCCATGTGGGGCATGGACATGATCAGAAAGATTGAGCCTACTGCTTCAAATGGCCATCGTTTCATCTTGGTCGCCATTGATTACTTCACTAAATGGGTTGAAGCAACATCTTACGCCAATGTCACTAAGCAGGTGGTAGCTCGTTTCCTGAAACGGGATATCATTTGTCGCTATGGAGTGCCCGAGAGAATCATTACTGATAATGGTTCTAATCTGAACAACAAAATGATGGCTGAGCTGTGCCGGGACTTCAAAATTGAACACCACAATTCTTCTCCGTATCGCCCGAAGATGAATGGCGCTGTGGAGGCGGCCAACAAGAATATTAAGAAGATTGTGCAGAAAATGGTTGTCACATATAAGGATTGGCATGATATGCTACCGTTCGCCTTGCATGGGTACCGAACGTCAGTACGCACGTCCACTGGGGCAACACCATTTTCACTTGTATACGGTATGGAAGCAGTACTACCGATCGAAGTTGAGATTCCATCCCTCAGAGTCATGATGGATGTAAAGTTAGACGAAGCTGAGTGGGTTCGCGCCAGGTTTAATCAGTTGAGCCTTATTGAGGAGAAACGACTGGCAGATGTGTGTCATGGGCAGTTATACCAACGGAGGATGATGCAGGCATTTGACCCAAAGGTGTGTCCTCGGGTTTACAAAGTTGGAGATGTGGTACTCAAAAGGATCCTTCCTCCTAGTACAGATCACAGGGGCAAATGGACTCCCAACTATGAAGGTCCATTCGTGGTTAAGAAGGTCTTCTCGGGCGGAGCCTTATTACTTACAACCATGGACGGCGAAGACTTTTCATCCCCTACCAACTCAGACGTAGTCAAAAAATACTTCGCATAAATAGACCCGCTGGACAAAAAAAGAGAAAGGGAAAGTCCAGGCAAAAAAGGGCATCCCGGCGAACCACAAAAACAGAATAAAAGGGTTCGAGCAAAAATTAGGGATATAAAATAAAAAAATTTGTACACCCGGTGAGTTTAAAATACGCAAGGACAACTCAGGCAAAAAAGGGTATCCCGATGGATTAAAAACCCAAAAGGGCAGTCCATGCAAAAGAGGGATTTAAGCAAACGATTACGGTCTGAGTTATCTGTACTCCATCACCGTTCCAACAACTGACATTCCAAAGGGTAGGAATCGGTATGATAATTCCTCAGAAGGCAAGGTCGGGGAGTTTTGAAGACATACTGGCCATAGCAGAATCGAAACTCAGTGGAATGCCGTTTTCACATTGCCATTAGGATAGTTTCTTTTCTTAATTTTCAGCGATCACCTCTTTCCAGGGATTTCTTCCTGATTGTAATTGCCTATTCTGGGCTTTTCTTCAATAAATGGAATTTCAGTAAAAAGCTTCTTATTTTGTTTTACTGCTTTGTTTGCAAAAACGTCCGAATTTTTGATAAAACATTGCATTTGAAAACATGGTGGCTTTACAATAACATGCGCAGAAAAACATTTAAAATTACTTTGAATGTTGAAAAATCCTGGATGGTGGATTCAAACCATGCAATATTTCGGGGCATGTGTGTGTATTCTTTTGTTGCAGGTAACAGATCTAGATGATTTCAAGCACAAGAGGCATTTCTCCTAGACGAGTAATCACTTATTCCCACGCAGAAGACTGGGGCAATCATGTTCAGGGAAGGGTTCACTTGTCACCCTTTTGTCACAACGTTTACGGATTGAGTCCACCATTCGGTCGGCGGTCGGTCACGACGATTCAATAAGTCGATTCTCTCATTCAGTACTTCCAATAGCTACAAGCTTTTCTGTGTCGATAATGGTTGCAAATTCTCCAGCAGAGTTGTTTCGCAGACACCGAAGTTAATGGTCAATCCCCAGTGAAGTCGCCAGGAGTTTGAAGATGCTTAATCTTCTGTAAAATCCTCTTATGACATTTTCTTCAGATCAGTCTTGTATCATGGGGCAAAAGCAAGTCGTTGATTCTCTCTAACATGGGGCATATTGAATTTCCCCGGCAAGAGATGTTCCAGATCTATTATCCCCAGTAGAGTATGAAGACGCTCGGTCTTCTGTAAAATTCTCCTAAGAGACATCCCCCAGCATGAGACGCTTTGAGGCGGTTCTCCCCAACAGAGCTTGTTGTAAACTCATTATCCCCAATGGAGTCGTCAAGGGGAAAGTTCGCCTAACACGGGGTATTGTGACACTTATCCTAAGCTCGACAGTGTTATTCCTCAGCAGATTACCGTACATTTGCTTTGTGTTTTCCCAACAGATCTCTAGGGACTCTTTCTCAGCATGATTGCAACGGAATGTCTTCTAACTAGGATTTGCGTATTCCCGACGGAGTAGTTCCGGTCCTATCTTGTGTCTCTGGTAGTTATATTCCCCACAGAGTTCAACATTGAATCTTGTCGACGATACTCCCCAACTGAGTTGTTTTTCTTCCCCGCAGAAGTTTAGCAGGTCGACTGAATCTCTTCCTCAGCAGAGTGTTAGCATATTCTCCTCGGGTTTGATAGATCCCCAAGCAGAGTTTTAATGACTTGTTTTATTCGACAGAGTGTTAGTACATTCTTTCCCCAGCCAAGTCAGAAAATTCTCATCCCCAGTGGAGTTGCTATGACCAGAATTTGTTCTCAGTCAGTTGAAGTAATTCCTGGAAGAGTCATCATTCTCCATATCCCAAAGTCCAATTTATTTTTGGCAAGCGTGACAGTTCGAAGCAGACGGATTATTCATTCATTCTCCAGCAGAGATATTATCCTTTCAGGAGTCTCTGAGGTCAAGTCATTGATCATTGTTCCTCAGCAAAGTCAGCAGGGATGTCTGACATGCATGCAGAGCGTAATCTAGTATTGGAATTTTGCAAAATTCTACCCGAAGTGTGGCAAGTCAGTAGTCGTCTGACTCCATTTAAAAAGACAGTTTCAAAGTCCAACCGTAGATTGGTAAAAGTTTATCTAAGGGTGGCAAATCATCAAAGTCCAACCGCAGATTGGCAAAAGTCCATCTAACGGTGGCAAATCATCAAAGTCCAACCGCAGATTGGCAAAAGTCCATCTAAGGGTGGCAAATCATCAAAGTCCAACCGCAGATTGGCAAAAGTCCATCTAAGGGTGGCAAATCATCAAAGTCTAACCACAGATTGGCAAAATTCCATCTAAGGGTGGCAGACTAGCAAAGTCCAACCACAAATTGGCAAAAGTCCATCCAAGGGTGGCAAAGCAGCAAAGTCCAACCGTAGATTGGCAAAAGTCCATCCAAGGGTGGCAAAGCAAGGCAAAGTCCAATCGTAGATTGGCAAAAGTCCATCCAAGGGTGGCAAAGCAGCAAAGTCCAACCATAGATTGGCAAAAGTCCATCCAAGGGTGGCAAAGCATCAAAGTCCAACCGTAGATTGGCAAAAGTCCATCCAAGGGTGGAAAATCAGCTGCAAGTCCACCCACAGTGTGGCAAGTCAGTAGTCGTCTGACTCCATTCAAAAGGACAGTCCACCCGTAGTGTGGCAAGCCAGTAGTCGTCTGGCGTTGTACAAAAGACGTTGCTAAAGTCCACCCGTAGTGTGGCAAGCCAGTAGTCATCTGGCGTCATTCCAAAAGACACTCTTAAAGTCCACCCGCAGTGTGGCAAGCCAGTAGTCATTTGGCGTCGTTCCAAAAGACGTTCTTAAAGTCCACCCGCAGTGTGGCAAGCCAGTAGTCGTCTGGCGTCGTACAAAAGACATCTCTCCACTGTTATGGTCATCATCAGAGTTTTATCCAAGTAGAGTTTATTTGGTTGGGTTTATATCCCTTTTCTTCTTCTCTACAGAGTGCAAATTTTCTGGTTATTTTCGGTATTCAATCTCTTCATACCTTGAAAGTCTGACAGCTATCGCTATCGTCCATTCAGGTTTACAATGATTGAATAGGGGCAGCTGTAATACCCCAAAATTTTCCCTCTCATTTTCATATCATTTAGCATAAGCTTTCATTTCATTGCATTATATTCAAGTATAGAAAAATAAAACATAAGGCATTGCATTGCATCTTGCATAAGGGCATGAGATTAGTGATTCTCAAAGGTGTTGATCATCCAAAGCAAAGGAACAAGAACCAAGGGTCTTCAAACAAGCCTAAAGAGTCTCTTATGTCATATATCATCTCACTTTGATCCTACAAGGCATTGGAAAAGGAGAATTCATCAAGAAGATTGGGCAGTGCACTATTTCCTACCCAAGGCAGTGTAAAATTGGGATCTGACCCCTAAATGGGCAAGCTTTTTGAGTTTTTATCACCTCCAAATGGCATATCTCATCTTTGTTAGACAGGATATACATCATATTCAGAGGAATTTGGATTTGGAGGATGTGTTATTTCCTCCTAACCAGAGGGTGCCAAAATTAAGGTTTGACCTAAAATCAGTTTATCTCTGATTTTTTTGGGCAAGACTTGATCTCATGGCATTCCTTATGTTCTTAAGAGTATATGGATGGAAAATTGCTCATCAATTGGTTTCAGAAGGGTCTCAATTGATTAGTTGCTTGATAATCAAGAAATTAGGGAAAAAGTCAACTATGCAGTGAAAAAAGTCAACTCCTGACTTTTTAAGGTCAAATTCATGAAATTCATGTTATATATGTTCATTGGACAAGATTTGATCAAGAAATGATGGAGGAATAATGAAAAAATTAAGAAATCACAAAACTGCCAAAAATAGAAACTTTAGGGTTTCCAAAAATGGCAAGTTTTGACCATTTTGCACCCTACTTTGAGGCTCTCTTTCTCCAATATAAAAGCTCCAAACCTCAGGCCCAAGTTGAGCCAATTAAATTTCACATTCTAAGCTTCAAATCCATATAAAGAACTCCTCCATTGGATCAATATTGAGAGAGTTATGATTGATCAAAGTTTGATAAAACTAGGTCCAAAACCAAGTCATGGCAAGGCAAGACTAAGCCCACACAATGTCAAGCTTAATTTCTCCATCAAGTAAGCTTTAAATGGAAAACTTTCCAACATCAAAGTTGTTCCTTTTCATGCCCTCTTCCATGTTCATGTTGGACATTTTTTAATTTGAGCAAGTTATGAGATAGTTATGGTGGTCCCAAGTAGGTATGATCATGCTGAAATTTCTTGTGCCATTTTGCCATGCCATGCCACAACCTTGCCTCGCCCATGAACCAGTTTCAAACTTTGATATTCCAAGCAACTTTACACTATCTCACACACCTCAATTTAATCCAATTCTCACATCAATCTTGTTCTACTATGAGTCCTCTTTCATTTGACACCAAAACCCCATTAAACCATGCATTAACATGAGAGATATTCACCCTCAAACATCCACTGTTGCATTAAATGTGTTGTTGCTACAAAACTAGAAAAAGAAGATAACATAGTGGTTGTTGTTTCACCAGTTTGTACGCATGCTCATCATCATCACTCTTTACTATATTTGAACCAATAGTCTCCTACACACTATGCTATACATGTCTTTGCCTTACACTAAAGATGGAAGATAAAGCTTGTTCAACAAGTTTCGGTAGCAATGCATCACCATCCATGTCCATCATCACCATAAACTTCATAAACCTCACCTACACCATAGTACAACCTTTCCACTCGCCCTAACTAACTTGACTCAGTTAGTTAGGGACAACTCACTTAACCACACCTGTTCAACTCATTTGACCATGGTTAAACCAACTAACTCAACATATAAATCAAAGTTCTTTCACAAATGGAAGAACAACACTTCATTCTCACTTTTTTCTCTCAAAAACACTCTCAAATTCTCTCTATTCTCTCTCTCTCTGATCTCTCACGAAATCAACACTTTCTTCACTCATCTTCTTCAATCATCATCTTCAGTGTGATCTCTGAGCAAGAACAAACTTAATCAGCACCAAGTTTCCAAGTGTAACTTCATCAAGTTTTCGAATCTCTCTCTGTTTCAAGATATCAAGACTCAGCTGCATTTATTTTGCACAACAAGTCCAAGAACTCAAGATATCTCTGGTTTTCTCAACACTTCAAGTTTCTCCACAGTTTCAGGTTTTAATTCACTCAACCTTAATGCTTTGTATTCATGTGAGTTAAACTTGTTTCTTCTTGATTTAGAGCTTATTAGAAGCTATGCGTGAGTCCTGGCTAGTTGATAGGCTCTTTAGGAGCTTAGGTGTGATTTTAGGGAAAAATGTATTGGCTCGGTTTGTTGTGTACGTGCATGATCTTTGGAAAATAATTGCATATTCATGATCTACTCAACTTCAGCTTCATTTCTATGTGCATGTTGTGCATTTATGTGGAAATTGGTGACTGTGTGTGGTGGTTGCTCGCCGGAGAAGATGACCGGAGGTCCTTCTCCAGCCGGTGGTTTGAACTCAGCTAGGGTTTCTCAATTTTGATCTCAACCATTGATCTTGTGCATCGTGTGGTCCTGAACGTACCAACACATTAAAATCCACCATCCCTCTCACGTGCACTCATTTTAATCTGAATGGCTTTGGTATGTGTGTGCGCATGTTACTTATTGTGGTCTTCATTTCTGAGTCACTTGATGAGCGTATCTGATTGATGATCTTGAATGAAGTTGATCCAACGCTTGACATCATGCCAACGCATTAATGAGTAAAGGTCTATGGCATGTGTTTTCTTTTTTTCTCTCAGATGTATACATGTGGGTACATGCGTTATAATTGCCATGTGCTTGATTTGTGAGACGTTGGATTGATGATTGATTGAGATTAATATCATCCTAGGGCCTTGATTGCATCTGATTATTGACTGCACACACGCGCTACCACACACAACACATATTTAATTGGATTGGACTTTAATTTCTATTTGCACACCCACATATTTGAGCCCAATTATTTTCAACATGGAGATTACTCACGCTGCACCCCCTTCCCATTTCTTTTCTTTTCTTCGTTTTTTTCTATACTTGTTTGATTTCTTATTTTTAAAAATACCAAATCACTTCTAAAAATCACAACATAATTTATGTGACATCTTAACATGTTTAAATAATTTTCTCTATTTTTTAATTCTGATTTTGTGTTTTTTTTCACATTATTCCATATTTCCTTTTAATTTCCTTTTTAATTGAATTTCTTCATGACACTTGAACTTGAACATTTTTGTTCTCTCATCTCACATCATATTTTTGATTCATTCTTTTTGTATTGCTTAGATAACATCTTAAAATGTCTAAAAAAATTTTTGTTTGATTTTAAATTCATTACACCATACCTTTTGATGTTCATCTTTGCACCTTCTTGTGATGATTTTCCATATGACTTTGTTGTTTTGTTTAAGTGTGTTTAATTTTGATTTTTGCCATGAACTTTTGATGCTTGATTTTCTTCTGATTTAGGTTGTTTAGAGCCAATTTTCATGATTTTAATATGTGCTTTTCATATTTGTTTAATGCCTTGTATTTGAAGCTATCTTGGTGCCCATTCTTATACTTCCTTCTAGCTTAATTTTGTTGAGGCACTTGTGCCACCCTTTCTTGTTTGCTTTGTGTGATATTAGGGGTTTCATTTAGAAGACTATAGTTCTTTCTTAACTTAATTATAGGTCATGGTGGTTTTTACTTGCATTTGGTTTGTGTTTATGCATTTTGACTTACATTTTGACATGTTTTCATATCTTACCTACCCTTGTGCTTAACATGAATTGTGTTTGCATTTGGTATGCCATCTTATATGTTTCATTTAAATCTCATCAATGATATGCTACTGCCTATATGCATTCTCTAATTATGTTACATGCTATGCATCTTTGATATGTCATTTTGTGCATCTAATTGAACATGTTTCTTTTTTTTTCTTACTTCTTCTTCATCTTATCCCCTCTACTTGTAATATTTTAAACATGAGTTGTGTGGTACTTCATATACCTTACAAGGCATTTATGAATTGAATATAATTCTGACTTTGGTCTTTCATGAGGCATAATTGCATGATCACCTTACATGTTCACTCATTCTTCATCTATTTCTTCCATGATTCACTCCTTTAATGATTAGTGCTTTGCTTGTGCATAATTCATTTGTGTTTGATATCTTAGCATTAGAGATCACTTTTATTGTTTAGATTCTGACTTTGATTAGTTTGTATCTCTTAAGGTTTTTGGTCCTTGGTTCTTAATTGATTTGATCATTACTTGTTGTTTCTCCCTTTATTTCCTACTTGTAAATAGTTTTGTGAGCTAACCTTTTCATGTAGGTGCATGGTAAGTAAGGGTGTGGACTTAGTTCCACATACACTCCTCTCACTCATCTTCTCTTATTGCTTTTAATAATTCAACTTGTGATTTTGATGAGCATTTACATGCTTTCCTTGAATAACTTCTTCTTCACCTCTCTTTAAGACCAACTTAACTTCCATCTTGGAAGTAAGTTGCTTCTTTTGCTCTTCTTCTTCTTTCTTCTAGAAGTAGGTTTGTTAAACCACATTAACCATAGGATCTCCAAGCATGCTAACATTAAGATTGAGTCTTAGTCTCCCTTAGTTTTCACCTTTGATCCTCTTTTGAGTCTTTCTTCTCTCATCTCAAAACAAAAAGTAAAAAATACTTAATAAAGGCATAACAAATATTGTATTTGAGCCTTTCATGTGAGAATGAGATAGTGAGGGGTCTTCTCTCATTGTCTTAGAATGTTTAGCGTACGTCCCATCTTGGGTCGATATGCGAGGCATTCGATCTTACGTGAGGGACTTAAATACAATGTGCGTTGCAAATCATCAAATAAACAAAACACTTCTTTCTTAAAAGAAAAAAACAAACAACAATTTCTTTTCTCAGCTCCTTCACCCCTTCCTTAAGGATTCGTCATGTCAGTTCCACCGCAAACAGGTAACGCCTAAGTCTCCCTACAGCGAGCTGCAACACCTAACTGCTGGAACGTGTACTCTGACGTTTCCACTAAAAAACACAAACAATTCATCCCTAGTGAGGGGAACTACGTCGCTCTGATTCTCATGTTCCCGATGAGATACGTAGGCAGTGGGGTAGGGCCCATTCGAGCACTTCTTTTATTTTCCCAACATTTGTTTCTCTTTCTCTCCTTTCCTTTTCCAGTTCTCCAGTTAGCAGTTCCTTTTCCGGTATCCTTTCCTTACACCCTTTGATTGAAGCAGCAAGCGTGGATCCCATCAGGTACGATGGACCTAAGGGGGTGCTAATACCTTCCTCTCGCGTAACCGACTCTCGAACCCAGTTCTCTTGGTCGCAAGACCATGCTCTTTCCTTTCCCTCAGTTGGGATAAATGCACATTGCTGGCGACATTGTTTCGGTGCCACTTTCACGTTTGTACTTGGATGAAAATCCTGGGAGCGACAGGTGTAAAATAGATGACCATCACGTACTTAGTTCTTACACTTTAATCCATTAGTCCATGCTATTTCACTCTTCTAACCCAAGCCCTAATTTCAAGCAACCCCTACGAAATCTCACTTGGCTCAAGAGAAAAAGTTCAGAACAAAACCATACGCATAATCTTCTTTGTGATATTTTTCCTTGGAACAAAACCGTTGTCCACCATGTCTTCAACACCATGGACCAGCATATGCCACTATAAAAGAAGGATAGCTCTCATTTGCAAAACAACAACAATCAACACAATATCAGAACACACACGATTCTAAGCTCTAAGCCACTTATGAGCTCTTCTTGGCAATTGAAAGGAAACAAGGAATAGCTGCAGCAGCTGGCACTTTGAGGGAGAAGAAACTCAGTCCTTTGAAGCTTTAAAACTCATACCTTTGAAGCGGCAGTGGGCCCTCTCCACTAGGCAACCTTCACTCTTTTACTTCATATTCCAAATATCATGATCATGCTGTTATCATGTTGTTTATTTTGCATTTAAGTCAAATGAAAATGTGAATGATAATGTTGAGTTTATGTGATGCTTTTGGTACTACCAATTCCTGATACTATGTTTTTCATATCTTGATGCCAAGTTTGAATATTAGACGTTACTATTGTTTAACAACATGAAAAGTTTTGTTTGGATTTATGTTGGTTTGAAAATGTTTGGTCTCACTCTTGCCCTCTATATCCATGGTTATATGCATCAAACATGATCTGATCATAAGTGCACATGTGGCTAAGTTGCCTTGGATCTGTGTTGACATTTTAGCAAGATGAGGGTTTGGTTTTGTTTCTGAGCATCACCCTTTCCAGTTTGTTTTTCACTTGGATCACACTTTTGTTTTGAGCTATGACAGGTGAAGGTGTGAGAAAGACACAAGAAATAAGGGTTTGAATTGTGTTTTAACTCTTAATCAATTTTTGCCTCTTTTTGTTATTGCGCTAAAAGTATATCAGAGTTGCGTTGAGAGACTCTGACTTGCGAAGTGTCATTCAGATGGTGCGATGCATGAAACATGAGCAACAAGAAGAATCTGAATTAGCTATGCTTGAATCAGACTTGCAATGCGGAAGCTTATCAGAGTTGGATTGCAAGGTTTTGATTTGCTAAGCAAGGTTCTGATAATTGATGCAGAAACATAATCAACCAAACCAAGCACAAACAAGAGTAAAGAACACACGATATATCCTGGTTCACTTGAGCCATTCTCAAGCTAATCCAGCCCACCCTTCCAAGGTGATTTCACCTTGAACACAAGGACTTAATCCACTATAATCAACACCGATTACAGATGCACGGGCAATAGCCGGTGACTAACGTCCTGCACAACCGCAGCTGTGACTAACCCACAATGAACCGTTCAGGGATCCAAGTTAATGGATATAACTAACATTGACCTAATAGGTTCCAATCTCGCAAGATCTACTATCAGGATTTCACAGCTAAACGTTCAGGGTTCCGATTCAACGAATATAACATATACTGACCATTCTTCCAGAAATTTCAATGAGTTCCATCAGTGATCTCACAAGAGTCTGGCCCACTATTGGTCCTCTTTGAGATATAACTATCATTGACCATATTTCAGGATTTCCACAATGACACCCCGACATTGTGTTCTCAAGTCTCTGATCACACTGATCACTTGAGGAATCCTAATTCACATAGAATTAGTTGTTCTGAAGATTACATTGATGCTTCTTAATAAGCAGATAACTCCTAAGTTTAAGTACAAATGAACACAAGGTGTTCTAGCAAGATATGAGCAACAACTTCTTGCTATCTTTATATTCTACAAAGATGTATGTTGATTTGACAGTTGATGACATCTTGTAGATCTTCTTCATCTTCTTTGTTGAGCAAGCTTCGAGCAACAACTCCTTGCTTCAAATCTTCAATATAGCTCAGATTATGAAGTTGGTTGATGACTTGACTGATTTGCAATGTTGTCTTGTTCATCAACAGCTTCTGTTCCAATTGATTATTGTTGTGTTGAATGATGATTTTTAAGCTTCAACAATAATGGTCGTGTGTTAATGGTGATAGCTTTAAATGTTTAGTGTAACAACGATAACTGATCGTTGCGACTATCATCACATCGACACGTTCAGAAGCGCATTCTCCTTTCCTTTAAATAGCCAAGTAAAATATAGTCGTTAGAGAGCTATTGGCTGTTTGAAAAGAGTCGTTATGCAATGATGAAAGTTGTATTACCATATCTTCTTTTTACTGTAGAATAAGTGATGGGATAAAACTTTTTAGCACGGTGCACAATCATTGCTAACGATAACATTTGTCGTCAAATCTTCAGAGGCTTCTGATGGTAATTCGTTGAAGCATGAGTAGAGACTTTAAAACTGGGTCTTCAGAAACTTCAAGTCTTCAGTCTTTAGAACTTGTCCATTAGGAATCTGTCTTCAGAGCTTCAGGACTTGTCTTGAAACCCATTATCTTCAATGCTTCAAGTCTTCAGAATCTTCAGAATCTTGTTCACTCATAACGTTTTCTTTAGAACCTTCAGCACTTGATCATTTGAATCTTAATCTTCAAAACACTCCAGTCTTCAAAGTCTTTCTGCACTTGGTCTTCAGAGCCTTCAGCCTTCAGAACTTCAAGTCATGAGAAACTTCACCACTTCGGTTCTTCACAAGATTATCTCTTAAGAAGCTTCGCTAACTTCAGGATTATAACCACTTTCAGATTAGCATCCACAAGACCATTGCAACAACAATATCGGCATCCTTGGATCTATCTGATTATGATCAGATACAGAAGCATACTTGCTTCTTGCGACTTGTGTTACACATAGTAACTCACATATGATCATTTACGCACATCTTGCTAGTGTTTGTTGGATCTGATATTTTCTGTGATTATGATCTGCACACAACACACATTAGAATATAAAATAGTTCTTTCACAAATACTTATTTTTATCATCAAAACATAGAGATGACTTGCAGAGACAACTCTTGCTCTTACAATCCCCCTTTTTTGATGATGCGAAAACCATGTATTTTGATTGAACATTTTATACAAGGTAATCACCAAACTAAACATATTCAGAGTCCGGAACAACAGCTCCCCCTGAATGTGTTAACCCCAAAATTTTATTTGTGTTCGTCTGGAATCTTATCTGATCCAAAGACTCACAAAATAAAAATTTGAGTTGTCAGAACATAGAATAGAGAAGGACTACTTCCCTATCTGTCTTACGGAGACAAAAGTCTTCAACATCTGGACTTGTTCATCAGAACTTCTGTCTTTAGATCTTTAGAACTCAGGTCCTTTGGTCGTCGTATCAGAGCTCATAATCTTCAGAGTCTTCTGAAGCGATTTCTACATTTCAGCATAATCATTTTAGTACAGAGATAGAACGATTCTCTTCTAATAACTTAGCCACTCTATTTATCAGAATTGAACTTGTCTTTTGACATAATAAAATCCCTCTGAGTTTCAGACTTGATGATCTTCAGATTCTTCATTTGGTCATACAAGTTCTGATAATTATTTAAGATCTTGACCCTTCAGAGTTTGACTAGACAACAGGTCTTCATCTCAGAACCATGTTTCTATCAGAACTTGATGGAAGATCATAGCTTGATTCTTGATCTAATTGAAAAATATTTTTGTGATCAATCAAAGCTTGATTTGAAGTCTTGACACTTTTGTAGGTTGAGTCAGTTGTAGATTTAGACTGATGCCAAATCATTTTCTTCTGAATTGAAGTCTTGTTTTATCAAAACTTCTTCTTCTTGGATCTTTTGTCCAGATCTTCAGACAGTCTTCGACTTCTGATTTGCTCAGTTCTTCTGAAAAGCATCTTGAAATGTAGACTTTGTCTTGACTGCGTTCAGGAAGTTTTCTTCTTCTGATTCTTATGTTCTGAATATCATATTTTTAGACAACTTACAGCTTCTGAACAAGATGAAACAAGAATCACGATAACTTTGACTTTCAGAAAGTTCTCAACTTCTAAACAATACTGGGTCAATCTGATTCTGAACATTTGTTAACGAAGTGTACAACTTCGATAATATGAAAAACAATTTATAAGAGCTTTTTAATAGAGTTCTTCCAATTTAACCTGTTCTAAGAATGCCTATTGAACTTGTTCAGAGTTCCTTAATTAAACATTAAACATACGTTAGTGGTAAATGCATTAATATCAGAGTTGATGTTTAACATTCTTTTAACATATATCATTATATCAAAATCATATTCTATTTTCTCCCCCTTTTTGACATCATCAAAAAGTTAGAGTATGTTAAGCATTTCAGATTGTGTTGATAATGAATCTTAATGAGAGCAGTGCAGGTATGAGCAAAGGATAGTTCAAAAATAGAACAGCAGGCAACACATACTTCATTAATCATAAATACAAGGTATGAACAACACATATACAAGAAAACAAAAATTACAAACTGATAACTTGGCCTAATTTTAACAAACAATCATCTTATTTTATGAGAACCATCTTTTGTCGAAGGTTTCACAAAATTTTCTATCAAGAGCAGTGTCAGGACCGCCTCTAACTCTGCAAATCGTTTGCATGATTCCTGCTCTGAAGAGGACTCAGATAGAACTCTTCCATATGGAATAAACGATCTGTTCGTAGTTCTTGACATAAGAATTGACTCTTTAAGATTGTCAAAGATTACTTGGGACAAATCTATAGAGGATGGTTTAAGAAGACACATGATGAGAAGCTTATCATCATGATACAGAAAATCTTTGTTAATATTGCGAGGGCGAAGATTTGTCAAAATGAACTTAAACCATCCTTTTGCAGTAGGCAGAAGTTTTTCGGGATTTATGAGTTCAAAAGCAGAGCCTTTGTCAAACATGTGATGCATTTCAGCAATGGAAGTGCATCGAATGGAGTCATGATGGGTTGTGATACCCTCTTTGGGACAAACAATGGCTTCAGCAATGTTTGTAGATTTGAAGGATACTGGAAGACCATAGATGTTTGAAGAGATAGACAGACCATCATAACTGATAGAGGCATTGATCCAAAAGGATTTTAAGATGTTTATATATATTGAACCTCTTAACATAGACATGTATCCATTCCAATTTTGAAAATGAATCCCAAGAAGAAAGTCTTGGCTAGCATCTGCTGGATTTGGTCGTTTTTTATTGATGACTTCAAAGAGATCATCGCTGCCATGAAAGGTTCTTGGAGTCATTCTTGGTGTTTTTAGTATTCTAAGAAGGTTTTGAACAAAAGATAGTGAAGATTTATAGGAATGAGATATGACTTTAAATAGGCAATGGAAAAGACTAAAGTGAATGGGTTAATAACTGAGAGTGACTTGAAAAGACCTATTCATTATTACCTAGATACAAGAGTAGGTATAAATAGTGTAAAAGACAAGGATAAGTACAAAGTATATCAGCCTTTTAATCTAGGGAAAATCAAATGATCACGCATATGATTTCTTTATCTACTTTTTGACTGAAGTCAAAACTTTTAATAACTACATACTTGTGAGTCGTTCTTGATTACTTGCGTGAAGTCACAACAGAGAATATATTGTTTATGAGAGAGAGCACATATGTAGGGTTGAGCAGATGCGTTGCTTTTTTTATTTAGTCAGTTCATAACTATGCAATGTTAGTAGTTGATGTACAATCACTATGATACGTATTAATCAACCTTGATGACACGTTACTTTCTATGGTTAGATCAAGTAAGAATTAGAGTATAATAATGATTTTCATGCAATTCTTCTTAAGAATAAAATTCTAAAGTAAAACCATTTATAATCTTAGATTCAAAAGATGATTCATTCATTACCTTGAAGAGAGTACATAGTGCAAGAGACAAAGCAACAAAACAGAGAGCAAAATAACCATAACCCTATTCTATGATCTTTCAGGGATTCCTAGAGAATTCTACATAATTCATAGGTGAACATTCTATGGTTGCCCCAATGTTTTCTATCCTAGTGATCACATCTTGAATCTCAAGGACACAAGATATGACCCTTCCATACGGAATACTAAAGGAAGACTTATCTTTCGATAAGAGGATTTTTTTCTTGTAAGTAATTGAACATGGTTTGAGGGAGGTTTATTTTTTTTCTGTAGACCAGAAAGAAAATAAATTGTCGGTCCGAGTGAGACAGCAATCCTACTCCTATTTCTCTAGGTCGTAAGTGTGTTTCCATGATCCTGTGCCAGACTTTAGCTGAGGGAGTGAGTGTGGAGGCACAGTCGGAGGGACCATTTCCACAATGAATTTTGTGAATGAGATCAGTGAAGATATTTCTTTCTTTGTAATCTTTGGTGGTATCACCGATTTCATCACACTTGATGGCTTGTGCAATGACAAAGGGATTAATCAATACAAGTATTCCGAAGATGACTGACTGAATGATGTGTTGATTATACACGTTTGAAAAGACATCAGCATTTGCCCAGAATTCTTTGACTAGGTAGGTGTAAATAAGGCCTGGAAGCATGTTGAGATAACCCTCCCATTTGTGACATCGTAACTCAGACGAAGTTCTTATCATACTGTGTTCTTTTAGAGAACCGGTGTTCACAGTAAGTTCATTTAGGACTTGTAACTCTGAGAATTCACTCTTAGCAGCTTTTGGATGTGAGTTAGACATTTTGGAGGTGAGGAGATACAAGAGAGAGACACTAGCTGAGATGGGCTGGAATGACGGATAGAGAAGTGAACATAGTGCCTTAAATAGGCGACGAATAGAGTGAGTTAATAGTGCTTGTGACTCCAAACGACAGGTTCATCATATCCTAGACATTAGATTAGATAGGGTAAAAGACGGATATGACCACTAAGTCTAATAGTCTTTCAATATTGGAAAAACCAAGAGATTATACATAGAATTTTCTAATTAATTGTTGACAGAGGTCAAAAGTTTGCAATAAATGCATATGTAAGAGTAGCACTTGACAACATTAATTAGGAGTGAAAACAGAGAGACACATTGCCTAATTTCAAGAAGATTTATCTTACATATCTAATAAGTGCACACACATAGAGGTAAGCATAAATATTTTTACTTTTTTCAACAAGAAAGCGAATCCTAGTTTGTCAATTCATGATCACGCCTGGTTAGTAGATGCAAAGATTTTAAGGCAAAGCCAAGGTTACACACATTGGAGATCCTATTACTTTGGTGACACGTATAGATTTTCAGAATCCGAAAAACCAGAGGGTTTCTAATGAGAGAGAGAGAGAGAGAGAGAGAGAGAGAGAGAGAGAGAAAGGCATGTAACAGTAATGAGAGTATTGACAGAGTTGTATATTTCATACGAAAGTTTGCAGATCATTTTCGGGAGAACTTATATCATGATTATTTAAGATTCGCAATTATGACTGAAGTTACGTTGAGTGCACTCATTGTCCAGAGATTTAATCAAAATATTTTTCTTGGAAAAAGAGAATATTTTAGATCCTTAATATTTTTACTTACCAGACAACTAACAGTAACATTTAATCACTCATGATAAGGAGAGTCATACCTTAGAGAATTTGAAATCTTCACCGTGACACTATATCTGAGTGCTTTCCATTCTGACTCTGAGCTTCTGATCATCATCTTTCAGCTTTTGCTCCCTTCAGAGTGATCTGATAATATTTGTTGATTCCTGTATTCTTCAGAAATTCTCGGTATTGTCACATTTGAAGAATACTTGTGTCTTCTGAACTCTAATCTCTAGTTTGAGAACTATAATTAATCTTCTCCTCAGATGATCTTTTCCCTTTTTAGGTTTAAAAACATTCATCTAGTTTCTGAAAGAAACCTTCAGAGATTCTGATCTTTATTATCAGAACGTCTATCTTTCATCAAGCTTCCTTGTTTTCAGAAAGTCATGAATTTCTTAACTTAGACATAAATGCTGAGAGGTTATGTGCTCGATAGGATTGATTGACATTTCATAACATCTTCTGACTCTGTTTCGTCAAACAGATTCAGAGCTTGTTCAGAATCAAGTATCATTAATCATGTGTGTAACACATGACATAGTTTGCATGACAATGTTGTTCTTGCAATGCTGATCTAACTTGTTTAGATTTAGTCCATCAAAGGATTGGCATCATATATGCTTCTAAAAAGAGTGTTAGCTGATTTTTTCATTCTGAGAGACATTAGTGACTTAGATCCTTTTTGGCTTCGAGTAGATGACTTCTGTCTTTGCATCTCTAGTCGAGCATCTTCTGATTCTAGAATTTATACAACCTGAACTTCTGAGAAATATCAGATAACTTTCTGACCAATAACGATTGATTCAACTGAGATAGAGACGAACTCAAGTATCTGTATTATTTTAACTAAGACTCAAAAATTGTTCTTAAACAGATTCCTGATGAATCACTAGATTTTCTCTTTCTGAATGTTCTCCAGTTTTCTGCAAGGCTTCTCAAGAAAACAGTATTCAATTCTTCATTGAATCTTTTAACTACAGACTTCATTCTGATGTTCAAAATCATAGAACAACAATCTTTCTTCTTTACATGAAGAAATTCTTAATGAGCTCTAAATGAGAAAGTCAAGGGTGGACTAATCCGTTTCTTGAAAACATCTCAAAAACTCATAAAGAGATAATCTTCAGCAAACAAGATTTCTTGTTTTCTGATGATTCAATCTTGAGCAAATACGTTGTTTATCCAAACATATCTTCTAAGATAAGCATTCAACAAATACTACTACTTATCTGATGAATCTATCTTGTTAGTTGATTCTTCAATCTTCTCTTTAAGTTTTAGAGAGGAAGATTCTGTTGTTGACAACAACAAAACTTCAAGAATCAGTGACTTGCTCCGGTAATCCGTTTGATTACAATTTAGTATACAATAATCTTCTGAACTGATACTGAAATTGTAAGTGGATTGAAATCTTACCCAGAGTATTTCTACACACCATATCTAGATCTTTTTCTGACACTATTAAATGTTTGATATCCATCAATAGCAGAACCGTGGCTCTGAAGCCAATTGAAGGTTTGAGAAAGACACAAGAAAGGGGGGTTTGAATTATGTTTTAACTCTTAATCAATTTTTGCCTCTTTTTGTTATTGCGCAACGAGTATATCAAAGTTGCGTTGAGAGACTCTGACTTGCGAAGTGTCATTCATATGGTGCGATGCATGAAACATGAGCGACAAGAAGAATCTGAATTAGCTATGCTTGAATTAGACTTGCAATGCGGAAGCTTATCACAGTTGGATTGCAAGGTTCTAATTTGCTATGCAAGGTTCTGATAATTGATGCAAAAACATAAACAATCAAACAAAGCATAAACAAGAGTAAAGAACACACGATATATCCTGGTTCACTTGAGCCATTCTCAAGCTAATCCATTCCACCCTTCCAAGGTGATTTCGCCTTGAACACAAGGACTTAATCCACTATAATCAACACCGATTACAGATGCACGGGCAACAGCCAGTGACTAACGTCCTGCACAACCGCAGCTGTTACTAACCCAGAATGAACCGTTCAGGGATCCAAGTTAATGGATATAACGAACATTGACCTAATAGGCACCAATCTCGCAAGATCTACTATTAGGATTTCACAGCTAAACGTTTAGGGATCCGATTCAACGGATATAACGTTTACTGACCATTCTTCCAGGATTTTCAATGAGTTCCATCAGTGATCTCACAAGAGTCTAACCCACCATTGGTCCTATTTGAGCTATGACCATCATTGACCATATTTCAAGATTTCCACAATGACACCCCCGCCATTGTCTTCTCAAGTCTCCGATCACACTGATCACTTGAGGAATCCTAATTCACATAGAATTAGTTGTTATGGAGATTACATTGATTCTTCTTAACAAGCAGATAACTCCTAAGTTTAAGTACAAATGAACACAAGGTGTCACTACGCCAAAACTGACTTTTACTAGCGCACCTTAGACAGAGCTTTTATGCAAAAGCACTACTATAAGTTAAATAAAAAATAAAACACGGAAATTGTATACGAAAAAGAGTAAAAGTGCTGCTAAAAGTCCTACCTTAGACAACGCTTTTATGCAAAAGCGTTACTATAAGTTAAATAAAAATAAAACACGGAAACTATATACGAAAAAGAGTAAAAGCTCTGCTAAAAGGCCTACCTTAGACAACGCTTTTATGCAAAAGCGCTGCTATAAGTTAAATAAAAAATAAAACACGAAAAATGTATACGAAAAAGAGTAAAAGCGTTGCTAAAAGGCCTACCTTAGACAGCGCTTTTTGAAAAGCGTTGTCTAAGGTCTTATTAATTAAAATAAAAAATTGTATAGTATCAGTATTCTATTTTTCATTTCTCTATTCTTTCCTTCTCTGCTGCGAACTGCGAACGACTAGGTATACGAACGAAGAACAGCTCTCGCCACCGTCCTCCACCATCTCGGTTACAGTCTCGCCGTCGTCCTTCCTCCATTGTCCTCCACCGTACTCCACCATTCTCCACCGTTTCGGTAAGATTTCTTATTTTCTGTTACGGTTAATGTTAGAGATGATAAATAGTGGTTATACTCATGAATGTAGCTTGGTACTGACTTTGGGATAGATGGTTAGGGTCATAACAAGACTCCATTACTTTAATCATTACATTTTATGATATGAACATTTCTGCATTTAGGGTTCTTCTTTGAGGAATCTGATTGATGAAAACCATATTGTCTCTTTTATAAACAACTATGCCTTGATTAACCAAAAAAAAAAAATTAAATCAAGATATAGAGTGGGGTATAGGTACTAAGTGTTTTGTTGTTCTCTTATGGATATTAATATCTTGGTTTTATGCTATTAAATTCAGATTGTTGTTTAAGGAGAATTTGTTTTGAACCAAGTGCTACTACGAGAAAGGTATTTTATTCTTGCACTCAAATCTTCATATGGTAGACGATACGTGAAATAAAAGTTTGTATTAATCTTCTTTCTGTGACGCGAAAGTGTTTTTCTTAGGAAAATCTTCTTTTATGTTCTTTTGAAATAGTTGCGTGAATAATTATAGTAGTGTTTTTGTTTGCCTTAATAAGTAGGAAAACCATGGATAAAAAATGGATGTATGCCGATCGATTGTCCAAAGAGTACGAGAATGGGGTATTGGAATTCATTAAGTTTGTTGTTCAACACGTTGAAGACCCCATTCGAATGAAATGTCCTTGCTTGGGTTGTTGTTATGTGGGTTGGGTTGACGCAGATGGATTGAAATCGCATTTACTGATGCATGGAATTGATCGAAGTTATAAGTGTTGGATATTTCATGGTGAGAAAATGAACGAGAATGTTGAACCGAGGGGGAAAAGTAATACGACCTATGCTTCAGACGACAAAGACACGGAAATATACGATTGTGATCGAGTCGAAGAGATTGCAGAAGCACTTGAAGAAGATATTCATGATTGTCCCAAAATGTTTGACAGGTTGGCAAGCGATGCAGAGAAACCGTTGTATAAAGGTTGCACTAAATTCACAAGACTATCTGCGGTATTAAAGTTGTACAACTTAAAGGCGGGCAATGGATCGTCCGATAAAAGTTTCACAGAGTTGTTGGCCCTTATGAGAGAAATGCTACCGGAGGATAATGTTCTTCCTAGTCGAACCTATGAGGCCAAAAAAATGTTGTGCTCTATTGGCATAAGCTATGATAAGATACATGCTTGTCCAAATGATTGCGTTTTGTTTCGAAACGAATATGCATCGTTAACTGAGTGCCCTAAATGCGGTTTGTCTCGATATAAGAAAAAATTGTCTCCAGCAAAAGTCTTAAGGTATTTTCCTATAATTCCGAGATTTAGGCGCATGTTTCGTAGTGAAACCGATGCAAGACACCTGACTTGGCATGCAGATGAAAGAATTATTGATGGAAAGTATCGACATCCGGCTAATTCACCACAGTGGTCGAAAATTGATAATGATTATCCTGACTTTGGAGAAGAAGCAAGAAACTTTCGCTTGGCATTATCTACTGATGGAATGAACCCGCATGGTCTTCAAAGTATCTCACATACCACATGGCCTGTGATTCTTATGATTTATAACCTACCTCAATGGCTATGTATGAAGCGTAAGTACATGATGTTATCTATGTTAATTTTTGGGCCTAAACAACCAGGGAATGACATAGACGTATACTTGGCACCCTTAATCGAAGATTTAAAGTTTTTGTTGGAGAACGGTGTGGAGGTTTATGATGGGTATAGGAAAGAAAGTTTCAACTTGAGGGGGATGTTGTTTGGCACAATTAATGATTTTCCAGCATACGGAAATCTATCAGGGTACAGCATAAAAGGTCAAGATGCGTGTCCTATTTGTGAAGATAAAACAGATTCGACGCGATTGGAGTTTGGTCAGAAGAATGTCTTTCTCGGTCATCGTAGATTCTTAAATTCTAATCATCACTACCGTGGGTGGAGAAAAGTATTCAATGGAGACACCGAACAACGTAAAGCTCCACCTGCATTGTCAGGCGACCAAGTTTTTGAAAAGGTGAAAGATGTGCGTACTCAGTTTAGCAAGCCTTTTGTACATAAGGTTGTCAAAGGTGGGTGGAAGAAGAGGTCGATATTTTTTGAATTGCCATATTGGAAGTCTTTGTACGTGAGACATTTTCTCGATGTTATGCATATTGAAAAAAATGTATTTGAAAGTGTTATTGGTACGTTACTCAATATAAAAGGAAAGTCTAAGGATGGCCTTACAGCAAGGGAGGACATGTTAAAAATGGGAATAAGAACTGAATTAGCACCCGTGAAGAAAGGAAGACGAACATATCTACCACATGCTGCTTTTACTCTATCTAGAAAGGAGAAAAAAATATTGTGTAAGTTTCTGAGTGAAGTTAAAGTTCCAGAAGGATACTCTTCAGATATTAGAAGACTTGTGTCTATGAAAGACCTCAAGTTGAAGAGTTTAAAGACACATGATTGCCATGTTATAATGGAACATTTTCTACCAATAGGTATACGTTCTATTTTGCCAGAAAAAGTAAGAAGCGCCATAACTAAATTGTGTTTTTTCTTTAGGTCAATTTGTAGTAAGGTGATCGATCCTGAGATCTTACCAACACTACAAAAAGAAATAGTTATTACCTTGTGTGAGCTTGAAATGTATTTTCCTCCCTCTTTTTTTGACATAATGGTACATCTAGTTGTTCATCTTGTGAAAGAGACACAGTTGTGTGGACCAGCTTATATGAGATGGATGTACCCTGCTGAACGTTATATGAAAATATTAAAAGGGTACGTGAAAAAACCAAGTCGACCAGAGGGTTGTATTGTTGAACGATACATTGTTGAAGAAGCGGTTGAGTTTTGTACTGAATATTTGTCCAATGTTCAATCGATTGGACTTCCCAAAACTCATATTTTCGAAAAAAAGGAAGGTAAAAGATTAATTGGAAATAAAATTGTGATAGTATCAAGGGATGAACGGGATCAAGTGCATTTGTATGTTCTACACAATGATAATGAGGTTGAGCCATATGTTGAAATGCACAAGGATGTACTCCGAAGGTTAAATCAGAACAGAAATGAAAATTGGATAGTACGAGAGCACAATCAAAGTTTTATAAAATGGTTAAAGGATCATATTTATTCGAAGCGCTCTTCAGATCCCGCTTCAGTAACAGAAAGGTTGAGATGTTTGGCATATGGTCCAAGTTTGCATGTGTTTTCTCATAGCGCATACGCAATTAATGGATACACATTTTATACCAAAGAGCAAGATGATAAAAGTACTATGCAAAATAGTGGTGTCACCGTGCTAGCTGAAGCAATGCACATATCAAGTATGAAAGACTTAAACCCCAAATATGCAAATCTATCATATTTTGGAGTTATTTAGCACATTTGGGTGTTTGATTACGAGAAGTTTCAGATTCCTATCTTTGGTTGCAAGTGGGTAAATAGTAGTGGCATACGAACGGATAAGTCAGGATTTTTGCAAGTGGATCTTAATAGGGTGGGGTACAAATATGAACCTTTTATTCTAGCATCTAAAGCTAAACAAGTGTTCTATGTCACTGACCCGACGAGTACGAAATGGTCTATAGTGCTTTTATCTAACAAAGTGGTTGATAATAGCGGTGTAGATCAATGTGATATTGATGTTGAGAATGAGTCATGCATTAGACAGAATGAGTTGTATAATAGAAATGATCAAGATGAGGATCTTATAGCGGATGAGTCATATATCAGAAATGATCATAACGAGGGAATTTGGATCAATTCATCCGTCTGCATTGCTAAGAAACAAGTAATTCATATTCCAACCAAGAAAAGAAAGACATGTTAGTGAAAGAGGTAATATAATAAAATGTTATATGCTCTTCTTTATTTTTCATTTTATATATCATTTGGTATCATAATTTATAGCTTAGACAAGTACTTTCATCATAATTTATATTTGATATCCTTGTTTTCTTTATTACAGGTTAGATGGCTACTAACGAGGATCACCCACATGATGATTCTATTCATGATACCCGGATATGAAGAATGTGATTGATATGTAAGTTAGATTGTTCTAAATATTCATGTGTATATTTATTTATTTATTTATGTGAATTGTTCTAAATATTCATTTATATTTTATTAGCATTATACAAGCTTTTCGAGCACAAAGAGATATCCAAGTACCAAAGAGGAGAGCCAACAACATTACATGGATTGGAGTGAAGGTATATTAATTATCACATTTTTTATTATATTAGTGATGATACTTGATAAAACTTAGGATTTATCCATATTTTCTTTTCATGTGTAGTGTCCTCGGCAACATAATGATATAGATTGCGGTTATTTCTAACTTATGAGTTATTTTAATATTTAACACATATTTCTCATATAATTAAATAGTTGAAACTAAATCAAACTATGTTATATTATTATGTAGTACTTTGATGAATTCAAGTGTGCGTATTACTCAAGAGATCATTTGGATGAAATTAAAGAGGATTGGTGTCAATTCATTATTGAGCTCGGAGTTTTATAAGGTATATTGTACTCTTATTTTAATTGATGAGAATTTTGAGTATGTATAACTTTGTAACTATAGACATTGTTTATGTCTTGTTTTAATTGAATTACAATCTTTTTGTGTTGTTTCAGGTTATATGTGCAAAGTAGAAGATAGAGTTATATTGATGTGCATTGCTTTTTGCTTAGCATTTCTATAAGTAATATGTAGATTTGAAGCAAAATGTTTTGTTGGATGAAATGATTTGTATCATCAATTGTTTTGTATATATAAATTGTTGGATGAAAATTGTATATATAAATAGGCAAAATTGGTGCGTATATATTGGATTGAAGCTCCAATTTATGATATTTTGGTGCAAAATATGGTTGAAAAACAGGTGCAAATTGTGGTTGAAAACCTGGTGCAAATTGTGGTTTAAAAATAGGTGCATATAAACTATATAAAACAAACAACACTTTTTTTAAGTAATTTATATAAAAAATTTCGTATACCTTAGACAGCGCTTTACACTAAAAGCACTGTCTAAGGTGGAGTTTAGACAGCGCTTCGACCAAAAAGTGCGGTCTAAGGTATACTAAAACAGCAAAAGCGCTGTCTAAGGTATACTAAAAAAAGGCAAAATGCGCTGTCTAATGTTAGTCTGAAAAAGAAAAAAGCGCTGTCTAAAGCAACATTTAGACAGCGCTTTTACAATAAAAGCGCTGTCTAAAATATAAGCAAAAGCACTGCCTATTGTAAAAGCGCTGTCTAAAGCGGTGCTTTGACAGTGCTTTTTCAGTCAAAGCACCCCTTTAGACAGCGCTTTTGACATTAACCAAAGCGCTGTCTAATCTTTTAGCAGCGCCAGTTTAGACAGCGCTTTTAAGCGCTGTGTAATGCCAAAAAAAGCGCTGTCTAAAGGCTTTTATGGCATAGTGTGTTCTAGCAAGATATGAGCAACAGCTCCTTGATATCTTTATATTCTACAAAGATGTATGTTAATTTGACAGTTGATGACATCTTGTAGATCTTCTTTATCTTCTTTGTTGAGCAAGCTTTGAGCAACAACTCCTTGCTTCAGATCTTCAATATAGCTCAGATGATGAAGTTGGTTGATGACTTGACTGATTTGTAATGTTGTCTTGTTCATCAACAACTTATGTTCCAATTGATTGTTGTTGTGTTGAATGATGATCTTTGAGCTTCAACAACAATGGTCGTGTGTTAATGGTGATAGCTTTAAATGTTTACTATAACAACGATAATTGATTGTTGTGACTATCATCACATCGACACCTTCAGAAGCGCATTCTCCTTTCCTTTAAATAGCCAAGTAAAATATAGCCGTTAGAGAGCAGTTGGTTGTTTGAAAAAAGTCGTTATGCAATGATGAAAGTTGTACTGCCATATCTTCTTTTTACTGTAGAAGAAGTGATGGGATAGAACTTTTTAGCACGGTGTACAATCATTGCTAACGGTAACATTTGTCTTCAAATCTTCAGAGGCTTGTGATGGTAATTAATTGAAGCATGAGTAGAGACTTTACAACTGAGTCTTCAGAAACTTCAAGTCTTCAGTCTTCGGAACTTGTCCATTAGGAATCTGTCTTCAGAGCTTCAGCACTTGTCTTGAAACCTGTTATCTTTACTACTTCAAGTCTTCAGAATCTTGTTCACTCAGAACGCTGTTTTCAGAACCTTCAGTACTTGATCATTTGAATCTTAATCTTCAGAACACTTCAGTCTTCAGAGTCTTTCTGCACTTGGTCTTCAGAGCCTTCAGCCTTCAAAACTTCAAGTCATGAGAAACTTCAGCACTTCGGTTCTTCACAATATTATCTCTTCAGAAGCTTCGCTATCTTTAGGATCATAGCCATTTTCAGAGTAGCATCCACAAGAGCATTGCAACAACAATATCGGCATCCTTGGATCTATCTGATTATGATCAGATACAAAAGCATACTTTCTTCTTGCGAATTGTGTTACACATAGTAACTCGCATATGATCATTTACGCACATCTTACTGGTGTTTGTTGGATCTGATATTTTCTATGATTATGATCTGCACACAATACACATTAGAACATAAAATAGTTCTTTCACAAATACTTATTTTTATCATTAAAACATAGAGATGACTTGCAGAGACAACTCTTGCTCTTACAAAAGGTTCATTAACATTCCTTGCCCTGGTTAGTATAAAGTAATGCTTTGTTTCACCATATTTGATGGAGATAATTGTTGGGTAAGGTGAGAAGAAATCATGTGAATGTTGCTGTTCTTTTTTTTCTCTTCACGTTGAGCCCACGAAGCTTTATGCATGTTGCATGAAAGAGAACCATGCGTGGTAGTATGGGATTGGTGGAGACGTTCTTTTGTCCGTTAGCCACTTAAAAAAGTAAGGACCAATTGATATCATATTTTTAGCACTCCTGTAGCATTTTTCACGTGTTCTAAAAACCTGGTATTAAATTTCATTAACTTGGTTTATCTATTATTGGGGTGGGCTTATACACTGGATGTATAACCACCCCAGTGGTATGAAACGCGCGCTGTAACCAAGGGGTCTGGGGTTCGAATCCCCCTCGCCTCAGACACCCTTTTGGTTATTTTTTTATTATTTTCTCTTCGCTTTTCTGCCTGGGCCTTACGCAAATTGATTTTAACACCCCCATTTCATAGGCCCATGCGCCTAACAATTAAACTCAGTCCAAGCTAGATTTCTAATACACCTCTCCTTGATTTTATTTGTGACAATTTTTATTTTCTTTTTCATTTCATTTTCTGATTTATTTAAAATATTTTCTTTTAACCAAAAGATTCCAAAAAATTCATAAACCTTCTTTAATACTTAATTTAATTTTCCATATTTTTTATTTTCACTTTTATTTTATTTTTTATATTAATTTCTAAATGTACAAAAAGATGAGTAAATATTTCAATTAACTCTTGAACTTCTTTTTGAAAAATCACTTGTTTCTTGAGGGTTTTGTGAGAGTTTTCTTTGGGTTATTCTATAGTATGAGACTGTTGTTTGATAAGGTTTCCTTGACCTTGGATAAGATTAATCCATTAGGGTTTTGCTTGAATCTTTTGGCTTTGTTGCTGAGTCTCTTACCTTGGATATTTTGTCTTTGATTTCAAACTTGAAGATGCTATATTTATCATATTTATGTGTGCTCATTTGTTTATGTTTGTTATGAATTGTCTCACTATCTCTTGCCATACATCAGCTCTGACCTTATAGTCATATCCACCTTCAACCTTTAACCTCAGAGTCATAAGGATTCCCCCTTGACCTCGTAGTCCTAGGTAACATCTTTTCACCTTAGCCTCATAGCCACTTACAACTTAGAATTAGAGAGTTTCTTAAACTCTATATGAGCTCATACTCATTCCCCTTGGAACTTTGGCCATAGTCAATGGTTCCTCAATCCCTTAGTTAGGTGAACTACGGTAGCTCTGATTCTTTAGTCAGATACATAGGCATAAGATGTGACGTCTTGGCGAGCAAAATTAGTGTATATACCCTTAGGTCTTTATCTTACCCTTAGCAAATATTCCTTAACAAGCAAACATTAACATATCACAAATACAAACAAGAGGTTCATGTAGAGTACTATAGATACTTAGGGTGCTAATACCTTCCCTTAGTATAACCAACCCCCGATCCCCGATCTCTTAGCTTTGTCTTTACTTAGCGCAATTAGGATTTTCTTCGATCTTTACCCTTTCCTTTGGATATATCAAAGCTCGGTGGTGAATTTCAAAGATGTGTGATTCAAGTTAATTAATAGCTTGATATCCGATTTTCACCGCAACAGAAATGGCGACTTCACTGGGGAATTCGTGAATATTTGAGGGTTAATCCCACTTTGTTGTGTTTGTGTTATTCATGTTTTGCTTGCTTGATTATACATATCTGTATATGTATATCTATTTGGGTTTTCCTATTTGGCAGGGTTGCTACTATTGAGTGGTGAGGATAAGTCCTAACCCGGACTTGAGAGTATACACATGATAGGATAGTGGATATAGTCAAGGAGACTTCGAGGGAGTAATCCCAAAGGAGTTGGCTTGAGATTCCACACTCAGTTGAGGCCCCCCTCAAGGGTGGTATATGTTGAATGAGCTATCGTGAATACATTGCTACTCTCGACCTAGGGACCCGTGATACTGATGACCTTTAGTTACCTTTTACCTCCTTGGCCTTTTTAGGATGTAGTGCGATACTACACTCAGACAAGACTCTCTTGAGAATATTATTGATTACCAAGTAATTGGGAAGTCGATAATATCCGAAAGATGGGTTGTCGATTTTGGGAACTTTTTAGAACCCTGTTCTACAGATGACAAACCTATAGTACACACCAGTTGGGAAGGGTAAACCATGGCTTCATGCTCATGATCTTCAAACCTAGGCCCTCTCTTGTTTTCTTGTGCATATTTGTGAATACCTGTATATGTGCATTCATCCCTTTATGATAGCCATTTGGTTTCAAGGGATTCAGAGGTTCTTTCCTTGCAAGATCAATAAAGATCATGGTTTTAAAGCAAAACTCTTCAACTTTCAAAAAAGGATATTTGCAACTTGCCTTGAGTTCCTTGAAACCATTTGGCCTGCATTTTCATCTCATGCGCATCTCGTCGCATTCGCATCTCATTTGCATTTCTCAGTCTTGAGTTTCTTCTTCTTCTATGTCTGAAGGATACCTAACATACTTATTCAAGACAATGGTAACAATGAATGAAATTCTGAAGAACCAGGAAGATTTGAAAGAGAATTTCAGAATCCTCAAAAGCTAGATGAGTTGGGTTGTAGAGACCCTACAAAACTTAAAGATGAAGGAAGGGCATATTCACCCTATGGCGCCCAAGGAGGTTGTCAATTCCTCGCCTCCTATGGTTCTCCCATACCAAGGATCTGCCTTTGGGGAAATTTCATACCGGCCAACATTTGGTCTTGGTCTGGCACCAGAATATCATTGTCATCAGGTGTCTACCAAAAGGACGTTTCAGCCCTCAACGTTTGTTTCTCCTCGAGGTTCCCGACACCAAAATAATAAGAAGTGTTCTGTCGAAAGAGGCCAGGTTAACTGCCAGCCTATTCCGGTGCCATTGAGCAAACTTTTCCCACAGCTGGTTCAGAACAAGTTGGTGACTCCTCGACTTCATAACCCTGTGCCAGAACCTTGGCACAATGCAAACCTGACTTGTGAATTCCACAAGGGAGCCGAAGGGCATGACTTGGATGGTTGCCGAGCCTTAGAAGCTACTGTGCAAAGGCTAATCTATGACAAGGATCTGATCCTTGAAGAAGATCGCCCAGAGATTGAATGCAAATTCCACACTGGTGCAATGGGGCATCCCATTGAAGAATACAAAGATTTCGAGCAAAAAGTGCTAAATTTGCTAAAAACGCTACAACCTCAGGAAGGTACGTCAGATGCCAATGTCTCAACTTTTGAAGCAAAAGGCAAAAGACTTGCGAGGCCTCTCAAGGTTCTGTATCACAAGGAACAAGTGATCGGTGGTGAAGGTGTTCCCCCGTATGGTCCCAGAAACTGAAATCTTCTGAAATCAATTCGCCAGAGCTGGCTTTACCTTGTTTATTTCAGTATTTTCAATTGCATTTACTTTTCACTTTGAATTTGTATTTGCTTATAAGCTTTGTTGTACTTTCAAATTGGCAAGATTAATGAAATGTTTGTGCACCTTTTGATTAAGTCCATTCATTTCACTCATTTACTTTTATGTTCATGAAAACAAAAAAATATATCTTTATCTTGTTTCATTCCACTTATCAAACCGTTTGTTTCAGCAAAGATTGGGGAGGATGATGAAAACATTATATCCATAATTGCTGTGGTATGCTGCCAATTAAACCTTGCCAAGGATGTAAGGCATTGTTTCAATTCCTAAACACTGGATATATAAGGAAGATAATCCCTTGTTAAACCCTTCGAGCCTAGAAGTAGGAGTTTTCTTTCCTTACAAAAAACCCTTAAATCTCAACCTTGGGGTGGGTAGTTCTCAGTTTAACTTAGTTATACACTCGATTGCAAAGCGCTTCATGCAAGGCACCAGTCAGCTCTCTCAAATCAAATGACAGTCAAGAAGAAGAGGTCTCAAAACCTCAGCTAAAAAGACAAGGTCTCATAACCTCAACAAAGACAAGATGAGGTCTCATAACTTCAACAAAGACAAGAAGAGGTCTCATAACCTCAATAAAGACAAAAAGAGGTCTCATAAATTCAACAAAGACAAAACAAGGTCTCATAGCCTCAACAAAGACGAAAGAGGTCTCATAACCTCAACAAAGACAAGAAGAGGTCCATAACCTCAGTGAAGACAAGAAGAGGTCTCAAAACCTCAACAATAAAGGATAACCAAATGTTGTATGGGAGTAGTGACTACCAAGGTGTCTGAATCATCGTCAACTATCATCAGCTAATTTCCTAGACTATAGGAACCTGAATATGTAGCTTGAGTTAGCTTGAGTTAACTGGAGTTCAAAAGCTTGCATGAATGTTACATTGAAATTTCCAATTTTTAATGAACAATACTTGTTTGCAAGACAATTCAATATCAAAGAAATCCCAACAAATGCAGCCAGCTAGGGAATTTGACTTGATAAAGAAAGCTCAGTCAAGGGCAACCAAGCGGAAGGATTTGCCAATCCACCATTCCAAGAGCTATCGAATCAAGGGCAGAACTCTTCAGAGGCTAAAATATTGGGGCAAGCCTTCTTGAGGTCATCTTATGACAAGTTTGGACTCCAATGACCCACCAACAGGGGCAAGTTTGTTCCCCAGTTGTTCCTACCACAGTCTAAAAGACCTTGTATTGCGGATACAGTTGAACTGGGGCAATTATGTCAAGATCTCTTCAAAAGTTTGAAGATATTGAAGCATCTGGTATGCCAATTCTTCTGTAAAATCCTTTTGATTACCTATTCTCACAGATCAGTTAATCAGAAGCAGTCAAGTCGAGATTCGGTAAATCTCTAAAGAGTCAATGACATCTCCTCCATATATTAACCAAGCTAACAGGGGCAAGTTTATTCCCTAGTTATCATCAACCAGTCTAAAGCACAAGTTCAAAGACTTTGGTGTGCAAACGCTGTTAATCTGGGGCAGTTACGTCGAGATTCAAAAAATCTCTCCAAGAGTTTGAAGATATTGAGTCATCTCGTATGCCGATTCTTCTGTAAAATCCTCTTGGTATTTTCTCCCAATAGACCATGTAATCTGGGGCAAATAAGATTTGCAGAATTACTCTGTTCTTGGAATATCCCTTTGCCAGCTCCCCAGTAAGCTGTTACTTCAGTTAATCTTGGCAACTCCTCATGGATCTCTCTCCTCCAACAAGGAAATCAAGCTCATGATGGCAATCCTAGCGAAGTCATGATGCTATAACTCAAGTGGAGTACTCTTTTTCCCAGTGAAGTTGCTGATTCTTCATATTCATCCCTTGTAACGCCCGTATTTAACTAAATATTTTAATTAGTTAGTATTGAGTATTTTTCCGAATATTTGTTGAATATGTTGGTTGATGCTAATAAGTATTAATCGGGTAATTAGTCGATTTAGTCGGGAGAAATTAATATTAGAAATAATATTTATTTTCGTAGAATATTAATTAATTTAATTGATTTAAGTTGTGTTGGCTTTAGTAGGATTATTTAATTAAAAATGATTTAAGTCGTAGAAAATAATATGGTGTTAATTTAGTAGAAGTATAAGACAATATTGGGCTTATTTAGATGGTAGTAATAGTGGGGGTGTAGTAATGAGGCCCAATAAGAAAATAAAATAATAGAATTATTATATTAGGTTTCTAGAAACAAGGAGGAGTTAGAAAATGGCTGTAAGTGGGAGTTGCAGAAAAAGAGAAAAAATAGGAGCAGAACGTGGAAGTTATGGAGAAGAGGAAAAGAGGCAGAGAGAATAGGAGAGCTGCTTGGGCCGGGAGGAAAATAGAAAAAGGATATCAGAATTCAGTAGAACGCGAAGAGAACGACGGATTCGACGACGAATTAAGGTAAGGGGAGTTTTATCATTTTTATTATAATCGATTTAAGGTATTGATAACTGTGGGAATTATTGGGGTTTTGGAGGAGTTTTTGATAAATGATAACTGTGACAGAATTGATGATGGTTTGACGTAAAGATTGCATTCAATTGATGTGTAGTATTGTATGTCGAAATTGAGTTGTTGATTGAGTGGGACAAATATGAGGTTTTGGATGGTTTCGTAATCTGTTGAATTGTTAATTAATTGATGAATTACTGAATGAATCACATGTCAATCGTGTCTATAGGATAGAACATATTGATGATAGATGAATCAAGTGGAATTTTGGAAACTCTGTACTGGAATTGTTATGTGTAATTTTATTGAAGTTATTAACGGATTTAGGAGAAAAGGAAGAAATAGTAAAGAAAAGAAAAAAAAAGGGGGATTTTTGGGGGTGGCGCAAGCCACCAGAAGTTAGTGGCGCCAGCCACATTTACAAAGGGTGGCGCAAGCCACCAAGGATGAAGAAGCAGGGGTGGCGCAAGCCACCCATTAGATGAGGGAATTGTATTTTTTTTAGTTCTTCTAAACAGTATAACTTTTGTTCTAAGAACCCGTTTTTGATGCCGTTTGAGGCTATGGAAAGGTAATGAAATCAACTATAACATGGAAGAATAATATAAATCATATAGTGTGATCCTCTAAAGAAATTGAGAGGCAAAAGTGATGAATGTTCTGTGTTGATAAACCTGTAAATATTCCTGTCTGTGTGAAAACCCATGATTTTTAATTAGCAGAAATTATTTAGTATTGGTGATAATGAAATAATTCTGACATGATGTTTATGTTGTTGTATTTATGATATTTATAATGTGATTATCTATGGATTGTGCCTTGCTATATGAATGATGTGTGTGCTGAAATAACTGAAAGTATGATGTATGTGTGAAATTCCTGAGTTGTGTCTGGAAATGAATTGTCTTGTATTGGTCGTAATAATTTGATAATGGTTTGATTTTAAAGTATGTGTTATGATGTTTGTGAATGGAACATGAAGATTTTAATGATGATGATACTATCTAGATTTTTGGTGTTGTTAGTATGGAGATAATACTGTCATGAAGTAAGGTGATATTGTAATGATGATGTTGATATGACATGCATAATCAATCACTAAATATGCTATATGATGAATTGATAAATGATTACATGTTGACTGTGATGTGATGATATATCCTTGGTAAATGCTTTGTGTTGGATTGATGCTATTATGAGTTATGATGATGTACTGATATTAACACGATGTAAATGATGTTGTGTGATACTTTATGATGCTGTAAGAATAATGGTGATATAGTTTAATAAAATGATTGATGTTTGATAAATGATGCTGATAAGTTGATTAAGATGCTATTGTGATAATTATGATGATTGTGGTGCTGATATGAGATTTAGGATGCTGTCATGGTGTGATGTTAATTATGTGTTGATGAATATGTGATGGTGACTAAGTATTGATGATTATGTGAAGAGAATATAATGATGCTGTTTTGATGAATATGATGTATGTGATGAAGTATGATGAATATGATGAATGATGATGCGTTTGACTAGTCGTGGTCGTATTTTATATGTTGTTGCGCATCATGCATTCATAGAATTTAAAGGACTGTTGTCCTGTGAAGTTTGAAGATGACTAAGTCATCAGTGAAGTTGTAGGATGATATCCAGTGAAGTTGTAGGACTTATTGTCCAGTGAAGTTTGAAGATGACTAAGTCATTAGTGAAGTTTTGTTACTGCATGCATGTTGCATTCATTATTTGTGGCATTGCACAATAATTGTACTATATGATGTGTTTGAGGTGATTCTAATTTTGGTGATGTTCTGGCATGAGAATTTGGTGTTTTGTGGTTATGAGGTATATGTGTTAAATGATGTTATGCTATTGTGAGTTGCTGGATATGACTACTATATCTATACCTTATGTCTTTTATAATGACTATGATTGTACTCACCCTTTCTGCTGATATTTCCCCTACCATGGGAAATGGGCAGGTACTCAAGGATAGCAGTAGAAGTTTGAGATAGCTTATGGAGTTATTAGTTATCTTTCCGCAGTGAAGAGGGTCTTGCTCTGATAGATGTAACATCGGGTCATTGGGAATCGTTTGAATTAAATGTTGATAATGATGTATTGAAGTGTTTCATCTTGTTTTAAAAATGTTTTAACAAGTTCCGTGAGTTATGACATTTGACGATGAATTTTTAATTGAAGTATTTTATTTTAGTAAAACAATGTTCGAGAACCCGTGTTATGGAGCAGGATGTTTTTAATTAAGAAGTTTTATGAAGAAATGTTGCACCCTTTTAATGAATTACTCTGATCTAATTAATTAACAGTACATGAATATTCGTGGGGTTTAGAAGGGTGTTACATTAGTGGTATCAGAGCAGGTCGGTCCGTCCGGCCAAGTTGTCTAATGTTGTTTATTCCTTAGTTTGTGGCATGTGTGTGAAACACTGTCGGTACTTGCTTATTAGTTTTCTAACTATTTGTCTCCAAGAGTTGGTTTGAAACAAGTGGGGGAGAAGTTTACTTCTCAGAGATGTTTGTAGTATGTGAAGTTGAATCAAGGTGATATTGATTGCAGGAGTGCAAGTGTTATCAGAACTGTGTTGTTGCGAATCGACGAAAGTATGGACTCGTGATTTTATCCGTCGGTCCAGTTGAGACATTTGAAGGAGGACAAGTCAGTATGATTGATGGTTGCTTCTCGGAGAAGAGAGGGCAATGTGACGAATAGTGATATGCAAGTGGAGTATATCTGGAGTGAAGTCGGATGATTTTCAGAGTTGGGTAAAAAGCAAGGATAGATGAAGAGTTTGGAAGCAAGAGAAAGAGGTAGAACCCATGTTCACCAATTTCGGTTTTTATTTTCGTATTTATGGAACAACCTTCAGTAATAGAGGTATAACTTTCTACTCGTAACTCCGATGAAAGCGATTCTGGACTTTTCGGAAAGTTTATGAAATTCCTTACAGTTTGCATATAAATTTTTTCTTCGGCATGTTTTTGAGGAGAGAGAAAGACGTGTTTGAATAGTTGGGTCTGATGCTGATTTTGTTTGGTGGAAGTTTGTATACGAGATTTCTTGACCAATCCCATTGCAAGGACGATAACTTTTTACTAGTAATTCAGATTTGAGCGATTCTTGAAGTTCTGGAATCTACATGAAATTCCTTCATTTTGGAATATAATTTTGTGTCTGGGAGGTCTGTATTGAAGAAGATAATCGTGTTTGAAGTTGGACAATTCTTGCTGGAAATAGTAAGATGAAGTCAAGTATAAAATGTTTAGTAATAAGAAGAAGAGTATCGGAGAAGCACATGGAAGTGCGGCGTATGATAGTTGAGAATGATTAAAGTATAGAAATCTTTGAGGAATGTTAAATAGTAAAGTGGATTGCGTGTTGTTGGCGAGATGTGTCGACATGAGTCGGAAATTTTTGGAAGTTATATCACCAACCAGATGATGAGATGGTATTGTTGAGATTGTGATTGGAATGATGATCAAGTGTGAAACTATACAGATCATCGAAGTTGTGAGATTAAAAAGAAAGACGAAGGATTGGTTAGGGTTGTCAAAAGTTTTGGACTTGGATAAATGTTTCGATTGAAGTGGGCCAATTTGGATTATACTTGATGTATCAGAAGGATATTCGATAATTAGGTTGTGCAACAAGTGTGTATAAGAATATATGTGTTGGATTTTGTGCGTTCTTGGAAATAAGGAAATTAAGAAAAACTTTTGTAAGCCTTAGAGAAATGGTAGAGCAGTATGCTTAGATAACGTTGAGCACGAGGAGGAAGACGCTATTTTAGTTGGATAATGATGATTTATGCCACCATTATGGTTGCCGGCTGTCTATTGACAAATTGAGGAACTGATCACCCTTAATCTCTTGTTGATAGTAGACGGAATCATGTGGATGGAGTAGACGTGTCTTGCCAACTAGAATAGTATGCACAGTGAATTGTTTGGGGTTGAGCCAAGTGCTTATGAATTGTTTGAGTTGTCGATGCGGATTCCTATATAGGGAAATGAGGCGGACTTGAGGATGTTAGTATGAGGTTGCGGGTTGATCAGTGAGTAGTTTGGAAACTCAAAGTTGTGTTCTGGATAACTTGGGTTTTGATTCGTGGTGGATCGAGAATTCGATTGACACGAGACTTGAAGAATTGTAGAGATAAACCAAGGAGGAAGTAAATGGAAATGTAGGACCACGATTTGACCAAGTAGGTCGGATAAAGAATGGTGGTGGCTGGTATGCTTTAACGTGTATATAGGAAATACGAATTGTATTTTCCATACTTGTTCAGATGATGTTATAACTGGTGTTTGTTGTGGATGTTCTGATATGCTATGTAATCAGAAGGAATGCGCGTAGGGTATTTGAGAGTTGAGTTACAAGTATTGAAAGAAGTGAAGCTATATGTTGAGTTAACAAGGTGTGAATTATGATTTGTAAAGATGAAGTTGAGTGGTTGTGTTAATTCAGATGAGGGATTTTGGAGAATTGTGCTAGTATGAGTAGAACTTGATGAATTAGTTTGTTTGATTGGTTTGGTTAATATGCCATGTTAAGTGTAGGTTATTAAGGCTAAATCTATGGCTATTGGGTGTTAAGCTCTGTTTGGAAGATGATTTTTCTTGTTGAGATTAATTGGACACATGTATCCTTATGATGTGGTAATGTTGTTATGCGTTGAGATGAATTTTGATGATGTGTTAATACAAGGTGGTGAAGTTGTAGCTTATGTTGACGATGATTGGGAATTCATGAAAGTATCTATCATATTCAAGATTTGGAATTGGCTGCAGTTGTAGTTGTGTTGGATATTCGGAGGTATTATTTACGGATCTAAGTTCGAAGTGGTCAGTCATCAAAGTGTAAAATGCCTGTTTGGTTTGAATTTTCGATGAGTTAAGTCGAAAGTCTTTTCTTATGTCTGCTTTGATGGTCAGAAGTTGATGTGAACTTGGTAGATTTGATGGTTGCAATTAATCAGAGTGCGCAGCAAAAGCGCGGTGTAGAGCCGTTGGTTCTTATGTGAGTAACAACGATGTCGGTAGTTTGATTTTGTTGAAGTTGTTCTTTGGGCTTTTGTGCTCTTATCCTTGTTGTTGCCTCGTTACCTAGGGTGATGGTTCGAGTGCGAGTAGCTAATTCCTATGATGGAGGATTAGGGAATTGTTGCCTACGGCGATGGTAACGATCGTGTTGTGTTCTGACCCGTAGTGAACTTGTGTGTTCTTAACTTGGTTATTCTTTGTGTCTTGAGTTAGTCGTTGGGTGCGTTGCGTAAGCATTGTTTCGTGTTGTTGTTGTCGTTAATGTGATGTATTGTTGTTTGGTGTTAGACGTGGGGTTGCCTTTTTAGGGCTGGGAAGTTGATTTTTTAGCTGAGATATCATATCTGGAGTGTGGTGCATCGAGTAAATTTTCGAGGACGAAAATATTCTAAGTGGGGGAGAGTTGTAATGCCCGTATTTAAATAAATATTTTAATTAGATAGTATTGAGTATTTTTCCGAATATTTGTTGAATATGTTGGTTGATGCTAATAAGTATTAATCGGGTAATTAGTCGATTTAGTCGGGAGAAATTAATATTAGAAATAATATTTATTTTCGTAGAATATTAATTAATTTAATTGATTTAAGTTGTACTGGCTTTAGTAGGATTATTTAATTAAAAATGATTTAAGTCGTAGAAAATAATATGGTGTTAATTTAGTAGAAGTATAAGAAAATATTGGGCTTATTTAGATGGTAGTAATAGTGGGGGTGTAGTAATGAGGCCCAATAAGAAAATAAAATAATAGAATTATTATATTAGGTTTTTAGAAACAAGGAGGAGTTAGAAAGTGGCTGTAAGTGGGAGTTGCAGAAAAAGAGAAAAAATAGGAGCAGAACATGGAAGTTATGGAGAAGAGGAAAAGAGGCAGAGAGAATAGGAGAGCTGCTAGGGCCGGGAGGAAAATAGAAAAGGGATATTAGAATTCAGTAGAACGCGAAGAGAACGACGGATTCGACGACGAATTAAGGTAAGGGGAGTTTTATCACTTTTATTATAATCGATTTAAGGTCTTGATAATTGTGGGAATTATTGGGGTTTTGGAGGAGTTTTTGATAAATGATAACTGTGATAGAATTGATGATGGTTTGACGTAAAGATTGCTTTCAATTGATGTGTAGTATTGTATGTCGAAATTGAGTTGTTGATTGAGTGGGGCAAATATGAGGTTTTGGATGGTTTCGTAATCTGTTGAATTATTAATTAATTGATGAATTACTGAATGAATCACATATCAATCGTGCCTATAGGATAGAACATATTGATGATAGATGAATCAAGTGGAATTTTGGAAACTCTGTACTGGAATTGTTATGTGGAATTTTATTGAAGTTATTAACGGATTTGGGAGAAAAGGAAGAAATAGTAAAGAAAAGAAAATGAAAAAAAAGGGGGATTTTTGGGGGTGGCGCAAGCCACCAGAAGTTCGTGGCGCCAGCCACATTTACAAAGGGTGGCGGAAGCCACCAAGGATGAAGAGGTGCGCCACCCATTAGATGAGGGAATTGTATTTTTTTTAGTTCTTCTAAACAACATAACTTTTGTTCTAAGAACCCGTTTTTGATGTCGTTTGAGGCTATGGAAAGGTAATGAAATCAACTATAACATGGAAGAATAATATAAATCATATAGTATGATCCTCTAAAGAAATTGATAGGCCAAAGTGACGAATGTTCTGTGTTGATAAACCTGTAAATATGCATGTGTGTGTGAAAACCCATGATTTTTAATTAGCAGAAATTATTTAGTATTGGTGATAATGAAATAATGCTGACATGATGTTTATGTTGTCGTATTGATGATATTTATAATGTGATTATCTATGGATTGTGTCATGCCATATGAATGATGTGTGTGCTGAAATAACAGAAAGTATGATGTATGTGTGAAATTCCTGAGTTGTGTCTGGAAATGAATTGTCTAGTATTGGTCGTAATAATTTAATAATGGTTTGATTTTAAAGTATGTGTTATGATGTTTGTGAATGGAACATGAAGATTTTAATGATGATGATACTACCTAGATTTTTGGTGTTGTTAGGATGAAGATAATACTGTCATGAAGTAAGGTGATATTGTAATGATGATGTTGATATGACATGCATAATCAATCACTAAATATGCTATATGATGAATTGATAAATGATTACATGTTGACTGTGATGTGATGATATATCCTTGGTAAATGCTTTGTGTTGGATTGATGCTATTATGAGTTATGATGATGTACTGATATTAACACGATGTAAATGATGTTGTGTGATACTTTATGATGCTATAAGAATAATGGTGATATAGTTTGATAAAATGATTGATGTTTGATAAATGATGCTGATATGATGATTAAGATGCTATTGTGATAATTATGATGATTGTGGTGCTGATATGAGATTTAGGATGTTGTTATGGTGTGATGTTAATTATGTGTTGATGAATATGTGATGGTGACTAAGTATTGATGATTATGTGAAGAGAATATAATGATGTTGTTTTGATGAATATGATGTATGTGATGAAGTATGATGAATGATGATGCGTTTGACTAGCCGTGGTCGTATTTTATATGTTGTTGCGCATCATGCATTCATAGTATTTAAAGGACTGTTGTCTAGTGAAGTTTGAAGATGACTAAGTCATCGGTGAAGTTGTAGGATCTAGTGAAGTTGTAGGACTTATTGTCCAGTGAAGTTTGAAGATGACTAAGTCATCAGTGAAGTTTCGGTACCGCATGCATGTTGCATTCATTATTTGTGGCATTGCACAATAATTGTACTATGTGACGTGTTTGAGGTGATTCTGATTTTGGTGATGTTCTGACATGAGAATTTGGTGTTTTATGGTTATGAGGTATATGTGTTAAATGATGTTATGTTGTTGTGAGTTCCTGGATATGACTACTATATCTATCCCTTATGTATTTTATAATGACTATGATTGTACTCACCCTTTCTGCTGATATTTTCCCTACCATGGGAAATGGGCAGGTACTCAAGGATAGCAGTAGAAGTTCGAGATAGCTTATGGAGTTATTAGTTATCTTTCCGCAGTGAAGAGGGTCTTGCTCTGATAGATGTAACATCGGGTCTTTGGGAATCGTTTGAATTAAATGTTGATAATGATGTATTGAAGTGTTTCATCTTGCTTTAAAAATGTTTTAATAAGTTCCGTGAGTTATGACATCTGGCGATGAATCTTTAATTAAAGTATTTTATTTTAGTAAAACTATGTTCGAGAACCCGTGTTACGAAGCAGGATGTTTTTAATTAAGAAGTTTTATGAAGAAATGTTGCACCCTTTTAATGAATTACTCTGATCTAATTAATTAACATTACATAAATATTCGTGAGGTTTAGAAGGGTGTTACATCCCTAGTGATGGTCCAATCTGTTGAGATTGGCTGGGTATCCTTGTTGAGATGTTTATTTCATCTCCAATCTTGCTTCCCTTTGTCTGTTTTGTCAGCATAAGCATGAGTATAAGCATGGCATATAAGCATTCATATACATAGCATCTTAGCATTTTTGCTACCGATTTCTGGTGTTTACCTGCTTTGTTCACCTTGGCGTTATCTTTCCAAGTGAATGGGTTTATCTTTTATCTCCAATAGAGTTGTCAGCCCTAAGCATAAAGTGCCCATTCTTTCTGAATTCCCCACAGAGTTTAATCCTCATGGATGATGGTTGGTTCAGTTATCTTTTCCACATTTGGATAAGATAAACCCTTATTTGAGCTTATTCCTCAATGGTTGGAGTCTTGTTTGACCGTTTATTTCTAGCTTGTCCCTAGATCGAACTTTGGTCCCTGGCGGGTACGGTTGCTAAACCGTTTGCACGTGCATTTATTTTGCACCGTGTCTCGCAGGAAGAATCTTTTGCAGATCCTCGTTGAAGACAAAATCCTTTCTCCAACAGTGTTGTGATATCAACATCTCCTTGGAATTTATAACCAACAAGTAGAAATATCTTGGAGCAGCTTGTTTTCATATGGCGATAAGTGGCAGTCTCTTCTGAGAAGCTTATCTATCTATGGTACTATCCAAACTTTTTGCAACCATAATTGGTATTCCCCAGGAAGTCTAATCTTCACTTATGCAACCCCGGTGCTGACCTATCTGATACTTAATCTCCTCATATGGAATACCTAAAGTCCAGTAATTGCTGGCATTGTTTGTTTCAGGTCAGCCATGAACCTAAAACTCAGGTCACCTATGAACCTAAATTCCAGTAATTGCTGGCATTGTTTGTTTCAGGTCAGCTACGAACCTAAACCTTCGGTCAACTGTGAACCTTGGTCAGCTATGAACCAAAACCTCAAGTCAGCTATGAACCTAAACCTTCGGTCAACTATGAACCTTGGTCAGCTATGAACCAAAACCTCAGGTCAGCTATGAACCTAAACCTTCGGTCAACTATGAACCTTGGTCAGCTATGAACCAAAACCCTAGGTCATATATGAACCTAAAACTCCGGTCAACTATGAACCTTGGTCAGCTATGAACCTAAAGTCCAATAATTGTTGGCATTACTTATTTCTTGGTCAACTATGAACCAAAATCCCAGGTCAACTATGAACCTAAAATTCAGGTCAACTATGAACCAAAAATTCAGTCCTCGAGCCATTCGGTAAAGTTATTTAAATAGGGGCAACTGTTGTACCCCAAATTTTACCCCTTAGATGTCATAACATCTTGCATTTGCATTTAGGGATCAATCATCTATGCATTGTTAACTAAACCACAATATCTTGCTAGTTTGTTATTTTATGTGAAAAACAGGGTTTGCACAAAAGCCCCCTAAGCCAAGCTCTCATATGTTTCAAGGTCTCCTAAGACATTCTCTGATTCCATATAACCATCCCGAGTGCTCACTAGTTGATTGAGGGTGGTATGAGAAGTCATCTGTTCAAGAAGGACAACTGAGGTCCGAGATGCAATCATTTGAACTTATATGCATCCAATAAGCTTTATTCAACAAAGAAATCAAGTGTGTTTGGCTCCCATCACAAGTACCTTGAGCCACAAATTCACCATACCTTAAACTAGGGTTTTGTCAAGACAAGTTAGCCTTTGCCTTTGATGTTGATCAAGATATGTTCCCAAGCCCTGGGACATGATTTCATGTGATACTAGACATCCTTAGAGGCCATCTATGAGCCTTGGAAGAGTTGAAGAAGCAAGATCATCAGAGATCATCCAATCGTATTCTGGAGGAATTAGGGTTTTGACTGAGGCTTTTGACTTTTAAGATCTTGATCCCAAAATGAAGCATCCAAGCCTTAATCCATCATGACATGTATAATTATAGATTTAGAGCATTAGAAGTTGACATTTGAGAGGTTTCTTGCAAAGAGGGCAATGTTTGGTCCTTGAAACTTTCTAAGTGTGGAAAATTCACTTCTTGTGCAAATTTGGGAAGGCCATAACTTTCAAACCACACATCCAAATTGAGTGACTCAAAGCTCAAATGGAAGCTCTTTCCATGAACTTCAAAGTGTATTAGAGGACCTTTCTTCAAAAAAATGCATGATTCTTAAGTTATGAGACTTGGAAGATAAGTGACCTTTATAACTTAGTGAAATTTTGAGCATTTTCACCCTAATTTTCATCCATCTTTAACTCAATTTTTCACCTAGTTCCAAGTTTCAAATAAAAAATCTTTGGACATGAAAGTTGTTCCTTGTTCTTTAAGCTTTCCAAACATGTGTGGAAATCCTCATTTGGATAAACCAATCTCAAGTTATGATGCTTTAAATTCAGGTGCTTCAAATTGTAAAAACTCAATAACTTAGAAATATTTTCTAAGACTTTTTGAGCAACTCATGCGCATGACTTTAGGGCAATTTTTCTCAATGTTACAAAACTCATCTCAAGTAGCTTTCCACATGGAAATTGGGCCATCAAATGCCCACTTCACATAGGATCAAAAATATCAAGAATTGGTGGAGTGGTTGTCAAGTTATAGTGCCATGAAATTGCCACGATGAAGTTGTTACCATGCACTCTTGAAATGCTAGTTTCTAATCTGTTGATACACCAAGCTATGCCACTCATTTTCACATGTTTTTAAGGTCAGTCTCAACTTGCCAAAGAACTAAAAACATGATGTTTGGACCATTGGATGAAGAATGGTCGTAGCACAACATAACTTGGTTTCTCTAAACTTTGCTTCTATTCTGAATAAAGAGCTGAATTAAATCATAGCCATCACCAAGTACATGTAGCTGTTTTCTTTTCAGTATCAACTTCCAACTAAAAAGCCACCAAAACCGTGCAAGGGAGGTTCCAAAAGTACAAACTTTTGTACTTAGATAGTTGGTAGATGGAAATGTCCCATGGTGTAAAATAGATGACCATCATGTACTTAGTTCTTACACTTTAATCCATTGGTCCATGCTATTTCACTCTTATGACCCAAGCCCTAAGTTCAAGCAACCCCTAAAAAGTCTCACTTGGCTCAAGAGAAAAAGTTCAGAACAAAACCATGCGCATAATCTTCTTTGTGATATTTTTCCTTGGAACAAAACCGTTGTCCACCATGTCTTCAATACCATGGACCAGCATATGCCACTATAAAAGGAGGATAACTCTCATTTTCAAGACACCAACAATCAACACAATATCAGAACACGCGCGATTCCAAGCTCTAAGCCACTTGTGAGCTCTTCTTGGCAATTGAAAGGAAACAAGGAATAGCTGCAGTAGCTGACACTTTGAGGGAGAAGAAACTCAATCCTTTGAAGCTTCAAAACTCATACCTTTGAAGAGGCAGTGGACCCTCTCCACTAGGTAACCTTCACTCTTTTACTTCATGTTCCAAATATCATGATCATGCTGTTATCATGTTGTTTCTTTTGCATTTAAGTCAAATGACAATGTAAATGATAATGTTGAGTTTATGTGATGCTTTTGGTACTGCCAGTTCCTGATACTATGTTGTTCATATCTTCATGCCAAGTTTGAATATTAGAAGTTACTATCGTTGAACAACATGAAAAGTTTTGTTTGGATTTATGTTGGTTTGACAAATGTTTGGTCTCACTCTTGCCCTCTATATCCATGGTTATATGCATCAAACATGAGCTGATCATACGTGCACATGTGCCTAAGTTTCCTTGGATCTGTGTTGACAATTTGGCAAGTTGAGGGTTTGGTTTTGTTTCTGAGCACCACCCTTTCCAGTTTGTTTTTCACTTGGATCACACTTTTGTTTTGAGCTATGAAAGGTTAATTAACATTCCTTGCCCTGGTTAGTATAAAGTAATGCTTTGTTTCACCATATTTGAAGGAGATTTGATGGAGATAATGGTTGGGTAAGGTGAAAAGAAATCATGTGGATGTTACTATTCTTTTTTTCCTCTTCACGTTGAGCCCACGAAGCTTTATGCATGTTGCATGAGAGAGAACCATGCGTGGTAGTATGGGATTGATGGAGACGTTCTTTTGTCTGTTAGCCACTTAAAAAAGTATGGACCAATTGATATCATATCCTTAGCACTCCTGTAACATTTTTCACGTGTTCTAAAAACCTGGCATTTAATTTCGTTAACTTGGTTTATCTATTATTGGGGTGGGCTTATACACTGGATGTATAGCCACCCCAGTGGTATAAAATGCGCGTTGTAACCAATGGGTCTGGGGGCCGAATCCCCCTCGCCCCAGACACCCTTTTGGTTGTTTTTTTTTTAATTTTCTCTTGGCCTTTCTGCCTGGGCCTTGCGCAAATTGATTTTAACGCCCCCATTTCATAGGCCCATGCGCCTAACAAACAAACTCAGTCCAAGCTAGATTTCTAATACACATCCCCTTGATTTAATTTGTGACAATTTTTATTTTCTTTTTCATTTCATTTTCTGATTTATTTAAAATATTTTCTTTTAACCAAAAAATTCATAAACCATTTTAATACTTAATTTAATTTTCCATATTTTTTATTTTCACTTTTATTTTATTTTTTATATTAATTTCTAAATGTACAAAAACATGAGTAAAATTTTCATTTAAGTCTTGAACTTTTTTTTGAAAAATCACTTGTTTCTTGAGGATTTTGTGAGAGTTTTCTTTGGGTTGTTCTATAGTATGAGAGGGTTGTTTGAGAAGGTTTCCTTGACCTTGGATAAGGTTACTCCATTAGGGTTTTTCTTGAATCTTTTGGCTTTGTTGCTAAGTCTCTTACCTTGGATATTTTGTCTTTGATTTCAAACTTGAAAATGCTATCTTTATCATATTTATGTGTGCTCATTTGTTTATGTTTGTTGTGAATTGTCTCACTATCTCTTGCCATACATAGATGTTTGAATCTTACTTTTGAGATTGATAATGCTTAATTGTTGTACATTCCCTTTAAGTTCTTGAACTCATATTCTTCATGTAAATCCCCTTCAACTCTTGCTCATAAAATGTCATCTTCCCTTCCTTCCAAAGGAAAGCCTCTCTATTGACCTCAAAGTCATAGAAAGCTCATCGCCATTTTCCATCTTTGACCTCATAGTCATAGGTATTTCTTTCCCTCCTTTGACCTCATAGTCATAGGACACCAGCTTTGACCTCATAGTCATAGACACAAACCTTGACCTCATAGTCATAGGTATTTCTTTCCCTCCTTTGACCTCATAGTCATAGGACACCAGCTTTGACCTCATAGTCATAGCCACAAACCTCGACCTCATAGTCATAGGTATTTCTTTCCCTCCTTTGACCTCATAGTCATAGGACATCAGCTCTGACCTCATAGTCATAGCCACCTTCAACCTTTGACCTCATAGTCATAAGGATTCCCCCTTGACCTCGTAGTCATATGTAACATCATTTCACCTTGGCCTCATAGCCACTTACAACTTAGAATTAAAGAGTTTCTTCAACTCTATATGAGCTCATACTCATTCCCCTTGGAACTTTGGCCATAGTCAATGGTTCCTCAATCCACCCTTAGTTAGGTGAACTACGGTTGCTCTGATTCTTTAGTCAGATAAGTAGGCACAAGATGCGACGTCTTGGCGATCAAACTTAGTGTATATACCCTTAGGTCTTTACCTTACCTCTAGCAGATATTCCTTAACAAGCAAACATTAACATAACACAAATACAAACAAGAGGTTCCTGTAGAGTATTACAGATACTTAGGGTGCTAATACATTCCCTTAGTATAACCAACCCCCGATCCCCGATCTCTTAGCTTTGTCTTTACTTAGCGCAATTAGGGTTTTCTTCGATCTTTACCCTTTGCTTTGGATAAATCAAAGTTCGGTGGTGAATTTCAAAGATGTGTGATTCAAGTTAATTAATAGCTTGATATCCTATTCTCACCGCAACAATTGCACATGATGCTATTATTGGTAATCTTCTTGTATTTCATTTCTTTAATTTATCCATATTTTATGGTACTAGAGGAGACACATTATACCCAAATTCTACATATCACTTCTTATTGTATTTCATTCTTTAATTTAGAGACTGATATTTGGTAATTCATTACATGATCCTTTAGATATAAAATCTACAAAGAAGACGGCTACGAAACATCAAATTTGAGTATACAGATGACACCGACAGAAGTTATGGTTTGTACGGATATGCTGAGTAAGAATGGAGGGTTGAATCGATTGATGGTATTAGAATAACACGCAAGAACGATTACGAATGAAGAAATGGCATCGTTTTAAATTGGTTGATGTGATTCCAAGTCACAATGCTGAAACAATATCTACATATTAATAAAAGATAAGTTGTTTCTGTGACTGCACATGCTTGCTCAAAATCTCCTTTAAATTCAACACACTTTACTTTGTGACTTGTTGGTGATTCTGTTGTATAGAAGTGTTGGATAAAATTACATATGTCCAAGATTGTAGTATACATTGATTCGTAATTTGGAACATTGCATGAATAATTTACGAGAGAAGATAATGTAGTAATTTTTAAATTAAAAAAAAAATTAACGAGGTTCTAAACCGTCGCTATTTTTAATGAAATATATATTATATAATTATGGCGGTTACAACCATTGTTATTTTTAATGAAATATATATTATATAATTATGATGGTTACCACCGTCACTATTTTTAATTAAATATATATTATATAATTATGGAGGTTACTACCGTCGCTATTTTTAATTAAATATATATTATATAATTATGGCGGTTACAACCGTCATATTAATATATTGGAAGCAGTTTCAAAATCGTCGCGGAATGTTATGGCAGTTGGAACCCTCGTGACACACGTTTCTACGACAAAAGTGGAACCGTCGTGACTTGAAATTTGTGTAGTTTCCAACCGCCGTAACCTGCCCAAATTAAATGTCGTAATTTACCAATTTTCTTGTAGTGTAATATTTGTCAGTAAAATAAAAAATTAATTATATTTTTATAAAAATTAATATAAAATATCCAAAAACAATATAAAGTGGAATAATAGAATAATTTAAATATGTGTTTGAAACTGCATTGATCAAAAGAGGGAAGCAGGTTATAAATGACATTTGTTTTGAGTGATTTATAATTGTGATTTGTGAGTGTTCATCTTGTACTCTGTATATCATTGAAACTATCTTCTTTCTTTTTCTATTATTTTGATGGCGTTAGAAGTATGCTGCTATAAGTTGAAATGACATTCGAGTTTTTCCATAAGAAATAAAATAAGGTAGTGAAAAAAACATTATAAGTTTATGAGAGAACAATGCAAATTCTTAGTTGCAGATATTAAACCTTAACCTTGTTAGTGATATAGAATATGATGTAGCTGATGATTTACACTATGTAATTAATCATTCTTGTGTAACTGATTCTATTAGGATTAGTTATTAACAGCTAAGCATAATGATGTTGAGTCACTATGAATATATATCCAAGAACTATGTACAATTGTAATTCAATGAATGAATCACAAGATTATCTTTATCATCTTCTTTCTGCATTCTGAATTCCTTGCATTCACCTTCGCAGAGTGAAGGATTTCTCACTCGTTGCCGTCACCTTCACAGTGTGAAGGATGATGAAGATGCAACTCTAACATAGTATCAAGAGTCTATTGATTCATGCCACCTACCATTTAAATATGCGCAGCATGCTCAAAAAGTGGTAGGCAAAAGGGGTGTATTGAAAAAAACTCAAGCCCCACATTGACTAAAGATAGAACTCACAAAGGGTTTATATAGAATGACACCTCTTGCCCTACAAGCTGATTTTGTAGAGATGAATAAGGGAAAACTCTAATTCTATCCAACCTCATTCTTAAACTCCTCATTGAATAAGTCTTATACAATACAAACCAAAGAAAACCAAAACAAATATAAGCTGAAGCACACCAAAGAAAAACAAAAAATATTAGTTTAATAAGCAGTAACAGTTTGTTTCTAACCAAGAGGCTTTGAAAATTTATTTTCCACTCCAAGACTCTTCAATATTTGAAACCTTTATCACATTAGCAAGGCAATTATCTGTGGGCTTGGGTGATGGTAAATTAGTAATAGAACATTTTGGATTCACTAGCTCAAGCCGGTATAAAATAGATCAATTAGAAGAAGAAGTAGATCTAAATTTCTAACTTATTTTTTCAAAAGAAAAATAAATAATGATTGCTAGTATATAAATTAAATTAACTAAAATAAATGTAAAAAACAAAAGAATATATAATTGATATCTAAATATAATTTGAGAGTCTTTCATTTTAGTAATAATAAAATGTGAAAAAGAGTGCTTACTTATAATTAAGAAGAAAATAATGTAGAAATATAGAAATTTCAAATTTAGCCAAATCACTTCCTGGACAATATCTACTTCCAACTCCAAAAGGAATGAAGCTTCCAAGTTTAACATTGTGATCCTGCAACATGTAATATAAAAAAATCACTAATAGTCTAATACACAAATAATTTTTATTGATTAAATATAAATTATTATATTACAATACAACTCACATCCCATCTAGATGGATTAAATTCCTCTGGATTTGGATAATAAGTAGGATTCATATGTATAGCTCTCATCCAAATTAATACTTTCCATCCTTTCGGTATGGTATAACCTGAAAATATAGAATTGATATGAATATATTTTACTACTTTTTAATATAGGGTGAAAAATAAATAAAAATATTAATTGAAATTAAATATGAGAAACTTAAAAAAAATTAAAAAAAAAAATTAAATATCAACAAACCATTGATGTTAACGTCAATTGTTGCTTCTCGAAAAATTGCAAAGTTCATACTCATAAGGCGCATGGTTTCGTTGATTACCTGTAATGTAAGACATTACAAAACTATAGTCAATGCTTTCTTTTTAAAATTTAATTAGTTAAAAACCCTTGGGATAAAGAAATTATATTATTAAGACATTAAAACGCTATATAATCAATGAATATACAACTTACATAAGAAAGATAATTCATTTTCTTTATATCATTAAGACTTAAATGTTTTTGCGTGGGCAGTCTGGTCTTCATAATTTCCTCCTGCTCCTTCTGCAAACAACACATTCATTCTCTGATGAGCAGCATGTTATTAATTTAAGAAATATTTTTTCATATAATTTGTTTATTTAGTTTTTATAAAATAAGAGTACTTCAATTAATTGACAGAAACATAATTTACCTTGGCCTTTTCCAAAGTATGTGGGTTTTGTGTAAGATATAACACAGACCACATCATACTAGTAGCTGTAGGTTGATGGCCAGCAAGTACAATCCCTATCAATATGTCAATAATATCCTCACCTTCTGGTTTCCATCCATCTTCATCCTTTACTTCCAATAGAATATCAAGTAGATCTTTCCTTTCACCATGTTTTAACATCCTCCTCCTTTCTTCCACAATAGGTTTAACTAATTTGACCAACTTCTCATGTGCCTGTGTAAAAGTGTAATAAACATTAAAGGAAAATGATATCATAATGATTGCGGTTCAAATGCATTTTAATTAATCAAATCCATGCATGGTTTTAAATTGCGGTTGCGGTCGCGGATGCGGTTGCGGTTGCGTATGTTGCGATTGCGGCCATTGCGGTTGCTGCGTTGCGTATTGCGGTCATTGCGGCGTGAATTTTTATTGAAAGTTATTTGAAATATACCATTGAAAAACCCTTGATGTTAATCTTTTACGTTACAAATTGGATGTAGATTAAGTTTTTGGATCTCAAACTTTGAGTTATGATGAAAATATGTGAAGAAACATGGGTGAAGTTGTTTGATGTGAATTCTAATGTAGTTAGACGCGTGATTTGAAATCACATCGCAATTGCAGTCCGATGCGGATGCGGCGACTACCGCATCAGCAATATTGCGGCTGCAATTGCGGTTGCAGACCGCAATTTAAAACCATGAATCCATGTTAGTAATAATATTATGAAAATGAATATGAAAATATAAGAAATAATTAACTTGAGTCCATGGTTTTAAATTGCGGTTGCGGCTGCGGATGCGGTTGCGGTTGCGGGTATTGCGATTGCGGTCATTGCGGGTGCTGCGATGCGTATTGCGGCCGTTGCGGCGTGAATTTTTATAAGGAGTTGTTTGAAATACAAAGTTGAAAAACACTTAACGTTAAGTTTTTTCATTATATAATAAGTAAATTGTATTTTAGAATTTTAATATTTTGATTTTAGATGGAAATACTTAAAAAAACATGATTGAAATTATCTAATGTGGTTTCAAACATAGTCGGAGACGTAATTTTCAAATCACACCGCAATTGCGGTCCGATGCGGTTGCGGAGGCAACCGCATCCGCAATATTGCGGGTGCAATTGCGGTTGCGGACCGCAATTTAAAACCATGCTTGAGTCCTTTACGAAAAGCAAAACCGGGAAGATTAATAGGCATAGAGAACAAAGCACTATACATTTCCGTAAAAGAATTTCCAATTTTGTTTTTGATATGTTGATTGTAAGAGCCTAAGAAAATATCAATGATGATATTAAACGACATATTTTTCATTTCTTTCAAAAACTCAACCGGGTGACTCATACTAGAGAGTTCTTCCAAAGAATTAATCACATTGTCCTCGATGCGTGTTAAATACGTTTCTAATGTATTATGTCCCGTGGTAAGAGACGAGATTAAGCGTCTAAAACGCATGTAATCTTTTTTAGAGAAACTCGAAAAAGATTTAAGTCCCACTACTTTTAAAAGGGATTTTGGATAACTGGTTTTGAATATCTCATCATCTGTCAACACTCGTCTACACAATTCAGCCTCACAAACTATGATGCTTGGGTTTCCAAGCAAATGAGTCTTGAAGATACCGTTTCGTCCATACCTGTAATATATGTTAAATTGTAAATTTAGTATACTATTTTAGTCGATATTATAAGTAAAATTTGGTGTATATAGACGAAATACATCAATTAGTCAGTTAATTAATGATCCTATAAATTTTTTTTGCATGTGTGCTAAGAATCATTGCAAGAGTTAGAAAAAGAAAGAGACTACTTGGAAACGATGTTGTTGAAGAATGAATCAGGATGACCAGATGAGAAGTGTTTAACAAAGGTCACCATGTTGCCGATAAATGGCCATCCCATATCACCAGGAGGAAGAGGGTGTTGTTTGTTTCTTTGTTTGAGATCATAGTACCAATCATTCAATTTCCACACAAAGTTGTTTACACAAAAATAACTTGCTAGTGAAATGGCAGATAACCACAGCCAATATTGTACTAGTATATCCATCTTTGAATACTTGAATATCTAGGTCATTTGTTCACTATATATAGCCTTGGGAAGACATGTCAATTTATGGCAATGGGATTAATTGTGCTAACCGAAAGCACCATTTTTGTTGTTAAAATTAAAGAGACCCTTCCCAGAGTTATGGTATTGGTGATTGGCAATTACATTTTCGAATACAACATCTTTTTAGTATGATTATAATGAGTAGCATGAAAAGAGTAAAATTATCTTCAATTATGAGTAAAGAGATTATGAGAGTTAGCTAGAAGTGTCAATTAGATACATAATAGTTACGGTAGCATTGCTCTATATAATAGAATCTCTTAACCACTATAATTAATTTAATAACAACTTTTAATTAACAATTGATGTGTAACCACTTCTAACTATAATTGCTTGAGAAACAAGGTAGTCATCTTTAAGTTGTTTATGGTGTAATATAATTTCGCTGAAAGTGAAATTAAACTCAATACTTTAAATAGTGGTTTTGGGATTTTTTTTTAGAATTTAGAAGAATTTTAAGAAGTTATGTTTATATTTTAATAAATATTTAATGTTTTACAAAAATTCGTAAATAAAGATTCGAAAATTGTTGGTAAACGTTCGAAAACCGTTGGTAAAGGTCTTAAAATTTATTCCAACGGAAGTTTGTTTCCGTCAAATATAATTCGCTATACCAATGGAATATTGCCGTCTCAATTTTTTATACCAACAACAATTTCTGCTGATATAGATCTTAATAGTGATTTGTGATTTTTTTTGTTATTCCATTGATATATACTTGAATGCTAATATATGTCAATCCTAGACTAATATATTCCATTGATTTTTTTTGTTATTCCATTGATATAATTCGCTATACCATTGATATATTCCATTGATATTAACTCAAAATTTTATAAACTTAAAATTAGCATTAGCTAAATTATGTCAATCCTGGACTATTTTGGTGAATTATGCTAATAAATATACAAATTCCAACTAAAAAACAAATTGTGCCAACTTAATAACCTATAATTTTCATGTTGAAGTTTCGAATTTTTTTTCCAAATAACCCAGTTTTTTAACAAAATTATCAAAATACCCCAGTTTTCAAAAAATTCTCAAACTACCCCAGTTAGGGTTTGGAATTACACAAGGGTGCCATATCAATTGGCGACCCTTCATTAAGTTTAAAAGCTGTCGCCAATTGAATTGGAGACACCTCATCAAGTCTCTAATTCAATTGGCGATATGGTTCAAGGCACACAAGGGAGTCGCCAATTCATCTGGAGACTCCCTAGAAACTGAATTTTTTCTATAAAAAGAGGTGCTCTGCTCAGTTAGTTCCACATCTTATCTCATATCTTTGTTCTACTGTTAAAATGTATCGTCGCCGATGGAGAAAAGTCGTATTTTCGCGAGAGAAGAATCCGATCGACATGCTGTTTTGGAACATACAAAGTTTCAATCAACTTAAGAGGGAGTTGAATTGGTGGTTGGAGGGAGACATTGGTGAAGGGGGGAAAATCCGAAGTATCGAGAGACTTGATAGGCTGCGTGGATGGGTTCGTGTGAAGACTGACAAAGATGCGAGGGAAGACATGTTTGGACCGAATGAAATTAGTTTGATTGTTGTAATCAGTTAGGAATATATTATGTTGTTTGTGTTGTTTGTTGTTAACACTGTTGTTTGTTGTTAGTGTTGTTTGTTGTTAACATTGTTGTTTGTTGTTTGTTGTAAGTGTTGTTTGTGTTAGTGTTGTTTGTTGTTAACATTATTGTAACAAAGATCCATCAATATATGAAAATATTTGGTTACTACAAATGAAAAGGTAATTAAGCTAAATTATGATGTAGATGTTCCTCCGATATTGGGAAAAAATTTTCGGTTGTGTCCGGGCTGACGACAGATACTGCATAACCTTATCATTTTATCAGCAGTATCCATTTCGGTCCTTATATGCTTGCTGTTTAGGCGTCCCTTTTTCTTTCTTCTCATTTCATCGTTGTGCCAAACTATGTCACCTTGGTATGGAGGCCAATAATCCTCCATTGGTAGCACTGCGAAGCCTTCGTTGTATACATTCATAACATTAATCGCCTTGTAAACATCAGATAGATAACCATAAGCAGCCTGACGAGCATGTGCGCATGCTGCAATGGCATGTGAGGAAGGTACACGTAAGGCTTGGTACATGCCACAGTCACACCAACATTTGTTTAGTCTGACAACATATAATAAATTGGGCCTCCCCTCATTATGGTCCATTGTTTCTTGTACACTGAATGTTTGCCTATGACGATAAAAAATTTTAACTGCATGTGTGTTGGCACTGATAGTATCCTCTTTCATCAATTTCATTATGCTTTCATTGAATACTTGACCAGACGCTAACACTGCACTCCATATTTCGCCTCTTGTTGCAAAAAGGGATGCCAACCTATAATAAGTTGATCTCACCAAGGCGGTGATTGAAAGGTTTCTAATTCCTTTGAATACCCCGTTCATGGACTCCACAAGGTTTGTGGCCCCAACGACAGCCACCATCAAAAGCTCTTATCCACCTTTCCAGTGGAATGTTATCCAACCAGCTTCCTGCATCTGCATTTGACATTCTTATTTTGTTAAGGTAGTATTGAAATGTTGATTGAGTTAGAGCATAACCAGCATTCACAACCTGTTTGCGAAGGTGCTTGTCCTTGATTGCACGCATGAAGTTTTGTGCAATATGTCTAATGCAATATACATGGGTAAAAGGAGGATTATGCCACTCGTTAGCATGGTTATTTTAGGCACTCTCTATAGCAGCATGCCTGTCTGAAATCAAACAGAGATTGGCTTGTGGAGCGACATGTGTTATGAGATTCTTAAGGAAGAAAATCCAAGCAGAAGCGGTCTCACCCTCAACCAGAGCAAAGGCTATAGGAAAGACATTATTGTTGCCGTCTTGTGCAACAACCATAAGCAAGGTGCCCTTGTATTTTCCGTAGAGTCGTGTTCCATCAATTTGAATAACAGATTTGCAGAATGCAAAACCTCTTATGCATGGTTGAAACAACCAAAAAAGACGGTGAAAGATGACATTTCCATCAACAATGGTTCCATCTGGCCAACATGCCGGGACGGTCTGCATGATTGCAACCTTTCCCGATGTGTATGTCTTCAAGGCTACTAAAAATCGCGGTAATTCCTTGTACGAATCCTCCCAATTGCCAAAGACCTTTTCAACAGCCTTTGTCCTTGCAATCCACGCCTTCTTGTAAGAGGGAGTATAATTATACCTCGTCACGATATAAGATATTATTATACTCACCTTGACTGAAGGATCCTTATTAATAAGCGGCAAAATGTCTTGACATATCAATTCTGCGCTTAGCTTTCTGTGATCCTGAACAATATTTGTGGCAGTGCAACTGTGAGGTGGCTCTATGAAAGCTATATTCCAAGAATCGCCTATCTTGCTGTAAGACGCAGCCAGCCAAAACTTGCAAACTGGATTACGACAAATAATGACATACCTTCTTGAATCCGTTCGGTGTACACTAAAATCAATAGAGTTATCCATGTGAAATTTTTTTATGGCCCGTACACAATCTTCTTTGGTACGAAACTTGTCTCCTTCTTTTAATTCATTCCCTGACCGCATATACGGGTTGTGAAATATATCTGCGGATGGATCATCGTCTTGCAAGTCCAGGTATGTCATATGTTGAGGCGGATGATATATATGACCTGGAGGAATGGGCAGTTGTTCGTCATCCTCATCGTTGTCGTTCAACATATGATCGACCAACGCCTCACTTCCTTCTTCTTCTTCATAAATGACGTTGACCTATGGTTCAGTTTCATCTGAGTATTCTGTTTCGGTTTCATCTGAGTCTACACATGGTGATTGATTTATAATATGAGACTATTGAGATGTAATATTTTGTTGGAGAAAGGTATACAACTCAATATAGTTGAAACCAGAATGTTCGTGACTAACGAACATATTTTTAACATCTTCGTCGTCTCGCAATTTAAGTGGATAAAATTTAACTTGGTTGGTTTAAAAAAAATAGGGTTTCGATATATTATTTGTGCTATAGGACCAAGACTTAACTTCGATTCCAACCTTTGGTTGAAATGCAAAAAACTTGTGTTTCTATTGACTGCGAATTGGACAAAATCGTTGTTTTGAAAACCAAAACCAGATACATCAGAGACATATGTCTCTCCATTGTAATGGGCGTTAACAAGGTAACTCTGTGTAGATGACATACTGATAGGACTTGTTTGAGACAGACTAAGTATTTTTGCTTTGCTTGTTTGATAGGACTTAATATGCATGCATGCAAAGACATATTAATAGAAGAAATAAATGCGTAACATGCTCTCCATATTAAATGGTGACACATCAATGCAGTCAAAGACCGTGCCATATTAAATGGGGACATCCTTCAAAATAATAAATGCATTCGCCAGCTGAAATAGCGACATAGTGCAGTCTTTAATGACTCTGTCGTCAGCTGGGTGTCAGCATGCTATGCATGCATGAGGCAGACTCCAGCTAGGGCACAGGCTAGGCATCAGATAGGTTCAGTCGCCAATCGGACTGGCGACCCTTTGTAAAAGGTAGAAACCTTCGCCATTTCATCTGGCGACTTGGTTCAGTCTGAAATATTTGTCACGTGAGTCATATGCCCTATATAAGGTAGCATGAGGTTTACAGAGAAGTCCACTATCTGGTTCACTCCTCACGCTCTCGTGGATCTCGGCTTAAACCTTAATTTGCTTCTCCCTCTCATGACAAAACAATGTTAAATAACCTTTCACTCTCGTGACAAGGCTACTTAAATTAAACTTGGAAATTATAACCAAAATGACGTACATCACAATATCGCACCTATTGTTTTCTACGGAGTCCCACCGAATACGACGGTCCTCACATGACGGTCTCCAATTATCTACTCAGACATAATTAATCTTAAGTCTACCATTTTTAAACAAACATAATATGAATTTAAAATGTTAAGCAATTTAAAAGTAACAATTATATTAAGGATGGAGTAAAGTAAAGAAACCTGAAAATAAAGTATGGTAATGTAAATCGGACGGAATGGAAATGAACTTGTATTAATCTTCGATCCAAAAAGTACAGTAAAAGTACAAGAGTATATAATTTTTGCAACAATCCCTCAATGTGAGTTATTGTTGCTTTTTCGGTGATTTGTGCTTAGAATTCTAATAAAATTTCTCCAGAGCTTCCGCGCACTTTTTCGGCTCTGATTTTCTGCTCCAAGAGGTCCTATATATAGAGGATCAGATGTCTCAACTGCCATTTCGAATTTTGGAGGGAGAGAGAGTTAGAAAACTCCCCAAAACAGCCAGAAACGGATTCTGCAGTGAAAACTGTTCCCGCGACTGTACGGCGAACGCCACGGGTGCATGGCGAACACCATGCTCTGGACTCAAAAAAGGGGAGCCACCAGGAAGCAATGGTGAATGCCATTAAGGGACGGCGGACGCCATATCAGCTGGGGCTGCAGAAATTGCTGCTCTGCTAAAATTTTCTCTTTCTTTCGCATCTTTTCTCCGTTTATTCCGGGATCTTGATTATTATTCCTTAAAACACAAAACATAGTAAAAACAAAGTAAGTATAGCAAGACTCGATAAAAACACGGACGAAAAATGCGCAAAGTGAGCCTAAAAATACGATATAAATTTGCGTCATCAAACTGCCCCACACTAAGACCATTGCTTGTCCTCAAGCAAACTCCAACAGAAATAAAATAGTGAGTACAGTTCCGGATTCAAAAGCGCAACTGAAAACAACTAAGGCGCAAGGTTGCTAGGCTAATGTTAAACGGATAGGTACTAAATAGTGAAAACAAGGATATCGTAACGACACAAATCCACATTTGCGGACCAAGACTCCCTTCCTATGCAATACCAATTCAAATCATGATATTATATCTCGGCCTATATCCTTCATCCTATTTCACCTCTTTTTCATTCTCGCGCAATCACATTAAGCCCGTTATCCTTTGTACTCACATGGTAATTGAACCTGTTTGTGTTATATGATCTCATTACTCTAAAATAACTTCTTTTTCGCACATTATGCTTTTCTTTTGCTCGCGAATTTCAAGAGTCCAAACCTTTAGGCTAAATGGTCGGGTGAGGACCATCTAACTTAGCGGAAATATATCTTTCATTTTCTTTTTCTATAAAAATCACATAATCAAAATTTTGAGATCAACACATATTTGCATCGGTTCGTTACTTAGTTTGTACATAAGGATGGTGTTGACTGCTAGTATAAACTAATCAAAACTAGGCATAAGGTCTCGACATAATACCTATTTAAATCAATATCACATATTTAGGGAATCTAGGATGTAGGGACGATACCGATATTTACAAAACTTTCCCAAGACTATCTAATATAGCCTAATGATGAAAAGCAAGCTATACAAAAGGTATCATGCCAATGAATCCAGAAAACAAATTTTTTTTCGTTGGGGGTCAAAATTAAAAGAGTTTTCAAACAAGCAAATAAAATAACGTAAAATAGGACTCAACAACGCATATGACTCGATAAACAAGACAAACTAAGAAGTAAAAATTGGAAAACATAAATAACGGAAAAGTAAATAAAACAGTAAAACTCCCCCCCCCCCCACTTGAACTAAACATTGTCCTCAATGTTTTAGTACAAGGTGAAAGAAACGAGTGATAAAACTTGGTCAAGGGCAAGGTGCACGGCCTCTGGTCATGGATGATCTGCCTCTGTGACGGCCTGCTCTACCCCACTCGGACTGTAGCACATGTCTGATAAAGTCTCTCAAATAAACCTTCTCTAAGCACACTCCGTTCATCTGCTCAATTAGCTCAGCCTTATCATGCTGAGTCCTCTCTGCAAAATCTTGTTGCTGCTGGCCAATCTGATCAACAGCGACTCTGAGCTCCTCCAGCTGTCTCTGCATGCTACGGAGTAAAAGATCACGCTCGGCCTCCATGTCGTTCAGATGCCTAAGCTCGGACAAGATATCATCCAATGAACTCCGGATGGCCACATAATCATATTCCTCCTGGGGCTGATGTGTACCTGTAAAAGAGTCAGTAGAAAAGTATGCAGTGCGTGAACGAGCACTAGGTCTGGGTGTATCGGTACCATGGGTACGAATGCGGGGTTGAGGTGTAGTAAATCCCATAACATCCTGGTAGTGTCTTTCAGCTCTCTCCTGCTCAAGATCAGGGGCCTCGGTATCAACTATCCAATTAGTTCTAACACGCACGTTATTGTCGTTAGAACAAGGCAATGTGACTCCCTTAACCTCCCTGTTGCCTATCATCAAGTGATATTTGCCATTTGGTAAATTCTTAACTAGGCGCATGGCATGGCAATGGGTAAGATCAAAAAATAAAGCTGGTAAGGGCTCAAGGGTTTCCAACTCGGTATGCAATCCTAAAGCTAAGGCTATTGAGGTAATGATCCCTCCGACACAAATGGAACTGCCTGCTCAACTGCTGGCAGATTGGAGGTGTGCAAGTAAAAATGGTGTCGGGTTAACCTTGGTTTCGAAAAGCGCACAATGGATGAAGAATAAATCTTTGGAGTTCACATTTTCAGTGTTCTCTCGGCCAAAGATAGTGTTAGCTAGGATTCGGTGGAAATACCTAATGGCTAGGTTATGGATAGATGTGGCTTTGAGACCTTCCCATGTGTCGGAAGTCTTATTAGTGATTTTGTGCCAAAAGTCTAGAGCACTAGGTTCCCACTCGCTCTCTAAGGGTGCTTGTGTAGTATACTCCGGACCGCTAGGAAAACTAAAGATATTACCTATTTGCTCAAAGGCCAAGGAGTGATTGGTATTAAACATTCTAAACTGTACGGAACCATCAGTACGGGACAGATTCGTGAACAGACGGAAAAAACTTAATAACTCATACGTCAGCCTAATGTAGGTAGAGTTACTCATAGAACAGAAGTGTGACATACCTAAGTTTGTAAGCATCCAATTCACGCTATCGAAGAGACCCAAGGTATAGAAAGCAGTGGTGTCTGGGTACCGTGTCGCGACGACTGCCCTTTTTCGCAGTTTGAGAAAACTAGAACATTGGGTCTGACCAAGGACATTTTTCAGGAAATGCTATGCCCATGTAGTCAATGTTAGTAGCGACTCAAGGAGGCATATTAGCAGAATGATGGTAGTGAGAATGGTTGAAAAGTTTATGAGTGAAGAGTGTGAGTGATGGGTGTGAGAATGATGATGGATTTTATGAATTTATAGGGAAATTTAAGGAATGTAGATGGTTGGTTGCTATTGGGGATTAATGAGGGGTTAATGAAGGTACTTAGAAGGTGTTTTGGGAGTGTAAAAAGGATGATTAGAGAGATTCCCTAGGAAAAACGCGCAGGAATTTGAATTTTGCGCAAACTGTAGTTTTCAACGCAATGGCGAACGCCATTAAGCACATGGCGAACGCCATGTGTTGCGAATGGGAAAAATCAAGAATTTGAACTGATGGTGAACGCCATCAACATAATGGCGAACACCATTATGTTAAGAGTGCGAATTTTTCCACTGCAGGTCCAGAAACTGAAGACAAAACCTGTTATATATTTTATTGTTTTTGTTTTGTTTTGAACCTACTGATAGTACTAACATAGCACTTAACAAGCCAAGAAAAATTCCAAACTTGCTAAACATCATCAACACAAAGTTACGGAAAGGGAAATTGCATTAATTGAAATAACAGAAGTACAAACATAGTTCATTGTCGGTATACCGACAATATACAACAGAATTAAAAGAACGAACAGTACGGGAATGGAACACTGATACATTAAAACAAAATCTTAGTCTAATAAAACATGGAAATAAATACAACTGAGGTTATTCATGGCGACGCCTCATCTGAGGTTCAGCAGGACGCCAGAGTGAATAAACGATCTAGAAAAGATGGTCAAATTTTTCATTAACCACATCCATAAATCCCAAGAAATCCACACGAAGAGAACTCATCTCTCCTCGGAGGAAATCCACTTCAGATTGTAGAGCATGAATGGCGGTGACGATATTAATAGGTGGAACAATCGGCTGAATAGTTGAGTCAGGAGTAACAGCATCTAGCATATCGGCTTCTAAATTCTCATAAGCTTATGGAGAGTCAAGAGGAGTTAGAGACTCGTTTTGACCTTCCAAGTCATAGAGCCAATTATCCTTGTTATGCACACTAGTTTTCTCATGATTCGGCAAGGTAAAGTGGTGGACAACAACATTTTCAATCAGAAGCTCAAAATCAACTGGACTAAGATTAGCAATAATTCCATGATTGAAATAGAAATTGATGTTCATGGGGCGATAACTACCAAAAATACGAGTACGGTTCAAATGATACCGCAGCCCAATAGCGCCAGCAATCATGGTAATTAAGCGTCCTATAATGATAGCACCGAAAGGCTCACGAGAGATCTTAGCAAAGTTAGCAAGCATGAAAGGGACTGCATTGACCAGCATACTTTGAGAGGCACAGAACATGGTGTAAAGCTCGTCCTTAGAGACTGAGTCAAATTTTACTCCTTACCAAAAAGGGTGTGGCCCAATGTCTTGTGGAAATACTTGATACTAGGATTATGGATACTCTCAGAGAATATGCCATTTGGCTCAGGATTGTATTTACCAGTCAGAGTACCCCAAAATTGGTTCAAATCATAAGCAGTAAAGGCATCTTCAGGGGTCTTAGTTATGGCATCCGGCCCATTAGGAAATCCTAATAAGTCAGCCAGCTCATGATGTGTAAAACGGTACTTGTTGCCAAACAACCCAAAGGTAGCCAACCCACGGCCAAAACTGAAACCTCTGGTAGGATCATAGTATAACGAGCTTAAGAACTCCAGGGTCAAGTTATGGTAAGTGCAATATCTCTTCCGGATAGCAAAATCATCCCACCCCAACTGATTAAGTAGGTAGGTGACACTATCACGGATGCCAAGAGTGGGCATAGCTGGGTTGTCAGGGTAGATAGACACAGCAAAGTCTCTTTGGGACAGGGCCTCAAAACCGCGCCTCTGGACCTCGTTCCTAAAGGTAACTTCATGGTTCTCGAAAGGATGCATTCTCCTAGAATTTAGTGCTATCCTAAGACGAGTTAGCCTGAAATTAGACAATGATTTCCTATTAGTCAAGTTGTTCCATAAACAAAGGTCAGTAAAAAAAATAAAAAACTTTGGGCCTCTATATTTAATCTTTGCTTATGCATCATGTTTATAATTAAATAACTCTTTTTTAAAACACTTTGGGCCTCTAATAGAGTGTAATACCCAACCCCTTTGTACAGGAAACTATTTTGGCCCTCAGCCATTGTATAAGTCCCGACACGATTTAAAAAATCTCGGCGTGATCATCGCCTTTTCAACAAAAACCATCTGGGCCTCCCATTGTGTTGTAAGTCCCATATTTCTTTTTAAAATACACTTTGGGCCTCTAATAGAGTGTAAAACCCAACCCTCTTTTGTACATAAATAATTTTGGGCCTCAATCAATGTATAAGTCCTAGAACAGTTTTCAAAAACGACGTTGCAATCACTGTCTTTCCATGGGCCTCTCCTTGAGTATAAGCCCCAATCTTTTCAAAAACAACTTTCCCTTTTGATTTAGGTTCAAATTCATAGTTGTTATCAAAACTTTCTTTAATTTCTTGAACAACTAACCATACAGCTATTAACATGGAAGCTTGCTCACCTGTAAGTTTTATCAGCTTTCTTTTACATATTTGCACACACACACACACACACACACACACACACACACACACATATATAAATATGTATATATATATATATATATATATATATATATTTTTTTTTTTTTGTTTGCGCTAGAAGCTTGCTCACCTGTAAGTCCTCCTACCCTCTTTTACATACAGTATATATTTCATCTGTATATATATATATACCTGTATATTATTCGCTTAGAGTTTTCCTTGGAAATTAGGTCCAGGATTAGATAAAGCCAATGGTCACTCTTTCAACACAGTCAAAACTAGTTCCCCATAGGAATTCCACATACAGTTTTGCCTCCTCTTGGACTTATACAATATGGAACAAAGAGAAAGCCATTATTCTCGATGAAACTTTTCTCAGACTGTCACTATTAGAATATTATCAAAGAAATTCATTCCCCCCAGAGAGGATTAATTCCCCATGAAACCTCTCTTGAATTTCTTCAAACCCTAGAATTGTTCACTAGAGAAAAGATTATTCCCGGTGAAACTTTTCTTGAACTTTTCTTAAGTTTGGACCCACAGACTTCCTAAAAGCATCCCCAACCTCCTCTTGGGCTTTGTACAAGGAACCTCCGGCTACTTAGAAGTTCTCATACCTTCTCTTGGGCTTAATACAAGGACCCTGAAGACCTATTAAAGGTATAGGACAAAACTTAGTCATCCTTTGTTAGAGCAGTCTTTCTGAAGAGTCAAAACCTCAGACCAATTTAAGGGTTGATTCTCATCCCTTAAAGCACCAGCCTCCTCTTGGGCATGATACAAAGATAAACTCTTCCATAACAGTAGACTTGGACAGTCTAATCTCCTCTTGGATCTCAAAGACATTCTCAAGTTCCCTACGAACACAGGAAAAAACCATGGTCATTTAATCAATCTCCAGTAGAGTTAAAACCCTCACAGGATCTAAAACTCAGTCTTTCATCCTAAATTTCCCCAGCTAGGATCAGCTTATCATCAGGATAACACTATCCCAAAGCAGAACCTCAAGGCATCTGATACCTCAACTCTTCTGTAAACCCTCAGCAAGATTTGATTCCCTGACTTGGACCTGCCTCTGGATCTCAATAATCCTTAGCAAGAGACAGCCTCAATCTTGGGCTTTGTACAAGACACATACAAATATTCCCTAGTGGAATCAAAAAACCCTTTTTACCCTCAATCTTGGGCTTTGTACAAGACAGACAAAATCTTTCCCAGAAAAAAAGTCAACTTTTAGCCTCCTCTTAGGATTTGTATAATGATATCCCCCAAAGAGTCAGTCTCTTTTTAGCCTCATTCTTTGGCTTTGTACAAGACAGATAATAAACTCCCCAGTGGAGTCAATCAACCTTTTAGCTTTAACCTTGGGCTTTGATCAAGGCACATACAAAAAAAAAACACCATCCCCTCAGAGGAAATAAAAAACTCTCTGCAGGAAGACATTTCTCTGTACAATCACACATCAAAATAGATAAATCAAAACAAACCTTAATCCCAGATAACTACTATAAGCGACACACTTGTTGATTCAAATATCCAAGCTGTCGTCCATCTCTTATCCTGGTAAATCCTCTCTTTCATCTAATTGCTGTAAATGGCAAGCCTCTGGATTATTTACATCCATGCCACTGTCCCTCTCTTAGCATGAAAGACTCCTAAGGAAAAATAGCATTGCTCTACACTTAGTTAAAGTTTTCCTCTTCAGGACAAATCCCCTATCAAGGAAATTATGGCATTGTTGGATTCTGATATCCCAGTTAAAGTAATTCTCCTTTATACATCAGTCACCCAACAGTTGGGATAAACAGACGAGATGTCTCCCTTTGGAGATGACAAATTCTCTCTCAATAACCTTTTAGCTTCAATCTTGGGCTTTGAACAAGACACAAATATAATAACCCTTTAGCTTCAATCTTGGGCTTTGAACAAGACACCAAAACATCTTTTCCTCCCATAGAATAGGAGGGAACTACGATTGCTCTGATTTTCCTATTTATCTTTAACGGGAATACGTAGGCATAAGATTGTGAAATCTTAGCGAGCACACCAATAAAAAACTTTAGGTCCAGTACCTTCACACACCAATCAAAAACTTTAGGTCCAGTACCTTCACACACTAATCAAAACCTTAGGTTTAGTACCTCACCAAAATCATCAAAAACTCACTCTCTCTCTCAAATGCTCCCAAAGAAGAAACTTTCCTAACCCACAACAGATAAATACCAGTAAGTAGAAAGCAGTAAGGAAAATTGCTAACAACCTGTGGATAACCACATATAGGATGGGTAATTAACAACTCCCTGTATAGCTGACCCCGAACTCCCTGATCTCTTTAAGCATTTGTTCAGTTAAACATGTGCGTGCAAGGTTAGTTTTAGATAGCTTCCCTTTCCTTTCCATCTTCATAGGATAAATAAGAAATCAGAAAGTAGCACCCCAACTCCTGCTATTGCGGTGAGGAGAAACCTATGGCGATAAGGTGGTCGCGTCACCGACAAAAATTACACGCTACAGGAAAATGGCGACTCTGCTGGGGAGTCATTTTATCTGTCTGTCTAGGACTAGGATTAGAATTCCTAAGAGGTCTAGGTTGTTATAAATTTTCTACATACTATATTATATATATATATATATATATATATATATATATATATATATATATATATATATATATATATATATATATATATATATATATATATATATATATATATATATATATATATTGCTTTTCCTACTTGATATCCGCGTTTATTTTTCTGTCAATGTGAATGCGATTGATACGCATGTGGAAAGTTTGAGAGAACCCTAAGATAAGTGATGGCATAGACGAGTGGACTTACATGGAGTGATTCCCGAATAAGCGATCCTGGTAGACCATCAAATCAGGCGAGGGCCCGTGTGGATACTATGTTGAACGACTAACGTCATGAAAATAGACGTTATCCCAGTGCGGCACCCGTGACACTGAGGATTTAGTAGACATTAACCATGTGGCCATTTGGTAGTGCGGTAACTATCGGGAATAGTTGATACGCGATACTACACTCAAATGAGATTACCCTAGGATGCTACAGTTTGCTCGGGTGAACCAGCTTGCTGTTGATATCCCTAGGGGGGTCAATGATTTTGGGAACCTTTAACCCGTTCTACAGGTACAAAAATTGACCAGAATACAACCTTTGGGGATGGGTAGAGCCATGACTCCATGCTCGTGACGTTGAACCCTTGAACCCATTTTTTTTCAATGTTTTTTGTGTGCTGCATTCATGCATTCATTTAAAAAACTCTTAAACAAAGAAAAAAATCTTCTCTTTTCTCTTCTCTTTCTTTTTCAAAATAAAATAAAACAATAATTGCAAATATCAGAGAGAAAGATTGCGTTATGGATTTCGGTAGAAGAAAGACGCTCAAGTACACATTCAAAGCTCCAAAACTAGAGGATTTAAGAAGGCTGGCAAGGATGATTGCCAACCCTGGTGCTTTTAGAGCTAAGCATGGAGGACTGCTGTCTCTATTAAGGGTCCACGTAGTTGAAGGAATCCTGTCTACGTTAATTCAGTTTTACGATCCGGTTTATCACTGTTTCACATTCCCGGATTATCAACTTGCACCAACCTTGCTCGCATATGCTTATCATTCTGTACACTTGAGGAATTTGTACAGTGGAGGAATGATCACATGTTGTGTACCTCTGCTTTACAAATGGTTCACCTCCCATTTACCCAAGTCTGCTGCTTTTCGGGATGAGTACTCTACGTTGGCCACAGAGAATCATGTCTCTTACCAACTCTGACATAGATTGGTATAATAGGATTTATGAGGAGATAAAGATCAACGACAGATGCGAAAAATTCCCTAATGTACCCCTCATAGGAACTAAAAGAGGAATCGACTATCATCGAATTTTAGTTCGCCGTCAACTCGGATACCCAATGAAGAATATCCCGCATAATGTTCATCTGGAAGGTCTTTTCTTCAAGGAAGGAGAAAATGACAGGGCACTAAAGAATGAAATAGTGCATGCCTGGCAACACATTCACAGGAAAGGAAGAGAGTCTCTAGAAAGACCAGACTGTATCTCTGTGGAACCTTATCTCCACTGGGTGCAAACTAGAGCCCTCAAGATGAGGATGCCTTACCCACATCAAGAAGTTATTCCGTTAAAGGAATATGTCCTTTATTTTATGTCTGATACGGAAAAACTCCAGGTCGCTCTCAACAATGTTCAACGGGAGAAAAGCTCTTGGAAAAACAAGTACCAAATTCTCAATGTGGAGTGTACTAAGATTCAGGAACTGCTAAAGGAAAAGGATGCTGTGATTAAGATACTAGAGCAGCATGTTGTAGAAAATCAAGAAGACCGAAGAAATTTGCTCGCCCTTTTCACTTGGCAAAAGACTGACAACCCAACAACGGCTAAAGAGCCCCGGTCAAAGAAAAGGAAAATACCATAACCAACATCTGAGTTCTCTTCAGAGAGGACTCAAGATCCATAAACTTAGACATTTCCTTTTACAGCACTTTGTAAAATACTATATTTTCCCTTTCTGCAATCTTTCAAATTCAATAAAAAGGGGTCTCCCCACTGTATGATATTTGCAATCTATTTGTTGAAGTTTCTTTTTGATTAAAGAAAAAAAACAAAAATATATATCATTGCATTCATCATTCTCACATAACTTGTTCTTCTTATCTTCGAATCTCATATATGTTTCACGATTCTAGAGTCAAACTGTCTCATTCATACAATACTCGGGCCAATCGACAAAAGAAAATGGACGATCTCGAGGAAGAGAACCTAGAGCTAAGAGAAGAAGTCGACGCTCTGAAAAAACTTCACAGTGACATGCAATCTCTGGCAGCAGCTCAGAGACAACAACAAAGGACTGTGATCTCGAAGATCACATCTACGACCATAATGGAGACATATGATCCTCTGTACAACATGCCTAAAGATCTCCCCTGGGGCATGCCTATCAACTTTGTCCCTGAAGGATACATCTCGTCGATCACTGAAGACCTAGAAACTGCAGCAGGAACCGCTGGGCCTGAAGGTTACAAACTTCGGGAAAGCGAAGACGCAAGAGTTATGACGGCAACTCCTGAAGGTTACAAACTTCGGGGCATAGAAGCACCAAGAGTCACCACCATAATGACTATACCACAACCAGTGATACACACTATCCCGAAAGGACAGATTCCACCAGTAATCTCTAGTGGAAATAAAGACATGTACGAAAAAATAAATGAGTTCCAGGAATAATTCCTGGAGATGCAGAAGGAACTGCATGCCATTCGCGGTTAGGATTTATTCGGAAAGGACGCCGCAGACATCTGTCTGGTCCCTAATGTGAAAATCCCGCACAAATTCAAGGTGCCTGACTTTGAAAAATACAAGGGTAACTCTTGCCTTCAAAGTCATTTGGTGATGTATGCTCGAAAGATGTCAACTCAAACAAAGAATCAACAGTTACTGATCTACTTTTTCCAAGACAGTTTAACTAGTGCCGCACTCAAATGGTACATGGGTTTAAACCGCACCAAGATAAACACTTTCAGAGATCTCGGCGCTGCGTTAGTTCAGCAGTATAAGTATAACCTGAACATGGCACCAGACAGAGATCAACTCAGAGCAATATCGCAGAAAGAAAAGGAAACTTTTAAGGAATATGCTCAGAGATGGCGTGAAATTGCCGTCCAGATCTGTCCCCCTCTTGAGGAAAAAGAGATGACAAAGATCTTTTTGAAAACCTTAAGCTCATTCTATTACGACCGAATGGTCGCCAGCGCGCCCAACGATTTCACCGAAATGGTGAACATGGGAGTACGCCTTGAAGAAGTGGTCTGAGAAGGACGTCTAGTCAAAGATGCAGAGCCATCAAGCAGTACCAAAAAATATGGTAGTGCTTTCCCAAAGAAAAAGGAGCAAGATATTGGTAATATCTCTCTCGGAAAGCAAAGGTGAAGGTATCAACAAGTAGCAGCGGTAACTCCTGCTATCAACCCAGCGCTGGCTCCAACGTATCAACCTCAGGTTGCTCAGAGCCAACCAAGTCAACAACAGTATCAGCAAAAGACACAACAGCCTCTTCAGCAAGCTCATCCTCAGTTTAACAATAACAATCGTACGACACGACCATCAGGGTTCGACCCTATACCGATGTTGTACGCAGAACTATTTCCACTTTTACTAGTCAAGGGGCACGTACAAACCAGGACTCCTCTTACAGTACCAGAAAATCCGCCTTTTTGGTTCAAAGTGGATCAAACTTACCCTTACCATCGAGGAGGATCGGGGCACAGCATTGAGAACTGCCTCAGCTTCAAGTCTGATGTGCAGAAGCTTATTAGGAACGGGGTCCTATCTTTCAAAGATACTAATCCAAATGTTCATACGAACCCGTTGCCTCAATATGAAAAGACTGCAATAAATTTGATAGAGGAGGAATTTAGCCGCAGTTATCAAATTCACAATTTACTCCTATTAGAAACCAATCTGGTCAGGATGCATTGTAGACAGAGCGGGTATGGTCATGTACCACCTCACAATTTTCACCAGTGTGATATTTGCTCAAAGAATAATCAGGGGTGATCCGTAGTGCAATAAGCTCTACAAGAGTAAATGGATCTCGGATGGATCCAGGAACACCGAATCTGTGAAGTAATATGGCTCACACAAATCCCAACATTGTTCAGAACCACAACATTCTGACAATGAACGTCAACTTGGTGGCAATGCACTCAAGGCAAAGTCAATACCATGATCTGCCACGGCACGATTACAATTCATGTCCGATCTGCTCAATAAGCAATCAGGGATGCTCTTTTGTACAAGGGGACCTCCAGTTTCAGATGGATCTCGGATGGATTCAGGACTATCAGGATAGAAATAATCATCAAGTCAATATGATTTAGATCTTTGATATTCGCTTGATGAATACCAGTCTAGTAGAATTACATGCTAAGCAGGTCAGGCTCGGTTTTCTGGCTTCACATGATTATCAAGACTGTAAAGTGTGTCGTAAAGACGACCAAGGATGTGCACTTGTCCAAAGAACACTTCAACACTTGTTGGACCACTGGTGGCTTCCAATCTACTTGGATGAACCTACACAACAGATCAATATGACTGACGAGAATCCTGATAGGTATCAAAGTTAGGATGTCCGCTCTGTGGAAATAGATCTAGTAAAGTTGCACTGCACATAAAGCGGGCGTGGCCGGGTGCCACCACACAGTTATAAGCGCTGTAGAGTTTGCTCAGAGAACAACCAAGGATGCTACCTTGTACGAGCGGCTCTTCAAAATCAGTTGGACCACAAAGAGATCCGACCATGTTCAACTCTAGGGACGACCAACGGGATACCCGACTATCTCCCTGATCAAAGCAAAGACGTTGTCTTAATCTCTAATCATGAAATGGCCAAAGACGTATGCGATATAATCCCTCTACTCCATGAATCAATAGTTCCTCTTGATAGTATAAAGATTCTCAACCTTGAACCAATTGAGGCCGGCTACGATGGTCAGAAAAATCAAAAGGCTCATATGGTTATCTATCTGCCAGGACCAATACCATACAAATCCGATAAAGTTATCCCTTACAAGTACGGTGCAAAAATAATCGAAAATGGAAAGGAAACTCCATTACCCTCCGTCATAAACATTACTGACATCAGTCGAGTGACACGGAGCGATCGGATCTTCAACCGAGGAGTTGGAGAACCCACCAAGGAAAAGGAACCTCAAAGAGAAGTTCCTAATCAACCAGTCGGTCAGTCTAGTAACCTAGAACTGGTAAAAAACAACGATGAGATGCTGAAGCTCATCCAGAAAAGCAAGTACAACATTGTAGACCAACTGTTGCACACTCCTTCGAGAATCTCTGTGCTATCTCTCTTGCTCAGTTCCGAAGCTCACAGGGAAGCTTTGCAGAAATTCTTAGAGCAAGCTTTCATAGAACAAGATGTGACGATAAAATAGTTTGACAGCATCATTTCCAACATCACTTCCTGCAACAACTTAGGATTCAGTGATGAAGAACTGCCAGAAGAAGGAAAAAATCACAATATGGCGCTCAACATTACATTCAATTGCCAGGATGATGCTTTAGTCAGCGTACTCATAGATACCAGATCAACTCTAAATGTTATGCCAAAATCTACTCTGATGTAACTATCATTTCAAAGAGCTCCGATGAGAGGCAGTGAGATCATCGTCAAAGCCTTTGACGGATCCAGAAAAACAGTTATCGGCGAAGTTGATCTTCCCATAACCATCGGTACTCACACTTTACAAGTCACATTCCAGCTCATGGATATCCGGGCAGCATACAGTTGTTTATTTGGAAGACCTTGGATACACGAAGCTGGGGCAGTCACTTCCACACTTCACCAGAAGCTGAAGTTCGTCAAAAATGACAAATTAGTCACGGTATGAGGAGAGCATGCCTTAATAGTGAGAAATTTATCATCATTCTCCTGCGTAGAACATGAGGAGGTCGTTGGAACTCAGTTTCAAGCACTCTCGGTAAGCAATGAGAATCGATCAGAAAAAGGGACATCGATTTCCTCATACAAAGATGCTCTCAAAATGATCAAGGGTAACAACGTAAAAGGATGGGGACAGCTGGTAATTCCTACTGATAACAAGACAAATAAAGGTCTTGGTTTTTCTTTAGCATGTACTCAGACTGTCAAGAAAGATGAAAGTTTTCATCCCATTCAAGACTTCTTCCACAGTGGAGGTTTTCTCCACCCAGTGTCTCAAGAAGTACATACCATCAATGAGGGTGACTCCTCCGATATAGATGAAGAGTGGAAGTCCTATCTCAACGAGGACGGTTATATGTCTCAGGGAGAGGCACATACGTCATTTCGCTATCCCACGCAGAGTCTGAGATATATACCAAGATCAGAAATCAAGATGATGTACGGAGATTATGATCCAGAATGATGCCGTGCTCCACCCAACTCATTAGAGGAGGACACTCCGATGAAAGACAACTTCGACTATGACTATTATGACCCGCTGGATAACTTGCCTATTTGGCAGCCGTACCCAGAAAACTTGGGGCAAAAGAGTTAGCCCAACGATACATATCAGCTGAGCATCATTAAAAAGAATACCTGCGTCCCCACCAAATCATGGGATCATTACTCAGGACATTCCGAAGATATCCAGCACAACGATGAATTTGTAAAGATTGCAGGACAAGAGTTCATCAACTATGCTTTTCCTGAGGTCAACGTCATCAAGAAAGATGATTCCTCCAGTCCCACAGAAGTATGGGATACCTTAGAACAGTCGAGTGGCAAGTACGACTTCTTGGTCAAGTACACCGCTCTTGAAAGCTCTCGTATCAGGCTCGAAGACATCCAGCCAACTAGATGGGGAGATCCTCTTGAGAGTGAAAACACTGTGCAAAATACAACAGAAGAGTTCGTTTATGACAACTCTGTCTAGGAGGAAGACTCCAACGATCCTGCTCTGCCAGAAATCAACGTCATTTCTGAGGACAAACCAAGAAAGAAGGTACTAGACTTTGTGATTCACGGAGGAGTTCGTCGCCAATGGGTTGTTGTCGATGTCCCGAAAGTCGTCCAGAAGTCGAAGTAATTTCCATCTTTGTTTTAAACTTTCACCCTGCCCAGGTGAAACAGATGTTTTTATAGGGATCACTTTTCTGTAAATGTCCCTCTTCGCTTCGCCCAAAGCGACAGAGTTTTGTTTTATAGGGATGTAGTTTCAAGAATTGACAAAATCATAAATAAATAAATAAACGTCGTTCTGTAATTTCCGCATTTACTGCTGTTTTCACTTTTCGTTTTTCAGAAAATGGTAATCCTAAAACAACTCAAAATAATAACAAGCATTATTTAGAAAATACACTACACACACTCTTGCATTTTTCTCTATCTCTTCTAAAAATAAACCATCACGTCATGCAGATTGCTTGTTTTAAACCCCGTTGAAACATACGATCCAATGCCTTCTCCCAACATAGAATTCCCGGTATTTGAATCTGAAGAAGAAGAGGATGCAAAAATTCCAGAGGAGATCTCCCGCTTACTCAGAAAAGAGGAAAGGTCTATTGAGCCTCACAAAGAGCCCTTGGAAACGGTCAACTTGGGTTCAGAGGAAGAGAGGAAAAAAGTCAAGATTGGGGCACTGCTCAATCCAACTGTCAAAGAAGTCTTGATAAAACTTCTCAAAGAGTTTCCAGATATATTTGCTTGGTCCTATCAAGACATGCCAGGGTTGGATACCAGCATCGTGGAACATCAACTACCATTATGATCAGAATGTCCGCCGGTGAAACAAAAGCTGAGACAGACTCACCTGGATATGGCTATCAAAATCAAGGAGGAAGTGCAAAAACAGATTGACGCAGGTTTCCTCGCCACCTCAAAATATCCTCAATGGCTAGCTAACATAGTGCCAATTCCGAAAAAGGACAGAAAAGTCAGAATGTGCGTAGACTACAGGGATCTGAACAAAGCCACTCCAAAGGATGACTTTCCCTTACAGCACATAGACATGCTGGTAGGCAGTACAGCAAAGTTCAAAGTCTTCTCCTTCATGGATGGATTCTCGGGCTATAATCAAATTAAAATGGTGCCGAAAGACATGGAGAAAACTTCATTCATCACCCCATGGGGCACCTTTTGTTACAAGGTAATGCCGTTCGGTTTAAAGAACGTCGGGGCAACCTATCAAAGGGCCATGACTACTCTGTTTCATGACATGATGCACAAATAAATCGAAGTGTATGTCGATGATATGATTTCCAAATCTAAAACAGAAGAGGAGCATGTGACCCACCTGTCAAAGTTATTCGAGCGTCTGAGAAAGTACAAACTCCGCTTGAATCCCAACAAATGCACGTTCGGTGTCCGCTCAGAGAAACTTTTAGGGTTCATCGTCAGCCAGAAAGGAATTGAGGTTGATCCTGACAAGATCAAAGCCATTAAATAAATGCATGCGCCAAAGACTGAAAAACAAGTTAGAGGATTTTTGGGACGTTTGAATTACATTTCCAGATTTATATCCCTCATGACCGCGACATGCGCGCCAATCTTCAAACTACTCCGAAAGAATCAAAGCTGTGTATGGACAAAAGATTGCCAAAAAGCTTTCGACAACATCAAAGAATATATGTTGAATGCACCAATCCTGTCACCTCTAGTGGAGGGAAGACCACTGATCATCTACCTAACAGTCTTGGATGACTCCATGGGTTGTGTACTTTGCCAATAAGACGAAAGAAAAAGAAAAGAGTCTGCCATCTACTATTTGAGCAAGAAATTTACCGATTGTGAAGCTCGATACACTATGCTTGAGAAAACTTGCTGTCCTCTGGATTGGGCAGCCAAACGTCTTTGTCAATATATGATTTGTCACACTACTTGGCTAATCTCAGAAATGGATCCAATCAAGTACGTCTTTGAAAAACCCGCTCTCACGGGAAGGATTGCCCGTTGGCAGATGTTGTTATCAGAATATGACATTGAGTACCATACTCAGCAAGCCGTCAAAGGAATCAACTGATTGACAATCAAGAATCAGTCAGATTTGACTTCCCATACGAAGATGTCATGTACATGAAAATGAAAGATTGCGATGAACCGCTACCCAGTGAAGGGCCAAAACCAGGTTCCCAATGGGGACTAATCTTTGACGGAGCTATCAAAAATTATGGAAACGAAATTGGGACAATCATCGTAACACCTCAGGGTACCCAAATTCCTTTCACTGCCAGATTGACATTCAAGTGCACAAACAACGAGGCCGAATACGAAGCATGTATCATGGGTCTCGAAGAAGTTATCGACTTAAGAATTAAGAACTTGGATGTGTATGGAGACTCAACCCTGGTTATCAATCAGATCAAAGGAGATTGGAACACATACCAATCAGGACTGATTCCTTACAAAGATTACGCTATAAGGTTGTTACCATTCTTCAACAGAATCGAGTTTCATCATATCCCTCGTGAAGAGAATCACATGGATGATGCACTAGCCACTCTCTCTTCCATGATTAGTGTAGGTCAATGGAACGACGTACCTAAGATTGACATAATGTGCCTTGAACGACCCGCTTACATCTTCACGATTGAAGCAGTCATAGACGATAAACCTTGGTATCATGATATCAAGTGCTTCCTTCAAAAACAAGAATACCGGCATGGGGCATCAAGAAAAGACATGAAGACCCTCAAAAGACTGGCAGGAAACTTCTTCCTGAGGGGTGATACACTCTATAAGAGAAACTTTGACATGGTCTTGCTCCAATGCATAGACAGACCAGAAGCAAACATGCAGATAAAAGAAATTCACGAAGGAACCTTTGGCACTCCTGCCAACAGGCACACAATGGCAAGAAAAATTCTAAGAGCGGGGTACTATTGGTTGACAGTGGAATACGATTGCTACAAGTACATGAGGAAGTGTCACAAGTGTCAAATATACGCTGACAAAATCCATATACCGCCAACACATCTCAAAGTTCTCTCTTCCTCATGGCCTTTTTCCATATGGGGAATCGACATGATTGTCATGATTAAACCCAAAGCTTCAAACAGACATTGGTTCATCCTGGTAGCCATTGACTACTTCACCAAGTGGGTCAAAACAGCATCATACGTCAATGTAACCTGACAAGTAGTGGTCCGTTTTATCAAGAACAATCTCATCTGCCGTTATGGTGTTCCAAGCCAGATCATTACTGATAATGGATCTAACTTGAACAATAAGATGATGAAAGAGTTGTGTGCTGAGTTCAAGATCGAACACCATAACTCATCTCCCTACCGGCATTTGATGAACGGGGCGGTAGAAGTGGCTAACAAGAACATTAAGAAAATCGTTCAAAAGATGGCTGTAACCTACAAAGACTGGCACGTAATGCTTTCTTTTGCTCTTCACGGTTATCGCACATCTGTCCGCACTTCAACAGGGGCAACCCCTTTCTCTCTAGTATATGGCATGAAGGCAGTGCTCCCTATAGAAGTAGAGATCCCATTAATTCGGGTATTGATGGAAGCCAAGCTAACAGAAGCTGAATGGTGTCAAAGCAAGCACGATAAACTGAACCTAATAGAAGAAAAGCGAATAACGGTACTATGCCATGTTCAGTTTTATCAGCAATGAATGAAGAAAGCGTTTGACAAAAAGGTTCGACCACGTATCTTCAGAAAAGGAGACCTCGTGCTCAAGAAGATACAATCATTCATCACTGATTCCTGGGGCAAATGGACTCCGAATTACGATGGCCCTTATGTGGTCAAGAAATTTTTCTCAGGAGGCGCCTTGAGACTCGCAACCATGGATGGAGAGGCATTTTCCTGCCCCATAAATGTTGATGTAGTAAAGAAATACTTCGCCTAAATAAAAAAAACGTCTCGGTGGATTGAAAATCCGAAAGGGTGGTCCAGGAAAAAATTAGAGACATAAGGAAAAATCATCCCGATGGATTGGAAAACTCAAAGTATAATCCAGGCAAAAATTAGGGATTCAAGGCAAGTACCTACATCTGATCAGTTCAACTCCTCAGCAGTCATGCCATCCATCAAGAAAACTTCAGTCAAGGTCATCTTCGACAGAAGCTCGGGATGTCCAGAATTCAAAGATGGTAGAAGGATAATGGTCGTTAGGTTTTAATGTAACCCTTTTCCCTTAAATTACCATTTTCTAGACTTTGTAAATACTCTATGGGATCACGCGTTTGGCTGATTTCCATTCTATCAATAAAATTTGAGCCCTAGTGCTTTTGTTTGCAATTCTCATTTGTTTTAGCTTTACAGAATGACATTTTAACATGATCAACGATTCTTGAAATAAAACAAAAATGAATTTACTTGTCAAAATTTTTCTGCTTTTAAAATAAAGATGGCAATTCCTTTTGGCTGTGAACTTAAAAAAAAACATCGATAGCTTCTCCAGAGGTGATTGAACCTCAAAGTGCATAATTGAATTACTCCTTCTAAACGAGTGCACCTGAATGAAGGATTAACTGTTTCAGATGCCATGTTTCATCTGATATCCCCGGCAGAGTCGTGTCTCTTAAGACCGATTGACGATTCTCTCTTCCCCACAGGGACTACCTCTCCTAAGCAAGGCAGGATTGCTATCTTGGACCAATGATACTTTTCATCCCCCGCAGTGGCCGAGTATCCAGTCATGTTCATCTATTAGTTTGTATGTCGCGTCAGTTTTGTCAGCATAAACATACATACATCGTGCATTATTGATTCACATTCATAATCATATTGCATTACTATCACTTTGGCCAGTCTTACCCCCAAGTGGTAAAGTCATCTTATCAATCGAGTTGTCAGTTCTTTCCTCGTCAAGAAATGTTTTGTCTGAACAATTTCTCCCTAGTTTATTTCTGGATTGGAGACGGTCCTCGACCACTTTGATAACTTGAACCTCTGAAAGGCAAGAAGACATTCGACAAACGTCATTATTCACTATTACATTTTTGCTTTCCCAGATTAAGAAAAATCCCCAGAGAAAGCCTCTCAACCGAAGACTCGCAGCAACACATTGGTTTTTCTCCCAACTAAGTCAATGTTAATGAAGTCATCAGCACCTCAGAATTGGATTGCATCACATGAAATTTCTCCGAGAAGATCTCGAAGAAAAGTATGATGTAATATCCCAGAGCGAAAAGCAGTCTCTCAAGAGACTCGTTTTTCCCCAGTAGAGTCAACAAACGGCGTCTCCCAAACAGAGAAGTTTACAAACCTCTACAGCTCAGAAGAATGGGTTTCCCCAGCAAGTCTGACATCAAAAATTTTTCCATCAAATGGCATCTCCCCAGTAAACTCGGCGAGAAGTTTGATGAAAACCACTACACATAGCGTCCCTTATCAAGGAAGGAACTCAGCAAGAAGAAAGTAAGACCAGTTCTCTGGCTGGAGACCAGGATAGAGGGGAAGTTTATCAAGAAACTGAGACCAGTTCCATGGCTGAAGACTAGGATCGAGGGGAAGTTTATTTGAGAAAGTGATACCAGTTCATTAGCTGAAGACCAGGATCGAGGGGAAGTTTATTTCAGAAACTGAGATCAGTTCCATGGCTGAAGACCAGGATCGAGGGGAAGTTTCACCCTTTTCTAAGTATCATTGCTTAGCGAAAGAAGATGGATGAGCAAACTGCCATTCATAGCTACAGTCAAAATTTCGGGTATTCCGATATTTAATCCTCTTGCACCCTGAATGTCTAAATATCTTCGCCATTCACACCTTCGGGTCCAAGAAGATTAAATAGGGGCATCTGTCATACCCCAAATTTTGACCACTCGTTGTTTATTCGACTGTGTTTTCACTTCGTGTCATCTGCATATCATATCATCTATTTTTGTCATGCATATTGTTTGAACTTTAAGTTGGAATATACGCGTTGAAATTTCAGTCGTTTTAGTTAATTATGCGAAAACTCTATGAACGGACATTTTTTTCAATTGAACTTGCAAATATCCATTATCCATCTATCTTTCGCACGAATTTAAATCAATCTTATTTTTATTTTTATTTTTACATATATATAATAAAAATGAAAATTAAAAGAAAATAAAATTAAAAAATATATATATATATATATATATATATATATATTTTTTTTTTTTCCTCGTGTTTTTTATATATATATATATATATAAATATTTTTTTGTTTATATATATATATATATATATATATATATATATATATATAAAGGAAAAAATGTAAATTCATATATTTTTATACAATTTTGTTTTTTATGAATTTTTGTTTTTAATGTATTTTGTTTTAAATAACTTTTGTTTTAAATACAATTTGTTTTTTATATAATTTGTTTTATATGCCAAATTCATCTTTGTTTATATAACCTAAAGATTTCTTGTTTTATATACATAATTTGTTTTGTAACAAACTTTGAATTTTTGAATTCTTAACAAAGAACCATTATTAACTTTGAATCTTAAGGACCAAGTAAAGAAGACTTGGAATATCAAACTTTGAATTGATTATTCTATCTTTTGCTTTCGTGATCACCAAATCATGTTTTCCTATAAATACCACATAAATTCTCATTTCAAAATCACACCAAATTGCTCTTAAGCTTGTTTCTCTTCTCTCACTCTCATGAATCTTTTCATGTAACTTAGGAAAAGGAAAGGAAAAATGTAGTACACACACACACAAGGCTGGTGCCCCCCTTTACTAGCAATATTTTTTCTCATTTCTTTTCATATTTTGTCACACATATTTATTTAAATATTTGTTTGATAAATAATTGTTAAATTAATTAATTACTTATTTAGTTTTACTAATATTAATTAGTAGTTTTTACTAAATATATTTCAATAAATTAATTTGTGTGATTAATCATTTAATTGTTTAAATGATTATTATTCGATTATTTGATTTCATCTTTGTTAAATACATGGCTTATTCTTAAACTTGTTTTCAAAAGAATTATTTGTAAATTAAATAAGTGTTCACCTCACTTATGATTTCAATTCAATTCTAACCACTTAATGAGAACAAAGGCGTTTCTATGTGATCTCTGGTTTTCTCCTTTTGTTTTTTGTTTTTCATCTGATGCAGGAGTTCTTAATTAATATCTTGACGATCATTGGATGCATAAAAGCTTTGTCGGGTATCTTGGACTCGTCTGACGCTCCTCTGCTTGTGTGAAAATTCGCCGGTGTCCGGTACACTCTATATTTATTCTTTACTTATGCATCATGTTTATGATTAAATATATCTTTTTTAAAACACTTTGGGCCTCTAATAGAGTGTAAGACCCAACCCCTTTGTACAGGAAACTATTTTGCACCTCAGTCATTGTATAAGTCCCAACACGATTTTAAAAATCTCGGCGTGAACGTCGCCTTTTAAACAAAAACCATATGGGCCTCCCCTTGTGTTGTAAGTCCCATCTTTCTTTTTAAAATATACTTTGGGCCTCTAATAGAGTGTAAGACCCAACCCTCTTTTGTACATAAATAATTTTGGCCCTCAGTAATTGTATACGTCCCAGTATAGTTTTCAAAAACGACGGTGCAATCACTGTCTTTCCATGTACCTCTCCTTGAGTATGAGCCCCAATCTTCTTTTCAAAAACAATTTTCCCTTTTGATTTAGGTTCAATTTCATAGTTGTTATCAAAACTTTCTTTAATTTCTTGAACAACTAACAATACAGCTGTTAACATGGAAGCTTGCTCACCTGTAAGTTTTATCAGCTTTCTTTTACATATTTGCACACACACAAATATATATATATATATATATATATATATATACATGTCACCAAAGTATTCAAGAGAATGAATAATAACTCCAGGCCTAATGTCAAGAACATGACTTCTGACACCAGCAAGAAGGATGAAGAGAAAACTACCCAAGATAAAGTAGTTCAGTGCTTTGAGTGTGAAGGGTATGGACATGTCAAGAAAGAATGTCCCACCTTCTTGAAAAAGCAGAAGAAGGGCATGACAGTTTCCTGGTCTGACTCTGATAGTGAAAGTGAAGGCGAGTCAGCAAAGCATGTGAGAGCTTTAACAGGAGCTGTGGTTTCTGATGATGATTCTAGTGATGGAGAAGTAACCTATGAGGAGTTAGCTTCTACCTATCAAGAGCTGTGTTTAAAAAGTGCTGAGATTTGTCAAGAAAACAAGTGCCACAAACAACAAATTGCTCAGCTAGAGAATGAAAAGACTGATCTGGAAAATGAAGTGGTGCTAGTTAGAGCTCATCTTGATCAAATGACCAAGTCTGTTAGGATGCTGAGTTGTGGTACAGACACACTTGACAAGATTCTTCAGTCAGAAAAAGTTGCTGGAGATAAAGCTAGGATAGGTTATGTGGCTAAGAACAAGGGAACTTCAGAAGGAAACACTTAAGGTTCAAAGAAGGAAGTGTCACAACTTTCATCTCAACATCAGCCAAAGAAGCAGGATTCTACCCCTAAGAAAGCTGATGGTTCACAACCTAAGAAGATTGAGAAGAAGACTAGTCCCTATCAGAAGAGAAAGCAGCCACAGGGAGCTAGTCAGTATATGCCCCCACAATACCACAAGAGCATGCAAGCTGCTCAGTTCAAACAGCACATGTCTCATCAGGTGTCTCAACATCAGGACAACTGGTATGGTTATGGATATGGATACACCAATGTTGTTCCTCATATCTATGGAAGAAGAAAGCCACACCATCATGGGAGACAATCCAGGAAACAACATTCTCAGGCTTCTTATGGGAGAAGATACCAGCATAATAGATGGCAGGGCAGTTGTGGTAGGAGGAGACCACATTATGGCTGGCAGCCTAAGCAATCTCATCATGGCAGAAGATTCAGAGATGAAAGGGTGAGATGCTATTATTGTGGAAGGTTTGGACATATGCAGTACTTTTGCTACAAGCTGCATGGATACCCTCAACCTCAAAACAGATGGAGAGAGTACAGGCCCAAAGTTGTTAAACAATGGGTACCTAAGGAGAAGGTGAAGTGCTTATTGGCTCGCATGGCTGATAGAGAGCTTAACGAAGGAACATGGTATTTTGACAGTGGGTGTTCCAAACACATGTCTGGATGTACATCCATGTTTGCTGAACTTATTCCTTGCCCCTCTCATGAAGTCATATTTGGCAATGGAGAAAAAGGTGTTGTTGCAGGAGTTGGGAAGGTGCAAGGTGATGGTAGACCTGAACTTGACAATGTTCTGTTTGTCAGTGGTTTAAATGCAAATTTGATCAGCATAAGCCAGTTGTGTGATGAAGGTTACAAGGTAAACTACACTAAGCATGAGTGTGTGGTTTCTAATGAGCATAATCAGATTGTTATGAAGGGTTCCAGAAACAAAGACAACTGCTATCAGTGGATTTCTCTTGAAGGAAATTCAACTATTGATGCTCAAGTTGATGTTACAACATCAGACTATGACATCAGGATGCTGAAAGATCACTCAGAGTTAGTGAGTCCTGATGTGAATTCTTTTAAATGTTTAAAAGGAAAGTCTTTATGGAGGGAGAAAATTAGTAATTGGTCTTTAAAAAATACAGAAAATCTGGCGCCATACCTCAGACCATCATTCTCTAGTGTAGCAAGATCACGGTTCATCAAAGAGCATATCTTCCGTCCGTTCGTCTCCTTCAACAAGAAGAATCATCTAAACTCATACTGCCTCAAGGGAACCATGACGTTGTCACCATCAAAGAAATTTTTCGCTCAAAGCTCTTCGCGAGATAAGGCTAGGGTTTCTTCAGAAGTGGGATTTGCAGAAGAAGCTTTGAATATAGAACCTATCTCAATGATGCTCCCAGAATCAGGTACTTCGAGACCCACTAAACTAACTCCTAAGAGACCTACTACTATCTTCAAGAATCCTGAAACAAAGAAGGTTGTTACTAGTGTGTTATTTGGGGACAAAATTGTACCGAAATCATATACGTCTCAGACTATTGAAGAGAAGTTTGATGTAGACAATAGGATGGGTAATCTTACCTCAAAGATTCTGGACAAAGGCATCCTTGTCAAAGGAATTTCAATCCCACTGAATCAGATGCCAGCTGAGAAAGACAACATGCAGGAAGGTAAGTCAAGTCTTCAACAACTTGCAATGACAGCTATTGAAGATGCTGATCAGAGTGAAGACATGCATGAAGAAACAAATGTTAGGACATCTGCTGAACCCACTTCTGTTGGTGGAAAAGATGATATTCATGGTGAAGCAGATGTTGAAGAGGAGGTTAGAACATCGCTTAGTAGGGATGCTGAGACTACTGATGTAATTGATGTTGATGACTTATCTGATGATGAAGTCATTGGAAGAGCAGTGCCTAGTCTGTCCAAGAGACTAAGAACAAGAAAAGGAAAGATGGTTAAATCGTCATCAAAGAAAGCTTTTGATGAGAAGAGGAAAAAGACTGTTGTTGGGCCAACTAAAGCTTAGAGCAAGGTCGAAGTGACTCCAAGAAAGAGGAAGATTGTGGAACAATCTGAGTCTGAGCATGATGATGAGGATGATGTTCAGAACATCACTCATGTCAGAAAATCAATCGCAAAAAGGATTGCAGACAAAGTCCCAGATGTGCCTGTAGATAACATCTCCTTCCACCGTGCAAGCAGTGCATATATGTGGAAGTTCATTTGCCAAAGGAGAATTGCTCTTGAGAGAGAAATTGGCAAAGAAGCTATGGAGATTAAAGAAGTGATGGTAGGAATTAAATCTGCTGGGTTAATGAAAACTGTGAGTGGATTTTCAAGGTGCTATGATGGTCTGGTAAAGGAATTCATAGTAAATCTTCATATCAGTATCTCTGACCAGAGCAGTCCAGACTATATGAAGGTTTTTGTCAAAGGAAAATGTGTTGAGTTCTCTCCTAAGATTGTCAACAGCTACTTAGGGAGAGAGGAGGCAGAGTATCCAGAACTGGAGGATACAGATAATGAAGTGTGCAAGGTAATTACTGCTGGACAGGTTAAAGTATGGCCATTAAAAGAAAAGCTACCAACTAGCAAACTGAGTGTGAAGTATGCTATACTACACAGGATTGGAGCTGCAAACTGGGTGCCCACGAATCATAAAACCACCCTAGTTGTGGGATTAGGAAGACTTATCTATGTTGTTGGTACACAGAAAAAGTTTGACTATGGCACATACATATTTGATCAGATTGTAAAACATGCAACAACAAATGCTATTAAAATGCCCATAGCATTTCCTTCTCTCATTAGTGGAGTCATTCTGAGTCAAATATATATATATATATATATATATATATATATATATATATATATATATATATATATATATATTTGTTTGTGCTTGAAGCTTGCTCACCTGTAAGTCCTCCTACTCTCTTTTACATACAGTATATATTTCATATATATATAAATATATATATATATATATATATATATATATATATATATATATATATACATGTATATTATCTGCTTAGAGTTTTCCCCGGTAATTAGGTCTAGGATTAGATAAAGCCAGTGGTCACTCTTTCAACACAGTCAAAACTAGTTCCCCATAGGAATTTCAGATACAGTCTTGCCTCCTCTTGGGCTTATACAATATGGAACAAAGAGAAAGGCATTATTCCCGGTGAAACTTTTCTCAGGCTGTCACTATTAGAAAATTGCCAAAGAAATTCATTCCCCCCAGAGAGAATTAATTCCCCGTGAAACCTCTCTTGAATTTCTTCAAACTCTAGAATTGTTCACTAGAGAAAAGATTATTCCCGGTGAAACTTTTCTTGAACTTTTCTTATGTTTGGACCCATAGGCTTCCTAAAAGCATCCCCAGCCTCCTCTTGGGCTATGTACAAGGACCCTTCGGCTTCTTAGAAATTCTCATGCTTTCTCTTGGGCTTAATACAAGGACCCTGAAGACCTCTTAAAGGTATAGGACAGAACTTAGTCATCCTTTGTTAGCGCAGTCTTTCCGAAGAGTCAAAACCTCAGACCAATTTAAGGTTTGATTCTCATCCCTTAAAGCACCAGCCTCCTCTTGGGCATGATACAAAGATAAACTCTTCCATAACAGTAGACTTGGACAATCTAATCTCCTCTTGGATCTCAAAGACATTCTCAAGTTCCCTACGAACACATGAAAAAACCCTAGTCATTTAATCAATCTCCAGTAGAGTTAAAACCCTCACAGGATCTAAAACTCAGTCTTTCATTCTAAATTTCCCCAGCTAGGGTCAGCTTATCATCAGGATAACACTATCCCAAATCAGAACCTCAAGGCATCTGATACCTCAACTCTTCTGTAAACCCTCAGTAAGAGTTGATACCCCGACTTGGACCTGCCTCTGGATCTCAATAATCCTTAGCAAGAGACAGCCTCCTCTTAGGCTTTGTATAATGATTTTCCTCAGCAGAGTTAACGTCAAAAGCACTCTCTTGTTTAGTCAACCTTTTTCAGCCTCAATCTTGGGCTTTGTACAAGACAGATAAAAAGCACTCTCTTGTTGAGTCAATCGCCTTTCAACACTCTCTTGTTGAGTTAATCACCTTTCAGCACTCTCTTGTTAAGTCAATCACCTTTTCAGCACTCTCTTGTTGAGTCAATCTCCTAAAAACACTCTCTTGCTGAGTCAATAATCTTTTTAGCTTCAATCTTGGGATTTATACAAGACACATATAAATATCTTCAGCTGAGTCAGTCATATATCTTTTAGCCACAATCTTGGGCTTTGTACAAGACATATAAAATTTCCTTAAGCAGAGTCAATCCTCTTTTCAGCGTCAATCTTGGGCTTTGTACAAAATAAATCATACTCTCCAGTAGGGTCAGTTTCTTCTTCTAGCCTCAATCTTGGGCTTCGTACAAGACAGATAAAACCTTTCACCAGTAGAGTCAGTTTCCCCTTTTAGCCTCAATCTTGGGCTTTGTACAAGACACATACAAATATTCCCCAATGGAATCAAAAACCCTCTTTAGCCTCAATCTTGGGCTTTGTACAAGACAGACAAAATCTTTCCCTGAAAAAAAGTCAACTTTCAGCCTCCTCTTAGGCTTTGTATAATGATATTCCCCAAAGAGTCAGTCTCTTTTTAGCCTCAATCATGGGCTTTGTACAAGATAGATAATAAACTCCCCAGTGGAGTCAATCAACCTTTTAGCTTCAACCTTAGGCTTTGATCAAGGCACATACAAAAAAAAACACCATCCCCCCAGAGGAAATCAAAAACTCTCTGCAGGAAGACATTTCTTTGTACAATTACACATCAAAACAGATAAATAAAAACAAACCTTAATCCCAAATAACTGCTATAAGCGGCACACTTGTTGATTCAAATATCCAAGTTGTCATCCATCTTTTATCCTGGTAAATCCTCTCTTTTATCTAATTGCTATAAGTGGCAAGCCTCTGGATTATTTACATCCACGCCACTGTCCCTCTCTTAGCATGAAAGACTCCTAAGGAAAAATGGCATTGCGCTACACTAAGTTAAAGTTTTCCCCTTCAGGATAACTCCCCTATAAAGGAAATTATGGCATTGCTGGGTTCTCATATCCCAGTTAATGTAATTCTTCTTTATAAATCAGTCACCCAACAGTTGTGATAAACAGACGAGATGTCTCCCTTTAGAGATGACAGATTCTCTCTCAATAACCTTTTAGCTTCAATCTTGGGTTTTGATTAAGACACAAATACAATAACCCTTTAGATTCAATCTTGGGCTTTGAACAAGACACCAAAACATCTTTTCCTCCCATAGAATAGGAGGGAACTACGATTGCTCTGAATTCCTTGTTTATCTTTAACGGGAATACGTAGGAATAAGATTGCAAGATCTTAGCGAGCACACCAATCAAAAACTTTAGGTCCAGTACCTTCAAACACCAATCAAAAACTTTAGGTCCAGTACCTTCACACACTAATCAAAACCTTAGGTCCAGTACTTCACCAAAATCATCAAAAACTCACACTCTCTCTCAAATGCTCCCAAAGAAGAAACTTTCCTAACCCTCAACAGATAAACACCAGTAAGTAGAAAGCAGTAAGGAAAATTGCTAACAACCTGTGGATAACCACATATAGGATGGGTAATTGACAACTCCCCATTGTATAACCTGACCCAGAACTCCCCGATCTCTTTAAGCATTTGTTCAGTTAAACATTTGCGTGCAAGGTTAGTTTTTGATAGCTTCCCTTTCCTTTCCAGCTTCATAGGATAAATAAGAAATCAGAAAGTAGCACCCAACTCCTGCCATTGCGGTGAGGAGAAACCCATGGCGATAAGGTGGTCGCGTCACCAATAAAAATCGCACGCTACAACAGGCAGGTGGCAAGACTTGCCATAAACCATTTTAAACGGTGTGGTTCCTATCGGGGTTTTGTAAGTTGTCCTATAAGCCCATAGAGCCTCATGAAGTTTAGTAGACGAATCTTTCCTGGAGGTTGCGATGGTTTTGTTTAAGATTTGTTTGAGCTCCCTATTTGACACCTCGACTTGTCCACTGGTTTGAGGATGATAGGGTGTTGCTACTCGGTGTCGGATTTCATATTTGAGCAAAAGCCTCCCAAAGCCATTCGAAATAAAATGGGAGCTGCCATCGCTAATGACAATTCTTGGTACACCGAACCTAGGAAAGATTGTGTTTTTAAAGATCTTAATCACCACTCGTGCATCGTTCGTAGGAGAAGCTACTTCCTCAATCAATTTTGATACGTAATCGACTGCAACGAGTATGTACTTATTACCAAAAGAAGACGGAAATGGTCCCATGAAAGCTATACCCCATACGTCAAAGACTTCCAATTCTAAAATTCCCTTCTGTGGCATCTCATCGCGTACTAGTCGCAGTTCATAATACCGATGTGGACATCCTTCCAAAGATTTGGACAGAAGATACCAGATTGCATGATCTTTGCACATTTTTTCGAGGTACTTGCATGCCCTTCATAGGGTGCAACATGACAATGAGATATGACATCAGCTACTTCTGATTCAGGGACGCATCGATGAAATATTCCATCAGCGCCTCTTTTGAAAAGTAGGGGTTCATCCCAATAGTAGTGTTTAAGATCATGGAAAAACTTTTTCTTTTGTTGGTATGTTAAGTCTGGTGGAAGCACCTCAGCTGCTAGGTAGTTGACAAAGTCGGCATACCACGACAGTGTGGTCCTGGTGCAAATTGATTCTACTACTTCATTAGTTTCTGCGTCATTAAATATCAAGGAGTAATCAACTGTTTCGGTTTCACTTTCTAACTTGGCTACTAGTCTGTCATAGGGGAATTTGTCATTAATTGGCACTTCTTCGGGTCTCAGATCCTCAATCCTAGAGTGACGATCTGCTACTACATTTTTGGTACCTTTCTTATCCTTGATTTCCAAGTCGAATTCTTGTAAGAGTAAAATCCATCTTAAGAGTCTTGGCTTCGCATCTTTCTTAGTCAACAGATATCTAATTGTAGCATGATCGGTATAGACAATAATTTTTGCTCCCACTAGGTAGGAACGAAATTTATCTAAAGAGAACACAACTGCAAGGAGTTCTTTTTCGGTGGTGGTGTAGTTCATCTGTGCATTGTCCAAGGTTCTACTTGCATAGTAAATAGCATGAAGCTTCTTATCTTTCCTTTGTCCAAGGACAGCGCCTACAGCGTAATCACTAGCGTCACACATAATCTCAAATGGTATACTCCAATCAGGTGGTTGCATGATTGGTGTTGTAATAAGAATGTTTTTCAAGTGTTTGAATACTTTCAACGAATCGTCATCAAAGATGAACTCGGCATCTTTTATCAACAGCTCAGTTAGTGGCTTTGTGATTTTAGAGAAATCTTTAATGAATCACCGGGAAAATCCTGTGTGTCCTAAGAAACTGCGAATTTCTCTAACTGTTTTTGGAGGCTGAAGGTTCTCTATAATTTCTATTTTTGCTTTATCTACTTCAATACCTCTGTCAGATACTACATGTCCAGGAACTATCCCTTGCCTTACCATGAAATGGCATTTCTCCCAGTTAAGCACTAAGTTTACTTTAACGCATCGTTCAAGTACCATCTCAAGGTTTGATAAGTAATTTTCGAAACTTCCCCCACATACAGAGAAATCGTCCATAAATACTTCCATTATGTCGTCTATGAAATCCGCGAAGATCGACATTATGCATCTCTGAAAAGTTGCGGGAGCGTTACACAGCCCAAACGACATTCGTCGATAGGAAAATGTACCATAGGGACAGGTGAACGTAGTCTTTTCTTGGTCATCAGGGTGAATAGGGATTTGAAAGAATCCTGAGTATCCGTCAAGATAACAAAAATAAGAGTGTTTAGCTAGCCGTTCAAGCATTTGATCTATGGAAGGTAAGGGAAAGTGGTCTTTACAAGTGGCTTTGTTTAGCTTCTTATAATCTATACACATTCTTCAACCAGTTTGAATTCGCTTTGCTATGGATTCGCCTTTCTCATTGCTAACAACTGTAACACCTCCCTTCTTGTGTACGACACGCACATGGCTGACCCAATTACTATCAGATATCAGGTATATAATTCCTGCCTCTAATAGTTTTTTCACCTCCTTTTTTACTACATCACTTAAGATGGGATTTAATTTCCTCTTATGCTCTCTAGAGGTTTTACAATCCTCTTCTAGCATAATGCGATGCATACATATAAAGGGGCTTATTCCTTTTAGATCTGAGATGTTGTAACCTAAGGTTGCGGGATACTTTCTTAAGACATGTAACACTTTTTCAGTCTCTATTGGTCCTATGTCGGCATTGACTATCACTGGTCGCTCGAGCTCAGTGTCTAGGAATTCATACCTTAAATCTTTTGGTAGTGTTTTGAGTTCTATAGATGGTTTCTTTTGGCATGGCATCGGATCGGGTGTTAGTGCTAGGCATTCCCTTAGACTGTAATCATCGTATGGCTCGCGCCAATTATCATCTTCGAATATTGGAGGTGCTGGAATCTTTAGTACTTCAGTGTACTTAGTCGGTTCCTTCTCCATTTCTCTAACGCATTCATCGATAACATCCAGGAAACAACATGAATCATCAATAGCTGGAGCTTTTAAGAATTGGGCCAAGATAAATTCAACTTTCTCTTCTCCAAATTCAAAAGTTAGTTTTCCTTTCTTAACATCGATGATGGCTCTGGCTGTTGCTAAAAACGGTCATCCTAAAATAATGGGTATGTTCGAATCTTCCTTAATGTCCATTATCACAAAATCAGTAGGGATATAGAACTGACCTATAAGAACGGGCACGTTCTCTAGCATACCAACAGGATATTTAACAGAACGGTCTGTTAGTTGTAATGACATTTTTGTCGGCCTTAGTTCCCCTAAGTCAAGTTTCTTGCATGTAGATAATGACATCAAGCTAACACTGGCTCCTAAATCGCATAGTGCTTTGTCTATGATAGATTTTCCGATTATGCAAGGTATGGAAAAACTGCCTGGGTCCTTCATCTTAGGAGGCATGTTGTTTTGAATTATAGCGCTACACTCAGCGGTGAGCATAACAGTTTCATTATCCTCGAGCTTTTTCTTATTCGACAAGTTCTCTTTGAGAAATTTTGCATATGAGGGCATTTGTGTAATAGCTTCTATGAAAGGTATGGTTATGTTCAGTTATTTTAGAAGCTCTATGAATTTCTTAAATTGCCCTTCATTTTTGGACTTTGCAAGTCTATGAGGATAAGGTACAGGTGGTTTGTATGGTGGCAGAGGCACGTAAGGTGTTTCTTTCTCTGCAGCCTCTTCGCTTTTCTCTTCCTTATTGCTAGTTGGTTCTTTCACTTTTTCGGTTCCCTTTGATGAATTTTGGTGCATGGCTGAATTTTGGAATCTTGGGTCAACTGGTCCATCGTATTCTGTTCTGCTTCGTAAAGTGATAGCATTAGCATGACCTTTTGGATTTGGTTGTGGTGTTCCAGGAAATGCTCCAGCGGGGGCTGTAATAGTTGATTGTTGTTGGGCTACTTGAGAAATTTGAGTTTCCAACATTTTGTTGTGAGTAGCCATAACATCAAGTTTACTCAACATTTGTTTCATCAATTCACTCGTATGAGCGTTTTGATTTGCGAATTCTTTGTTTTGTTGAACTTGAGCATTTATAAAATTTTCCATCATGATTTTCATATTTGATTTCCTTGGTGGCTGCGGTGCAGACAGTGGTTGTTTCTGGTAACCAGGCGGAATAACAGGTGCTGGGTTTGGTGGGTGTAAAGCATTGTTGTTTTTGTATGAAAAATTCTGGTGATTTCTCCAGCCAGGATTGTAAGTGTTTGAATACGGGTTTCCTTGAGCATAATTCACTTGGTCGGTAGGAGTACCAGCCAACACTTGACATTCAGCGTTTGTGTGACCAGGGGTCCCACATATTTCACAATTGGGTGTGATTGCAGCTACGGTAGCTGCAGGTGGTGCTATTGCTAAACTTTCAATTTTCTGTGTAAGTGCATCCACTTTAGCATTGACACGGTCTAAACTATTGAATTCGTACATCCCCCCTTTTGGAGTTGACCTCTCTACACCAACGCGTTCACTTCCCCATTGGAAATGGTTTTGAGCCATAGTCTCAATAAGTTCGTAGGCTTCCTCATACGGTTTGTCCATTAGAGCACCGCCAACTGATGCGCTCAGATTCATTTTGGTATTGTACAGTAAACCATTATAAAAGGTATGGATTATTAGCCATTCTTCAAGTCCATGGTGTGGGCAAAGCCTCATCATGTCCATGTATCTCTCCCAAGCATTGAAAAGAGATTCGTTATCTTTTTGCTTAAATCCGTTGATTTGAGCTCTTAACATAGCTGTCTTGCTTGGTGGGAAATATCGGGCTAAGAACTTTCTTTAACTCGTCCCATGTTGTCACTGAGTTTGATGGCAGAGACTGGAGCCATGCTCTAGCTCTATCTCTCAAGGAAAATGGAAAAAGTCTTAATCTTATTGCTTCAGGGCTAACACCATTTGCTTTCACGGTGTCTGCGTATTGCATAAATACCGACAAATGTAAATTCGGATCGTCCGTAGCATTGCCTGAAAATTGGTTTTGTTGAACTGCTGATATCAGTGAAGGTTTCTGTTCGAAATCGTTTCAGTTAATAGAGGGGGCAACAATGCTGTTATGTGGTTCTTCTTGTGATGGAACAACATAGTACTTCAGAGGACGGCCTCTCAGTCCTTCGGCCATGATTTGTTCTGGTTCTGATTCGGGTTCCGAATCTGAGTAAGGAATAATAAGGTCTGGGATGTTATATCTAATAAGGAATTCGTTAATTCGACGTCTTAGACTTATATAATGTTTGATTTCGTCAATTGGTCGCTCCAACTCTTTGCCTTACGAGCAAGTGCTTGGCATACAATCGACAATTTAAAAGATAGAATAGTTGCCTTAGTCTATACTGCGCAACAAAAGATTCACAATATTGACTAAATATGTCCCCGGCAACAGCCCCAAAAACTTGATCGGTCGACACTGACGGATAAATCTGTAAGTATACAGTTGATCGTGTAGTCTTAAAAAGGTTGTCGAACCCACAGGGACAGATTATCAAACTAATGTTATCCAAAGTTGCTCTGCAAATCTAAGGCTGAAGGGAAACAGGAATTAAACGGGAAATAAAGGACGGGATAGAGAATCTGAAATTTAATACTAAAACGAGCCCGAAATGTGATTTATGTGCACCTATGGGACTTATAGAATACGGGTACTAACTACGACTATACTGTCATTCCGTAGAATAAACCGACTTAAAGGCTCCGCCTCACGCTCTCGCGTCTTGACAAGGGCCATGCTTCCTAATCCCAAGATTTTGCTCTGGCTCGCCCGGTAACTAAGAAACACGCTTTGGAAACCGATATTATACAAAACAATATCTAAATCGCTCTCGCTGTATTTAAATAAGTTGCCTAATTTCCACTATCCGGTTCACTCCTCACGCTCTCGCGGATCTCGGCTTAAACCTTAATTTTCTTCTCACTCTCGTGACAAAACAATGTTAAATAACCTTTCACTCTCGTGACAGGGCTACTTAAATTAAACTTGGAAATTAAAACCAAAATGACGTACATCATAATATCACACCTATTTTTTTCTACGGAGTCCCACCGAATACGACGGTCCTCACATGACGGTCTCCAATTATCTACTCAGACATAATTAATCATAAGTCTACCATTTTTAAACGTACATAATTTGAATTTAACATGTTAAGCAATTTAAAAGTAACAATTATATTAAGAATACGGTAAAGTAAAGAAACCTAAAAATAAAGTGTGGTAGTGTAAATCAGACGGAATGGAAATAAGCTTGTATTAACCTTCAATCCAAAAAGTACAGCAAAAGTACAAGAGTATATAATTTTTGCAACAATCCCTCAATGCGAGCTATTGTTTCTTTTTCAGTGATTTGTGCTTAGAATTCTAATAAAATTTCGCCAGAGCTTCCGCGCACTTTTTCGGCTCTGATTTTCTACTCCAAGAGGTCCTATATATAGAGGATCAGATGTCTCAACCGCCATTTCGAATTTTGGAGGGAAAGGGAGTTAGAAAACTCCCCAAAACTGCCAGAAATGGATTCTGCAGTGAAAACTGCTCCCGCGACTGTACAGCGAACGCCATGGGGGCATGGTGAATTCCATGCTCTGGATTAAAAAAAGGGGCGCCACCAGGAAGCAATGGTGAACGCCATTAAGGGACGGCGAACGCCATATTAGCTGGGGCTACAGAAATTGCTGCTCTGCTGAAATTTTGTCTTTCTTTCGCTTCTTTTCTCCGTTTCTTCCGGGATCTTGATTATTATTCCTGCAAACACAAAACATAGTAAAAACAAAGTTAGTATAGCAAGACTCGATAAAAACACGAACTAAAAATGCGCAAAGTGAGTCTAAAAATACGATATAAATTTGCGTCGTCATTATTTTTTATTTATTTTGTTAATTATTTTTTTGTCGATTATTTTTTAATCTCTCTAATTATTTTGTTTCTAAATTGATAATTATGCAGGAAGTTTCTAGATTTCAGCCTCGTTCCCATGAATATGTTGCCCCCGACAAACTAATACAACCTTATATTGAGCTCGCCGGTTTCGGACATGTAAGTAAAATCATGTCTTATTCGGTTGATGCAAAGTTTATACTAGCTTTGCAAGAGAGGCGGCACCCAGAGACACACACCTTCTTTTTTCCAACCGGTGAATGTACCGTGACCCTAGAGGATGTGTACATGTTACTCGGTTTGCATATCGATGGTAAGGCAGTCAATGGACCAACAAACCTTTACCCATCAATTTGTGTGGAACTTTTGGGTGCCAACTTGCTAGATGAGACCTCGCGAGGCCAAGGTATCTTGCTCTCGCAACTAAAAACATGGTACATCTGTTTTATTTTAACTGCAGAGTCTACAGAAGAAATTAAAATACAGAAAACGAGGTGTTACCTTATGTTTTTAATTGGTTTATTTTTATTTCCCAAGGGTACTGGTTCTTCTATTCACATTATGTACTTACCCTTATTGAGTGATCTAAATCAAACAAGACATGATAGCTGGGGTTCCGCTTGTCTGTCTTATTTGTATAGCTCATTGTGTAAGTGCGCAAAAAAAAACACATCTACTTTTTTTGGATGCGCTGTTTTGCTCCAAGCTTTGGATTGGTCTAGGTTGCCATCCCTAGCGCCTGTCAACCACAACGACTTTTCCTTCCCGTATGTACAAAAGTAAGTTAGTAACTTATTATTTTTTTTAACCTTACAAATTATTGTGTCTAGCTTATTCAATTTTAACTTCTTGTTTTTTAGATGGTCGACTAAGGGTATGAGTTACGATAGATGTCCAAAACATTGTATCATTCAATACCGCAATCTTTTGGATCACCTAACACCCGCAGATGTAATTCCTCCTAAACATTTTCTCTTCTTTTATATCAGATATTTTAATATCTAATATTTTTCTCTTCTTCAGTTCATATGGCGTCCATATTTAGGAATGGAAGACCTATATGAAGTCAGAGAGGAAGATGTTGCTATTTGGACTGCATGTGTCTCTATCATCATATTCACAACTGTGGAGATGCACAACAGTTACCGTGTCAAACTGCAATTTGGAATGCATCAAAACATCCCAGATCCGCCTGTTAACATCAGTAAATGGCATCTAAAAAGAGTTAATGATCAATGGGATTTTAACGACTGGAAGGATTTTGCAAAAACTGAGCATCGTAAATGGATGAACCGCAACCACTATGTTTTACGTGACTCGGTGATGCCAACCCCATCAATACCAACAAATAATTATATGGCTTGGTACAGATCGGTTGCAACTGGGTTTGTCTCCGAAGACAGGTATTTATACTACCCACGCCAGACCACCTACACACAAGAAGCCTCAACGTCTAACCCACCTGCAAGCCCATGTTACTCACAACCCCCTACCCAACAAAATTACCAACCCATTAACCATCCAAACATGCCATACACCCAACCACAATACCAAGAGCGTCCCCCATACCATCTTCAACAAAATGATTACTATCAAGAAACCCAATATGGCTATGCCTCCAACACAACACCAAGATACAGCCAAAATGAGGGTACATCATACCATATCCAAATTAGGCAAACATCTTTCCATAGTCCTAACGCCCAAACGTCATACCCTAGCCAACACAATCAACCATCTCAACAACCTTATGGCTTTCAAACACCACTACCATTTCAACCTTTCACCAACGAATCCTTTACACCAATGTCCCCCTTCAATCGTCCAGGCCGCACACCAATCACCCTTTCATCACATCCAAACTACCCTGGCAAGGGTCGCACGCTCAGTTTCAGCCCCTAAGACTTCACGGAAATGCAACACGTCCTAAGGGAACCATCTCGAAATGTTCCTGTGACTTCAACTCCTCAAACACCGGGCGTGAATCAACAACAAGGGGAATGAAGGGCCCGAGTACAACGAGTGAGAGTGCCTAGGGGATGTGGAACCGGTGGCCGGTTGGATGCACCCAGTCACCAACATTAATTAATGTAATATTTTATTAAATTAATGATAATTTTATTTCATCGTGCAAAAAAAAATTACAAAGTACACTCTGTCTCCACATCAATTGGCGACAGGGTTATATAACTTGAACTAGGTCACCAATTTAATTGGAGACTTGATGAGTTGTCTCCAATTCAATTGGTGACATCCTTATGCCCCTAAAGAAGGGTCGCCAATTGGTATGGCGCCCTTGTGTAATCCCAAACCCTAACTTGGGTAGTTTGGGAATTTTTTTGAAAACTGGGGTATTTTGGGAATTTTGTTGAAAAACTGAGTTATTTGGGTAAAAAATTCCGAAGTTTCCATCTTCAAATCTCCCATGCTAGCTTTAATTTTCACCTGCAAGAAATTAAAAAAATTAAATAAATAATAACACAATTCAACATTGTTGCGGTGAAAATCGGATAACAAATTATTAATTAATTTGCCTCATTTTTCTTTTACAACCGACTTTGATTTATCCAAAGGAAAGGTTCAAGATCGTTAAAAAAACCTAAAGGGAAGAGATCTAAGGTTCGGGGGTTGGTTACGCCTAGGGAAGGTGTTAGCACCCTAAGCGTCCGTAGTACTCTACGGGAACCTCTTGTTAAATGTTACCTTATGTTTGCTAAAGGTTCTATGCTAAAGGTTGAAACCCTAGGGGTTAGTATCTAAGTATACTCGATAAGGCATCGCACCTTACGCCTACGTATCCTCGGAAGTAGAATCAGAGTATGCGTAGTTCTACTTCTACTGAACTATTGACTATGGTCAATATTCAGAGGGGAAATGAGTACAAGCTCATTGTAGAGTTCAAGAACTCTCTAAATCTAGTTGTAATGTACCTATGTTATGTTTTAGTCAATAGGGAAAAGTGATGATTCATTATGATGAATATCACTAAGAGTTTAGGAACTTTTTCCTAAAGCTAGTTGTAATTTCTATGGCTCTGATGAGGCCAAGAAATAAGGTTTCTCCTAAGAGGTTACCTAGGTTAAGGTGGGAGGTCATGACTTTAGGAGTCAACCAAGTTCATCTTCCTTTGAAATGGGGGAAAAGACAATTTTAAGATAGTAATAAAAGGCATAGAAGATAAAACATTGATATAAAATAATAAAATGGAAGCAACATAAGCATAAGGATGACAATATGTTTCATGATAAACAATGAATAGACGTGAGATGAGTATCAAAGAGGTCAAGTAGACAAAGACAAACCAAAGATATTAAACTTGAGAAATTATATCACACATGAAACAAATCATAAGTCAAGACATAGTCATGAATAAAAGATTAATCAAGATGATATTCAAAGTTGAATAATACCAATCACAAATTAAATCAACAACCATATGACAAGATAAATTAAAGATGAATTAAAAACAAACATTCAAAATATCAATAAGGTCATAAATAAAGGTTTAACAATTTAATCAAGATAAAGAGAGTGGAAACTTATATTAATAATAAATCAATTAAATAACTATAAGAAAATAAATTACTAAATAAAATACCTATTTTTAGAGTTTTAGTATAAAACTAAGATTTTCTAAAAGATAAATAAACTGTTTTTTGAATTTTAAATAGCTTTAAATAAGAGGAAATGATTTTAGCCAAAAAAAAAAGGAAAATGCCACAAGTGTGGTTTGAACCCACACCCTTGGATTCAGCACCACAAAACCAAGACCAACTGGGCTGCGCGCGCGTAATGAACATAAAGTACAAGCAAAGAATAAAATAACAAGGCGAAATGGAAAAATCAGAAAAAAAACAAAAAGGTTGATTCGCAGGATCGAACCCGGGCAAGGCATGTGAAAGGCGAAGGCGTGCTAGTGTGTGTGACCGTTGGGACGGCGTGTTCATCCAAACAATATACAACTTGCTGAATATATAAACTAATCATGCGCGTATAAACCCAAAAAAGCAAACACACAAAACCGCATAACAGTCAGCTTACGCATGGAAATATCAATGCCATTAATCATGCAGCATAAATCTTTAGGCAAATGAAATACCAAGCAATACACGAACCGAGCATCCACAAAGTAATGAATCAGTCTTGAATATATGGTGCAACAGATTCAGATACAAGTATTGCACAAAGGTTTGGCAAGCACAATTAGTACACATACTCTTGGACCTATATCTAGTCAGCAGGTGTAAACAACAAGTAAAACATGCGGCATACCGACTGCTTAACTTCAGTAAGTTAGCAATTCAAATATGTTAACCTAATTGTGAGAAACAAGAAGCAATGGCAGGCCTAAGAAACATACTAAATGAGTGATAAAAGACTGATAGCAGCAGGGTACAACACCCATCAGTAACAACACTTAATGCAGATGAACAAACAATGATATTAGAGCAGTTATACATTCCACAAGGCAAGGAGTATATAGGTTTAATGCAACTACTGCTAGCATACAATTCACAGGTCATGCTACATGGTGAATTTTAAACAAGCCAGCAGGCAACTTCAGGGTAAATGGCATACAAAATACAATAACAATTCATACATCTAAAATGCATATCAAAACAAAATTAAGCACAAGGCAAGTCTACATTCAGTCATAATGGAAAGAAGCATAGTGGTAATTCATGTATCAAGTTAGATTAAGGTACTCAAACTTCATATAATGTCAAGGCAAGTCTGAAACACAACACTACAACAACAAAGGTTCAAACAGATTTCTTCATACATAGTGGCATCTAATTCAAATAGCAGTTAGGCATGAATATCAGACACACACACACAACTACACTCATTATGCTGTCATAAGGAAAAATCAATCATGTTTTCAAATTATAAAAAAACATCACAATGGATAGAGGTTCTTAAAGAATCATACACCTACATTCAAGACAAAATAGGACTTGTCATGATAGTCATCATACAATTACAAACCAATTTCAAACATGGAAACATATACTGTCAAGCAAGCACTGAAGAGTGGGACCAAAAGGCATAAATCAACAGGTCAAGGATACGTCAGTTGGCATGTACACAAGCAAAGGCACGTTCATAAGTTCATTCAAAACAGGCATTAATAAAGAGGACAAATGGTCTCAAAATCATTCACAAATAACTATCAGATAGTAATAAACAAAACTAAACACAGATTTGTGGCATGACAACCTAATCTCTAATTGTAGTGTAAGTGTGTAGAATATTGAGACACCAGACATGAACGATACTAAGGCAAAACAATCAAGATTAACATTCATCCTCTAAGCACATAATGCCACAGAATCATTCCACAAAGGGGTAACATAAATCAATGGCTGCCAATTCATATAAACCAACCCTAATCATACTTTTAAATAATAATAGAGACGGTAAAGCATAACAGCTGTGAACCAGCCTATCAAACTTTCAATCATCCATAAGGAAGGTTAAAATTAAACCGAGTATATAAGCATGCTCCTACATTGGTATAAAAGACAAACATGCCAAGAATCATTTGTCAACCTCAACCATCATTACAACAACAAACAAATAAGCTCAAATGTTCTACAACTTAAGGATACACCAGAATTTCAAGAGGGCACAAAGGTTCATGAGTTTTGTCATATTACATTCAGGTACATACAACATGGAAATAGGTCAACAGAAACAAACATTAATCTTGACAGTTTATACCACAATGAGATTGTAGCCATTCCACGAACAGAATCAGAGACATTATGACTTAACAAAAAAGCAACATATGTATCATATCAATGGATAACATCATGAAATCAAACCATGATCATGTGAACAACATATTGAGGTATGTATTAGCCCGACCCACACATGTAGAACAACAACAAGATGCATATGACCAGAAATGCGCAGCAGGGTATGATCAGTATAAGCACATATAGGTAGGAATATACATTGATAAGTTATACAAGGTAGGAATATGAAAAAAACAAATCAAAGCTTCATATTTTTAATCAGCATTATAAACCTCTACACAGTAAACACAAACAAACTCATGAGGGTCCAAACATATCAGTGACAAAACACATAGAGGTATTCATATTTTGACAGCATAACCACATCATGGCAGTGTAAACTCATACATGTTCAGGAGTAAGAAACAAATAGTAATAACATCCAAAGTAAACACAACATTCAAGCAATTCAAAGTATATGTTCATATGGCTAGCATAATCATGAGCAAGAAAACTAAATGAGCATGTGAAATAGAAAGGAAACAGAAATGTTACCAACTGAAGCTTTTGTGCCTATACCCTCTCAGCCACTCCACAAATTTTCACTCCACTAAGCTTGCTCGAATCTCAAATACTTTAGTGTTTTTGAGGAAATTTGTTGATGTTCAAGAACTGAAATTGAGCCTCCTTATATAGGCAAGGTGTTGGGTTGATGTGAATCCAAACCTCAAACTCTTGGAGTACTGAGCGCCAACGGATCTTTTGAATTTCAAATTTGGTCCAATAATTGGAGATAATTACGCTGTGCAAGTTTCAGATGTGGAGGGTCAACTCATCACTTCATGAATGGTTTCAGAGCTCTTCCATTGATGCTATTGAGAAGGGTATCAAATGGAGCAAAGATTGGAGATAGTGTGGACAGATTCGCAGATAGAAGCAGGTTGTATGCTGGAATTGGCAACTTCTCTGAATCACTTTTGATGAACCAAACAGAGGAAAGCAAAAACGGGAAAGGTCTTGGAGGAATCAAAACAAGCTAACGCGCCAACGATAATGAAACGGTCTTGATGAGTTGGATTGGCAAATTGTGTTTGAATTTCATTCCTCTTCTCTCTGAAACGCGAAAACACGACAAAGGAAAAGAGGATTCTTTGGTTGTTTTGATTCTTTGTATGTCGTACGCCACACTCTCATTGGTTGATGAAAGAGTTGAAAAGTCAAACACAACCAAGCTTGATTCTTATTAGTGTGTGGCAATGAAATGAAATCCAAAATTGCAGCCTAAACTTTGGTCACGGTGGGCTTATGGACACATGTTGGGAATGTTTTATTAATTGAATTAATAATATGATTGCTAATAATAATAATAATAAACTAATTAATAATCTAGATTTAAAATTGGTTAGAAAAAACTAAATGAATAATTAATCTAATTAATTAAAATTAACTTAAATTAAGATTAATTTAAATTAATAAAAATAAAACAACTTAAATATAAATGAAATAAAATAGGCCATATTTGAAATTAAACTAACATAAAAACAAATAAAAAGCTGAGATAATTATTAAATTAAAATATGGAGCAAGATAATAGAACAACAATTAGCAGAAAAATGAGGGTAAAATTTGGGGTGCAACAGTTGCCCCTATTTAAATATCTTCACCTGATGACATGGGAGATGAAGATCCGCATGTAATCAACAGTGAAAGATATTTAAGTACAGATAACCGAAAATTTTGCCCTCAGATGCACACACATGCAATGCAACAGACATGATGCCAAGAAGATGCAAGAAAATGCAGACACAACGAGACACCAAGGGGTAAATAGGAAGCAAAAGGAATCAGAGAGCTTCATCGGGGAAGGACGAAGGTCAGTATCCATGAGAAACAACCTCACTAGGGATACAAGCTAACCAACAAAAGAGACCCACCGGGGAGACTCCAAAGAAACACTGGGGAAAGGAACATAGATAATCTCCACTGGGGAAAGAAAATCCGGGGAGATAGACTACTGGGAATGAAACAAAACCACATTCTTTCTGGGCATAAAACCAGAAAGAAAAACTTGATCGGTAGGGATCAGCCTGAAAGAGACAGACAACCAAGCAAAGACTTCCTGGGGATCTTATACCGAAGAGTTCAAAATGGGATCTTCAAGAAAAGCCAGGAAGACAGAGACAAACCCTGCGCACCAGACAAGAGTCTTATAAGGTTGAAGAGATTTGTTCCAAGAAGCTTAGCTTAAAGCAATTTTCAAAAAAACCAAGGTAAGGGTTCAATGTCCGACACGATTCGAACAAGAACGGTTTTAAAACAAAAAGATAATGCTTGACTCGATTCAAACAAAGTCAAAGTTCAAGTTTGACACGATTCAAACGAGAACAGTTTTTAAAACAAGCAGACGATGCTTGACACGATTCAAACAAAGTCCAAGTTCAAGTCTGACACGATTTAAACGAGAACAGTTTTAAAGCACAAGACAATGCTTGACACGATTCAAACAAAGTCCGAGTTCAAGTTTGACATGATTCAAACGAGAACAGTTTTAAAACAAGCAGACGATGCTTGACACGATTCAAACAAAGTCCAAGTTCAAGTTTGACACGATTCAAACGAGAACAAGCTTTAAAACACGAGATAATGCTTGACACAATTCAAACAAAGTCCAAGTTCAAGTTTAACATGATTCAAACGAGAACAGGTTTTAAAGCACAAGACAATGCTTGACACGATTCAAACAAAGTCCGAGTTCAAGTTTGACACGATTCAAACGAGAATAGTTTTAAAACAAGAGGCAATGTCCGACGCGATTCGAACAAAGACCAAGTTCAAGTCTGACACGATTCAAATGAGAACAGTTTTAAAACAAGCAGACGATGCTTGACACGATTCAAACAAAGTCCAAGTTCAAGTCTGACACGATTCAAACAAGAACAAGCTTTAAAACACGAGACAATGCTTGACACGATTCAAACAAAGTCCAAGTTCAAGTTTGACACGATTCAAACGAGAACAGGTTGTAAAAATCTTTAATGTTAAACTTCTTGGGGAACAACAGAAGGTTTAAAGATTCCAATCTGGCGCGCAAAGGTTAAGACCGAACAAGCACGACACAAGGCAAACTGGGAATGTCTTTACTTCACTGGGGAAATAAAGACAGGCACCAACAAAAACCACAAGCAAAACAGAGCACCAGGATGCAAAGATGCTAAGGGTATGATGCATATGCTTAGCTATATGCTAGAAACGACGCGAACGACGCAAAACAGGAGAGAAGAAAGGAAAACACAAGCCAACACCCTGAAACCCAAACATCAAGGATAACCGGGGCAATTCTCTTTCACTGGAGATGGTAGATCTAAGTCCAAAAATACAGTACTACTAATTCTTCCTGTATAAACTTGATTCCATAAAACATCTTGATACTAGAGTAAAACTTAGTTTATCTTTGTGTTTTCTTAGAAATTGCAATATTCCCGTTTTCAAAAATCAAGTGAAAATGACAAAGTTTTGCAGAATAAAGGTGATAGTACATTAAACAAGAAGAAGGCTCAATAGCTGATATTCATTGAAAAATGGTGACTTGCCAAATAGCAGAGTCCCATGAAATATTACAAATGCAACAAAATGGCAATTTGGCAAAGGTTACATTGTATTCAGTGACCAACCATAACGACTAAGGACTCTAGTTGTAGCAAAAATCGAGCTTCCTTGAGGATTCCAAAATACCAGTGAAGTATTCTTGTCTCAAGCGTAGTATTTTCGCACCGAATCAGCATTCACAGGATGCGTAAGCTGTTCACCGTCCATAGTTGTAAGAAATAGAGACCCTCCTGAAAACACTGTCTTGACTACGAATGGTCCTTCATAATTGGGTGCCCACTTCCCACGGGTGTCTCTTTGCGACGGCAGAATCTTCTTAAGTACCAACTCACCTACTCGGAATTCCCGAGTGCGGACCTTTTTATCAAATGCTCTTTTCATCTTCTTCTGGTACAGCTGACCATGACACATGGCTGTCAGGCGCTTCTTGTCAATTAGATTCAACTATCGTATCTTTCTTGAACCCATTCAGCTTCATCAAGTTTGGTTTCCATCAATATCCTCAAAGAAGGTATCTCAACTTCTATAGGGAGGACAGCATCTATCCCGTATACCAACGAAAAAGGGGTTGCCCCTGTTGAAGTTCTAACTGACGTTCTATATCCATGTAGTGCATATGGCAACATCTCATGCCAATCCTTGTATGTTTTGACCATTTTCTGAAGAATTTTCTAGATATTCTTGTTCGCAGCTTCGACCGCTCCATTCATGTTCGGACGATACGGTGAAGAGTTATGGTGTTCAATCTTGAAGTTATCACACAATTCCTTCATGGTTTTGTTATTCAAATTGGTTCCATTGTCAGTTATGATTCTACTCGGAATCCCATAACGACAAATGATATTGTTCTTAATGAAGCGAGCAACTACTTGCTTAGTCACGTTCACATAAGAGGCCGCTTCCACCCACTTGGTAAAGTAATCTATAGCCACCAAAATGAAACGGTGCCCATTAGACGCTTTAGGCTCAATTGCCCCAATCATATCAATGCCCCACATAGAGAACGGCCAGGGCGATGATAGCACATTCAACAGAGTAGGAGGAACATGCATTTTGTCCGCATAAATCTGACACTTATGGCATTTTCTAGCGTACTGGATGCAATCAGCCTCCATAGTTAACCAATAGTATCCAGCCCTCAAAATCTTTCTAACCATGGTATGTCCGTTGGCATGGGTGCCAAAAGCTCCTTCATGGATATCATGGATCAGCATGTCTGCTTCTCTCTTATCGACACATCTTAACAAAACCATATCGTGATTCCTTTTGTACAGTACACTGTTGCTGATGAAGAACTTGGCTGACAATCTTCGCAGAGCCTTCTTATCAAGAACGGAGGCGTTGGCTGGATATTCTTGATTCTTTAGAAAATTCAAGATATCATGGACCCAAAGTTTGCCGTCTGATTCTTCTTCAATGGACTGGCAGTAGGCAGGCTTAGTCCTCCTTTCAATACTGATTACTGGATCTTCATTGATAAATCTAACTTGCCACATTAAAGTCAGTGTTGCTAAAGCATCAGCCACATGATTCTTAGTGCGTGGTACATGGCAGAAAGTTATCTCATCAAAACACTTGATCAATTCCAAAGCATATGCCTAATAAGGGATAAGCTTCTCATCTTTTGTCTCCCACTCGCCTCTGATTTGATAAATAACCAGAGCAGAGTCACCCATAACTTCAAGAAAACAGATTTCGAGATCAATTGCAGCTTCCAGACCCAGAATGCACGCTTCATACTCAGCAATATTATTTGTACACCCAAAATCCAATCTAGCTGTAAAAGGGGTGTAGCCACCTTCAGGATTAATTATAACGACACCTACTCCATGCCCCTTGTAATTGGACGAACCGTCGAACATCATCTTCCACCTATACTCAGCCCTGGGATCTTCTTCAGAGCTTGACTCTTCACAATCTTTTACTGCCATAATATCCTCGTCAGGGAAATCAAACTTGAGTGGTTCATAGTCTTCAACTGGTTGATCAGCAAGATATTCTGAAAGGACACTTCCTTTAATGGCCTTTTGAGTGACATACTGAATGTCATATTCAGATAATAGCATGTGCCAGTGGGCAAGTCTACCCGTTTGAGCAGGTTTCGCACAAATGTACTATATCGGATCCATCTTGCAAATCAACAAGGTAGTATGACAAATCAGGTACTGTCTTAGACGTTTGGCGGCCCAAGCCAGAGCGCAACAAGTCTTTTCAAGTAGCGAGTAACGACTTTCACTGTCTGCAAACTTCTTACTCAGATAATAAATTGCATGTTCTTTCCGGCCAGTCTCGTCATGCTGTCCCAAAACACAGCCCATAGATTCTTCCAAAACAGTCAAATACATAAAGAGAGGTCTTCCGGGAACCGGAGGAATTAGAATAGGAGGTTCTTGGAGGTAACTCTTGAGTTTCTCGAAAGCTTGTTGACAGTCAGCATTCCACTCTACTGGCTGATCCTTACGGAGTAATTTGAAAATTGGCGCACATATTAGAGTCATGTTGGAGATGAACCTGGAGATGTAATTCAAACGGCCCAAAAATCCTCTGACTTGGGACTCGGTTTGCGGAGCCGGCATTTCTTGAATAGCTCGCACTTTATCTGGATCTACTTCGATGCCCTTCTGGCTAACAATGAAACCCAATAATTTCCCTGACCTGACTCCAAAGGTACATTTTGCAGGGTTTACGTGTTCCTCCTCACTCTGTGATTTGGCTATCATGTCATCCACGTACACTTCAATCTCTTTGTGGATCATATCATAGAACAGGGTCACCATAGCTCTCTGGTAAGTTGCCCCGACATTCTTTAATCCAAAAGGCATAACCTTGTAACAATAAGTACCCCACGGGGTAATGAAAGTAGTCTTGTCCATATCAGCTGCATCCATTTTAATCTGATTGTAGCCTGGAAAACCATCCATAAATGAAAACATAGCGAAACGAGCCGTGTTGTCTACCAGTGTATCGATATGTGGTAGAGGAAAGTCATCCTTGGGACTAGCTTTATTAAGGTCCCTATAATCCACGCACATTCGTACATTTCCATTCTTCTTCATAACTGGAACAATATTAGCTACCCATTATGGGTATTTGGAAACTGCTAAAAATTCGGCATCCAACTGCCTCTTAACTTCATCTCGAATTTTGAGGGCCATGTCAGGATGACTTCTGCGAAGCTTTTGTTTAACTGGCGGGCATTCAGGCTTGAGCGGCAGCTTGTGGACCACAATATCTGTATTTAAACCAGGCATGTCTTGGTAGGACCAAGCAAACACGTCCACATACTCTTCAAGGAGTGAAATCAACCGCTGTCTGATTTCTGGTTTCAATGATGCCCCGATCTTGACCTCTTTCTTCTCTTCCCCAGTGCCAAGATTGATGACATCCACCTGCTCTTCATGAGGCTGGAGATCCATATGCTGGTATTCACACATATCTGCTAGATCCTTGGGCACCTCATAATCTTCCTCCTCCTCAGCTTGATAGACAGGGGAGTCGAAGTCAATGGTAAAGGCAAGATCATTGAATACAATGGGTTTATGATTCATTCTGCATGGTAGAATGTCTTATATTATTAAAATGCACAATAATTCAAGAATATGCGAGAATGAAGATGTTTTTGTTTGAAAAAATTGCCATTTTTTAGAAACAGAATGTAATAAAGTAAAGACAACGAGAATTTTAGCAAAAAAGTCATTTCATTGATTAATATTGAAAACGGAGGCCCGTAAAAAATAATCCACTAGCTTTGGGCAAGACTAGGGAGATGAAAACAACAAATCAAAACAAGTTACTCTGGTTCTGGGTACAAAGTTGGGATCCCAACAGACTCTGAATTACTTAATGCGCCTTCTTGGCGAAAAACCAAACGATCAATATCTTCCTCTTCTTCAGCACTTCCAATGATTGCATGGACTTGATGTCCATCTCTGACAAATGTCTCCTGCACAGTCTTTACCTTCATTCCTCTTCCTCTTATTCCTGAAGTAGCCTCGTCTTCTGGAGTTGGTCTGTAACCCAACCCTTGGTGTCGGATCCTCTTCTCAACCTCAATAACTTCACCCCAACCTGCGGGTACGCCTTCTTGCAGGGCAGACTGGATACTCTTATACGAAGCAAAAGATGGATATTCCGATACCACTGGCTTCTCATCGTCGATCATAACTGCATTATCTATTTCCAAGGCTTGGAAAGAAGTCTCCAACGCATCCTCATCAGCCTCAATATAACGGAAGGATGACAGGTTACTAACCATCAAGTCTTCTTCCCCATGCACGATAACCAGCCTGTCATCGACCACAAACTTCATCTTCTGATGTAGGGTTGAAGTGACAGCACCCGCCTCATGGATCCAGGGTCTCTCGAGTAGGAAACTATAGGCAGGGTTAATGGTCAAAACTTGAAACAGAATGTTGAATTCCTGAGGTCCAATCAAAACCTGTAGCTCAATTTCCCCCATCACCGATCTTCGTGAACCATCAAAAGCTTTGACAATTAACGATGTGGGTCTCATGATCCCTCCTTTGTATGCCAGCTTATCGAGGGCCCTCTTCGGTAAAACATTCAGGGAGGATCCTGTGTCTACAAGAACTCTAGCCAACGTGTCCTCCTGACACTTCATTGATATGTGCAGAGCAAGATTGTGTTTCTGACCTGATTGGGTCAGTTCTTCATCACTGAAACTGAGCGTATTGCATGCAGTAATGTTAGCGATAATATGATCAAACTGTCCGACGGTAATATCTTGAGCTACATGAGCCTGAGCCAGTACTTTCTGCAGTGTTGATCGGTGGACTGGTGAATTAATCAATAGAGATAAAATGGAAATTTTTGACGGGGTTTGGTGGAGCTGATCCACAATCTTGTAGTCACTTTTTTTTATTATCCTGAGAAATTCTTCGTCATCCTCCTTGGAGATCACTTCTTTACCTTGCACATCACCTTCTTTACCAGACACTTCTTTGTTCATAGGGGTATAAATCCTTCCACTCCTCATCATTCTTCCCGTTCCTACTATACTAGACACGTTCTTCTCGTCAGCCCCCACCTCTTTCCTTGGGACTGCTTCTTCTATAACGACCCCCACCTCTTTCCTTGGGATCATTTCCTCCTTCTTCTTACCACCTGTAATGTCTTCGTAGATCCATGGTACCGCTTTGGTTCCTCTGAATCTGAATGGGACTGGTCTTGGGAAATTGTTTTGCCTGGCATGATTAACAGGAGAAACATCTTCAGGTTTGTTGAATCTTGGAACTAATTGTTTAAACACTGGGCTCACGGTACTTGCTCTTGGATTGTTGAACACAGGGACTACTGGAATGTATTCCTCTTCATCAAACACTAGCACTTGCTTTGGCAAATTGAACACTGGTTCAATCACTGCTACTCTTCTTTCTTTTCTGAAAACTGTAAGAAACCTTCATTAATCAATTGCTGAATATCATCTTGAACCAACTGAGACCCTTCACTACTACCATCACACTCTTCACAACTATCATGGCAAACTTTGACCAAACCGGCGCTGAACAGCTTGGCATGAAACGTTCTCAGGGGAGTTTTAATCTTTGCTGCATCTGAGACAAACACTTCATCATTCTCATCTTCGATAGCATTAGTTGACCAATGCGTTGGCAAGGGGTTACTCTTCACATTTAGTTGATTATTAGCAAAAGACAGGATGTTCTTCTCCATCAAACTTTTCACTAGATTCTTTAATGTCAAACACCCTTCTAAATCATGGCCTACCCCTCCTTGATGGAAAGCACAGGGTGCATTAGGGTTGAAGAACTGCAGAGATTTCTCAGATGGTGGCCCCAACGGCCTAGTAACAATTAATCCTTGCTCCACCAGAGAAGGATACAATGCTGTATATGTCATTGGTATGGGTGGCAAATTTGGTGTTACCGCCTGTCTTCTTTGAGGGGTATTTTGCTGTGGCGCTAGCCGCCTTGGCTGCTGGTAATTTTGATTTTGATTCTTCGGCCACTGCTATTGATTCTGTGGCTAAGGGACAGGAACTTGTTGCATTACCTGATGGTTAAAAGTGGGCATAACAGACGCCACGTATGGTTGTTGTGCGAACTGCATAGGGTAAACTGGTTGTTGAGGAAAACTGGGACCTGGTTGTGGTTGGAATAGAGATCGTTTCCAACTAGGATTCTACTTCTTCCCTGTCATAACAGCGTTAGTCTCGCCTTCCTTTTTCTTATGAAAATTGCCCGGAGACTTCTTGACACTGGCGCTAGTGGCACTGTTAGGTGAACTGGCTACCTTTCCACTTTTTAGACCTGCCTCCACCTTCATGCCAATTGCAATGATATCAGAAAAATTGGCACCAATATTACTAATCATTTTCTCATAGAATTCAGGCTTTACAGTGTCTACAAACCAATCAGCTAATTCCTTCTCACTCAATGGTGGTTCAACCTGTGATGCAGTCTCTCTCCACCTTTGAGCATATTCTTTGAATGACTCAGTGTTCTTCTGAGTCATGGTCAATAGCTGTCTACGATCAGGAGCTAAATCCAAGTTATACTTGTAGTGCTTTATGAAGACGTCCATAACATCCTGGAAACATTTAATCTGAGATTGGTCTAGGCTTAAGTACCACTTTGCGGCAGTGCCCTTCACGCTGTCTTGGAAACAATGGATCATTAACTTATCGTTATCCATATATGCCGCCATTCTTCGGAGATACATGACCAAGTGTGCCTTGGGACACGTAGCACCAGAGTACAATTTGAAGCTTGGCAGCTTGAATTTTGGTGGAGTTACTAGATCTGTAACTAAACACATGTCCTTAAGGTCAGAACTGAAGACATTGTCTCCCTCCATGGCCTTCAGCTTTCTCTGCATAATCCCCATATTGGCTCTTAATGTCTCATTACTGTCATCCTCTTCCACGGATATGTTTTCATTATCAAAATGATGCTGGTTCTAGAAAACAGGTTGGAATTGGGTCTGCACCACAGGCGGAGCATAAGTTGGAATAGCTTGTTGATTCTCACTAAACAACGGCACTGCTTGTTGTGTTCATTGGGGGGCCGTGGCTCGTATAAACTCAAATGGCATCCCTAGAGTAGGGTTCACAATAGGTATAACTGGTGGCTCTATAGTTGTAGCAATGACCTCTGAGACTACAGTGGCCTGCGTATCCATCCTTGCTCGTATAATACTCAAGGCTTCCATGATCTGCCCCATTCCTACTCTCAATTCACTGAGCTCGTCATTAACCTGATCCAAATTCTCGCAATTCTCAGACATTCTTCCTCTTCAAGCTCGGATGTTGTAACGATGTAGAGAATTCAGGGTGACGGTTCTGGAGAAGACAAAACGACGATGAGACATAGAAGAATGCACATGCACATGCAAAGATGCAAATGAGGATGCACATGCAAGCTAAACTATCAAGAAACCAAAGAAATTTTGCAAATAATATAGATAATAGATTCTTGGTAAAACAAACTTCTTCATTCAAGAGTTTGGTGGATATTACATCAGGAGTAGTGCATCCCATATGTCGCTCCCAGGATTTTCATCCAGGTACAAACACGAGAGTGGCGCGGAAAAAATAGAGTCGCCAGCCATGTAAATTTATCCCAAGAGAGGGAAAGGGAACACCGCATAAACCTAAGGAAGAGGGAAAGGAATGGTCATCGCAACCATAACCTGGGTTCGGGAGTCGGTTACGCGAGAGGAAGGTGCTAGCACCCCACGCGTCCATCGTACTCGATGGGATCCACGCTTGTTGTCTATTCTAAGGGTGGGTTATCCTATCATCTAGGGTTGTGCTAAAACGGAAGGGGAAGACAAAGACAGACTCGGTAGGACGTCGACGTCCTAGGCCTACGTACCCCCCTTGTGCAATGGGGAATTCAGAGTCAACGTAGTTCGGACCAAGTTCTTTTTGTGTTTTTTATGAGCAACGTTAAGCTCGTGTCCGGCAGTTAGGGTCGATGCCTGTTTGCGACTCAGACGGAAGGTAACTTGCCCTTTTTTAAAATAGCCTTTAGTTTGACGGTCCCGAGGGACAAAAAGGTTTGGATTTTGTTTGTGTTTTTTAGGATTGAAGTGACTTTAGTTAGTTCGTAACTTGCATTGCACCAAAGTCTAGGGCATAGGGGCGAATACTTAACGCATCGTCCCAAGACATGACGCTCGCTAAGAACTCTAGAAAGATGAGAGGAAACCCCTCATTTCTCATTCCCCACGCTTAAGGCTCGTGCGCAATACAATTTATCCTTATTAAGTATTTTCAAGAAGTTTTGAGATGAGAAGAGAAGACACGGAGGAAACTCTAAAGGGAAACTAAGAGTCCTAATGTTAGCATGCATGGGTGACCTACGGTTAGTGAGGTTTAACGACGACCTAAACCTAAAGAAAAGGAAAAGATGAGAGAAGGAAAGAGTAAGGGTGAATATGGATAACTATCCATACCCTTAAAGAACTTACCTCAACCCCTGCATAAAAGGTTAGTGCAAACGGACATAAGAGACAATAAACCAAATGAAACCCGAACAATGACATGAGATAGTGATCAAGTGACCTACAACAGTCCAAACATGAATTAAGAAGCCAAGAAAGCAATCCCAAACAATGGCACAAGTGCCTTTTCAAACAAATGATCAGGCATGGTCAAAGAAGTGCATATAAGAAGATCCCAAACAAAGGGCAATCTCATAATTAGTAAAACAACTTCTAAAATTGCCAAAATAAATATCAACATTGCTCAACCAGAGGCAAACAACATATCAAAAACTCCTGCAAAAATTCAAGATGTTAGTCACTCAAACAATTATGCGAAGCTCAGATGAGAAGTAGGGTTCAATATGCAAAAGGAAAGGACTAAAATGCAATGTGAAATGATTTTAAAAATGAGGGAAAAATATTTTAATGCACTTCAGAATATTATCTAACAAATGCAAAAAGAATGGATTGAAAATGTTTTATGGATGCAGAGAAATAAAATAAACAATTTTAAGTATGCATGATATGAGTAATTCAAAAAGAAAATAAACAAATATTAATTTCAGATGCTAAAAATAAAATAAAATAATAAAATAAAATTTGTGAAAATTTTATAAAATTATAAAAAGTATGCATGAATTTTTTTGAAATTTTTAAATGCATATAACTATTTTTTAAAATTTAAAAATGAAGTGCAATAAATTAAATAAAATAAAAAAAAATGAAATGCGCATGGGGGGTGTAAAAAGTAAATAAAATACGTTGAAAACGCTAGTGGGCTGGAAATGAGGGGTGTTATTAGCAGGCCCAGACCAATCAAGAAGTCAGCGAAAAAAATAAAATAAAAAGGTGCACGTGGGCTCCAGTCAACTGATTGACTCTCCACCAACCATACGATCAATCCTGCGTTCATTAATTAGTCAACATAATCTCAAAGTACACAAAACCAAAGGTCATGATTAAAAGCCCACAGCAACTATTATACGCGCACACACACGCAATTACTCAGCACACATATACCAGCCACGCGCACGACACATGCCATTTTTTATTTGTTGTCACAATGATAGCCGTGTGATGGATCAGACGCCCAGGGTTAAGTCAACTAAAGGAAAAGTAAACAAAAAGAAATAACATGATTGGTGGAACACGGTAACAATGGTGGGGTAATGTACACAAGATTAAATAAAATAAAAACAAAAAAAACACGCGTGGCAATGTAATGGCCGTTGGATCAACAGAATGGATGGCCTTGATTTCATCTTCTTCGTTGGAACCCTCCCTTCGCCGGACCACCGCACCAGTCGCCGGAGCCCTAGCTCCGGCCACCGTCCATAACCACCTGCAACCTAAAACAACCCAGAAAATGCAAAGGCCTATACCATTTTGTCCAGAATTTCATGAGGGTCACGAATATGTCATCCAAAATCACAAACCATTAGTGCATAATAAAAAACGAAGAGAAAAAGGTTAGGGTTCCAAACTTTAAACACATGCTACAACTAATCCACACGTCCAAATTCAAAAGTAAACACATCAGAATAACCAGTGGACATCACACATCAATATACATATTTAAAAACTGAGTTTTGGGATCGTGAAAATCATCACTAACCTGAGATGGTGCAACACGTATCCCCACCGTTAGCTTCAAAGGGTGATTGGTTCGTGCTCTAGAGATCCCTAGGGTTCTGTTGGTGAAAGAATTTCTTGAAAACTCCTTGTAGATTGAGGGATACGAATGTGAGATGCTTTAGGGTTCAAGCTTGAATTCTCCACAAAGGCACGTGAAATCTTCACCTAACCAGTGCATGAATGAGTTTAAATACTCTAGGGTTTCTCACTGATAATGGTTTGGGCCTTGGAAATTCCTTTATTAAAGAGTTTTGGATGATTTTAGAAAAATTACATTATGTGAGATACACCTCCTCCCATGCATGGATTTCCAAATATTTTATGATGGATCACTTATTAATAAATTGCTAATCACACCTCAATTGAAATTGGGCCTTAAAACCATTTGATTCATGATTTTTAAATAATTTGGCAATTTTGAATAATGGAGAATAAATGATAAATACACCATGGATTCAATTGATTCAAAGGCCTAAAATAATCCTTGTGGAGTGTCCTTTGATGTTAGAACATGTCTTGAAGCAATGGAATTAATTATAGGTCCATATGTCCCAAAGTGCAAAAGTTATGAAAATGGAACCCTAAAAACCACTTTGCCTTCTTTTGGTCATAACCTGAGTTTCACAAATGATATGGAGACCCACTAGTACTTGTTGGAAAGAGGAGAAAAAGATCTTCAACTTTGATGTTGGAAAAAAATTCATTTGAAGCTTTTTTAATGATGAAAAGTCAAGTTGAATGCAGTGCAGGAATTTACCCAAAAAGGAAACTTTCAAATTATAGGTTATTTCCATATTTAGTAACTTTTGCACCAACTCCTGATTCTTGATAAATGGCATGAAACTTGACTCTTGAGGAACATATGAGGATGTGAGACCCTGAAAACCTTGGAGAGAACCTCAAAATTCCACAGTTGACTTCCCCTCTCACTGTTGACTTTTACCCAATTCACCTGATTTACAATCCATTGGCCAATTAAATCTCTCCTGAACCAAACTGATGGACAACCTCCTATCCATAGATACTTAGGGTCCCAAGGAATACCATAGAATCAAGTCTTGCCCAAAAAATCAGAAATAAACTGACTTTATAGCAAACCCTAGTTTTGGTACCCTCAGTCTAGGAGGAAATAGCACAGTCTCCAAATCCAAATTCCTCTGAATATGATGTGTATCCTCTCCAACAAGGATAAGATATGCCATTTAGTGATGATAAAAACCCAAGGAGCTCTCCCATTGGAGCAATAAATCCCAGAATCTCAAAACCCTAATTTCTGCACTGGTTAGGAGAAAGTGATCCACTTGAACTCTCTTGCTTGACCCTTTGAAGAATATCTTTTCCTCTTGAAATTGCCTCAGGCACCTTGACCCCATGCTAAGAACCAATGATATGCACACCTGATAATGCAAAAATGAAATGAAACATAAACCAGTTAGTTCTAAAGTAAGGAGGGCAAATTTTGGGGTGCAACAGCTGCCCCTATTCAATCAACTTGGTCCTTAGGGTATGATAGCGATGGCTTTCAAACAATTAGGATGCACGGAGACTGAATACCAAAGAACCCGGAAATTTGCAATCCTCCACCGGAGAAAATGCCATAAATGTTGTACTGTCACTACACGGACGAGTGCCAGGTATGCTGGGTATAAAATGAAACAAACTCTCCCAGGTTATGTCATCTCTGCTGATAAAGAGAACTGACAAAATAAGTCTTCAAAAGATTGTTATCCATGCTGACAAAGAGAACTAGCGAAACGGATGCCATCCCTGCTGATAAAGGGAACTGACAAAAGAAGATATCCGAAAGGTTGCCATCCCTACTGATAAAGAGAACTAGCAAAACAAATGCCATCCCTATTGATAAAGGGAACTGACGAAGAACATATCCGAAAGATTGCTATCTCTGCTGATAAAGAGAACTAGCAAAATAAATGCCATCCCTGCTGATAAAGGGAAACTGACGAAGAGAAATCTTCCAAAAGATTGCTATCTCTGCTGATAAAGAGAACTAGCAAAATGAATGCCATCCCTACTGATAAAGGGAACTGACGAAAAATCTTCAAAGGATTGCTATCTCTGCTGATAAAGAGAACTAGCACAGTAAATTCCATCCCTGCTGATAAAGGGAACTGACAAAGAAAATCTTCAAACAATTGCTATCTCTGCTGATAAAGAGAACTAGCAACAACTCCCATCCCTGCTGATAAAGGGAACTGACGTAGTAATATCCAAAATATTGCTATCTCTGCTGATAAAGAGAACTAGCAACAACTGCCATCCCTGCTGATAAAGGGAACTGATGAAGAAAATATCTGAAAGATTGCTATCTCTGCTGACAAAGAGAACTAGCAAAATAAATGCCATCCCTGCTGATAAAGGGAACTGACGAAGAAAACCTTTAAAAGATTGTTATCTCTGCTGATAAAGAGAACTAGCAACAAATGCCATCCCTGCTAATAAAGGAAACTGACGAAGAAAATCTTCAAACGATTGCTATCTCTGCTGATAAAGAGAACTAGCAACAACTGCCATCCCTGCTAATAAAGGGAACTGACGAAGTAAATATCCAAAATATTGTTATCTCTGCTGATTAAGAGAACTAGCAACAACTGCCATCCCTGCTGATAAAGAGCACTGGCAAAGGAAATATCCAAAAAGGTTGCTATATCTGCTGATAAAGAGAACTAGTAACGCAAAGCCATCCCTGCTGATAAAGGGAGCTGACGAAGAAAATATCCAAAATATTGTTATCTATGCTGATAAAGAGAACTAGAAACAACTGCCATCCCTGCTGATAAAGGGAACTGACGAAGAAAATATCCGAAAGATTGCTATCTCTGCTGACAAAGAAAACTAGCAAAATAAATGCCATCCCCGCTGATAAAGGGAATTGACGAAGAAAACCTTTAAAAGATTGCTATCTCTGCTGATAAAGAGAACTAGCAACAAATGCCATCCCTGATGATAAAGGGAACTGACGAAGAAAACCTTTAAAGGATTGTTATCTCTGCTGATAAAGAGAACTAGCAAAACAAACGGCGACTTCACTGGGGATAACGTGAAACAAAACTTCTGGTTTAAACCACCTCTGGCAAACAAAATATGTCAAGCAAGAACGGGATTTCACAAAAGAGAAAGGCCAGACAAACTTCTAACGGACCCATGATCCATAGATAAGATGACTCCGCCGGGGAAAGGAGAAGTCTAAATAAAAGACTCTGCCGGGGAGCACAAGTATGAGGAACGCATCCCTCCAAAATCTCCTGAGTTATGCCATCTCTGCTGGGAAAGAGAACTAGCAAAGAAAGTACCAAACCTGGCTTATGCTTCGAATGCAAATGTTTGAATAGTGGCGTAATGCTCCATACGAAATGGAAATGCTATGTGTTTGAGGATGCAATGCAAATGCTTATGATATGCGAAAGGGGTCCCTCCAGCAAAATAAATGCCGAAGAGAAAAGATCAATTCAGTTGGGGATGACAAAAATAAATTGTCCCCTAAATCCAGGAACTCTGCTGAGAAGGGTCATACTGATCGACTCTTCGGATCAACGACTTCTGCTGGGGATGAAATCCCGAAAGAACTACCGGGGGCCACACCTGTCTTTCACTGAAGGTAACATCCAAAACCTGAGATTTCTCCTCTGCTGGGGGAGTTGAGAATGGACGCCAATAACGGAACCGGAAGTTTGTTACTGAAGATTGCTAATATCCAATTGGGCTCAGGACCTGCTGGGGGATGCCAGCCCATAATACCATCCTGCTTGGGGATACCGCTGAACTTAGCCTGCTGGTGGGGAAAACGACTTTACTCCCTTCTTGTTGGAGATTTAGAATATGACATCGTCGGCGAAAGCACGCTTCCTGACTGGATGGGGAAGATGAACACCCTGATTCTCTAGGGAGATAACGTCTTGATCCGGAGAAAATACTTCCCAAGTCTCCTGCTGGAGAATGTCTGCTCTACTGAGGAATGTTTGTCCTGTTGGGGAAGGAGCAATCTCAATGCTGGGGAGAGCCAACTGTTGGGGATGTACAATCCTGTTGCCCTGCAACCTGACTTGTCTTTATGGTCATAAGCGGCTCTTTGAACTTTTCACTTACCCCAGACCACCAGGTCTAACAGTAGAAATCATCTCAAGAGGATTTTATAGAAGACCGGGCGTTTGCACTGCCCCAGGGTCTTCAAACTCTTGGAGAGATTTATCATATCCCGACATAACTTCCCCAGTCTTCATAATCCATGACGTACATCAAAAGGGATCGTAATGACTTAAAAATACTCTGCTTTAGTACCTTGAGGAGGTGCTTTCAATTAACCATTTTCAGGAGTGGACAATCTCCCACGCTCTAGAGGTGGCCTGCCCCAATATGAGCTTTGAAGTGACTTTGCCCCTGATCTCAGAATGAATGCCTCAGAATAACTGAATTTCGGAGAGATTTCTCGACGTGACCGTCCCAGATTGGCTACATCTTAACACGACTTACTAGGGAGAGCCCACTCTACACTGAGTCTCTTGACAGCATGCCCCTTGATATGATTGTCCTTCAGAATTTTCAAGCAACCCAACTTGCCAGGATCAAGCTTCTTGACTGTCGTTCACTGTGTAAGCTGCATTGATGCTTAGGCACATGTATGCAAACAGAACAAGTTATTTATGAGAATGATAATTCTAATGCAACACTCATGTTAACCTTGAAGTTTTATTGAAAATGCGTTGCCAAGCCTTGTGAACGAATCACTAGCTGGGGTGCGACCTTGATTTTCGAATGGCAAAACAATGCGCACATGCAATACCAACAAACCTTATTAGCATAACTCGTAGGAGTCAGGAACGCTATCCTGTTGAAGTACGCTTTCGGAATAAACCCTGTTTCAATTAGGACTTTTAAGGGTTGTAACGTGGTCTGGTTCATGGTTTCAGAAAAAGGATTTATGGCTCAAAATTTATCGGTGCCCACCCACTCTTCATGATGTTCTCCAGTCCTATGTTCAGTTAATCTGACACAAACGCTCATCTCTCAAAAGGTTTATGATCTTTAAGGAACCCATGCAACTAATGGTTTGACACCTAAGGAGTCTTTGGAGTGACAGTCATCCCTTTTTATCTTTTGTGTCTGTAATCACACGAATTTGTTCTTATCGAGGATTCTCTTTTGTAATGCTTTTCGCTTTTCGCTTTTTCTTTCTTTTGCCTTTTTTTTTCTTTGATCCCTAATTTTTGCCTGGACTGTCTCTTTTGAGTTTTTCGATTTTGAAGTCCAGCGGGATGCCCTAGCTTTTGCCTAAGTCGCTTGTTTTCAAGTTTCGACTTAGCGGGCTTTCTCTCTCTTTTTTTTATTCCCCTTTTTGAACAAAGCGTGTGACACTGGTTGTCTTACTTGCTTGACAGGGTTGTGACTGCCTCACTCCTAGATTGTTGATGGATAACCATTGTGGTTTCACATCTCTCGCCCTCTTGATAGTGGGATAGAAGGTAATGGTTCCTCGGATGCACACTCTCCTCGGAATTTGAACGCTCGGTCAAACTAACTGACGCCTACCCTACCCCTGGGTTAAGTATGAGGGTTTTTCCGTATGAAAGAAATTCCTACTTCAAGGCTCAAAGGGGTTAACGAGGGTCTATCTCCCTTATATCTCCAGTGTTTAGGGATTTGAAACAATGCCTGTACATCCTCAACAGGGTTTTATCCAAAAGCATACAACCAAAGATTTTGCATTTTTACTTCATCATCCTCCCTCAAGAGTTCTAAACAAGAAAATTGGTATTGCAGTGCATATAAACATTTAAGAGTGAACACGAATGGATTACTTCAAGAAAAACATACTCATTGCATTAATATCATCATTAAAAAACAAACAAGTCTTACATGCATACGATGCTTTTAACAAGAAATGAAAAACTACAAATGAAAATGCAGTAAAGAAGCTGAAGATTGCCATTGCTGAGGAAGCTTAATTCTGTCTGGACGTACTTGCAGACTGAGTGTTCATTTGAGAAAGGAGGCCTCCATTGATGTACATATCATCTTCAGTGAACACAATGATTTCTGAGTCTACCAGGTCTTGCAGCTTGTGCCTGAATACATTACACTCATCAATTGTGTGCCCAAACATTCCCGAGTGGAACTCGCACCTAGCAGTCATGTCATAATCCAGAGGAATAGGGTACGGTACTGGCGTGGTACCCCTCGTTTGAATCAGAGAGTTCTTGAGCAGACGAGTAAACAGCTGACTATAAGGGATAGAAATAGGATCAAATATCCTCTTGGGCCCTCTTGGTCTCGGTTGCCCCTGCTGCTGATAATTCTGCTGTCGGTGCTGATTTGGGCGCCTCACCTGCGCTTGTACTTTCCTTTCCACATTTGGCTGAGGCACAAACAAAGGTTGCTGACGTAGAGCTTCTGCAGCAAAAGGTTGTGGAGAAAGTCCATGACATGAGGTGGATCCTGCAAAGAGGGGAGGAGCCTTCACTTCTTTTGCAACAATTGGGGTAACATCACCTTGTACCTTCACGCCGCCCGACGTGAACTCAATTGCCCCTACATCAATCAAATCCTGGACTTGGTGCTGAAAGTCCCTACATTTCTCCACGGTATGCCCTGGTGCCCCAGAATGGAAATCACAATGGGCTCTTGCATCATAGCCTGGTGGAGGATTGACGGTGAGAGGAGCCAAAGTCCTTTTCTGTACTAGTTGAAACTGAAGGAGATGCTGTAATAGTTGAGAATATGGCATAGGGAGCGGATGAAAAACTCTTTCAGACTTCTTCTGTCCCTGTGTACACTTTTTGCCCTTGGGCTTCTCTTGGGAGCCAAGACCTAGCTGCTGTTGGGAAAGCCCTAGAGCTTCAGCTTGTGGAAAAGATGCATGAGGCAATCCACGATCAAATCCCAAAGAGATGGGAGGAGTAAGGACCTCTGTTGTGGAAGTGGGAACAGGACCGTCTTCCTTCTTCAACACCTTATTCAAAATTTCCATGGCCAAACCCATCTGAGTCTTCATCTGATTGATCTCCTCCCTCAGCATCCTCTACTCCTGGAGCATGTCTTCCCCAAATTTCCTCATCTGAACCTTCAGTTCACTCAACTCAGCTTGAACTCGCTCCATGATCAACTCTTGAATGGCCTGAGGAGTTAAATCTGCAATTCTGAGATAACCAGATCAAAATAAGAATAACCAGCCCTGAACACCTGTCATGCAAAATGATTATGATTATGCAAATGCAAATGAACATGTTTGAATATTCGCAGGGCGATCCACCCCTTGATTCCAGTTTAAGAACAAGATAGAACGAAACTTCTGCTCATATATTAAGAAAACCAGAGGGAAACCAAATGTCAACAATCACAAATCCAAGATAACAGGTCTGAACACAATAATCATAGATCCCAACCAACAAGTCTGGCGGTGGTCTAAATAATGAAAGAAAATAGAAAACTACGACATATCATCAAAGTCCACAAGTGTCAATCCCCCCCATCCACTATGCTTCTTGCTCCAGTCTTGAATTTCCTTGAACAACTTTCTAGTGTCGGGATGTTTCGGTCTCTGAATTAGCTCTTGAATGAGAATGTCTCTCCTATGCATAATCCCTTCCAAGTATCGGCAATGTAACTCCCAAGCGTCTTCTCCAGAAACACCATCCATGCTAGGACCCTCATGTCTAGGTTTCTTCACTTCAGCTTGGACCTTCAGTTCCTCTATAGAGGTTATGGCTTCATTGAGTCGACCCTCAACTGCTTGTCTCTTGAATACCCCTGACAAGATCTCCGCATCTTTCTTCTTGAGCTTTAACTTCAACTCGTCAATCTGCGCTAGATAACCGTCTTCCTTTTTCTTATTCTCAGCCATTGCAGTTTCTCGGTGATTATTGAACCTGTGAATTTTTAACAGAGCCTCGTCCAATTCCTCTTTCTTAGACTCGAGAACTTTACTGATACCATCCAAAGCCTACTTCATCCTTCGTCTGGATGTGACCATGTCAGCTAGTTCTTTTTCTTCCTTAGCAAGAAGCTCTGTCTTCAATTTGGCGGTATGAACAGCTTCACCCCGCTCATGCTTCAACTGATAAATCTCTCTTTTTAGCTCACTATTTTCTTCCCGCAGTCTTTCCTTTTCAGCCCACAACTTATTAAACTTCTCTATCTCAACTGTGGTAGGAGGCTCGATCGTCAAAGGATACAAAGGTGGCTCCACCGGGAAGGGAAGAAGCTCCTCTTCTGCTCTCTTCTTAATCCACTCTTTGTAAGAAGAGAAAGCCTGGTTATTACATTTCCCGAATGAAGTTTTACCCTTCTTAGTCACCTATCTCCAAGCATTCACAATCTTCCTTATCATCTCTTGATCCTCAATACCATTGAAGAATAAGGACTCTCTAACATCTCGCTCTTCAGGTGGACCTCTCAAAGGATAACCAAATTTCCTGATAACAAGGGAAGGATTATAGTTAATTCCACCTCTTCTCCCTATCAAGGGTACATTAGGGAATTCTCCGCACTTGCAAATAATATCCATTCCTAGCAAGTCATGATTGAACCAAACAATGTTGTCAGCAGTCAAGCCCATTAACCTCTTTGACCACTTCAGAGAATCTTTCGTATCAACAAAGGCACCAGTTTCAGGGAGATGGCTCAGAAACCAAGTAGATAAGAGCGATGCACAATAACTCACAGTTTTTCCCCGCCTATTTTCATTCTTGTAGTGGACTGAGTGATATACATCACCTAGCAAGGTATGTATAGGATTCTTCGAAATAAAGATTCTGACAGCATGCATATCCACCAGATCAGGAACATTGGGAAATAGGACAATCCCATAGATGCACATAGCCAGAATAGCTTGGAAGGCAGTCCAATTCTTCTCTTTAACATGTACGCAAGCTTGATCAAACAAGAACTTCAATAAGAAACCCTTAGCTCCTTGTTTTTCCTCAATATTACTGCTCAGAACGGATTCACTAATATGAAGAGCAACAACCATTTCTTTTATCTCGGGGTGTTCTTCAGAAAAGAATACTATGTCATGTCTGATAGGGATTCCCAAAATAAATGAGAACTCCTCCAACGTTGGGGCCAAGATGTAGTCTGGGAAAGTGAAGCAGCGCAAATACGGATCGTAAAACTGAAGAAGTGTATGAATGGCATCCTTCTCATACTTGGAGATATTGTAGACAAACTTCAGAAGTCTCCCATACCCTCCACTAAACTCTGTACGAACTCCGAGACTAGCCATATTAATCAATTTGTGAATCAATGTCAAGGTCGGATCTGGGAACGAATAGGCAACAATCTTCTTTCTCTGAACATCCATGCAAAGGTAACCTCAGAAAACCGGAATCAAGAGTAAGATGCAAGCCCTGAAAAATGTCAAACATGTTAGAATGCAAGAAAATGACATGCTCATGCAAACATGGGATCAAGGCAACACTGCTGGATGTGCTGTGCTGTTAACTGAACGAGAACCACAACCCAGAAAACCAGAATTCTGAACCACTGAGATAACCAGGAACCCAAGTAATCAAACGTTGATGAGAAATCCAGAAAAACCGGGTAGGTTGAAGGTTTCGGTTACCTGCAAACCTGCAAACACCCATCCCCTCTCACGTGTGGGTACTAGGATGTTCAGTATCCCGGGCTCTCAGGTCGAGAAATGATGATACGTTCACCATTTCTGGTTTGGCATCATCATCAATCGAGGAGGCCTCAACTGATTCTCCAAAGCGGAAGGTCCTTAGCTTTGGCACTGAGGTCGAGAAACAATAGTACATTCATCCCTCGGGGTACAGTACTATCGTCAATCGAGGAGTGCCTCCACTGATTCTCTTCAAAAGGTAGGGGCCATCCTATGCGAGTTCCAAAGTGGGCCCTCGGGTGCGGATGGGTTTGCCACAGGATGTGGTCTGCCACTGTCACCACTAAAGAGGGATGTTTCCACTAAGGTCCTCGATGATCGGTCACCAGAGTCGACAGCTCTCTAGATCAACACCCTAACATGCGCAAGACACACACGTTAGAATGCGTCCCAAGATAGCCTCGTCTGGTTGTGAATTTCGTGAACACACAAATGTACCAAGCGGGCACGTAGATCCCACTACTTTCCACTCTAGTCCTAGGGTGTACTCAAGCCTGGGTATTGGGCTTATCTCTCAAAACCACCCAACCTGCAAAACAAAAACATCCAGCACAGAACAGCAGTATGACAGTAATAAAAATGAAATGCAATGCAGAAAATGCGGTAAAAATAAAATATAACAAACACAGCAAAGCAAACATAAAGACACCCAATGAGAACAAAGACAAGCAAGCGCTAGGATTGACTCACTTAGGGATGGACCAGCCTAGGTCAACCAGTTCCCCAGCAGAGTCGCCAGCTGTCGCTCCCAGGATTTTCATCCAGGTACAAATGCGAGAGTGGCGCGGAAAAAACAGAGTCGCCAGCCGTGTAAATTTATCCCAAGAGAGGGAAAACGAACACCGCATAAACCTGAGGAAGAGGGAAAGGAATGGTCATCGCAACCATAACCTGGGTTCGGGAGTCGGTTACGCGAGAGGAAGGTGCTAGCACCCCACGCGTCCATCGTACTCGATGGGATCCACGCTTGTTGTCTATTCTAAGGGTGAGTTATCCGTTCATCTAGGGTTGTGCTAAAACGGAAGGGGAAGACAAAGACAGACTCAGTAGGACGTCGACGTCCTAGGCCTACGTACCTCCCTTGTGCAATGGGGAATTCAGAGTCAACGTAGTTCGGACCAAGTTCTTTTTGTGTTTTTTATGAGCGACGTTAAGCTCGCGTCCGGCAGTTAGGGACGATGCCTGTTTGCGACTCAGACGGAAGGTAACGTGCCCTTTTTTAAAATAGCCTTTAGTTTGACGGTCCCGAGGGACAAAAAGGTTTGGATTTTGTTTGTGTTTTTTAGGACAGAAGTGACTTTAGTTAGTTCGTAATTTGCATTGCACCAAAGTCTAGGGCATAGGGGCGAATACTTAACGCATCTTCCCAAGACAGGACGCTCGCTAAGGACTCTAGAAAGATGAGAGGAAACCCCTCATTTCTCATTCCCCACGCTTAAGGCTCATGCGCAATACAATTTATCCTTATTAAGTATTTTCAAGAAGTTTTGAGATGAGAAGAGAAGACACGGAGGAAACTCTAAAGGGAAACTAAGAGTCCTAATGTTAGCATGCATGGGTGACCTACGGTTAGTGAGGTTTGACGACGACCTAAACCTAAAGAAAAGGAAAAGATGAGAGAAGGAAAGAGTAAGGGTGAATATGGACAACTATCCATACCCTTAAAGAACTTACCTCAGCCCCTGCATAAAAGGTTAGTGCAAACGGACATAAGAGACAATAAACCAAATGAAACCCGAACAATGGCATGAGATAGTGATCAAGTGACCTACAACAGTCCAAACATGAATTAAGAAGCCAAGAAAGCAATCCCAAACAATGGCACAAGTGCCTTTTCAAACAAATGATTAGGCATGGTCAAAGAAGTGCATATAAGAAGATCCCAAACAAAGGGCAATCTCATAATTAGTAAAACAACTTCTAAAATTGCCAAAATAAATATCAACATTGCTCAACCAAAGGCAAACAACATATAAAAAACTCCTACAAAAATTCAAGATGTTAGTCACTCAAACAATTATGCGAAGCTCAGATGAGAAGTAGGGTTCAATATGCAAAAGGAAAGGACTAAAACGCAATGTGAAATGATTTTAAAAATAAGGGAAAAATATTTTAATGCACTTCAGAATATTATCTAACAAATGCAAAAAGAATGGATTGAAAATGTTTTATGGATGCAGAGAAATAAAATAAACAATTTTAAGTATGCATGATATGAGTAATTCAAAAAGAAAATAAACAAATATTAATTTCAGATGCTAAAAATAAAATAAAATAATAAAATAAAATTTGTGAAAATTTTATAAAATTATAAAAAGTATGCATGAATTTTCTTGGAATTTTTAAATGCATATAACTATTTTTTAAAATTTAAAAATGAAGTGCAATAAATTAAATAAAATAAAAAAAATGAAATGCGCATGGGGGGTGTGAAAAGTAAATAAAACACGTTGAAAACGCTAGTGGGATGGAAATGAGGGGTGCAATTAGCAGGCCCAGACCAATCAAGAAGTCAGCGAAAAAAATAAAATAAAAAGGTACACGTGGGCTCCAGTCAACTGATTGACTCTCCACCAACCATACGATCAATCCTGCGTTCATTAATTAGTCAACATAATCTCAAAGTACACAAAACCAAAGGTCATGTTTAAAAGCCCACAACAACTATTATACGCGCACACACACGCAATTACTCAGCACACATATACCAGCCACGCACACGGCACATGCCATTTTTTATTTGTTGTCACAATGATAGCCATGTGATGGATCAGACGGCCAGGGTTAAGTCAACTAAAGGAAAACTAAACAAAAAGAAATAACATGATTGGTGGAACACGGTAACAATGGTGGGGTAATGTACACAAGATTAAATAAAATAAAACAAAAAAAAGCACGCGTGGCAATGTAATGGTCGTTGGATCAACAGAATGGATGGCCTTGATTTCATCTTCTTCGTTGGAACCCTCCCTTCGCCGGACCACCGCACCAGTCGCCGGATCCCTAGCTCCGGCCACCGTCCACAGCCACCTGCAACCTAAAACAACCCAGAAAATGCAAAGGCCTATACCATTTTGTCCAGAATTTCATGAGGGTCACGAATATGTCATCCAAAATCACAAACCATTAGTGCATAATAAAAAACAAAAAGAAAAAGGTTAGGGTTCCAAACTTTAAACACATGCTACAACCAATCCACACGTCCAAATTCAAAAGTAAACACATCAGAATAACCAGTGGACATCACACATCAATATACATATTTAAAAACTGAGTTTTGGGATCATGAAAATCATCACTAACCTGAGATGGTGCAACACGTATCCCCACCGTTAGCTTCAAAGGGTGATTGGTTCGTGCTCTAGAGATCGCCAGGGTTCTGTTGGTGAAAGAATTTCTTGAAAACTCCTTGTAGATTGAGGGAAACGAATGTGAGATGCTTTAGGGTTCAAGCTTGAATTCTCCACAAAGGCACGTGAAATCTTCACCTAACCAGTGCATGAATGAGTTTAAATACTCTAGGGTTTCTCACTGATAATGGTTTGGGCCTTGGAAATTCCTTTGTTAAAGAGTTTTGGATGATTTTAGAAGAATTACATTATGTGAGATACACCTCCTCCCATGCCTAGATTTCCAAATATTTTATGATGGATCACTTATTGATAAATTGCTAATCACACCTCAATTGAAATTGGGCCTTCAAACCATTTGATTCATGATTTTTAAATAATTTGGCAATTTTGAATAATGGAGAATAAATGATAAATACACCATGGATTCACTTGATTCAAAGGCCTAAAATAATCCTTGTGGAGTGTCCTTTGATGTTAGAACATGTCTTGAAGCAATGGAATTAATTATAGGTCCATATGTCCCAAAGTGCAAAAGTTGTGAAAATGGAACCCTTAAAACCACTTTGCCTTCTTTTGGTCATAACCTGAGTTTCACAAATGATATGGAGACCCACTAGTACTTGTTGGAAAGAGGAGAAAAAGATCTTCAACTTTCATGTTGGAGAAAATTCATTTGAAGCTTTTTTAATGATGAAAAGTCAAGTTGAATGCAGTGCAGGAATTTGCCCAAAAAGGAAACTTTCAAATTATAGGTTATTTCCATATTTAGTAACTTTTGCACCAACTCCTGATTCTTGATAAATGGCATGAAACTTGACTCTTGATGAACATATGAGGATGTGAGACCCTGAAAACCTTGGAGAGAACCTCAAAATTCCACAGTTGACTTCCCCTCTCACTGTTGACTTTTACCCAATTCACCTGATTTACAATCCATTGGCCAATTAAATCTCTCCTGAACCAAACTGATGGACAACCTCCCATCCATAGATACTTAGGGTCCCAAGGAATACCATAGAATCAAGTCTTGCCCAAAAAATCAGAAATAAACTGACTTTATAGCAAACCCTAGTTTTGGTACCCTCAGTCTAGGAGGAAATAACACAGTCTCCAAATCCAAATTCCTCTGAATATGATGTGTATCCTCTCCAACAAGGATAAGATATGCCATTTATCGATGATAAAAACCCAAGGAACTCTCCCATTGGAGCGATAAACCCCAGAATCTCAAAACCCTAATTTTTGCACTGGTTAGGAGAAAGTGATCCACTTGAACTCTCTTGCTTGACCCTTTGAAGAATATCTTTTCCTCTTGAAATTGCCTCAGGCACATTGACCCCATGCTAAGAACCAATGATATGCACACCTGATAATGCAAAAATGAAATGAAACATAAACCAGTTAGTACTAAAGTAAGGAGGGCAAATTTTGGGGTGCAACACCATACTCCAAGTACATAAATAGAAATACATCAAAGTGAAAAGATAACAATAGTAATACTAAGGATTAATCCTACTGGTGGATGATCCTTCTCCTCCATTGATTACCCTCATTATTTTGATGATACGCTCTTTTGTTTCCTCCTTTGCGAGAACCAATTCTCCTAACTCCTCCATCATCTTCTGCTTTGTCTTCGTAGGTGATTTATGGTAAGGACGTGGCTTCATCATTACACGAGCTATGTCACAAGACCATTGCAAGTGAGCCTCTGTGACGGGGCATTCAGCCTTCCATAATTGTCTGTTAATCTGACGCCAAGCGCATTCCAATCGCATCTTCATTTCGAAACCTCCTCTTTCATCATAAAACATCATCTGCATGTCTTCGTCCTCTGGAATTCCTTCCTTTAGATGACCCAACTGTCGACGTGCAAGGACAGGGTTGTAATTGATACAACTGTTTCTTCCCATGAGAGGCACGTTGGGGCAATCCCCACAGCTATGGATTATGATGATTCCTTCTTCGGTTGAATCATACCACTCGATGTCGGTGTGCTTCAACTCCATCAGCTTTTTGGACCAAATCTTACAGTCTTCGACCTCCCAGAAGGTCGGATTCTTCGGCAGATAGGAAACAAACCACTTGTAAAAGAGGGCCACGCAGCAAACAATTGGTCCACAGCCCTTTGTGTATTTGGTCTGTACGGAATAATAAACATCAGATAGCAGTGTTGGGACTGGATTGTTGACTGCAAAAAGCTGGATGGCTTGGGTATCCACGAAGTTCTTGGCATTCGGGAACAAAAATAATCCATATATCATCAGAGCTAGAGTTGATTCAAACAAAGCCTCACTTCCCCTATTTTTAAAGTACAAAGCCTTTTCCATCAAGAACTGGGTAGGCAATCCACGCTGCCCTCCCTTGTTGGTCAGGTTGGCCTGGATGTCAGATAGTCTGATTCTGGTTACTCTGGAGATGTCTCTGGCAGGAGGCATTTCCTCGATCCTAGAAAAGATAGGAGCTTCTCTGACTGGAATTCCTATCATGGCTGAGAACTCCTCCAAGGTTGGCACCAACTGGAATTCAGGGAAAACGAAACAGCGGTACGCCGAATGATACAGCTGGACCAAAACTTCAAGAGGCCCTACTGTTACTGGTGTCTTCATCAGTGGAATGATGCATCCATATCTGTCAGCGAAGGCTGACTGATCTTTAATCATCTCTCCTAGCCACAACAGACGCTCCACCTCCGGTAATTCGAAGAAGTAAGGCCAGACTCCCTTCCCTGTATTATCCATTTCTACAAAATCTGCAAAACAAGATTAGTAACTTGATAGCTTAGCAGGAATACAAAATGCAATGCAAATGATTTTAAGGAACTCAAGCAAGACAAATTTCAAAAAACAAGCCCCATTTCATTGCATATTGAGAAGAGTTTACAACTTGGAAAGTACATCAAAAAGACCCAAAATACAATAGGATGAGAATAGCAACAAAGCCTAGAGGAAAAAGAAATCCTGTCTAAGAGTGCCCCACTTCACGTCTTCTCTTCTGTCTCTTCAACTCTTGATTCTCGAAGATCAACTTATCAACAATCCCTTTCCAAGTGCCAGACGTTGGAGGGATGTTAACATACTCATGAGTGCTAGAAGTAGGCCTCATGCTGGAGAAAAATGAATTCTCCTGTGCCAGAGGTTCATCTATCACGCGTTTTTCCAGCCACTCGATTAAATCATCTTTCTCCTTCATTTTCTCCTTCATCTCATCTTGCTCAATGCAGACGGTATGATACTTCCATTCCCATGTGTCTCTCTCAAGCTTCATCCTGGCTAGCTTTTCATGATATTCTTCCATGCGCTCAATAGGAATAGCAGATGGAGATACAACAATTGGCTGCTGAAGTATTTTGGGAATATAGGGCATCTTGAGGTCATGGGCTCTAGATCGAACCCACTGAAGGTATGGTTCCAAAGACACACAGTTTCTTTTCCCCAATTCATCTTTAGTACTTTCGTGGAACTTATCCCAAGCACACCAAACTCCACTTTTGGTCTCATCAGTGGCTTCTTCGTTAAGATAAAAGAAATCGGACACATGGACACTCTTAGGTTTTTCCTTCATCGCAAATCCGAATTGGCGTATGGCAAGAATAGGAATGTAGTTAATCCCACCATGAATACCAAGAAGTGGTACATTAGGAAATGGTCGACAGCTATCAATGTATACATTCTTGTCATAAACCGGGTCATACCAGAAGATGTCGTTGTGGGTGAGAGAGATGATCCCTTGAGACCAACGAAGTTTGTCAGGATTGTCTCGGAATTCTGATGTTCGAGGCAGATGTGTGATGTACCACTGGTAAAGCAGAGGCGTACAACACAAAATAGTCCCTTTTCCTCGAAGAGTCCTGTGCTGGATAGAATGGAGAGTATCACCCAGTAACGTAGGCACAGGGTTTCTACTAATGAAGATCCTGATGGCATTGATGTCTACAAAGTCTTCTACATTAGCAAACAAGAACAAACCATAGACCAACAAAGAAAAAGTTGCTTCAAAGGCAGCAATACTGTTTGCGTTGAAAAATTGACAAGCTTTTTCATACAAGAACTTGGATGGTAGTCCCTTGATGCCATCCTTGGTGGTGATGTGGGGTTTGACCTCTGATGCGTCCAAGTGAATACACTCGCCAATCTCCTTTGGAGTAGGAATCTTCTCCTGACCGCTGAAAGGTCTCTGTTTCTTCACAGGTAAGCCGATCCAATGAGAGTATTCTTCCAAGGTTGGAACCAGTTGGTAATCTGGGAAAGTGAAACAATGATAGAGAGGATCATAAAATTGGACCAAGGTGTCAAGGATTCCTTCCTCCATTTTAGTTCCAAGAAGGCCAACCAATCTTCCATATCTTTTTCGGAAACGTTCATGTCCATTCACCAAGGTTGCTAACTTCTTCAGCTTCGCCAATTTGGGCTTTTTGAAATTGAACTTCTTAGTGTTTCTCTTCTCAATATCCATGATACCTATGTTTTTCAAAGGAAAATATGACTGAGCTTCTTAAAATAAAAAGATGGATGCAATGAGATGTATGCAATGCGCAAACACAGGCAAACACAAATATAAACACACATCACATAAGCCCTAGGTTTGAGGTCTCTTGAATGGAGCCATGGTCTACCCATCCCAACAAGGTGTGGACTATTGGTTCGTCATTTGTGGAACAAGGTTCTAAAAAGTTACCAGAGTCTACGTAAATCCTTCGGATATTATCGTCCCATGTAACTACTTACACGAGTTAATAATATTCTCAAGATAAACTCGTCTGAGTGTAGTATCGTGTGACAACCACTCGGGAGTGGCTCCCTCATAGTCACCGCACTACGTCCTAAAAGGCCAAGTGGGGTAAGGGTAACTACGGTCCTCAGAATCCCTGGCTCTCAATTGAAAAAGTAATATCAATGTGACTTCTCACATCAGACATCAACAATCCCAAAGGGCCTCATCTGAGTATGGTCATCATATGCCATAAGTTGTTAGTACTACTGCCAACAACCGACTATTGATTACACCACGATCCTATCATATTTGTGCACTCAAGTCCAGGTTAGGACTTATCTCACTCATAGATGCCATGTCAACCCAAAAAGATCAAGCAAGAACAAATATACAGATATATAAGCAAATATGACATACATGAGCATATACAAGTAAATAAGCAAACATGAATAACATAAAAGCAAGATAGGCTTAACCCTCTTAGGAAAGGACCAGCAATAGGTCTAACTTCCCTAGTGAAGTCGCCATTTCTGTTGCGGTGAAAATCGGATAACAAATTATTAATTAATTTGCATCATTTTTCTTTTACAACCGACTTTGATTTATCCAAAGGAAAGGTTCAAGATCGTTAAAAAAACCTAAAGGGAAGAGATCTAAGGTTCAGGGGTTGGTTACGCCTAGGGAAGGTGTTAGCACCCTAAACGTCCGTAGTACTCTACGGGAACCTCTTGTTACATGTTACCTTATGTTTCCTAAAGGTTCTATGCTAAAGGTTGAAACCCTAGGGGTTAGTATCTAAGTATACTCGATAAGGCATCGCACCTTACGCCTACGTATCCTCGGGAGTAGAATCAGAGTATGAGTAGTTCTACTTCTACTGAACTATTGACTATGGTCAATATTCAGAGGGGAAATGAGTACAAGCTCATTGTAGAGTTCAAGAAATCTCTAAATCTAGTTGTAATGGACCTATGTTATGTTTTAGTCAGTAGGGAAAAGTGATGATTCATTATGATGAATATCACTAAGAGTTTAGGAACTCTTTCCTAAAGCTAGTTGTAATTTCTATGGCTCTGATGAGGCCAAGAAATAAGGTTTCTCCTAAGAGGTTACCTAGGTTAAGGTGGGAGGTCATGACTTTAGGAGTCAACCAAGTTCATCTTCCTTTGGAATGGGGGAAAAGACAATTTTAAGATAGTAATAAAAGGCATAGAAGATAAAACATTGATATAAAATAATAAAATGGAAGCAACATATGCATAAGGATGGCAATATGTTTCATGATAAACAATGAATAGACGTGAGATGAGTATCAAAGAGGTCAAGTAGACAAAGACAAACCAAAGATATTAAACTTGAGAAATTATATCACACATGAAACAAATCATAAGTCAAGACATAGTCATGAATAAAAGATTAATCAAGATGATATTCAAAGTTGAATAATACCAATCACAAATTAAATCAACAACCATATGACAAGATAAATTAAAGATGAATTAAAAACAAACATTCAAAATATCAATAAGGTCATAAATAAAGGTTTAACAATTTAATCAAGATAAAGAGAGTGGAAACTTATATTAATAATAAATCAATTAAATAACTATAAGAAAATAAATTACTAAATAAAATAACTATTTTTAGAGTTTTAGTATAAAACTAAGATTTTCTAAAAGATAAATAAACTGTTTTTTGAATTTTAAATAGCTTTAAATAAAAGGAAATGATTTTAGCCAAAAAAAGAAAGGAAAATGCCACAAGTGTGGTTTGAACCCACGCCCTTGGATTCAGCAGCACAAAACCAAGACCAACTGGGCTGCGTGCGCATAATGAACATAAAGTACAAGCAAAGAATAAAATAACAAGGCAAAATGGAAAAATCAGAAAAAAAACAAAAGGGTTGATCCGCAGGATTGAACCCGGGCAAAGCATGTGAAAGGCGAAGGCGTGCTAGTGTGTGTGACCGTTGGGACGGCGTCTTCATCCAAACAATATACAACTTGCTGAATATATAAACTAATCATGCGCGTATAAACCCAAAAAAGCAAACACACAAAACCGCATAACAGTCAGCTTACGCATGGAAATATCAATGCCATCAATCATGCAGCAGACATTAATAAGAACGAACACAAACAGAAAATCATTCAATGAATCTTTTGGCAAAGGAAATACCAAGCAATACACGAACCGAGCATCCACAAAGTAATGAATCAGTCTTGAATATATGGTGCAACAGATTCAAATACAAGTATTGCACAAAGGTTTGGTAAGCACAATTAGAACACATACTCTTGAACCTATATCTAGTCTGCAGGTGTAAACAACAAGTAAAACACGCGGCATACCGACTGCCTAACTTCAGTAAGTTAGCAATTCAAATATGTTAACCTAATTGTGAGAAACAAGAAGCAATGGCAGGCCTAAGAAACATACTGAATGAGTGATAAAAGACTGATAGCAACAGGGTACAACACGCATCAGTAACAACACTTAATGCAGACGAACAAACAATGATATTAGAGCAGTTATACATTCCACAAGGCAAGGAGTATATAGGTTTAATGCAACTACTGCTAGCATACAATTCACAGGTCATGCTACATGGTGAATTTTAAACAAGCCAGCAGGCAACTTCAGGGTAAATGGCATACAAAATACAATAACAATTCATACATCTAAAATGCATATCAAAACAAAATTAAGCACAAGGCAAGTCTACATTCAGTCGTAATGGCAAGAAGCATAGTGGTAATTCATGTATCAAGTTAAATTAAGGTACTCAAACTTCATATAATGTCAAGGCAAGTCTGAAACATAACACTACAACAACAAAGGTTCAAACAGATTTGTTCATACATAGTGGCATCTAATTCAAATAGCAGTTAGGCATGAATATCAGACACACACACACAACTACACTCATTATGCTGTCATAAGGAAAAATCAATCATGTTTTCAAATGATAAAAAAACATCACGATGGATAGAGGTTCTTAAAGAATCATACACCTACATTCAAGACAAAATAGGACTTATCATGATAGTCATCATACAACTACAGACCAATTTCAAACATGGAAACATATACTGTCAAGCAAGCACTGAAGAGTGGGACCAAAAGGCATAAATCAACAGGTCAAGGATGCGTCAGTTGGCATGTACACAAGCAAAGGCACGGTCATAAGTTCATTCAAAACAGGCGTTAAGAAAGAGGACAAATGGTCTCAAAATCATTCACAAATAACTATCAGAGAGTAAGAAACAAAACTAAACACAGATTTGTGGCATGACAACCTAATCTCTAATTGTAGTGTAAGTGTGTAGAATATTGAGACACCAGACATGAACGATACTAAGGAAAAACAATCAAGATTAACATTCATCCTCTAAACACATAATGCCACAGAATCATTCCACAAAGGGGTAACATAAATCAATAGCTTCCAATTCATATAAACCAACCCTAATCATACTTTTAAACAACAATAGAGACGGTAAAGCATAACTGTTGTGAACCAGACTATCAAACTTTCAATTATCCATAAGCAAGGTTAAAACTAAACCAAGTATATAAGCATGCCCCTACATTGGTATAAAAGACAAACATGCCAAGAATCATTTGTCAACCTCAACCATCATTACAACAACAAACAAATAAGCTCAAATGTTCTACAACTTAAGGATACACCAGAATTTCAAGAGGGCGCAAAGGTTCATGAGTTTTGTCATATTACATTCAGGTACATACAACATGGAAATAGGTCAACAGAAACAAACATTAATCTTGACAGTTTATACCACAATGAGATTGTAGCCATTCCACGAACAGAATCAGAGACATTATGACTTAACAAAAAAGCAACATATGTATCATATCAATGGATAACATCATGAAATCAAACCATGAGCATGTGAACAGCATATTGAGGTATGTATTAGCCTGACCCACACATGTAGAACAACAGCAAGATGCATATGACCAGAAATGCGCAGCAGGGTATGATCAGTATAAGCACATATAGGGCAGAGATGGAATGACAACTTTAAACAAGATACAAAACCCACTTAAACACCTAGTTCCATATCACAATCATCCGAAAGACAGTCATGGATCCAATATACATTGATAAGTTATACAAGGTAGGAATATGAAATAAACAAATCAAAGCTTCATATTTTTAATCAGCATGATAAACCTCTACACAGTAAACACAAACAAACTCATAAGGGTCAAAACATATCAGTGACAAAACACATAGAGGTATTCATATTTTGACAGCATAACCACATCATGGCAGTGTAAACTCATACATGTTCAGGAGCAAGAAACAAATAGTAATAACATCCAAAGTAAACACAACATTCAAGCAATTCAAAGTATATGTTTATATGGCTAGCATAATCATGAGCAAGAAAACTAAATGAGCATGTGAAATAGAAAGGAAACAGAAATGTTACCAACTGAAGCTTTTGTGCCTATACCCTCTCAGCCACTCCACAAATTTTCACTCCACTAAGCTTGCTCGAATCTCAAATACTTTAGTGTTTTTGAGGAAATTTTTTGATGTTCAAGAACTGAAATTGAGCCTCCTTATATAGGAAAGGTGTTGGGTTGATGTGAATCCAAACCTCAAACTCTTAGAGTACTGAGCGCCAACGGATCTTTTGAATTTCAAATTTGGTCCAATTCTTGGAGATAATCGCGCTGTGCAAGTTTCAGATGTGCAGGGTCAACTCATCACTTCATGAATGGTTTCAGAGCTCTTCCATTGATGCTATTGAGAAGGGTATCAAATGGAGCAAAGATTGGAGTAGTGTGGACAGATTCGCAGATAGAAGCAGGTTGTATGCTGGAATTGGCAACTTCTCTGAATCACTTTTGATGAACCAAACAGAGGAAAACAAAAACGGGAAAGGTCTTGGAGGAATCAAAACAAGCTAACGCGCCAACGATAATGAAACGGTCTTAATGAGTTGGATTGGCAAATTGTGTTTGAATTTCATTCCTCGTCTCTCTGAAACGCGAAAACACGACAAAGGAAAAGGGGATGCTTTGGTTGTTTTGATTCTTTGTATGCCACACGCCACACTCTCATTGGTTGATGAAAGAGTTGAAAAGTCAAACACAACCAAGATCGATTCTTATTGGTCTGTGGCAATGAAATGAAATCCAAAATCGCAGCCTAAACTTTGGTCACGGTGGGCTTATGGACACATGTTGGGAATGTTTTCTTAATTGAATTAATAATATGATTGCTAATAATAATAATAAACTAATTAATAATCTAGATTTAAAATTTGTTAGAAAAAACTAAATGAATAATTAATCTAATTAATTAAAATTAACTTAAATTAAGATTAATTTAAATTAATAAAAATAAAATAACTTAAATATAAATGAAATAAAATAGGCCATATTTGAAATTAAACTAACATAAAAACAAATGAAAAGCTGAGATAATTATTAAATTAAAATATGGAGCAAGATAATAGAACAACAATTAGCAGAAAAATGAGGGTAAAATTTGGGGTGCAACAAACATATATAATATTACATCTAAAATTATTTTAAATCCCTAAAAAATACACTACCGGGAGGATCCTTACATTAGTGTATTTCATCAAAATACAGTAAGCAAAATTGATTGATAAATAAACTGCGTTTAATTTTGAATGAGATTATGGTTGTTAAGTGTAACAATTTATCCTTTCAAGTCTCCTTGGTTGAAGATTTCTGCGACAATAAGGCATCGATGAACCAAACGGTGGATAAAGAGGGGGATGAAGTGTATTCCTCATCAGAATTAGTTGATTCATCCGATAAAGGTGATAGTGATTGGGGTGATACCATCGAGGAGGAAGTGGTTGAGTCTAGCAACCCTACGCAACTAGCTGGTGATTTTGATGTTTCACTTGGTAAGGAAGTGTCAGATGTAGGGGGTGATGGGTCGGTTGACATATCTATAGTTGGGGATACTTTTGAGTTAGCAGATAAGGTTGGAGGGGCTGGTAACGTGTCAAATGAACCTGCGGTTGGGTTGGATAATTGTTGTTTTAACCCAACATTGGGAGTTATGCCAATGGTTGGGAACCATACATTGTTAGCTGATAAAGTGGATATAAGGGGTACGGAGGTAATTGATAAAGCTGAATTGTCTAATGAACTTCCTTTTCAAAAATGCAAGGACGTGGCAGTTAAGAGTAATAACATTATAAAGGGAGACTTTTTTAATGGTTTGGTGGTGGACCTGAATTGCTCATGAAGTATATGAAGAAATTGCTACACGAAGCAATTGGGCCGTCTAAATGGTTTAATTGGGCCGTCTAAATGGGCCAAAATAGGAAAAAGAAATTGCTACACGAAGTATATGATAGTGTTAAAATTCCTTTCTCCCCCTCTTATTACTCTTCCCTTCTCCATGCTACAGTAGATCTCCCAGTTATTCCCAGTTGTGTGCATACTTTGAGAAAGTCTAAACCCTCTCGCTCGGGAGTTAATCTTGATAGAGACGGGTCTAACTCGCTACTGTGTAATGAATCAATCAGAGATACTGATGTATTTAGAGGAAATAATAGATGTAAGAAGGCCTTAGAAAAGTTCCCTTTAAAGTCTTGAACACTTTGAAACAACTAGGGGTGGAGGGAGACGTCAAAGATGGTGCTTTCGTGAGCATTCTTAGGGAGTTGGACTACGAAGATTAAAAAGGTAAAAGAGGTACGAAGAAAGTATAAAGGGGTGGTTAATGAATATTGTGCCATTCAATGTTCGAGGGTGTTGTAGTTCTTTAAAAAGAAGGAGGATCTCTCATATTTTTAGTAAGGGCAAGGCAGATTTGTATTTACTTCAAGAAACCAAGTTGAGACATATTGATGATGGGGTAGTTCAAAGCATTTGGAGGTCGTCGGGTTATGATTGGTCGGCGTCAAATTCTGATGGGCAATCTGGTGGGATTCTTACAATCTGGAGAAAGGACCTGGCTTTCGCGTGTTCCACCTTCAAAGGGAAAAACTATTTGGGTATTCACTTTATCTGGAATAATATGAATATGTATGTTTTGAATGTTTAATCGGCGTGTGCAATATCTGAGAAAAGGAGACTTTGGTCGGAGTTGATTGACATTAAGAATCGGCTTCCTAGTGGGGGTTGGATTATAGTTGGAGATTTCAATGTTATAAAAGACAGAGAGGAGAGGAAGGGCAGGAGTAGTGTTAATTATGGTGAGATGCTGGAATTCAACTCTTTCATTGAGAACCTGAACCTGATTGATTTGCATGTGGTAGGAAGTAAATATACTTGGTTTAATTCTAATGGGCTTAGCCGTAGTAGATTGAACAGATTTCTGGTTAATGATGCTGTTATTGATAAATTGGATTTGAAGAATCATTGGGTGGGGGATCGGGACATCTCCGATCATCGTTCGCTTTGGTTGAAATCAAAGTCAGATAACTGGGGTCCGAAGCCGTTCCAGTTCTTTAACTGTTTGTTGGAGCATAAAGGTTTTATAGATTTTGTGAAAAAGTCTTGGAATTCAGTGTCTGTGTCTGGTTCTCCCAGTATGGTTTTATGGAATAAATTTAAAGTCCTCAAAAGTGACCTTAGGTGGTGGAATGTCCATGTTTTCGGATGGCTTGATTTGAAAATTGATGATAGCATTTCTATCTTAAATGAGTGAGAGTTGAATTTGGTTGATAAGGATAATAGCCAAGTTGCTGGTAATGTGAAGGAGAGGTTGGAGATCCAAGAAGATATTTGGAAAAGTCTCAAGCTTGAAGAGATGATGCTTAATAAGAAATTCAGAAGTAAGTGGGTGAGTGATGGTGATAATAATACGAGATATTTCCATGATTCTCTTAAAGCAAGGTATAGGGCCAACAATATTTCTGGTATTAAAGTGGGGAGTACATTGTTGGAGGACCCTGATTTAATAAAACAGGAGGCTAAGAATTTCTTTGAGAAGAAATTCAAAGATCAGAGTAGGTTAAAAACTCACTGCAATTTTGATAGTTTAGCTGCTCTTAGTCTGGAAGACAAGGTGTTCTTAGATTATGAATTTTCGCTGGGAGATGTTAAGGCTGCTGTCTTTGATAGTGAAGGCAACAAATGTCCAGGAAACGACGGATTTAACTTCAAATTCCTCAAATCTTGTTGGGATATTGTGGGAACTGATATTACCAACTGTGTTCAGGAATTCTTCTACACTGGAAAGTTGGATAAAGCGTTTGTTTCGTCTTTCCTCTCCCTTGTGCCTAAAGTGGATAGCCCGCAAAAGTTCGAAGACTTTAGACCAATCTGCTTAATTGGTTGTGTTCTTAAAATCATCTTTAAAATTCTTGCTAGAAGATTAAGTTCTGTGATAGGAAAGCTGATATCTCCTACTCAAATGGCTTTCATTCCAAGTCGTCAACTTTTGGATGGTGTACTTGTGGCTACTGAAACCATCGAGTCTGCAAGAAGAAAAAAGAAGAAATGCTTATTATTTAAGGTGGACTTTGTCCAAGCCTGTGACTGTGTGGACTGGAACTTTCTGGAATCAATGTTGATTAACATGGGCTTTGGTACCAATTGGTAGAAGTGGATCTGTGGTTCAGTGTTCAATAGTTATCTCTTGGTTTTAATTAACGGTAGTCCCTCTAAAGATTTCAAGGTGACAAGATGCTTAAAGAAAGGAGATCCCCTATCTCCTTTCTTGTTTGCGATTGTTGCTGAGGGATTGGCTTGCTTAGTGAGAAGAGCTTCATCCCTAAATATCCTGAACGATTTTAAATTCAGTAACGCCGTTTCAGTAAATATCCTTCAGTTTGCGGATGATACCCTTCTGTTTGGGGATGGTTCGATTTCGAACATTTGGGCTTTCAAGACTATTTTGCGTGGGTTCGAAGTTACCCCTGGTCTAAAGATTAATTATTCAAAGAGCTGTCTGTATGGTGTTGGTATAGATCCCGAGCTTTTGATTACTACAGAGAATTTCCTCCATTGCAAGTCAGGATCCTTGCCTTTTAAATTTCTTGGCCTTGGAGTTGGAGGCAATCATAGGAGAATATCTTTTTGGCAGCCGGTTGTGGATTGTATGAGGGCTAGATTATCCAACTGGATAGGGCGTAATTTATCTATTGGAGGGCGTGTTACCCTTATTAATACAGTGCTGGTGAACCTTCTGATCCATCATCTTTCCTTCTTTAAGGTCCTTAAAAAGGTCGTGAAAGACATCATAGCAATCCAAAGGAATTTCTTGTGGGCGGGTAACTCGAGTAGATGTTGTATTTCTTGGGCTAGTTGGAAATCGGTTTGTAAACCGAAAAGTTGCGGTGGCCTTGGTATAAATCATGTTGGTCTATTCAACAAAGCCCTCCTAGCTAAATGGTTGTGGAAGTTCAACAACGAAGGCAATGAAATTTGGCGCCCTATTCTCACTAGTAGGTTTGGTAATTTGAGCCGTAAAGTTCAGTTATTTAATGTAATTAGAAATATTCATTCTGATTCTTCATGGTTGAAGGATATTCTGTCTGTTTCTAAACCTGTTCCTCAGGCTTCTTTCAATGATTTCATAAATGTTGTTGTGGGCAATGGTAAGGGGGTGTTGTTCTGGCATTCTGTGTGGTGTGGTAATAGGCCTTTAAAGGACTTTTTTCCTAACCTGTTCCAGATTTGCAGCATTAAGTCCTGCAATGTTTCAGATATGGCTGAGTGGGTGGAAGAGAAGTGGACCTGGAATTTTCCTGATTTCGTTCCTAATAGTTCTCACCAGATAAACTATGATTTAGATGAGCTGTTTCATGTTGTTGAGCCTGTTCATTTGCAGCCCACTGTCCAGGATAAATGGCATTGGAGGTTAGACTTAAGTAATGGTTTCTCTGTAAAGTCCTTCTACGAAAGCATTTCCTCTTATGGAGCCTTGGTTTTGGAAGATGATAATTCAATACGCGTTATGGAAATTATTTGGAAGACGAATATTCCTATGAAAGTCAAAGTTTTTGCTTGGAGGTTAGTTATCGATAGGCTGCCAACCCATTTGAATTTGGTAGCGAGAGGTATTTTAGATAATCCCCACTATAAGGTTTGTATGTTTTGCTTCAGGACTAATGAGGACTCTTCTCACCTTTTCTTTAACTGTCATAAATCTGTTTCAGTGTGGAATCTGGTGTATGATTGGGTGGGCATTGATCGGATCACGGAGTCGGACTGCTGTTCCCACGCTTTGGCCTGGCTGCATCGGATAAAAGGTAGATGTAAGGAGAAATTAATTAATTCTATTTGGTTTATTTCGTGTTGGACTATTTGGAGATTTATGAATAATATCATGTTTAAAGACGAAGTCTGTAATGTCGATTCCATTATTAACGCAATTGTAGTGTCTTCTTGGAATTGGTTGGTTTTTGGCATGCGTAACAGGCGGAGTTGTAGCCTTTATGATTGGACCAAATTTTCCTTTGATTTTTTGTAATAGGGTTGGTTTGTTGGGGTATTTTGGGTGTTTCTCGTATTTTCGGTTGTATCTCCTGTACTTTGGTTTGAGATTTCCTAATCCCTGTTTATGGAATTTTGCTTATAAAAAAAAACTTACATATGACAAGAACGCCACATAAGTTGTTAGTGATAACTTTGATTTTAATGTTTGGTTCGTATTACACAATTCAGTAAGTCTCCACTAATGTATTTCATCAAAATACAGTAAACAAAATAGGTTGATACAATGGCTTTATAACGGTGGATTACATAACTTTTACATTTAAAATATTAAATTAATAGATCATACTTTAATAAAATTGATTAACTTACCACTCATATGAGTAATTATTTTTTGTAGAAGAATACATTTGCAAATAGGAAATTGAAGAATACATAAGTTAATCAGTAGCCCGTTACGAAATTGAAGATCTACATATAACAACATCCAAAGCAAGAGCAAAGTAAAACATGGATAAGAACCAAATTATAAAGCATGATAGTAGAAACAAACTGTTCTAATGGCCTTAAAATGTGAACCAAAACAAGACCACGCACCATAGAAACTGCACTAATTCCTCATATGAACTATGACCTAACAAAACTCATTTAAGGAAAACAACGTAATTCATTAAAGTGAGAGAGACAAACATAACCAGACCCTAGATCTAGATATCAGACCCAAAACAGTATAACAAGAAGGAAATTTTTGTTGCATAGTTGATCGTCAAGGCTTGATCAGATCCTGGGGTGGGCCACCAAGAACGTCTGTGATGCTGGGCGTGAAATGAGGAGGAGGGGTGTACCTGCAAGGCACTCTGACGCTCAAGTGAGAAAGGGTCAGAGAAAAAGGGGCAAGTACAAAGTATGAGTTTTTAGGGTGATTATTTGATACCTGACCCTCTAAAGCGAGAGGGTTTATATAGTACCCCCAGCGCGTGGCCAACGGTCCTATTTTCGGGACGAAATAACTGTTTTCTCGAAGAATGGGTAACTGCCCAAAACTAGCCGTTATGTCGGGCAGGGTGCCCAAAATTAGTCGTTATGTCGAGTATAGGCATAGTTTCGGGCACATGCCCTTAGCTGTTCGGGGACAGAAGGAGCCGTGCGGAACGGGCAGTGGTTCCGGGGAGGAGTGATACACTCCTTGCCCGGTTGGAGGGGCCGAAAGGTAAATTTTGCCCCTTTGTGGATTGGACTTAGTCAATTGGCCGTTCTGGGAGCAGAAATGGAATGGGCCATGCCTAGTCATTGGTCCAGTCTAGAACAGGAGCCCCCCAAGTCGTTGCTCCCGAGCATGGGAGTGATGACTTAAGGACAGCCCGTGATTTCGGGAAACTAGCGTGGAGCCGTCATTTGGTGATGGAGGGAGTTATCTCTTGGTGCCCGTGACCCTTGGTGTTCATGAGATCCATGTCCGTGTCTGGATTGCCCGTCATACGGGGAGACCAACGGTTAGGAGGAATTGAAACGTTAGGGTGCCACGTGTGCCTCGAGCCTTGTGCTGCAGTTACTAGGCAATGATGGCTAGCGGATAGCCATTATGACCTATGAGGGCGTGCCACCGCACGTGCTCCTCAGTATAAAAGGGGAGAGACTCAGGCCATTTGGAACTTTCGCTTCTCTCTCTTCTTTGTCTTCCTCAGAGCATTTGCCCGCCACCGCCACTTGTTGTTCCGACCACCGTCACCAGTTCCGAGCAACCGTTTTACAACTTTCTAACCAAGGAAGTCCACTGATCTTGTGTTTCTTAGCCTCTTTTATGGTCGTTTGTAGATTGCATGTGGCTAGGTTTAGGGTTAGAAGACGAATTGTCACTTTTCCTGGTGGCTGTTGGTGGTGGACGGTGGCTAAACCGTCTTCTACTGCCGACGAGGCAGTTGGAGCCCCTTAGATATCTCGCGAGTAGGGCGGTTTCTGGCGTCATCGCGATGATGATGCATGTGTAACCGTCGCAGTTACTCAGATTCCGGTGCTTCAATGAAGTTTCCGGCGAACGTTTGCAGTTTCCAGTGAAGCTTTGCAGTTTCTGATGAAGCTTTGCAATTTTTGGTACCGGAGTGGGGAGTGGCTCGAGGAGGTTCCTCGTACCGGAGTGGTTTGTCCCGAGCATCTCCGCGTGGGGGACTCTTGAGTTTTTTTTGTTTGATGTTAGGGCTTAGGCCGAGGACGTCGTCCTCAGCTCTTTGCGCGCCCTTTCACTTGACTAGCAGTGGAAGGGTGGATTTGATTTTTCGTCGAATTCACTTTTTCTCTGCTTTTTAGGTGATTGACATGGCGACAAGGTCTGACGAGGATATCGTAATAGACTCGTCCTAGGAGAGCTCCTCGGAGAGCAGCAGTACGGAGGCCTCAACTGTCCCCAGTGAAGTCGGGGAGGAGGAGGTTGCTGAAGATTCAACGGAGGAGTGGTCAGTGGCAGAGCCTGCCGAACACGTATCTACTTTTGCGACATATTTGTGGGATGTCTTCACGGTCGTTGGGCCAGAGGGGGAGTGGAAGGTGCACTTCCCCTCCGAGGATGATAGGGTCTGCGACGACTTCGGGGAGCGTTTTTCCATGTACAAATACGCGTTCAAAGAGCTGGGATTGAGACTGCCCTTCACCGATTTTCAGTGGTCAGTCTTCGTGCACTTGGACCTGGCTCCCTCGCAGCTGCATCCCAACTCGCTGGCGTTTATCCCTGCCTTCGAGTTAACGTGCAAGTATTTGAGGATAGGGGCTACTCTCCCTTTTTTTTCCATTTTCTTTCATCTTCAGCGGCAGTTGACGGGGAGGAGGTATGGCTGGGTTTCGTTGAAATAGCCCCGCAAGCTGTTCAAGCTCTTTTTAGAATCAATTCGGACGTTCAAGGAAAGGTTCTACATTATAGAGCCTGTGTCGGAGAGGGCCCAGGATAACACGTATGTCTGGGAGATTTCTCTTGATGAGGAGGGTAATGATATGCGCGATGAGAATGGGAAGCTGATCGGGGATAGAGAATTTAAGTTCCCATTTCACTAGGGTCTCGGCCATTTCCTCAAGGAGCCCAATGAATATGTCGCTCAGCCGCACATGCTAGACGGGCAGGATACCGTTGGTTATGAGACACTGGTGAAGTATGTTAACTCTTTTCGGCTCGCTGAATGCTGGACAAAGAAGGGGTCCCCGATCTTCGAGGAGACTGGTAGCCAGAGGGTGCAGTATCGTTTCATTACCACCAAGACGCTTTTGGAGTGCAAGACTCCCGCGGAAGTTCATAAGCTGCTTGGTAGTTTTGTCATTCTAACTTGCCCGGATTACGTTTTCTTCCTCTTCTAACATGTTTGTTTTGTTTTTGCAGGTGAGATGCCTTCCGCTCATGAAAGAATGGTAAAGAATGCTATCGCGATGAACAAGCCCGACGCGGCTGCTCCTAAGACTCGATTCGCCCAACGTACTCCTACTCCTCCTCCACCTACCGCAGGGACCTCCTCGCCTACTCCTCTCCAGGGGTCTCCCTTGCCTCTGGCCTCACGGTCAATGCGGTTCAGGGCCACTAAAGGGGTAGATCTCACCCGGGCGCCAGAAAAGGGGAAGTTCGAACTCCCTCAATGTATTCTTGACAGACGGTTCTTCGAGGGGACGTCGTTAGTCGTGCCGCGAGCAGAGTCTCTCCAGCTGGAGGGCATGGATCACCCGAGCAAGAGGGCGCTGGTGGCGCAAGATGCCTCTGCATTGGTCAAAGTTTTGGAGATGGCGGCCATCTATGCTGAAGGGGACTCTGCAACTGAGTCTGAACTCAGAGCCGCCCGGGCTACCATGGCATCTCTTGAAGAGATGGCGAGGAAACCCAAGGAGGAGGCTAAGAGTGCTGATGATGCCCGAAAGAAGGCGGATGAGGAGGTGACCGGGCTAAAGGGGGAGAACTCTACGCTGGCCACAGAGAAGAAGGCAGCTGAGGAGCTGGTCGAGCAGCTGAGGTTGGCAAGCGCTCCGGGCGAGGATGAACCTGAGGATGTCCGGGAAATGAAGACTAGGGCCGAGCTGGTTGCTCGTCTGCTGAAAGCCGAGGATGAAAACATTGTCATTGGGGACGAGTCTTTTAAGAATGTCGTGGCCCAACTGTGGGTGGTCAACCCCGGGGTTGAGTTCTCCACCGAGGGTACCCAATACTTGGCTCATGTCGAGGATGGCAGGATAGTCCGTCCGAACTCCCTCCTTGGTGGTGACGATCATGCCGAAGTATTGATCTAGAAGACCCAGGGGCCTCAGCCCAACCTCGAGCAGCCTGAGCGGATGGAGGAGTGATGGTGTTTTTTATTATTGTTGTAATTTGTCTGGCCTGCGTGCCGTGTATCTTTGTAACTTATCTTGAATGGGGGCGTGGCCTCTGGTTTATGTAACAAGCACAATTGTGGTCCTTGCGGCCACTTATTACTTTTAATTGTGTTTGGTCCTTGCGGCCGGTTTTATGATTTGCATGGCTTTATCCATTATAAATTCTGCTAAGTGTTGTATTTTTGCTCGATATGCGTGTATGCCCGTAATAGGGATTACTTTGATTTGCTTTAGGTTTCAGGGGACTGCTCGTTGTAGATGTGTTCGGCAATGAGGGGTAATGGTCAAACGGCCAAGGAATGTCCAGGGGAGAGAGCGGAGCTCAGGTCGCGTTTGAGGCCTGAGTTCGCGGCGTGAACCTCCCATCGCGAGCTGGGTGTTCTTCCTGTCGTGGTACTCTAACGATGGCGGTGCTCGATTGAGGGACCGCTGTCGAGCAGGGACCTGGCTCGTTCCTGAGCGGGGTTTTGCTTTACTGGCATGCGACACTTGTACCTAGGCGCGCATCGTGGTCGGTATGCGATGCTCGTCGTTGTGACGGATCAAACCGATAGTTAAGGCCTTAGCTGTAGTATTGCTTTAGCTTTTTCGGCGTTCTATGATCGAGCAAGTTCTTCCCTGTTGAGGTGTTCTAGGTAATAGGCCCCATTCTCCGTTTTTGCCCGGACACGAGAGGGTCCTTCCCAGTTAGCGGCTAGTTTTCCTTCGCGAGAGTCTTTATGGTTTCTTCTTAGGACAAGGCTGCTCACGTTGATGGTAATTTTTTGTTTTAACGAGGCTTCGCGGAGGGCTACTCTTGATCGGACTTCCTGGACGAGGTCGAGTTCCTCCCTTAGTGCTTCGCCGTCCGTCTCCTCATCTAGGGGCGATTCAGTTCGCCTGGAGGGTATGTGAACTTCAATGGGAAGTACGGCTTCGGTCCCGTAGGCCAGGTGAATGGGTGTTTCCCTGGTTGAAGAGTGTGGAGTTGTGCGGTATGCCCATAAGACGCTGTGCAGCTCCTCGACCCAAGATTTCTTCATTTCGTCCAGCCTTCGCTTGAAGCCTCGAAGTATGACTCGGTTTGCCTCTTCGGCTTGCCCGTTTGTCTGGGGATGTTCGACGGATGCAAAGTGTTGCTTCGTGCCCAGCTGGGAGACGAAGTCCTGAAACTTTCTATCTGTGAACTGTGTCCCATTGTTTGTGAGTATCGTCTGGGGGATGCCAAAGCGTGTGAGGATGTTTCATTTGTAGAAACTTAGTATGTTAAGGGCAGTTATCTTGGCTAGAGCCTCTATTTATATCCATTTTGTGAAGTAGTCCACGCCTATTATTAAGTATTTGTTCTGGTTCGATCCTACTACGAATGGTCCCAGGATGTCCATGCCCCACCAGGCAAATGGCCAAGGGGAGGACATAGCCTTGAGCTTGTTAGGTGGAGCTAGGTGCATGTACCCGTGTCGTTGGCATTTATCGCATTTCTTCACGTGCTCCTTAGCATCTTGCTGCATGGTTGGCCAGTAGTACCATGCTCGGAGGGCCTTTCGGGCAAGGGACCTCCCTCCAAGATGTTGGGCGTTGATTCCTTCGTGAATTTCGCGTAAAATATGGGCGACCAATTATTCCTCGACACACTTGAGTAGCGGGATGGAGAACCCTCGCCTGTAGAGTTTATCTTCGACCAGGACGTAGGAGCAAGCTCTTCGCCTAACTACGGTGGCCTCTTTGGGGTCAGACCGAAGTTCATCTTTAGCGAGATAGTTGTAAACGGGGGTCATCCAGCAGTTGCTGTCGCCGATCATCTGCACGTCAACCATCGGGGAAGTTTTTCGATACTGGGTCGAGGAAGTACCTCCTGTATGACGGACTTGTTTCCACCTTTCTTCTACGTGCTTGCCAGTTTGGACAAAACGTCTACCCTGACATTGTGTTCGCGGGGAACATGCTTCACCTCTACCACTGCGAACTTCGTCATCTTCTTCTTGACTAGGGCTAAGTATTCAGACATATTTTTGTTTTTGGCTTGATATTCTCCTCGAACTTGGAGGGCTACTAGTTGCGAATTCGTGCAGATGACGACCTCTTCCACGCCGAGATCTTTGGCCAGGCGTAAACCAGCGAGGAAGGCTTCGTACCCGGCCTGGTTATTAGATTTGGGGAAGGACAGGGTGAGTGATACTTCAACGATGATTCCCCCGTCGCTCTCCAGTATGATGCCTGCCCCGCTTCCCGCCGAACTAGAGGCCCCCATCCACGAAAATGGTCCATTTACGTGCTCCGCAGGCGGGGGAGTCTGCGAACGTCATTTCTGCGACGAAGTCAGCCAGAGCTTGGGCTTTGAGGACTTTTCTGCTCTCATACTGGATGTCAAATTCGGATACCTCTAGCGACCATTTGAGAATTCTTCCGGCCATGTCTGGTCGTCCCAGCAGCTGTTTTACGGGTTGAGCTGTCCGAACCACGATTGTGTGGGCTAAAAAGTAGTGTCTCACTCTTCTGGCTGTGTTGATGAGGGCCAGTGCCACTTTTTCTATCTGCTGGTACCTCAGCTCTGGTCCCTGCAGTGCTTTGCTCGTGAAATATATGGGCTTCTGCCCGTCAGGTGTCTCGCGGATAAGAGCGGCGCTCACTGCCTTGGTTGCTACGACAAGATACAGGTATAGAGTCTCACCGTTGTCCGGACGAGAAAGGACTGGCGGCTCTGAGAGTTCTCGTTTCAGATGAAGGAGAGCCTGGTCACATTCCCGGTCCATTCAAACGCTGCCTCCTTGCGGAGGAGTTTGAAGAATGGTAGGGCGTGCTGGGCAGATTTGTCCACGAAACGGGATAATGATGCAAGCATCCCGTTGATGGACTGGATGGATTTCTTTGACTTGGGCGTTGGAAACTTGGAGAATGCCCGACACTTGTCGGGGTTGGCTTCGATTCCCCATTCTGTTATGTAGAAATTGAGGAATATACCTGCCCGGACACCGAACGTGCACTTCTCCGGGTTGAAACACATCTTGTACTTCCTGGTCTGTTCGAAGACCTTCCTCAGATGGGCAGTATAATCGGTTTCCTCATGGGATTTAATGATCGTGTCATCCATAAAGACTTCGAGCATGTCGCCTATCTCTCCCCGGAAGACCTTGTTCATCATCCTTTGATAGGTTGCGACGGCGTTCTTCAGGCCAAAAGGCATTACGTTGTAGTAATAGTTTCCCGATTCGGTCATGAAGGCCATGTATTTTTTATCGCTCATTGCCATTGGTATTTGATTATAGCCCGAGTAGGCGGCCATGAATGATAAAAGTTTAAAATCGGCAGAGTTATCAACAAGTTTATCAATATTGGGGAGGGGGTAGGCATCCTTCGGGCATGCCTTGTTAAGATCGGTATAGTCAATACACATTCGCCATTTTCCATTATATTTTTTCACAAGTACAACGTTGGACAGCCAAGTGGTGTACTTGGCTTCCGAGATAAATTTGGCCTCAAGGAGGTCCTTTACATCTTTTTCTGCAGCCTCCGTTTTCTTCGGAGACTACTTTCTCCTACGTTGTGCTACTACTTTGACGGCTGGGTCAATCGTGACCTGATGGCAAACGACGAATGGGTCCAAGCCGGGCATCTCGGCGGCACTCCAGGCGAACAGATTGGCGTTCTCACAGAGGCAGGCTTTGAGTTGCTTCCTTGTGATGTCGGGGAGATACGCTCCAATCTTTACTCCCCGCTGGGGGTCGTCGCCGAACAAGACGAGCTCGAAGTCGCCATCCGGGATGGGACGTGTCAGATGGGAGTTATTGCTGGTCGATGCAGATGAGCTGCTCGAGGCTACATGGTCCTCCTTCTGGCCCTCTTCAGGGAAGCGGCTGTCGAGGTCAATGGCGTCGACCTGAGGTAGCGGCTTGGCTTCCTCGGAGCTGCTAGGCAAGGCTGGCCTGTTAGATACCTTTGGCTTGGACGCGATGGCGTTGAGTCCCTTCGTGGCCGCTTCGAAGCATCGTCGTGCGGCTTCGATGTCGCCGTGGAGGGTGGTGACCATCCCCTTTGAAGTGTAGTACTTCATCTTGAGATGGACGGTTGAAGGCACAGCTACCAACTCGACCAAGGTTGGTCTTCCGAAGATGCACTGGTACAGAGACGGGCAATCGATTACCAGAAATTGTACCTTAACGGATCTGGCCGTCTCCGCTAATCCAAAAGTTACGATCTGTTCGACGTATCCCCAAGGTTTGGTCACTGACCCATTGAATCCTTGCAAGTAAGAACCCACATAGGGAGTGAGGTGTGATTCGTCCAACTGAAGCATTAAAAACAACTAGGAGTACATAATGTCGAACGAGCTGCCCTGGTCGACAAGAATCCTGCGAACGTCGAAGTTCGCCATACAAGCTTTGACGAGTAGGGGAATGCTCGAGTTTGGAGATCCCCCGAGGAGTTCTTCCCTGTAGAAGGAGATGGGGATGGAGCCCTTTTGGGCTCGGTCGAGCGTGGTTACTTTGCTGGAGCTCGTACTGATTAGGTGCTCGAATTTCCTTTTTACGGAGCCTACCGTGACTTTATTGAAGCCTCCGCCCGAGATGACCATGGCGGAGAGGAACGTTTCCCACGGGCTGTGGGCCGCGAAGTAGGCAGGAGCGCTGAGCTCATCTGGGACGTAAAAGTCTTCTGGCCGCGATACGGACATGGCGACCTGGAGGTTGGCCTCTTCTGAGGAAGGCACCTCTTCCTCTACCTTCTTGGACTCTTGGGCGTCTTGTCGGGGAGCGTCTTTCTTTTTTGTGAACTGCTTCAGGTGGCCATCCCTGATCAGTATTTCGATAGCATCCTTCAAATGGATGTAATCTTCAGTGGTGTGGCCGTGACTCTTATGGAAACGACATAACTTTGACTTGTCGGCGTTGGGCTTGGTCGGTATTTGTTTGGGGAAGCGGGCCCCTGCTTGTTTGAATTCCGAATTCGCGCATTCGGACAGTATCTTCTCCTTGGAGACAGTCAGGAGGTGTAGTCGTGGAATCGTCCGGAGAGTCCCTTGCTGTCACGGGAATCTCGAGGGCGGTTTTCGCGCTTCCTTCCTCCTCGACGAGACTTCGAGGGCTCTTTTCCTCTGGAGGCCCGAGCGTTCTCCTGGTGGCGGGAGGCTCGGGCGGAGTTGTCCGCTTCTTTTTTCTCGTATTGAATGTACAACTGCGCCTTGAGGAGGAAGGCGTCCAGGTTCATCGGAGGTGCGAGGCCGACAACTTTGGAAAACTCTGAGCCTGGGCGGAGTCCCTGTTAGAGCAGAAATTTTTTCATATCGTCCTTTGTAGGGACCTGCACTACTTCTTTGTTAAATCTCTCGTTGTATGCCCGGAGAGGCTCGTCTTTCCCTTGGATTATGGCCCCAAGGGAGGCTTCAGTCTTGGGGTGGCGGTGCGATGCTGTGAAATGCCAGGAGAACATTCTACCCAGCTGCTTCCACGAAGTGATAGACTCTCCGGACAGCTGCTTGTACCAAGTCATTGCACCTTTTCGGAGCTTGGTCGAAAATAGACGGCACTTGATGGCGCCCCGGACGCCACAGTAATACAAAAACGCATCGATGTTCTCGATGTGCTCGTTGGGAAAGTCGCACCATCGTATGTGCCTAGTGCTAGGGGACTTCTCCAGGCCGTTGGGGAGGCGTGTTGCCAAGATTTATTGGGATAATGGGCCGTGAGGCTCATCATCGCTGCTGGAACTAGTTAGAGATGGGGACCGGACGACTCGCTCGTGGCGACGACTTCTTCGGGAGGAAGGTGTACGGGCCCTGCCCTTTGACCTAACCGAGGGTGACTGTTTGTCCCTCCGGGTTCTCTTATGATCGGGAGAGCTCTGGTTTCTCGGGGAAACATGGTCGCGTTTCCAGGCAGAATGAGATTCTGGCTCTTGGCGCAGCCTTCAGTCGACTTCTCGCTGGGCTTGCAGGCTCTTGGATCGTCGATGGCTTTTCCTCGGAGGGTGGATCTTGGACGAGCAGATTCCTCTAATGCCCCGATCCTTTCATTCTACTGAAGGATCAGGAGGTTGGTTTTATTGATCGCCTAAAGAAAGGCCACCACGGACGAATCGGCATTGGGTGGAGTAGGAACGGGCTAGATGGCCAGCGAGGGCTGACAGTTATCGCGGTCAGCAAGAGTAGGGGAAGGAGAGGTTGTGGCCCCATCTCTCAGAAAAAGGGGTTCCCCGAGGAGGGATAAAGGATCGTCAATGTCAGTCTTGTTGACAGGGAGGACAGCTGACTGGAGAGCACCTTTGATGTGATCTTGAGCGGCCATGATGATAATCTTGGACGAGAGTGTTTTGGTCTTAGTATAGGGGGTGGATGTTAAGACGGGGAGAACAAATTTCCCACAGACAGCACCACTGATCGTGAAGGCTTGATCAGATCCTGGGGTGGGCCACCAAGAACGTATGTGATGCTGGGCGTGAGATGAGGAGGCGGGGGTGTACCTACAAGGCACTCCGACGCTCAAGTGAGAAAGGGTTAGAGAAAAAAGGACAAGTACAAAATATGAGTTTTTAGGGTGATTATTGGATACCTGACCCTCTCAAGCGAGAGGGTTTATATAGTACCCCCAGCGCGTGGCCAACGGTCCTATTTTCGGGACGAAATAACTGTTTTCCCGAAGAATAGGTAACTGTCCAAAACTAGCCGTTATGTCGGGCAGGGTTCCCAAAACTAGCCGTTATGTCAGGCATAGGCATAGTTTCGGGCACATGCCCTTAGTTGTTCGGGGACAGAAGGAGCCATGCGGAACGGGCAGTGGTTCCGGGGAGGAGTGATACAGTCCTTGCCCAGTTGGAGGGGAAGAAAGGTAACTTTTACCCCTTTGTGGATTGGACGTAGGTAATTGGGCCGTTCTGGGAGCAGAAGTGGATTGGGCCATGCCTAACCATTGGTCCAGTCCAGAACAATAGTTAAACAGAAACATCTCGAAATTGAGATCTATAAGCTCCAGTTAACAATGTAAGGTGACTCAACACCTAGAATTTTTTCTCGTTGTTGATAACCATAATACTATGATTTTGATCCACACTGAAACGATTCACAGTACAATAAGATCATAGTAAAAACCTCACCACAATGGACACCTTCAAGAATAGTTTATCTTTTGGCTGAACATCTTTTTTAATTTACTAAAATGAAGGAAGGAAAAATTTTGCGTGCTGACTCAGTCCAATACCTCATATAACTACGGTTATTTACACTTATACCAATTATTTGAAAAACGGTTACTTAAAAATGTCGTTGGTATATGTCAATTTTCTTATAGTGGAAAAAGATGATGGAGTGAAAGGCAACATGTGGGAAAGCATCTCCCAATAAATTAGGGCTTTTCTTATTTTAATCCTTTTTTAATTTGCAACAAAATGTAAACAAATAAAAAACAATGTAAAAAAAATAAACTACTAATGTAATTCTCTTTTTTCTATTTTATGCTATTTCTTTTTATACTTTTGCAAAATATGTGAATGCATTATAAGAAAAATGTTATAGTATGTGTCGCGGTGAAGAATTGGAAACCAAACTATGAATTAGTTAGATTTACAAAACTAGATGTCACCACCAAACTTTTATTTTTCTAAAGGAAGGGGAAAAAATCGAATAAACCCACAATAAACATGCAAAGCATGAAGCAAGGCTAAAAGCTAAGTAATGAAGGAATCTAAGGTATGAGGTTGGTTATTTTAAGGGAAGGTACTAGCACCCTAAGCATCTATAGTATCCTATAGGAACCCACTAGTACAAAAGGTTAATTTACACCCGTTTTTTATTAAATTTACACCCATTTAAATTTAATAAAAAACGGGTGTATATTCCTCAGGTGAGAAATGTCTAACGCATTTACACCCGTTTAAAAACGGGTGTAAATACATGCTATGTTACACCATTTTTTAATAAAAATCGGGTGTAAATACAATCTTAGTTACACCCTATTTTAATAAAAATCAGGTGTAAATACGTTCTTAATTACATCCTATTTTATTAAAAATTGAGTGTAAATAAGCTCTTAGTTACACCCTATTTTAATAAAAATCGGGTGTAAATACGTTCTTAGTTACACCCTATTTTAATAAAAATCGGGTGTAAATATGTTCTTAGTTACACCATATTTTAATAAAAATTGGGTGTAAATACATGCTAATTTACACCCTTTTTAAATATAATTTACACCTTTTACACCCTGTTTTATTATATTATATTTAATTCCATTTACACCCTATTTCATATGATACATTTACACCCCATTTCATATACACATTAAAAAACTAAAACATGAAGAAAAAATAGACCACTAGCAACATATTACAAACACAATGATGAATTGCTTAATATGTAAAGTTTCGAAGGAGTATCATTACAAAACTATCCAAAAAAATGTATTATTTCACATAGTACTTGTTCGCTGTGTTGGGACCAATACAGACGTACGTATATAGAGTTCAAAAATCAAAATGTCAAGAATCATGCTCTAGACTTCAATTAGAAATCAAAAATATTATTATGTACTGTTGTATATGTTTTGAATCAAACAAACAACTCCATGAGACTACTTGTCTTTCCAGCTTCCTTGATCTGGGCGTAGATTGTGATATAGCTTTCTCTTGCTCAGTAAGTGCATGACAGAAATGACATCTATGGCCATAGGGACAAACAACCCCAGCAAGGACCATCCTACATACCTCATTTTTGTAGTGTGGATGGCGGATCACCGGACGAAGCTCCCCAATACCATGAGTGGATTGACAGTGATCACTATAAAGGCATGCTCCAGTTTCCTACCATTTGTTCCGCAAATTATTATCATGGACAATTATTATAGACAATTATTAACCATGATGTAAAAAAATTTAGTATTCCTGGTTGTCTGTATATGTCACTCATGTACCTACCTTAAAATTGTTATCAGATACAGGTGGAGAGTTAATGTGTTATGATAAAGCTGATTTGAAGTCTTCAAAAGTCCAGGTTGTCGACATCGTGATCTGAGAAGTAAGATAACATCGCATATGTCAGAAAAGGATTATTAAACAGAAACCACAAAGGATCAATCCCTCATACCTTTGCCAACTTCCCTGTATCTTTTATCTGGCTCTTTTCTTCTTGATACTGTAATATTAAAAGAGAAGGAAGATTGAGTTTTTATGAGAACACTTATTTTCAAAGTTTATCAGGATGCATAAATGTAGAAGTTGTCTAGCTCATGAGCCAGGGAATAATATTGTCGCAACATAGTAAGATATGTATAATGGAATTTATCATTAGTATCCAAATTGATTTTTTATTGATGTGAGATAGCTTAAATTTATTTAGTTTGCTATAGATCCTTGTGGGTGAGCTTATAACTAAAGTCATTCAATGCCTCATGATTTATCGTAAGAGAAAATAAAATTGAAAGTATCAACATTTAATGCCTCTTTATCTTGCCTTTACAGTAAATTGAAATTTCAGTTATTCCCAAGAGCACTTAAATGAACAAAAAATATTTTGAAAAATAATCGTAAAGGAGAAAGAATAAAAGGGTAGTTGGATGTTTCAACACCAACCATAAATAAACTTGAGCATACTCACTTGTTTCTCTAGTTCTTCGGCAAGATCATCAAACAACTCTTTTGGAGTTGAACCGGAGGTGTTTAATGCTACTGCTAGATAGGCTGGTAATAATTCTTTCACCTACAAGACCACCAAAAACAACATCATCATTGCTGTCACTTTAAAATAGTTAATCCAAGTGTCCAACACAACAAATCAAAAGATTAAACTTTTCACCTTAAAACAAAATACAGAAGACATGAACAAAAAGATGAATTACCATAGCAATAGACAGTTAACCTGAGAATGATAATCAAGCCAGTGAGTTTTTGCTATAAGAATGCCTGAGGCGATATGTTCATCCATCAATTTGCAGAACTCATCACGGTTTTATGACATATGCATTATTATCATTATCATAGACAATTATTAACCATGTAATGGCCATGTAATTTTTTTTGCACATAGTATTTAGGTATGTGATTCAATTTCAATATTCAATGAAATTGAGTAGACACATGTTAATTAAGTCACAAAGATGGAATAGTTAAGACTAAGATCTTTGAAGGAAAGTAACAGGTTTTACTTCATTTGGAAGGAAACTGATAACAAACAGGATAAGTTCGGTACATAACAAGTAAAGCAATAATCACTAGTTAAATTAAGCCTAGATGAAATAACAATCGCAAGAATACAATAATAGAAGTAATTATAATAAAAATAAACGAGTGGAGATCTCGACACTAACCCCACTGCTCACCGTACAGATATCCTCATCTCATGACATAATGCTAAATTCCATTCATCAAGTGTACATTCCATGGCTATTGCGACAATAGAAGTGTCCGATACTGATCTGCACATTTGAAAGATAAGGACTTTGAGGAAAAAAATTCAAAGTGCAGTAAGAGACATAATTGAAACATAGTTCTTATTTTAAAAAGAAATCACCTACAGGTCATACAAACTGCTTCTAAGCAGGGTCTTTATTTTAGAAATGGTAATCAATTACTACAAGCTGCTAGTAAGCCTTGCTTTTAATAATATCCACATATTTAAGACACTGTTTGTTGTTGTTACCAAGTTTGATGTGAATAACCCTAAATGGATATTGAATGCTACACCAGTTATTGAAGTAGCAGATCCAATTCTAGAATAAAAAAATATTCAAATTATAGGATAGGAAGCCTCAACAAAACGTTGAAGAAGTAAATAGCGACTAAGAATGTTAGTTTTATCCCGTTAAATTCAGGAACCTTATACTCAGGTTAGTTCAACATCTATAACAGAATTGAAATATCATAAAGTTAAACATGATTTTAAAATGGATACATGCCAACAAATATTTTTACAATAGTAGCATAGCTATCTACAGTCCTTGTCAAACAAACATTGCACTTTAATAATGTTTTGAAAATCTACTGCATAGACACAAGGTTTACCACACTTGAATATGAAAAATTATACAATAATATATACCAATCCAAACGATAAATTGGACCAATACTAGCCTTGTGAAGAGTTTTATTAATAGCTGTTTTCCATGCAAATGGAAATTAACCACCCTTTTAATAAAATGTCAACAAGAAAAATTAGCATAGTAGAAAACATTCATTTAACACAGTTTCCAGGTAGTGAGTTCTTACCCAACCAAAACACCTAGACAGGTCATTTCATGTACCAAGTGGTATGATTCCTACCAGAGGAACTGGTTCCCGGCCCTGTGTGTTAACTTCAGTGAGACATCCTAATACCCATCCAACTTTTTTTGTAAGCAAGTTGATCATATAAACGAGAACTAAGGGTTCTCAAACCTGATTACAGAAGAAACGAGTTAAAACAACTCGGCAAAAAGGGAAATTGAAAACCAATTGCTCCTACGATAAGAAGTACAATAGATTTTTACAAAATGATACCGAGATAGCCAACCAAATAACATCAAGAACATTCCAACCATGGTTCTCGAACATACTGAAATCTTAATGTTCTAGATAAGATCAAGAACACTCCAACCATGGTTCTCGAAAATGATACCATTCCTAAGGTTCCAGTTATTCCAACAAATAGCCAACCAAATAACTCCTGCTTTCCCAGTTCTAACTTTCTGAGTTTGCAAAAGATAAACCACCTCAAAAAGCTATCCTTGAAACAAACCTGGAGTCTTATTTTTAACACTGATGTATTTCAACATCCTCACTAATTTGCATTGTGAATTTTTTAGCCTGTGACCCTGAGGATATCACTGAGGTTGAGTAAACACATACAACAAAACATAGAATGTGTTATGCATGCAAATGAAAGAATTTGTGTACCTCGTCAACAACAAGATATTTCCATTGGTATGCTCGAAAAAATTTCTTAGGATCATTCATTGCAATCTCTTAAGAAGTTATTACTATGGGAAATTTTGGACCAATTGTTCTAGGCATATGTTTCCTTCTGATCTCATGTCCCTGATCTCTATTACCGTGGTAGATAATAGTAGGGAGCGATGGTGCAAACCTATATACATTTATTCAAGAAATAATTATCAAAGTGAAGAAGCACAACATAACAATATAATATTAGATGTCCTATAAAAATATACCTAGATATCTCAGTCATCCAGTTGGAGAGAGTTGATATATAGAGGAGCAATTATCATATATGGCTGTCATACCCCAAATTTTGACCATAAGATTTCTCATCATTGTGCAAATTATCACCACAATATGGATGTGCCTTCATGCCTCATCAATTCTCTCAAAGATTGTTGAGCATTCACTACAACCAAGAAATAGGGTTTTGAGCCCACTCAGAGTACTCAGGCAAAGGATCAATCAAGAATTGACATGATCTACAACTTGTCTAACCTCTCAAACACCCATAAAGGATCAAGATGTCTCCCACGTTAAGAATTAAGCACAAGGTTGTAACATTCCAAGTGGATCAAGCCTCAAGATCGCTAGTGTCACTAAATTAGGGTTTTGGTCGACCAAGGCCTCCAGATGAAAGTTTTCATCTGGGCATGAGCCAATACTTCAAAGCATGATCCAAGAAGCTCAAAGGGACCTCATGGACCCAATTACAAGTTCAAAATAGCCTCAGGGGATGCATTCATCAAAAATCAAGAATTAGGGTTTCTTGACCTAATTCACCCCTAAGTTGACTTTTGAAGCAAGGCATGAGCCAAGACCTTAAGAAGTGTTTTGAAGACCTCCAATACATCATATTGATCTATTTACATGCTTGGATTGATTCAAAGAACTTGGTTCATAAGCAATGCAAGGATTCAAATTCATCTGGACCAATTAGGGCTTCTGATGAAAAAGTCAAATGTACCTTTGACTTTTGACCAAGACATGATCCCAAACCTTGAGGCATGATTCAATACACCCTAAAACACCTAGGGAATTAATCCATGAGATTTGAATTAGGTCAAAGACTTGATTTCCTCAAGGATCACACATTTTGAAATTCATCTGACAAAAAGTCAACTATGCCTAAAAACCAAGTTTGACTTTTTAGTTTCTTGACAATCAAGGCTTCCCTAAGTCAAAAACAATGTTAATTCATGGTTTGGATCATCATCCATCAAGAAAAATCAAGAAAAGTGAGGTTACTTGAAAAAAGGGCAACCTTGAAAAACTTAAGATTTTCTAATCCTCATGGATTTTGAGTTATATAGATTGATCAAAATCACAAAAACATGAAAATGGCCACTTTTTCCAACACTTAGTGAAAATTTTGGACAGAATCTGTCTTGGTTTTTCACCAACTTTAGGGACATTTTTTATTATGATCCAAGCCGAACCAAGACCAATGTTGGACATCAAAGTTGAAGTATGCATTGAGGCTTTCCAAAAAGTACAAGAACTCACTCTAACTCCACTTGAGTAGGGAAATACAAGCCTTGAAACATGGCCTAAAAACCTGATTTTTCAAGACAGCATGAACATGAAACTTGGTTTCCATGATTTCTTGATCCAATTTTGGACACTTGCATCATATCATTTCTGTCCAAAATCAACTTGAATGATGGATAATCTGATCACAAAGCCACCAAGTCAAGAATCCTATTCCTTGGCATGTGAAATTCAATGTTGCAAATCCAAAAACTTCAAACTTGTCATGAGGCATTAAATGGATGCTTAGAGCTGGCATGTATCAGTCCATGATAAACCAAATGAATCAAGCCTTATCCCTGCAACAGAAGACTTATAGCCTGCAAGATTGACTCAAGTCAATGTCTAGATGAGACTTGAGATTCTTTTACATAACCATTGGAAAATAGGGTGATCAGCCTCCATTCATTATTACTCCCAAAACAAACTTGCTCTACTATAAATAGAGTTTCTTTCTGATCAATACAAGTACACCAAAGCACCATAAATAATGCTTTCCTCCAAATCACTCTCAAAAAACCAGATTTTGCTTCTCATTCAAGTAACATTCGAATTTTCCAATTGAGAGCAATTCTATCAAAACCAATCATGCTAAAGTCACAAAGTCACCCCCCATTTGCTCAAGCTTTTTGGCCTGTTTGCAGTTGAGGTGCCACAACAAGTTCCAAGCTGATTCAATCCATTCCAAGCTTTCAAACACATTACTTGAGGTCCATTGAAGATGTCCAGATCATTACACAACATCTGTAGCACCTCCAACATAGAATTCAAATTCTTCTTGCAAGAGGTAGGCCTGACACTCTCAAACTCTATAATCCATGCATATATCATAAATGTGTTTTCAAGTTACAAACATGTTTCTGCACTTATGTAGAGTGATTCCCCTCAATCAATTTCTATGTATGAATTGTGTATAGGATTTCTTAGTGTTCTTGCAGAAATTTGGGTTCTTGAGTTCATCATTTTATTTCTCACTCCACACTTAATATAAATGCAATTAATTGGTACCATTGGAATCCTTGCTCAAAAACGAGCAAGTTTCATGTTTATAAAAGTCAAAACCATTGAGTAATCAAAGAAATATGAGAGGTTTTGCAAATCTGGGGAAGAAGAACACGCGCGTTTCATACCCCAAATTTTGACCACTAATATTTCCCATCATTGTGCAAATTATCATCACAATATGGATGAACCATTAGTCTCCCCAAAGATGGGTGAGCATCCACTACCATCAGAATTAGGGTTTCAAGCCCTCTCAGAGCTCTTAGACAAAGGATCAATCAAGAAATGACATGATCTGCAACTTGTCTAGCCTCTCCAACATCCACAAAGGATCAAGAGGACTCCTACTTTAAGGATTAAGCACAAGGCTTCTCCCTTCTAGGTGGATCAAGCCTTAAGATCGACAGTGTCACCAAATTAGGGTTTTGGTCGACCAGGGCCCGCAGATGGAAATTTTTCTCTGGGCATGAGCCAATGCTTCAAAGCATAACCTATGATGCTCCAAGGGACATCATGAACCCAATCATCAAGTCAATTTGGTTTTAGGGGATGCATTCATAAAAAAATCAGGAATTAGGGTTTCTTGACCTAATTCACCCCTCAAGGGAGGATTTGAGGGTCTCTAACACACTACATTGATCCATTTACAACAATGGATTAATCCAAGAAGCTTGAACAACAAGTTTCAGTTTCATCTGAACCACAGTTAGGGTTTCGCAAGAAAAGTCAACTGTACCTTTGACTTTTGACCAAGACATTCTCCCAAACCCTAGGACATGATTCAATACACCCTATAACACCTATGAAATCAATCCATCAAGTTTTATTTAGGCCAAGGACTTGATTTCATAGAGGATCGCACAGTTTGGAATTCATCTGACAAAAAGTCAACTGTGCACAAAAGTCAACTTTGACTTTTTGAGATTTTTCATAAAAATAGGTTTTTAACCCTAAAATGATGTTAATGTGTGATTTGAATCATCATTCATCAAGAAAAATCAAGAAAAGTGGGATAACTTGTAAAAGGGGTAACCATAAAAACTTAGAAAATTTTCTAAGTTATGGAATAAAGTGGCTAGGGTACCAACTTTGGAGGATCATAACTCCTAAACCACAAGGCCATTTTTTCCCATCCAAAGTTGGATTTGTAGCTCTCATGGCCCTCTACAAAAGCTTCAACTACACCTCATTCCAATTCATTATGGATTTTGAGTTATGGAATGATCAAAATGGCTGAAAACATGAAATGCCACTTTTTTCCAACACTTGGTGAAATTTTCACTAAGTCAGAATCTGCCTTCACTTTTTTCCAAATGTAGGGGAATTTTTCACTTGGATCCAAAAAGTATCAAAACCAATTATGATCAAACAGTTATTGTATCATATGAGGGCTTTCCAAAATGGCCAAGAACATCACCAAACTCAACTTGAGCCATGAGATATGACCATGGCAATATGCCTTGTTGAAAACTGCCAAAGCAAGGAAGATTTTGGAGTTTTGCTCGATTTGCCAAAATTTTGCAAGGGGTAAGCAACTCTATCCATCTGAACACCTCAAGGGGGGACCAAGGAGGAACCAACTCTGATCCTAAGCCTCCCAAGTCTTTGGAACCAAAAATAGCATGCCAAACCTAGAAACCCCTAAAGGAGGGACAAGACTCCAATTTTGGATTGGAGCATTTAATGAATGCACCAAGGTGGCATGGACTGACACATTTGCAACTGAATTCAGTCAAGAATGATCCAACAACCAGGGAACCACAACTCTGTGCTCTAACCTCTAGTAAATGGATAGAGGAGACTTGGATTCTCATTTGCCAACATTGGCCAAACCTCTGTTGCAGTTGCCATTCATTATTGCTGGCAAAACAAACTTGCTCTACTATAAATAGAGCTCATTTGTGCTCAGTTTGAGTACACCAAAGCCATCAAACAGATGCTTTCCTCAAAATCACCTTCTCACTTCCAATTTTGCCTTCTAAGGCAAGTCACCATCGGGTTTTGAGTTTGAGAGCAATTCCAACCAAACCAATCATACACACACCTCATAAACATCATATAGAAGTGATCCAAACACTCACATAACATCTGGAACACCAAAATCACAAAATCACCAGCCAATTGCTCAAGCCTTTGACAGATTTGTAGTTGGGGTACCATCTCAAGTTCCAGATCATTTCAATCCATTCCAAGCATCCAGACACACTCCATAGCACCTAGGGAAGATGTCCATAACCTTGAAACCAAGTTGTAACACCTCTAACACAAAACAGATCACCAGCTGCAAGTGGTAAGCATGAGCTCTTCTAACTCTATGATCCATGCAATTTTTGCTGCACAATAATTTGGCCATATGTTCATAATCATGCATGGAGTGTTTTCCCTCAATCAATTGCATTATTTGAATCGTGTATGGAATTTCTGAACCTTCATGCAGAATTTAAGGTTCTTGAGGTTTCTCTTTGATTTCTTATTCCATGCTTAAAATAAATGAAATTAAAGACCATAGACATGATCGTGAGGTTGAAACGAGTAGATTGATATGTAGATTGCATGATATAATCAAGTATTCAGTGAGATTGGATAGAAAACGCAAATCTGCAGAAACAGAGGGTGGCGCGTGTTCTTGCCCTTGTTCTTGGCGCCCTTTTTAAAAAATTTGATTATTTGAATTTTGTGATTTTATTTAATTGATTCAGAAATTAATTTCTCTCTGAGTTTTAATGATTTTGAGTTGATTCTTTTTTTAATAATTCACAAAAATGTTAAAATATTTTATTTTACCAAAAAATCCCAAAAATATTATTTATTTCATATAATTGATATTTTTTCCAAGAATTAATATTTTAATTGTTTTTGACATTTAAAATATATTTTCCTTCTTGATTTTGCGAATTTTAATGATTTCTAATCATTTTGTAGGTCAAAACATGATTTTTGAAACATTAATCCAAGATCACAATTTGTTTTCCACATGTTAAACAATTTGATCATTTTAATTGAATTTTTTATTCAATTAAAATACATTTTGGAAACAAATTAGGGTTTTGATTAATTCAACCCTCATCAAACCTTTTAAAAAACACTTTGGGCATCTAATAGAGTGTAAGACCCAATCCTTTGTAAATACAAACCTATTTTGGGCCTCAAATGTTGTATAAGTCCCGTTGTATTTCAAAAGTTCGGCGCGATCATCGCCCGTTTAAAACAAACCATCGGGGCCTCTCCTCGAGCTATAAGACCCATTCAAAATCATTTTGGGCCTCTAATAGAATGTAAGACCCAAGCCCCCTTTTGAAACCAAAAACTTTTGGGCCTCAGTCATTGTATAAGACCCACGGTGTTTTCAAAACCTCGGCGCGATCGTCGCCCTTTTCAAAATTAATCATTGGGCTTCTCCGTGAGCTATAAGACCCATCTTTGTTCACTTTCAATCATTTTGGGCCTCTTGAGAGAGTGCAAGACCCATCCCCTTTGTACAGAAAACCTTTCTTGGGCCTCAGTCACTTGTATAAGTCCTTGTACAAAATGACAGTGCGATCACTGATTAAACCCTGGGCCTCTCCTTGAGCTGTAAGCCCCAATAATCTTTTCAAAGCACTTTCTCCTTTGATTTTGAATATAATATTGTTATCAAAGCTTTCTTTGTTGTACAAACTAACAAAACAGCATGGAAGCTCTACAACCGAGTAAGTGTTTACCCGCTTTCATTTACCGCTTTCATATGTATATAACTGTATTGTGGGGCTGTTTCACTGTAAGTCTTCTTTCACAAACTCATATCGACTGTGTAATAATAGTATAGATATTTAGAGTTTCCCCTGCAATTACGTCTAGAACTAGGTAAAACCTCGTCTCTTTACCTTCTACGTTCACCCGGATATACCTTAACCCTGAGAATTTTCTTTTACAACAATTTTAGATAACTAGATCTAAGAAATCTCCCCCTTGAACAGTTCATATACAGAAGGGCAATGTTCTAAGTGAAACCCCTTCTGGAACTGTTCATCAGCCTCCTCTTGGGCTTAGTGCAAGGACCCACAGGCTTCCTAAAAGCATCCCCGCCTCCTCTTGGGCGTTGTACAAGGACCCGTCGGCTTCTTAGAAGTTTTCACAGCCTCCTCTTAGGCTTTGTATAATGATTCTTTCCCCGGGAAGATAGCCTCCTCTTGGGCTTAGTACAAATTGTCCCTCGGCTTCTTAAAAGTTTTCTCGCCTCCTCTTGGGCTTCGTACAAATTGTCTCGACGACCTCCTAGAGGTATAGGAACAAAAATTAGTCATCTTAATAGAATAGTCTTTCAAAGAGTCAAGATCTCACTACTACTGTTTCTTAAGCATAGTACAAAAGATAAGACCCGTAGACTTGGGCAGTCTCAATACCCTTTGGATTCCCCGTTTCCTTAAAGAACAGGAAATAATCCCTGGTCCTCAGATCAAATCCATGAGTACAACATTACCCATATAAGAACTGATTTTCTCTTTTAACCAACATACTGGACCTGTCACTCAACTGAAACAGTAACCCTAGCCTCCTCTTAGGCTTTGTACAATGATTCTCCCCAGCAGAGTTAATTTTTTAGCCTCCATCTCGGGCTTCATACGAGATACAAAAACACTCTCATGTTGAGTATAAAAGGCCCTCTTGTTGAGTCAAACCTTTAGCCCCTGTCTTGGGCTTTGTACAAGACACATACAAAAACACTCTCTTATTGAGTATAAAAGACTCTCTTGTTGAGTCAAACCTTTAGCCTCTATTTTGGGCTTTGTACAAGACACATACAAAACACTCTCTTGTTGAGTATAAAAAGACTCTCTTGTTGAGTCGATCAACTTTAGCCTCCATCTTAGGGTTCGTACGAGATACAAATCGCTCTCTTGTTGAGTATAAAAAGACTCTCTTGTTGAGTCGATCACCTTTAGCCTCCATCTCGGGCTTCGTACGAGATACAAATCACTCTCTTGTTGAGTATAAAAGACTCTCTTGTTGAGTCAAACTTTCTAGCCTCTGTCTCGGGCTTCGTACGAGACATATAAAAGCATCCTCTTGTTGGGTCATTGGCCACCTCTTAGGCTTTGTATAAAGAAATCCCCGTTTGATTCAATCAACCTTTTAGCATCAAATCATGCTTTTGTCGTAGCATACAAACATCAACAAGTCCTTTTCCCTCGTCTAATTACTGTAAGCGGCAAGCCTCTGGATTATTTACATCCACGCCACTGTCCCTCTCTTAGCATGAGAAATTCCTAAGGAAAGATGACATTGCTCTAAACTGAGTTAAAGTCTTCTCCTTCAGGTTAAAAATCCCCTATAAAGGAAATTATGGCATTGCTGGATTCACATATCCCAGTTAAAGTAATTCTCCTTTATGATCAGTCACCCAACAGTTGTGACAAACAGACCCTCTTTAGAGATGACAAATTCTCTCTAAAGTCAACACCCTTTTAGCTTCACATATTGGGCTTCGAACAAGATACAAATAGACCCTTCCGCTTCACATCTTGGGCTTTGAACAAGATACAAACCACGTTCAGCTTCACATCTTGGGCTTTGAACAAGACACCAAAACACCATTTCCTCCCATAGAATAGGAGGAACTACGATCACTCTGATTTCCCTATTTCGGTAAACGGGAATACGTAGGCATAAGATTGAAAGACAAATCTTAGCGAGCACACCACATCAAAAACCTATGGCCACAAATCCTCACATATCCATCAAAACATCCGAGTTCGTATCCCCCATCAAAAGTCTAAACTCGATCAAAGTAAACCTAAGAGAGGCCCCCCACATTGATCGCATCTGTAAACCAACAGTTTTGACTATTTAAACTCAGTTTGCAAAGCAAGGTTAGTTGGAGACATCTAGTTCCCTTCCTTCATCAGCTCCAATAGGATAAAAAATGAATCAACTTGTAGTACCCTCCCAGAGCAACAGTGCTTAAGAACCACGTCCAAAATCGCTCGCTACAGAAAAAATGGAGCCCACCATGGGGCCCTTACGTATTTCATCTCTAGGGTAGAAACCAAGGAGTGGGGACTTCACTGGGGTTAAGACTTTTTTGTTGACTTCACTAGGATCCTAGGTCAAAACCTTTATGTTGGGAAAGTGCCATAGAATGACGACTCCTCCGGGGAGCCATTTTCTGTCAGGAACATAGGATTCATAACTCTTAAAAGTCTAGGACATTAGGACAAATATATATACTGCTTTTCCTAATTGATATCTGTGTTTATTTTTCTGCTAATGGGAATGCATGTGATGCCGCATGTGGAAAGATTGAGTATACACCTAGGAAAAACCTCTTTCAGTAGTGCGGAAGCTATCTGAAATAGTTGTCACGCGATACTACCCTCTTCTAAGGTTCTTTGAAATAACATCACCTAGCACGGTTCCTGGACCGCTGATGTTATCTCGACAAGAATCAATGATTTTGAGAGACATGTACAAAAATCACTAGTATAAACCTTTGGGATGGGTAGAGCCTTGACTTCATGACACCGACCCTTTGACCCCATGTTTTTTCTATGTTTTTGTGTGCTGCATTCATGCATTCATTTAAAAAAACATTAAAACAAAGAAAATTTTCTCTTCTAGTCTCTCTTTTTCAAAATTAAACTAAAACAATGATTGCAAATAGCAGAGGAAAAAAGATTGCGCTCATGGATTTCGGTAGAAGGAGAACTCATAAGTACACCTTCAAGGTTCCAAAGTTAGAGGATTTGAGAGGTTTGGCAAGGATGATCACAAACCATGAGGCTTTCAGAGCTAAGTACGGAGGTCTTCTACCTCTGTTAAGGGTCCATGTGATTGAAAGAATTATGGAGGCACTCATTCAATTTTACGATCCAGTATATCACTATTTTACATTCCCGGATTACCAGCTCGCACCAACGCTGGAGGAGTATTCTCACCTGTCTGGTTTAAATATTACTGATCAAGCTCCCTTTTCTGGTCTGGAAGAAATTCCAAAGGATCAAATCATTGCAAGAGCAATTTATTTGGATGAGTCGGAAATCAAGACTCACATGACCACCAAGGGAGGAATCCCAGGTTTACCAGACAAGTTTCTGGTAAAGAAAGCTCTGTACTTTGTTAGTATAGGGAACGTGACTGCTTTTGAAAGCATCTTTGTTTTACTCACCTACGGGTTATTTTTGTTTCCCAACATCGATAACTTTGTAGATATCAACGCCATTAAGGTTTTTCTCATTGGAAACCCTGTACCAACTTTGCTCGCAGATGCGTATCATTATGTACACTTAAGGAATTTATACAGCGGAGGAATGATCACGTGTTGTGTGCCCCTGCTATATAAGTGGTTTATTTCCCATTTTCCTAAATCTGCCGCTTTTTGGGATCACAAGAGTGGCTTACGTTGGTCGCAGAAAATCATGTCTCTTACCAACTCTGACATAGATTGGTAAAATAGGATTTATGACGGGATCAGAATCATTGACCGTTGTGGAAACTTCCCCAACGTACCCCTTATAGGAACTAAGGAGGGAATCAATTATCATCCAGTCTTAGTTCGTCGTTAATTTGGATACCCGATGAGGCATGTCCCGCATAACACTCATCTGGAAGGTCTTTTCTTCAAGGAAAGAGAAAATGACAGCACACTAAAGATGGAAATAGTGCACGCTTGGAAACATATTCATAAGAAAGTACGGGAGTCTCTAGGAAAACTGGACTGTGTCTCGGTGGAGCCTTATCTCCACTAGGTACAAACTAGAGCTCTCAAACTAAAGATACCTTATCCTCGTCACAGAGTTCTTCCGCCAAGGGAATTTGTCATGTACTTCATGACTAAAACAGAAAAAATTTAGGTTACTCTCAACAAATTTCAACAGGAGAGGAGGTCTTGGAAGAAAAAATACCGCATTCTCAATGTGGAGTGTACCAAAATACAGCAACTGTTAAAAGATAAGGATGCTCTAATTGAGATTTTGGAGCAACCTGTTGTAGAGTATCAGGATGACCAAAGGAATTTTCTCGCTCCTTTCACTTGGCAAAGGAATGACGACCCGACAATGGCCCAAGAGCCACGGTCCAAGAAAAGGAAAGTACCAGAATCAACACCCGAGTTCTCCTCAGAGAGGACTCGGGACCCATTAGCTTAGGTTTCTGTTTCCAGCACCTTGTAAATTACTGTATTTCCATTTCCGCAATCCTTTGAATTCAATAAAACGGGGATTTCCCCACTGTTTGATATTTGCAATCTAATTGTTAAAGTTTATTTTGATTAAACCAAAAAAAAACACAATTAATATAATCATTGCATTCATCATTCTCACGTCACATATTCTTCTTACCTACGAATCTCACGTTTGTGTCTCGGTTCTAGAGTCAAACTGTCTCATTTGTACAATACTCGGGCCAATCGTCAGAAAAAGATGGATGATCTCGAGGAAGAGAACAGAGAGTTGAAAGAAGAAATCGACGCTCTGAGAGAGGATATGAGAAAGCTTCGTAACGACATGTAAGCCATGGCAGAAGCTCTGCTACAAAGAACTGTGATCTCAGAGATCACCTCAACGCCGATAGTGGAGAAGTTTGATCCTAGGTACAGAATGTCGAAAGATCGTCCTTGGGGCATGCCACCCAACTATATCCCGGAAGGATATATTCCGCCGATCTTTGGAGATCCGGAAACTTTAGCAGGAGCCGCTGGGCCTGAAGGTTACAAAGTTTGGGAAAGCGAAGATGCCAGGGGCATACCAACAACTCCTGAAGGTTACAAACTTTGGGAAACGCCAAGATTCACTGCCGTAGTAACAGTAGCACCCCCTGTGGTGCACACTGTCCCGAAAGGACAGATTCCACAGATACCTTCTGGTAGAAAGGAAAGTATGTTCGATAGAATGGATAAATTCCAGGAGCAGTTCCTGGAAATGCAGAAGGAATTGCAGGCCCTTCGCGGTCAGGATTTGTTTGGAAAGGACGCCGCAGACCTCTGCTTGGTCCCCAATGTGAAAGTCCCGCACAAGTTCCAAGTATCCGATTTTGAAAAATACAAGGGTAACTCTTGCCCTCAGAGCCACTTGGTGATGTACGCTCGGCGAATGTCAGCTCAGACGGATAATTAGGATCTACTGATTCACTACTTTCAGGATAGTTTAACCAGTGCCGCATTAAAATGGTACATGGGTTTAAACCGCGCTACGATTAGCACTTTCAGAGATCTTGACACTGCCTTCGTCCAACAATATAAATACAATTTGGACATGGCACCAGACAGATATCAACTTAGATCAATGTCACAAAAGGACAAGGAAGCTTTTAAGGAGTACGCTCAGAGATGGCGTGAAATTGCTGCCCAGATTTGTCCGCCCCTTGAGGAAAAAGAGATGACAAAGATCTTCCTAAAAACCATGAGCTCATTTTACTACGACCGAATGGTCGCCAGTGTTCCCAGCGACTTCACCAAAATGGTCGGTATGGGAGTGCGTCTCGAGGAAGCCGTTCGAGAAGGACGTCTAGTCAAAGATACTGGGTCGACAAGCGGTACTAAAAAATATGGTAGTGCTCTCCCTAAGAAAAAAGAGCAAGATATTGGGACAATCTCTCTCGGAAAGCAAAGGCGACGGTACCAACCAGTAGTAGTTGTAACTCCTGCTATCAACCCTGCGCCTGTTTCTACGTATCATCCTCAGGTTACTCAAAGCTAACCGCATTTTCAGCAATTTCAGCAAAGGACACAACAACCTCTTCAGCAGGCTCGTCCTCAATACAACAACAACCGTACAACGCGGCCACCAGGGTTTGACCCTATACCCGTATCGTACACAAAACTATTTCCGTTACTATTGGCCAAGGGGCATGTCCAGACTAAGTCTCCTCTTACAGTACTAGAAAATCCACCTTTTTGGTTTAAGGTGGATTAGACTTGCCCTTACCATCAAGGAGGACCAGGGCATAACATAGAGAACTGTCTCAGTTTCAAATCCGACGTGCAAAAGCTTGTTAGGAGCGGGGTCTTATCTTTCAAAGATACGAATTCGAATGTTCTCACAAACCCGCTGCCTCAACACGAGAAGGCTACAGTCAATTTTATAGAGGGAGAGTCTAACAACACCTATCAAATTCGCGATGTACTCTTACTGAGGGCCAACTTGGTCAAGATGCATTGTAGACATAGTGGATATGGCCATGTGCCACCTCATAATTATCACCAGTGTGATATCTGCTCTAAAAGTAATCAAGGATGTTCTGGGGTGCAATCAGCTCTATAGGAACAGATGGATCTCGGATAGATCCAGGAGCACCGAGTTCGTGGAGTTAACATGGTTTATACGAATTCCAACATCATTCAAAACCACGATATCCGTATGATGGATGTCAACTTGGTGGCAATGCACTCAAGGCAAAGCCAGTATCATAATCTTCCGCGTCACGATTATAATTCCTGTCTGACTTGCTCGATAAACAAACAGGGATGCTCTTTTATACAAGAGGCCCTCCAGCGTCAGATGGATCTTGGATGGATCCAAGACTACCATGATAGGAATCATTATCAAATCAATATGGTTCAAATCTTCGATATTCGCTTGATGAATACCAGCCTGGTGGAGTTACATGCTAAACAGGTCCGGCTCGGGTTCTTGGAATCACATGATTATCAGGGCTGTAAAGCGGGTTGCAAAGATGATCAGGGTTGTGCCCTTGTCTAGGAAACACTTCAGCACTTGTTGAACCACTGGTGGCTTCCAATCTATATGGATGAAGACACCCAGCAAGTTAGTATCACTAACGGGAATCCTACTAAATATCAAAGTCAGGATGCTCGGTCGATGGAAACAGATCTAGTGAGGTTACACTGCATTCAAAGCGGACGTGGCCAGGTGCCACTACACAACTATGAGCGGTGTGGAGTTTGCTCAGTGAATAATCAAGGATGCTACCTCGTGCGAGCAGCCCTTCAAAGTCAGTTGGACCGCGAGGAGATTCAACCATGGTCAATTTCGGGATCAGTCAACTACCTCGCTGATCAAATAGAGGATGTTGTCGTAATCTCTGATCATCAGAGGGCTAGGGATGTTTGTGCCATCATCCCTCTACTGGACGAATCGAGAGTTCCCAACCAGGAACGGATAGAAATTACTTATGATGGTCAGAAAAATCAGAAGGCTCCCATAGTCATCTATTTACCGGGACCACTACCGTATGAATCAACTAAGGCTATCCCTTACAAGTACGGTGCAACCACAGTCGAGAATGGAAAGGAAATTCCATTACCCTCCGTCGTGAATATTGCAGACATCAATCGAATAACACGGAGCGGTCGAATCTTCAACCGAGGAGTTGGAGAACTTAACAAAGAAAAGGAACTTCAGATGGAAGCTCCTGATCCACCAATTGGTTAATCCAGTAATCCCGACCTTTCGAAAAACAATGATGAGATGCTGAAGCTCATCCAAAGGAGTGAATATAACATTGTTGATCAGCTGTTACAAACTCCTTCAAATATCTCAGTATTATCACTGTTACTTAGTTCAGAAGCGCACAGGGAGGCTCTACAGAATGTCTTGGAGCAAGCCTTTGTAGAACAGGATGTAACAATCAGACAGTTCGATAGCATTATCTCTAACATCACTTCCTACAATAACTTAGTATTTAGTGATGAGGAATTACCTGAAGAATGTCGCCGTCATAACATGGCGCTCAACATTATAGTCAACTGCCAGGACGATACTTTAGCCAGCGTACTGGTAGACACAGGGTCAACCCTGAATGTTATGCCGAAGTCCACTTTGATGCAATTATCATTCAAAGGACCTCCGATGAGAACCAGTGAGGTCGTCGTCAAAGCATTTGACGGATCCAAAAAAACGGTTATCGGCGAAGTCGACCTTCCCATAACTATCGGTCCTCACACTTTCCTAGTCACTTTCCAGGTCATGGACATCTGGGCAACATATAGTTGCTTATTAGGAAGACCTTGGATACACCAGGCTGGGGCAGTCACTTAGACACTGCACCAGAAACTGAAGTTCGTCAAGAACGATCAACTCGTCACAGTCTGTGGAGAACAGGCCTTGCTCGTAAGCAACTTATCATCATATACTTATTTAGAACCCGAGGAGGATGTTGGGATTCAGTTCTAAGCGCTTACGGTGAGCAATAAGAATCAATCAGACAGGGGAACTTCTATTTCCTCGTACAAAGATGCTATCAAAGCGGTCGAGAGTACCAATACAACAGGATGGGGACAACTTGTCATTCCTACTGACAATAAGAAAAATAAAGGTCTTGGCTTTTCCTCAACCTATACTCAGACTACTACTAACGATGAAAGTCTTCATCTCATTCAGGACTTCTTCCACAGTGGAGGTTTTCTTCACCCAGTTCCTCAAGTAGTCCATACCATCAATGAGGGAGATTCCTCCGATACAGATGAGGAATGGAAGTCCTATCTTAATGAAGATGGTTATACGTCTCAAGGCGAAACACAAACTCCCTTTTTCTTTCTGGCACAGAGCCCGAGATTTATACCAAGGTCAGATGTCGAAATGATATATGGATATTGTGATCCGGAATGATGTCGTGCTCCGCCAAATTCGTTAGAGGAGGACACTCTGATGAAAGACAGCTTTGACCACGACTATTATGGCCCGATGGATGCCCTGCCTATCTGGAAGCCGTATCCCAGAGACTTGGGGCAAGAAAATTAGCCGAACAAAGAAAATCAGCTGAGCATCATTGAACAGAATACCTGTGTCCCCGCCATGTCATGGGATTAACACCCAGGTTATCCTGAAAATACCCAGCATGACGTTGAATTCGCAACATTTGCAGGACTATAATTCATTAACTATGCTTTTCCCGAGGTCAACGTCATCGAGAGGGATGACTCCTCCAGTTCCAAAGAAGTGTGGGACACCTTGGGACAACCGAGTGGAAAGTACGACTTCATGGTCAAGTACACCTCTCCTGAAAGCTCTCGTATCAGGTTCGAAGACATCCAGCCAACTGGGTGGGGAGATACAGCAGAGAGTACAAATACTACGCAAAATACAACAGAGGAATTCTCCTACGACAGCTCTGCCTGGGAGACAGATTCCAATGATCCTGCTCCACTAGAAATCAGCGTTATTTCTGAAGAAAAATCAAGGAAGGTACCAGACTTTGTGATTCACTGAGGAGTTCGCCGCCAATGTGTCGTTGTCGATGTTTCAAATATTGCTCATAAGTCAAAGTAATTGTCATCTTTACTATAACCTTTCACCTTGCCCAGGTGAAACAGATGTTTTGATAGGGCTCGCTTTCTATAAATTTCCCTCTTCACTTCGCCCAAAGCGACAGAGTTTTATTTTATAGGGTTGTAGTTTCAAGAATCGACTTGTTCATTAATAAAATAACGTCGTTCTGTAAATTCTGTATTAATTACTGTTTTCTCTTTTCGCTTTTCTTAGAAAATGGTAATCCTAAAAAACAACTCAATAATAGAAACAAGCAGTAAAAAAAAATATACACTGCACACACTCTTGCATTCTCTCTATCTCTTCTAAACACAAATCATCACATCATGCAGATTGCTTGTTTTAAACCCAGTTGAAACATATGATCCAATGCCTTCTCCCAACTTTGAGTTCCCGGTATTTGAGGCTGAAGAAGAAAATGACGACAAAATTCCAGAGGAGATCTCCCGACTACTCAAACAAGAGGAAAGGTCCATCGAACCTCATAAAGAGCCGTTGGAAACGGTAAACTTAGGTTTGGAAGAGGAGAGAAAAGAAATCAGGATTGGGGCACTGCCCAGTCCAACTGCCAGAGAGGGTTTGATAAAGCTTCTCAAAGAGTTTCCCGATGTATTCGCTTGGTCCTATCAGGATATGCCAGGGTTGGATACCAGCATCGTGGAGCATCACTTACCGTTGAAATTAGAATGTCCGCCAGTAAAATAGAGGTTGAGACGGACTCACCCGGACATGGCCATCAAAATCAAAGAGGAAGTACAGAAACAGATTGACGCGGGTTTCCTCGCTACGTCTGAATATCCTCAATGGTTAGCCAACATCGTACCTGTTCTGAAAAAGGACAAAAAGGTCAAAATGTATGTCGATTATAGAGATCTAAACAAGGCTAGTCCGAAGGACGACTTTCCTTTACCACACATTGACATGCTGGTAGACAATGCAGCAAAGTTCAAAGTTTTCTCCTTCATGGATGGATTCTCGGGCTATAATAAAATCAAAATGGTGCCGAAAGACATGGAGAAAACTTTGTTCATCACCCCATGAGGTACCTTATGTTACAAGGTAATGCCGTTCGGTTTAAAGAATGCCGGGGCAACCTATCAAAGGGCCATGACTACTCTGTTCCATGACATGATACACAAGGAAATTGAGGTATATGTCGATGATATGATTGCCAAATCTAAGACAGAGGAGGAGCATGTGACCCACCTGTCAAAACTATTCAAGCGGATGAGAAAGTACAAACTCCGCTTGAATCCCAACAAGTGCACATTTGGTGTTCGTTCGGGGAAACTCTTTAGTGTTCATCGTCAGCCATAAAGGAATTGAGGTTGATCCTGACAAGGTCAAGGCCATTCAAGAAATGCCTTCTCCGAAAACTGAAAAACAAGTCAGAAGATTCCTGGGACATTTGAACTATATTTCCAGATTCATATTCCTCATGACCGCGACATGCGCGCCGATTTTCAAATTACTGAAAAAGAACCAGGACTGCATTTGGATAGAAGACTGCCAAACCGCCTTCGACAGTATCAAGGAATACCTGTCGAACCCGCCGATTCTATCACCTCCAGTGGAAGGAGACCACTGATCATCTACCTCACAGTCTTGGAAGACTCAATGGGTTGTGTACTTGGCCAACAAGACGAAACCAAAAGGAAAGAGTCTGCCATCTACTATCTGAGCAAGAAATTCACCGACTGCGAGACTCGGTACACTATGCTTAAGAAAACTTGTTACGCTTTGGCTTGGGCAGCCAAACGTCTTCGCCAGTACATGATTCGTCACACTACTTAGTTAATCTCTGAAATGGATCCAATTAAGTATGTCTTTGAAATGCCTGCTCTCACGGGAAGGATTGCCCGTTGGCAGATGTTGTTATTAGAATATGACATAAAGTACCACGCTCAAAAAGCCGTTAAAGGAATTGTTTTAGCCGATCATTTGGCTCATCAACCGATTGACGATCAGGAATCCGTCAGATTTGACTTCCCAAACGAAGATGTCATGTATTTGAAAATGAAATATTGCGATGAACCGCTACCCAATGAAGTGCCAGAACCAGATTCCCAATGGGGACTTATCTTTGACAGAGCTGTCAATCATTACAGAAACAGAATTGGGGCAATTATTATAACATCTCAGGGTACCTATATTCCTTTCACTGCCAGACTTACGTTCAAATGTATAAACAACAAGGCCCAATACGAAGCTTGTATCATGGGTCTCGAAGAAGCGATCGACTTAAGGATTAAGAACTTGGATGTATATGGCGGCTCAGCTTTGGTCGTCAATCAGATCAAAGGAGATTGGAACACATACCAATCAGGACTGATTCCGTACAAAGATTACGCGAGAAGGTTGTTACCATTCTTCAACAGAGTCGAGTTTCATCATATCCCTCGTGAAGAGAATCACATGGCTGATGCATTAGCCACTCTCTCTTCCATGATTAGTGTAGGTCAATGGAATAACTTACCTAAGCTTGACATAATGCGCCTTGAGCGGCCCGCTTACATCTTCACGATTGAAGCGGTCATAGACAACAAACCTTGGTATCATGATATCAAATGTTTCCTTCAGAAATAGGAGTACCCACTTGGGGTATCCAGAAAAGATAGAAAAACCCTCAAAAGGCTGGCAGGCAGTTTCTTCCTGAGCGGTGATACACTCTATAAGAGGAACTTTGACATGGTCTTGCTTCGATGCATCGACAGACCAGAGGCAGACATGCTGATAAAAGAAATTCACGAAGGATCCTTTGGCACTCATGCCAACGGACACACAATGGCGAGAAAAATTCTCAGAGCATGGTACTACTGGTTGACCATGGAATCCGACTGCTACAAGAACATGAGGAAGTGTTATAAGTGTCAGGTATACTCAGACAAAATCCATGTACCGCCAATGCATCTCAAAGTTCTTACTTCCCCATGGCCTTTTTACATATGGGGAATCGACATGATTGGCATGATCGAGCCCAAAGCTTCGAACGGACATCGGTTCATCCTAGTAGCCATTGATTACTTCACCAAGTGGGTCGAAGCAGCATCATATGCCAACGTAACCCGACAAGTGGTGGTCCGATTTATCAAAAACAATCTCATCTGTCGTTATGTTGTTCCAAGCCAGATCATTACGGATAATGGATCTAACTTGAACAACAAGATGATGAAAGAGTTGTGCACAGAGTTCAAGATCGAACACCATAACTCATCTCCCTACTGACCCAAGATGAACGGAGCGGTAGAAGCGGCTAACAAGAACATCAAGAAGATTGTTCAGAAGATGGTTGTAACCTACAAAGACTGGCACGAGATGCTGCCCTTTGCTCTTCATGGTTATCGTACATCTGTCTGCACTTCAACAGGGGCAACCCCTTTCTCTCTAGTATATGGGATGGAAACAGTGCTCCCCATCGAAGTAGAGATCCCATCAATCCGGGTATTGATGGAAGCTAAGCTAACGCAAGCTGAATGGTGCTAAAGTCAACGCGACGAACTGAATCTGATCGAAGAAAAGTGAATGACAGCAGTGCCTTGAGACTTTCAACCATGGACGAAGAGGAATTTTCCTACCCCACAAATGTTGATGTAGTCAAGAAATACTTCACCTAAACTAAAAACAAGAAAAGGAAAAAACGTCTCGGTGGATTGAAAAACCGAAAGGGCGGTCCAGGCAAAAATTAGAGACATGATCAAAAATCATCCCGGTGGATTGGAAACCTCAAAGTACAATCCAGGAAAAAATTAGGGATAATGGCAAGTAACTATGTTCGACAAAGGGACAAGTCCCTCGGTAGCAGTTACATCATCCGTCAGGAAAACTCCGATCAAGGTCATCTTCGACAGAAGCTCAGGATGCCCAGAATTCAAAGTTGGTAGAAGGATAATGGTCGTTATGTTTCGATGTAGCCCTTTTCCCTGTAAATTACCATTTTCTAACTTTGTATATACTCTTTGGAATCACGCGTTTGGTTTATTTCCATCCTATCAATAAATTTGAGCCCTCGTGCTTTTGTTTGCAATTCTTATTTGTTTTAGCTTTACAAAATGACATTTTAACATGATCAACGATTCTTGAAATAAAACAAAAATGAATTTACTTGTAAAAATTTTCAGCTTAAAGTAAAGGTGGCAATTTCTTTTGACGGTTGAACATCGAAAGAACATCGATCGCTTCTTCAGAAGTAAGTGAGCTTCAAAGTACAGAATCAAAGTAATCTTTCTAAAACGAGTGTACCTGAACGAAGGATCAGCTGTGTCAGAGACCATGGTTCATATGACACCCCCGACAGAGTTCTTACCTCCTAAGCCCGACCAACGATTGTTCCCCGCAGGGACTACTTCTCCTAAGAAAGCCAGAATTGCTACTTTTGGGCCAGCGGTACTTCTTCTCCCCGCGATGGTCGAGTATCCAGTCATGTTCATCTATTAGTCTGTATGGCGCGTCAGTTTTTTCAGAATATACATACATGCATCATGCATTATTGATTTAAATTCACATTCATATTGCATCACTATCACTCTGGTCGGTCTTGTCCCCTAGTGATAGACAGTCCTCTCAATCGAGTTGTCAGTCCTTTCCTCGTCAGGAAATGTTGTATCTGAACAATCTCTCTCCTCCAGTGTATTTCTGGGATGAAGTTGGTCCTTGATCACTTTGATAACTTGAACCTCTGAAAAACCAGAGAACCCTCGGTAAATGTCACCCTTCTCCATCGAAGATGATATCTTCGCTTTCCCGAATTAAGGAAAATCCCCAGAGAAAGCCTCTAAGTAGCGATTCGACAATACAACAGTTGTTCTCTGAAAAAACCACCGATGAAAAGGTCATCAGCACCTCAAAATTAGATCACATCATATGGCATTTCTCCGAGAAGATCCCGAGAAAAGTATGATGTAATATCCCCAAACGAAAGCAGTCTTGCAAGAAGACTCGTTTTCCCCTGTAGACCCGACAAATGGCGTCTCCAACAAAGAAGTTTGTACACCTCTACAACTCAGACGATTGGGTTCCCCCAGCAAGTCTGACATCAAAAGTTTTCCCATCAAATGGCATCTCCCCAGGAAAATACGGCGAGAAGTTTGAGGAGAACCGCTACGCATAGCGTCCCTTGTCAAGAAAGTTTATTGACAAAAGAAACTAAGACCAATTCCTTAGTAGGAAACCAGGATCGAGGGGAAGTTTATATCAGAAACTAAGACCAGTTCCTTGGTAGGAAACCAGGATCGAGTGGAAGTTTATACCAGAAACTAAGACCAGTTCCTTGGTAGGAAACCAGGATCGAGGGGAGGTTTATATCAGAAACTGAGACCAGTTCCTTGGTTGAAGACCAGGATCGAGGGGAAGTTTACCTTTCCTAAGTATCATTTCTTAGCAAAAGAAGATGGATGCGCAAACTGCCATACATAACCACCATCAAAATTTCAGGTATTCCGATATTTAATCATCTTGCACCTCGAATGCCCGAATACCTTCGCCATTCACACCTTCGGGTCCAAGAAGATTAAATAGGGGCATCTGTCATACCCCAAATTTTAACCACTAAGATTTCCCATCGTTGTGCAAATTATCATCACAATATAGATGAACCATTAGTCTCCCCAAAGATGGGTGAGCATCCACTACCATCAGAATTAGGGTTTCAAGCCCTCTTAGAGCTCTTAGACAAAGGATCAATCAAGAAATGACATGATCTGCAACTTGTCTAGCCTCTACAACATCCACAAAGGATCAAGAGGACTCCCACTTCAAGGATTAAGCACAAGGCTTCTCCCTTCTTGGTGGATCAAGCCTTAAGATCGACAGTGTCACCAAATTAGGGTTTTGGTCGACCAGGGCCCCCAGATGGAAATTTTCCTCTGGGCATGAGCCAATGCTTCAAAGCATAACCTATGATGCTCCAAGGGACATCATGAACCCAATCATCAAGTCAGTTTGGCTTTAGGGGATGCATTCATAAAAAAATCAGGAATTAGGGTTTCTTGACCTAATTCACCCCTAAGTTGACTTTTGGGACAAACCATGAGCCAAGACCTCAAGGGAGGATTTGAGGGTCTCTAACACGCTACATTGATCCATTTACAACAATGGAATAATCCAAGAAGCTTGAACAACAAGTTTCAATTTCATCTGAACCACAGTTAGGGTTTCGCGAGAAAAGTCAACTGTACCTTTGACTTTTGCCCAGGACATGCTCCCAAACCCTAGGACATGATTCAATACACCCTATAACACCTATGAAATCAATCCATCAAGTTTGATTTAGGTCAAGGACTTGATTTCATAGAGGATCGCACAGTTTGGAATTCATCTGACAAAAAGTCAATTGTGCACAAATGTCAACTTTGACTTTTTGAGATTTTTCATAAAAATGGGTTTTTTCCCATCCACAAGGCTATTTTTTCCCATCCAAAGCTAGATTTGTAGCTCTCATGACCCTCTACAAAAGCTTCAACTACACCTCATTCCAATTCATTATGGATTTTGAGTTATGGAATGATCAAAATGGCTGAAAACATGAAATGCCACTTTTTTCCAACACTTAGTGAAATTTTCACTAAGTCAGAATCTGCCTTCACTTTTTTCCAAATGTAGGGGAATTTTTCACTTGGAATCAAAAAGTATCAAAACCAATTATGATCAAACAGTTATTGTATCATATGAGGGCTTTCCAAAATGGCCAAGAACATCACCAAACTCAACTTGAGCCATGAGATATGACCATGGCATATGCCTTGCTGAAAACTGCCAAAGCAAGGCAGATTTTGGAGTCTTGCTCGATTTGCCCAAATTTTACAAGGGGCAAGTAACTCTATCCATCTGAACACCTCAAGGGGGGACCAAGGAGGAACCAACTCTGATCCCAAGCCTCCCAAGTCTTTGGAACCAAAAATAGCATGCCAAACCTAAAAATCCCTAAAAGAGGGACAAGACTCCAATTTTGGATTGGAGCATTTAATGAATACACAAAGGTGGCATGGACTGACACATTTGCAACTGAATTCAGTCAAGAATGATCCAACAACTAGGGAACCACAACTCTGTGCTCTAACCTCTAGTCAATGGCCAGAGGAGACTTGGATTCTCATTTGCCAACATTGGCCAAACCTCTGCTGCAGTTGCCATTCACTATTGCTGGCAAAATAACCTTGCTCTACTATAAATTGAGCTCATTTGTGCTCAGTTTGAGTACACCAAAGCCATCAAACAGATGCTTTCCTTAAAATCACCTTCTCACTTCCAATTTTGCCTTCTAAGGCAAGTCACCATCGGGTTTTGAGTTTGAGAGCAATTCCAACCAAACCAATCACACACACACCTCAAAAACATCATATAGAAGTGATCCAAACACTCACATAACATCTGGAACACCAAAATCACAAAATCACCAGCCAATTGCTCAAGCCTTTGACAGATTTGCAGTTGGGGTACCATCTCAAGTTCCAGATCATTTCAATCCATTCCAAGCATCCAGACACACTCCATAGCACCTAGGGAAGATGTCCATAACCTTGGAACCAAGTTGTAACACCTCTAACACAAAACAAGATCACCAGCTGCAAGTGGTAAGCATGAGCTCTTCTAACTCTATGATCCATGCAATTTTTGCTGCACAATAATTTGGCCATATGTTCATAATCATGCATGGAGTGTTTTCCCTCAATCAATTGCATTGTTTGAATCGTGTATGCAATTTCTAAACCTTCAACCAGAATTTAGGGTTCTTGAGGTTTCTCTTTGATTTCTTATTCCATGCTTAAAATAAATGAAATTAAAGACCATAGACATGATCGTGAGGTTGAAACGAGTAGATTGATATATAGATTGCATGATATAATCTAGTATTCAGTGAGATTGGATAGAAAATGCAAATCTGCAGAAACAGAGGGTGGCGCGCGTTCTTGCCCTTGTTCTTGGCGCCCTTTTTAAAAAACTTGAATATTTGAATTTTGTGATTTTATTTAATTGATTCAGAAATTAATTTCTCTCTGAGTTTTAATGATTTTGAGTTGATTCTTTTTTTAATAATGGCTAAAATACAGTTTTGGTCCCCCTGTTTTTCAAAATTCACAGTTTTGGTCCCCCTGTTTTTTTTTTAACAGTTTTGGTCCCCCACCCCAATTTTGGCCCAAAAAAATTGATGAACAGTAACTTGTCCGTACATGTCCGTACATGAATAGTACACGTCCGTACATGAACAGTGAGGGGTGGGGGACCAAAACTGTTAAAAAAAAAACAAGGGGACCAAAACTGTGAATTTTGAAAAACAGGGGGACCAAAACTGTATTTTAGCCTTTAATAATTCACAAAAATGTTAAGATATTTTATTTTACCAAAAAAAACCCAAAAATATTATTTATTTCATATAATTGATATTTTTTCCAAGAATTAATATTTTAATTATTTTTTACATTTAAAATATTTTTTTCTTCTTGATTTTGCAAATTTTAATGATTTCTAATCATTTTGTAGGTCAAAACATGATTTTTGAAACATTAATCCAAGATCACAATTTCTTTTCCACATGTTAAACAATTTTGATCATTTTAATTGAATTTTTTATTCAATTAAAATACATTTTGGAAACAAATTAGGGTTTTGATTAATTCAACCCTCATCAATCCTTTTAAAAAACACTTTGGGCCTCTAATAGAGTGTAAGACCCAATCCTTTGTAAATACAAACCTATTTTGGGCCTCAAATGTTGTATAAGTCCCGTTGTATTTCAAAAGTTCGGCGCGATCATCGCCCGTTTAAAACAAACCATCTGGGCCTCTCCTCGAGCTATAAAACCTATTTAAAATCATTTTGGGCCTCTAATAGAGTGTAAGACCCAACCCCCCTTCTGAAACCAAAAACTTTTGGGCCTCAGTCATTGTATAAGACCCACGGTGTTTTCAAAACCTCGGTGCGATCGTCGCCTTTTTCAAAATTAATCATTGGGCTTCTCCGTGAGCTATAAGACCCATCTTTGTTCACTTTCAATCATTTTGGGCCTCTTGAGAGACTGTAAGACCCATCCCCTTTGTACAGAAAACCTTTCTTGGGCCTCAGTCACTTGTATAAGTCCCTGTACAAAACGACAGTGCGATCAGTGATAAAACCCTGGGCCTCTCCTTAAGCTGTAAACCCCAACAATCTTTTCAAAGCTCTTTCTCCTTTGATTTTGAATATAATATTGTTATCAAAGCTTTCTTTGTTGAACAAACTAACAAAACAACATGGAAGCTCTACAACCGAGTAAGTCTTTACCCGCTTTCATTTACCGCTTTCATATGTATATAACTGTATTGTGGGGCTGTTTCACTGTAAGTCTTCTTTCACAAACTCATATCGACTGTGTAATAATAGTATAGATATTTAGAGTTTCCCCGGCAACTACGTCTAGAACTAGGCAAAACCTCGTCTCTTTACCACCGACGTTCACCCGGATATATCTTAACCCTGAGAATTTTCTTTTACAACAAATTTAGATAACTAGATCTAAGAAACCTCCCCCATGAACAGTTCATATACAGAAGGCCAATGTTCCAAGTGAAACCCCTTCTGGAACTGTTCATCAGCCTCCTCTTGGGCTTAGTGCAAGGAACCACAGGCTTCCTAAAAGCATCCTCGCCTCCTCTTGGGCGTTGTACAAGGACCCGTCGGCTTCATAGAAGTTCTCACAGCCTCCTCTTAGGCTTTGTATAATGATTCTTTCCCCGAGAAGATAGCCTCCTCTTGGGCTTAGTACAAATTGTCCCTCGGCTTCTTAAAAGTTTTCTCACCTCCTCTTGGGCTTCGTATAAATTGTCCCGACGACCTCCTAGAGGTATAGGAACGGAAATTAATCATCTTAATAAAACAGTCTTTCAAAGAGTCTAGATCTTTCTACTACTGTTTCTTAAGCATAGTACAAAAGATAAGACCCGTAGACTTGGGCAGCCTCAATACCCTTCGGATTCCCCGTTTCCTTAAAGAACAGGAAATAATCCCGGTCCTCAGATCAAATCCATGAGTACAACATTACCCATATAAGAACTGATTTTCTCTTTTAACCAACATACTGGACCTGTCACTCAACTAAAACAGTAACCCTAGCCTTCTCTTGGGCTTTGTACAATGATTCTCCCCAGCAGAGTTAATTTTTTAGCCTCCATCTCGGGCTTCGTACGAGATACAAAAACACTCTCTTGTTGGGTATAAAAGACTCTCTTGTTGAGTCAAACCTTTAGCCTATGTCTTGGGCTTTGTACAAGACACATACAAAAATGCTCTCTTGTTGAGTATAAAAGACTCTCTTGTTGAGTCAAACTTTTAGCCTCTGTCTTGGGCTTTGTACAAGACACATAAAAAACACTCTATTGTTGAGTATAAAAAGACTCTCTTGTTGAGTCGATCACCTTTAGCCTCCATCTCGGGCTTCGTACGAGATACAAATCACTCTCATGTTGAGTATAAAAATACTCTCTTGTTGAGTCGATCACCTTTAGCCTCCATCTCGGGCTTCGTACGAGATACAAATCACTCTCTTGTTGAGTATAAAAGACTCTCTTGTTGAGTCAAACCTTCTAGCCTCCGTCTCGGGCTTCGTACGAGACATATAAAAGCATCCTCTTGTTGGGTCATTAGCCACCTTTTAGGCTTTGTATAAAGAAATCCCCGTTTGATTCAATCAACCTTTTAGCATCAAATCATGCTTTGGTCACAGCATACAAACATCAACAACTCCTTTTCCCTCATCTAATTGCTGTAAGCGGCAAGCCTCTGGATTATTTACATCCATGCCACTGTCCCTCTCTTAGCATGAGAAATTCCTAAGGAAAGACGTCATTGCTCTAAACTGAGTTAAAGTCTTCTCCTTCAGGTTAAAAATCCCCTGTAAAGGAAATTATGGCATTGCTGGATTCACATATCCCAATTAAAGTAATTCTCCTTTATGATCAGTCACCCAACAGTCTGACAAACAGACCCTCTTTAGAGATGACAAATTCTCTGTAAAGTCAACACCCTTTTAGCTTCACATCTTGGGCTTCGAACAAAATACAAATAGACCCTTCAACTTCACATCTTGGGCTTTGAACAAGACACCAAAACATAGGAGGAACTACGATCGCTCTGATTTCCCTGTTTCGGTAAACGGGAATGCGTAGGCATAAGATTGAAAGAAAAACCTTAGCGAGTACACCATATCAAAAACATCTGGCCACAAATCCTCACACATCCATCAAAAGATCCGAGTCCGTATCCCCCACCAAAAGTCTAAACTCGATCAAAATAAACCTAAGAGAGCCCCCCCCACATTAATCGCATCTGTAAACCAACAATTTTGACTGTTTAAACTCAGTTTGCAAAGCAGGGTTAGTTGGAGACATCTAGTTCCCTTCATTCATCAGCTCCAATAGGATAAAAAATGAATCGACCTGTAGTACCCTCCCAGAGCGACAGTGCTTAAGAACCACGTCCAAAATCGCTCGCTACAGCGCGAGCAAGAACATGTGTACTTGGCGCCAATTTTTTTTAAATTTTTGAATATTTGAATTTTAATGTTTTATTAATTGATTTCAAGAATTAATTTCTCTCTCATTTTTTATTGGCTCTTTTTTTAAAATGTCTCAAAAATGTTAAATTATTTTATTCTACAAAAAAATCACATTTATATTATTTATTTAATATATTTTGATTTTTTGAATTTAATTTAATTTAATTTGTTTTTAAACATTTTAAATGAAATTCTCACCTTGATTTTTCAAAACCAATTGGATTTCAAGCTTTCATGTGATTTAACATGATATTTTTTTAAAATATTTTTAAAGTTGACAACTTGTTTTTGAATATATTTGATATTTTGTATCCTTTGATATTTAATTTCCTTTAAAAAAAACTGTTTTTTTAATTAAAATTAGGGTTTCTCTTAATTTTGATTTACCAAACACTTTTCAAAACACTTTTGGGCCTCTTGGTAGAGTGTAAGTCTCATCCCTTTGTAAATAAACCTTTTTGGGCCTCAGTCATTGTATAAGTCCCGATACGATTTCAAAAATCTCTGCGCGATCGCCAATTTCAAAACAATTTTCAATTGGGTCTCCCTTTGGTTGTAAGTCCCATTTTTCTTCTTTTTCAAACACTTTTTGGCCTCTAATAGAGTGTAAGACCCAACCCCCTTTGTACATAAATAAAATGGGCCTCAGTCATTGTATAAGTCCCTACGCGATTTTCAAATAAACGGTGCGATCATTGTTTTTCATCTAGGCCTCTACTTGAACTATAAGTCCCATCTCTTGTATAAAAATAAACTTTTGGGGCTCTAATTGAGTGTAAGACCTATATTTTTTGTAAGTACAATAGTTTGGGCCTCAGTCATTGTATAAGTCCCCCTGTGGTTTTCAAAACTATTACGTGATCGTCGCCTTTTCAAAAGAGATCATCTGGGCCTCTCCTTGAGTATAAGCCCCAAACTTCCTTTTAAAACAACTTTCTTTTTGATTCAAATTCAAATTCAAAGTTTTTATAAAAACTTTCTTCAATTTCTTGAAAAACTAACCATACAGCTGTAGTTAAAATGCTTGGGTTTGCACAACTATAAGTTCCACTATCTCTTCAATACATACTTGTTTATATATTTCATCTGTATATATATGTGCTTGTATATACTTCCTTAGAGTTTTCCCTAGCAGTTAGGTATAGGTTTAGATCAAACCAGAGGTTACTCTTCCAACATAGTCAAAACTAGTTCCCCATAGGAAATTCCATATACAATCTTGCCTCCTCTTGGGCTTATACAATATAGAACAGAGAAAGGCATTATTGCTGGTGAAACTTTTCTCAAGACTGTCCAAACTTAGAAGTATGTGTTCAAGAAACTCATTTCCCCAGAGAGGATTAATTCTCGGTGAAACCTCTTTTGAATCTCTTCAAACCATAAAACTGTTCAACAAAGAAATGATTAATTCTCGGTGAAACCTTTCTTGAACTCTTCTTAGGCTTGGACCCACAGGCTTCCTAAAAGCATCCCCAGCCTCCTCTTGGGCTTAGTACAAGGACCCTCAGGCTTCTTAGAAGTTTCTCAGCCTCTTCTTGGGCTTAGTACAAGGACCCGAAGGCCTCCTACAGGTATAGGACAGAAACTAGTCATCTTTACTAGTTCAATCTTCCGGAGGGTCAGAATTCCAAAACATCAAACCATTTTAGGGTTGATCTTCATCCCTTAAAACCTTAGCCTCCTCTTGGGCATCATACAAAGATCATACTCCAGCTAAGAGTCAAGCTCTTCATACTAGTAGACTTGGAAAGTCTCATTTTCTCTTGGACCTCACCAAGGCAAACCCTCAAGTTTCTTAAAAGCATAGGAAAAAACCCTGATCATTTCATCAACACACTAATCTCCAACACAGTTAAAACCTCAATAGGTTTTCAAACTCAAGGTTTAAACCTTCACCTTAGAAAACCTCAGCCAGGGTTAATTTACCATCAATAAAACCCTAACAGAATCAGAGCCTCATGGCATCTAATACTGTAACTCTCCCTTTGATCCTCAGAAAGAGTAAAAGCCTTTGGGATTCCCCAACACATATTGGATCTTTCTCTAGATTTAAATAATCCTCAGCAAAAGCCAACCTCCTCTTAGGCCTCATATAAGGATTTCCCCAACCAACCTCCTCTTAGGCTTTATATAATGATTTTCCTCAGGAGAGTCAGCCTCAAACTTGGGCTTTGTACATGACAGATAAAACCTCCCCAGTGGAGTCAATCTCTTTTCAGCCTCAATCTTGGGCTTTGTACAAGACAGACATAAAACTCCCCTAGTAGAGGCAACCTTTTAGCTTAAACCTTGTGCTTTGATCAAGGCACACAAAAATCAACATCCCCTTAGATGAGACCATGAGTCCTCTGTGTAGGAGGATATTTCCTCTATACATCACATCTCAAAACAGACAACCAAAACCTTTTTTCTTAGATAATTTGCTGTAAGTGGCACACTTGTTGGTTTAAAATCCAAGTTGGAATCCTTCTTTTATCCTGGTCAAAAATCATCTTTCATCTAATTGCTATAAGTGGCAAGCCTCTGGATTATTTACATCTATGCCAATGTGCCTCTCTTAGCATGAAAGATTCATATGGAAAATGGCATTGCTCAATACTGAGTTAAAGTTTTTTCCTTCATGACATCACCCTTATAAAGGAAATTATGGCATTGTTGGATTCTCATATACCAGTTAAAGTAATTCTCCTTTATAATCAATTATCCAACATTTTGTGATGAATAGGTGAGATATTCTCCCTTTAGAGATGATAAATTCTCTCTCAGACACCCCTTTAGCTTCAATCTTAGGCTTTGAACAAGACACAAATACTCAGCTAGCTTCAATCGTGGGCTTTGAACAAGACATCAAACATCTTTGCTCCCATAGAATAGGAGGAACTACGATTTCTCTGATTTCCAAGATATCTTTATGGGAATACGTAGGCATAAGATTGCGAAATCTTAGCGAGCGCACAAATCAAAAACTTTAGGTCCAGTACCTTCCTAAAAATACAGAAAACCCGAAAACAACAAACACTCTCTCAAAACTCCCAAAGGAGAAAATTTCTCAACCCATGACAGATAAACACTAGAAAGCAGTTCAAATTAACAGAGAAATATGTAATGCAATGTCTATGGATAACCATATATACACTGGGTGATTGACAACTTCCCTTTGTATAACCTGACCCCGAACCCCCAATCTTTTAGCATTTGTTAAAGAAAACATTTGCGTGCAAGGTTAGTTTTAGATATCTTCCCTTTCCTTTAAAGCTTCATAGGATAAATAAGAAATCAGAAAGTAGCACCCAATTCCAACCATTGCGGTAAGGTGGTCGCGTCACCGACAAAAATCGCACGCTACAAAAAAATGGCGACTCTGCTGGGGAGTCTTATGATTAGAGTTCCTAAGAGGGGCTTTGCTTTATTTCTCTGTTTATTTATTTTCTTAGTTTTTCTGCTATATATATCATTTACTGCTATATTACTTGATACCTGTGTTTAAATTTCTGTTAACTGGGAATGCGATTAATACGCATGTGGAAAGTTTGAGAGAACATTAAGATAAGTGATGGCATATCCAGGAAAAGCTTATAGGGAGTGAATCCCGACCAAGCTAACTTGTCAGTCCACCGAATCAGTCGAGGTACCCGTGCAGAAATATTAATGTTGAACGATCAATTGTCGTGAAAGCATAGTTTATCCCAGTGTGGTTCCCATGACCCTGAGGATTTAGTAGACATTTAATCATTTGGCCATTAGGTAGTGCGGTAACTATCGGGAATAGTTGATACGCGATACTACACTCAAAAGAGATTCATCCAAGGATATTACAGCTCGCTCGAGTGAATCAGCTTGCTGTTGATATCCCTAGGAGGGGTCAATGATTTTAGGAACCTTTAACAACCCATTCTACAGGTACAAAAATTGACCAAATAGTACAACCTTTAGGAATAGGTAGAGCCATGACTCCATGCTCGTGACGTTGAACCCCTAGACCCATGTTTTCAAATGTTTTTGTTTGCTGCATTCATGCAATCATTAAAAAACTCTTTTCAAACAAGAAAAAAAGTCTTTTTTCAAAAGAACTAATTGCAAATATCAGAGGTTGCGTTATGGATTTCGGTAGAAGATAAACGCACAAGTACACCTTTAAGGCTCGGAAACTAGAAGACTTAAGGAAATTGGGAAGGATGATTACCAATCTCGAGGCTTTCAGAGCTAAGCACGAAGGACTGTTGTCTCTGTTAAAAGTCAATGTGGTTGAAGGGATCTTGTCTACGATGGTACAGTTCTACGATCCGGTTTACCACTACTTCTCTTTCCAGGATTACCAACTTGCACCAACATTGGAAGAGTACTCCCACTGCTTCACTGATCAAGCTCCATTTTCTAAACTGGAAGAAATTCCAAAGGATCAAACCATTGCAAGAGCGATCTCTTTGGATGAGTCAGAAGTTAGGACTCACATGACCACTAAAGGAGGAATCCAGGGTTTACCGGCTAAATTCCCGATGGAGAAAGCTCTATACTTTGCTAGTATAGGAAACATAACTGCCTTCGAAGACGTCTTTGTTCTACTCATATATGGGTTATTCCTCTTTCCCAACATTGACAACTTCGTCAATACCAATGCTGTTAAGATATTCTTAATAGGAAACCCCGTACCAACCTTGCTCGCGGATGCTTATACACTTAAGGAACTTGTACAGTGGAGGGATGATAACATGATGTGTACCCTTACTCTATAAATGGTTTATTTCCCACTTGCCCAAGTCTGCTGCTTTTTGGGATCACAAGAGTTCCCTACGTTGGTCACAGAGGATTATGTCTTTTACCAATTCTGACATAGATTGGTACAATAGGATTTACGAAGGGATAGAGATCATCGACAAATGTGGAAATTTCCCCAATGTACCCCTCATTGGTACTAGAGGGGGAATCAACTATCATCCAATTCTAGCTCGCCGTCAACTCGGATACCCGATGAAGAATATCCCACATAATGTTCATTTGGAAGGTCTTTTCTTCAAGGAAGGGGAAAATGACAGGGCACTGAAGAAAGAAATAGTGCATGCCTGACAACATATTCACAGGAAAGGGAGAGAGTCTCTGGGAAGACCAACTGTACCTCCATGGAACCTTATCTCCACTGGGTGCAAACTAGAGCCCTCAAGCTGAGGATGCCTTACCCTCGCCAATAAGTTTTTCCATTAAAGGAATCTTTCCTTTATTTCATGTGTGATGCGGAAAAACTCCAGGTCGCTCTCAACAAAGTCCAACGTGAGAAGAATTATTGGAAGAACAAATACCAGATCCTTAATTTGGAATGTACCAAGATTCAGGAACCGCTAAAGGAAAAGGATGCTCTGATTGAGATATTAGAGCAACATGCCATAGAAAGTCAAGAAGACCGAAGAAATTTGCTCACTCCTTTCACTTGGCAAAGGATCGTCGACCCAACAATGGCTAAAGAGGCCCGATCAAAGAAAAGAAAAATATAGGAACCGACATTTGAACTCTCTTCAGAGAGGACTTAGGATCCATGAGCTTAGACGTTTCCTTCTCACACTTTGTAAAGTACTGTACTTTTCTTTGTAAAATACAGTAATCTTTCGAATTCAATAAAAGGGGTCTCCCCCCTCCTCCCCACTGTGTGATATTTGCAATATATTTGTTAAAAGTTTCTTTTGAAAACAAAAATGAAAAAAAATATATGTCTTTGCATATCATTCATCATTCTCACATAACACATATGTTATCTTTTAAGTCTCACGTATGTCTCACAATCCTAGAGTCAAACTGTCTCATTCGTACAATACTCGGGCCAATCGACAGAAGAAAATGGACGATCTCGAGGAAGAGAACAGAGAGCTGAGAGAAGAAATCGACACTCTAAAAGAAAGTTTGGAAAAACTTCACAGCAACTTGCAATCCCTGGTCGTAGCTCAGGAGCTACAACATCAAAAGACTATGATCTCAGAGATTACATCTACACCCACATTTGAGACACATGATAATCATCCTCGGTACAACATGCCTAAAGGTCGCCCCTGGGGCATGCCATTCAACTTTATACCTGAAGGATACATTCCACCGGTCACTGAAGACCCAAAAGCCATAGCAGGAACCGCCAGACCTAAAGGTTACAAACTTCAGGGAAATGAAGATGAAAAGGTTACAGCTCCAACTCCTGAAGGTTACAAACTTCAGGTCACTGAAGCACCAAGAGTCACCACAATAATGACTATACCACAACCAGTGGTACACACTGTCCCGGAAGGACAGATTCCGCAAGCAACTTCTGGTAGAAATAAAGAAGTATATGAAAGGATGAATGAATTCCATGAACAATTCTTTGAAATGCAGAAGAAACTGCATGCCATTCGTGGTCAAGACTTATTCAGTAAAGACGCTGCTGACCTCTGTTTGGTCCCTAATGTAAAGATCCCGCACAAATTCAAGGTGCCTGACTTTGAAATATACAAGGGAAACTTTTTCCCTCAAAGTCATATGGTGATGTACGCTCAGAAAATGTCTACCCAAACAGACAATCAACAGCTATTGATCCATTACTTCCAAGACAGTTTAACCGGTGCCGCACTTAAATGGTACATGGATTTAAACCACACCAAGATCAGTACTTTCAGAGATCTCGAGGCAGCGTTCGTTCAGTAGTATAAATACAATTTGGACATGGCACCAGATAGGGATCAACTCAGGGCAATGTCACAAAAGGACAAAGAAACTTTCAAAGAATATGCTCAGAGATGGCGTGAAATTGCCGCTCAGATCTGTCCCCCTCTTGAGGAAAAGGAAATGACAAAGATCTTCCTGAAAACGTTGAACTTGTTTTATTACGACCGAATGGTTACCAGTGCGCCTAGTGACTTCACTAAAATGGTGAATATGGGAGTACGCCTTGAAGAAGCAGTCCGAGAAGGACGATTGGTCAAAGATGCAGAGCCATCCAGCAGTATCAAGAGATACGGTAGTGCTTTCTAAAAGAAAAAAGAGCAAGATATCAGTAATATCTCTATGGGAAAGCAAATGCGAAAGTATCAACCGATAGCAGCAATAACTCCCGCTATCAATCCAGAGCCAGCTCCGACTTATCAATCCCAGATTTCTCAGAGCCAACCAAATCAACAACAGTATCAGCAAAGGCAACAACAACCTTTTCAGCAGGCTTACCCGCAGTACAATAACAATAATCGTATTACACGACCATCAGGGTTCGACCCTATACCGATGTTGTACGCAGAGTTATTTCCACTTCTACTGACCAAGGGGCATGTTCAAACCAAGACTCATCTCGCAGTACCAGAAAATCCACCTTTTTGTTTCAAAGCAGATCAAACTTATCCTTACCATCAAGGAAGAACAAGACATAACATTGAGAATTGTCTTAGCTTCAAGTCTGATGTACAGAAGCTTGTTAGGAACGGGGTCTTATCTTTCAAAGATACCAATCCAAATGTTCAGAAGAACCCATTTCCGCAACATGAGAAGACTACAGTGAATTTGATAGAAGGAGAACCTGTCAACATTTATCAAATTCACAATGTACGCTTACTGGGAACCAACCTGGTAAAGATGCATTGTAAACAGAGTGGGTACGACCATGTGCCATCTCACAACTATCATCAGTGTGATATCTGCTCCAAGGACAATCAAGGGTGTGCCATAGTATAAGCAGCTTTGCAGGAACAAATGGATCTGGGCTGGATTCAGGATCACCGGATTTGTGAAGTAAACATGGCACATGTACATCCTAACATTGTTCAGAACCACGACATCTGTGCAATGAACGTCAATTTAATGGTGATGCATTCGATACAAAGTCAGCATTATAATCTTCTGCTACATGATTACAACGCTTGTCCAATCTGCTCAACAGACAATCAGGGATGCTCTTTTGTACAAGAGACCCTCCAACGTCAAATGGATCCCGGATGGATCCAAGACTACCGTGAAAGAAGTAATCATCAGGTCAATATGGTTTAGATCTTGGACATACGGCTGATGAATACCAGTCTAGTGGAATTACATGCTAAGCAGGTCAGACTTGGTTTTCTGGCTTCACATGATTATCAAGACTGTAAAGAATGTTGCGAAGACGACCAAGGGTGTGCGCTTATGAAAAGGACTCTTCAACATCTGTTGGACCACTGGTGGCTTCCGATCTACTTAGATGAAGACACACAACATATTAGTATGATTGATGGGAATCCTGGCAGATACCAAAGTCGTGATATCCGCTCAATAGAAATAGATCTAGTAAAGATGCACTGCATACAAAGCGGATATGATCAGTTACCACCACACAATTATGATCGCTGTAGAGTATGCTTGAAAGATAACCAAGGATGCTATCTCGTACGAGAAGCCCTACATAATCAGTCATTCCGGAAGGAGATGTGACCATGTTTAAATTTTGAGTCGATCAACATGATACAAGATTACCTCCCTGTTCAAAACAAAAACGCTATCATAATCTCCAATTATGGAATAACCAAGGATGTTTGTGCCATAATTCCTCTGATCAATGAGTCAAAAGTCTCTCTTAATAGTAGAAAAATTCCCAACCAGGAACTGAGTGCCTACGACGGTCAGAAAAACCAAAAAGCTCATATGGTTATCTACCTGCCAGGTTCAATACCGTACAAGTCAGATAAGGCTATCCCATACAAGTACAGTGCGACAACCATAGAAAATGTTAAAGAAACTCCATTACCCTCCGTTGTGAATATTGCTGACATCAGTCGAGTTACCCGGAGCGGTCGGATCTTCAACAGAGGAGTTGTAGAACCAGCCAAAGAAAAGTAACCTCAAACGGAAGTTCCCAACCAACAGGACGTTCAATCCAGTAATCCATAACCTTTAAAGAACAACGATGAGATACTGAAGCTCAACCTAAAATGCGAGTACAACATTGTGGACCAAGTGTTGCAAACTCCGTCTCGAATCTCTGTACTTTCTCTCCTGCTTAGTTTTGAAGCTCACAGGGAAGCCCTACAGAGGGTCTTAGAACAAGCCTTTGTGGAACAAGATGTGACATTAGGACAATTTAACAGCATCATCTCTAAGATCACTTCCTGTAACAATTTAGGATTCAGTGATGAAGAACTACTTGAAGAAGGCAAGAACCATAATATGGCACTCAATATCACAGTCAACTGCCAAGACGATGCTTTAGCCAGCGTATTGGTAAACACAAGATCATCTTTAAATGTTATGCCAAAATCAACTTTGGTACGACTACCGTTTCAAGGAACTCCGATGAGAGGCACTGAGATCATCGTCAAAGCCTTTGACGGATCAAGAAAAACAGTTATCTGCAAAGTAGATCTTCCCATAACCATCGGTCCTCACACTTTCCAAGTCACTTTCCAGGTCATGGACATCCGAGCAGCATACAACTGTTTATTAGGGAGACCTTGGATACACGAAGCCGAGGATGTCACTATGACACTTCACCAGAAGCTGAAGTTTGTCAAGAATGACAAATTAGTCATAGTATGTGGAGAGCAAGCCTTAATCTTGAGCAACTTATCATCATTCTCCTGTGTAGAACCATATGAGTTTGTTGGAACCCAGTTCCAAGCACTCTCGGTGAGCAATAAGAATCAACCAGAAAGAGGAACACCAATTTCCTCATACAAAGACGCTCTCAAAGTGATCGGGAGTAATGATGAAAAGGATGGGGACAGATTATAACTCCTACGGATAATAAGACAAGAAAAGGTCTTGGTTTCTCTCCGACTTGTACCCAGACTACAAAGAAGGACAAAAGTTTTCGTCTCATTCAGGATTTCTTCCACAGTGGAGGTTTCCTCCACCCAGTATCTTAAGAAGTACACACCATCGAACTGAATGACTCTTCCGAAAAAATTGAGGAGTGGAAGTCTTATCTCAACAATGACCATTATATATCTCAGGGAGAAGCGCACATGCCATGCTGTTTTCCAAAACAGAGCCAAGATATATACCGAGATCAGACGTCAGAATGATCTATGGAGATTGTGATCCCGAAGGATGTCGTGCTCCACCAAACTCATTAGAGGAAGACAATCTAATGAGAGATAACTTTAAATACGACTATTATGATCCCCTGGATGACTTGTCTATCTGGAAGCCATACACGGAAGACCCGGAGCAAAAGAGTCAGTCGGACAATGCCTATTAGCTGAATGATCTTGAAAATAATACACCTGCTCCCCCGGAGTTATGGAATCCTTACCCATAACACTCCGAGAGTGTCCAACACCATGCTAATGAATTCGCAAGGATCGCAGGACGAGAGTTTATTAACTACACGATTCCTAAAATCAACTTCATTGAGGAGGATGACTCATCTATTCCCACAGACACATGGGAAACCTTGGGACAGACAAGCGGCAGGTACGACTTCTTAGTCAAATACACTGCTCCCGAAAACTCTCGTATCAGGCTCGAGGACATCCAACCATCTGGATGTGGAGATTCCCTTGAGAATGAAAACACTATGGAAGATGCGACAGAAGAGTCCTTTTATGATAACTCTGCATGGGAAGAAGACTCAAATGATCCTACTCCACCAGAAATCAATTCCATTTCTAAAGACAAACCAAGAAGGAAAGTACCAAACTTTGTGATTCACAGAGGAGTTCGTCATCATTGGGTTGCAGTCGATGTCCCGAAAGTCATCCATAAGTCAAAGTAATTACCATCTGTCATACCCCAAGTTTTGACCACCAAGATTTCCCATCATTGTGAGAATCATCACCAAAATATAGATGTACCATCATCCTCATCAATCTCCTCAAAGATAGTTGAGCATTCATTATATTCAAGGATTAGGGTTTCAACCCCTCTCTAAGCATTTGGACAAAAGGTAAATCAAGAAATGAAATGATCTTTAACTTGTCTAACCTCTCAAACCTCTATAAAGGATCAAGAGGACTCCCACATCAAGAATCAAGCACAAGGTTGCAACCTTCCAAGTGGATCAAGCCTCAAGATCGACAGTGCCACCAAATTAGGGTTTTGGTCGACCAAGGCCTCCAAATGAAATTTTTAATCTAGGAATGAGACAATACTTCAAAGCATGATCCAAGATGCTCAAAGGTACCTCATGGACCCAATCATCAAGTCAAAACAACCTCAGGGGAAGCATTCAATAAAAATTAGGAATTAGGGTTTCTTGACCTAATTCATCCCTAAGTTGACTTTTGAGGCAAGACATGAACCAAGACCTTAAGACATGATTTGAGGGCCTCAAATACACCACATTGATCCATTTACAACAATAGATTGATCCAAAAAGCTTGGTTCACAAGTTTCAATTTCATCTGAACCACAATTAGGGTTTTGAGGAAAAAGTCAACTGTATCTTTGACTTTTGACCAAGGCATGTTCTCAAACCTTGGGACATGGTTCAAGACACCCTAAACACCTATGGAATCCATCCATTAGGTTTGAATTAGGTCAAGGACTTGATTGCATAGAGGATCACACAACTTGGAATTCACCTGACAAAAAGTCAACTGTACCCAAAATCAAGTTTGACTTTTTGGAATTTTTCACAAATATGGTTCCCCTAAGTCAAAAACGATGTTAATGTATGGTATTGATAATCATTCATCAATAACAATCAAGAAAAGTGAGGTTTCTTGCAAAAGGGGAAACCATGAGAAACCAAGTTTTTTCTAAGTTGTGGAACAAAGGAGATTTTGTACCAACTTTGCAAGGTCATAACTCCTAAACCACAAGGCCTTTTTCTCCCATCCAAAGCTCAAATGAAAGTTCATCTTACATACTTCAAATATGTCAACTACATATCATTCTAAATCCTTATGGATTTTGAGTCATGGATTGATCAAAATCACAAAAATTGGAAATGACCACTTTTTCCAACACTTAGTGAAATTTTAAGTCAGAATCTGTTTCATTTTTTACCAACTTTAAGGCCATTTTTCACCTTGATCCAAGCTAAACCAAGACCAATCTTGAACATCAAAGTTAAAGTATGTCATGAGAGCTTTCCAACAAGTACCAGATCATCTCCAAATTCAATTTGAGTAGGGAGTTACAACCCTTGGAACATGGCATCAAAAACTGGTTTTTTTCCAAGACAGATTATAGGTCAATTGCTCGAATTGGCTAATTTGTGCAATTACAAGTCTTGTAATACTTCTAGAAACATTGAATATCAAATCAAGGTAAAAGATCTCTGAGCCACAAGCCTCCCAAGACAAAAAAAATCATCATGTAGGCAAGTAAAATTCAGTGTTCCAAATCCAAAAACTTCCATTTTGTTTCAAAGCATTCAAGAGGTGCATTGAGGTGGCATGGACTGAGTCTTTAATCTCTGAATGAGTCAAGCCTTATCCCTGCAACAAAGGACCATAAGCCTACTGCCCTGACCCAAGTCAATGGCTATGGAAGACTTGGACTCCTTTAAGCAACCATTGGCCAAAGATCTGTACCAGTTGCCATTCACTATTCCTTGCAAAACAAACTTGCTCTACTATAAATAGAGCTCATTTGTGATCAATTTAAGTACACCAAAGCACCCAAACTGATGCTTTCCTCAAAATCACTCTCAAAAAACCAAATTTGCCTTCTATTTCAAGTCACTATCGAATTTTGAAATAGGAAGCAATTCAAACCAAACAACCAAGCCAACACCTCATATACATCATATATGAGTGATCCATGGCCTTGAAACACATATGGAACATCAAAATCACAAAATCACCATCCAATTGCTCAAGCTTTTGGTCTGTTTGCAGTTGAGGTGCCACAATAAGTTCTGGGCTGATTCAATTCATTCCAAGCCTTCAAACACATTACTTGAGGTTCATTGAAGCTGTTCAGATCATTACACAACATCTGTAACACCTTCAACATAGAATTCGATCACCAGTTGCAAGACGTAAGCCTGAAGCCTTTAAACTCCATATTCCATGCATCATAAATGAATTTTTGAGTTACCATCTTGTTCCTGTATGTATATAGAGTGAGAACCCTCAATCAATTGCTATGTATGAATCGTGTATAGAATTTCAAAGTGTTCATGCTAAAACTAGGATTCTTGAGTTAATCCTCTGATTTCTCACTCCATACTTAATATAAATGCAATTAATCTATATGGTTGTGATCCTTGTTCAAAAACGAGCAAGATTGGTGTTTGAATCGTGCAAAATCATTGAGTAATCAGAGAGAAAAGTGAGAAAATGCAAATCTGGGCAAAACAGGGTCGCGCGTGTTCTTCCCTTGTTCTTGGCGCCCTTTTTCAAATTTTCAAATATTTGAATTTTTGATATTTTATTTAATTGATTTCAAAAATTAATTTCTCTCTTATTTTTTATCATTTTTTATTGGTTCTTTTTTAAAAATTCACAAAAATGTTAAATTATTTTATTTTACAATAAAATCCAATTTATATTATTTATTTAATATAGTTAGAATTTTTGTAATTAATTTCATTTTATTTGTTTTTTAATATTTTAAAATGAAATTCTCACTTTGATCTTTTCATTCCAAATGAATATCAAACTTTCATATGATTAAACATGATTTTTCAAAATATTTTTCAAAGTTTACAACTTGTTTTTGAATATATTTGATATTTGATATCATTTTTTATTTAATTTCCTTTGAAAATTATATCTTAAAAATTCAAAATTAGGGTTTTCTCTAAATTTTGATCTTTCAAACTTCGCATAAACATTTTTGGGCCTCTAACAGAGTGTAAGACCCATCTCTTGTCACAAATAAACTTTCATGGGCCCCAGTCATTGTATAAGTCCCATTCGTTTTAAAAATCTCGGCGCGATCTCCATTTTCAAAGCAATTTTCAACTGGGCCTCCCTTTGGTTGTAAGTCCCATTTCTCTTCTTTTTAAAATACTTTTGGGCCTCTAATAGAGTGTAAGACCCATCCCTTGTCACACACAATCTTTTTTGGGCCTCAATCATTGATTAAGACCCGACGCAATTTTCAAAACGTTGGTGCGATCACTGTCTTTAATTTGGGCCTCTCCCTGAGTTATAAGTCCCATTTATTCTTCTTTTTCAAACTTTGGGCTTCTAATAGGGTATAAGTCCCATCCTTTTGTAAATAAACTTTTAATTTGGGCCTCAGTCATTGTATAAGTCCCGGTACAATTTTCAAAATAACGGTGCGATCGTTGTTTTTCATCTGGGCCTCTCCTTGAGTTGTAAGCCTCATCATTTGTATAAAAATAAATTTTGGGCCTCTAATAGAGTGTAAGACTCACCTCTTTTGTAAATACAATAAATTTGGGCCTCAGTCATTGTATAAGCCCCTCTGCTGTTTTCAAAACTACGACGCGGTCGTCACCATTTCGAAAGAATTCATATGGGCCTCTCCTTGAGTATAAGCCCCAAACTTCATTTTTAAAACAACTTTCTTTGTAATTTAGATTCAAATTCATAGTTGTTATCAAAACTTTCTTCAATTTCTTGAACTACTAACCATATAGTTGTGTATATAACACTGGAAGCTTGCTCACCTGTAAGTTCTACCAGCTTTTTTTACATACTTGCTCATATATATTTAATATATATATATATATATATATGCTTACTTAGAGTTCTCCCCGTCAATTAGGTCTAGGATTAGATGAAAACAGTGGTCACTCTTTCAACACAGCCAAAACTAGTTCCCCATAGGAAATTCCAGATACAGTCTTGCCTCCTCTTGGGCTTAGATAATATGAAACAGAGAAATGCATTATTCCCGGTGAAACTTTTCTCAAGACTGTCACTACTAAAAATTTGTACAAGAAATTCATTTCCCCAGAGATGATTAATTCCCGGTGAAACCTCTCTTGAATTTCTTCAAACCCTAGAACTGTTCACTAAAGAAAGGATTATTCCATGTGAAACCTTTCTTGAACTTTTCTTAGGTTTGGACCCACAGGCTTCCTAAAATCATCCCAAGCCTCCTCTTGGGCTTTGTACAAGGACCCTCAGGCTTCTTAGAAGTTCTTAGCCTCCAATTGGGCTTAGTACAAGGACCCAAAAGACCTCCTACAGGTATAGGACAGAACCTAGAATCTTTCGTTAGAGCAGTCCTCCAAAGAGTCAGAACATCATACCAGTTTAGGGTTGATTCTCATCCCTTAAACATCAGCCTCCTCTTGGGCATCATACAAAGATCAACCTTCTCATACCAGTAGACTTGGACAGTCTCATCTCCTCTTGGATCTCAAGGAAACTCTCAAGTTTCCAGAAGGAACAGGAAATAACACTGATCATTTTATCAATCTCCAACAGAGTTAGAACCTCCATAGGTTTTAAAACTCAATCTTTAAGCCTTCAGTTTAAATTCCACAGCTAAGGTAAAATTACTATCAGTAAACCCTCCGAAATTTCAGAACCTCATGGTCTCTGATATTTCAACTCTTCTGTAACCCTCAGCAAGAGTTGATTCCCCAATTTGGACCTTTCTTTGGATCTCAATAATCCTCTGCAGAAGTTGGCCTCCTCTTGGGCATCATATAAGGGATTCCCCAATCGGCCTCCTCTTAGGCTTTGTATAATGATTATCCCTCAGCACTTTTATCCTCAATCTTGGGCTTTGTACAAGACACATATAAAACCTCTCCCTAGTGGAATCCATTCCTCTTTTTAACCTTAATCTTGGGCTTTGTACAAGACAGACTAAATATTCCCCAAAGAGTCAATTCTCTTCAGCCTCAATCTTGGGCTTTGTGCAAGATAGAAATAAAACTCCCTTAAGCAGAGTCGACCTTTTAGCTTCAACCTTGGGCTTTGATCAAGGCACACAAAAATTAAAATCCCCTCAGAGGAAATAAAAATCTATCTGTAGGAAGACATTTCTCTGTACATCACATATCAAAACAGACAATCAAAACAATCCCTAATCCCAGATAACTGTTGTAAGTGGCACACTTGTTGATTCAAAAATCCAAGTTGTATGTCCCTCTTTATCTTGGTGAAAACCTTCTTTCATCTAATTGCTATAAGTGGTAAGCCTCTGGATTCTTTACATCCAAGCCAATGTCCCTCTCTTAGCATGGAAGATTCCTAAGGAAAAATGGCATTGCTCTACACTGAGTTAAAGTTTTCTCCTTCAGGACAAATCCCTTATAAAGGAAATTATGGCATTGCTGGATTCCATACATTCCAATTAAAGTAATCCTCCTTTATAATCAGTTACCCAACAACTGTGTGATAAACATATGAGATATCTCTCTTTAGAGATGACAAATTCTCTCTCAATCAAACAATCTAGCATCAATCTTGGGCTTTGAACAAGACACAAATAACCTTTTAGCTTCAATCTTAAGCTTTGAACAAGACACCAAACATCTTTTTCCTCCCATAAAATAGGAGGAACTACGATTGCTCTGATTTCCCTGTTTTCTTTAACGGGAATACGTAGGCATAAGATTGCGAAATCTTAGCGAGCACACATAACAAAAACCTTAGGTCCAGTACCTTACCAAAAATGTAGAAAAACCCAAAAACAACAAAAACACTCTCTCAAACATTCCCAAAGGAGAAACTTTCCCAATTTTACGACAGATAAACACCAGTAAGTAGATAACAGAATAAAATGCTAAACGATCTATGGATAACCATATATAGGATGGGTAATTAACAACTCCCCATTGTATAACCTGGCCTCAGACCCCCCTAATCTCTTAGCATTTGTTAAATAAAACATTTGCGTGCAAGATTAGTTTTAGTTAACTTCCCTTTGCTTTCCAGCTTCATAGGATAAATAAGAAATAAAAAAGTAGCACCCAATTCCAACCAATGCGGTAAGGTGGTCGATCACAAACAAAAATCGCACGCTACACCATTTTTTTTTTACCTTTCACCTTGCCCAGGTGAAATGGATGTTTTATAGGGCTCACTTTTCTGTAAATGTCCCTCTTCGCTTCGTCCAAAGCGTTAGAGTTTTTTTTTATAGAGTTGTGTCTCAAGAATCGACAAATCATGAATAAATAATGTCATTATGAATTCCCGCATTCATTGCTATTTTCACTTTTCGTTTTTTCAGAAAATGGTAATCCTAAAAACAACCCAAAACAAAAACAAGCATTTTTAGAAAATACACAGCACACACTCTTGCATTCTCTCTGTCTTTTCTAAAACGAATCATCACATCATGCATATTGCTTATTTTAAACCCCATTGAAACATACGATCCAATGCCTTCTCCCAACTTTGAATTCCCGGTATTTGAAGCTGAAGAAGAAGAGGATGAAGAAATTCAAGAAGAGATTTCCCGATTACTTAAACAAGAGGAAAAGTCTATTGAGTCTCACAAAGAGCCGTTGGGAACAGTCAATTTAGGTTCAGAATAAGAAAAGAAAGAAGTTAAGATTGGAGCACTGCTCAATCCAACTATCAGAGAAAGCTTGATAAAACTTCTTAAAGAGTTTCTAGATGTGTTTGCTTGGTCCTATCAGGACATGCCAGGGTTGGATATCAGCATCGTGGAACATCACTTACCGCTAAAAACAGAATGTGCTCTAGTAAAACAAAGATTGAGGCGGACTCATCCAGATATGGCCATCAAAATTAAGGAGGAAGTGCATAAGCAGATCGACGCAGGTTTCCTCGCCACCTCAGAATATCCTCAATGGTTAGCCAACATAGTACCAGTTCCGAAAAAGGACAGAAAAGTCAAAATGTGTGTAGACTACAGGGATTTGAACAAAGCAAGTCCAAAGGATGACTCCCCCCTGCCACACATTGACATGCTGGTAAACAGCACAGCAAAATTCAAAGTCTTCTCCTTCATGGATGGGTTCTCGGGCTATAATCAAATCAAAATTGGGTCAGAAGATATGGAGAAAAATTCCTTCATCACCCCATGGGGAACCTTTTGTTACAAGGTAATGCCGTTCGGTCTGAAGAACACAGGGGAAACCTATCAAAGGGCCATGACAACACTGTTTCACGACATGATGCACAAAGAGATTGAAGTATACGTCGATGACATGATTGCCAAATCTAAAACAGAAAAAGAGCATGTGAAACACCTATAAAAGCTATTCTAGCGTCTGAGAAAATACAAACTCTGCTTGAATCCCAATAAATGCACGTTAGGTGTCCGCTCAGGAAAACTCTTAGGATTCATCGTCAGTAAAAAGGAATTGAGGTCGATCCTGACAAGGTCAAGGTCATTCAAGAAATGCCTTCACCAAAGAGTGAAAAACAGGTCCGAGGATTTTTGGGACGTCTTAATTACATCTCAAGATTCATATCCCTCATAACCACGACATATGCGCCGATCTTCAAACTACTCAGAAAAAATCAAAGATGTGTATGGACAGAAGAGTGCCAAAAGGCTTTCGACGGCATCAAAGAATATCTGTTGAATCCACCAATTTTGTCTCCTCCAATGGAAGGAAGATCACTGATCATCTACCTAACAGTCTTGGAAGACTCCATGGGTTGTGTAATTGGCCAACAAGATGAAACAAAAAGAAAAGAGTCTTCCATATACTACTTAAGCAAAAAGTTCTCGGAATGTGAAACTCGGTACACTATGCTCGAGAAAACTTGTTACGCTCTAGCTTGGGCAGCCAAACGTCTTCGCCAGTACATGCTTTGTCACACTGCTTGGTTAATCTCCGAAATGGATCCGATCAAGTATGTCTTTGAAAAGCCTGCACTCACGGGAAGGATTGCTCGTTGGCAGATGTTGTTATCAGAATACGACATTAAGTACCATGCTCAGAATTCCGTCAAAGAAAGTATTTTAGCCGATCATTTGGCTCATCAATCGATTGACGACCAAGAATCAGTCAAATTCAACATCCCAGAAGAAGATGTCATGTACTTGAAAATGAAAGATTGTGATGAACCGCTACCTAGTGAAGGGCCAGAACCAGGTTCCCAATGGGGACTAATATTCGACGGAGCCTAAATACTTATGGAAACGAAATTGGGACAATCATCGTAACACCTCAGGGTACCTATATTCCTTTCACTGCCAGATTGACATTCAAATGCACAAACAATGAGGTCGAATACGAAGCTTGTATCATTCGTCTCAAAGAAGCCATTGACCTAAGAATAAAGAATTTTGATGTGTATATCGACTCAGCCTTGGTTATCAATCAGATCAAAGGAGATTGGAACACATACCAAACAGGATTAATTCCTTACAAAGACTATGCGAGAAGGTTGTTACCATTCTTCAATAGAATCGAGTTTCATCACATCCCTCGTGAAGAGAATCACATGGTTGATGCACTAGCCACTCTCTCTTCCATGATTACTGTAAATCAATGGAATGACGTACCTAAGATTGACATAATGCGCCTTGAAAGGATCGCTTACATCTTCACAATTGAAGCAGTCATAGACGAAAAACCCTGGTATCATGATATCAAGTGCTTCCTTCAAAGGTAAGAGTACCCGCCTGGGGCATCAAGAAAAGATAGGAAGACTCTCAGAAGACTAGCTGGCAACTTCTTCCTGACAGTGATACACTCTACAAAAGAAACTTCGACATGGTCTTGCTCAGATGCGTAGAAAGACAAGAAGTAAACATGTTGATGAAAGAGATTCACGAAGGATCCTTTGGCACTTATGCCAATGGATATACAATGGCAAGGAAAAATCTGAGAGCATGAAATTATTGGCTGACAATGGAATCCGATTGCTACAAGTACATAAGAAGGTGTCACAAGTGTCAGATATACGCTGACAAAATCCATGTACCGCCAGCGCATCTCAAAGTTCTTTATTCTCCATGGCCTTTTTCTATATGGGGAATCGACATGATTGGCATGATTGAACCCAAAGCTTCAAACGGACATCGGTTCATACTGGTAGCCATTGACTACTTCACCAAGTGGGTCGAAGTAGTGTCATATACCAATGTAACCCGACAAATATTGTCCCAATTTATCAAGAATAATCTCATTTGTCGTTATGGTGTTCCAAGACAGATCATTACTGATATTAGATCCAACTTGAACAACAAGATGATGAAAGAGTTGTGTGCTGAGTTCAAAATCAAACACCATAACTCATCTCCCTACCGGCCTAAGATGAAGGGAGCGGTAGAAGCGGCAAATAAAAATATCAAGAAGATCTTTCAGAAGATGGTTGTAATCTATAAAGACTGGAACGAGATGCTACCCTTTGCTCTTCACGGTTATCGCACATCTGTCCACACTTCAACAGGGGTAACCCCTTTCTCTCTAGTATATGGCATGGAAGCAGTGCTCCCCATAGAAGTAGAGATACCATCAATTAGGGTATTTATGTTAGCCAAGCTAACAGAAGCTGAATGGTATCAGAGCAGACACGACGAACTAAATCTGATCGAAGAGAAAAGAATGAAGGCTTTATGCCATGGTCAGTTATATCAGCAAAGAATGAAGAAAGCGTTCGACAAAAAGGTCTGACCTCGTGTCTTCAGAAAAGGAGACCTCGTGGTCAAGAAGATACAATCATTTCTCACTGATTCCAGGGGCAAATGGACTCCGAATTACGATGGCCCTTACGTTGTTAAGAAAGCCTTCTCAGGAAGTGCCTTGAGATATAGTCAAGAAATACTTTGCCTAAATAAAAAAAGAATAAGAAAAAAAAACGTCTCGGTGGATTGAAAACCCGAAAGGGCGGTCCAGGCAAAAATTAGAGACATAGGGAAAAATCATCCTGATGGATTGAAAACCTAAAAAGGGAATCCAGGCAAAAGTTAGGGATTCATGGCAAGTAACTACGTCTGACAAGATTAGATCCCCAACGGTAATGTCATCCGTCAGGAAAACTTTAGTCATGGTCACCTTCGACAGAAGCTCAGAATGTCCAGAATTTGAAGTTGGTGGAAGGATAGTGGTCATTGTGTTTCAATGTAGCCCCTTTCCCTTTAAATTACCATTTTCTAAACTTTGTAACGCTAAATGGGATCACGCGCTTGGCTGATTACCATTCTATCAAGAAAATTTGATCCCCTAGTGCTTTTGTTTGCAACTCTTTTTTATTTTGCTTTATAGAATGACATTTTTAATATGATCAACGATTCTTGAAACAAAAATGAATTTATTTGTCAAATTTTCTTCTGCTTTTAAAATAAAGATAGCGATTCCTTTTGATTACTGAACACCAAAAGAGACATCGACGGCTTCTCTGAAAGTGATTAAACCTCAAAATGCAGAATCAAAGTACTCCTTTTAACCAGTACATCCTGAATGAAGGATTAACTGTTTCAGATGCAATGTCCCATCTGAAATCCCCGGTAGATGTGTTACCTCTGGGAACCGATAATTGGTTTGTTTTCTACAGTAGGGTCTACCCTTCATAAACAGGAAATGATTACTATTTTGAACCCATGATATTTTTTATCCCCCGCAATGGCCGAGTATCTAGTCGTGTTCACTCACTAGTTTGTATGTCGCGTTTGTTTTGTCAGCTTAAACATACATACATCATGCATGATCGATTCATATTCATACATATGTTGCATTAATATCACTCTGGTCTTTTTATCCCCAAGTGATAAACGTCTTCTCGCCGATAGAGTTGTCGGTTTTCCTTACCATGTCAGATAGGACAGAATTCCGGTCTAAAATTATTTCCTCGTCAGGAAAAAGTGTTGCCTAAGCAATCTCTCCCCATTTTAGTTCTGGATTGGAGACTGTCCTCTACCACTTTGATAACTTGAACCTCTGAAAGGCAAGAAGACATTCAATAGACACCTCTAGAACATCACTCTTCACCATTGAAGATGCTATTTTTTCTTTCCCAGATTAAAGAAAATCCCCAGAGAAAGCCTCTCAACTGAATACTCTTGGCAATACGGCGGTTTTTCCCCGAAAAGTTTGCTTTCAATAAAGTCATCAGCACCTCAAATTTGGGTTACATCACATGCCATTTCTCCGAAAAAGGTCTCGAAGAAAAGTATGATGCAGCGCCCCCAAGCAAAGGCAATCTCTCAAAAGACTTGCTTTCCCTAGTAGGTCAACAAATGGCATCTCTCACAGAGAAGTTTGCACACCTTTGCAGTTCAGACAAATGGGTTTCCCTAGCAAGTCTGACATCAAATCATTATTCCATCAAATTGCGTCTCCCCAGTATAACTCGGCAAGTAGTTTGATGAAGACCGCTACAAATAGCGTTCCTTGTCGAGGAAGGAACTCGACAAGAAGAAACTGAGACCAGTTCCGTGGCTGAAGACCAGGATCAAGGGGAAGTTTATATCAAAAAGAAACTGAGACCAGTTATGTGGCTGAAGATCAGGATCGAGGGGAAGTTTATTTCAAAAAAAGAAACTGAGACCAGTTCGGTGGTTGATGACTAGGATAGAGGGGAAGTTTATTTCAAAAAAGAAAACTGAGACCAGTTCCATGGCTGAAGACCAGAATAAACGGGAAGTTTTACCCTTTTCTAAGTATCATTACTTAGAAAAAGAAGATGGACGAGCAAATCAGCTACCATTCACAACCACAATCAAAATTTTGGGTATTCCGATATTTAATCCTCTTGTACCCTGAATGTCCGAATATCTTCGCCATTCACACCTTCTGGTCCAAGAAGATTAAATAGGGGCATCTGTTATACCCCAAATTTTGACCACAAGATTTCCCATCATTGTGCAAATTATCACCACAATATGGATGTGCCTTCATGCCTCATCAATTTTCACAAAGATTGTTGATCATTCACTACAACCAATAATTAGGGTTTCGAGCCCTCTCAGAGTACTCAAGCAAAGGATCAATCAAGAATTGACATGATCTACAACTTGTCTAACCTCTCAAACACCCATAAAGGATCAAGAGGTCTCCCACATTAAGAATCAAGTACAAGGTTGTAACATTCCAAGTGGATCAAGCCTCAAGATTGCCAGTGTCACCAAATTTGGGTTTTGGTCGACCAAGGCCTCCAGATGAAAATTTTCATCTGGGGATGAGCCAATACTTCAAAACATGATCCAAGAAGCTCAAAGGGACCTCATGGACCCAATCACAAGTTCAAAATAGCCTCAGGGGATGCATTTATCAAAAATCAGGAATTAGGGTTTCTTGACCTAATTCACCCCTAAGTTGACTTCTGAAGCAAGGCATGAGCCAAGACCTCAAGAAGTGTTTTGAAGAGCTCCAATACATCATATTGATCCATTTATAAGATTGGATTGATTCAAAGAACTTAGTTCATAAGCAATGCAAGGATTCAAATTCATCTGGACCAATTAGGGCTTCTAATGAAAAAGTCAAATGTACCTTTGACTTTTGACCAAGGCATGATCCTAAACCTGGGGGCATAATTCAATACACCCTAAAATACCTAGGGAATTTTATCAATTAGGTTTGAATTTGGTCAAGGACTTATTTTCCTAAAGGATCACACGGTTTGAAATTGATCTGACAAAAAGTCAACTATGCCTAAAAACCAAGTTTGACTTTTTGAATTTCTTAATAATCAAGGCTTCCCTAAGTCAAAAACAATGTTAATTCATGGTTTGGATCATCATCCATCAAGAAAAATCAAGAAAAGTGAAGTTACTTGAAAAAAGGGCAACCTTGAAAAACTTAAAATTTTCTAAGTTATGGAAGAAAAGTGATTTGGTACCACCTTTGCAAGGTCATAACTCCTAAACCACAAAGCCATTTGCTTCCATCCAAAGCTCAAATGAAAGCTCTCATTACATACTTCAAAATTATTAACTATAAGAGATTATAAATCCTCATGGATTTTGAGTTATAGATTGATCAAAATCACAAAAACATGAAAATGGCCACTTTTTCCAACACTTAGTGAAAATTTTGGACCGAATCTGTCTTGGTTTTTCACCAACTTTAGGGCCATTTTTCATTATGATCCAAGCTGAACCAAGACCAACGTTGGACATCAAAGTTGATGTATTTCATTGGGGCGTTCCAAAAAGTAAAAGAACTCACTCTAACTCCACTTGAGTAGGGAGTTACAAGCCTTGAACATGGCCTAAAAACCTGTTTTTTCAAGACAGCATGAACATGAAACTTGGTTCCCACGATTTCTTGATCCAATTTTGGACACTTGCATCATTTCATTTATGTCCAAAATCAAATTGAATGATGGATAATCTAATCACAAAGCCACCAAGTCAAGAATCCTATTCCTTGGCATGTGAAATTCAATGTTGCAAATCCAAAAACTTGAAACTTGTCATGAGGCATTGAATGGATGCATAGAGCTGGCATGTATCAGTCCATGATCAACCAAATGAGTCAAGCCTTATCCCTGCAACAGAAGACTCATAGCCTGCAAGATTGACTCAAGTCAATGGCTAGAGGAGACTTGAGATTCTTTTACATAACCATTGGATAATAGGGTGATCAACCTCCATTCACTATTGCTCCCAAAACAAACTTGCTCTACTATAAATAGAGCTTCTTTTTTATCAATTCAAGTACACCAAAACACCATAACACATGCTTTTCTCCAAATCACTCTCAAAAAACCAGAGTTTGCTTCTCATTCAAGTAACATTCGAATTTTCCATTTGAGAGCAATTATATCAAAACCAATCATGCCAACACCTTACGTATATCATATATAAGTGATTCATAACCTTAAAACTCACCTGGAACATCAGAATGACAAATTCACCCCCCATTTGCTCAAGCTTTTTGGCCTGTTTGCGGTTGAGGTGCCACAACAAGTTCCAAGCTGATTCAATCCATTCCATGATTTCAAAAACATTACTTGAGGTCCATTGAAACTGTCCAGATCATTACACAACATTTGTAAGCCCTCCAACATAGAATTCTAATTCTTCTTGCAAGAGGTAAGCCTGACACTCTCAAACTCTATAATTCATGCATCATAAATGTGTTTTCAAGTTACAAACATGTTTCTGCACTTATGTAGACTGATTCCCCTCAATCAATTGCTATGTATGAATTGTGTATAGGATTTCATAGTGTTTTTGCAGAAATTAGGGTTCTTGAGTTCATCATTTGATTTCTCACTCCACACTTAATATAAATGCAATTATTTGGTACCATTGGAATCCTTGTTCAAAAACGAGCAAGTTTCATGTTTACAAAAGTCAAAACCATTGAGTAATCCGGGAGATATGAAAGGTTTTGCAAATCCGGGGAAGAAGAACACGCGCGAGCAAGAACATGTGTTCTTAGCACCATTTATTTAATTTTTGAATATTTGAATTTTTATGTTTTATTAATTGATTTCAAAAATTAATTTCCCTCTCATTTTTTTATCATTTTTTATTGGTTCTTTTTTTAAAAAGTCACAAAAATGTTAAATTATTTTATTCTACAAAAATATCACATTTACATTATTTATTTAATATAGTTTGATTTTTTTAATTTAATTTAATTTAATTTGTTTTTAAACATTTTAAATGAAATTCTCACCTTGATTTTTCAAACCCAATTGGATTTCAAGCTTTCATGTGATTTAACATGATTTTTAAAAAAAATACTTTTAAAGTTGACAACTTGTTTTTGAATATATTTGATATTTTGTATCATTTTATATTTAATTCCCTTTAAAAAAACTATTTTTTAATTAAAATTAGGGTTTCTCTTAATTTTGATTTACCAAACACTTTTCAAAATACTTTTGGGTCTCTTGATAGAGTGTAAGTCCCATCCCTTTTGTAAATAAACCTTTTTGGGTCTCAGTCATTATATAAGTCCCGATACGATTTTAAAAATCTCGGCGCGATCGCCAATTTGAAAATAATTTTCAACTGGGTCTCCCTTTGGTTGTAAGTCCCATTTTTCTTCTTTTTCAAACACTTTTGGTCCTCTAATAGAGTGTAAGACCCAACCCCCTTTGTACATAAATAATTTGGGCCTCAGTCATTGTATAAGTCCCTACGCGATTTTCAAAATAAACTGTGCGATCACTATTTTTCAGCTGGGCCTCTCCTTGAGCTATAAGTCCAATCTCTTGTATAAAAATAAAATTTTGGGCCTCTAATAGAGTTTAAGACCCATCCTTTTTGTAAGTACAAGAGTTTGGGCCTCAGTCATTGTATAAGTCCCTCAGTGGTTTTCAAAACTACGACGTGATTGTCGCCTTTTCATAAGAGATCATATGGGCCTCTCCTTGAGTATAAGCCCTAAACTTCCTTTTAAAACAACTTTCTTTTTGATTCAAATTCAAATTCAAAGTTTTTATCAAAACTTTCTTCAATTTCTTGAAAAGCTAACCATACAGCTGTAGTTAAAATGTTTGGGCTTGCACAACTATAAGTTCCACTATCTCTTTAATACATACTTGTTTATATGTTTCATCTGTATATATATATGCTTGTATATACTTGCTTCGAGTTTTCCCCAGCATTTAGGTCTAGGTTTAGATCAAACCAGAGGTTACTCTTTCAACATAGTCAAAACTAGTTCCCCATAGGAAATTCCAGATACAGTCTTGCCTCCTCTTGGGCTTATACAATATGGAACAGAGAAAGGCATTATTCCCGGTGAAACTTTTCTCAAGACTGTCCAAACTTAGAAGTATGTGTACAAGAAATTCATTTCCCTAGAGAGGATTAATTCCCGGTGAAACCTCTTTTGAATCTCTTCAAAACCTAGAACTGTTCAACAAAGAAAGGATTAATTCCCGGTGAAACCTTTCTTGAACTCTTCTTAGGCTTAGACCCTCAGGCTTCCTAAAAGCATCCCCATCCCCCTCTTGGGTTTAGTACAAGGACCCTCAGGCTTTTTAGAAGTTTCTCAGCCTCCTCTTGGGCTTAGTACAAGGACCCGAAGACCTCCTACAGGTATAGGATAGAAACTAGTCATCTTTTCTAGTTCAATCTTCCGAAGAGTCAGAATTCCAAAACATCAGACCATTTTAGGGTTGATCTTCATCCCTTAAAACCTCAGCCTCCTCTTGGGCATCATACAAAGATCATCCTCCAGCTAAGAGTCAACCTCTTCATACTTGTAGACTTGGAAAGTCTCATTTTCTCTTGGACCTCACCAAGACAAACCCTCAATTTTCCTAAAAGCACAGGAGAAAACCCTGATCATTTCATCAACACACTAATCTCCAATACAGTTATAACCTCAATAGGTTTTCAAACTCAAGGTTTAAACCTTCACTTTAGAAAACCTCAGCAATGGTTAATTTACCATCAATAAAACCCTAATAGAATCAGAGCCTCATGGTATCTAATAGTGTAACTCACCATTTGATCCCCAGAAAGAGTAAAAACCTTTGGGATTCCCCAACACATATTTGACCTGTCTCTGGATTTCAATAATCCTCAGCAGAAGCTATCTCCTCTTAGGCCTCATATAAGGATTTCCCCAACTAGCCTCGTCTTAGGCTTTATATAATGATTTTCCTCTAGAGAGTCAGCTTCAAACTTGGGCTTTGTACAAGACAGATAAAACCTCCCCAGTGGAGTCAATCTCTTTTCCGCCTCAATCTTGGGCTTTGTATAAGACAGACATAAAACTCCCCTAGTAGAGACAACCTTTTAGCTTCAACCTTGGACTTTGATCAAGGCACACAAAAATCAACATCCCCTCAGATTAGACCATGAGTCCTCTCTGCAGGAGGATATTTCCTCTATATATCACATCTCAAAACAGACAACCAAAACCTTTTTTCTCAGATAATTTGTTGTAAATGGCACACTTGTTGATTTAAAATCCAAGTTGGAGTCCTTCTTTTATCCTGGTCAAAAGTCATCTTTCATCTAATTGCTGTAAGTGGCAACCCTCTGGATTATTTACATCTATGCCGATGTCCCTCTCTTAGCATGAAAGATTCATAAGGAAAAATGGAATTGCTCAATACTGAGTTAAAGTTTCTTCCTTCATGACATCACCTTTATAAAGGAAATTATGGCATTGATGGATTCTCATATCCCAGTTAAAGTAATTCTCCTTTATAATCAATTACCCAACATTTTGTGATGAATAGGTGAGATATTCTCCCTTTAGAGATGACAAATTCTCTCTAAGTCACCCCTTTAGCTTCAATATTGGGCTTTGAACAAGACACAAATACTCAGCTAGCTTCAATCTTGGGCTTTGAACAAGACACCAAACATCTTCCCTCCCATAGAATAGGAGGAACTACGATTGCTCTAATTTCCCATATATCTTTACGGGAATACATAGGCATAAGATTGCGAAATCTTAGCGAGCATACAAATAAAAAACTTTAGGTTCAGTACCTTCCCAAAAACAACAGAAAACACGAAAACAACAAACACTCTCTCAATACTCCCAAAGGAGAAACTTTCTCAACCCATGACAGATAAACACTAGAAAGCAGTTCAAATTAACAGAGAAATATGTAATGCAAAGTCTATGGATAACCATATATACACTGGGTGATTGACAACTTCCCTTTGTATAACCTGACCCCAAACCCCCAATCTCTTAGCATTTGTTAAAGAAAACATTTGCATGCAAGGTTAGTTTTACATATCTTCCCTTTCCTTTCAAGCTTCATAGGATAAATAAGAAATCAGAAAGTAGCACCCAATTCCAACCATTGCGGTAAGGTGGTCACGTCACCGACAAAAATCTCACGCTACAATGATCCATCCAATCCTTTTGATTTAAGATGAGAAAGAAGCCCAATGGTTTGGATTGTCTTCCCAGGACCCATTTGATCAGCAAGAATCCCATTCAGTCCATTTTTCCACAAGGAGATTGTCATACCCCAAATTTTGACCACCAATAATTCCCATCATTGTGAAGATCATCACCACAATATGGATGTACCTTCATGCCTCATCAATTTCTTCAAGGATTATTGAGCATTCACCATAATCAAGAATTAGGGTTTTGAGCCCTCTCAGAGCACTTAGACAAAGGATCAATCAAGGAATGACATGATCTTCAACATGTATAATCTCTCAAACACCTATAAAGGATCAAGAGGACTCCCACATCAAGAATCAAGCACAAGGTTGCAACATTCCATGTGGATCAAGCCTCAAGATCGCCAATGTCAGCAAATTAGGGTTTTGGTCGACCGAGGTCTCCAGATGAAAATTTTCATCTAGGCATGAGCCAATGCTTAAAAGCACAACCCAAGATTCTCCAAGGGATCTCATGGACCCAATCATCAAGTCAATTTAACCTCAGGGGATGCATTTACCAAAAATCAAGAATTAGGGTTTCTTGACCTAATTCACCCCTAAGTTGACTTTTGGGACAAAGCCTGAGCCAACACCTCAAGACATGATTTGAGGGCCTCCACTAAACTACATTGATCCATTTGCAAAAATGGATTGATCCAAGAAGCTAGGGTCCCAAGTTTCAATTTCACCAAGACCACAATTAGGGTTTCGAGGAAAAAGTCAACTGTATCTTTGACTTTTGACCAAGACATGCTCCCAAACCTTGGGACATGATTCAATACACCCTATAACACCTATGGAATCCACCATTAGGTTTAATTTAGGTCAAGGACTTGATTTCACAAAGGATCACACAGTTGGGATTTCATCCGATAAAAAGCCAACTGTGCACAAAATCAAGTTTGACTTTTTGGAATTTTTCACAAATATGGTTCCCCTAAGTAAAAAATAATGTTAATGTAAGGTATTGATCATCATTCTTTAAAAAAAATCAAGAAAAGTGAGGTTTCTTGCAAAAGGGGCAACCATAAGAAACCAAAATTTTTCCAAGTTATGGAACAAAAGTGATTTTAGTACCAACTTCCAAGGATCATAACTTGAGATCCAAGCAACCATTTTAGGTGACCCAAAGCTGGATTTGTAGGTCTTGCTACACTCTACAAAAGCTTCAACTACCTCAGACTCCAATTCTTTATAGATTTTGAGTTATGGATTGATCAAAATCACAAAAACATGAAAATGACACTTTTTCCAACACTTAGTGAAAATCTACCTAAATTACCAGCCTTGAACATCAATGTTCATGAGGATTTTTCAGTTGGATCCAAATAGTTTCAAAACAAACAATGATCACACATGTTTTGTATCATATGAGAACTTTCTAAAAAGCACAAGAGCCTCCCAAAACTCAACCTGAGCAGGGAGATATGATCCCCTCAAAATCACTATTTCCAACTGCCTTGTACAAGGCAGATTTTATGCATTTGCTCGATTTGGAAAATTTGGACAACTCCAAGCCTTGTCATCCATTTGGACACATATGAGGATAAAAAAAAAGGAGAATGATCTGATCCTCAAGCCTCCAAAGTCCAAGAATCTACACTTAGCCATAACAAACCTAAAAAGGCTAAAAAGGTGCCAAGACTCCAATTTTGTTTCCAAGCATTCAATAGATGCACCAAGGTGGCATGGACTGACACATTCCTAACTGATTGAGTCAAGAATAAGCTCTGAATCAAAGGACCATAGGCATGTGCCCTAACCTCAAGTCAATGGCTAGAGGAGACTTGACATTCCTTTTGCTCAACATTGGCCAAAGGCCTGCTGCAGCTGCCATTCACTATTGATGTCAAAACAAACTTGACACACTATAAATAGAGCTCAAATTATGATCAGTTTGGGTACACTAAAGCACCACAACGGATGCTTTCCTCAAAATCTCTCTCTTTAGGCCAAAATGCCTTCTTTTGCAAGTCGTCTCTGAGTTTTTGAGTTAGAGAGAAATTCCACCACAGCTCATGATCTAAACACATCCAATATGTTATATCTAAGCTGTCCAAACACTCACTTGTGACCTGAAATACCAAAATCAGAAAATCCACTTCCAAAACCTCAAAATTGGACTTTTCTGCATTTTCCAAGCCATGCCTTGATTCAGTCACTTCCAAAACCAAACAAGGCCTCAAACACACTCCAAATATCATCCTTAAACTGTCCCAATTGTTCCCCTCATCTGGAACGCCGTTTCAGAGAGTTGCCATATTGGTCACGTTTGCTCCTTTTGCAAGAAAGAGTTAAAACTTGTTCCTGAGGATTCCAGTTGGTTTTGATCATCCTAAAAGCTTCTAAGGGATCAATCAAGAGTGTTCAAAGCATTGGATTACTTCTGGCACAAGGATCTTGACAGTTAGCACAAGAAGCTCCAAGAGGTAAGTGCATGACAACTTGAACTCTTTGAATTATGCATTCCTTTGATATCCATTGATCATAAACATCTCATACATGTTGTATATGTTGTGTTTGAACCAATTTTCCCTGCTATTGTTGACTGAGTAGTGAGATAGCATAGAACATGCAAATCTAGGCCTATTTTGAAACCACTATCGGGTTTTAAAATAGGGACACTTTCTGAAATTTCCAAAAGCACCATTGGATTCCTCATGAAATTCTAGGCCAGATGCACCTAAATGTTGTCCAAATCCATGGAGAAATGAGAAAGTTAGAGGCTTCACGTAAATTGCCAAAACTTGCCTTGCCTTGCCTTAGCCAGGCCTAAAAACAAGGCACCCCATGCACATGGGGTGGTTTTGATACACGGATGTATCACCACCCTAGTGGTATCGCGCATGTGTGTTTGTGTATGTGGTCAGGGGTTCAAACCCCACCCAGACCTTTTTTACTACTCTCTCATTTTTGCTATTTTTTCATATTTTCATGTTTTTGTTAATTATTTCAAAAATTAATTTCTCTCTCAATTTTTATTATTTTTTATTGATTTTTTTTTAAAATTCACAAAAATATTAAAATATTTTATTCCATGAAAATTTCACAAAAATATTACTTATTTCATATATTTGATATTTTTGGAAAGAATTATATTTTTATTTGCTTTTTAGACATTAAAAATACTTCTTTCTCTTGGTTTTGCAAAATTCAAGTGCTTCTTAAATCATCCCATGAATGAAACATGATTTTCCAAATATAAATCCAAGATCATAACCTTTTTTTTTTCAAATGTTTGATTATTTTATTTGAATTAAAATACATTTTAAATCAAAATATTAGGGTTTTGGTCATTATCACCCTAACAAATCTTTTCAAACCTTTTTGGGCCTCTTGATAGAGTGTAAGTCCCACCCCTTTGTAAAAATAAACCTTTTTGGGCCTCAGTCATTGAAGAAGTCCCACTGCGATTTTAAAATCTCGGCGCGGTCGTCGACTTCTAAACGAAAACCATCTGGGCCTCCCCTTTGTGTTGTAAGTTCCATCTTTCTTTTAAAAATAAACTTTTGGGCCTCTCCTTGAGTTGTAAGACCTAGCCCTCTTTGTAAAAATATAAAAATTTGGGCCTCAGTCGTTGTATAAGTCCCGATACAATCTTCCGATCAACGGTACGATCACTGTTTTTCATCTGGGCCTCTCCTTGAGTATAAGCCCCAAAAATATTTTCAAAAACAACCTTCCCTTCTGATTTAGGTTCAAACTCATATTTGTTATCAAAACTTTCTTTAGTTTCTTAAACAACTAACCATATAGTTGTTACAACGGAAGCTTGCTCGCCTGTAAGTCTTATCAGCTTTCTTTACATGCTTTCATATATATATATTTAACTGTATTGCTGGAAGCTTGCTCACCTGTAAGTCCTTCTTTCATATCCCGTTAAATAATTGTCATATATCAACTGTATATATACTTGTATATCTGCTTAGAGTTTTCCCAGGTAACTAGGTCTAGAACTAGGTAGTGCCAGTTGGTCACTCTTTCAATACAGTCAAAACTAGTTCCCCATATGAATTCTAGATACAGTCTTGCCTTATCTTGGGCTTAAACAATATGGAACAAAGAGAAAGGCATTATTCCCGGTGAAACATTTCTCAGACTGTCACTATTAGAAATTGTCAAAGAAGTTCATTTCCCCAGAGAGGATTAATTCTCGGTGAAACCTCTCTTGAATTTCTTCAAACCCTAGAACTGTTCACTAAAGAAAAGATTATTCCCAGTGAAAAGTTTCTTGATCTTTTCTTAAGTTTGGACCCACAGGCTTCCTAAAAGCATCCCAGCCTCCTCTTGGGCTTTGAACAAGGACCCTCAGGCTTCTTAGAAGTTCTCACGCCTTCTCTTGGGCTTAATACAAGGACCCTGAGAACCTCTTAAAGGTATAAGATAGAACTTAGTCATCTTTTGCTAGAGCAGTCCTTCCAGTGTCAAGACATCAAACCATTTTAGGGTTGATTCTCATCCCTTAAAACACCTGCCTCCACTTGGGCATCATACAAGATAAACTCTTCCATACCAATAGACTTGGACAGTCTAATCCCCTCTTGGATCTTAAAGACATTCTCAAGTTCCCTACAAACATAGGAAAAACCCAGGTCATTTAACCAATCTCCAATAGAGTAAAAATCCTCACATGATCTAAAACTCAGTCTTTCATCCTAAATTTCCCTAGCCAGGGTCAGCTTATCATCAGTATAACACTATCCCAAATCAGAACCTCAAGGCATCTGATACCTCAACTTTTCTGTAAACCTCAGCAAGAGTTTATTCCCCATTTTGGACCTGCCTCTGGATCTCAATAAATCCTCAGCAGAAGCCAGCCTCCTCTTAGGCTTTGTATAATGATTTTCCTCGGCAGATTTAGCCCCAATAACACCCTTTTGTTAAGCCCATCTACATTCTTAAGGCACTATCTTGTTGAGTCAACCTTTTTCAGCCTCCTCTTAGGCTTTGTATAAAGATTTTTCCCAGCAGAGTTAGCTTCAAAAGTACTCTCTTATTGAGTCAGTCACCTTTCCATACACTCTTGTTGAGTCAATGGTACCAAAAACACTCTCTTGTTGAGTCAGTCATCTTTTTAGCCTCACGCTTGGGCTTTGTACAAGACATATATAAACTTTCTCCAACAAAGTCAAAATCTTCATAAACTCCTTTTAAAGCCTGGGACAAATATCTTCCCCAGCAAAGTCAATTCCTCCCAGCCTTCTTTTAGGCTTTGAGAAATAATATTCCTAAGCAAAATCAATCTGCTTTTCAGCCTCCTCTTAGGCTTTATATAATAATTTTCCTGAGTAAGGTCAGCCTCAATCTTGGGCTTTGTACAAGACACCAAATAAAACACTCTCTTGTTGAGTTAGTCTCTTTTCAACCTCATTCTCGGGCTTTGTACAAGACACCGCATAAATCTCTCCAGCAGAGTCAATCCCCTTTAGCCTCAATCGTGGGCTTTGTACAAGACAGACAAAATATTCCCCCAGAAAAGTCAACTTTTAGCCTCCTCTTAGGCTTTGTATAATGATATCCCCCAAAGAATCAGTCTCTTTTTAGCCTCAATCTTGGGCTTTGTATAAGACAGATAAACCCTCTTTTGTTGAGTCAGTCTTTTCTAGCCTCCTCTTAGGATTTGTATAAGGACTTCCCCAGTGGAGTCAATCAATCTCTTAGCTTCAACCTTGGGCTTTGATCAAGGCACACAAAAATCAACATCTCCTCAGAGGAATAAAAAATCTTTCTATAGGAAGACATTTCTCTGTTTATCACTCTTCAAAACAGAAAATCAAAACAAAAACCCAAACCCTAGATAACTGCTGTAAGTGGCACAACTTGTTGATTCAAATATCCAAGTTGTCGTCCATCTCTTATTCTGGTAAACTTCCTCTTTCATCTAATTGCTGTAAGCGGCAAGCCTCTAGATTATTTACATCCACGCCACTGTCCCTCTCTTAGCATAAAAGACTCTTTAGGAAAAATGGCATTGCTCAACACTGAGTTAAAGTTTTCTCCTCTAGGACACATCCCTTATAAAGGAAATTATGGCATTACTGGATTCTCATATCCCAGTTAAAGTAACCCTCCTTTATAAACAGTCACCCAACGGTTGTGATAAACAGACAAGATGTCTCCCTTTAGAGATGGCAAGTTCTCCCTCGGTCAAACCTTTTAGCTTCAATCTTGGGCTTTGAACAAGACACCAAATAAACCTTTTAGCTTCAATCTTGGGCTTTGAACAAGACACTGTAGCGTGCGCTTTTTGTCGGTGACGGGACCCCCTTATCGCAGAAGTTGGGTTTTCTCCCCAATGAAGAGGAGAAGGTGCTACTTTCTGATTTCTCTTTTATCCTGTGAAGCTGGAAAGGAAAGGGAAGCTATCTCAAACTAACCTTGCACGTGAATGTTTAACTGAACAAACGCTTAAAGAGATTCGGGGAGTTCGGGGTCAGGTTATACAATGGGGAGTTGTCAGTTACCCATCCTATATGTGGTTATCCACAGGTTGTTAGCTTTAGGTTCTGCTTTATACTTGATGGTGTTTATCTGTTGATGGGTTGGGAAAGTTTCTTGGAAAATATGAGAGAGAGAGAGTGGGTTTTTGTTTATTTTTGGGTTTTTCTGATGTGTTTGGTAAGGTATTGGACCTAAGTTTTGATTGGTATGAAGGTATTGGACCTAGAGTTTTTGATTAGTATGCTCGCTAAGATTTCGCAATCTTATGCCTACGTATTCCCGTTTTAAAGAAACAGGGAAATCAGAGCAATCATAGTTCCTCCTATTCTAAGGGAGGAAAAATATATTTGGTGTCTTGTTCAAAGCCCAAGATTGAAGCTAAAAGGTTGAGTATTTGTGTCTTGTTCAAAGCCCAAGATTGAAGCTAAAAGGTTTGACTGAGAGAGAATTTGTCATCTCTACATGGAGACATCCCGTCTGTTTATCACATTTGTTTGGTGACTGTTTATAAAGAAGGATTACTTTAGCTGGGATATGAGAATCCAGCAATGCCATAATTTCCTTTATAGGGGATTTGTCCTGAAGGAGGAAACTTTAACTCAGTGTAGAGAAATGCCATTTTTCTTTAGGAATTTCTCATGCTAAGAGAGGGACAGTGACATGGATGTAAATAATCCAGAGGCTTGCCGCTTACAGCTGTCGTACCCCAAATTTTGACCACCCGTCTATTCTTTTTTTGCTTTTTGTATTGAGGAGTTTATTTATTTTAATAGCAAGGGTAAAATAAATTATGATGGCATTATGAGTTAAATAGGGTTAGATTACTGTTATCTTTATATATAGGGATTAATTAGGGTCATATTAATTTTTAATCGAATTATACTAGGGTCATAGTGGGGTTATTGGAGGATTAATGTTATTATTAATATTATTATTAATATTAATATTATCATTGAATTATTATTAAAATACCCGCTAATGTTGTTTTATTTTGAATAAATAAAATGGTACAGTTGGTAGCAAGGGGAGTATAGGGAGTTACAAGACAGAGAGGTTGTGAGTTCAAATCCCACCTTCCTCACTTTTAATGTTTTATTTGTTTTTCCTTTATTACTAACTTTTTTTCCTTTTCTTTTAAATCATGAAAAATTATAAAAATAGTTTTTTTTATTATTTTAATATCAATTTTCGTATTTCATTTAATAATTATTTTAAAAAATTGATTTTTTCATTAAAATCATGTTTTTATGGAAAAAATCTCAAAAAATCATAAAAATAAAAATAAAAATCAATCAAATCTTTTTTTCTCATTATCATTATTAGGATATTTCTTTTATTTAAAATATTAATTTTTTTTATTTAAATTTACCAAGCCATGAATCCATCCAGATTCATTTGCTTGGGCTCCAAGAAATAGAGGAAAATCAGGTCAGATTAAAACCTTCCTAAACTGAAAAATTTTATTCAATGTCTGACCTAATTTTTCGCCTATAAATAGAACCTCTTTTTCTCATATTTTCTCACCCACAAATTCACAATAATCAGTATAAAAAAAAAGTTATTGTTCTTCACATTGAAGAACAACAACACTAAAAGGGGAAGAGGGGTCGGAATCTTGTGTTAAGGGAAAAAGAAGAAAAATAGGGAGAGGAAATGGAGAACGTTAAGAAATACTAAGGAGAAAAGGGATACGCGAGGAACGTAAAGAATAGGAGGGAGGAAGCAACAACTTAAGTGGGTCGCGACACTCCAGGTTGGTGAATTCGAATTTTTAAATATATGATTTAATTATGCATATCTGAATTGTTTGCTTAATTGTCTATGTATAACCAACATATATGTTTGATTTGATGTATGTTGTGGGGATTTTCTTTATGTTGTTTGCATATGATATGTATTCAAAAACTCTTTTATAATTATAACTTTTCATATAGTTTATCATTAAACTTTTTATACTAGTATAATTAAAAAATTTTTGAAGTTAAAACATTTTGTTATTAAATACTTAGGGATAATTTTTATAAATGAGGACAATTATTATTATTTTTCTTTGTTGAGGATGATAATTTCTGTATTTTTAACATTTGGTTTATGGTTTATTTTAAAGGAAATTTTCATACTTTTGGGGTTTTATTAAATTGAATTAAAATCATATTTTGGGATCAAAAATACTATCTAAATGTTTTGGGTTATAATTTTGGGGATCAAAATTTGGATATTTGGGATATAATTTTATTTAAATTATTAAATATTTTTGGGATTAAAATGTTTTTGTTATTAAAACATGTTTTGGGGTTGAATTTAATTATAATTTAATTATTTAATTTTGGGGATTAAATTTTCATATCTTGGGGACATAATTTTATTATTTTGGGGGTTTGAATTCTATTTATTAAAATTTTATTAAATTGGGATTAGATTTTATTTGTTAAATATTTTGGGATTTGGTCTAAATGTCATTTTGGGATTTAAAATATGGGATATAATATTTTCTATTATTACAATTTTTGGGATTTAAATAAATGGATGTACAATATTGCCTAAAATGGGGTTTTAATTTATAAACTGGGTTTTTAAAAATAGTGTTTTATTTATTGGTAAAAAGTATTTTTTTTTATTCAACAAATAATGGAATTAATTAATTTGTTTTTTTTTGGGTTTGATTTCTATCTTATATTATAAAAAATTTAAGGGATAATTATTAAGAACTTAAGGGTTATAATAGGATTCTTTAAAGGATTTAAAACAATGGATAAAACTCTTTCTCCAAGAGCCTAAATAAAGGATGAGATAAGGGATAGAACTCTTGATATCCGAGAGTATAAATAAAAGGATTAAGGGATAAAGCTCTGGGTCCGAGAGTCTAAATAAAGGATAGGGGATAAGGATTTAGGGATAACACTCTTGATATCCGAGAGTATAAATAAAATGATTAAGGGATAAAACTCTTCCTCCGAGAGTATAAATAATGGATAGGGATTTAAGGGATTTAAGGGATATAATTCCTCATCTAGGAGTATAAACACTAGATTTAAGGGATAGAACTCTTTATCCAATAGTATAAATAGTGGATGGGATTTAGGGATAGGATTTGGGATTTAGGAATAGGATTAGGGGGTAGGAATAGGGGAGGTGAACTACGGTTACTCTGATCCTTCATTTTGAGGGTACGTAGGCATAGGGTTGCAAACCAACCCTAGCGAGTATAATTAGGAAAAAACTTAAGTTTTCTTTTCATTTAGACAAACAAACATGCCCTAGACTCAAAGGTGGATCCCATTGAGTACAATGGAAGTAAGGGGTGCCTAACACCTTCCCTTTAATTAACCGACTCCCGAACCGTAGGAATCTCTACCTTAGGATTGCATATTTAGGTTTATCATTATTTTCCTTTAAAAAATATGGTGGCGACTCGAATATTTTTGCTGGCCGCGACAGCTGGAGACTCTGCTGGGGACTCCTTCCTAGCGAGAGTCAATCCTAGCCTTAGGATTTAGGGATTTGTTTGTCTTGGATGTTATTTTAGTTTTATTTATTTATTTATTTATTTATTTTTTATTTTTTTTTATTTCATATTTTTTATTTTATTTAACCCTTTGTTTTTTATTTTGTCATTATACAAGGGATTGGGGCAAAAAAAAAAGGAGTGAAGCTAAAACCCAAAGCTTGGAGGATAACCCTAGAACCTAAAGTGGAACGGAAATGTTTTTGCGGGGGACGCAACGTCCCCTAAAATGCATTGATGCCACACTCAGAGTAGATCCTTCCAAAGTCGTCCTCACAAAAGGGCTAGCCCCTCTCGTAGTGGAATGATTTGGATGTGGTCCGTGACTCTGAGAACCTTAACCTACCCCACACCAATATATGGAGACCCTATGCATTCAACCCTCAAGGGTTGTTACTAGGCTCTTACCCCAAATGAGACTTATCCCGAAGGATTACCGTAGGAAGGCTTGCTCCTTCTCATGGTAAAACAAGGGTATAGTCTGAACATGTTGGGGTCGTTATGCTGTCCAATTTTCATAGCCTACATGTGAGGGGATTGGGTAGACAAGCTTTAGATCTAAACCTATTATAGGGAACCTACCTAGTTAGGGTCATGCTTTCATTTTCACCTTACCCTAACCCAAAGAACATTTAACCAAAGAACAAGGTGTCCATGTCGTCATGCATTTTAAAACTTTTTGCATATATGCATCTTTGTGGGGAATTTCAAGATGTGTTGTAGGAATATGGGAAAGATTGATTCAAATAAAAGGGCTACCCTACGCATTAGAATGTTAAGTGCTGATTTACAAAGTCTCAAAGGCCTTTAAGACTTAATGCCAAATCTGCCCAAGGGATGGTTATACCCAAGTATGGAAGGATCCTCGATCTCTTAGGGACCCCTATGAAGGTAGAGTCCATAATTGCTTTTACACAACTTTATGACCTTTCTCTATGTGACTTCCTCTTCAAGGATGTTCACCTAGCTCTTACGCTATACTTGGATTTACAAGGAGAAAAACTTACAAAGGGGCATGGGGGCAAAAAAAAAGGAAAAAACAGCAAAAAATAATAAAAAAACATAAAAAGAAAAATGGCCAAGCTAAAAAAAAACTCAGTTGTACCCCTTGAAGATCCATCATCTCACTACAAGGAGGATAGGGAAGTGCAAGGGCTTAAGAAATGATACTTGGAGGAGTTTAAAGCTCATTTGAAGAAGGCATTGGGGGCATCCACTTAGTTTACGCCTTCTTAAGCTCAGGAGCTTCCATCTTGGGATTATTGTTTTGGGTTGTTCTCGAGGAATTATTGTTATAAGGCATTTTGGATTTGGGATTGGCTAATGGATTTGGATTTGATATTCTAGGTGTATGGGTTTCATCCTTTGGATATATTCATCTATGACTACAATGGATTTTGAAATTCCCCCCAAATAATTTTTTTTTTAAAATTATTTAGCATACATCATGCATATTCATACATTCATCACCAACATGCATTCAATATAAGGAAAAATTAAAAAAATCATTTTTTTTAAACTTCGTCTCAGGCATAACAATCTGACTTCCCAACCTCGCACTCACCAAGGGAAAGCTATGGATCAGATGGAGAAGGATATGGTTACCCTAAGAGGAGAAATGGATACTGTCAAGGAGAATGTGGAAGAAATGAAAAGCCAGATTGATCAACTGACACTTGCCGTCCAGAATTTGATAGCCAGAAGAACCAATTCAAGCCATCAAAGGAAGGTTCCTACTCCTACCTCCCATGTTGAAGACAATAACCCCCTACTAGGGCTTGTCCATGATCTGGAACGTGAGGAGACTGAAGCTGCTAAGCACAAAACTATTGACCAACCTCTCGAGGGAACCGTCTCTCCACCTATTTCCTATGGTTCACCTCGTACTACTTACAGACCTACCCCACGTGAGAACTACGAGGGTGAAAATCCGAGACAAGTGGCCCTCGAAAATAAAGGAACCACTATTAGGGAAAGGAGGGGGATTGATGATAAGTATAAAGTACTTGAGGAAAGGTTAAAGGTCGTGAAGGGACCTAGCGTTTTTGGAGTGGATGCCTTGGAAATGTGTCTGGTGCCCGACGTGGTCGTGCCTCATAAGTTTAAGGCACCTAACTTCGAGATGTATAAAGGAGTTAGTTGTCCCAAAAATCACATCCGGATGTTTTCCTGAAAGAGGGGGGCTCATGCTAAAAATGAAAAGCTGATGATGCATGTTTTCCAAGACAGCCTTAGTGGGGCATCCTTGGATTGGTACATGCAACTGGAAAGGACTCACATGAAGAACTGGGAGGATCTGGCAAGTGCCTTTATAAGGCAATACCAATATAATGTAGACATGGCCCCTAATCGCATACAATTACAAAACATGTCTCAAAAAGGGAACAAATATTTTAAGGAGTATGCCCAGAGATGAATGGAGCTAGCCTCTCGTGTGAAACCTCCATTGCGGGAAAGCGAGCTAGTAGATACATTCATGGGAACTCTGCAAGGACTATACTATGAAAGGATGATTGGGGCAGTCTCAACGGGATTCACTGACTTGGTTATCATTGGAGAGAGGATTGAGAACGGTTTAAGGACAGGAAAGATTGGGCAGTCATCCTCCGACCAACATAATAATAAGGGGTACCCCGAAAATAACTCAAAGGAAAATGATGTCAGTGTTATAGACCCTGAAGATCCGAATCTGGGAGATAATGCATTACTGGGGCACATTGGGGCAACACTCAGCGCCATGGAAGAGATGGGGGATGAATTCCTTATTAATAAGGAAGACATAACAAACTGGGGCAAACAATGGGAGTCACCAGAGGAGAAGGATTTGTTTGGGTTGGGTTACAAACCAGCTAATGAAGGATTAGAAGGCAATTTCCATGGTGTGGGATTTGGAATTTGGGATCATGTGGCCTTAGTGGAAGAGGAAAGAAAGAATGCCTAATTTCAACAAGTGGAGAACCATCGGGATTTCTGAGACGATTTTTGTTTCGCAGTAATTTACTTTTTCCTTAAAATAATAATAAGTCCCTTGATATGCCCAAGGCAAGTGGACAAAGCTTTGTAGGGCCACCTGTTATTTCATTGGATTTATTTCTATCAATAAAATTGCATTTTGTTTTCAATCAAGATCTTTTTCTTTCATTTTCTGTTTATTCAAAATGGCAATATATCTTCTTTCGATATTTTCATTTCTAGCACTTCGTTCCAAAAAAAAAAAAATCCTCCTCATGCAAATTTAAAAATGGACCTATTAAAAATAACACCGCTATAATCTCGAATGACTTCGAATTACCGATTAACCAAGCGGAAGAGGGTGATGAGGACGAGTGTGAGCTTCCCGAAGAGTTAGCCAGACTGTTGAGGCGAGAGGACAAGGAAATACAACCTCATCAGGAACCAGTGGATGTGATCAATCTGGGAGCTGAGGAAGATAGGAAAGAGGTCAAAGTCGTGCTTCTCCGGATAAGGATATAAAGGAAAGACTGATCGAGCTATTGCAAGGATACTCCGACGTGTTTCCATGGGCATACCAAGATATGCCAGGGCTTGATACAAACATCGTCGAGCACAAACCACTACTCAAACTAGAATGCACGCCAATTAAGCAAAAGCTGAGGAAGACTAGATCAGATATGACCCTCCAGATCAGGGAAGAAGTCAAGAAGCAATTCGACTTTTTGTCACAAGGTAACGCCTGTTGGGTTAAAGAATGTAGGAGTAACTTACCAAAGGACTATGGTAATATGGGGCATAAGGAGATAAAGGTTCATATGGGTGATACGATTACCAAGTCACAAAAGAAAGAAGATCACATAACTAGCTTACAAAGTTGTTAGATCAGTTAAGGAAATTCAAGTTACGACTGAAGCCCACAAGGTGTACTCATGGAATCAAATCTGGAAAAATACTAGGGTCCATGGTCAGTCAAAGGGGAATAAAGGACAAAATGAAAGTCATTCAAGGGATGCCAGCTCCAAGGATAAAAAGGAAGTTCATGGATTTTTGGGGAGATATCTCCCACCTTACAGCTACTTGTGAGCCAATCTTCAAATTACTCAGAAAAGGACCAAATCATTGAATGGAATGAAGATTGTCAAAAGGATTTCGATTGGATCAAGGAATATTTGCAAAAGCAACCTATATTGGTGCCACCAGTCCCAAGGAGGCCACTCATAATGTATTTAACAAAATTTGAGAATCCAATGGATTGTGAAACTTTGGACTCCTATGAAGGACCTAGACCTGGATCTCGAGGGAGACTTATGTTTGCATAAGGACAGGGGCTATCAATCGGAATTTAGGATCATAAAGGAAGCTAATCTGGATAAGGCAGAATGGGTGCAAACTAGGCGCGATCAACTAACCTCGTCTAAGGGAAACGTGTGGTTGTGGGTAGTTATATCCACAGGGAATTAAGAGAGCGTTTGACAAAGAAATTCATCCTCACCTACGCGAAGAGGGACACTTGGGGTTAAGGAAAATATTACCCATCCATAAAGACAACCACGTCAAATGGACCCCACCCTATGAAGGGCCATATGTCGTGAAGGGTACCTCCTCTGGCGGAGCACTAATATTAACAACCATGGATGGAGCGGATTTACCACGACCGGTGAACTCCGATTCGGTCAAAAATGCTATGCCTAGAAAAAGAGGATAAAAGCCCGCTAAGTCGAAAACCCTAAAGGGCGACTTAGGCAAAAATTAGGGCATCCCGGTGGATTGAAAACTCGAAAGAGCAATCCAGGCAAAAATTAGGGGTTTGGATAAAAATGATACCCGACAAGTAGAAAACCCTAAAGGGCGGCTTAGTCGAAAAATGGTATATCATCCTGCTGGACTAAGACTCTAGAAAGAGAGGTCCAGGCAAAAGTTAGGGATATCCAAAAGGCATATGACTGAAAACACTCAAGTCACCCCGTAACGGGAATTCAGAAGGAAGCGATCATTCCAGCCGTCATCTTCAGAAGTGAAGTGTCGCGATCTTGGAGTCTTAGGGATAGTAGCTGGTGTTAAGTTTAATAGGGACATGAATAAATTTGTTTTCTTATTGCCATTGTACATTTTTCTGGATTTACGGTAATATCTCCTTATGAGAATTACCCTCCTTACTTATCATTGCCCATTTTCGGGCCAATTCTCAATAAGTTTTTTTTTTTCAAATATATTTCTTTGTCTCCTAAATCATTCCGCTTGATTACAAGATGTCGATTAATTGTGAAATAATGCATTGAAATATCGGGTATAAATAAAAGCTTTAAAAAAGGAAAATGGATTTTACTTCGATTTTTGGTATCATCAAAGGGATCATATTTGTCCAAAGCCGGATATAGGGTCTATACACTGACAGGAATATACGTTACAATCAAACCAACATGGGAGAGTCTTTAACGGCATGTTACATATCAAACAGGAATCAAGAGTATCATGGCTCACTACGATTATCAAGGTCTCAAGGGTCAGGGAGTCAGGACGTTATGGAAAGTTTTATTTCGGACAACACATGCATTGCATATCATAAAAGAGGCGTTAGCCCAAATCATGCATCAGTCATGTCGCTACGCTCTAGCATCTAACATGCACTCATAAACTCAAACATGCATACATGCGCTCATATGCCCAAACATGCATACATGCATAAGGTTCATATTTACTCTTAGGGGTTTAATTCCCGACTGGGCAACATGGCCTTCATAAGGGATAGGTTTCATCAGGTATCTAAGGATTTTCATCAAGGGTTCCACTAAGGGGTTTTTTTTTCAAGGGTTCTATTAAGGGTTCTACCAGAATGTTATTAAAGGATTTCAACAATGTCTTATCATGGGGTTTCATCAGGGTTTTATTAAATGGTTTTATTAAAAGGTTTCACTGGGGTCTTATCAAGGGGTTTTCTACCAAGGGATTTCGTCAAAAGGGTTTTTTCCAAAATCTCATCCAAGGGATTCCAGTAAAAGGGTTATACCATATTTTAACAAAGGGTTTTACCAAGGGATTTATCAAGGAGGTTTGCGTAAGGGATTTTATTAAGGGTTGTCAATAAATTTTAAGAGATTTCGTCAAAAGGAGTTATCAAGGGGTTCCACTAAAAAATTTCAAAGGGGTTCAATCGGGTATTTCGTCAAAGGTTTATTACTTGGGATCTTAGGATGATCAGCGTAGTACCTACCGGACTCTGTGGTCAAAATTAGGGTCCTTCTTATATTTAATCGTCTCCGCAACAAAAGAGGAAGATTCAGCAACATCCTCTTTCTGATTCGAAGACGATTAAATAAGGGCATCTGGCGTACCCCAAATTTTGACCACCCGTCTATTCTTTTTTTGCTTTTTGTATTGAGGGGTTTATTTATTTTAATAGAAGGGGTAGAATAAATTATGATGGCGTTATGAGTTAAATAGGGTTAGATTACTGTTATCTTTATATATAGGGATTAATTAGGGTCATATTAATTTTTAATCGAATTATACTAGGGTCATAGTGGGGTTATTGGAGGATTAATGTTAATATTAATATTATTATTAATATTAATATTATCATTGAATTATTATTAAAATACCCGCTAATGTTGTTTTATTTTGAATAAATAAAATGGTACAGTTGGTAGCAAGGGGAGTATAGGGAGTTATAAGACAGAGAGGTTGTGAGTTCGAATCCCACCTTCCTCACTTTTAATGTTTTATTTGTTTTTCCTTTATTACTAACTTTTTTTCCTTTTCTTTTAAATCATGAAAAATTATAAAAATAGTTTTTTTTATTATTTTAATATCAATTTTCGTATTTCATTTAATAATAATTTTAAAAAATTGATATTTTCATTAAAATCATGTTTTTATGGAAAAAATCTCAAAAAATCATAAAAATAAAAATAAAAATCAATCAAATCTTTTTTTCTCATTATCATTATTAGGATATTTCTTTTATTTAAAATATTAATTTTTTTATTTAAATTCACAAAGCCATGAATCCATCCAGATTCATTTGCTTGGGCTCCAAGAAATAGAGGAAAATCAGGTCAGATTAAAACCTTCCTAAACTGAAAAATTTTATTCAATGTCTGACCTAATTTTTCACCTATAAGTAGAACCTCTTTTTCTCATATTTTCTCACCCACAAATTCACAATAATCAGTATAAAAAAAAAGTTATTGTTCTTCAGATTGAAGAACAACAACACTAAAAGGGGAAGAGGGGTCGGAATCTTGTGTTAAGGGAAAAAGGAGAAAAATAGGGAGAGGAAAAGGAGAACGTCAAGAAATACTAAGGAGAAAAGGGATACGCGAGGAAGGTAAAGAATAGGAGGGAGGAAGCAACAACTTAAGTGGGTCGCGGCACTCCAGGTTGGTGAATTCGAATTTTTAAATATATGATTTAATTATGCATATCTGAATTGTTTGCTTAATTGTCTATGTATAGCCAACATATATGTTTGATTTGATGTATGTTGTGGGGATTTTCTTTATGTTGTTTGCATATGATATGTATTCAAAAACTCTTTTATAATTATAACTTTTCATATAGTTTATCATTAAACTTTTTATACTAGTATAATTAAAATTTTTTTGAAGTTAAAACATTTTGTTATTAAATACTTAGGGATAAGTTTTATAAATGAGGACTATTATTATTTTCCTTTGTTGAGGATGATAATTTCTGTATTTTTAACATTTGTTTTATGGTTTATTTTAAAGGGAATTTTCATACTTTTGGGGTTTTATTAAATTGAATTAAAATCATATTTTGGGATCAAAAATACTATCTAAATGTTTTGGGTTATAATTTTGGGGATCAAAATTTGGATATTTAGGGTATAATTATATTTAAATTATTAAATATTTTTGGGATTAAAATATTTTTGTTATTAAAACATGCTTTGGGGTTGAATTTAATTATAATTTAATTATTTAATTTTGGGGATTAAATTTTCATATCTTGGGGACATAATTTTATTATTTTGGGGGTTTGAATTCTATTTATTAAAATTTTATTAAATTGGGATTAGATTTTATTTGTTAAATATTTTGGGATTTGGTCTAAATGTCATTTTGGGATTTAAAATATGGGATATAATATTTTCTATTATTACAATTTTTGGGATTTAAATAAATGGATGTACAATATTGCCTAAAATGAGGTTTTAATTTATAAACTGGGTTTTGAAAAATAGTGTTTTATTTATTGGTAAAAAGTATTTTTTTTTATTCAACAAATAATGGAATTAATTAATTTGTTTTTTTTTGGGTTTGATTTCTATTATATTATAAAAAATTTAAGGGATTATTATTAAGAACTTAAGTGTTATAATAAGATTCTTTTAAGGATTTAAAACAATGGATAAAACTCTTTGTCCAAGAGCCTAAATAAAGGATGGGATAAGGGATATAACTCTTGATATCCGAGAGTATAAATAAGAGGATTAAGGGATAAAGCTCTGGGTCTGAGAGCCTAAATAAAGGATAGGGGATAAGGATTTAGGGATAGCACTCTTGATATCCGAGAATATAAATAAAAGGATTAAGGGATAAAACTCTTCCTTCGAGAGTATAAATAATGGATAGGGATTTAAGGGATTTAAGGGATAAAATTCCTCATCTAGGAGTATAAACACTAGATTTAAGGGATAGAACTCTTTATCCAAGAGTATAAATAGTGGATAGGATTTAGGGATAGGATTTGGGATTTAGGAATAGGATTAGGGGGTAGGAATAGGGGAGGTGAACTACGGTTACTCTGATCCTTCATTTTGAGGGTACGTAGGCATAGGGTTGCAAACCAACCCTAGCGAGTATAATTAGGAAAAAACTTAGGTTTTCTTTTCATTTAGACAAACAAATATGCCCTAGACTCAAAGGTGGATCCCATTGAGTACAATGGAAGTAAGGGGTGCCTAACACCTTCCCTTTACTTAACCGACTCCCGAACCGTAGGAATCTCTACCTTAGGATAGGATATTTAGGTTTATCATTATTTTCCTTTAAAAAATATGGTGGCGACTCGAATATTTTTGCCGGCCGCGACAACAGCAATTAGATGAAAGGGAGGTTTTACCAGGATAAAGATGGGCGATAGCTTGGATATTTGAATCCACAAGTGTGCCACTTACAACAGTTATCGGGGATTAGGGTTTGTTTTGAACGTTTGTTTTGATAAGTGATAAGCAGAGCAATGACTTCCTGCAGAGAGATTTTGATTTCCTCTGAGGGGATGTTGATTTTTGTGTGCCTTGATCAAAGCACAAGGTTGAAGCTAAGAGGTTGATTGACTCCACTAGGGAAGTCCTTATACAAAGCCTAAGAGGAGGCCGGAGAAGACTGACTCAACGAGAGAGTTTTTATCTGTCTTGTACAAAGCCCAAGATTGAGGCTAAAGGAGACTGACTCTTTTGGGGATATTATTATACAAAGCCCAAGATTGAGGCTAAAAAGGATTTTGACTCCGTTGGGGAGGGTTTGTATGTGTCTTGTACAAAGCCCAAGGTTGAGGCTGAAAAGAGACTGACTCTGTGGGAAAGAAATATTTATCTGTCTTATACAAAGCCCAAGATTGTGGCTGAAAAGGGGTTTTACTCTACTGGAGAGTGTTATCTGTCTTGTACAAAGCCCAAGATTGAGACTGAAAAGAGGGTTGACTCTGCTTAGGAAATTTAAAATGGTGTCTTGTGCAAAGCCCAAGATTGTGGCTGAACAAGCTGAAGAAATCATTATACAAAGCCTAAGAGGAGGCTGACTACTGCTAGGGGAAATCTTTATACCAAGCCTAAGAGGAGGCTGAAAAATATTGTCTCAACAAGAGAATGGTTTTATCTGTCTTGTACAAAGCCCAAGATTGAGGCTAAAAAGGGCTGACTCAACAAGAGAGTATTGAAAGGTGATTGACTCAACAAGAGGGTCTGAAAAGTGATTGACTCAACAAGAGAGTCTGAAAAAGTGATTGACTCAACAAGAGAGTCTGAAAAGGTTAGCTTAGCTGGGGGAGAATCATTGTACAAAGCCCAAGAGGAGGCTGACTTCTGCTGAGGATTATTAAGATCCAGGGGTAGGTCCAAATGAAGAATCAACTCTTGCTGGGGGTTACAGAAGAGTTAAAATATCAGAGACCTTGAGGTTCTGATTTGGGATAGTGTTATTCGGATGATAAGTCGATCCTGGTTGGGGAATTTTAAGAGAGAAACTGGGTTTTAGAACTCATGGGTTTTAACTCTGTTGGAGATTGATAAAAAATGATCGGGGTTTCTCATATGTTTGTAAGGTACTTGAGAATGTCTTTGAGATCTGAGAGGGGATTAGACTATCCAAGTCTACTGGTATGGAAGAGTTTATCTTTGTATGATGCCCAAGAGGAGGCATATGTTTTAAGGGATGAGAATCAACCCTAAATTGGTCTGAGATTTGACACTGGAAAGGATGCTCTAGCAAAGGATGACTAAGTTCTCTCTTATACCTTTAAGAGGTCTTCAGGGTACTTGTATTAAGCCCAAGAGAAGGCATAAGAACTTCTAAGAAGCCGGACGGTCCTTGTACAAAGCCCAAGAGGAGGCGGGGATGCTTTTATGAAGCCCGTGGGTCCCAAACCTAAGAAGAGTTCAAGAAAGGTTTCACTGAGAATTAATCCTTTAGTGAACAGTTCTAGGTTTGAAGAAATTCAAGAGAAGTTTCACCGAGAATAATTTATCTCTGGGGAATAGAATTTCTTTGACAATTTCTAATAGTGACAGCCTGGGAAAAGTTTCACTGAGAATAATGCCTTTCCCTTTGTTCGATATTGTTTAAGCCCAAGAGAGGGCGAGACTGTATCTGGAAATCCGATGGGGATCTAGTTTTGACTGTTTTAAAGAGTGACCAACTGGCTTTATCTAGTTCTAGACCTAGTTGCTGGGGAAAACTCTAAACAGATATACTAGTATATATACAGTTGATATATGACAAGTATTTAAAAGGATATGAAAGAAGGACTTACAGGTGAGCAAGCTTCCCACAATACAGTTATATATATTTGACATGTGTTTAAAAGAATGAAAGAAGGACTTACAGGTGAGCAAGCTTCCCACAATACAATTATATATATAAAAGCTGATAAAAGAAAGCTGATAAAAACTTACAGGTGAGCAAGCTTCCATAGCTGTATTGTTAGTTGTTCAAGAAATTAAAGAAAGTTTTGATAACAACTGTATATTTGAACCTAAATCAAAAGAGAAGTTGTTTTTGAAAAGATTGTTGGGGCTTATACTCAACGAGAGGCCTGGATGAAAAACAGTAATCGTACCGTTATTCTGTAAACTGTACTGGGGCTTATACAGTGACTGAGGCCCAAAGAGGTTTTCTATACAAAGGGATGGGTCTTACAACTCAAGGAGAGGCCCAAAAGTTTGAAAAAAGAAGAGAAATGAGACTTACAACACAAGGGTAGGCCTAGTTGATTTTGTTTTGAAATGGCGATTGCGCCGAGATTTTCTAAAACACAGTGGGACTTATACAATGACTGAGGCCCAAAATTATTTATGTATAAAAGGGTTTGGGTCTTACACTCTATTAGAGACCCAAAAGTTTATTTTTTTACCGGAGATGGGGCTTACAACTCAAGGAGAGGCCCATGAAAAAAATAGTGATCGCACCGTTGTTTTGAAAATTGTATCGGGACTTATACAACGACTGAGGCCCAAATTATTTTATGTATAAAAGAGGGTTGGGTCTTACACTCTATTAGAGGCCCAAAGGTGTTTAAATGTTTGATAATGATCAAAAATAAAAGAAACCCTAATTTCATTTTAAAAAGTAATTCTTTAAAGAAAAATAATAAAAATAATAAAAATACCAAATAAGTTTAAATAAACTACTTGTGATTTTTGGTTAAGGTTGGAAAAATGAGGTTTTAATCACAAGATGATTTAGAACTCATTTGATTTTGAAAAGATCAAGAGAAAAGAAATATTTTAAAACAAATAAAATAAGTTCCTTATGAAAAATATTAAATATAGACAAATAATATTTTTTTGTGTGAGATTTTTGTAGAATAAAATACTTTATCAATTTTGTGAATTTTTGCAAAAAGAACCAATAAAAAATGATGAAAAATGAATGAGAAATGAATTTTCAAAGTTATTAAATGATTGGTGAAAAAATTGATAAAATCAAGTGATAAAAAATTAGAAATGGTCCCCCAAAGGTTTGAACTCAAGCCCTTGGGGAGGATAGTTCAAAATTTTGCCAACTAAGCCACTTGGTGTGGCTGAAAGAGAATGGCAAGGGATAATAATATGTGAAAATTCCTTTTGAAAATGGTTGAAAAAAATATCAAAAGGTCTGGGGCGAGGGGGATTCGAACCCCAAACCTCTCACTCGCTCACACACACAAACGTACTAGTGTTTCCGCTAGGGCACAATGCCAATTCAAACATAGTATGACAAGTGATAAATATATAGTAAAACAAGTTGAATTTCTAAAGAATAGCGCCATGGCCATCTTCATCCTTGAGTTCAAATAAGTGAAGCCTCCTATCTCACTCATTTCTCAACCATTTCACATGATCCAAATATGAAAATCATGCGCTTTCAGACAAGGAACACAATGGCAATACTCAATTTTATTGAAATTGAGTAAATCAAAACATAATATGACAAAACCTGAAGAACCCTAAAATTTGCATGAACTCAATGAAATCCTATACACTAACTGTAAACAACAATTGATTGAGGGTAAAGGATCTACAAACATTCAGAAACACAATGGTAATCACAAAAAATATTTATGATGCATGATTCAATGAGTTTTACAGTTTGAGGCTTACCTCTGCAGGTGAGAATCGAATTTGATGATGGAGGTGTTACAGTTGAGTTCTAATGCTTTGGACAACTTCCTTGTACCTTAAGGAAAGTGTTTGAATGCTTGGAGTGATTGAGAGCCCTTTAGATTTATCAACCTGATTCCTTCTGCAGCAAGTCATGAATTTTGTGCAATTGGATGGCCATTTGGTGATTTTGATGTTACAGATGGGAGGCGAGTGTTCAGACACCTTCTATATGTTATATGTGATGTGTCTGAATCAATGGTTTGAGTGGTATTGATCTCCAACTCAAAACCCGATAGTAACCTCTCTAAAAATGAAGTTTTTAGGCCTAAGGAGTGAAAGAGACAAAGCCTTGTTGTGATGAGCTTTGGTGTAGTTTGAATGATCAGTTAGGATCTCTATTTATAGTAGAGGAGTTGTGTTGAAGTGGTTCTCTTGAAGCTCAGAGGATAAGGTCATGGTTCAATGGTCTTGGCTTGGCATAAATGCCTCTTACACTAGGTGCAACAGCTGTCCCAAATAGATCAGCTATGTATTGACTGAAATCACATTCTTCAGTTCTTTTAATTGTTGTTTAATCAGAGAACTTAACTGAGGAGAGTTATAATCTTGAATGTGCACTATTCCACATTAATTCCCTTTGAATTCAAGGCATATATGCCAAAAACTCATCAATTCTTAAGGATAAGCTCTTGGTATTTCAGTCCAAGTTTGATGGTTGGATTAGATGCATTAGGATAAGATTGGATGATTGTGGCATAATGATCATTGATTTTTGGCTCAAAATCGTGTATGGCAAGAAATCACACAAAATGACTTTTCATGAAAGTTGTGCCATGGTGTCTTGCAGCAGCCATAGCTCTTGGCTCAAGCTGAGTTGTTTCATGCCAATGAGTTCCTTGGATTGTTGGCAATATGCACAACAACTTTGATGTCTACATCTTGAATTGATTCATCCTAGAACTATGTGAAACAACCCTCCAAGTTTTGGTGTTTCACTTGCTTTTTCTGACTTAGACAGAATTTTGTCTAAGTGTTGGAAAAGTGGTAAATTCTAAGTTTTAGTGATTTTGATCCAACCATAACTCAGAATCCATGAAGAATTGGAAACTCTTGTAGTTGACACTTTTAAGTATTTAATGAGGGCTTCCATCTGAACTTTGAATGGGAGAAAAAGGCCTTAGGGTTTGGGAGATATGGCCTTACAAAGTTGGTACCCTAGCCACTTTGTTCCATAACTTAGAAAAATTCTAAGTTTTTTATGGTTACCCCTTTAGCAAGTAAACTCACTTTCATTGATTTTTCTTGATGAACGATGATTCAAATCACATATTAACATTGTTTTAGGGTTAAGGAGCCTTGGTTGACCAAAAATCCAAAAAGTCAAACTTGGATTTTTGAACAGTTGACTTTTTCATCTGATGAAATTTTGACTTTGTGATCCTTTTGTGAAATCAATCCTTGGGCTTAATTAAACTTCATGGATGGCCTCCAAGGGTATTTAGGAATGTCTTGGACCCCTCCCCAAAGTTTGAGATCAAGGGTAGGCCAACAGTCAAGAATAGGGTTGACTTTTTCCATCAGAAACCCTAATTTGTGATCAGACGGTTTTGTGTTCTTGTGGCTTATGATTTGAGCTCTTTGAGTAAATAAAATCTTGTAAACATGTCAATATGATGTATTTGAGGTCTTTGAAGTTCATTTTGAAGCTTCAAGCCATGCCTCACTTCACAAGTTAACTCAAGGGTTGAATTAGGTCAAAACCCTAATTCCTGATTTTTTGATAGATGGACCTTCAAGGTGATTTTGCCATTGTGGATGGGCTCTTGAGATACTTTTGAGCTTATTGGACCATACATTGAGGCATTGGCTCATGCCCCGATGGAAATTTTCATCTGGGGAACCTGGTCGACCAAACCCTAATTTGGTGACACAGGCAATCCTGAGGCTTGATTCTCTTGGAATGTTGCATACTTATGCATGATTCATGGTATGGGAGACCCTTTGATCCTTCATGGATGTTTGAGAATCTAGACAAGTTGAAGATCATGTCATTTCTTAATTGATCCTTTGTCTAAGTGCTCTGAGAGGGCTCAAAACCCTGCTTCTTGATTGTAGTGAATGCTCAATCATCTTTGAGGAGACTGGTGAGGCATGAAAGTACATCCATATTATGATGATGATTTGCACAATGATGGGAAATCTTGGTGGTCAAAATTTGGGGTATGACAGATGCCCCTATTTAATCTTCTTGGACCCGAAGGTGTGAATGGCGAAGGTATTCGGGCATTCGGGGTGCAAGAGGATTAAATATCGGAATACCCGAAATATGGTGGTTATGAATGGCAGTTTGCTTATCCATCTTCTTTTGCTAAGAAATGATGCTTAGAAAAGGTAAAAACTTCCCCTCGGTCCTGGTCTTCAGCCAAGGAACAGGTCTCAGTTTTTCGAAACAAACTTCCCCTCGATCCTGGTTTTCAGCCATGGAACTGGTCTCAGTTTCTGATATAAACTTCCCCTCGATCTGGGTCTTCATCCAGGGAACTGGTCTTAGTTTCTTTTGTCAATAAACTTCCCCTCGATCCTGGTCTTTAGCCATGGAACTGGTCTCAGTTTCTTTTGTCAATAAACTTTCTTGACAAGGGACGCTATTTGTAGCGGTTTTCATCAAACTTCTCGCCGGGTTTACTGGGGAGATGCCATTTGATGGGAAAAAGTTTTGATGTTAGACTTGCTGGGGAAACCCATTCGTCTGAGTTGTAGAGGTGTGCAAACTTCTCTGTTGGAGACGCCATTTATTGACTATACTGGGGAAAATGAGTCTCTTGAGAGGTTGTTTCCTGCTTGGGGATATTACATCATACTTTTCTTCGAGATCTTCTCAGAGAAATGCCATGTGGTGTAATCCAATTTTGAGGTGCTGATGACTTCATTAACATTGAATTTATGGAGAGAAAATCCTATATGTTGCTGAGAGTCATCGGTTGTTAAGCTTTCTCTGGGGATTTTCCTTAATCCGGTAAAGCGAAGATATCATCTTCAATGGTTAAGAGTGATGTTTGTCGAATGTCTACTTGTCTTTCAGATGTTCAAGTTATCAAAGTGGTCGAGGACCATCTCCACTCCAGAAATAAACTGGGGGAGAGAGATTGTTCAGACAAAACATTTCCTGGCGAAGAGAGAACTAACAACTCGATTGATTAAGAGGTCTTTACCACTTGGGAACTAGACCGACTAGAGTGATAGTAATGAAATATGAATATGTATATGAATCAATTAATGCATGATGTATGTATGTTTATACTGACAAAACTGACATGACATACAGACTAGTGAATGAACACGATTGGATACTCGGGCACTGCTGGGGATGAAAAGTATCATTGGTTCAAAATAGCAATCCTGCCTTACTTAGGAGAGACGATCCCCGTGGGGAGAAAGAAATGTTCAATTGGTCTTAAGAGATACGAACTCTGTGTCATACCCCAAATTTTGACCACTAAGATTCCCATCATTGTGCAAATCATGATCACAATATGGGTGTGTCATTATGCTTCATCAGTCTCCCCGAAGATTGGTGAGCATCCACTACCATCAAACTTAGGGTTTCAAGCCCTCTCAGAGTTCTTAGACAAAGGATCAATCAAGGAATGACATGATCTTCAACTTGTATAAACCTCTCAAACATCCACAATGGATCAAGAGGACTCCCACATCAAGGATTAAGTACAAGGTTGCTCCCTTCTAGGTGGATCAAGCCTCAAGATCGCCAGTGTCACCAAATTAGGGTTTTGGTCGACCAGGGCCTCCAGTTGGAAATTTTCCTCTGGGCATGAGCCAATGCTTAAAAGCATAACCTAAGATACTCCATGGAACCTCATGGACCCAATCATCAAGTCAATTTAACCTCAGGGGATGCATTCTTCAAAAATCAGGAATTAGGGTTTCTTGACCTAATTCACCCCTAAGTTGACTTTTGGGACAAATCATGAGCCAAGACCTCAAGAGAGGATTTGAGGGTCTCTAATACACCACATTGATCCATTTGCAACAATGGATTGATCCAAGAAGCTTGAGCAACAAGTCTCAATTTCATCTGAACCACAGTTAGGGTTTTGGGGAAAAAGTCAACTATAGCTTTGACTTTTGACCAGGACATGCTCCCAAGCCCTAAGACATGATTCAATACACCCTATAACACCCATGGAACATGTCCATCAAGTTTGATTTAGGTCAAGGACATGATTTCCTAAAGGATTGCACAGTTTGGAATTCATCGGATAAAAAGTCAACTGTGCACAAAAGTCAACTTTGACTTTTTGAGATTTTTCACAAAAATGGATTTTTAACCCTAAAATGATGTTAATGTATGATTTGAATCATCATTTATCAAGAAAAATCAAAGAAAGTGGGATAACTTGTAAAATGGGTAACCATAAAAACTTAGAAAATTTTCTAAGTTATGAACAAAGTGGCAAGGGTACCAACTTTGGAGGATCATAACTCCTAAACTAGAAAGCCATTTTTCCCCATCCAAAGCTTGATTTGTAGATCTCATGGCCCTCTACAAAAGCTAAAAACTGACCTCCTTCCAAATTCCTCATGGATTTTGAGTTATGGATTGATCAAAATCACAAAAAGTGAAAATGTCACTTTTATCCAACACTTAGTGAAATTTTCAGTACGTCAGAATCTGCCTTCACTTTTTTCCAAATGTAGGGGGATTTTTCACTTGGATCCAAAAGGTATCAAAACCAAATATCATCAAACAGTTGTTGTATCATATAAGGGCTTTCCAAAATGGCCAAGAACATCACCAAATTCAATTTGAGCTAAGAGTTATGGTAGTGGCAAAATGCCTTGCTGAAAACTGCCAAGGCAAGGCAGAATTTTGCATTTTTGCACGATTTGCCAAAATCAGCCAATTTCAAGCATTGTCATCATCTTGGACACATCTGAGGATCAAATCTAAAGGGGACAATCACTGATCCAAGCCTCCAAAGTCCTTGGAACAAGAAGTAGCATGCCAAACCTAGAATTGCCTAAAAGAGGGACAAGACTCCAATTTTGGATTGGAGCATTTAATAGATGCTTAGAGGTGGCATGGACTGACACATTTACAACTGAATTCAGTCAAGATTCCTCCAACAAGTAGGGAACCAAAGCTCTGTGCTCTAACCTCTAGTCAATGGCTAGAGGAGACTTGGATTTTCATTTGCCAACATTGACCAAACTTCTGCTGCGGTTGCCATTCACTATTGATCCCAAAACAAACTTGCTCTACTATAAATAGAGCTCATTTGTGCGTAGTTTGAGTACACCAAAGCCATCAAACAGATGTTTTCCTCAAAATCCCTTTCTCTAGGAAAAAATACCTTCTTTAGCAAGGTAACTCTGAGTTTTTGAGTTTGAGAGCTTTTTCAATCAAACCAATCACACACACACCTCATAAACATCATATTTAGGTGATCCAAACTTTCACAAGTGACCTGTAATCACAAAATCACAAAGTCACCTCTCAAAACCTCCAAAATAGGCTTTTTGTGCATTTTTCAAGCCATATCTTGATTCAGTCACTTTCCAAACCAGATAAAACCTCAAACACACTCCAAATATCATCCTTGAAATGTCCCAAATGGCTCCCCCCATCTGGAACACCATTTGAGAGAGTTGCTATTTTGGTCACTTTTAACCCCTTTTGCAAGAAAGGGCCAGTTTGTGTTTTTGCAGGTACCAGCTGATTCTAATCATCCTAAAAGCTTCTAAGGGATCATTTGAGTGTGTCTAAAGCATCAAATCATTTCTGGAACAAGAGGCTTGACAGATTGCACAAAAACTCCAAAAAGCTCAATAAGAGGTAAGCCCCATGACTTGAACTTTCCAAAATATGCAATGCCTTGAAGTCCACTGATCATGCACACCTCATACATGTTATATATGTTGTGTTTGAACCAATTGATCATGTAATTCATGCCTGTATCAAAGTATAGCATAGAACATGCAATTATAGGCCTTTTTCAAAACCACTATCGGGTTTTGAGGAGGGAATGTGATCTGAAAAAACTACCACCACCATTGGATTCCTTGTGAAATTCTGGTCCAGATGCATATAAATTTTGTCTCAAACCATTAAGAATTGAGAAAGTTATGACCTTCACATTTCTGAGCCAAAACTTGCCTTGCCTTGCCTTGGGCCAGGCCTAAAACCAAGGCATGACTTGTATATTTGTGTTTTCACTCAAAACAATGGATGTATCACCACCCCAGTTGTAAGGCGCGCACCTTGTGACCTTGAGGTCGTGGGTTCAAACCCCACCCATGCCATTTTGTGTTTTTTCACATTTTGCCATTTTTTCCAATATTTTTATGTTTTATTAATTAATTGGAAAAATAATAACTCACTCAATTTTAATTATTTTTTATTGGTTCTTTTTGCAAAAAATCACAAAAGTGTTGAAATATTTTATTCCACAAAAAAATTAAGTTTATATTATTTATTTAATATAATTAGTATTTTTGTGAATAAATTCATTTTTATTTGTTTTTAAACATTTTAAAATGAACATTCATCTTGAAAAATCAAGACCAAATGAGTTTTAATATCTCTTGTGATTAAAACTTCATTTTTCAAACCTTAAACAAAAATCACAAGTGGTTTATTCAAATTCATTTGGTATTTTTCATTGATTTTCTTTTAATATTTACTGTTAAAGGAAAACAAATTAGGGTTTCTTTGATTTTCACCCTCACAAATCATTTTCAAACACTCATGGGCCTCTATTAGAGTGTAAGACCTAATCCTCTTTTAACCAAAACAATTTTGGGCCTCAGATATTGTATAAGTCCCTCTGCGTTAAAAGAAAAGTTCGGCGCAATCGTCGCCCGTTTAAAATCAACCATCTGGGCCTCTCCTCGAGCTATAAGACCCATTCAAAACTTTTTGGGCCTCTATTAGAGTGTAAGACCCAACCCCTTTGAAAACCAAACCATTTTGTGCCTCAGTCATTGTATAAGACCCACTGTGTTTTCAAAAATCTCGGCGCGATCGCCATTTCAAACGAAAAATCATATGGGCATACCCTCGTGTTATAAGCCTCACTCTTTTTCTTTAAACCTTTTGGGCCTCTTGAGAGAGTGTAAGACCCATCCCTTTGTACAGAAAACCTTTCTTGGGCCTCAGTCCCTCTGTACAAAATGATAGTGTGATCACTGATAAAAACATGGGCCTCTCCTTGAGCTGTAAGCCCCAATTTTTCTTTCAAAGCACTTTCTGCTTTGATCTTGAATACACTGTTGTTTTCAATCTTTCTTTGTTGAACAACTAACCAAACAGCATGGAAGCTCTACAACCGAGTAAGTGGTTATATGCTTTCTTTATCCGCTTTCATATACATATAACTGTATTGTGGGGTTGTTTCACTGTAAGTCTTCTTTCATAAACTCATATCGACTGTGTAATAATAGTATAGATATTTAGAGTTTCCCTGGCAACTACGTCTAGCACTAAGCCTTGTTGATTACTCTTAATATAGACAAAACTAGATCCTCATAGGATTGCCAGATACAGGCTTCCCTCCTCTTGGGGTTAAACAATATGGAGACGTGAAAGGCAGCATTCTCGGTGAACCCTTTCACAGACTATCACCTTTAGAAATCGTCAAAGAAACTCTATTCCCCAGAGATGATCTTTTCTCCGTGAATGGCATCTCTTGAGTTTCTTCCAAATTCTCGAACTTTCCTGGCTTGATCTATTCTCTGTGAATAGCCTGTCTTGAATTTCTCGGGGTTTGGGGACCCACAGGCTTCTTAAAAGCATCCTCGCCTCCTCTTGGGCATTGTACAAGGACCCGTCGGCTTCTTAGAAGTATTCACAGCCTCCTCTTAGGCTTCGTATAAATGATTTCTTCCTCCGGGAATGATAGCCTCCTCTTGGGCTTAGTACAAATTGTCCCTCGGCTTCATAAGAGTTTTCAGCCTCCTCTTGGGCTTCGTACAAATTGTCCCGACGACCTCCTAGAGGTATAGGAACAGAAATTAGTCATCTTAATAGAACAGTCTTTTAAAAAGTCTAGATCTTGCTACTGCTATTTCTTAAACGTAGTACAAAAGATGAAACTCTAGACTTGGACAGTCTAATTCCCTTGAGTCTCAAAGACATTCTCAAGTTCCTTTCAAAACTAGGAGATGAAACCCGTAGACTCGGACAGTCTCAATACCCTTTGGAATTCCCATTTCCTTAAAGAACAGGAAATAACCCTGATCCTCGAATCAAATCCATGAGTGCAAACATCACTCATATAAGAACGGATTTTCTCTTTAAATCAGCATACTGGACCTGTCACTAAATTGAAACAGTAACCCTAGCCTCCTCTTGGGCTTTGTACAATGATTCTCCCCAGCGGAGTTAACCTTTTCAGACTCTCTTGTTGAGTCATCACCTTTAGCCTCCATCTCGAGCTTTGTACGAGATACAAAACACTCTCTTGTTGAGTATAAAAGACTCTCTTGTTGAGTCCAACCTTTAGCCTCCGTCTTGGGCTTCATACAAGACACATATAAAAGATTCTCCTGTAGAGTCAACCCTTTTAGTCTCTCTCTCGGGCTTCGTACGAGACACACAAAAATCACCCTCTTGTTGGGTCGATAGCCTCCTCTTAGGCTTTGTATAAGGAAACCCCGGTTGAACCAATCAACCTTTTAGCATCTAAGTTGTGCCTCGTTCACAGTATAGAAACATCAACAACTCCTTTCCCTTCATCTAATTTCTGTAAGCGGCAAGCCTCTGGATCATCTACATCCATGCCACTGTCCCTCTTTTAGCATGAGAAATTCCTAAGGAAAGATGGCATTGCTCTACATTGAGTTAAAGTCTTCTCCTTCAGGTCAAAAACCCTTATAAAGGAAATTATGGCATTGCTGGATTCACATATCCCAGTTAAAGTAATCCTCCTTTATAACCAGTCACCCAAAAATTGTGACAAACAGACCTCTTTAGAGATGACAAATTCTCTCTAAAGACGAAACTTTTAGCTTCACATCTTGGGCTTCGAACAAGATACAAATAGACTCTTTAGCTTCACATCTTGGGCTTTGAACAAGATATAAACCACCTTTAGCTTCACGTCTTGGGCTTTGAACAAGACACCAAAACACCATTTCTTCCCATAGAATAGGAGGAACTACGATCGCTCTGATTTCCCTGTTTCGGTAAACGGGAATACGTAGGCATAAGATTGAAAGAAAGATCTTAGCGAGCACACTCAACAAAAACCCACAATCCCATACCCACATACATCAATTAAAAGTATCAGTCCTAACCCCCTACCCATGAACATTCCCGGTGTTTCGTTCTAAATAAAGTAAGAAGAAAGAGGCCCCACTTCCATATCGCATCCGTAACTTAACAGACCGCTGTTTAAACTCAGTATGCAAGCAAGGTTAATTGGAGACATCTATTTCCCTTCCTTAGTCAGCTCAATAGGATAAAAAATGAATCGACCTGTAGTACCCCCAAAAGAGCGACAGTGCTTAAGAAACACGTCTAGTTTCGCTCGCTACAGAAAAGTGGCGCCCACCGTGGGGCCCTTCTTTCTTTCTTACAATTTCAGGTGAAAACCTTGGACAAGTAATTTTCATGGCGGTGGCCACCACAGAAAAGTGGCGCCCACCGTGGGGCCAAGTCTTTGATTTTCTTTCTTTCTTTCTTAAAGTAAAAGCCTTTGGCAAGTTATTTTCATCGGGGGATGTCGTTATTGCTAGGATCGGCCTTCACTAGGATCTTAGGTCAAAACCTTTAAATTGGGAAGGAACTACAGAGTGGCGCCTCCGCCGGGGAGCCATTTTCTGTCAGGAACACAGGATTCATAGCTCTTAAAAGTCTAGGACATTAGGACAAATATATATACTGCTTTTCCTAATTGATATATGTGTTTATTTTTCTGCTAATGGGAATGCGTGTGATGCCGCATGTGGAAAGATTGAGTATACACCTAGGAAAAACCCCTTTAGTGGTGTGGAAGCTATCGGAAATAGTTGTCACGCGATACCACCCTCTTCTGAGGACTCTTCGAAAAAACACCACCTAGCACGGTTCCCGGCCCGCTGGTGTTTTTCTCGACAAGAGTTGATGATGTTGAGAGACAGGTACAAAAATCACTAGTATAAACCTTTGGGACGGGTAGAGCCTTGACTTCATGACCCCAACCCTTTGACCCCATGTTTTTTCTATGTTTTTGTGTGCTGCATTCATGCATTCATCTAAAAAAACATTACATCAAAGAAAAATTTTCTCTTCTAGTCTCTCTTTTTCAAATTAAACTAAGACAATGATTGCAAATGTCAGAGAAAAAGATTGCACTCATGGATTTCGGTAGATGGAGAACGCATAAGTATACCTTCAAGGTTCCAAAACTAGAGGATTTGAGAGGATTAGCAAGGATGATCACTAACCCTAAAGCTTTCAGAGCCAAATACGGAGGTCTGCTACCTCTGTTAAGAGTCCATGTGATTAAAGGAATCATGGAGGCACTCATTCGGTTTTACGATCCAGTGTATCACTGTTTCACATTCCCGGATTACCAGCTCGCACCAACGCTGGAGGAGTATTCTCACCTAACCGATCTACACATTGCTGATCGAGCTCCATTTTCTGGACTGGAAGAAATTCCCAAAGGATCAGACCATTGCAAGAGCAATTTATTTGGATGAGTCAGAGGTCAGGACTCACATGACCACTAAGGGTGGCATACAAGGTTTTCCGGCCTAGTTCTTGACAAAGAAGACCCTGTACTTCTCTAGTATAGGGAACGTGACTGCTTTTGAAAGCATCTTTGTCTTACTCACTTACGGGTTATTTTTGTTTCCCAGCATCAATAACTTCATCGATATCAACTCCATTAAGGTTTTTCTCATTGGAAACCCTGTGCCGACTTTGCTCGCGGACGCATATCATTCTGTACACTTAGGGAATTTGTACAACGGAGGGGAGATCACATATTGTGTACCTCTGCTATACAAATGGTTTATCTCCCATTTGCCTAAGTCTGCTGCTTTTTGGGATCAAAAGAATACTTTACGTTGGTCGCAGAGAATCATGTCTCTTACCAACTCTGACATAGATTGGTGCAATAGGATTTATGAGGGAATCAGGATCATTGACCGTTGTGGAAACTTCCCCAACGTACCCCTCATAGGAACTAAGGGAGCAATCAATTACCATCTAGTATTGGTTCGTCGTCAATTTGGATACCCAATGAGGCATGTCCCACGGAATATTCATCTGGAAGGTCTTTTCTTCAAAGAAGGAGAAAATGACAGAGCACTAAAGATGGAAATAGTGCACGCTTGGAAACATGTTCATAAGAAAGGACGAGAGTCACTAGGAAAACCGGACTGTGTTTCGGTGGAGCCTTACCTCCACTGGGTACAAACTAGAGCTCTCAAGCTAAAGATGCCTTATCCTCGTGACGGAGTTCTTCCGCCAAGGGAGTCTGTCATGTACTTCATGACTGAAACGAAAAAACTCCAGGTTACTCTCAACAAAGTTCAGCGGGAGAGGAGGTCTTGGAAGAACAAGTACCGCACCCTCAATGTGGAGTGTATCAAAATACAGCAACTACTGAAGGATAAAGATGCCCTGATTGAAGTTTTGGAGCAGCATGCTGTGGATAATCAGGAGGACCAAAGGAATTTGCTCGCTCCTTTCACCTGGCAAGGGAATTACAACCCGACAACGGCCCAAGAGCCCCGGTCCAAGAAAAGGAAAGTACCAGAATCAGCACCCGGGTTCTCCTCAGAGAGGACACGGGACCCTTTAACTTAGGTTTCTGTTTCCGTACGTTGTAATCTACTGTATTTCTATTTTTGCAATCCTTTGAATTCAATAAAATGGGGTTTCCCCACTGTTTGATATTTGCAATCTAATTGTCGAAGTTTATTTTGATTAAACCAAAAAAACAATTAATATAATCATTGCATTCATCATTCTCACGACACGTATTCTTCTTACCTACGAATCTCACGTTTGTGTCTTGATTCTAGAGTCAAACTGTCTCATTCGTACAATACTCGGGCCAATCGTCAGAAAAAGATGGATGATCTTGAGGAAGAGAACAAAAAGTTGAAAGAAGAGATTGACGCTCTGAGAGAGGATATGAGAAAGCTTCGTAATGACATGCAAGCCATGGCAGAAGCTCAGCTACAAAGAACTATGATCTCAGAGATCACCTCAATGCCCATAGTGGAGAAGTATGATCCTAGGTATAAAATGCCGAAAGATCATCCCTGGGGCATGCCTGTTAACTATATCCCGGAAGGATATGTTCCGCCAATCACTGGAGATCCGGAAACTTTAGCAGAAGCCGCTAGTCCTGAAGGTTACAAACTTCGGGAAAGCGAAGATGCCAGAGGCATATTGGGGACTCCTGAAGGTTACAAACTTCGGGAAACGCCAAGATTCACGGCCGTAGTCACGGTACCACCCCCTGTGGTGCACACTATCCCGAAAGGACAGATTCCACAGATACCTTCTGGTAGAAAGGAAACTATGTTCGACAGGATGGACGAGTTCCAGGAACAGTTCCTGGAGATGAAAAAGGAACTGCAAGCCATCCGCGGTCAAGATTTATTTGGAAAGGACGCCGCGGACCTTTGTCTGGTCCCTAATGTGAAAGTTCCGCACAAGTTCTAAGTGCCCGACTTTGAAAAATACAAGGGTAACTCTTGCTCTCAGAGTCACTTGGTAATGTATGCTCGGTGAATGTCGGCTCAGACAGAGAATCAGGACCTACTAATTCATTACTTCCAAGATAGTTTAACCGGTGCCGCACTCAAATGGTACATGGGTTTAAACCGCGCTACGATCAGCACATTCAGAGATCTTGGCACTGCCTTCGTCCAACAATATAAATACAATCTGGACATGGCACCAGACACAGATCAGCTCAGATCAATGTCACAAAAGGACAAAGAAACGTTTAAGTAATACGCTCAGAGATGGCGTGAAATTGCTGCTCAAATTTGTCCACCTCTTGAGGAAAAATAGATGACAAAAATCTTCTTAAAGACCTTAAGCTCATTTTACTATGACAGAATGGTTGCCAGTGCGCCCAGTGACTTCACCGAAATGGTCGGTATGGGGGTACGTCTCGAGGAAGCTGTTCGAGAAGGACGTCTAGTAAAAGACGCTGGATCATCAAGTAGTACAAAGTGATACAGTAGTGCTCTCCCTAAGAAAAAAGAGCAAGATATTGGGAATATCTCTCTCGGAAAGCAAATGCGACGGTATCAACCAGTAGTAGTTGTGACTCCTGCTATCAATCCCGCGCCTACGTATCAACCTCAGGTTGCGCAGAGCCAACCTAATCAACAGCAATTTCAGCAAAGGACACAACAACCTCTTCAGCAGGCTCGTCCTCCATACAACAACAACCGTACAATGCGGCCACCAGGATTTGATCCTATCCCCGTATCATACGCAGAACTATTTCTGTTACTACTAGCCAAGGGGCACATCCAGACTAAATCCCCTCTTGCAGTACCAGAAAATCCGCCTTTTTGGTTTAAGGTGGACCAGACATGCCCTTATCATCAAGGAGGATCAGGGCATAACATAGAGAACTGTCTCAACTTCAAGTCTGGCGTGCAAAAGCTTGTTAGGAACGGGGTCTTATCTTTCAAAGATACGAATCCGAATGTTCTCACGAACCCACTGCCTCAACATGAGAAAGCTGCAGTCAACCTGATAGAGGAATAGTCTAACAATGTCTATCAAATTCATGATGTACTCTTGTTAAGGACCAATCTGGTGAAGATACATTGTAGACAGAGTGGGTATGGCCATGTGCCACCTCATAATCATCACCAGTGTGATATCTGCTCTAAAAACAATCAGGGATGTTCTGTGGTACAATCAGCTTTACAGGAACAGATGGATCTCGGATGGATCCAAGAGTACCGAGTTCGTGGAGTTAACATGGTCTATAGGAATTCCAACGTCATTCAAAACCACAACATCCGTACGATGAATGTCAACCTGGTGGCAATACACTCAAGGCAAAGCCAGTATCATAATCTGCCACGGCACGATTACAGTTCTTGTCTGACTTGCTCGGTAAACAAACAGGGATGCTCTTTTGTACAAGAGGCCCTCCAGCGTCAGATGGATCTTGGATGGATTCAGGACTACCATGATAGGAACCACTATCAGATCAACATGGTTCAGATCTTCAATATTCGCTTGATGAATACCAACCTGGTAGAGTTACATGCTGAGCAGGTCCGACTCGGGTTCTTGATTTCACATAACTATCAAAGTTGTAAGGCGGGTTGCGAAAACAACCAAGGTTGTTCCCTTGTCCAGGAGGCGCTTCAGCACTTATTAAATCACTGGTGGATGCCAATCTATATGGATGAAGATACTCAGCAAATTAGTATCAATAACAGGAACCCTACTCAGCGTCAAAGTCAGGATGTCCGATCTATGGAAACTAACATAGTGAGGTTACATTTCATTCAAAGCGGGCGTGGCCAGGTGCCGCCACACAACTATGAACATTGTAGAGTCTGTTCAGAAGATAACCAAGGGTGCTACCTTGTGCGAGCAGCTCTTCAGGGTCAGGTGGATCGTAGAGAGATTTGTCCATATCCGGGTTCCAGACCAGTCAACTGGGCGCCGGACTACCTCGCTGATCAAATTGCGGATGTTGTCGTAATCTCCGATCATGAGAGGGCCAGGGATGTTTGTGCCATCATTCCTCTACTTGACGAATCGAGAGTTCCCAACCAGGAACGGAATGAAATTGCTTACGACAGTCAGAAAAATAAGAAGGCTCCCATAGTCATCTATCTACCAGGACCACTACCGTATGAATCAAGTAAGGTAATCCCTTACAAATACGGTGCGACGATGATTGAAAATGGAAAGGAAATTCCATTACCCTCCGTCGTAAATATCGCAGACATCAGTCGTGTAACACGGAGCGGTAGAATCTTTAACAAAGGAGTTGGAGAGTCCAGCAAAGAAAAGGAACCTCAGACAGAAGTTCCCAATTCCCCGGTCGGTCAATCCAGTAATCCCGGCCTTTAGAAAAACAATGATGAGATGCTGAAGCTCATCCAAAGGAGTGAATACAACATTGTCGATCAGCTATTACAAACTCCTTCAAAGATCTCCATGCTGTCACTTTTACTCAGTTCAGAAGCGCACAGGGAGGCTCTACAGAAAGTCTTGGAGGAAACCTTTGTAGAACAAGATGTAATAATCAGACAATTCGATAACATTGTCTCTAACATCACTTCCTGCAATAACTTGGGCTTTAGTGATGAGGAATTACCTGAAGAAGGTCGCCGTCATAACATGGCGCTCAACATTACAGTCAACTTCCAGGATGATGCTTTAGCCAGCGTACTGGTAGACACAGGGTCAGCCCTGAATGTCATGCCGAAGTCCACTTTGATGCAATTATCCTTTAAAGGACCTCCGATGAGAACCAACGAGGTCGTCGTTAAAGCATTCGACAGGTCCAGATAAACGGTTATCAGCGAAGTCGACCTTCCCATAACCATCGGTCCTCACACATTCCAAGTCACTTTCTAGGTCATGGATATCTGGGCAATGTACAGTTGTTTATTAGGAAGACCTTGGATACATCAGGCTGGGGCGGTCACCTCGACCTTCCACCAAAAGTTAAAGTTCGTCCAGAACAACCAGCTCGTCACGGTCTGTGGAGAGCAAGCCTTGCTCGTGAGTAACTTATCATCATTTACTTGTGTAGAACCTGAGGAGGTTATTGAAACTTAGTTCCAAGCACTGTCGGTGAGCAAGGACAATCAATCCGAAGAGGGAACTTCCATTTCCTCATACAAAAAAGCTATCAAAGCGGTCGAGAGTACCAATACAACAGGATGGGGACAGCTAGTCATTCCTACTGACAATAAAACAAAGAAGGGTCTTGGTTTTTCTGTAACCTGTACCCAGACAGCTACTACCAGCAATGAAAGTCTTCATCCCATTCAAGACTTCTTCCACATTGGAGGTTTCCTTCACCCAGTGCCTCAAGAAGTGCATACCATCAATTAAGATGATTCCTCTAATATGGAGGAAGAATGGGAGTCCTATCTTAACGAGGACGGTTATATGTCTCAGGACGAAACGCAGACTCCGTTTTGCTTTCATGCACAGAGCCCGAGATTTATACCAAGGTCAGATGTCAAAATGATATATGGAGATTGTGATCCGGAAGGATGTCGTGCTCCACCAAACTCATTAGAGGAAGACACTCAGATGAAAGACAACTTTGACCACAACTATCATGGCCCGATGGATGGTCTGCCAATGTGGCAGCCGTATCCAGGAGACTTGGGGCAAGAGAATCAGCCGAACAATGAAAATCAGCTGAGCATCATTGAACAGAATACCTGTGTCCCCACCATGTCATGGGATCAACACCCAGGGTATCTTGAAAATACCCCGCACGACGATGAATTCGCAATGTTCACAGGATTAGAGTTCATCAACTATGCTTTTCCCGAGGTCAACGTCATCGAGAGAGATGACTCCTCCAATTCCAAAGAAGTATGGGACACCTTGGGACAACCGAGTTGTAAGTTCGACTACTTCGTCAAGTACACCGCTCCCAAAAGCTCTCGTATCAGGCTCGAAGACATCCAGCCAACTGGATGGGGAGATCTACTTGAGAGCACAAATGCTATGCAAAAGGCAACAGAGGAATCCTCCTACGACAATTCTGCCTGGGAGACAGATTCCAATGATCCTGCTCCACCAGAAATCAGCGTCATTTCTGAAGACAAATCAAGGAAAGTACCAGACTTCGTGATTCACCGAGGAGTTCGCCGCCAATGGGTTGTTGTCGATGTTCCGAAGATCATTCATAAGTCAGAGTAATTGCCATCTTTAGCCTTTCACCCTGCCCAGGTGAAACGGATGTTTTGATAGGGCTCGCTTTCTGTAAATTTTCCCTCTTCGCTTCGCCCAAAGCGACAGAGTTTTGTTTTATAGGGTTGTAGTTTCAAGAATCGACTTGTTCATTAATAAAATAACGCCGTTCTGTAATTTCTGCGTTAATTGCTGTTTTCTCTTTTTGCTTTTCTCAGAAAATGGTAATTCTAAAAAACATCTCAAATAATAAAAACAAGCAGTAAGAGAAATACACTGCACACACTTGCATTTTCTCTATCTCTTCTAAAAACAATCATCACGTCATGCAGATTGCTTGTTTTAAACCCAGTTGAAATATATGATCCGATGCCTTCTCCCGACTTTGAGTTCCCGGTATTTGGGCCTGAAGAAGAAGTTGACAACGAAATTCTAGAAGAGATCTCCTGATTACTCAGACAAGAGGAAAGGTCCATTGAACCTCACAAAGAGCCGTTGGAAAGGGTAAACTTAGGTTCGAAAAAAGAGAGAAAAGGAATCAGGATTGGGGCACTGCTCAGTCCAACTGCCAAAGAGAGTTTGACAAAGCTTCTCAAAGAATTTCCCGATGTGTTTGCTTGGTCCTATCAGGATATGCCAGGGTTGGATACCAGCATCGTGGAACATCACTTACCGTTGAGATCGGAATGTCCGCCAGTAAAACAAAGGTTGAGACGGACTCATCCAGACATGGCCATCAAAATCAAAGAGGAGGTACATAAACAGATTGACGCAGGTTTCCTCACTACATCAGAATATCCTCAATGGTTAGCCAACATCGTACCCGTTTCGAAAAAGGACGGAAAAGTCAGAATGTGTGTCGATTACAGAGATTTAAACAAGGCTAGTCCAAAGGACGACTTTCCCTTGCCGCACATTGACATGCTGGTAGACAGTACAGCAAAATCAAAGTTTTCTCCTTCATGGGTGGATTCTCGGGCTATAATCAGATCAAAATGGCGCCGAAAGACATGGAGAAAACTTCGTTCATTACCCCATAGGGTACCTTTTGTTACAAGGTAATGCCATTCGGTCTGAAGAATGCCGGGGCAACCTATCAAAGGGCCATGACTACTCTTTTTCATGACATGATACACAAAGAAATCGAGGTATATGTCGATGATATGATTGGAAAATCTAGAACAGAAGAGGAGCATGTGACCCACCTGTAAAAACTATTTGAGCGGTTGAGAAAGTACAAACTCCGCTTGAATCCCAACAAGTGCACCTTTGGTGTCCGTTCAGGGAAACTCTTAGGGTTCATCGTCAGCCAGAAAGGAATTGAGGTTGATCCTGACAAGGTCAAGGCCATTCAAGAAATGCCTTCTCCGAAAACTGAAAAACAAGTCAGGGGATTCCTGGGACGTTTGAACTACATCTCCAGATTTATATTCCTCATGACCGCGACATGTGCGCCAATTTTCAAACTGCTAAAAAAGAATCAGGACTGCATTTGGATAGAAGATTGTCAAACTGCCTTCGACAATATCAAGGAATACTTGTTGAACCCACCGATTATATCCCATCCAGTGGAAGGAAGACCGCTGATCATTTACTTAACAGTCTTGGAAGACTCCATGGGCTGTGTACTTGGCCAACAAGACGAAACCAAAAGGAAGGAGTCTGTCATCTACTATCTGAGCAAGAAATTCACCGACTGTGAAACTCGGTACACGATGCTCGAGAAAACTTGTTGCGCTTTGGCTTGGGCAGCCAAACGTCTGCGCCATTACATGATTCGTCACACTACTTGGTTAATCTCCGAAATGGATCCAATCAAGTTTGTATTGGAAAAACCTGCTCTCACGGGAAGGATTGCCCGTTGGCAGATGTTGCTATCAGAATATGACATAGAGTACCACGCTCAAAAAGCCGTTAAGGGGAGTGTTTTAGCTGATCATTTGGCTCATCAACCGATTGACAATCAAGAATCAATCGGGTTTGACTTCTCGGACGAAGATGTCATGTATCTAAAAATGAAATATTGCGATGAACCGCTACCCAGTGAAGGGCCAGAACCAGGTTCCCAATGGGGACTTATTTTTTACAGAGCTGTCAATTATTACGAAAACGGAATTGGGGCAATTATCATAACACCTCAGGGTACCCACATTCCTTTCACTACCAGACTTACGTTCAAGTGCACAAACAACGAGGCCGAATACGAAGCTTGTATTATGGGTCTCGAAGAAGCGATCGACTTAAGGATCAAGAACTTGGACGTATATGGAAACTCAGCTTTGGTTGTCAATCAGATCAAAGGAGATTGGAACACATACCAATCAGGATTTGATCCCTTATAAAGACTATGCGAGAAGGTTTCTACCCTTCTTCGACAGAATCGAGTTTCATCACATCCCTCGTGATGAGAATCACATAGCTGATGCATTAGCCACCCTTTCTTCCATGATTAGTGTAGGCCAATGGAATGACCTACCTAAGATCGACATAATGCGCCTTGAACGGCCCGTTTACATCTTAGCGATTGAAGCAGTCATAGATGACAAACCTTGGTATCAAGATATCAAATGCTTCCTTCAGAAACAAGAGTACCCACTTGGGGCGTGTTAGTAGCGGTATAGGGCAAGCAAACAAAAAGATTTGGAAGTATTTTTCTGGGAATTATCGTGTCCACAGAGATCGGTGCTACTGAATTGCCGTTCGACAATTTAATTGTTAATGAGTTTGGATTTTAAATGGTTTAAAGCGTAAATGCGGAAAAGTAAATAAGAACATAAAAACAATTCATTCTTCAACAAGACGAACTTATCAAGCATACATATAATACACTCGTCACAAACATAAATTTACCGACCAATTATACGCCACCTGCAATACTCGTCAAAATCATCCAGCATCACTCACAACAGTGTCCATCTCTGGCACACTGAGCTGAGAGACAACCGTATTACTCTCTTCATCACTCTCGCGCACGAAGCCTCGAAACACGGAAGACATTAAGTTCCGACACCAAAAAGATTATCATCTAAATCTATATCTAGCATCTAGACAATAGATATCCATCCCTAATCAAGATTTGTGATGTTTATCTCTAACACAACACAAATCCAAACATAAATGCAAAAAGATCAAGGAAGACATCGATAATGATTTGTAAAGCAAATTTCATATAATATTAAGATCAACAAAGATACATATGTTCATATTAACTATACAATACCCAACAAAAACAAATTACAAAGAGAAGAGAGAAGAGGAACCAAACATTTCTTGGTTTGCCAACACCAATCGACGAGAGATTCGACTCCGGATCATCCAAATGCAAGCTCCAATGATGTTTTCTAAGCTAATCTACAAGAAAAATGAAGTTTGATGGAGTTGGTAGAAAAAAATACCCAAAACCATCCTAAAAATGTGTTTTTTCCCCATATTTGATGTTTCTGTCCGCCCAGTTTCGCCCGGCGGAATTTTGGCCCGGCGCAGCACACCAGAAAATTCTGCACTGTTTTATTCGTAACTTTTGAACCGTAACTCTGTTTTTCGCCAGGTTCGAAGCGTTGGAAAGCTTATTCAATGCTCTATACAACAATGGTAAGATATCCTTGATTTAATACCTGCAAAAAATGAGAGAAAATCATGATATTTACACTATAACGCAATATATACACTATAACATAAAGTAAATGTAGTTATAAACAAATCGGCGTTTATTTGAACGATATTAACCAAAAAGTATCGATAAGTGCAACAAAAATCATATACAAAAATAGGTACATTTTGCACTTATCAAACTCTCCCCGACTTACATAATTGTTTGTCCTCAAACAAAGCCAACAAACTAATGGAACAAAAGTGAAATCCAAGAAATCACGCAACATGTTTTTACAAACAAAAACAAATGCAATGGTTCAATCGAAAATGGTACGCACAAAGTAAATACTTACCACTAAACTTCAACGATAACACAATCACGAAACAAATGCAAAATACAAAAATCATGCCAAACATCCTAAAACAACACAAGTTCAAATGTGAATCACACCTATCAAAAACAATCATCGGGAGATGAAAAACATAAAATGAGGGATTTTTCACTCACACAACAATCCTGCAAACAAAAGACTAAATTATGCATCCATCCAAAAATTCACATTGAACATACAAAGGCAAGAATCACAAGGACTTTTCAAGGTTGTAATATGGTCGGGTAAACAAACAAGGGGCAATTCCTAAAGCTAATCGAAACAAAAACTTGCCTAAACCTAAGGGAGTGATCAACTCACAAAAGTTCAAACACAAAATTTCAATCAAACTTCTTCCAAAATCCCAAGTGTTACACAAAACACAATACTTATTTAACACAATTATTGAAACTCTTTTTGTTTCCTTTTTCAATGATTTTATTTTTCTTTCTTTTTTTCTATTCTTTTCTTTTGTCATATTTTTCTCTTTTTTCTTTTCTATTTCTTTCCTCATAGAACCAACTAATGAATACACAATCATTCTCTCCCCATCTTGAATTCAACCGCACCATCATGTGAATACTCCCTACTTTCTAAGGTAAGGAAAAAATCCATACAACAACACAAAGTTGAGGTCCAAGAAAAAGCAAAATCCAATAAAAAATAAGTGAACTAAATACTCATAGACAAGCATTAAGTTCAAATAAAACATGGATCAAAAAGCTCAAAGGGGTTACGAAAGATCACACGCTCACAAGGTGAATTGACTATTTGGCTAAGGTGGTTGTGCTCAAAATGAAACAAATGCCTTGATCTTTTTCATGCATTCATATACACAACATAAACAACAGATTCAACATAATAAAATTCAGTTAGAAAAAGAATGTTGGAACTCCGAGCATATATGAACAATGGAAGGCTTCCTCACAAAAAGGTTGGGAACTAAAGTGATTCACACAAGAACAAGTATACAAAAGAATGAATGGCATAGAAGTTGTAAAAAGCCTAAGTATCATGAATATGTTAAAGTCAAGAAAGTGATAAACACATACCTTAAACGCGTACCAAACTTTAAACACTATCATTACCACACATTCGCAAGTTGAAATGATCAAAAATGGACAAACACCGAATGCGACTTCAAGCAATCGGGCAAAAATTTGAGTCCAAACAACAACAAAAGAATAAGAAAAATTACTAATAATTACTAATATATAAGGCCTTGGTGGAAGTGGGAAAAAGGGGGAGCCAAGTGAATAATTAAAAGAAATCACTGGTTCAGCACAGCAGAGCGCGCTACACCAGAACCAGAAAAATCAGTACAACATCAGGGTTCTAGTGTAGGCCTCCACTTAACACCTACACAATCTCATATACAATGAAAAAGTAATAACGGAACAAAAAACGATAAAACATGCTTGTTTTATGTCGTAAGCTCGACGACTATTATTTATACACACTTCTCCAAGTTGCCTCTTTACACGGTTAGTGCTCACCGACGATGAAACCTAACCAAACACTTAGCAAACGTGAAGAAAAACAAACAAATACACTAAATTTACAAGTATACAAAACATGTAAAATTCACAAATATGGTAAACATATACAAGTATCAATATAAACAAGTGAAAATAGACAATATATACGATATCTACAAAACTCAAAAACAAAGAAACTATCGCAATGCGATTCAATAAAAACACCAATCCCCGGCAACGGCGCCATTTTGGTGGTAGCGGTATAGGGCAAGCAAACAAACAGATTTGGAAGCATTTTTCCGGGAATTATCGTGTCCACAGAGATCGGTGCTACTGAATTGCCGTTCGACAATTTAATTGTTAATGAGTTTGGGTTTTAAATGGTTTAAAGCATAAATGCGGAGAAGTAAATAAGAACATAAAAACAATTCATTCTTCAACCAGACGAACTTATCAAGCATACATATAATCCACTCGTCACAAACATAAATTTACCGACCAATTGTACGCCACCTGCAATACTCGTCAAAATCATCCAGCATCACTCACAACAGTGTCCATATCTGGCACACTGAGCTGAGAAACAACCATATTACTCTCTTCGTCACTCTCGCGCACGAAGCCTCGAAACACGGAAGACATTAAGTTCCGACACCAAAAAGATTATCATCTAAATCTATATCTAGCATCTAGACAATAGATATCCATCCCTAATCAAGATTTGTGATGTTTATCTCTAACACAACACAAATCCAAACATAAATGCAAAAAGATCAAGGAAGACATCGATAATGATTTGTAAAGCAAATTTCATTTAATATTAAGATCAACAAAGATACATATGTTCATAGTAACTATACAATACCCAACAAAAAGAAATTACAAAGAGAAGAGAGAAGAGGAACCAAACATTTCTTGGTTTGTCAACACCAATCGACGAGAGATTCGACTCCGGATCATCCAAATGCAAGCTCCAATGATGTTTTCTAAGCTAATCTACAAGAAAAATGAAGTTTGATGGAGTTGGGATAAAAAAATACCCAAAACCATCCTAAAAATGTGTTTTTTCCCCATATTTGATGTTTCTATCCGCCCAGTTTCGCCCGGCGGAATTTTCGCCCGGCACAGCACACCAGAAAATTCTGCACTGTTTTATTCGTAACTTTTGAACCGTAACTCTGTTTTTCGCCCGGTTCGAAGCATTGGAAAGCTTATTCAATGCTCTATACAACAATGGCAAGATATCCTTGATTTAATACCTACAAAAAATGAGAGAAAATCAATTAAACTCATTGATATTTACACTATAACGCAATATATACACTATAACATAAAGTAAACGTAATTATAAACAAATCGGGGTTTATTTGAATGATATTAACCAAAAAGTATCGATAAGTGCAACAAAAATCATATACAAAAATAGGTACATTTTGCACTTATCAAACTCTCCCCGACTTACATAATTGTTTGTCCTCAAACAAAGCCAACAAACTAAAGAAACAAAAGTGAAATCCAAGAAATCACGCAACAACAAGTTTTTACAAACAAAAACAAATGCAATGGTTCAATCGAAAATGGTACGCACAAAGTAAATACTTACCACTAAACTTCAACGATAACACAATCACGAAACAAATGCAAAATACAAAAATCATGCCAAACATCCTAAAACAACACAAGTTCAAATGTGAATCACACCTAGCAAAAACAATCATCGGTAGATGAAAAACATAAAATGAGGGATTTTTCACTCACACAACAATCCTGCAAACAAAAGACTAAATTATGCATCCATCCAAAAATTCACATTGAACATACAAAGGCAAGAATCACAAGGACTTTTCAAGGTTGTAATATGGTCGGGTAAACAAACAAGGAGCAATTCCTAAAGTTAATCGAAACAAAAACTTGCCTAAACCTAAGGGAGTGATCAACTCACAAAAGTTCAAACACAAAATTTCAATCAAACTTCTTCCAAAATCCCAAGTGTTACACAAAACACAATACTTATTTAACACAATTATTGAAACTCTTTTTGTTTCCTTTTTCAATGATTTTATTTTTCTTTCTTTTTTTCTATTCTTTTCTTTTGTCATATTTTTCTCTTTTTTATTTTCTATTTCTTTCCTCATAGAACCAACTAATGAATACACAATCATTCTCTCCCCAACTTGAATTCAACCGCACCATCATGTGAATACTCCCTACTTTCTAAGGTAAGGAAAAAATCCATACAACAACACAAAGTTGAGGTCCAAGAAAAAGCAAAATCCAATAAAAAATAAGTGAACTAAATACTCTTAGACAAGCATTAAGTTCAAATAAAACATGGATCAAAAAGCTCAAAGGGGTTACGAAAGATCACACGCTCACAAGGTGAATTGACTATTTGGCTCAAAATGAAAAAAATGCCTTGATCTTTTTCATGCATTCATATACACAACATAAACAACAGATTCAACATAATAAAATTCAGTTAGAACAAGAATGTTGGAACTCCGAGCATATATGAACAATGGAAGGCTTCCTCACAAAAAGGTTGGGAACTAAAGTGATTCACACAAGAACAAGTATACAAAAGAATGAATGGCATAGAAGTTGTAAAAAGCCTAAGTATCATGAATATGTTAAAGTCAAGAAAGCGATAAACACATACCTTGAACGCGTACCAAACTTTAAACACTATCATTACCATGCATTCGCAAGTTGAAATGATAAAAAATGGACAAACACCGAATGCGACTTCAAGCAATCGGGCAAAAATTTGAGTCCAAACAACAACAAAAGAATAAGAAAAATTACTAATAATTACTAATATATAAGGCCTTGGTGGAAGTGGGAAAAAGGGGGAGCCAAGTGAACAATTAAAAGAAATCACTGGTTCAGCACAGCAGAGCGCGCTACACCAGAACCAGAAAAATCAGTACAACAACAGGGTTCTAGTGTAGGCCTCCACTTAACACCTACACAATCTCATATACAATGAAAAAGTAATAACGGAACAAAAAACGATAAAACATGCTTGTTTTACGTCGTAAGCTCGACGCCTATTATTTATACACACTTCTCCAAGTTGCCTCTTTACACGGTTAGTGCTCACCGACGATGAAACCTAACCAAACACTTAGCAAACGTGAAGAAAAACAAACAAATACACTAAATTTACAAGTATACAAAACATGTAAAATTCACAAATATGGTAAACATATACAAGTATCAATATAAACAAGTGAAAATAGACAATATATACGATATCTACAAAACTCAAAAACAAAGAAACTATCGCAATGCGATTCAATAAAAACACCAATCCCCGGCAACGGCGCCATTTTGGTGGTAGCGGTATAGGGCAAGCAAACAAAAAGATTTGGAAGTATTTTTCCGGGAATTATCGTGTCCACAGAGATCGGTGCTACTGAATTTCCGTTCGACAATTTAATTGTTAATGAGTTTGGGTTTTAAATGGTTTAATGCGTAAATGCGGAAAAGTAAATAAGAACATAAAAACAATTCATTCTTCAACAAGACGAACTTATCAAGCATACATATAATCCACTCGTCACAAACATAAATTTACCGACCAATTGTACGCCACCTGCAATACTCGTCAAAATCATCCAGCATCACTCACAACAGTGTCCATCTCTGGCACACTGAGCTGAGAGACAACCGTATTACTCTCTTCGTCACTCTCGCGCACGAAGCCTCGAAACACGGAAGACATTAAGTTCCGACACCAAAAAGATTATCATCTAAATCTATATCTAGCATCTAGACAATAGATATCCATCCCTAATCAAGATTTGTGATGTTTATCTCTAACACAACACAAATCCAAACATAAATGCAAAAAGATCAAGGAAGACATCGATAATGATTTGTAAAGCAAATTTCATATAATATTAAGATCAACAAAGATACATATGTTCATAGTAACTATACAATACCCAACAAAAACAAATTACAAAGAGAAGAGAGAAGAGGAACCAAACATTTCTTGGTTTGTCAACACCAATCGACGAGAGATTCGACTCCGGATCATCCAAATGCAAGCTCCAATGATGTTTTCTAAGCTAATCTACAAGAAAAATGAAGTTTGATGGAGTTGGGATAAAAAAATACCCAAAACCATCCTAAAAATGTGTTTTTTCCCCATATTTGATGTTTCTATCCGCCCAGTTTCGCCCGGCGGAATTTTCGCCCGGCGCAGCACACCAGAAAATTCTGCACTGTTTTATTCGTAACTTTTGAACCGTAACTCTGTTTTTCGCCCGGTTCGAAGCGTTGGTAAGCTTATTCAATGCTCTATACAACAATGGCAAGATATCCTTGATTTAATACCTGCAAAAAATGAGAGAAAATCAATTAAACTCATTGATATTTACACTATAACGCAATATATACACTATAACATAAAGTAAACGTAATTATAAACAAATCGGGGTTTATTTGAACGATATTAACCAAAAAGTATCGATAAGTGCAACAAAAATCATATACAAAAATAGGTACATTTTGCACTTATCAAACTCTCCCCGACTTACATAATTGTTTGTCCTCAAACAAAGCCAACAAACTAAAGGAACAAAAGTGAAATCCAAGAAATCACGCAACAACAAGTTTTTACAAACAAAAACAAATGCAATGGTTCAATCGAAAATGGTACGCACAAAGTAAATACTTACCACTAAACTTCAACGATAACACAATCACGAAACAAATGCAAAATACAAAAATCATGCCAAACATCCTAAAACAACACAAGTTCAAATGTGAATCACACCTAGCAAAAACAATCATCGGTAGATGAAAAACATAAAATGAGGGATTTTTCACTCACACAACAATCCTGCAAACAAAAGACTAAATTATGCATCCATCCAAAAATTCACATTGACCATACAAAGGCAAGAATCACAAGGACTTTTCAAGGTTCTAATATGGTCGGGTAAATAAACAAGGGGCAATTCCTAAAGCTAATCGAAACAAAAACTTGCCTAAACCTAAGGGAGTGATCAACTCACAAAAGTTCAAACACAAAATTTCAATCAAACTTCTTCCAAAATCCCAAGTGTTACACAAAACACAATACTTATTTAACACAATTATTGAAACTCTTTTTGTTTCCTTTTTCAATGATTTTATTTTTCTTTCTTTTTTTCTATTCTTTTCTTTTGTCATATTTTTCTCTTTTTTCTTTTCTATTTCTTTCCTCATAGAACCAACTAATGAATACACAATCATTCTCTCCCCAACTTGAATTCAACCGCACCATCATGTGAATACTCCCTACTTTCTAAGGTAAGGAAAAAATCCATACAACAACACAAAGTTGAGGTCCAAGAAAAAGTAAAATCCAATAAAAAATAAGTGAACTAAATACTCATAGACAAGCATTAAGTTCAAATAAAACATGGATCAAAAAGCTCAAAGGGGTTACGAAAGATCACACGCTCACAAGGTGAATTGACTATTTGGCTAAGGTGGTTGTGCTCAAAATGAAACAAATGCCTTGATCTTTTTCATGCATTCATATACACAACATAAACAACAGATTCAACATAATAAAATTTAGTTAGAACAAGAATGTTGGAACTCCGAGCATATATGAACAATGGAAGGCTTCCTCACAAAAAGGTTGGGAACTAAAGTGATTCACACAAGAACAAGTATACAAAAGAATGAATGGCATAGAAGTTGTAAAAAGCCTAAGTATCATGAATATGTTAAAGTCAAGAAAGCGATAAACACATACCTTAAACGCGTACCAAACTTTAAACACTATCATTACCATGCATTCGCAAGTTGAAATGATAAAAAATGGACAAACACCGAATGCGACTTCAAGCAATCGGGCAAAAATTTGAGTCCAAACAACAACAAAAGAATAAGAAAAATTACTAATAATTACTAATATATAAGGCCTTGGTGTAAGTGGGAAAAAGGGGGAGCCAAGTGAACAATTAAAAGAAATCATTGGTTCAGCACAGCAGAGCGCGCTACACCAGAACCTGAAAAATCAGTACAACAACAGGGTTCTAGTGTAGGCCTCCACTTAACACCTACACAATCTCATATACAATGAAAAAGTAATAACGGAACAAAAAACGATAAAACATGCTTGTTTTACGTCTTAAGCTCGACGCCTATTATTTATACACACTTCTCCAAGTTGCCTCTTTACACGGTTAGTGCTCACCGACGATGAAACCTAACCAAACACTTAGCAAACGTGAAGAAAAACAAACAAATACACTAAATTTACAAGTATACAAAACATGTAAAATTCACAAATATGGTAAACATATACAAGTATCAATATAAACAAGTGAAAATAGACAATATATACGATATCTACAAAACTCAAAAACAAAGAAACTATCGCAATGCGATTCAATAAAAACCCCAATCCCCGGCAACGGCGCCATTTTGGTGGTAGCGGTATAGGGCAAGCAAACAAAAAGATTTGGAAGTATTTTTCCGGGAATTATCGTGTCCACAGAGATCGGTGCTACTGAATTGCCGTTCGACAATTTAATTGTTAATGAGTTTGGGTTTTAAATGGTTTAATGCGTAAATGCGGAAAAGTAAATAAGAACATAAAAACAATTCATTCTTCAACAAGACGAACTTATCAAGCATACATATAATCCACTCATCACAAACATAAATTTACTGACCAATTGTACGCCACCTACAATACTCGTCAAAATCATCCAGCATCACTCACAACAGTGTCCATCTCTGGCACACTGAGCTGAGAGACAACCGTATTACTCTCTTCGTCACTCTCGCGCACGAAGCCTCGAAACACGGAAGACATTAAGTTCCGACACCAAAAAGATTATCATCTAAATCTATATCTAGCATCTAGACAATAGATATCCATCCCTAATCAAGATTTGTGATGTTTATCTCTAACACAACACAAATCCAAACATAAATGCAAAAAGATCAAGGAAGACATCGATAATGATTTGTAAAGCAAATTTCATATAATATTAAGATCAACAAAGATACATATGTTCATAGTAACTATACAATACCCAACAAAAACAAATTACAAAGAGAAGAGAGAAGAGGAACCAAACATTTCTTGGTTTGTCAACACCAATCGACGAGATATTCGACTCCGGATCATCCAAATGCAAGCTCCAATGATGTTTTCTAAGCTAATCTACAAGAAAAATGAAGTTTGATGGAGTTGGGATAAAAAAATACCCAAAACCATCCTAAAAATGTGTTTTTTCCCCATATTTGATGTTTATATCCGCCCAGTTTCGCCCGGCGGAATTTTCGCCCGGCGCAGCACACCAGAAAATTATGCACTGTTTTATTCGTAACTTTTGAACCGTAACTCTGTTTTTCGCCCGGTTCGAAGCGTTGGAAAGCTTATTCAATGCTCTATACAACAATGGCAAGATATCCTTGATTTAATACCTGCAAAAAATGAGAGAAAATCAATTAAACTCATTGATATTTACACTATAACGCAATATATACACTATAACATAAAGTAAACGTAATTATAAACAAATCGGGGTTTATTTGAATGATATTAACCAAAAAGTGTCGATAAGTGCAACAAAAATCATATACAAAAATAGGTACATTTTGCACTTATCAAACTCTCCCCGACTTACATAATTGTTTGTCCTCAAACAAAGCCAATAAACTAAAGGAACAAAAGTGAAATCCAAGACATCACGCAACAACAAGTTTTTACAAACAAAAACAAATGCAATGGTTCAATCGAAAATGGTACGCACAAAGTAAATACTTACCACTAAACTTCAACGATAACACAATCACGAAACAAATGCAAAATACAAAAATCATGCCAAACATCCTAAAACAACACAAGTTCAAATGTGAATCACACCTAGCAAAAACAATCATCGGTAGATGAAAAACATAAAATGAGGGATTTTTCACTCACACAACAATCCTGCAAACAAAAGACTAAATTATGCATCCATCCAAAAATTCACATTGACCATACAAAGGCAAGAATCACAAGGACTTTTCAAGGTTGTAATATGGTCGGGTAAACAAACAAGGGGCAATTCCTAAAGCTAATCGAAACAAAAACTTGCCTAAACCTAAGGGAGTGATCAATTCACAAAAGTTCAAACACAAAATTTCAATCAAACTTCTTCCAAAATCCCAAGTGTTACACAAAACACAATACTTATTTAACACAATTATTGAAACTCTTTTTGTTTCCTTTTTCAATGATTTTATTTTTCTTTCTTTTTTTCTATTCTTTTCTTTTGTCATATTTTTCTCTTTTTTCTTTTCTATTTCTTTCCTCATAGAACCAACTAATGAATACACAATCATTCTCTCCCCAACTTGAATTCAACCGCACCATCATGTGAATATTCCCTACTTTCTAAGGTAAGGAAAAAATCCATACAACAACACAAAGTTGAGGTCCAAGAAAAAGCAAAATCCAATAAAAAATAAGTGAACTAAATACTCATAGACAAGCATTAAGTTCAAATAAAACATGGATCAAAAAGCTCAAAGGGGTTACGAAAGATCACACGCTCACAAGGTGAATTGACTATTTGGCTAAGGTGGTTGTGCTCAAAATGAAACAAATGCCTTGATCTTTTTCATGCATTCATATACACAACATAAACAACAGATTCAACATAATAAAATTCAGTTAGAACAAGAATGTTGGAACTCCGAGCATATATGAACAATGGAAGGCTTCCTCACAAAAAGGTTGGGAACTAAAGTGATTCACACAAGAACAAGTATACAAAAGAATGAATGGCATAGAAGTTGTAAAAAGCCTAAGTATCATGAATATGTTAAAGTCAAGAAAGCGATAAACACATACCTTAAACGCGTACCAAACTTTAAACACTATCATTACCATGCATTCGCAAGTTGAAATGATAAAAAATGGACAAACACCGAATGCGACTTCAAGCAATCGGGCAAAAATTTGAGTCCAAACAACAACAAAAGAATAAGAAAAATTACTAATAATTACTAATATATAAGGCCTTGGTGGAAGTGGGAAAAAGGGGGAGCCAAGTGAACAATTAAAAGAAATCACTGGTTCAGCACAGCAGAGCGCGCTACACCAGAACCAGAAAAATCAGTACAACAACAGGGTTCTAGTGTAGGCCTCCACTTAACACCTACACAATCTCATATACAATGAAAAAGTAATAACGGAACAAAAAACGATAAAACATGCTTGTTTTACGTCGTAAGCTCGACGCCTATTATTTATACACACTTCTCCAAGTTGCCTCTTTACACGGTTAGTGCTCACCGACGATGAAACCTAACCAAACACTTAGCAAACGTGTAGAAAAACAAACAAATACACTAAATTTACAAGTATACAAAACATGTAAAATTCACAAATATGGTAAACATATACAAGTATCAATATAAACAAGTGAAAATAGACAATATATACGATATCTACAAAACTCAAAAACAAAGAAACTATCGCAATGCGATTCAATAAAAACACCAATCCCCGGCAACGGCGCCATTTTGGTGGTAGCGGTATAGGGCAAGCAAACAAAAAGATTTGGAAGTATTTTTCCGGGAATTATCGTGTCCACAGAGATCGGTGCTACTGAATTGCCGTTCGACAATTTAATTGTTAATGAGTTTGGGTTTTAAATGGTTTAATGCGTAAATGCGGAAAAGTAAATAAGAACATAAAAACAATTCATTCTTCAACAAGACGAACTTATCAAGCATACATATAATCCACTCGTCACAAACATAAATTTACCGACCAATTGTACGCCACCTGCAATACTCGTCAAAATCATCCAGCATCACTCACAACAGTGTCCATCTCTGGCACACTGAGCTGAGAGACAACCGTATTACTCTCTTCGTCACTCTCGCGCACGAAGCCTCGAAACACGGAAGACATTAAGTTCCGACACCAAAAAGATTATCATCTAAATCTATATCTAGCATCTAGACAATAGATATCCATCCCTAATCAAGATTTGTGATGTTTATCTCTAACACAACACAAATCCAAACATAAATGCAAAAAGATCAAGGAAGACATCGATAATGATTTGTAAAGCAAATTTCATATAATATTAAGATCAACAAAGATACATATGTTCATAGTAACTATACAATACCCAACAAAAACAAATTACAAAGAGAAGAGAGAAGAGGAACCAAACATTTCTTGGTTTGTCAACACCAATCGACGAGAGATTCGACTCCGGATCATCCAAATGCAAGCTCCAATGATGTTTTCTAAGCTAATCTACAAGAAAAATGAAGTTTGATGGAGTTGGGATAAAAAAATACCCAAAACCATCCTAAAAATGTGTTTTTCCCCATATTTGATGTTTCTATCCGCCCAGTTTCGCCCGGCGGAATTTTCGCCCGGCGCAGCACACCAGAAAATTCTGCACTGTTTTATTCGTAACTTTTGAACCGTAACTCTGTTTTTCGCACGGTTCGAAGCGTTGGAAAGCTTATTCAATGCTCTATACAACAATGGCAAGATATCCTTGATTTAATACATGCAAAAAATGAGATAAAATCAATTAAACTCATTGATATTTACACTATAACGCAATATATACACTATAACATAAAGTAAACGTAATTATAAACAAATCGGGGTTTATTTGAACGATATTAACAAAAAAGTATCGATAAGTGCAACAAAAATCATATACAAAAATAGGTACATTTTGCACTTATCAAACTCTCCCCGACTTACATAATTGTTTGTCCTCAAACAAAGCCAACAAACTAAAGGAACAAAAGTGAAATCCAAGAAATCACGCAACAACAAGTTTTTACAAACAAAAACAAATGCAATGGTTCAATCGAAAATGGTACGCACAAAGTAAATACTTACCACTAAACTTCAACGATAACACAATCACGAAACAAATGCAAAATACAAAAATCATGCCAAACATCCTAAAACAACACAAGTTCAAATGTGAATCACACCTAGCAAAAACAATCATCGGTAGATGAAAAACATAAAATGAGGGATTTTTCACTCACACAACAATCCTGCAAACAAAAGACTAAATTATGCATCCATCCAAAAATTCACATTGACCATACAAAGGCAAGAATCACAAGGACTTTTCAAGGTTGTAATATGGTCGGGTAAACAAACAAGGGGCAATTCCTCAAGCTAATCGAAACAAAAACTTGCCTAAACCTAAGGGAGTGATCAACTCACAAAAGTTCAAACACAAAATTTCAATCAAACTTCTTCCAAAATCCCAAGTGTTACACAAAACACAATACTTATTTAACACAATTATTGAAACTCTTTTTGTTTCCTTTTTCAATGATTTTATTTTTCTTTCTTTTTTTCTATTCTTTTCTTTTGTCATATTTTTCTCTTTTTTCATTTCTATTTCTTTCCTCATAGAACCAACTAATGAATACACAATCATTCTCTCCCCAACTTGAATTCAACCGCACCATCATGTGAATACTCCCTACTTTCTAAGGTAAGGAAAAAATCCATACAACAACACAAAGTTGAGGTCCAAGAAAAAGTAAAATCCAATAAAAAATAAGTGAACTAAATACTCATAGACAAGCATTAAGTTCAAATAAAACATGGATCAAAAAGCTCAAAGGGGTTACGAAAGATCACACGCTCACAAGGTGAATTGACTATTTGGCTAAGGTGGTTGTGCTCAAAATGAAACAAATGCCTTGATCTTTTTCATGCATTCATATACACAACATAAACAACAGATTCAACATAATAAAATTCAGTTAGAACAAGAATGTTGGAACTCCGAGCATATATGAACAATGGAAGGCTTCCTCACAAAAAGGTTGGGAACTAAAGTGATTCACACAAGAACAAGTATACAAAAGAATGAATGGCATAGAAGTTGTAAAAAGCCTAAGTATCATGAATATGTTAAAGTCAAGAAAGCGATAAACACATACCTTAAACGCGTACCAAACTTTAAACACTATCATTACCATGCATTCGCAAGTTGAAATGATAAAAAATGGACAAACACCGAATGCGACTTCAAGCAATCGGGCAAAAATTTGAGTCCAAACAACAACAAAAGAATAAGAAAAATTACTAATAATTACTAATATATACGGCCTTGGTGGAAGTGGGAAAAAGGGGGAGCCAAGTGAACAATTAAAAGAAATCACTGGTTCAGCACAGCAGAGCGCGCTACACCAGAACCAGAAAAATCAGTACAACAACAGGGTTCTAGTGTAGGCCTCCACTTAACACCTACACAATCTCATATACAATGAAAAAGTAATAACGGAACAAAAAACGATAAAACATGCTTGTTTTACGTCGTAAGCTCGACGCCTATTATTTATACACACTTCTCCAAGTTGCCTCTTTACACGGTTAGTGCTCACCGACGATGAAACCTAACCAAACACTTAGCAAACGTGAAGAAAAACAAACAAATACACTAAATTTACAAGTATACAAAACATGTAAAATTCACAAATATGGTAAACATATACAAGTATCAATATAAACAAGTGAAAATAGACAATATATACGATATCTACAAAACTCAAAAACAAAGAAACTATCGCAATGCGATTCAATAAAAACACCAATCCCCGGCAACGGCGCCATTTTGGTGGTAGCGGTATAGGGCAAGCAAACAAAAAGATTTGGAAGTATTTTTCCGGGAATTATCGTGTCCACAGAGATCGGTGCTATTGAATTTCCGTTCGACAATTTAATTGTTAATGAGTTTGGGTTTTAAATGGTTTAATGCGTAAATGCGGAAAAGTAAATAAGAACATAAAAACAATTCATTCTTCAACAAGACGAACTTATCAAGCATACATATAATCCACTCGTCACAAACATAAATTTACCGACCAATTGTACGCCACCTGCAATACTCGTCAAAATCATCCAGCATCACTCACAACAGTGTCCATCTCTGGCACACTGAGCTGAGAGACAACCGTATTACTCTCTTCGTCACTCTCGCGCACGAAGCCTCGAAAGACGGAAGACATTATGTTCCGACACCAAAAAGATTATCATCTAAATCTATATCTAGCATCTAGACAATAGATATCCATCCCTAATCAAGATTTGTGATGTTTATCTCTAACACAACACAAATCCAAACATAAATGCAAAAAGATCAAGGAAGACATCGATAATGATTTGTAAAGCAAATTTCATATAATATTAAGATCACCAAAGATACATATGTTCATAGTAACTATACAATACCCAACAAAAACAAATTACAAAGAGAAGAGAGAAGAGGAACCAAACATTTCTTGGTTTGTCAACACCAATCGACGAGAGATTCGACTCCGGATCATCCAAATGCAAGCTCCAATGATGTTTTCTAAGCTAATCTACAAGAAAAATGAAGTTTGATGGAGTTGGGATAAAAAAATACCCAAAACCATCCTAAAAATGTGTTTTTTCCCCATATTTGATGTTTCTATCCGCCCAGTTTCGCCCGGCGCAGCACACCAGATAATTCTGCACTGTTTTATTCGTAACTTTTGAACCGTAACTCTGTTTTTCGCCCGGTTCGAAGCGTTGGAAAGCTTATTCAATGCTCTATACAACAATGGCAAGATATCCTTGATTTAATACCTGCAAAAAATGAGAGAAAATCAATTAAACTCATTGATATTTACACTATAACGCAATATATACACTATAACATAAAGTAAACGTAATTATAAACAAATCGGGGTTTATTTGAATGATATTAACCAAAAAGTATCGATAAGTGCAACAAAAATCATATACAAAAATAGGTACATTTTGCACTTATCAAACTCTCCCCGACTTACATAATTGTTTGTCATCAAACAAAGCCAACAAACTAAAGGAACAAAAGTGAAATCCAAGAAATCACGCAACAACAAGTTTTTACAAACAAAAACAAATGCAATGGTTCAATCGAAAATGGTACGCACAAAGTAAATACTTACCACTAAACTTCAACGATAACACAATCACGAAACAAATGCAAAATACAAAAATCATGCCAAACATCCTAAAACAACACAAGTTCAAATGTGAATCACACCTAGCAAAAACAATCATCGGTAGATGAAAAACATAAAATGAGGGATTTTTCACTCACACAACAATCCTGCAAACAAAAGACTAAATTATGCATCCATCCAAAAATTCACATTGACCATACAAAGGCAAGAATCACAAGGACTTTTCAAGGTTGTAATATGGTCGGGTAAACAAACAAGGGGCAATTCCTAAAGCTAATCGAAACAAAAACTTGCCTAAACCTAAGGGTGTGATCAACTCACAAAAGTTCAAACACAAAATTTCAATCAAACATCTTCCAAAATCCCAAGTGTTACACAAAACACAATACTTATTTAACACAATTATTGAAACTCTTTTTGTTTCCTTTTTCAATGATTTTATTTTTCTTTCTTTTTTTCTATTCTTTTCTTTTGTCATATTTTTCTCTTTTTTTCTTCTATTTCTTTCCTCATAGAACCAACTAATGAATACACAATCACTCTCTCCCCAACTTGAATTCAACTGCACCATCAAGTGAATACTCCCTACTTTCTAAGGCAAGGAAAAAATCCATACAACAACACAAAGTTGAGGTCCCAGAAAAAGCAAAATCCAATAAAAAATAAGTGAACTAAATACTCATAGACAGCATTAAGTTCAAATAAAACATGGATCAAAAAGCTCAAAGGGGTTACGAAAGATCACACGCTCACAAGGTGAATTGACTATTTGGCTAAGGTGGTTGTGCTCAAAATGAAACAATTGCCTTGATATTTTTCATGCATTCATATACACAACATAAACAACAGATTCAACATAATAAAATTCAGTTAGAACAAGAATGTTGGAACTCCGAGCATATATGAACAATGGAAGGCTTCCTCACAAAAAGGTTAGGAACTAAAGTGATTCACACAAGAACAAGTATACAAAAGAATGAATGGCATAGAAGTTGTAAAAAGCCTAAGTATCATGAATATGTTAAAGTCAAGAAAGCGATAAACACATACCTTGAACGCGTACCAAACTTTAAACACTATCATTACCACGCATTCGCAAGTTGAAATGATAAAAAATGGACAAACACCGAATGCGACTTCAAGCAATCGGGCAAAAATTTGAGTCCAAACAACAACAAAAGAATAATAAAAATTACTAATAATTACTAATATATAAGGCCTTGGTGGAAGTGGGAAAAAGGGGGAGCCAAGTGAACAATTAAAAGAAATCACTGGTTCAGCACAGCAGAGCGCGCTACACCAGAACCAAAAAAATCAGTATAACAACAGGGTTCTAGTGTAGGCCTCCACTTAACACCTACACAATCTCATATACATTGAAAAAGTAATAACGGAACAAAAAACGATAAAACATGCTTGTTTTACGTCGTAAGCTCGACGCCTATTATTTATACACACTTCTCCAAGTTGCCTCTTTACACGGTTAGTGCTCACCGACGATGAAACCTAACCAAACACTTAGCAAACGTGAAGAAAAACAAACAAATACACTAAATTTACAAGTATACAAAACATGTAAAATTCACAAATATGGTAAACATATACAAGTATCAATATAAACAAGTGAAAATAGACAATATATACGATATCTACAAAACTCAAAAACAAAGAAACTATCGCAATGCGATTCAATAAAAACACCAATCCCCGACAACGGCGCCATTTTGGTGGTAGCGGTATAGGGCAAGCAAACAAAAAGATTTGGAAGTATTTTTCCGGGAATTATCGTGTCCACAGAGATCGGTGCTACTAAATTGTCGTTCGACAATTTAATTGTTAATGAGTTTGGGTTTTAAATGGTTTAATGCGTAAATGCGGAAAAGTAAATAAGAACATAAAAACAATTCATTCTTCAACAAGACGAACTTATCAAGCATACATATAATCCACTCGTCACAAACATAAATTTATCGACCAATTGTACGCCACCTACAATACTTGTCAAAATCATCCAGCATCACTCACAACAGTGTCCATCTCTGGCACACTGAGCTGAGAGACAACCGTATTACTCTCTTCGTCACTCTCGCGCACGAAGCCTCGAAACACGGAAGACATAAAGTTCCGACACCAAAAAGATTATCATCTAAATCTATATCTAGCATCTAGACAATAGATATGCATCCCTAATCAAGATTTGTGATGTTTATCTCTAACACAACACAAATCCAAACATAAATGCAAAAAGATCAAGGAAGACATCGATAATGATTTGTAAAGCAAATTTCATATAATATTAAGATCAACAAAGATACATATATTCATAGTAACTATACAATACCCAACAAAAAGAAATTACAAAGAGAAGCGAGAAGAGGAACCAAACATTTCTTGGTTTGTCAACACCAATCGACGAGAGATTCGACTCCGGATCATCCAAATGCAAGCTCCAATGATGTTTTCTAAGCTAATCTACAAGAAAAATGAAGTTTGATGGAGTTGGGAGAAAAAAATACCCAAAACCATCCTAAAAATGTGTTTTTTCCCCATATTTGATGTTTCTGTCCGCCCAGTTTCGCCCGGCGCAGCACACCAGAAAATTCTGCACTGTTTTATTCGTAACTTTTGAACCGTAACTCTGTTTTTTCGCCCGGTTCGAAGCGTTGGAAAGCTTATTCAATGCTCTATACAACAATGGCAATATATCCTTGATTTAATACCTGCAAAAAATGAGAGAAAATCAATTAAACTCATTGATATTTACACTATAACGCAATATATATACTATAACATAAAGTAAACGTAATTATAAACAAATCGGGGTTTATTTGAACGATATTAACCAAAAAGTATCGATAAGTGCAACAAAAATCATATACAAAAATAGGTACATTTTACACTTATCAAACTCTCCCCGACTTACATAATTGTTTGTCCTCAAACAAAGCCAACAAACTAAAGGAACAAAAGTGAAATCCAAGAAATCACGCAACAACAAGTTTTTACAAACAAAAACAAATGCAATGGTTCAATCGAAAATGGTACGCACAAAGTAAATACTTACCACTAAACTTCAACGATAACACAATCACGAAACAAATGCAAAATACAAAAATCATGCCAAACATCCTAAAACAACACAAGTTCAAATGTGAATCACACCTAGCAAAAACAATCATCGGTAGATGAAAAACATAAAATGAGGGATTTTTCACTCACACAACAATCCTGCAAACAAAAGACTAAATTATGCATCCATCCAAAAATTCACATTGAACATACAAAGGCAAGAATCACAAGGACTTTTCAAGGTTGTAATATGGTCGGGTAAACAAACAAGGAGCAATTCCTAAAGTTAATCGAAACAAAAACTTGCCTAAACCTAAGGGAGTGATCAACTCACAAAAGTTCAAACACAAAATTTCAATCAAACTTCTTCCAAAATCCCAAGTGTTACACAAAACACAATACTTATTTAACACAATTATTGAAACTCTTTTTGTTTCCTTTTTCAATGATTTTATTTTTCTTTCTTTTTTTCTATTCTTTTCTTTTGTCATATTTTTCTCTTTTTTCTTTTCTATTTCTTTCCTCATAGAACCAACTAATGAATACACAATCATTCTCTCCCCAACTTGAATTCAACCGCACCATCATGTGAATACTCCCTACTTTCTAAGGTAAGGAAAAAATCCATACAACAACACAAAGTTGAGGTCCAAGAAAAAGCAAAATCCAATAAAAAATAAGTGAACTAAATACTCATAGACAAGCATTAAGTTCAAATAAAACATGGATCAAAAAGCTCAAAGGGGTTACGAAAGATCACACGCTCACAAGGTGAATTGACTATTTGGCTCAAAATGAAACAAATGCCTTGATCTTTTTCATGCATTCATATACACAACATAAACAACAGAGTCAACATAATAAAATTCAGTTAGAACAAGAATGTTGGAACTCCGAGCATATATGAACAATGGAAGGCTTCCTCACAAAAAGGTTGGGAACTAAAGTGATTCACACAAGAACAAGTATACAAAAGAATGAATGGCATAGAAGTTGTAAAAAGCCTAAGTATCATGAATATGTTAAAGTCAAGAAAGCGATAAACACATACCTTAAACGCGTACCAAACTTTAAACACTATCATTACCATGCATTCGCAAGTTGAAATGATCAAAAATGGACAAACACCGAATGCGACTTCAAGCAATCGGGCAAAAATTTGAGTCCAAACAACAACAAAAGAATAAGAAAAATTACTAATAATTACTAATATATAAGGCCTTGGTGGAAGTGGGAAAAAGGGGGAGCCAAGTGAACAATTAAAAGAAATCACTGGTTCAGCACAGCAGAGCGCGCTACACCAGAACCAGAAAAATCAGTACAACAACAGGGTTCAAGTGTAGGCCTCCACTTAACACCTACACAATCTCATATACAATGAAAAAGTAATAACGGAACAAAAAACGATAAAACATGCTTGTTTTACGTCGTAAGCTCGACGCCTATTATTTATACACACTTCTCCAAGTTGCCTCTTTACACGGTTAGTGCTCACCGACGATGAAACCTAACCAAACACTTAGCAAACGTGAAGAAAAACAAACAAATACACTAAATTTACAAGTATACAAAACATGTAAAATTCACAAATATGGTAAACATATACAAGTATCAATATAAACAAGTGAAAATAGACAATATATACGATATCTACAAAACTCAAAAACAAAGAAACTATCGCAATGCAATTCAATAAAAACACCAATCCCCGGCAACGGTGCCATTTTGGTGGTAGCGGTATAGGGCAAGCAAACAAAAAGATAAGGAAGTATTTTTCCGGGAATTATCGTGTCCACAGAGATCGGTGCTACTGAATTGCCGTTCGACAATTTAATTGTTAATGAGTTTGGGTTTTAAATGGTTTAAAGCATAAATGCGGAGAAGTAAATAAGAACATAAAAACAATTCATTCTTCAACCAGACGAACTTATCAAGCATACATATAATCCACTCGTCACAAACATAAATTTACCGATCAATTGTACGCCACCTGCAATACTCGTCAAAATCATCCAGCATCACTCACAACAGTGTCCATATCTGGCACACTGAGCTGAGAGACAACCATATTACTCTCTTCGTCACTCTCGCGCACGAAGCCTCAAAACACGGAAGACATTAAGTTCCGACACCAAAAAGATTATCATCTAAATCTATATCTAGCATCTAGACAATAGATATCCATCCCTAATCAAGATTTGTGATGTTTATCTCTAACACAACACAAATCCAAACATAAATGCAAAAAGATCAAGGAAGACATCGATAATGATTTGTAAAGCAAATTTCATATAATATTAAGATCAACAAAGATACATATGTTCATAGTAACTATACAATACCCAACAAAAAGAAATTACAAAGAGAAGAGAGAAGAGGAACCAAACATTTCTTGGTTTGTCAACACCAATCGACGAGAGATTCGACTCCGGATCATCCAAATGCAAGCTCCAATGATGTTTTCTAAGCTAATCTACAAGAAAAATGAAGTTTGATGGAGTTGGGAGAAAAAAATACCCAAAACCATCCTAAAAATGTGTTTTTTCCCCATATTTGATGTTTTTGTCCGCCCAGTTTCGCCCGGCGCAGTACACCAGAAAATTCTGCACTGTTTTATTCGTAACTTTTGAACCGTAACTCTGTTTTTCGCCCGGTTCGAAGCGTTGGAAAGCTTATTCAATGCTCTATACAACAATGGCAAGATATCCTTGATTTAATACCTGCAAAAAATGAGAGAAAATCAATTAAACTCATTGATATTTACACTATAACGCAATATATACACTATAACATAAAGTAAACGTAATTATAAACAAATCGGGGTTTATTTGAACGATATTAACCAAAAAGTATCGATAAGTGCAACAAAAATCATATACAAAAATAGGTACATTTTGCACTTATCAAACTCTCCCCGACTTACATAATTGTTTGTCCTCAAACAAAGCCAACAAACTAAAGGAACAAAAGTGAAATCCAAGAAATCACGCAACAACAAGTTTTTACAAACAAAAACAAATGCAATGGTTCAATCGAAAATGGTACGCACAAAGTAAATACTTACCACTAAACTTCAACGATAACACAATCACGAAACAAATGCAAAATACAAAAATCATGCCAAACATCCTAAAACAACACAAGTTCAAATGTGAATCACACCTAGCAAAAACAATCATCGGTAGATGAAAAACATAAAATGAGGGATTTTTCACTCACACAACAATCCTGCAAACAAAAGACTAAATTATGCATCCATCCAAAAATTCACATTGAACATACAAAGGCAAGAATCACAAGGACTTTTCAAGGTTGTAATATGGTCGGGTAAACAAACAAGGAGCAATTCCTAAAGTTAATCGAAACAAAAACTTGCCTAAACCTAAGGGAGTGATCAACTCACAAAAGTTCAAACACAAAATTTCAATCAAACTTCTTCCAAAATCCCAAGTGTTACACAAAACACAATACTTATTTAACACAATTATTGAAACTCTTTTTGTTTCCTTTTTCAATGATTTTATTTTTCTTTCTTTTTTTCTATTCTTTTCTTTTGTCATATTTTTCTCTTTTTTCTTTTCTATTTCTTTCCTCATAGAACCAACTAATGAATACACAATCATTCTCTCCCCAACTTGAATTCAACCGCACCATCATGTGAATACTCCCTACTTTCTAAGGTAAGGAAAAAATCCATACAACAACACAAAGTTGAGGTCCAAGAAAAAGCAAAATCCAATAAAAAATAAGTGAACTAAATACTCATAGACAAGCATTAAGTTCAAATAAAACATGGATCAAAAAGCTCAAAGGGGTTACGAAAGATCACACGCTCACAAGGTGAATTGACTATTTGGCTCAAAATGAAACAAATGCCTTGATCTTTTTCATGCATTCATATACACAACATAAACAACAGAGTCAACATAATAAAATTCAGTTAGAACAAGAATGTTGGAACTCCGAGCATATATGAACAATGGAAGGCTTCCTCACAAAAAGGTTGGGAACTAAAGTGATTCACACAAGAACAAGTATACAAAAGAATGAATGGCATAGAAGTTGTAAAAAGCCTAAGTATCATGAATATGTTAAAGTCAAGAAAGCGATAAACACATACCTTAAACGCGTACCAAACTTTAAACACTATCATTACCATGCATTCGCAAGTTGAAATGATAAAAAATGGACAAACACCGAATGCGACTTCAAGCAATCGGGCAAAAATTTGAGTCCAAACAACAACAAAAGAATAAGAAAAATTACTAATAATTACTAATATATAAGGCCTTGGTGGAAGTGGGAAAAAGGGGGAGCCAAGTGAACAATTAAAAGAAATCACTGGTTCAGCACAGCAGAGCGCGCTACACCAGAACCAGAAAAATCAGTACAACAACAGGGTTCTAGTGTAGGCCTCCACTTAACACCTACACAATCTCATATACAATGAAAAAGTAATAACGGAACAAAAAACGATAAAACATGCTTGTTTTACGTCGTAAGCTCGACGCCTATTATTTATACACACTTCTCCAAGTTGCCTCTTTACACGGTTAGTGCTCACCGACGATGAAACCTAACCAAACACTTAGCAAACGTGAAGAAAAACAAACAAATACACTAAATTTACAAGTATACAAAACATGTGAAATTCACAAATATGGTAAACATATACAAGTATCAATATAAACAAGTGAAAATAGACAATATATACGATATCTACAAAACTCAAAAACAAAGAAACTATCGCAATGCAATTCAATAAAAACACCAATCCCCGGCAACGGTGCCATTTTGGTGGTAGCGGTATAGGGCAAGCAAACAAAAAGATATGGAAGTATTTTTCCGGGAATTATCGTGTCCACAGAGATCGGTGCTACTGAATTGCCGTTCGACAATTTAATTGTTAATGAGTTTGGGTTTTAAATGGTTTAAAGCATAAATGCGGAGAAGTAAATAAGAACATAAAAACAATTCATTCTTCAACCAGACGAACTTATCAAGCATACATATAATCCACTCGTCACAAACATAAATTTACCGACCAATTGTACGCCACCTACAATACTCGTCAAAATCATCCAGCATCACTCACAACAGTGTCCATATCTGGCACACTGAGCTGAGAGACAACCATATTACTCTCTTCGTCACTCTCGCGCACGAAGCCTCAAAACACGGAAGACATTAAGTTCCGACACCAAAAAGATTATCATCTAAATCTATATCTAGCATCTAGACAATAGATATCCATCCCTAATCAAGATTTGTGATGTTTATCTCTAACACAACACAAATCCAAACATAAATGCAAAAAGATCAAGGAAGACATCGATAATGATTTGTAAAGCAAATTTCATATAATATTAAGATCAACAAAGATACATATGTTCATAGTAACTATACAATACCCAACAAAAAGAAATTACAAAGAGAAGAGAGAAGAGGAACCAAACATTTCTTGGTTTGTCAACACCAATCGACGAGAGATTCGACTCCGGATCATCCAAATGCAAGCTCCAATGATGTTTTCTAAGCTAATCTACAAGAAAAATGAAGTTTGATGGAGTTGGGAGAAAAAAATACCCAAAACCATCCTAAAAATGTGTTTTTTCCCCATATTTGATGTTTCTGTCCTCCCAGTTTCGCCCGGCGCAGCACACCAGAAAATTCTGCACTGTTTTATTCGTAACTTTTGAACCGTAACTCTGTTTTTCGCCCGGTTCGAAGCGTTGGAAAGCTTATTCAATGCTCTATACAACAATGGCAAGATATCCTTGATTTAATACCTGCAAAAAATGAGAGAAAATCAATTAAACTCATTGATATTTACACTATAACGCAATATATACACTATAACATAAAGTAAACGTAATTATAAACAAATCGGGGTTTATTTGAACGATATTTACCAAAAAGTATCGATAAGTGCAACAAAACTCATATACAAAAATAGGTACATTTTGCACTTATCAAACTCTCCCCGACTTACATAATTGTTTGTCCTCAAACAAAGCCAACAAACTAAAGGAACAAAAGTGAAATCCAAGAAATCACGCAACAACAAGTTTTTACAAACAAAAACAAATGCAATGGTTCAATCGAAAATGGTACGCACAAAGTAAATATTTACCACTAAACTTCAACGATAACACAATCACGAAACAAATGCAAAATACAAAAATCATGCCAAACATCCTAAAACAACACAAGTTCAAATGTGAATCACACCTAGCAAAAACAATCATCGGTAGATGAAAAACATAAAATGAGGGATTTTTCACTCACACAACAATCCTGCAAACAAAAGACTAAATTATGCATCCATCCAAAAATTCACATTGAACATACAAAGGCAAGAATCACAAGGACTTTTCAAGGTTGTAATATGGTCGGGTAAACAAACAAGGAGCAATTCCTAAAGTTAATCGAAACAAAAACTTGCCTAAACCTAAGGGAGTGATCAACTCACAAAAGTTCAAACACAAAATTTCAATCAAACTTCTTCCAAAATCCCAAGTGTTACACAAAACACAATACTTATTTAACACAATTATTGAAACTCTTTTTGTTTCCTTTTTCAATGATTTTATTTTTCTTTCTTTTTTTCTATTCTTTTCTTTTGTCATATTTTTCTCTTTTTTCTTTTCTATTTCTTTCCTCATAGAACCAACTAATGAATACATAATCATTCTCTCCCCAACTTGAATTCAACCGCACCATCATGTGAATACTCCCTACTTTCTAAGGTAAGGAAAAAATCCATACAACAACACAAAGTTGAGGTCCAAGAAAAAGCAAAATCCAATAAAAAATAAGTGAACTAAATACTCATAGACAAGCATTAAGTTCAAATAAAACATGGATCAAAAAGCTCAAAGGGGTTACGAAAGATCACACGCTCACAAGGTGAATTGACTATTTGGCTCAAAATGAAACAAATGCCTTGATCTTTTTCATGCATTCATATACACAACATAAACAACAGAGTCAACATAATAAAATTCAGTTAGAACAAGAATGTTGGAACTCCGAGCATATATGAACAATGGAAGGCTTCCTCACAAAAAGGTTGGGAACTAAAGTGATTCACACAAGAACAAGTATACAAAAGAATGAATGGCATAGAAGTTGTAAAAAGCCTAAGTATCATGAATATGTTAAAGTCAAGAAAGCGATAAACACATACCTTAAACGCGTACCAAACTTTAAACACTATCATTACCATGCATTCGCAAGTTGAAATGATAAAAAATGGACAAACACCGAATGCGACTTCAAGCAATCGGGCAAAAATTTGAGTCCAAACAACAACAAAAGAATAAGAAAAATTACTAATAATTACTAATATATAAGGCCTTGGTGGAAGTGGGAAAAAGGGGGAGCCAAGTGAACAATTAAAAGAAATCACTGGTTCAGCACAGCAGAGCGCGCTACACCAGAACCAGAAAAATCAGTACAACAACAGGGTTCTAGTGTAGGCCTCCACTTAACACCTACACAATCTCATATACAATGAAAAAGTAATAACGGAACAAAAAACGATAAAACATGCTTGTTTTACGTCGTAAGCTCGACGCCTATTATTTATACACACTTCTCCAAGTTGCCTCTTTACACGGTTAGTGCTCACCGACGATGAAACCTAACCAAACACTTAGCAAACGTGAAGAAAAACAAACAAATACACTAAATTTACAAGTATACAAAACATGTAAAATTCACAAATATGGTAAACATATACAAGTATCAATATAAACAAGTGAAAATAGACAATATATACGATATCTACAAAACTCAAAAACAAAGAAACTATCGCAATGCAATTCAATAAAAACACCAATCCCCGGCAACGGTGCCATTTTGGTGGTAGCGGTATAGGGCAAGCAAACAAAAAGATATGGAAGTATTTTTCCGGGAATTATCGTGTCCACAGAGATCGGTGCTACTGAATTGTCGTTCGACAATTTAATTGTTAATGAGTTTGGGTTTTAAATGGTTTAAAGCATAAATGCGGAGAAGTAAATAAGAACATAAAAACAATTCATTCTTCAACCAGACGAACTTATCAAGCATACATATAATCCACTCGTCACAAACATAAATTTACCGACCAATTGTACGCCACCTACAATACTCGTCAAAATCATCCAGCATCACTCACAACAGTGTCCATATCTGGCACACTGAGCTGAGAGACAACCATATTACTCTCTTCGTCACTCTCGCGCACGAAGCCTCAAAACACGGAAGACATTAAGTTCCGACACCAAAAAGATTATCATCTAAATCTATATCTAGCATCTAGACAATAGATATCCATCCCTAATCAAGATTTGTGATGTTTATCTCTAACACAACACAAATCCAAACATAAATGCAAAAAGATCAAGGAAGACATCGATAATGATTTGTAAAGCAAATTTCATATAATATTAAGATCAACAAAGATACATATGTTCATAGTAACTATACAATACCCAACAAAAAGAAATTACAAAGAGAAGAGAGAAGAGGAACCAAACATTTCTTGGTTTGTCAACACCAATCGACGAGAGATTCGACTCCGGATCATCCAAATGCAAGCTCCAATGATGTTTTCTAAGCTAATCTACAAGAAAAATGAAGTTTGATGGAGTTGGGAGAAAAAAATACCCAAAACCATCCTAAAATTGTGTTTTTTCCCCATATTTGATGTTTCTGTCCTCCCAGTTTCGCCCGGCGCAGCACACCAGAAAATTCTGCACTGTTTTATTCGTAACTTTTGAACCGTAACTCTGTTTTTCGCCCGGTTCGAAGCGTTGGAAAGCTTATTCAATGCTCTATACAACAATGGCAAGATATCCTTGATTTAATACCTGCAAAAAATGAGAGAAAATCAATTAAACTCATTGATATTTACACTATAACGCAATATATACACTATAACATAAAGTAAACGTAATTATAAACAAATCGGGGTTTATTTGAACGATATTAACCAAAAAGTATCGATAAGTGCAACAAAACTCATATACAAAAATAGGTACATTTTGCACTTATCAAACTCTCCCCGACTTACATAATTGTTTGTCCTCAAACAAAGCCAACAAACTAAAGGAACAAAAGTGAAATCCAAGAAATCACGCAACAACAAGTTTTTACAAACAAAAACAAATGCAATGGTTCAATCGAAAATGGTACGCACAAAGTAAATATTTACCACTAAACTTCAACGATAACACAATCACGAAACAAATGCAAAATACAAAAATCATGCCAAACATCCTAAAACAACACAAGTTCAAATGTGAATCACACCTAGCAAAAACAATCATCGGTAGATGAAAAACATAAAATGAGGGATTTTTCACTCACACAACAATCCTGCAAACAAAAGACTAAATTATGCATCCATCCAAAAATTCACATTGAACATACAAAGGCAAGAATCACAAGGACTTTTCAAGGTTGTAATATGGTCGGGTAAACAAACAAGGAGCAATTCCTAAAGTTAATCGAAACAAAAACTTGCCTAAACCTAAGGGAGTGATCAACTCACAAAAGTTCAAACACAAAATTTCAATCAAACTTCTTCCAAAATCCCAAGTGTTACACAAAACACAATACTTATTTAACACAATTATTGAAACTCTTTTTGTTTCCTTTTTCAATGATTTTATTTTTCTTTCTTTTTTTCTATTCTTTTCTTTTGTCATATTTTTCTCTTTTTTCTTTTCTATTTCTTTCCTCATAGAACCAACTAATGAATACATAATCATTCTCTCCCCAACTTGAATTCAACCGCACCATCATGTGAATACTCCCTACTTTCTAAGGTAAGGAAAAAATCCATACAACAACACAAAGTTGAGGTCCAAGAAAAAGCAAAATCCAATAAAAAATAAGTGAACTAAATACTCATAGACAAGCATTAAGTTCAAATAAAACATGGATCAAAAAGCTCAAAGGGGTTACGAAAGATCACACGCTCACAAGGTGAATTGACTATTTGGCTCAAAATGAAACAAATGCCTTGATCTTTTTCATGCATTCATATACACAACATAAACAACAGAGTCAACATAATAAAATTCAGTTAGAACAAGAATGTTGGAACTCCGAGCATATATGAACAATGGAAGGCTTCCTCACAAAAAGGTTGGGAACTAAAGTGATTCACACAAGAACAAGTATACAAAAGAATGAATGGCATAGAAGTTGTAAAAAGCCTAAGTATCATGAATATGTTAAAGTCAAGAAAGCGATAAACACATACCTTAAACGCGTACCAAACTTTAAACACTATCATTACCATGCATTCGCAAGTTGAAATGATAAAAAATGGACAAACACCGAATGCGACTTCAAGCAATCGGGCAAAAATTTGAGTCCAAACAACAACAAAAGAATAAGAAAAATTACTAATAATTACTAATATATAAGGCCTTGGTGGAAGTGGGAAAAAGGGGGAGCCAAGTGAACAATTAAAAGAAATCACTGGTTCAGCACAGCAGAGCGCGCTACACCAGAACCAGAAAAATCAGTACAACAACAGGGTTCTAGTGTAGGCCTCCACTTAACACCTACACAATCTCATATACAATGAAAAAGTAATAACGGAACAAAAAACGATAAAACATGCTTGTTTTACGTCGTAAGCTCGACGCCTATTATTTATACACACTTCTCCAAGTTGCCTCTTTACACGGTTAGTGCTCACCGACGATGAAACCTAACCAAACACTTAGCAAACGTGAAGAAAAACAAACAAATACACTAAATTTACAAGTATACAAAACATGTAAAATTCACAAATATGGTAAACATATACAAGTATCAATATAAACAAGTGAAAATAGACAATATATACGATATCTACAAAACTCAAAAACAAAGAAACTATCGCAATGCAATTCAATAAAAACACCAATCCCCGGCAACGGTGCCATTTTGGTGGTAGCGGTATAGGGCAAGCAAACAAAAAGATATGGAAGTATTTTTCCGGGAATTATCGTGTCCACAGAGATCGGTGCTACTGAATTGTCGTTCGACAATTTAATTGTTAATGAGTTTGGGTTTTAAATGGTTTAAAGCATAAATGCGGAGAAGTAAATAAGAACATAAAAACAATTCATTCTTCAACCAGACGAACTTATCAAGCATACATATAATCCACTCGTCACAAACATAAATTTACCGACCAATTGTACGCCACCTACAATACTCGTCAAAATCATCCAGCATCACTCACAACAGTGTCCATATCTGGCACACTGAGCTGAGAGACAACCATATTACTCTCTTCGTCACTCTCGCGCACGAAGCCTCAAAACACGGAAGACATTAAGTTCCGACACCAAAAAGATTATCATCTAAATCTATATCTAGCATCTAGACAATAGATATCCATCCCTAATCAAGATTTGTGATGTTTATCTCTAACACAACACAAATCCAAACATAAATGCAAAAAGATCAAGGAAGACATCGATAATGATTTGTAAAGCAAATTTCATATAATATTAAGATCAACAAAGATACATATGTTCATAGTAACTATACAATACCCAACAAAAAGAAATTACAAAGAGAAGAGAGAAGAGGAACCAAACATTTCTTGGTTTGTCAACACCAATCGACGAGAGATTCGACTCCGGATCATCCAAATGCAAGCTCCAATGATGTTTTCTAAGCTAATCTACAAGAAAAATGAAGTTTGATGGAGTTGGGAGAAAAAAATACCCAAAACCATCCTAAAATTGTGTTTTTTCCCCATATTTGATGTTTCTGTCCTCCCAGTTTCGCCCGGCGCAGCACACCAGAAAATTCTGCACTGTTTTATTCGTAACTTTTGAACCGTAACTCTGTTTTTCGCCCGGTTCGAAGCGTTGGAAAGCTTATTCAATGCTCTATACAACAATGGCAAGATATCCTTGATTTAATACCTGCAAAAAATGAGAGAAAATCAATTAAACTCATTGATATTTACACTATAACGCAATATATACACTATAACATAAAGTAAACGTAATTATAAACAAATCGGGGTTTATTTGAACGATATTAACCAAAAAGTATCGATAAGTGCAACAAAAATCATATACAAAAATAGGTACATTTTGCACTTATCAAACTCTCCCCGACTTACATAATTTTTTGTCCTCAAACAAAGCCAACAAACTAAAGGAACAAAAGTGAAATCCAAGAAATCACGCAACAACAAGTTTTTACAAACAAAAACAAATGCAATGGTTCAATCGAAAATGGTACGCACAAAGTAAATACTTACCACTAAACTTCAACGATAACACAATCACGAAACAAATGCAAAATACAAAAATCATGCCAAACATCCTAAAACAACACAAGTTCAAATGTGAATCACACCTAGCAAAAACAATCATCGGTAGATGAAAAACATAAAATGAGGGATTTTTCACTCACACAACAATCCTGCAAACAAAAGACTAAATTATGCATCCATCCAAAAATTCACATTGAACATACAAAGGCAAGAATCACAAGGACTTTTCAAGGTTGTAATATGGTCGGGTAAACAAACAAGGAGCAATTCCTAAAGTTAATCGAAACAAAAACTTGCCTAAACCTAAGGGAGTGATCAACTCACAAAAGTTCAAACACAAAATTTCAATCAAACTTCTTCCAAAATCCCAAGTGTTACACAAAACACAATACTTATTTAACACAATTATTGAAACTCTTTTTGTTTCCTTTTTCAATGATTTTATTTTTCTTTCTTTTTTTCTATTCTTTTCTTTTGTCATATTTTTCTCTTTTTTCTTTTCTATTTCTTTCCTCATAGAACCAACTAATGAATACACAATCATTCTCTCCCCAACTTGAATTCAACCGCACCATCATGTGAATACTCCCTACTTTCTAAGGTAAGGAAAAAATCCATACAACAACACAAAGTTGAGGTCCAAGAAAAAGCAAAATCCAATAAAAAATAAGTGAACTAAATACTCATAGACAAGCATTAAGTTCAAATAAAACATGGATCAAAAAGCTCAAAGGGGTTACGAAAGATCACACGCTCACAAGGTGAATTGACTATTTGGCTCAAAATGAAACAAATGCCTTGATCTTTTTTATGCATTCATATACACAACATAAACAACAGAGTCAACATAATAAAATTCAGTTAGAACAAGAATGTTGGAACTCCGAGCATATATGAACAATGGAAGGCTTCCTCACAAAAAGGTTGGGAACTAAAGTGATTCACACAAGAACAAGTATACAAAAGAATGAATGGCATAGAAGTTGTAAAAAGCCTAAGTATCATGAATATGTTAAAGTCAAGAAAGCGATAAACACATACCTTAAACGCGTACCAAACTTTAAACACTATCATTACCATGCATTCGCAAGTTGAAATGATCAAAAATGGACAAACACCGAATGCGACTTCAAGCAATCGGGCAAAAATTTGAGTCCAAACAACAACAAAAGAATAAGAAAAATTACTAATAATTACTAATATATAAGGCCTTGGTGGAAGTGGGAAAAAGGGGGAGCCAAGTGAACAATTAAAAGAAATCACTGGTTCAGCACAGCAGAGCGCGCTACACCAGAACCAGAAAAATCAGTACAACAACAGGGTTCTAGTGTAGGCCTCCACTTAACACCTACACAATCTCATATACAATGAAAAAGTAATAACGGAACAAAAAACGATAAAACATGCTTGTTTTACGTCGTAAGCTCGACGCCTATTATTTATACACACTTCTCCAAGTTGCCTCTTTACACGGTTAGTGCTCACCGACGATGAAACCTAACCAAACACTTAGCAAACGTGAAGAAAAACAAACAAATACACTAAATTTACAAGTATACAAAACATGTAAAATTCACAAATATGGTAAACATATACAAGTATCAATATAAACAAGTGAAAATAGACAATATATACGATATCTACAAAACTTAAAAACAAAGAAACTATCGCAATGCGATTCAATAAAAACACCAATCCCCGGCAACGGTGCCATTTTGGTGGTAGCGGTATAGGGCAAGCAAACAAAAAGATTTGGAAGTATTTTTCCGGGAATTATCGTGTCCACAGAGATCGGTGCTACTGTATTGCCGTTCGACAATTTAATTGTTAATGAGTTTGGGTTTTAAATGGTTTAAAGCATAAATGCGGAGAAGTAAATAAGAACATAAAAACAATTCATTCTTCAACCAGACGAACTTATCAAGCATACATATAATCCACTCGTCACAAACATAAATTTACCGACCAATTGTACGCCACCTGCAATACTCGTCAAAATCATCCAGCATCACTCACAACAGTGTCCATATCTGGCACACTGAGCTGAGAGACAACCATATTACTCTCTTCGTCACTCTCGCGCACGAAGCCTCAAAACACGGAAGACATTAAGTTCCGACACCAAAAAGATTATCATCTAAATCTATATCTAGCATCTAGACAATAGATATCCATCCCTAATCAAGATTTGTGATGTTTATCTCTAACACAACACAAATCCAAACATAAATGCAAAAAGATCAAGGAAGACATCGATAATGATTTGTAAAGCAAATTTCATATAATATTAAGATCAACAAAGATACATATGTTCATAGTAACTATACAATACCCAACAAAAAGAAATTACAAAGAGAAGAGAGAAGAGGAACCAAACATTTCTTGGTTTGTCAACACCAATCGACGAGAGATTCGACTCCGGATCATCCAAATGCAAGCTCCAATGATGTTTTCTAAGCTAATCTACAAGAAAAATGAAGTTTGATGGAGTTGGGAGAAAAAAATACCCAAAACCATCCTAAAATTGTGTTTTTTCCCCATATTTGATGTTTCTGTCCTCCCAGTTTCGCCCGGCGCAGCACACCAGAAAATTCTGCACTGTTTTATTCGTAACTTTTGAACCGTAACTCTGTTTTTCGCCCGGTTCGAAGCGTTGGAAAGCTTATTCAATGCTCTATACAACAATGGCAAGATATCCTTGATTTAATACCTGCAAAAAATGAGAGAAAATCAATTAAACTCATTGATATTTACACTATAACGCAATATATACACTATAACATAAAGTAAACGTAATTATAAACAAATCGGGGTTTATTTGAACGATATTAACCAAAAAGTATCGATAAGTGCAACAAAAATCATATACAAAAATAGGTACATTTTGCACTTATCAAACTCTCCCCGACTTACATAATTGTTTGTCCTCAAACAAAGCCAACAAACTAAAGGAACAAAAGTGAAATCCAAGAAATCACGCAACAAGTTTTTACAAACAAAAACAAATGCAATGGTTCAATCGAAAATGGTACGCACAAAGTAAATACTTACCACTAAACTTCAACGATAACACAATCACGAAACAAATGCAAAATACAAAAATCATGCCAAACATCCTAAAACAACACAAGTTCAAATGTGAATCACACCTAGCAAAAATAATCATCGGTAGATGAAAAACATAAAATGAGGGATTTTTTACTCACACAACAATCCTGCAAACAAAAGACTAAATTATGCATCCATCCAAAAATTCACATTGAACATACAAAGGCAAGAATCACAAGGACTTTTCAAGGTTGTAATATGGTCGGGTAAACAAACAAGGAGCAATTCCTAAAGTTAATCGAAACAAAAACTTGCCTAAACCTAAGGGAGTGATCAACTCACAAAAGTTCAAACACAAAATTTCAATCAAACTTCTTCCAAAATCCCAAGTGTTACACAAAACACAATACTTATTTAACACAATTATTGAAACTCTTTTTGTTTCCTTTTTCAATGATTTTATTTTTCTTTCTTTTTTTCTATTCTTTTCTTTTGTCATATTTTTCTCTTTTTTCTTTTCTATTTCTTTCCTCATAGAACCAACTAATGAATACACAATCATTCTCTCCCCAACTTGAATTCAACCGCACCATCATGTGAATACTCCCTACTTTCTAAGGTAAGGAAAAAATCCATACAACAACACAAAGTTGAGGTCCAAGAAAAAGCAAAATCCAATAAAAAATAAGTGAAGTAAATACTCATAGACAAGCATTAAGTTCAAATAAAACATGGATCAAAAAGCTCAAAGGGGTTACGAAAGATCACACGCTCACAAGGTGAATTGACTATTTGGCTCAAAATGAAACAAATGCCTTGATCTTTTTTATGCATTCATATACACAACATAAACAACAGAGTCAACATAATAAAATTCAGTTAGAACAAGAATGTTGGAACTCCGAGCATATATGAACAATGGAAGGCTTCCTCACAAAAAGGTTGGGAACTAAAGTGATTCACACAAGAACAAGTATACAAAAGAATGAATGGCATAGAAGTTGTAAAAAGCCTAAGTATCATGAATATGTTAAACTCAAGAAAGCGATAAACACATACCTTAAACGCGTACCAAACTTTAAACACTATCATTACCATGCATTCGCAAGTTGAAATGATCAAAAATGGACAAACACCGAATGCGACTTCAAGCAATCGGGCAAAAATTTGAGTCCAAACAACAACAAAAGAATAAGAAAAATTACTAATAATTACTAATATATAAGGCCTTGGTGGAAGTGGGAAAAAGGGGGAGCCAAGTGAACAATTAAAAGAAATCACTGGTTCAGCACAGCAGAGCGCGCTACACCAGAACCAGAAAAATCAGTACAACAACAGGGTTCTAGTGTAGGCCTCCACTTAACACCTACACAATCTCATATACAATGAAAAAGTAATAACGGAACAAAAAACGATAAAACATGCTTGTTTTACGTCGTAAGCTCGACGCCTATTATTTATACACACTTCTCCAAGTTGCCTCTTTACACGGTTAGTGCTCACCGACGATGAAACCTAACCAAACACTTAGCAAACGTGAAGAAAAACAAACAAATACACTAAATTTACAAGTATACAAAACATGTAAAATTCACAAATATGGTAAACATATACAAGTATCAATATAAACAAGTGAAAATAGACAATATATACGATATCTACAAAACTTAAAAACAAAGAAACTATCGCAATGCGATTCAATAAAAACACCAATCCCCGGCAACGGTGCCATTTTGGTGGTAGCGGTATAGGGCAAGCAAACAAAAAGATTTGGAAGTATTTTTCCGGGAATTATCGTGTCCACAGAGATCGGTGCTACTGTATTGCCGTTCGACAATTTAATTGTTAATGAGTTTGGGTTTTAAATGGTTTAAAGCATAAATGCGGAGAAGTAAATAAGAACATAAAAACAATTCATTCTTCAACCAGACGAACTTATCAAGCATACATATAATCCACTCGTCACAAACATAAATTTACCGACCAATTGTACGCCACCTGCAATACTCGTCAAAATCATCCAGCATCACTCACAACAGTGTCCATATCTGGCACACTGAGCTGAGAGACAACCATATTACTCTCTTCGTCACTCTCGCGCACGAAGCCTCAAAACACGGAAGACATTAAGTTCCGACACCAAAAAGATTATCATCTAAATCTATATCTAGCATCTAGACAATAGATATCCATCCCTAATCAAGATTTGTGATGTTTATCTCTAACACAACACAAATCCAAACATAAATGCAAAAAGATCAAGGAAGACATCGATAATGATTTGTAAAGCAAATTTCATATAATATTAAGATCAACAAAGATACATATGTTCATAGTAACTATACAATACCCAACAAAAAGAAATTACAAAGAGAAGAGAGAAGAGGAACCAAACATTTCTTGGTTTGTCAACACCAATCGACGAGAGATTCGACTCCGGATCATCCAAATGCAAGCTCCAATGATGTTTTCTAAGCTAATCTACAAGAAAAATGAAGTTTGATGGAGTTGGGAGAAAAAAATACCCAAAACCATCCTAAAATTGTGTTTTTTCCCCATATTTGATGTTTCTGTCCTCCCAGTTTCGCCCGGCGCAGCACACCAGAAAATTCTGCACTGTTTTATTCGTAACTTTTGAACCGTAACTCTGTTTTTCGCCCGGTTCGAAGCGTTGGAAAGCTTATTCAATGCTCTATACAACAATGGCAAGATATCCTTGATTTAATACCTGCAAAAAATGAGAGAAAATCAATTAAACTCATTGATATTTACACTATAACGCAATATATACACTATAACATAAAGTAAACGTAATTATAAACAAATCGGGGTTTATTTGAACGATATTAACCAAAAAGTATCGATAAGTGCAACAAAACTCATATACAAAAATAGGTACATTTTGCACTTATCAAACTCTCCCCGACTTACATAATTGTTTGTCCTCAAACAAAGCCAACAAACTAAAGGAACAAAAGTGAAATCCAAGAAATCACGCAACAACAAGTTTTTACAAACAAAAACCAATGCAATGGTTCAATCGAAAATGGTACGCACAAAGTAAATACTTACCACTAAACTTCAACGATAACACAATCACGAAACAAATGCAAAATACAAAAATCATGCCAAACATCCTAAAACAACACAAGTTCAAATGTGAATCACACCTAGCAAAAACAATCATCGGTAGATGAAAAACATAAAATGAGGGATTTTTCACTCACACAACAATCCTGCAAACAAAAGACTAAATTATGCATCCATCCAAAAATTCACATTGAACATACAAAGGCAAGAATCACAAGGACTTTTCAAGGTTGTAATATGGTCGGGTAAACAAACAAGGAGCAATTCCTAAAGTTAATCGAAACAAAAACTAAACCTAAGGGAGTGATCAACTCACAAAAGTTCAAACACAAAATTTCAATCAAACTTCTTCCAAAATCCCAAGTGTTACACAAAACACAATACTTATTTAACAAAATTATTGAAACTCTTTTTGTTTCCTTTTTCAATGATTTTATTTTTCTTTCTTTTTTTCTATTCTTTTCTTTTGTCATATTTTTCTCTTTTTTCTTTTCTATTTCTTTCTTCATAGAACCAACTAATGAATACACAATCATTCTCTCCCCAACTTGAATTCAACCGCACCATCATGTGAATACTCCCTACTTTCTAAGGTAAGGAAAAAATCCATACAACAACACAAAGTTGAGGTCCAAGAAAAAGCAAAATCCAATAAAAAATAAGTGAACTAAATACTCATAGACAAGCATTAAGTTCAAATAAAACATGGATCAAAAAGCTCAAAGGGGTTACGAAAGATCACACGCTCACAAGGTGAATTGACTATTTGGCTAAGGTGGTTGTGCTCAAAATGAAACAAATGCCTTGATCTTTTTCATGCATTCATATACACAACATAAACAACAGATTCAACATAATAAAATTCAGTTAGAACAAGAATGTTGGAACTCCGAGCATATATGAACAATGGAAGGCTTCCTCACAAAAAGGTTGGGAACTAAAGTGATTCACACAAGAACAAGTATACAAAAGAATGAATGGCATAGAAGTTGTAAAAAGCCTAAGTATCATGAATATGTTAAAGTCAAGAAAGCGACAAACACATACCTTGAACGCGTACCAAACTTTAAACACTATCATTACCATGCATTCGCAAGTTGAAATGATAAAAAATGGACAAACACCGAATGCGACTTCAAGCAATCGGGCAAAAATTTAAGTCCAAACAACAACAAAAGAATAAGAAAAATTACTAATAATTACTAATATATAAGGCCTTGGTGGAAGTGGGAAAAAGGGGGAGCCAAGTGAACAATTAAAAGAAATCACTGGTTCAGCACAGCAGAGCGCGCTACACCAGAACCAGAAAAATCAGTACAACAACAGGGTTCTAGTGTAGGCCTCCACTTAACACCTACACAATCTCATATACAATGAAAAAGTAATAACGGAACAAAAAATGATAAAACATGCTTGTTTTACGTCGTAAGCTCGATGCCTATTATTTATACACACTTCTCCAAGTTGCCTCTTTACACGGTTAGTGCTCACCGACGATGAAACCTAACCAAACACTTAGCAAACGTGAAGAAAAACAAACAAATACACTAAATTTACAAGTATACAAAACATGTAAAATTCACAAATATGGTAAACATATACAAGTATCAATATAAACAAGTGAAAATAGACAATATATACGATATCTACAAAACTCAAAAACAAAGAAACTATCGCAATGCGATTCAATAAAAACACCAATCCCCGGCAACGGCGCCATTTTGGTGGTAGCGGTATAGGGCAAGCAAACAAAAAGATTTGGAAGTATTTTTCCGGGAATTATCGTGTCCACAGAGATCGGTGCTACTGAATTGCCGTTCGACAATTTAATTGTTAATGAGTTTGGGTTTTAAATGGTTTAAAGCATAAATGCGGAAAAGTAAATAAGAACATAAAAGCAATTCATTCTTCAACAAGACGAACTTATCAAGCATACATATAATCCACTCGTCACAAATATAAATTTACCGACCAATTGTACGCCACCTGCAATACTCGTCAAAATCATCCAGCATCACTCACAACAGTGTCCATATCTGGCACATTGAACTGAGAGACAACCGTATTACTCTTTTCGTCACTCTCGCGCACGAAGCCTCGAAACACGGAAGACATTAAGTTCCGACACCAAAAAGATTATCATCTAAATCTATATCTAGCATCTAGACAATAGATATCCATCCCTAATCAAGATTTGTGATGTTTATCTCTAACACAACACAAATCCAAACATAAATGCAAAAAGATCAAGGAAGACATCGATAATGATTTGTAAAGCAAATTTCATATAATATTAAGATCAACAAAGATACATATGTTCATAGTAACTATACAATACTCAACAAAACGAAATTACAAAGAGAAGAGAGAAGAGGAACCAAACATTTCTTGGTTTGTCAACACCAATCGACGAGAGATTCGACTCCGGATCATCCAAATGCAAGCTCCAATGATGTTTTCTAAGCTAATCTACAAGAAAAATGAAGTTTGATGGAGTTGGGAGAAAAAAAATACCCAAAACCATCCTAAAAATGTGTTTTTTTCCCCATATTTGATGTTTCTGTCCGCCCAGTTTCGCCCGGCGCAGCACACCAGAAAATTCTGCACTGTTTTATTCGTAACTTTTGAACCGTAACTCTGTTTTTCGCCCGGTTCGAAGCGTTGGAAAGCTTATTCAATGCTCTATACAACAATGGCAAGATATCCTTGATTTAATACCTGCAAAAAATGAGAGAAAATCAATTAAACTCATTGATATTTACACTATAACGCAATATATACACTATAACATAAAGTAAACGTAATTATAAACAAATCGATGTTTATTTGAATGATATTAACCAAAAAGTATCGATAAGTGCAACAAAAATTATATACAAAAATAGGTACATTTTGCACTTATCAAACTCTCCCCGACTTACATAATTGTTTGTCCTCAAACAAAGCCAACAAACTAAAGGAACAAAAGTGAAATCCAAGAAATCACGCAACAACAAGTTTTTACAAACAAAAACAAATGCAATGGTTCAATCGAAAATGGTACGCACAAAGTAAATACTTACCACTAAACTTCAACGATAACACAATCACGAAACAAATGCAAAATACAAAAATCATGCCAAACATCCTAAAACAACACAAGTTCAAATGTGAATCACACCTAGCAAAAACAATCATCGGTAGATGAAAGACATAAAATGAGGGATTTTTCACTCACACAGCAATCCTGCAAACAAAAGACTAAATTATGCATCCATCCAAAAATTCACATTGAACATACGAAGGCAAGAATCACAAGGACTTTTCAAGGTTGTAATATGGTCGGGTAAACAAACAAGGGGCAATTCCTAAAGCTAATCGAAACAAAAACATGCCTAAACCTAAGGGAGTGATCAACTCACAAAAGTTCAAACACAAAATTTCAATCAAACTTCTTCCAAAATCCCAAGTGTTACACAAAACACAATACTTATTTAACACAATTATTGAAACTCTTTTTGTTTCCTTTTTCAATGGTTTTATTTTTCTTTCTTTTTTTCTATTCTTTTCTTTTGTCATATTTTTCTCTTTTTTCTTTTCTATTTCTTTCCTCATAGAACCAACTAATGAATACACAATCATTCTCTCCCCAACTTGAATTCAACCGCACCATCATGTGAATACTCCCTACTTTCTAAGGTAAGGAAAAAATCCATACAACAACACAAAGTTGAGGTCCAAGAAAAAGCAAAATCCAATAAAAAATAAGTGAACTAAATAATCATGGACAAGCATTAAGTTCAAATAAAACATGGATCAAAAAGCTCAAAGGGGTTACGAAAGATCACACGTTCACAAGGTGAATTGACTATTTGGCTAAGGTGGTTGTGCTCAAAATGAAACAAATGCCTTGATCTTTTTCATGCATTCATATACACAACATAAACAACAGATTCAACATAATAAAATTCAGTTAGAACAAGAATGTTGGAACTCCGAGCATATATGAACAATGGAAGGCTTCCTCACAAAAAGGTTGGGAACTAAAGTGATTCACACAAGAACAAGTATACAAAAGAATGAATGGCATAAAAGTTGTAAAAAGCTTAAGTATCATGAATATGTTAAAGTCAAGAAAGCGATAAACACATACCTTGAACGCGTACCAAACTTTAAACACTATCATTACCACGCATTCGCAAGTTGAAATGATCAAAAATGGACAAACACCGAATGCGACTTCAAGCAATCGGGCAAAAATTTGAGTCCAAACAACAACAAAAGAATAAGAAAAATTACTAATAATTACTAATATATAGGGCCTTGGTGGAAGTGGGAAAAAGGGGGAGCCAAGTGAACAATTAAAAGAAATCACTGGTTCAGCACAGCAGAGCGCGCTACACCAGAACCAGAAAAATCAGTACAACAACAGGGTTCTAGTGTAGGCCTCCACTTAACACCTACACAATCTCATATACAATGAAAAATTAATAACGGAACAAAAAACGATAAAACATGCTTGTTTTACTTCGTAAGCTCGACGCCTATTATTTATACACACTTCTCCAAGTTGCCTCTTTACACAGTTAGTGCTCACCGACGATGAAACCTAACCAAACACTTAGCAAACGTGAAGAAAAACAAACAAATACACTAAATTTACAAGTATACAAAACATGTAAAATTCACAAATATGGTAAACATATACAAGTATCAATATAAACAAGTGAAAATAGACAATATATACGATATCTACAAAACTCAAAAACAAAGAAACTATCGCAATGCGATTCAATAAAAACATCAATCCCCGGCAACGGCGCCATTTTGGTGGTAGCGGTATAGGGCAAGCAAACAAAAAGATTTGGAAGTATTTTTCCGAGAATTATCGTGTCCACAGAGATCGGTGCTACTGAATTGCCGTTCGACAATTTAAATGTTAATGAGTTTGGGTTTTAAATGGTTTAAAGCGTAAATGCGGAAAAGTAAATAAGAACATAAAAAAAATTCATTCTTCAACAAGAAGAACTTATCAAGCATACATATAATCCACTCATCACAAACATAAATTTACCGACCAATTATACTCCACCTGCAATACTCGTCAAAATCATCTAGCATCACTCACAACAGTGTCCATCTCTGGCACACTGAGCTGAGAGACAACCGTATTACTCTCTTCGTCACTCTCGCGCACGAAGCCTCGAAACACGGAAGACATTAAGTTCTAACACCAAAAAGATTATCATCTAAATCTATCTCTAGCATCTAGACAATAGATATCCATCCCTAATCAAGATTTGTGGTGTTTATCTCTAACACAACACAAATTCAAACATAAATGCAAAAAGGTCAAGGAAGACATCGATAATGATTTGTAAAGCAAATTTCATATAATATTAAGATCAACAAAGATACATATGTTCATAGTAACTATACAATACCTAACAAAGAGAAATTACAAAGAGAAGAGAGAAGAGGAACCAAACATTTCTTGGTTTGTCAACACCAATCGACGAGAGATTCGTCTCCGGATCATCCATATGCAAGCTCCAATGATGTTTTCTAAGCTAATCTACAATAAAAATGAAGTTTGATGGAGTTGGGAGCAAAAAATACCCAAAACCATCCTAAAAATGTGTTTTTTCCCCATATTTGATGTTTCTGTCCGCCCAGTTTCGCCCGGCGGCATTTGGGACGCCCGATGGCGAAAGGCGGTTTATTTTTGCAAGTTCCAGTGCTATTCCGGAGCGCCCGGTGCTGGAAATTTCGCCTGGCAGAATTTTCGCCCGGCGCAGCACACCAGAAAATTCTGCACTGTTTTATTCATGTACCGCCAACGCATCTCAAAGTTCTTTCTTCCCCATGGCCTTTTTCCATATGGGGAATCGACATGATTGGCTTGATTGAGCCCAAAGCTACAAACGGACATCAGTTCATCCTGGTAGCCACTGATTACTTCACTAAGTGGGTCGAAGCAGCGTCGTACGCTAATGTAACCCGACAAGTGGTGGTCCGATTTATCAAAAACAATATCATCTGTCGTTATGGTGTTCTGGGCCAGATCATTACTGATAATGGATCTAACTTGAACAATAAGATGATGAAGGAGTTGTGCGTAGAGTTTAAGATCGAACACCATAACTCATCTGCCTACCGACCTAAGATGAACGAAGCGGTAGAAGCGGCTAACAAGAACATTAAAAGGATTGTTCAAAAGGTGGATGTAACCTACAAAGATTGGCACGAAGTTTTGCCTTTTGTTCTTCACGGTTATCGGACATCCGTCCGCACTTCAACAGGGGCAACCCCTTTCTCTCTAGTATATGGCATGGAAGCAGTGCTTCCCATAGAAGTAGAGATCCCATCAATCCGGGTATTGATGGAAGCTAAGCTTACAGAAGCTGAATGCTGTCAAAATCGACACGACGAATTGAACCTGATCGAAGAAAAGAGAATAACGGGACTATGCCACGGTCAGTTGTATCAACAGAGAATGAAGAAGGCCTTTGACAAAAAGGTCCGACGTCGCATCTTCAGGAAAGGAGATCTCGTGCTCAAGAAAATACAATCATTTCTCACTGATTCTCAAGGCAAGTGGACTCCGAATTATGATGGCCCCTATGCGGTCAAGAAAGCTTTCTCAGGCGGCGCCTTAAGACTTGAAACTATGGATGGAGAGGAATTTGCCTACCCCACAAATGTTGATGTAGTTAAGAAATACTTCGCCTAAAAAAAAAACGTCTCGGTGGATTAAAAACCCGAAAGGGCGGTCCAGGAAAAAATTAGAGACATGATCAAAAATCATCCTGGTGGATTGGAAATCTTAAAGTACAATCCAAGCAAAAATTAGGGATAATGGCAAGTAACTATGTTCAACAAAGGGGCAAATCCTCAGCAGGAGTTACGCCGTCCATCAGAAAACTCCAATCAAGACCATCTTCGACAGAAGCTCAGGATGTCCAGAATTCAAAGTTGGTAGAAGGATAGTGGTCGTCATGTTTCAATGCAGCCCTTTTCCCTTAAATTACGATTTTCTAACTTTGTAAATACTTTATGGAATCACACGCTTGGCTGATTTCCATCCTATCAATAAAATTTGAGCCTTTGTGTTTTTGCTTGCAATTCTTATTTGTTTTAGCTTTATAGAATGACATTTTAACATGATCAACGGGTCTTGAAATAAAACAAAAATGAATTTACTTGTTAAAACTTTTCTGCTTTTAAATAAAGATGGCAATTTCTTTTGACTATTAAGCATCGAAAGAACATTGCTCGCTACTCCAGAAATAATTGAGCTTCAAAGTGCAGAATCGAAGTACACCTTCTAAGCCAGTGCGCCTGAATGAAGGATCAGCTGTATCAGATGCGGCTTTCCCATCTGATACCCTCGGCCGAGTTCTTATCTCCTAAGCTCGACCAACGGTATTCCCCGCAGGGACTGTCTCTCCTAAGCGAGGCATAATTGCTACTTTTGGATCAACGGTACGACTTCGCCCCACGATGGCCGAGTATCCCGTCATGTTCATCTTTTAGTTTGTATGTCGCGTCAGTTTTGTTAGCATATACATACATACATCATGCATTCTATTTGCATTCTCATTCATATTGCATCGCTATCACTCCAGTCGGTCTTATCCCTGGTGATAACTGTCTTCTCAGTAGAGTTGTCAGTTCTTTCCTCGATTAGGAAATGTTGCGTTTGAACAATCTCTCCTCCAGTTTATTTCTGGATTGGAGTTGGGTCCTTGACCACTTTGATAACTTGAACCTCTGAAAGACCAGAGAACCTTCAACCGATGTCACTCTTCGCCATTGAAGATGATATTTTCGCTTTCCCAGATTAAGAAAAATCCCCAGAGAAAGCCTCTTAAATCAGAGATTCGGCAATACAACAGTTTTGCTCCGAAAAACCACTGATGAAAAGGTCTTCGGCGCCTCAAAATTGGATCCCATCATATGGCATTTCTCCGGGAAGACCCCGAGAAAAGAATGATGTAAGACCCCAAGCGAAAGCAGTCTCTCAAGAAACTCGCTTTCCCTAGTAGAAACAAATGGCGTCTCCAATAGAGAAGTTTGTGACCTCTACAACTCAGACGATTGGGTTCCCCAGCAAGTCTGACATCATTCTTTTTCCCATCAAATGGCATCTCCCAAGGAAAATTCGGCGAGAAGTTTGAGGAAAACTGCTACACGTAGCGTCCCTTGTCAATAAGGTTTATTGACAAAAGAAACTTAGACCAGTTCATTGGTAGGAAACCAAAAACGAGGGGAAGTTTATTTCAGAAACTGAGACCAGTTCCTTGGTAGGAAACCAGGATCGAGGGGAAGTTTAATTCAGCAACTTAGACGAGTTCCTTGGTAGACAACCAGGATCGAGGGGAAGTTTTACCTTTTCTAAGCATCATTGCTTAGCAAAAGAAGATGAATACGTAAGCTACCATTCATAACCACCATCAAAATTTTGGGTATTCTAATATTTAATCCTCTTGCACCCCGAATGCCCGAACACCTTCGTCATTCGCACCTTCGGGTCCAAGAAGATTAAATAGGGGCATCTGTCATACCCCAAATTTTGACCACTAAGATTCCCATCATTGTGCAAATCATGATCACAATATGGGTGTGTCATTATGCTTCATCAGTCTCCCCAAAGATGGTTGAGCATCCACTACCATCAAACTTAGGGTTTCAAGCCCTCTTAGAGTTCTTAGACAAAGGATCAATCAAGGAATGACATGATCTTCAACTTGTCTAAACCTCTCAAACATCCACAATGGATCAAGAGGACTCCCACATCAAGGATTAAGCATAAGGTTGCTCCCTTCTAGGTGGATCAAGCCTCAAGATCGCCAGTGTCACCAAATTAGGGTTTTGGTCGACCAGGGCCTCCAGTTGGAAATTTTCCTCTGGGCATGAGCCAATGCTTCAAAGCATAACCTAAGATACTCCATGGAACCTCATGGACCCAATCATTAAGTTAATTTAACCTCAGGGGATGCATTCATCAAATATCAGGAATTAGGGTTTCTTGACCTAATTCACCCCTAAGTTGACTTTTGGGACAAATAATGAGCCAAGACCTCAAGAGACGATTTGAGGGTCTCTAATACACCACATTGATCCATTTGCAACAATGGATTGATCCAAGAAGCTTGAGCAACAAGTCTCAATTTCATCTGAACTACAGTTAGGGTTTTGGGGGAAAAGTCAACTGTAGCTTTGACTTTTGACCAGGACATGCTCCCAAGCCCTAAGACATGATTCAATACACCCTATAACACCCATGGAACATGTCCATCAAGTTTGATTTATGTCAAGGACATGATTTCCAAAAGGATTGCACAGTTTGGAATTCATCAGATAAAAAGTCAACTGTGCACAAAAGTCAACTTTGACTTTTTGAGATTTTTCACAAAAATGGATTTTTAACCCTAAAATGATGTTAATGTATGATTTGAATCATCATTCATCAAGAAAAATCAAAGAAAGTGGGATAACTTTTAAAAGGGGTAACCATAAAAACTTAGAAAATTTTCTAAGTTATGAACAAAGTGGCATGGGTAACAACTTTGGAGGATCATAACTCCTAAACCACAAAGCCATTTTTCCCCATAGAAAGCTTGATTTGTAGATCTCATGGCCCTCTACAAAAGCTAAAAACTGACCTCCTTCCAAATTCCTCATGGATTTTGAGTTATGGATTGATCAAAATCACAAAAACTGAAAATGTCACTTTTTTTCAACACTTAGTGAAATTTTCACTAAGTAAGAATCTGCCTTCACTTTTTTCCAAATGTAGGGGGATTTTTCACTTGGATCCAAAAGGTATCAAAACCAAATATGATCAAACAGTTGTTGTATCATATAAGGGCTTTCCAAAATGGCCAAGAACATCACCAAATTTAATTTGAGCTAAGAGTTATGGTAGTGGCAAAATGCCTTGCTGAAAACTGCCAAGGCAAGGCAGAATTTTGCATTTTTGCTCGATTTACCAAAATCAGCCAATTTTAAGCCTTGTCATCATCTTGGACACATCTGAGGATCAAATCTAAAGGGAAAATCACTGAGCCAAGCCTCCAAAGTCCTTGGAACAAGAAGTAGCATGCCAAACCTAGAATTACCTAAAAGAGGGACAAGACTCCAATTTTGGATTGGATCATTTAATAGATGCTTAGAGGTGGCATGGACTGACACATTTGCAACTGAATTCAATCCAGATTCCTCCAACAAGTAGGGAACCAAAGCTCTGTGCTCTAACCTCTAGTCAATGGCTAGAGGAGACTTGGATTTTCATTTGCCAACATTGGCCAAACCTCTGCTGCAGTTGCCATTCACTATTGATCCCAAAACAAACTTGCTCTACTATAAATATAGCTCATTTGTTCTCAGTTTGAGTACACCAAAGCCATCAAACAGATGCTTTCCTCAAAATCCCTTTCTCTAGGCAAAAATACCTTCTTTAGCAAGGTAACTCTGAGTTTTTGAGTTTGAGAGCTTTTTCAATCAAACCAATCACACACACACCTCATAAACATCATATGTAGGTTATCCAAACTCTCACAAGTGACCTGTAATCACAAAATCACAAAGTCACCTCTCAAAACCTCCAAAATAGGCTTTTTGTGCATTTTTCAAGCCATGTCTTGATTCAGTCACTTTCCGAACCAGATAAAACCTCAAACACACTCCAAATATCATCCTTGAACTGTCCCAAATGGTTCCCCCCATCTGGAACACCATTTGAGAGAGTTGCTATTTTGGTCACTTTTAACCCTTTTTTCAAGAAAGGGCCAGTTTGTGTTTTTGTAGGTACCAGCTGATTCCAATCATCCTAAAAGCTTCTAAGAGATCATTTGAGTGTGTCTAAAGCATCAAATCATTTCTGGAACAAGAGGCTTGACAGATTGCACAAAAACTCTAAAAAGCTCAAAAAGAGGTAAGCCTCATGACTTGAACTTTCCAAAATATGCAATGCTTTGAAGTCCACTGATCATGCACACCTCATACATGTTATATATGTTGTGTTTGAACCAATTGATCATGTAATTCATGTCTGTATCAAAGTGTAGCATAGAACATGCAATTATAGGCCTTTTTCAAAACCACTATCGGGTTTTGAGGAAGGAATGTGATCTGAAAAACTACCACCACCATTGGATTCCTTGTGAAATTCTAGTCCAGATGCATATAAATTTTGTCTCAAACCATTATGAATTGAGAATGTTATGACCTTCACGTTTCTGAGCCAAAACTTGTCTTGCCTTGCCTTGGGCCAGGCCTAAAACCAAGGCATGACTTGTATATTTGTGTTTTCACTCAAAACAATGGATGTATCACCACCCCAGTGGTAAGGCGTGCGCCTTGTGACCTTGAGGTCGTGGGTTCAAACCCCACCCATGCCATTTTGTGTTTTTTCACATTTTGCCATTTTTTCCAATATTTTTATGTTTTCTTAGTTAATTGGAAAATTAATAACTCATTCAATTTTAATTATTTTTTATTGGTTCTTTTTGTAAAAAATCACAAAAATGTTGAAATATTTTATTCCACAAAAAAATTAAGTTTATATTATTTATTTAATATAATTAGTATTTTTGTGAATAAATTCATTTTAATTTGTTTTTAAACATTTTAAAATGAACATTCATCTTGAAAAATCAAGACCAAATGAGTTTTAATATCTCTTGTGATTAAAAATTCATTTTTCAAACCTTAAACAAAAATCGCAAGTGGTTTATTCAAATTCATTTGGTATTTTTCATTGATTTTCTTTTAATATTTACTGTTAAAGGAAAACAAATTAGGGTTTCTTTGATTTTCACCCTCACAAATCATTTTCAAACACTCATGGGCCTCTATTAGAGTGTAAGACCCAATCCCCTTTTAACCAAAACAATTTTGGGCCTAAGATATTGTATAAGTCCCTCTGCGTTAAAAGAAAAGTTCGGCGCAATCGTCGCCCGTTTAAAATAAACCATATGGGCCTCTCCTCTAGCTATAAGACCCATTCAAAAAATTTTGGGCCTCTATTAGAGTGTAATACCCAACCCCCTTTGAAAACCAAACCATTTTGGGCCTCAGTCATTGTATAAGACCCATTGTGTTTTCAAAAATCTCGGCGCGATCGCCATTTCAAACGAAAAATCACATGGGCCTACCCTCGTGTTATAAGCCCCACTCTTTTTATTTAAACCTTTTGGGCCTCTTGAGAGAGTGTAAGACCCATTCCTTTGTACAAAAAACCTTTCTTGGGCCTCAGTCCCTCGGTACAAAACGATAGTACGATCGCTGATAAAAACCTGGGCCTCTCCTTGAGCTGTAAGCCCCAATTTTTCTTTCAAAGCACTTTCTCCTTTGATCTTGAATATACTGTTGTTTTCAATCTTTCTTTGTTGAACAACTAACCAAACAGCATGGAAGCTCTACAACCGAGTAAGTGGTTATATGCTTTCTTTATCCACTTTCATATACATATAATTGTATTGTGGGGCTGTTTCACTGTAAGTCTTCTTTCATAAACTCATATCGATTGTGTAATAATAGTATAGATATTTAGAGTTTCCCCGGCAACTACGTCTAGCACTAAGCCCTATTCATTACTCTTAAAATAGACAAAACTAGATCCCCATAGGATTTCCAGATACAGTCTTCCCTCCTCTTGGGGTTAAACAATATGGAGACGTGAAAGGCAACATTCTCGGTGAACCCTTTCACAGGCTGTCACCTTTAGAAATCGTCAAAGAAACTTTATTCCCCAGAGATGATCTTTTCTCCGTGAATGGCATCTCTTGAGTTTCTTCCAAATTCACGAACTTTCCTGGCTTGATCTATTCTCTGTGAATAGCCTGTCTTGAATTTCTCGGGGTTTGGGGACCCACAGGCTTCTTAAAAGCATCCTCGCCTCCTCTTGGGCATTGTACAAGGACCCGTCGGCTTCTTAGAAGTATTCACAGCCTCCGCTTAGGCTTCATATAAATGAGTTCTTCCTCCGGGAATGATAGCCTCCTCTTGGGCTTCGTACAAATTATCCCTCGGCTTCTTAAAAGTTTCCAGCCTCCTCTTGGGCTTCGTACAAATTGTCCCGACGACCTCCTAGAGGTATAGGAACATAAATTAGTCATCTTAATAGAATAGTTTTTCAAAAAGTCTAGATCTTTCTACTGTTGTTTCTTAAACGTAGTACAAAAGATGAAACTCTAGACTTGGACAGTCTAATTCCCTTGAGTCTCAAAGACATTCTCAAGTTCCTTTCAAAACTAGGAGATGAAACCCGTAGACTCGGACAGTCTCAATACCCTTTGGATTTCCCATTTCCTTAAAGAACAGGAAATAACCCTGATCCTCGAATCAAATCCATGAGTGCAAACATTGCCCATATAAGAACTGATTTTCTCTTTAAATCAGCATACTGGACCTGTCACTACACTAAAACACTAACCCTAGCCTTCTCTTGGGCTTTGTACAATGATTCTCCCCAGCGGAGTTAACCTTTTCAGACTCTCTTGTTGAGTCATCACCTTTAGCCTCCATCTCGGGCTTTGTACGAGATACAAAACACTCTCTTGTTGAGTATAAAAGACTCTCTTATTGAGTCCAACCTTTTGCCTCCGTCTTGAGCTTCGTACATGACACATATAAAAGATTCTCCTATAGAGTAAACTCTTTTAGCCTCTCTCTCGGGCTTCGTACGAGACACACAAAAATCACCCTCTTGTTGGGTCGATAGACTCCTCTTAGGCTTTGTATAAGGAAACCCCGGTTGAACCAATCAACCTTTTAGCATCAAAGCTGTGCCTCATTCACAGTATACAAACATCAACAACTCTTTTCCCTTCATCTAATTGCTGTAAGCGGCAAGCCTCTGGATTATCTACATCCATGCCACTGTCCCTCTTTTAGCATGAGAAATTCCTAAGGAAAGATGACATTGCTCTACACTGAGTTAAAGTCTTCTCCTTCAGGTCAAAAACCCTTATAAAGGAAATTATGGCATTTCTGGATTCACATGTCCCAGTTAAAGTAATCCTCTTTTATAACCAGTCACCCAACAATTGTGACAAACAGACCTCTTTAGAGATGACAAATTCTCTCTAAAGACGAAACTTTTAGCTTCATATCTTGGGCTTCGAAAAAGATACAAATAGAGTCTTTAGCTTCACATCTTGGGCTTTGAACAAGATACAAACCACCTTTAGCTTCACGTCTTGGGCTTTGAACAAGACACCAAAACACCATTTCCTCCCATAGAATAAGAGGAACTACGATCGCTCTGATTTCCCTGTTTCGGTAAATGGGAATACGTAGGCATAAGATTGAAAGAAAAATCTTAGCGAGCACACTCAACAAAAACCCACAATTCCATACCCACATACATCAATTAAAAAGTATCAGTCCTAACCCCCTACCCATGAACATTCCCGGTGTTTCGTTCTAAATAAAGTAAGAAGAAAGAGGCCCTACTTCCATATCGCATCCGTAACCTAACAGACCGTTGTTTAAACTCAGTATGCAAGCAGGGTTAATTGGAGACATCTATTTCCCTTCCTTAGTCAGCTCAATAGGATAAAAAATGAATCGACCTGTAGTACCCCCAAAAGAGCGACAGTGCTTAAGAAACACGTCCAGTTTCGCTCGCTACACTCTGCCGGGGATGTCAGATGAAACATGGTATCTGACACAGTTGATCCTTCATTCAGGTGTACTAGTTTAGAAGGAGTACTTTGATTCTGCACTTTAAGGTTCGACCATCTTCGGAGAAACGATCGATGTTCTTTCGATGTTCAACAGTCAAAAGAATTTCCATCTTTATTTTAAAAAGCAGAAAAATTTTAACAAGTAAATTCATTTTTGTTTTATTTCAAGAATCGTTGATCATTGTTAAGATATCATTCTGTAAAGCTAAAACAAATAAGAATTGCAAACAAAAGCACTAGGGCTCAAATTTTATTGATAGAATGGAAGTCAGCCAAGCGCGTGATCCCATAGAGTATTTACAAAGTTATAAACTGGTAATTTAAGGGAAAAGGGCTACATTGAAACATAACGACCATTATCCTTCTACAAACTTTGAATTCTGGACATCCTGAGCTTCTGTCGAAGATGACCTTGATTGGGAGTTTGTCGACGAATAGTATTACCGCTGGGGATTTTAACATCGTCGGACGTAGTTACTTTCCATGAATCCCTAACTTTTGCCTGGATTGTACTTTGAGGTTTCCAATCCATCGGGATGATTTTTTTACTTATGTCTATAATTTTTTCCTGGACTGCCCTTTCACGTTTTCAATCCACCGAGACGTTTTTTTTAAGCGAAGTATTTCTTGACTACGTCAACATTCGTGGGGTAGGCAAAATCTTCTCCATCCATGGTTGTGAGTCTCAAGGCGCTGCCTGAGAAAGCTTTCTTGACCACATATGGGCCATCGTAATTCGGAGTCCATTTGCCCCGGGAATAAGTGAGAAATCATTGTATCTTTTTTAGCACAAGGTCTCCTTTCCTGAAGACACAGGGTCGGACCTTTTTGTCAAACGCTTTCTTCATTCTTTGCTGATATAACTGACCATGGCATAGATCCATTATTCGCTTTTCTTCTATCAGATTTAGTTCATCGTGTCGACTTTGACACCATTCAGCTTCTGTTAATTTAGCTTCCATCAATACCCGGATTGATGGGATCTCCACTTCTATGGGAAGCACTGCTTCCATACCATATACTAAAGAGAAAGGGGTTGCCCCTATTGAAGTACGGACAGATGTGCGATAACTGTGAAGAGAAAAAGGCAGTATTTCATGCCAGTCTTTGTAGGTTACAACCATCTTTTGAACAATCTTCTTGATGTTCTTGTTAGCCGCTTCTACGGCTCCGTTCATCTTAGGTCGATAGGGAGATGAGTTATGGTGTTCGATCTTGAACTCAGCGAATAACTCTTTCATCATCTTGTTGTTCAAGTTAGATCCATTATCAGCAACGATCTGGCTTAGAACACCATAACGGCAGATGATATTATTTTTGAGAAATTAGACCACCACTTGTCGGGTTACACTAGTGTATGACGCTGCTTTGACCCATTTGGTGAAGTAGTCAATGGCTACCAGGATGAACTGATGTCCGTTGAAGCCTTGGGTTCAATCATGCCAATCATGTCGATTCCCCATATGGAAAAAGGCCATGGGGAAGAAAGGACTTTGAGACGTGTTGGCGGTACATGAATTTTTTCTAAGTATATCTGACACTTGTGACACTTCCTCATGTACTTGTAGCAATCGAATTCCATGGTCAACCAATAGTATCCTGCTCTCAGAATTTTTCTTGCCATTGTGTGTCTGTTGGTATGAGTGCCAAAGGATCCTTCGTGAATCTCTTTAATCAGCATGTTTGCTTCTGCTCTGTCTACACATCGGAGAAAGACCATGTCAAAGTTTCTCTTAAAGAGTGTATCACCGCTCAGGAAGAAACTGTCAGCCAGCCTTCTGAGGGTCTTTCTATCTTTTCTGGATTCCCCAGATGGGTACTCTTGTTTCTGAAGTAAGCATTTGATATCGTGATACCAAGGTTTGTCGTCTATGACTGCTTCAATCGCGAAGATGTAAACGGGCCTTTCTAGGCGCATTATGTCAATCTTAGGTATGTCGTTCCATTGACCTACACTAATCATGGAGGAGAGAGTGGCTAGTGCATCAGCCATGTGATTCTCTTCACGAGGGATATGGTGAAACTCGATTCTGTTGAAAAATGGTAACAACCTTCTTGCGAATCTTTGTAATGAATCAATCCCGATTGGTTTGTGTTCCAATCTCCTTTGATCTGATTGATAACCATGGCTGAGTCTCCATACACATCCAAGTTCTTAATCCTTAAGTTAATCGCTTCTTCGAGACCCATGATACAAGCTTCGTATTCGGCCTCATTATTTGTACACTTGAACGTCAGTCGGGCGGTGAAAGGAATATGGGTACCCTGAGGTGTTATGATGATTGCCCCAATTCCGTTTCCATAATGATTGACAGCTCCGTCAAAGATTAGTCCCCATTGGGAACCTGGTTCTAGCCCTTCACTGGGTAGCGATTCATCGCAATCTTTCATTTTCAAGTACATGACATCTTCGTCTGGGAAGTCAAATCCGACTGATTCTTGATCGTCAATCGGTTGATGAGCCAAATGATCGGCTAAAATACTCCCTTTGACGGCTTTCTGAGCATGGTACTCAATGTCGTATTCTGATAACAACATCTGCCAACGGGCGATCCTTCCCGTGAGAGTAGGTTTTTCAAAGACGTACTTGATCGGATCCGTTTTGGAGATTAACCAAGTAGTGTTACAAGTCATGTACTGGCGAAGATGTTTGGCCGCCCAAGCCAGAGCACAGTAAGTTTTCTCTAGCATAGTGTACCGAGTTTCACAGTCGGTAAATTTCTTGCTCAGATAGTAGATGGTAAACTCTTTTCTTTTCGTTTTGTCTTGTTGACCAAGCACACAACCCATGGAGTCTTCCAAGACTGTTAAATAGATGATCAGCGGTCTTCCCTCGACTAGAGGTGACAGGATATGTGGGTTCAACAGGTATTCCTTGATACTGTTGAAGGCGGTTTGGCAGTCTTTTGTCCATACACAATCCTGATTCTTTTTGAGTAATTTGAAGATTGGCGCGTATGTCGCGGTCATGAGAAATATAAATCTGGTAATGTAATTCAAACGTACCAGGAATCCTCTGACTTGTTTTTCAGTCTTTGGAGAAGGCATTTCTTGAATGGCTTTGACATTGTCAGGATCAACCTCAATTCCTTTCTGGCTGACAATGAACCCTAGCAGTTTCCCTGAACGAACACCGAATTTGCATTTATTGGGATTCAAGCGGAGTTTACATTTTCTCAGACGTTCGAATAGTTTTGAAAGGTGGGTCACATGCTCCTCTTCTGTCTTAGATTTGGCTATCATATCATCGACATACACTTCTATTTCTTTGCGTATCATGTCGTGAAACGGAGTAGTCATGGCCCTTTGATAGGTTGCCCTGGCGTTCTTCAAACCGAACGGCATTACCTTGTAACATAAGGTGCCCCATGGGGTAATAAAGGAAGTTTTCTCCATGTCTTCCGGCGCCATTTTGATTTGATTATAGCATTAGAATCCATCCATGAAGGAGAAGACTTTGAACTTTGTTGCACTGTCTACCAGCATGTCAATGTGCGGCAAGGGAAGGTCATCCTTTGGACTGGCTTTGTTCAGATCCCTGTAATCTACACACATTCTGACTTTTCCGTCCTTTGTCGGAACTAGTACTATGTTGGCTAACCATTGAGGATATTCTGAGGTGGTGAGGAAACCCGCGTCAATTTGTTTCTGCACTTCCTTTTTTATTTTGATGGCCATGTCTGGATGAGTTTTTCTCAATCTTTGTTTCATTGGCATACATTCTGATCTTAACGGTAGATGATGTTCCACGATGCTGGTATCCAACCTTGGCATGTCCTGATAGGACCAAGCTAATACATCGGGAAACTCTTTGAGGAGTTTTATCAAACTTTCTTTGACAGTTGGACTGAGCAGTGCCCCAATCTTGACCTCTTTTTCCTCTTCTTCTGAGCCCAAGTTTACTGTTTCCAACGGCTCTTTGTGAGGTTCAATGGACCTTTCCTCTTGTTTGAGTAATCGGGAGATCTCTTCTGGAATTTCTTCGTTATTTTCTTCTTCAGCTTCAAACACCGGGAATTCAAAGTTGGGAGAAGGCATTGGATCGTATGTTTCAATGGGGTTTAAAACAAGCAATCTGCATGACGTGATGATTGATTTTTAGAAGAGATAGAGAGAATGCAATAGTGTGTGCAGTGTATTTTTTTTAAAAACGCTTGTTTTTATTATGAGTCGTTTTTAGGATTACCATTTTCTGAAAAAGCGAAAAGCGAAAACAGCAATAAATGCGAAAATTATAGAACGATGTTTATTTATTTATGATTTGGTCGATTCTTGAAACTACAGCCCTATAAAACAAAACTTTGTCGCTTTGGGCGAAGAGAAGAGGGACATTTACAGAAAGTGAGCCCTATCAAAACATCCGTTTCACCTGGGCAGGGTGAAAGGTCAAAACAAAGATGACAATTACTTAGACTTATGGACGATTTTCGGGACATCGATAGTAACCCATTTGCGGCGAACTCCTCGGTGAACCACAAAGTCTGGTACCTTCCTTCTTTGTTTGTCTTCAGAAATAACGCTGATTTCTGGTGGAGCGGGATCGTTGGAGTCTGTCTTCTAGGAAAAATTGTCATAGACGAACTCGTCTGTTGTATTTCGCACAGTGTTTGCACTCTCAGGTGGACCTTCCCATCCAGTTGGCTGAATGTCTTTGAGCCTGATATGGAAGCTTTCAGGAGCGGTGTACTTGACCAAGAAGTCGTACTTGCCACTCGGCTGTCCTAAGGTGTCCCATACTTCAGTGGAACTGGAGGAGTTATCCCTCTCGATGACGTTGACCTCGGGAAAAGCATAGTTGATGAACTCTTGTCTTACAATATTTGCAGATTCATCGTTGTGCTGGATGTTTTCTGAATGCTCTGAGTAATGATCCCATGATTTGGTGGGGACGTAGATATTATTTTCAATGATGCTCAGCTGATAAGCATCGTTGGGCTGACTCTTTTTCCCCAAGTCTTCTGGGCATGGCTGCCAGATAGGCATGTCATCCATTGGGTCATAATAGTTATAGTCAAAGTTGTATTTCATCAGAGTGTCTTTCTCTAATGAGTTTGGTGGAGCCCGACATCCTTCCGGATCACAATCTTCATACATCATCTTGACGTCTGATCTTGGTATATATCTCGGACTCTGCGTGGGGTAGCAAAATGGTGTATGCACCTCTCCTTGAGACATATAACCGTACTCGTTGAGATAGGACTTCCACTCTTCATCTGTATCGGAGGAGTCTCCCTCATTGATGGTATTTACTTCTTGAGACACTGGGTGAAGGAAACCTCCACTGTGGAAGAAGTTTTGAATGGGATGAAAACTTTCATCGCTAGTAGCAGTCCGGGTACAGGTTGAAGAGAAACCAAGACTTTTCTTTGTCTTGTTGTTAGTAGGCATGACAAGCTGTCCCCATCCTTTTGCGTTGTTACTTTTGATCACTTCGAGAGCATCTTTGTACGAGGAAATCGATGTTCCTTTTTCTGATTGATTCTTATTACTCACCGAAAGTGCTTGGAACTGGGTTCCAACAATCTCCTCGGGTTCTACACAGGATAATGATGATAAGTTGCTCACGATTAAGGCTTGCTATACGCTGACTGTGACTAGCTGGTCATTCCTGACGAACTTCAGCTTCTGGTGAAGTGTCGAAGTGACTGCCCCAACTTCGTGTATCCAAGGTCTTCCTAATAAATAGCTGTATGCTACCCGGATGTCCATGACCTGGAAAGTGACTTGGAAAGTGTGAGGACCGATAGTTATGGGAAGGTCGACTTTGCCGATAACTATTTTTCTAGATCCGTCAAAGGCTTTGACGATGACCTCACTACCTCTCATCGGAGATCCTTGAAATGATAGTCGCATCAGAGAAGATTTTGGCATAACATTCAGAGTTGGTCCTGTATCTACCAGTATGCTGGCTAAAGCATCGTCCTGACAGTTGACTGTAATGTTAAGCGCCATGTTGTGATTTTTGCCTTCTTCCGGCAATTCTTCATCACTGAATCCTAAGTTATTGCATGAAGTGATGTTGGAGATGATGCTGTCAAATTGTCTTATTGTCACGTCTTGTTCCACAAAGGCTTGCTCTAAGACTTTTTGTAGAGCTTCTCTGTGGGCTTCAGAACTGAGTAAAAGAGATAGTACAGATATTTTTGAAGGAGTTTGCCACAGTTGGTCTACAATGTTGTACTCGCTATTTTGGATGAGCTTCAGCATCTCATCATCGTTTTTTGAAAGGTCGGGATTATTGGATTGACCGACTGGTTGATTTGGAACTTCTATTTGAGGTTCCTTTTCTCTGGTGGGTTCTCCAACTCCTCTATTGAAGATCTGACCGCTCCGTGTTACTCGACTAATATCGGAAATATTCACGACGTAGGGTAATGGAGTTTCCTTTCCATTCTCAATTGTTGTTGCACCGTATTTGTAAGGGATAGCCTTATCGGACTTGTACGGTACTGGTCCCGGCAGATAGATAACTACATGAGCCTTTCGATTTTTCTGACCATCGTAGCCGGCCTTAATTGGTTCGAGGTTGAGAATCTTTCCATTATCAAGAGGAACTCTTGATTCATGGAGTAGAGGGATTATGGCGCATACGTCTTTGACCATTTCTCGCTTATGGATTTAGACAACGTCTGCCTCGATTGGGAAAATAGTCTTGCATTGCGTTAATCGAACCTGAGCATGAACATGGTCGAATCTCTTTGTGGTCCAACTGATTTTGAAGGGCCGTTCGCCCAAGGTAGCATCCTTGGTTGTTCTTTGAGCAAACTCTACAACACTCATAGTTGTGTGGTGGCACCCGGCCACGTCTGCTTTGTATGCAGTGCAACCTTACTAGATCTATTTCCATTGATCAAACATCCTGACTTTGATGCCTAGTATGGTTCCCATCAGTCATACTGACTTGTTATGTGTCTTCATCTAGATATATCGGAAGCCACCAGTGGTTCAATAAATATTGAAGTGCTTTTTGGACAAGTGCACATCCTTGGTCATCTCCACGAAACACTTTACAGTTATGATAATCATGTGAAGTCAGAAAACCGAGCCGGACTTGCTTAGCGTGTAATTCCACCAGACTGGTATTCATCAAGCGAATATCAAAGATTTGAATCATGTTGACTTGATAGTGACTTCTATCACGGTAATCCTGGATCCATCCGAGATCCATCTGACACTGGAGGGCCTCTTGTACAAAAGAGCATCCCTGATTATTTATCGAGCAGATCGGACAGGAATCGTAATCGTGTCGTGGCAGATCATGATGTTGGCTTTACCTTGAGTGCATTGCCACCAAGTTGACATTCATAGCACGGATTTCGTGGTTTTGAATGATGTTGGAATTTGTATAAGTCATGTTGACCTCACAGATTCGATGATCTTGGATCCATCTGAGATCCATCTCTTCTTGTAGAGCTTATTGCACTACGGAACATCCTTGATTATTCTTTGAGCAGATATCACACTGGTGATAATTATGAGACGGTACATGATCGTATCCTCTTTGTCTTCAATGCATCTTGACAGGTTGGTTCCCAATAGGAGTACATCGTGAATTTGATAGTTGTGGTTAGACTTTTCCTCTATCAAATTTACTGCAACTTTCTCGTGTTGAGGCAACGGGTTCGTCTGAACATTTGGATTTGTATCCTTGAAGGATAGAACCCCGTTTCTAACATGCTTCTGCACATCAGACTTGAAGCTGGGACAGTTTTCAGTGTTATGCCCCGGTCCTCCTTGATGGTAAGGGCAAGTTTGGTCCGCTTTGAACCAAAAAGGCAGATTATCCGGTACTGTAAGAGGAGACCTGGTTTGGACGTGCCCCTTGACCAATAGTAGTGGAAACAGTTCTGCGTACAACATCAGTATAGGGTCAAACCCTTGTGGTCGCGTTGTACGGTTGTTATTGTTGTACTGAGGACGAGCCTGCTGAAGAGGCTGTTGTATCCTTTACTGATGTTGTTGTTGATTCGGCTGGCTCTGAGCAACTTGAGGTTGATATGTTGGAACAGGCACAGGGTTGATAGTAGGAGTTACAGCTGCTACTGGTTGATACCTTCACCTTTGCTTTCCGAGAGAGATATTACCAATATCTTGCTCTTTTTTCTTAGGGAAAGCACTATCGTATCTTTTGGTACTGCTTGATGGTCTGGTATCTTTGACTAGACGTCCTTCTCGGACTGCTTCCTCAAGGCTTACTCCCATGTTCACCATTTCAGTAAAGTCACTGAGCGCACTGGCGACCATTCGGTCATAGTAAAATGAGCTCAAGGTTTTCAAAAAGATCTTTTTCATCTCTTTTTCCTCAAGAGGTGGACAAATCTGGGCGGCAATTTCACGCCATCTCTGAGCATATTCCTTAAAGGTTTCCTTGTCCTTCTGCGACATTGCTCTGAGTTGATCTCTATCTGGTGCCTTGTCCAAGTTATACTTGTACTGCTGAACAAAGGCAGCGCCAAGATCTCTGAACGTGACGATCTTGGTGCAGTTTAAACCCATGTACCATTTGAGTGCGGCACCGGTTAAACTATCTTGGAAATAATGGATCAGTAGCTGTTGGTTCTCTGTCTGAGTTGACATCTTTCGAGCGAACATCACCAAATGACTTTGAGGAAAAGAGTTACCCCTGTATTTTTCAAATTCGGGCACCTTGAATTTGTGCGGGATTTTCACATTGGGGACCAAACAAAGGTCTGCGGCGTCCTTTCCAAATAAATCTTGACGGCGAATGGCATGCAGTTCCTTCTGCATCTCCAAGAATTAGTCCCTGAACACATTCATTCTGTCTTACATACTTTCGTTTCCACCAGAGATTACTTGTGGAATCTGTCCTTCTGGGACAGTGTGTACCACGGGTTGTGGTATAGTTATTACGGCGGCGACTCTTGGTGCTTCCCTATCCCAAAGTCTGTAACCTTCAAGAGTTGCTGTCATCACTCTTGCATCTTCGCTTTCCCGAAGTTTATAACCTTCAGGCCCAGTGGTTCCTGCCGCAATTTCCGGATCTTCCGTGATTGGCGGAATATATCCTTCAGGGATAAAGTTGAGTGGCATGCCCCAGGGACGATCTTTAGGCATGTTGTTCCGAGGATCATACGTCTCCACTATGGGCGCAGATGTGATCTCTGAGATCACAATCCTTTGTTGTTGTTTCTGAGATGCTGCCAAAGATTGCATGTCACTGTGAAGTTTCCTCAGATCTTCTTTCAGAGCATCGATTTCTTCTCTCAGTTCTCTGTTCTCTTCCTCGAGATCATCCATTTTCTTTTGTCAATTGGCCCGAGTATTGTACAAATGAGACAGTTTGACTCTAGAATCGAGACACAGATGTGAGATTCATAGGTAAGAAGAATGCGTTATGCGGGAATGATGAATGATATGCAATAATCATATTTTAATTTTTTGTTTTAATCAAAAGAAACTGCAACAATTGGATTGCAAATATTATACAGTGAGGAAACCCTGTTTTATTGAATTCAAAGATTGCAAAATTGGAAATACAGTAGTTTACAAAGTGCTGTAAAAGGAAATGTCTAAGCTTATGGATCCTGAGTCCTTTCTGAGGAGAGCTCGGGTGCTGGTTCTGGCATTTTCCTTTTCTTTGGTTGGGGCTCCATTGTCGGGTTGTTAGTCCTTTGCCAAGTTGTAATACCCCAAAATTTGCTCTCCCTTTTTGTCATCTTAGCATAGCATTATCATCTATCATATCATATTCATCTCATTAGCATTGCATTGCATTTAACATAGAAGAATGAAGCATAGCATTCCTCTTACCATCAAGGCATGTGATCAGGGGGAAGATGGACAATCAAGGGATCATTCAAAGCACAAAAAGGTCAATCAAGTTGCCTCAAAGCAAGCCAATAGTCTCTCATGTCTCATACCATCTCAATTGATCATCCAAAACCTCAAGGAAGTGAGATTCAATGGGAGATTGAAGCACTACATCTTTCACTATGCAAGAGGTTCAAAAACTGAAGGAAAACCCTCAAAAGAGATAGCTCATTGATCCAAAATCATCCTCAAATGGTATATCTCATCATCCTTTAAGAGGATACACAACATACTCTGAGGAATTTGAAATTAAAGACTGCACATTTTTCTCCTAGGAGGTGGGCACCAAAACTAGGGTTTCCCATTAAATCAGGGAATCTTTGATTTTTTGGACAAAACTTGATGTCATGGTATTCTACATGTTCTTAAGTGTATGTGTATGGAAAATTGCCTCTCAATTGGTTTTAGAAGTGGTTCAATTGGAAGAAAGATAAAAAATCAGGAAATTTGGGGGCAAGTCAGATAATCAGAAGAAAAAGTCAACTCTTGACTTTTTGAGCCCAAAATCATGAAATTCATGTTACATATGTCCAATGTACAAAATTTGGTCAAGAAACTCCAAAGGAATCATGAAAAAATCAAGATGTGGGAAGTTGTCATTTTTGGATGAAGAAGGGTTACTAAAAATAGCAAGTTTTGGCCATTTTTGCATCAGAGTTTGAACCAAGGCCATTTAAAATTGAAGCACCAAATGAAAATTCCACCCGACCACAACAAAAGTTCTTTCTTTAAGCTTCAAATCCATGTGTAGAACATCTCCATTGGATAAAGATTGAGTGAGATATGATTGATCAAAGTTTGAGCAAAGTAGGTTCAAAACTAGGTCATGACCAAGGATTTTCAGGTCACGCGCACCTCATTTTCTCAAACAGTTGGTGGGAAAAATGTATGGATCAATTTCTCATGGTTAGAGGCCTCAAATGGAAAATCTTTCAACATCAAAGTTGTTCCTCTATGTGAGATCTTAAAAGTTGGTGTTTATCAATTTTTCATCTAATCAATGGATTGGGAGTTATGATGGTCCAAAGGCATGGTGATCGTGACTGAAACCCAGGCGCCATTTTTGCCTTGCCATGCTTCAAGTCACATGCTCATGAAGCCAGATTTGTGTCTTGATGTTTTGAGCTACTTTTCACCATTTTACACACTTCCATTTGATTTATTTTCAACACCAAACATATTCTCCAATATCTCCTCTTTCAAATGAATCCAAAATCTCATCAAATTATGCACTAGTTAGAGAGAATTTCACTTGCAAACCACCTCATGTTGGCACTGGTGCATTGACAGTTTAGTGCATGATTTTGGTTCAGTCATCCCACAAACACTTCACGAATTTTATTTCCCCATTTAGTCAAGCATATGTTACTTACACAATGCATACTATCACGTGCCATACATGGGAATAGAAAGAACAAACTTGCTTAGCAAGTTTCTGTCACAATAACCTCACCACCTCAGCTTCACTCTCATCCTCACCACAACTGTTATGAGCTTGACCTCACCATAACCCAGCCTTGGCTACTCGCCCCTAACTAACTTGACTCAGTTAGTTAGGGTGGACTCAGTTTAACCACCTTGACTCATTTAACTCAACTCACTCGACCCTGATTAGAGCTCACTATAAAACAAAATCACACACTCCAATTTCATTTTCAGCTTGATTCTTCTCATTTCACTCCAAAACACTCTCTTCTTCTCTCTCAATCTCACCGTTGAACTGATCCTCGAGCTTCACTTTGTTCCTCTCACTTCAGAATCTATCTGATTCTCTCTCAATTTCTCAACACTGCAACTTGTTTTGAAGATTGGTTTCAACCTTTTCTCCATTGAATCATCATCAATTTCTACATCTCAGCCTTTATTTGGCCAAGTGAAGATTGTAGAAGAGACAAGACCTCTGGTTTTCTGAAGAACACTTCAAGGTTTCAAAACATCAGGTACGAATCTCCTCTATTATAGACTTAATGTGAAGTTGTTTTCAGGTTCTTGAAGCTTCTTATAAGCTCAAGAACTTGTCTGGCTAGTTGATAGGCCTTTTGAGGCATAGTTGAAAAGTTAGGGCAAATCTTCCTCTGTTCGATTCTCTCATCTCATGAACATCTTGTGCATTTTGTCTTTGGATTCGTGCTCTCCACTACTTCCTCTTCATTTTGGTGTATTGTTTGTGAGATTCTGGAAAACTTGAAGTTGCAGACGGTGGTGGTATGGCCGGAGAAGGTGACCGGAAGTCACCTCTGGCCGGTGACTGTAATTGCTAGGGTTTTGTCTTGTTTTAATCGTGTCCGTCCATTTTCTATGATCGTGAGGCTTGTATAATGACAGCACATTAAAATTCATGTGATCCTCACGTGCGTTTTTTCTATTTTCATTTAAACATTATGTGGTGTGGTGCATTGTATGTTGTGTGGTCATTCACATGTGTGCGTTGATGTTGTTTACTTTGACTTTCGTTTGACTATGACTTAATCTGATGGCTTGGAATGTATTGACTCTCGTTGACTGAAGTGCATGATTGTTATTGTGTTATGCACTTATTGGACTTAAATCTGATTGCTAATCACACCCTCACGCTTTCAAAGCCCAATCATCTGAACTGTTAGTTTACTATGTTTGCACCCCCTTTCACATTTACATGTCATTTTATTTTTTCCATCTTCATACACGTTTGCTTTTTAATTTTTAAAAATACCAAACTTCATTATAAAATTCCATAAAAATTTATGAACATCAATAAAACATTTATAAAATTTTTGGTGATTTTATTTTTTGATTTTATCACCTTTTTACCCCTGCTCCATAATTCTCTTTGAATTTTTTTGGTGTGCATGCTTAAAGTGATACAAGATTTTGTTTAATTTTGTTCTTGATCATTAAAAATTGTCTTGATGCTCATATTTTTGTATTTAGTCATTAACATCTTGAAGTATGTCATATGATTTTTTATTTTATTTTTTAGGTCCTGTTATGGCATGTTTGGTGTTCATTTTTGTGTTACTTTGTATGATGTGGATATTTGACCTAAGTTCATTGTATAAAACCTTTTTGCCTTGAATTTTTATATGCTATTTTGATATGTGATTCATTTATGGTTTGTGTACCTCAATACCATGTTTGAATAATTCTCATGAACTCATTTGACTTTTTCTTAAGACATTTCATTTGAAGCATGATAACATGTCATATCATTGTAATCTTTGTGCATGTTTACATGATTTCTTTTGTACATACTTGCATGATCATTTGCATATTTGGTGAACCATTCACTTGATATTATAGGTCATTGATACATATTATATGTCATCCTTGCATGTTGACTTTCATTTGAACCTTGTGCACCTTTAACATGTTGTGTTTGTACTTGTGTTCTCTTTTGAACTTCCATTTCAATTCTACTTCTTCTATCACTTCTTAAATGTCTTGATGTTTACTTCATAAATACTTGTGAGATGTTGGTGAATCATTTTTTATTTCATTTCAATTCTGATCCTTAGATTACATGTCCCATTTATGCATGTTCTATCATTCCTTTTCATCTTTCATCTTCCTTTTCTTATGGTAACATGTTCTAATGCCATGGATGATGTTTGTTGCTTGCTCACTTGGACTTGCTTGATAATAATCATTTGTTTTCCATATGATGTACATTCTGGTTGTGACATTAGGATTTGGTTTCTCACCTAATTCTTTTGAGTTTTATGGTGCATAAAATGTTCTTTTACTTCTTATACTTCTTATACATGTTTACTAACCATGTAGGGGCTTTGGTAAGTTTCAATTGAGTGTGGATAAAGAATCCACATTCAAACTTCTTTCCTTTCATCTCTTTTACAATTCCATCTTGTGTTTTGTTAAGCACTTATGTGTTTTCTTTTAACAACTCATCACTTTCCCTTTTGAATTACAATTCATCTTCTACTTTAGAAGTGAATTGTTTAATTCATTCTTTCTTTAGATCTAGGTTTTGAAACCTCACAAACCATTAGGATCACTCCCTTAACTAATCAATTAGGATTGAGTCTTAGTTCACATAGGTTTTACCTTTTCTCCTCTCTTGAGTCTCTCTTCTCATATTAAAGAAAACTCAAAATACTTAATAAAGGTAGGCATTTATTGCATTTAGGCCTTTCATATAAAGAAAAGGTTATAAGGGGTCTTCTCTTATAATCTTAGAATGTGTAGCATATAGCCCATCTTGGGTCAATGTGTTAAACATTTGATCTTGTGTGAGGGACTTAAATGCAATACTTGTTGAAGGTACAAATAATAAAAAACACTTCTTCATTTCATAATCAACAAAAACACTTAATAAACACAAATATGCTAGTGTGTTTGAACCTTGATAATTGGAACTAAGTGTAAGGGTCTTCTTCACTCTTAGTGTGCTTTCTTACCCATTCCATCTTGGAATGTGAGAATGTACACATTCCAATAACTAAGATTCAGATACACTATCATATACAAACAAATGGAAAAAACTCTTAAAAGACAAAAAACAAAAAATAACGTCTTTCCTTCGGGAATTCTTTCCTCATCTCATTCACTCATTCCTTAAGGATGCGTCATTTCCGTTCTACCGCAAACAGGTAACGCCTAAGTCTCCCTACAGCAAGCTGCAACACCTAAACTGCTAGGACGTGAACGTTGACGTATTCCACTAAAAAACACAAACAACTTTCCCTAGTGAGGGGAACTACGTCGCTCTGATTCTCATGCTCCCGATGAGATACGTAGGCAGTGGGGTAGGGCCCATGCGAGCACTTCTTTTATTTTCCCTACATTTGTTTCTCTTTCTCTTTCCATTCCTTTTCCATTTCCTTTTTCCAGTATCTTTTTATCACCCTTTGATTGAAGCAAGCAAGCGTGGATCCCATCGGGTACGATGGACGCGAGGGGGTGCTAATACCTTCCTCTCGCATAACCGACTCCCTTACCCTTTCTCTTGGTCGCAAAACCATGTTCTTTTCCTTCCTTCGGGTTTATGCGGTGTTTACTTTCCCTCTCTTGGGATAAATACACATTGCTGGCGACTCTGTTCGGTGCCACTTTCGCGTTTGTACTAGGATGAAAATCCCGGGAGCGACAGCTGGCGACTCTGCTGGGGACAGGTTGACCTATTGCTGATCCATCCTAAGCGAGTCAATCCTAGCGCTTGTTTGCTTTTCTTTCATTGGGTGTTTACTGTTGTTTTGTATTTGCTGTTTACTGTATTTTACAGCATATTTACAGCATGTTAGCATTTACATTTCATATATTATACCGTGTTGCACTGTTCTGTCTGTTTGGCGGGATGGGATTTCTGAGAGATGAGATCAGTACACAGGCTCGAGTATACACTTAGACTTAGAGTGGAGAGTAGTGGGACCTACGTGCCATCTGTGTACGTGGGTAATGATGAAATTCACAGCTAAACGAGGCTATCTTGGGACCCATCATGGCGTGCGAATCTTGCGTATTCCAGGATGTCGATCTAGAGAGTTGTCGACTCTAGTGACCGATCATAAGGACCTTAGTGGAAACATCTCTCTTTAGCGGTGACAGTGGCAGACCACATTCTGTGGCAAACCCACTCGCACCCGAGGGCCCACTTTGGTACTTGCATAGGATGACCTTTATTTTCTAAGGTGAGTCAGTGGACGACCTCTTTGATTGGCATAGCATTGTATCCTATGGGCTGAATGTGCTATCGTTTCTCAAACCTCCGAAGCTGACAAGCCTTATTTTCTAGGAACCACATGTGAGTATGGGTGGGATGTTTGCAGGTTTGCAGGTATCCCGACCTCCTACATACCGTACTTGTGATTCTATGATTATTACAGACAGTGTATCCTATGACAGTGGTTTGAGTATTCATCTCAGATATATTGCCAGATTCAGTACAGAGACACAGTGCACACAGTTCAACACAGACACCGACACCTGGATACCTGATCACATGCCTTTTGCATTTGCATAATCATATCATAACAGGTTATGTTTGTCATTTTCAGGTACTTACCATATTGTCTGATTCCAATCATGAGTTCCCAAGATGCTGAGGTTAAAAGGAAGAATAATGTGTCATACAAATTCCCTGATCCTAAGCTGGATGTATTGAACAAGATGATAGGTATGGCTGGTTCTGATGTTCTCAGCACTTTTCAGAAGGAATATGGAGAGCTGATTAAGATGGTCTGTGCATTCACAAAGTATGAGAAGGATGGGTTGCATACTTTCTTACAATTCTATGAGCCATCAATGAGATGTTTCCTATTCCATGATTACATTCTGATGCCCGCTCTGGAGGAATTCTCATTTATTTTGGGAATTCCAATCACGTCTGCTATACCGTACTTTTCTGAAGGTGCTCTTGCCCCTGAAGTAATCGCTGCTGTCCTACATCTGGACCTGTTTGTTGTGAAAAGTGGCCTAAGCAGACTCAAAGAAGATGAAGGATTTCACTTGGAGTTTCTTTTTCGACAAGTTCAGGAAGCTGCCAAGGCTAACAATTGGACTACTTACAACGCTGTGTTAGCTCTTTGCATCTATGGCTTGGTACTTTTCCCCGGTCAGCCTGATTTTGTTGATATGCAGGCGTTGAAAGTGTTTGTCTCGAAGAATCCGATTCCTACCCTGCTAGGGGATTTTATCACTCCGTACACTACAAAAATGAGAAGGCAAGAGGGAGTTTGGTTAGTTGTTGTACCCAATTGTTATGCCATTGGCTCTTCAAACATTTACCCCGGACTGGTGCGTTTGTAGAAACTGCTGAGACAATGAAGTGGTCCAAGAGACTGATAGGTTTGACTGCCAATAATATTATTTGGTTTGATCCCAAATTACTGACGGTAGAGCTTACTGTAAAATGTGGAAGTTTTCCTAATGTGCCTCTACTTGGAAGAAGAGGTGGGATTAATTACAACCCAGTGTTGGCAGTTAGACAATTTGGTTATGCCTCGAGACATCCTCCTGCTGATGAAGAGATTAGCGCTTCTCTGTTTTTCGTAGGGACTAAGAATGAAAGAGTGCGGGAAGTAATAAATGCTTGGAAATTTAGGCAAAGAGAGGGAAAATTGACTTTCGGCAAAGGAGACTGTAGATCATACCCTGACTACGATACTTGGGTTGAGATGAAGGTCAAAAAGCTGTTGTTACCCTTTTCCCGAGAAGTCCTCTTATGTCCATATCAACATTCCATGGTACCGGCCGAGGAGTACGAGAAATTGAAGAAAATGGTTAGAGATCTGCAGATAGAGAACTCTGGAATGAGCAGATGTCTTCAGAAAGCTCTAGCTGACAACAAAGAGTTGGAAAAGAGAGCGTTGAAAGTAGAAAAAACCCTGGCGGACAAAGAAGAAGATTTTGATGAGAGAGCTCGATACTTCCGGAAGCTTACCTTGGGAGCAGATGATACTAGTCAGGCTCATAAGGCTACAAAGCAGGCGCTGGCCCGAAGCAAGGATTCGTTAGCTAAACTTCGACAAGCTTGGGATGAGGTCAGAATTGAGAACTCTGAATTACAGGCCCAGTTAAAAGATAAAGATGAAGAGCTGAAGAAAGCACACGTGGAAAGAAGAAAGTATCGAGAATATCTTGGCAAAAGTCAAGAACAAGTGAGAAATGCTGAAGGTAAGCTGAAAATCACCAACAAGGAGCTTGAAGATGTCACAGCAGAGCTGAAACTGGTTAAAATTCTAGCTGGAATCAAGAGGCGCAAAGGAGCCAATGAAGATGAAGCCTTGCTGATGCACGTGGGGTCATTAGAGGATGCATTGGAAAAAAGGGACGTAGTGATTAAAGAGCTGATTGAGAAGACGCATCATCAGCGTACCCGCATCCTGTTTGAGGAGATTAAGTACTCCAGCCAGAAGCTGAAGGATGTAGAGCTGTCGGATTAGTGATTTTTGCCATTTCTTTGTAATTTGTAATGGTTACCATCAGAATTGTTGATGGATCCATTTGACTGCCTGTTTCTTATTTTGTTGCTGAAACTACGACAAGCGTGCTAGAGAAGTTTTGGGAATTTGTATGAAATGGGTTATTTCTGTTCACAATTTCTGATCTTCAGATATATGTGATGTGATATCTGCACACTAGCACACTACAAAATCACTATTTCTGGTCTTCAGACATCTGTGATCGATGTATATGAATATCTCTTCATGCCAAAACTCAGTAATCATGACTCCTGGTCTTCAGGAATTTTTGGTTACGATTGGAATCAGGATATGAAAAGTATTTTGAAATGACAAACATAACTTTGCATTTGCATTTGCATATCATTTTTGCATCGCAGGTTTTCCTTTTGCAGGCGCCTGCTAACCTTTATTTGGTTTTCAGGCACGATAGCTAATACCCCAGTTCACCGATATTCTACCCGACGCAATCAAGCAAGAGTAATGGAGCAAGTTCAGACAGAGTTAGCCGATTTGAGGGGAAGGATGGAACAGTTCATGAACCTCATGCAGGGGATTGCTCAAGGTCAGCAAGAGCTGAGGACCGGTCAAGAAAACATGAGGATTGGACAAGAAGCTATGAGAACCACTATCCAGAGGCTGGAAACTGAAATCCCAAATCGCAATGTGCACACTCCTCCTGTTGGCACAATCCCTGCTAGTGGGGTACATCTGGGATTTGATAACAATGAGGATGGTCAGGAGGACCAGTTCACTGCATTCAACAATGACATGGGTTTCTACAATGACGACCGGAAGTATGAAGGGCTGGATGAAAGACTCAAGGCTATTGAGAGCCAAAATCCTCTTGGAATTGATGTAGAAGACATGGGTCTCGTGCAGGGTGTGCGAATTCCTCCCAAGTTCAAGCTTCCTGCTTTGGATAAGTACAACGGCAGTACCTGTCCCAAAACACATTTGCAAGCTTACAATCGCAAGATTGCCGCTTACACCGAGGACCAAAAGCTCTGGATGTATTTTTTCCAGGATAGCCTGTCAGGCGCTTCCCTGGAATGGTACATTAAGCTGGACAGGGTTCATATAAGGAGTTGGAAAGATTTGTGCGCTGCGTTTCTGAAGCAGTATCAATATAATCTGGACATGGCACCTAATCGTACTCAATTGCAGAGTATGACTCAGGATAACAAGGAGGGCTTTAAGCAGTACGCACAGAGATGGAGAGAATTGGCTGCTCGAGTTCAACCACCCTTGGGTGATCGTGAGATGGCTGATATGTTCATGAGCACACTTCAAGGGACGTATTTGGATAGACTTGCTGCATGTCCTTCCACGGGGTTTGCCGATATCGTCGTTGCTGGGGAACGAATAGAAAGTCTGCTGAAATTGGGTAAGATTCAAGATGTTGCTTCAAGTTCGAAGAAACCCTTTGCCAATGGACCAAGGAAAAGAGAAGGGGAGTCAAGCGTTGTGTATAGAGGAGGGGACAGAGGAAGGAATCAGTCCTATCATCAGGTGGATGCGGTAACCATTCTGGTTCCAGCTGGACAGCAAACGCCAGATCAGCAAGGTAGACCCCGATTTCAGAACAATAGACAAAGGGACCGTAAGTTTGATCCCTTGCCTATGACATATGATGCTTTGTTACCACAACTGCTCAAAGAGAAGTTGGTTGAACTTCGGACTATGAAGCCGCTGGATTTCGGAAAATTGCCTCAAGGTTACGATGCTAATGCTCGATGTGAATATCATTCTGGTGCGCCAGGTCATTCAATAGAAAAGTGTTGGGCCTTTCAACATAAGGTTCAAGATCTGATCGACGCAAAAGCTATCAACTTCTCTAGGCCGCCTAATGTTCGTGGCAATCCAATGCCTCATCATGGAGGTGCAGGCACAAATGCTATTTTTGATGGCGAGAAGTTGAATTTGATTACTGATGTTAATTTGGTGAAGACTCCGCTGTTGATTGTAAAAGAACGTTTGTTAAAAGGAAAGATATTTCCTGGATGCGCCTCTGATTGCGAGGATTGTTCAAAGCAGGTTAATGGCTGCAGTAAGTTGAGAGTTGGACTGCAGGATCTTATGGACGAGGGAAGTCTTCAGTTTGATAAAGTAGAGAAAGAACAGGATGTTTCTACCGTTACCATTTACTATAATCCAGTCGAGATACAGGTGCCTGTTGAGGAGCCTGTTGCTATCATCGTGCCCGAGAGGCTGAGACCAGTTACGATTATAGTTCCTGAATCGGCTGCTTATGTGTCTAATAGGGCAGTTCCGTGGCAGTATGGAACTGATACTCGTCAAGGAGGAAGTCGGCAGAAGGCAGAGGCTGTTGGTACTAGCATTGAGAATGTCAGTGGACCAAGTGGTTTCACCAGAAGTGGTCGACTGTTTTCTCCCCAGACTTTAAGGAGTGAGGCTGAAGTCGCTGCAAGAGCAAAAGGAAAACAGGTTGTTGATGACAAGGTGCCTGCTCAGGAAGAGGACCCTAAAGTCAATTTTGATAATGATGTTGAGGAATTTATGAGGGTTATCAAAAAGAGTGATTACAAGATCATTGACCAACTTAATCAGACACCCTCTAAAATTTCGATATTATCCCTGTTAATGAGTTCAGATGCACACCGGGCTGCTTTGTTGAAAGTTCTGAATATGGCATACGTTCCCCAAGAGATTACAGTGAATCAGTTGGAGGGAGTAATTTCTAATGTGAATGTGAGCCACGGGTTGGGATTTACGAACAGGGATTTGACACCGGACAGACGTAACCACAACAAAGCACTGCACATCACACTTGAATGCAAAGGAGCAGTTTTATCGCATGTGCTGGTTGACACGGGTTCTTCCTTAAATGTGTTACCCAAAAAAGCCCTGATGAAAATTGAAGTAGATGGATTGGTTCTGAGCCCCAGCGATCTGATTGTGAGAGCTTTCGATGGATCCCAAAGATCGGTGTTTGGGGAGGTTGAACTACCAATACAGGTGGGTCCACAGATATTCAAGACGATCTTTCATGTTATGGACATTCAGCCTGCTTATAGCTGTTTGTTGGGCCGACCGTGGATTCACGCAGCAGACGCAGTTACCTCCACACTTCATCAAAAGCTCAAGTATGTGTTCGAGGGTCAAGTGGTTACTGTTTGCGGCGAGGAAGATATATTCGTGAGTCATCTATCCACTTTCAAATATGTGGAAATGGATGGAGAGATTCATGAAACATTGTGCCAATCTTTTGAAGCCCTGAATATCAACAACTTACCAGAATCTACTTCGGCAGCGGTGGTGTCGAACATGCCAGGTGGCCCGAGTGCATCAATTGCGTCGTATAAGCAGGCCAGAGAAGTGGTCGAAAGCGGGAATGCCCAGGGTTGGGGTAAAGCTATTGACGTGTTTGTGAAAGAAGATAAGTTTGGCATTGGATACCAGCCGGGCCGGACGCCAGTTCCCCGATTCTGTGGGCCAATCAGTTTCAACAGTGGAGGAATTATCAATCCCAACCAGTCCTGCTCAGCAATAGAAGATGGCGCTGAAAGCTCAGATTATCTGGACAGATGGGTATATGCACTGGCTCCAGGCGAGGCGTTGCAAAATTGGTCTAGTGAAGAAATCGTTCATGTTGTTCATCATTCAGAGTAATAATTCTTGTCTTTCATAATGCATGAAATCCCACACTCTGCCCAAGGTGTGAGGATCCATTTGTAGGGCCAGCATATTTTCTCATATAATGTTCAAATATCAATAAAAGGACGTTTTTGTTTACAAATTTGTGATCCTTTACTTTTTCTTTATTTTATTTTTGCACAAAGAAAATTAAAAATGATAATGCACTTTCTTTTCTTTTGTTTTCGAGCAAAAAATAATCTAAAATAAAGCATAAACCCAATCATGCAGACTGGATTCTGTGGATTTCTTTGAAAATGATTATGTTATGCCCACGTATGATTTCGACAATCCGATCTATCAAGCTGAGGAAGAAAGTGATGAAGACTATAAACTCCCGGAAGAGTTGGCTAGGTTATTGAAACAGGAAGAGAAGACCATTCAGCCTCATCAGGAAGCTCTTGAGATCGTCAATATTGGGTCAGAGGAAAGCAAGAAAGAGATCAAGATTGGTGCGAGTCTGCGGGCTGATGTAAAGCAAGAGCTGATAGTCATGCTACGTGAATACGTTGACATCTTTGCTTGGTCATACCAAGATATGCCAGGTTTAGATACAGACATAGTTGTGCATAAACTACCATTAAAAGAGGACTGCCCACCGGTCAAGCAGAAGCTGCGCAGGACAAAACCAGAAATGGCTTTGAAGATCAAGGAAGAAGTACAGAACCAGTTGGATGCAGGTTTTCTGGCAGTAACCAACTATCCTCCCTGGGTGGCCAATATAGTACCGGTGTCGAAGAAAGATGGCAAGTCAGAATGTGTGTGGATTACAGAGATCTCAACAGGGCGAGCCCTAAAGATGATTTTCCACTTCCTCATATTGATGTGCTGGTTGATAATACCGCTCAGTTTTCAGTGTTCTCATTTATGGATGGATTCTCCGGGTACAATCAGATAAAGATGGTGCCTGAAGACATGGAGAAGACGACATTCATTACCCCGTGGGGTACCTTCTGTTACAAAGTAATGCCTTTTGGGTTGAAGAACGCAGGGGCAACCTATCAAAGAGCAATGGTGACGTTATTCCACGATCTAATTCATAAAGAGATCGAGTGCTATGTGGATGACATGATTGCTAAATCAAAGACAGAGGAGGAACACCTGATCAACTTGAAGAAGTTATTTGAGAGGCTAAGGAAATTCATGTTGAGACTGAATCCTAACAAGTGTACTTTCGGCGTGCGGTCCGGAAAATTGCTTGGTTTCATTGTCAGTGAAAAAGGGATAGATGTTGATCCTGCTAAGGTGAAAGCTATACAAGATATGCCTGTACCAAGGACTGAGAAAGAAGTTCGCGGCTTTCTAGGGAGATTAAATTACATTTCAAGGTTCATATCTCACCTAACTGCCACTTGCGAACCGATATTCAAAATGCTAAGAAAAGATCAAACGGTCAGGTGGAATGATGATTGTCAAAATGCATTCGATAAAATAAAAAGATATTTGCAGGAACCTCCAATTCTGATACCTCCAGTTCAAGGGAGACCACTAATTATGTACTTGACAGTGCTCGAAGGATCCATGGGTTGTGTTCTCGGTCAACACGACGAGACAGGTAGGAAAGAACATGCTATCTACTACCTGAGCAAGAAATTTACAGATTGTGAATCACGTTATTCAATGCTTGAGAAGACATGTTGTGCACTCGCATGGGCCGCCAAGCGATTGAGACAATATATGCTCACACATACAACCCTGTTGATCTCTAAATTGGATCCGGTCAAGTATATTTTTGAGAAACCAGCACTTACAGGCAGAGTTGCAAGGTGGCAGATGGTACTGACAGAGTACGATATTCAATTTACTTCGCAAAAGGCAATCAAGGGAAGTATACTGTCAGATTATCTTGCGCAACAGCCTCTTGATGATTACCAGCCCATGATATTTGATTTCCCTGATGAGGACATCATGTTTCTCAAAGCGAAAGACTGCGAGGAACCACTTCTGGAGGAGGGGCCTGACCCTGAATCCAAATGGAGTTTGATGTTTGATGGGGCAGTTAATATGAATGGGTGCAGAGTTGGTGCAGTCCTTATTACGCCAGAAGGTGTTCACATGCCCTTCACTGCCCGAGTAACTTTCGGGTGTACCAACAATGAAGCAGAATACGAAGCTTGCATACTAGGGATCGAGGAAGCTATTGATTTACGAATCAAGACCCTCGATATCTTTGGTGATTCAGCACTGGTAATCAATCAAGTAAAGGGAACTTGGCACACACATCAGCAGAATTTGATTCCGTATAGAGATTATACGAGGAGATTGCTGACATTCTTTACAACTGTCAAGTTATATCATGTTCCCAGAGATGAGAATAAGTTTGCAGATGCCTTGGCCACTATCTCTTCGATGATCAAAGTGCATGGTTGGAACTTTGTGCCCAGGATTGATGTATCTCGTCTTGATAGGCCTGCTTTTGTGTTTGAGGTTGATGCAGTGTCTGACGATAAGCCTTGGTACCATGACATCAAATGCTTCTTAAAAAATCAAGAATACCCGCCTGGGGCATCTTCCAATGAAAAGAAGACATTAAGAAGGCTAGCTGGTAGTTTTTTCTTGAACAAAGATGGTGTGCTGTATAAAAGGAATTTTGACACGGTTCTGCTCAGATGTGTGGATAGACGCGAGGCAGACCTGTTGATGATTGAAGTGCACGAAGGCTCTTTCGGTACCCATGCCGGAGGACATGCGATGGCTAAGAAATTGTTGAGATTGGGGTATTATTGGTTGACAATGGAGTCAGATTGCTGCAAGTATGCTCGCAAGTGTCACAAATGTCAGATCTATGCAGACAAAGTTCACGTTCCTCCCAATCCGTTGAGTATCATGTCTTATCCGTGGCCATTTGCAATGTGGGGCATTGATATGATCGGAAAATTGAGCCTACTGCTTCAAACGGCCATCGTTTCATCTTGGTCGCCATTGATTACTTCACTAAATTGGTTGAAGCAGTATCTTATGCCAATGTCACTAAGCAAGTAGTGGCTCGTTTCTTGAAACGAGATATCATTTGTCGATATGGAGTCCCCGAAAGAATCATTACTGATAATGGTTCTAATTTGAACAACAAGATGATGGCTGAACTATGTCGGGACTTCAAAATCGAACATCACAATTCTTCTCCGTACCGCCCGAAGATGAACGGCGCGGTCGAAGCGGCCAACAAAAATATCAAGAAGATTGTGCAGAAGATGGTTGTCACGTACAAAGATTGGCATGAGATGTTACCACTGGCTTTGCATGGGTATCGAACATCAGTCCGCACGTCCACTGGGGCAACACCATACTCGCTTGTATATGGTATGGAGGCAGTTCTACCGATAGAAGTTGAGATCCCCTCTCTCCGAGTATTGATGGATGTTAAGCTAGATGAAGCTGAATGGGTACGAGCCAGATTTGATCAGCTGAGCCTTATTGAGGAGAAGCGATTAGCAGCGGTATGCCATGGCCAGCTATATCAGCACAGAATGAAGAGGGCATTCGATCAAAAGGTTCAACCTCAAGTCTACAAGGTCGGGGATGTGGTAATCAAGAGAATACTTCCTCCGAGTACAGATCACAAGGGCAAATGGACTTCTAACTATGAAGGTCCGTTTGTGGTAAAAAAGGTTTTCTCAGGTGGAGCCTTGTTGCTGACAACCATGGATGGTGAAGATTTTTCATCCCCTGTTAATTCAGATGCAGTTAAAAAATACTTCGTATAAAGAGACCCGCTGGATAAAAAAAAAAAAGAGAGAATCCAGGCAGAAAAGGGCATCCCGGCGAACCAAAAACAGAATAAAGGTTCGGGCAAAAATTAGGGATATAATTGAAAAGAATTGTACACACGGTAAGTTGAAAACCCGAAAGGGCAACTTAGGCAAAAAAGGGTATCCCAGTGGATTGAAAACCTGAAAAGGCGATCCACACAAAAGAGGGATTAAAGCGAATGACTGCAGTCTGAATTAATCTGTACGTTTTCTACTCTTCAGTAAACTGGCAAAATTCCAAAGGAGGAATTGGTCCAATCACGAGCTTCTGGAGGCGAAGATAATTAGGAGAGTTGGAATACATACTGGCTATAACAAAATCAGAAATCAGTTGGAATCCAATTTCCGCATTATCATTAGGATAGATTTCTTTTCTCAATTTTATGGCGATCGCCTCTTTCAGGGGTTTGCTTCTGATTATAAATTCACCAATTTTTGGCATTTCATCAATAAAGTTGAATATTCAGTCACGGGCTTTTATTTTCATTTTACTGTTTTGTTTGCAAAAATGTCCGATTTTTGATAATAAAACGTTACTTTGAAAATATCTTGGCCTTGCAAAAACATGCACAAAGACAATCGAAATTACGTTGCTTGTTGGACAACCTTAGATGGTGGACCCAAAAGACCACGCAATATCCTGGGGCATGTGCATATTCTTTTTCTATTGCAGGTAATGAGCACGATCGATCCAAACAGCATGATCGTAACCACGAGCAGATATTTGCTATGACTTGATACTGTTGTATCTTATTAAGTCGATTCTTCCATTCAAGAGTTCCTACTAAGTCTCGTGACGACAACGGTGTTCGAAGATGGATTTCTTCTGTGTTGATAACGGTTATTAATGCAGTGAATACTCCAGGTTGACAACAAGTGCCAATCCTCCAGTACCTTGCAGACGATGTAAAAGGTAGTTCAAGGCAGAGTGTTTGTCTAAGAGTTTGAAAACGCTTGGTTTTCTATAAAATCCTCTTAAGAGACAAAACTTTTAGTTGTGGAGTTTATTCTTGGCAGGATGTACCAGCAAGTGGTAGTATCATGTCTCCCGCAGGTTTCAGCATGGGAAATTTGTCAAAGAATAATCCCCAGCGGAGTTATTGACCCTCCCAAGCATGGGACATGTAACCTCCCCAGCAAAGGATATCCCCGATCTATAATCCCCAGTAGAGTTTGAGGACATTTGGTCTTCTGTAAAATCCTCTCGAAGGGCAGCCCCAACAAGAGACGCTTTAAAGCGGGTTTTCTCCAGCAGAGTGTGTTATAAACTCATTATTCCCAGCGGAGTCGTCAAAGGGAAAGTTCGCCCAACAGGGGGCATTGTGACATTTACCCTAAGCTCGACAGTCATTTTCCTCAGCAGATTATCGAGGAATTGCTTTGGGTTTCCCCAGCAGATCTCTAGGGACTCTTTCTCAGTATGTTGCAACGGATTGTCTTTCAGCCAAGATTTGGATATTCCCCGCAGAGTAGCCCTGATCCCCGGCAAGATCGTATCTTTGGTAATGATATCCCCACAGAGTTCAGCATTGAATCTTGTCCGCTATACTCCCCAGCTAAGCCGCGGTAATTTCCCCAACTTGGTCTATATGGATCAACGAAATCTCTTTTTCAGCAAAGTGTCAGCATATGATATTACCCAGCAGGTGGTGTAATTCTCAGCATTGCTCAGTTACAATCCAAAGTCCAATTTATTTTTGGCATACAGTTTGTTCATATTATTCCAGCCTGTGGAATAGTATGGAAGATGGTTGTTCCAGCCAGTGGGATGATCATTATATACAGTTTGTTCATATTATTCCAGCCTGTGGAATAGTATGGAAGATGGTTGTTCCAGCCAGTGGGATGATCATTATATACAGTTTGTTCATATTATTCTAGCCTGTGGAATAGTATGGAAGATGGTTGTTCCAGCCAGTGGGATGATCATTATATACGGTTTGTTCATATTATTCCAGCCTGTGGGATAATATTGCAGATGGTTGTTCCAGCCAGTGGGATGATCATTATATACGGTTTGTTCATATTATTCCAGCCTGTGGGATAATAGTGCAGGTGGTTGTTCCAGCAGGTGGGATGGTCATTTGGCAAAGCTTCCAAAGCCGGTTTGGTAAGCATCAAAGTCCAAGTTTAATTTGGCAAAGCTGTAAAAGTCCATCTGAGGATGGCAATTTTGAGATTCCAAAGCCTGTTTGGTAATCATTGAAGTCCAACGACAGATTGGCAAAAATCCAGCACGAACTGGTAAAAGTCCATTGTTTAGAATGGCAGAGCAGCTAAAGTCCACCAGCAGTGTGGCAAGCCAGTAGTCGTCTGGCGTCGTTCAAAAAGACATTTCTAAAGTCCACCAACAGTGTGGCAAGCCAGTAGTCATCTGGCGTCGTTCAAAAAGACATTTCTAAAGTCCACCAGCAGTGTGGCAAGCCAGTAGTCGTCTGGCGGCGTTCAAAAAGACATTTCTAAAGTCCATCAACAGTATGGCAAGCCAGTAGTCGCCTGGCGTCGTTCAAAAGACAGATCTCTCCGATGACGTTCATTTGCCGATTCAATCTAGAAGTCTCGTTGGGTTTATATCCCTTTTCTTCTTCATCATCCAGAGCAAATTTTTGGTTATATTTGGTATTCAATCACTATATACCTTGAAAGTCTAAAAGCAATTGCTTTCAGGCATTCAGGTTTACAGTGTTTGAATAGGGGCAGTTGTAATACCCCAAAATTTGCTCTCCCTTTTTGTCATATTAGCATAGCATTATCATCTATCATATCATATCCATCTCATTAGCATTGCATTGCATTTAACATAGAAGAATGAAGCATAGCATTCCTCTTACCATCAAGGCATGTGATCAGGGGGAAGATGGACAATCAAGGGATCATTCAAAGTACAAAAAGGTCAATCAAGTTGCCTCAAAGCAAGCCAAGAGTCTCTCATGTCTCATACCATCTCAATTGATCATCCAAAACCTCAAGGAAGTGAGATTCAATGGGAGATTGAAGCACTACATCTTTCACTATGCAAGAGGTTCAAAAACTGAAGGAAAACCCTCAAAAGAGATAGTTCATTGATCCAAAATCATCCTCAAATGGTATATCTCATCATCCTTTAAGAGGATACACAACATACTCTGAGGAATTTGAAATTGAAGACTGCACATTTTTCTCCTAAGAGGTGGGCACCAAAACTAGGGTTTCCCATTAAATCAGGGAATCTTTGATTTTTTGGACAAAACTTGATGTCATGGTATTCTACATGTTCTTAAGTGTATGTGTATGGAAAATTGCCTCTCAATTGGTTTTAGAAGTGGTTCAATTGGAAGAAAGATAAAAAATCAGGAAATTTGGGGGCAAGTCAGATAATCAGAAGAAAAAGTCAACTCTTGACTTTTTGAGCCCAAAATCATGAAATTCATGTTACATATGTCCAATGTACAAAATTTGGTCAAGAAACTCCAAAGGAATCATGAAAAAATCAAGATGTGGGAAGTTGCCATTTTTGGATGAAGAAGGGTTACTAAAAATAGCAAGTTTTGGCCATTTTTGCATCAGAGTTTGAACCAAGGCCATTTAAAATTGAAGCACTAAATGAAAATTCCACCCGGCCACAACAAAAGTTCTTTCTTTAAGCTTCAAATCCATATGTAGAACATCTCCATTGGATAAAGATTGAGTGAGATATGATTGACCAAAGTTTGAGCAAAGTCCGTTCAAAACTAGGTCATGACCAAGGATTTTCAGGTCACGCGCACCTCATTTTCTCAAACAGTTGGTGGGCAAAATGTATGGATCAATTTCTCATGGTTAGAGGCCTCAAATGGAAAATCTTTCAACATCAAAGTTGTTCCTCTATGTGAGATCTTAAAAGTTGGTGTTTATCAATTTTTCATCTAATCAATGGATTGGGAGTTATGATGGTCCAAAGGCATGGTGATCGTGACTGAAACCCAGGCGCCATTTTTGCCTTGCCATGCTTCAAGTCACATGCTCATGAAGCCAGATTTGTGTCTTGATGTTTTGAGCTACTTTTCACCATTTTACACACTTCCATTTGATTTGTTTTCAACACCAAACATATTCTCCAATATCTCCTCTTTCAAATGAATCCAAAATCTCATCAAATTATGCACTAGTTAGAGAGAATTTCACTTGCAAACCACCTCATGTTGGCACTGGTGCATTGACAGTTTAGTGCATGATTTTGGTTCAGTCATCCCACAAACACTTCACGAATTTTATTTCCCCATTTAGTCTAGCATATGTTACTTACACAATGCATACTATCACGTGCCATACATGGGAATAGAAAGAACAAACTTGCTTAGCAAGTTTCTGTCACAATAACCTCACCACCTCAGCTTCACTCTCATCCTCACCACAACTGTTATGAGCTTGACCTCACCATAACCCAGCCTTGGCTACTCGCCCCTAACTAACTTGACTCAGTTAGTTAGGGTGGACTCAGTTTAACCACCTTGACTCATTTAACTCAACTCACTCGACCCTGATTAGAGCTCACTATAAAACAAAATCACACACTCCAATTTCATTTTCAGCTTGATTCTTCTCATTTCACTCCAAAACACTCTCTTCTTCTCTCTCAATCTCACCATTGAACTGATCCTCGAGCTTCACTTTGTTCCTCTCACTTCAGAATCTATCTGATTCTCTCTCAATTTCTCAACACTGCAACTTGTTTTGAAGATTGGTTTCAACCTTTTCTCCATTGAATCATCATCAATTTCTACATCTCAGCCTTTATTTGGCCAAGTGAAGATTGTAGAAGAGACAAGACCTCTGGTTTTCTGAAGAACACTTCAAGGTTTCAAAACTTCAGGTACGAATCTCCTCTATTATAGACTTAATGTGAAGTTGTTTTCAGGTTCTTGAAGCTTCTTATAAGCTCAAGAACTTGTCTGGCTAGATGATAGGCCTTTTGAGGCATAGTTGAAAAGTTAGGGCAAATCTTCCTCTGTTCGATTCTCTCATCTCATGAACATCTTGTGCATTTTGTCTTTGGATTCGTGCTCTCCACTACTTCCTCTTCATTTTGGTGTATTGTTTGTGAGATTCTGGAAAACTTGAAGTTGCAGACGGTTGTGGTATGGCCGGAGAAGGTGAACGGAAGTCACCTCCGGCCGGTGACTGTAATTGCTAGGGTTTTGTCTTGTTTTAATCGTGTCCGTCCATTTTCTATGATCGTGAGGCTTGTATGATGATAGCACATTAAAATTCATGTGATCCTCACGTGTGTTTTTTCTGATTTCATTTAAACATTATGTGGTGTGGTGCATTGTATGTTGTGTGGTCATTCACATGTGCGCGTTGATGTTGTTTACTTTGACTTTCGTTTGACTATGACTTAATCTGATGGCTTGGAATGTATTGACTCTCGTTGACTGAAGTGCATGCTTGTTATTGTGTTATGCACTTATTGGACTTAAATCTGATTGCTAATCACACCCTCACGCTTTCAAAGCCCAATCATCTGAACTGTTAGTTTACTATGTTTGCACCCCCTTTCACATTTACATGTCATTTTATTTTTTCCATCTTCATACACGTTTGCTTTTTAATTTTTAAAAATACCAAACTTCATTATAAAATTCCATAAAAATTTATGAACATCAATAAAACATTTATAAAATTTTTGGTGATTTTATTTTTTGATTTTATCACCTTTTTGCCCCTGTTCCATAATTCTCTTTGAATTTTTTTGGTGTGCATGCTTAAAGTGATACAAGATTTTGTTTAATTTTGTTCTTGATCATTAAAAATTGTCTTGATGCTCTTCTTTTTGTATTGAGTCATTAACATCTTGAAGTATGTCATATGATTTTTTATTTTATTTTTTAGGTCCTGTTATGGCATGTTTGGTGTTCATTTTTGTGTTACTTTGTATGATGTGGATATTTGACCTAAGTTCATTATATAAAACCTTTTTGCCTTGAATTTTTATATGCTATTTTGATATGTGATTCATTTATGGTTTGTGTACCTCAATACCATGTTTGAATAATTCTCATGAACTCATTTGACTTTTGCTTAAGACATTTCATTTGAAGCATGATAACATGTCATATCATTGTAATCTTTGTGCATGTTTACATGATTTCTTTTGTACATACTTGCATGATCATTTGCATATTTGGTGAACCATTCACTTGATATTATAGGTCATTGATACATATTATATGTCATCCTTTCATGTTGACTTTCATTTGAACCTTGTGCACCTTTAACATGTTGTGTTTGTACTTGTGTTCTCTTTTGAACTTCCATTTCAATTCTACTTCTTCTATCACTTCTTAAATGTCTTGATGTTTACTTCATAAATACTTGTGAGATGTTGATGAATCATTTTTTATTTCATTTCAATTCTGATCCTTAGATTACATGTCCCATTTATGCATGTTCTATCATTCCTTTTCATCTTTCCATCTTCCTTTTCTTGTGGTAACATGTTCTAATGCCATGGATGATGTTTGTTGCTTGCTCACTTGGACTTGCATGATAATAATCATTTGTTTTCCATATGATGTACATTCTGGTTGTGACATTAGGATTTGGTTTCTCACCTAATTCTTTTGAGTTTTATGGTGCATAAAATGTTCTTTTACTTCTTATACTTCTTATACATGTTTACTAACCATGTAGGGGCTTTGGTAAGTTTCAATTGAGTGTGGATAAAGAATCCACATTCAAACTTCTTTCCTTTCATCTCTTTTACAATTCCATCTTGTGTTTTGTTAAGCACTTATGTGTTTTCTTTTAACAACTCATCACTTTCCCTTTTGAATTACAATTCATCTTCTACTTTAGAAGTGAATTGTTTAATTCATTCTTTCTTTAGATCTAGGTTTTTAAACCTCACAAACCATTAGGATCACTCCCTTAACTAATCAATTAGGATTGAGTCTTAGTTCACATAGGTTTTACCTTTTCTCCTCTCTTGAGTCTCTCTTCTCATATTAAAGAAAACTCAAAATACTTAATAAAGGTAGGCATTTATTGCATTTAGGCCTTTCATATAAAGAAAAGGTTATAAGGGGTCTTCTCTTATAATCTTAGAATGTGTAGCATATAGCCCATCTTGGGTCAATGTGTTAAACATTTGATCTTGTGTGAGGGACTTAAATGCAATACTTGTTGAAGGTACAAATAATAAAAAACACTTCTTCATTTCATAATCAACAAAAACACTTAATAAACACAAATATGCTAGTGTGTTTGAACCTTGATAATTGGAACTAAGTGTGAGGGTCTTCTTCACTCTTAGTGTGCTTTCTTACCCATTCCATCTTGGAATGTGAGAATGTACACATTCCAATAACTAAGATTCAGATACACTATCATATACAAACAAATGGAAAAAACTCTTAAAAGACAAAAAACAAAAAATAACGTCTTTCCTTCGGGAATTCTTTCCTCATCTCATTCACTCATTCCTTAAGGATGCGTCATTTCCGTTCTACCGCAAACAGGTAATGCCTAAGTCTCCCTACAGCGAGCTGCAACACCTAAACTGCTAGGACGTGAACGTTGATGTATTCCACTAAAAAACACAAACAACTTTCCCTAGTGAGGGGAACTACGTCGCTCTGATTCTCATGCTCCCGATGAGATACGTAGGCAGTGGGGTAGGGCCCATGCGAGCACTTCTTTTATTTTCCCTACATTTGTTTCTCTTTCTCTTTCCATTCCTTTTCCATTTCCTTTTTTCCAGTATCTTTTTATCACCCTTTGATTGAAGCAAGCAAGCGTGGATCCCATCGGGTACGATGGACGCGAGGGGGTGCTAATACCTTCCTCTCGCGTAACCGACTCCCTTACCCTTTCTCTTGGTCGCAAGACCATGTTCTTTTCCTTCCTTCGGGTTTATGCGGTGTTTCCTTTCCCTCTCTTGGGATAAATACACATTGCTGGCGACTCTGTTCGGTGCCACTTTCGCGTTTGTACTAGGATGAAAATCCCGGGAGCGACACAAGTGAAAGGACCAAGCAAATTTCTTGGATCTTCTTGACTTTCTACAACATGTTGCTCTAATATCCTAATCAGAGCGTCCTTTTCTTTTAACAGTTGCTGAATTTTGGTACACTCCACATTGAGGGTGCGGTACTTGTTCTTCCAAGATTTCTTTTCCGTTGAACTTTGCTGAGAGTGACTTGGAGTTTTTCCATATCAGACATAAAATTAAGGACAGATTCCTTTAACAGAAGAAATTCTTGACTAGGGTAAGGCATCCTCAGCTTGAGAGCTCTAGTTTGTACCCAGTGGAGATAAGGTTCCATAGAGACACATTCCGATTTTCCTAGAGACTCTCTTCCTTTCCTGTGAACATGTTTCCAGTCATACACTGTTTCTGTCTTTAGTGCCCTGTCATTTTCTCCTTCCTTGAAGAAAAGACCTTCCAGATGAACATTACGCCGGATATGTCTCGTCGGGTATCCGAGTTGACGGTGAACTAAAGCTGGATGATAGTTGATTACTCCTTTAGTTCCTATGAGGGGTACATTAGGGAAGTTTCCATACCCTTCAATGATCCTTATCCCGTCATAGATTCGATTGTACCAGTCTATGTCAGAGTTGGTAAGAGACATGATTCTCTGTGACCAATGCAGAGTACTCTTATGATCCCAAAAAATGGAAGACTTTAGAGAGAATTTGTCATATCAACTCTGCTTGCATACTGAGTTTAAACAGCGGTCTGTTAGGTTACGGATGCTATCAATGTGGAGGGGCCTCTCTTAGGTTATTTTCAGGGAATTCAAACTTTTAGCAGAGAATACGGACTAGGATGTTTTGAATGATATACGGGATTTTGGGTTTTTGTTTAGTGTGCTCGCTAAGATTTTTCTTTCAATCTTATGCCTACGTATTCCCGTTTTTCCAAAACAAGGAAATCAGAGCGATCGTAGTTCCTCCTATTCTATGGGAGGAAATGGTGTTTTGGTGTCTTGTTCAAAGCCCAAGACGTGAAGCTGAAGGGTCTATTTGTATCTTGTTCGAAGCCCAAGATGTGAAGCTAATAGTGTTTGACTTTAGAGAGAATTTGTTATATCTAAAGAGGGGTTTGTCTATCACAACTGTTTATAAAGGAGAATTACTTTAACCGGGATGTGTGAATCCGGAAATGCCATAATTTCCTTTATAGGGGATTTCCAACCTGAAGGAGAAGACTTTAACTTAGTGTAGAGCAATGCCATCTTTCCTTAGGAATTTCTCATGCTAAAAAAGGGACAGTGGCATGGATGTAGATGATCCAGAGGCTTGCCGCTTACAGCGATTAGATGAAGTGGAAGGAGTTGTTGTTGTTTGTGTACTGTGAACGAGGCATAACTTTGATGTTAAAAGGTTGATTGGATCAACCAGTGGTTTTCTTATACAAAGCCTAAGAGGAGACTATTAGCCCAACAAGAGGGTGTTTTTATGTGTCTCGTACAAAGCCCGAGAAAGAGGCTAAAAGGGTTGTTTTATACTCAACAAGGGAGTGATTTGTGTCTTGTACAAAGCCCAAGACGGAGGCTAAAAGGTGTTTAACTCAACAAGAGAGTCTTTTAGTATCTCGTACGAAGCCCGAGATGGAGGCTAAAGTGTTGATTCAATAAGAACCTTTTTGTATCTCGTACAAAGCCCGAGATAGAGGCGAAAGAGGGTACTGTTTCAGTTGAGTGACCAGTATATGGGTTCAAAGAGAAAATCAGTTCTTATATGAGTAACGCTGTACTCAAAGATTTTGATTCGAGGATCAGGGATATTTCCTTTTCTTTGAGGAAATGGGAAATCCAAAGGGTATTGAGACTGTCTGAGTCTACGGGGTTCCTTCCTATTCTTGAAGGGTGCTTGAGAATGTCTTTGAGACTCAAGGAAATTAGACTGTCCAAGTCTAGAGTTTCATCTTTTGTACTATGCTTTGAGAAACAGTAGTAGACTCTTGGAAAGAATGTTCTATTAAGATGATTAATTTCTGTTCCTATACCTCTAGGAGGTCGTCAGGACAATTTGTATGAAGCCCAAGAGGAGGCTGGAAACTTTTAAGAAGCTGAGGGACAATTTGTACTAAGCCCAAGAGGAGGCTATCATTCCCGGAGGAAGAAATCATTTATACGAAGCCTAAGAGGAGGCTGTGAATACTTCTAAGAAGCTGACGGGTCCTTGTACAACGCCCAAGAGGAGGCGGGGATGCTTTTAGGAAGCCTGTGGGTCCCCAAACCCCGAGAAATTCAAGACAGGCTATTCACAAAGAAAAGATCAAGCCAGGAAAGTTTGAGAATTTGGAAGAAACTCAAGGGATGCAATTCACGGAGAAGAGATCATCTCTGAGGAGTAAAGTTTCTTGACAATTCCTAAGGGTGCTTTTAAGAAGCCTGTGGGTCCCCAAACCCCGAGAAGTTCAAGATAGGTTATTTACAAAGAATAGATCAAGCCAGGAACGTTCGAGAATTCGGAAGAAACTCAAGGGATGCAATTCACGGAGAAAAGATCATCTCTGAGGAGTAGAGTTTCTTTGACAACTTCTACGAGTGACATTCTGAGAAAGGGTTCAAAAAGAATCTGCCTTTCACATCTCCATATTTTTTAACCCCAAGAGGAGGGAAGACTGTGTCTGGTAATCCTATGGGGATCTAGTTTTGACTATTTAAGAGTGATCAACGGGCTTAATGCTAGACGTAGTTGTCGGGGAAACTCTAAATATCTATACTATTATTACACAGTTGATATGAGTTTATGAAAGAAGACTTACAACGAAACAGCCCCACAATACAGTTATATGTATATGAAAGCGGTAAATGAAAGCGGATAAACACTTACTCGATTGTAGAGCTTCCATGTTGTTTGGTTAGTTGTTCAACAAAGAAAGATTGAAACTTCTTTGAAAAAGTTCTTTGAAAAAGTTCTTTGAAAAAGAAAGATTTGGGGCTTACAGCTTAAGGAGAGGCCTAGGGTTTTATCAGTGATCGCACTGTTGAATTTGTACAGAGGGACTTATACGAGTGAATGAGGCCCAAAAATTGTTTGCTGTACAAAGGGATGGGTCTTACACTCTCTCAAGAGGCCCAGAAGGTTTAAAGAAAAAGAGTGGGGCTTATAACACGAGGGTAGGCCCAGATGATTTTTCTTTTGAAATGGTGATCGCACCGAGATTTTCTTTTAACGCAGCGGGGCTTATACAATATTTGAGGCCCAAAGTTTTTTTGGTTAAAAGGGGATTGGGTCTTACGCTCTATTAGAGGCCCAAAGAGTTTTGAATGGGTCTTATAGCTCGAGGAGAGGCCCAATTGATTTTTTAAAAGGCGACGATCGCGCCGTTTACTTGTACTGAGGGACTTATACAATAAGTGAGGCCCAAAATTGTTTGTGCAAGGGGGTTTGGGTCTTACACTCTCTCAAGAGGCCCAAAAAGTTTTGAAAATGATTTATGAGGGTTGAATTAATCAAAAACCCTAATTTGTTTTCAAAATGTGTTTTAATTGAATAAAATATTCAATTAAAATGATCAAAATTGTTTAACATGTGGAAAACAAATTGTGATCTTGGATTAATGCTTCATAAACCAAGTTTTGCCCTACAAAATGATTAGAAATCATTAAAATTTGCAAAATCAATAAGGAAAAACTATTTTAAATGTCAAAAATAATTAAAACATTAATTCTTTGCAAAAATATCAATTATATAAAATAAATAATATTTTTGGGATTTTTTGGGAAAATAAAATATTTTAACATTTTTGTGAATTATTAAAAAAAGAATCAACTCAAAATCATTAAAACTCAGAGAGAAATTAATTTTTGAATCAATTAAATAAAATCACAAAATTCAAATATTTGAATTTTCAAAAAGGGCGCCAAGAACACCCCAAGAACAGGCGCGTGTTCTGGGTTTTGCCCAGATTTTCATTTTCTCTCCAATCTCACTGAATACTTGATTATATCATGCAATCCACATACCAATCTGCTCGTCTCAACCTCACGATCATGTCTATGGTATTTAATTTCATTTATATTAAACATGGAATAAAAAATCAAGACAAAACCTCAAGAACCCTAATTTCTGCATGAAGGCTGAGAATTTTGATAAACGATTCAAGCTAAGCAATTAATTGAGGGGAAACATTCCATGCATGATTATGAACATTTGGAAAAAGTATTGTGCGAGGAAATATGCATAGATTGAGAGATGACCAAGTTTAGGCTTACCTCTAGGTCGTGGCATCAAGTTCAAAGTGATTTCTGAGTTGGAGGTGTTACAGATGAGTTGTGATGATCTGAACAGCTTCCCTACACCCTATAGAGTGTGTTTGAATGCTTGGACTTGATGGAAATTGGCTGGATCACTTCATGGCATCTCAACTGCAACTTAGTTAAAACCTTGAGCAATTGACTGGTGATTATGAGAAATCAGTGTTCCAGATGTTGTTTAAGTGTTTGATCAGCTCACATACAATTTATGTGAGGTGTGTGGGTGATTGGTTTGAGTGGAATTGATCTCAACTGAAAAACTCGATAGTGACTTGCTAAGAAAGGCATTTTTGAGAGTGAGAAGTGGATTTTGAGAAAGGCAAGTGTTGTAGGCCTTTGGTGTACTTAAACTGATCACAATTGAGCTCTATTTATAGTAGAGTAAGTTTGTTTTGCAAGGAATATTGAATGGCAACTGCTGAGTAGGGTTGGTCAATGTTGGCAAATGAAAATCCAAGTCTCCTCTAGCCATTGACTAGAGGTTAGGGCACAGGTTGCTGGTCCCCTTGGTTATGGATAAGTCTTGACTGAATTCAGTTGCTAATAGCTCAGTCCATGCCACCTTGGTGCTTCCATTGAATGCTCCAATCCAAAATTGGAGTGTTGTCACTATTTTAGGCAGTTCTAGGTTTGGCATGCTATTTCTTGTTCCAAGGACTTTGGAGGCTTGGCTCAGTGATTGTCCCCTTTAGATTCAATCCTCAGATGTGTCCAAAGTGAAGACAAGGCTTGGAATTGGCTGATTTTGGCAAATCGACCAAAAGTGCAAAAATCTGCCTTGCCTTGGCAGATTTCAGCAATGCATCTTGCCACTACCATATCTCAAAGCTCAAATTGAATTTGGTGATGTTCTTGGCCATTTTGGAAAGTCCTTATATGATAAAACAACTGTCTAATCATATTTGGTTTTGATACCTTTTGGATCCAAGTGAAAAATCCCCCTACATTTGGAAAAAAGTAAGGCAGATTCTGACTTAGTGAAATTTTCACCAAGTGTTGGAACAAAGTCACTTTTCTTGATTTTGATCACTCCATAACTCAAAATCCGTGAGGAATTTAGACATAGATCAGTATGAAGCTTTTGTAGAGGGCAATGAGATCTACAAATCAAGCTTTGGATGGGGAAAAATGGCTTTGTGGTTTAGGAGTTATGATCCTCCAAAGTTGGTACCTTTGTCACTTTATTTCATAACTTAGAAAATTTTCTAAGTTTTTATGGTTACCCCTTTTACAAGTTATCCCACTTTCTTTGATTTTTTTTTATGAATGATGATTCAAATCATACATTAACATCATTTTAGGGTTAAAAATCCATTTTTGTGAAAAATCTCAAAAAGTCAAAGTTGACTTTTGTGCACAGTTGACTTTTTATCCGATGAATTCCAAATTGTGCGATCCTCTATGAAATCATGTCCTTGACCTAAATCAAACTTGATGGAAATGTTCCATGGGTGTTATAGGGTGTATTGAATCATGTCTTAGGGCTTGGGAGCATGTCCTGGTCAAAAGTCAAAGCTACAGTTGACTTTTCCCCCAAAACCCTAACTGTAGTTCAGATGAAATTGAGACTTGTTGCTCAAGCTTCTTGGATCAATCCATTGTTGCAAATGGATCAATGTGGTGTATTAGAGACCCTCAAATCATGTCTTGAGGTCTTGGTTCATGATTTGTCCCAAAAGTCAACTTAGGGGTGAATTAGGTCAAGAAACCCTAATTCCTGATTTTTGATGTATGCATCCCTTGAGGCCAAATTGACTTGATGATTGGGTCCATGAGGTTCCATGGAGTATATTAGGATATGATTTAAAGCATTGGCTCATGCCCAGAGGACAATTTCCATCTGGAGGCCCTGGTCGACCAAAACCCTAATTTGGTGACACTGGCGATCTTGAAGCTTGATCCACCTAGAATGGAGCAGCCTTGTGCTTAATCCTTGAAGTGGGAGTCCTCTTGATCCATTGTGGATGTTTGAGAGGTTAGACAAGTTGAAGATCATGTCATTCCTTGATTGATCCTTTGTCTAAGCACTCAGAGAGGGCATGAAACCCTAATTTTGATTGTGGTGAATGTTCAACAATTCCTTGAGGAGATTGATGAGGTATAAAGGTACATCCATATTGTGATGATGATTTAAACAATGATGGTAAATCTTAGGGGTCAAAATTTGGGGTATGACAGATGCCCCTATTTAATCTTCTTGGACACGAAGGTGTGAATGGAGAAGGTATTCGGGCATTCGAGGTGTAAGAGGATTAAATATTGGAATATCCGAAATTTTGACGGCGTCTATGAATGGTAATTCATGCATTCATCTTCTTTCTCTAAGCAATGATGCTTAGAAAAGGTAAACTTCCTCTCGATCCTGGTCTTCAGCCAAGGAACTGGTCATAGTTTCTAATTTAAACTTCCCCTCGATCCTGGTTTCCTACCGAGGAACTGGTCTTAGTTTCTGATTTAAACTTCCCCTCGATCCTGGTTTCCTACAGAGGAAGTGGTCTTAGTTTCTGATTTAAACTTCCCCTTGATCCTGGTTTCCTACCAAGGAACTTGTCTTAGTTTCTTTTGTCAATAAACTTTATTGACAAGGGACACTATTCGTAGCGGTTTTCCTCAAACTTCTCGCCGAATTTTCCTGGGGAGATGCCATTTGACGGAAAAAGTTGACGTCAGACTTGTTGGGGAGCCCAATCGTCTGAGTTGTAGAGGGGTACAAACTTCTTTGTTGGAGATGCCATTTGTTTCTACTGGGGAAGACGAGTCTCCTGAAAGACTGCTTTCGTTTGGGGTCTTACATCATACTTTTCTCGGGATCTTCCCGGAGAAATGCCATATGATGGGATCCAATTTGAGGTGCCGATGACCTTTTCATCAGTGGTTTTTTTCGGAGAAAAACTGCTGTACCACCGAATCTCTGATTAGGAGGCTTTCTCTCGGGATTTTCCTTAATCCGAGAAAGCAAGGATATCATCTTCAATGGCGAAGAGTGATGTTGACTGAGGGCTCTCTGGTTTTTCAGAGGTTCAAGTTATCAAAGTGGTCAAGGGACCAACTTCAATCGAGAAATAAACTGGAGGAGAGGTTGTTCAGACACGACGTTTCCTGACAAGGAAAGAACTGAAAACTCGACTGAGAGGACTTTTATCACTAGGGGATAAGACCGACTAGAGTGATAGTGATGCAATATGAATGCGAATGCGAATCAATAATGCATGATGTATGTATATATATGCAGACAAAACTGACGCGACATACAAACTAATGAGTGAACACGACTGGATACTCGGCCGTCGCGGGGCGAAGAAGTACCGTTGGTCCAAAAGTAGCAATTCTACCTTGCTTAGGAGAAGTAGTCCTCGCTGGGAACTATGTTGGTTGGGCTTAGGAGATAAGAACTCGGCCGAGGCGTGTCAGACGAAACAAGGTCTCTGACATAGTGATCCCTTCATTCCGGCGTACTAGGTTAGAAGGAGTACTTTGATCCTGCACTTTGAAGTTCGCTTACTTCTGGAGAAGCGATTGATGTTCTTTTGATGTTTAACAGTCAAAAGAAATTTCCATCTTTATTTTAAAGCAGAAAAAGTTTTGCAAGTAAATTCATTTTTCTTTTATTTCAAGAATCGTTAATCATATTAAAATGTCATTCTGTAAAGCTAAATCAAATGAGAATTACAAACAAAAGCACAAGGGCTCAAATTTTATTGATAAGATGGAGATCAGCCAAACGCGTGATTCCAAAGAGTATTTACAAAGTTAGAAAATGGTAATTTACAGGGAAAAGGGCTACGTTGAAACATAACGAACACTATCCTACTACCAACTTTGAATTCGGGACATCCTGAGCTTCTGTCAAAGATGACCTTGACTGGAGTTTTCCTCCAATGGATGGTGTAACTGCTGCTGAGGGACTTGCCTCTGTTGAACATAGTTACTTGCCATTATCCCTAACTTTTGCCTGGATTGTACTGTGATGTTTCCAATCCACCGGGATGATTTTTTTTTTTTTTGTCTCTAACTTTTGCCTGGACCACCCTTTCGGGTTTTCAATCCACCGAGACGTTTTTTTAGGCGAAGTATTTCTTGACTACATCAACGTTTGTAGGGTAGGCAAATTCCTCTCCGTCCATGGTTGCAAGTCTCAAGGCGCCGCCTGAGAAAGCTTTCTTGACCACATAGGGGCCGTCATAGTTCGGCGTCCATTTGCCCCTAGAATCAGTGAGAAATGATTGTATCTTCTTGAGCACAAGGTCTCCTTTCTTGAAGACGCGAGGTCGGACCTTTTTGTCTAACGCCTTCTTCATTCTCTACTGATACAACTGACTGTGGCATAGTGCCGTTATCCATTTCTCTTCGATAAGATTCAGTTCGTCGTGTCGACTTTGACACCATTCAGCCTCTGCAAGCTTAGCTTCCATCAATACCCAGATTGATGGGATCTCTTCTTCGATGGGGAGCACTGCTTCCATGCCATATACTAGAGAGAAAGGGGTAGCCCCTATTGAAGTGCGGACAGATGTGCGATAACCGTGAAGAGCAAAGGGTAGCATCTCGTGCCAGTCTTTGTAGGTTACAACCATCTTTTGAACAATCTTCTTGATGTTCTTGTTAGCCGCTTCTACCGCTCCGTTCATCTTGGGTCGGTAAGGAGATGAGTTATGGTGTTCGATCTTAAACTCTGCGCATAACTCTTTCATCATCTTATTGTTCAAGTAAGATCCATTATCAGTAATGATCTGGCTCAGAACACCATAACGCCAGATGATATTGTTTTTGATAAATAGGACCACCACTTGTCGGGTTACATTAGCGTACGACGCTGCTTCGACCCACTTGGTGAAGTAATCAATGGCTACCAGGATGAACCGATGTCCGTTTGAAGCCTTGGGCTCAATCATACCAATCATGTCGATTCCCCATATGGAAAAAGGCCATGGGGAAGAAAGAACTTTGAGATGCGTTGGCGGTACATGAATTTTGTCGGAGTATATCTGACACTTGTGACACCTCCTCGTGTACTTGTAGCAGTCAGATTCCATTATCAACCAATAGTACCCTGCTCTTAGAATTTTTCTCGCCATTGTATGTCCGTTGGCATGAGTGCCAAAGGACCCTTCGTGAATTTCTTTTATCAGCATGTCTGCCTCTGGTCTGTTTACGCATCGGAGCAAGACCATGTCAAAATTTCTCTTATAGAGAGTATCACCGCTCAGGAAGAAACTACCTGCTAGTCTTCTGAGGGTCTTTCTATCCTTTTTGAATGCCCCAGGAGGGTACTCTTGTTTTTGAAGGAAGCATTTGATATCGTGATACCAAGGTTTTGTCATCTATGACTGCTTCAATCATGAAGATGTAAGCGGGCCTTTCAAGGCGCATTATGTCGATCTTAGGTGGGTCAGTCAATTGACATACACTAATCATAGAAGAGAGAGTGGCTAAGGCGTCAGCCATGTGATTCTCATCACGAGGGATGTGATGAAATTCGATTCTGTTGAAGAAAGGTAACAACCTTCTTGCATAGTCTTTGTAAGGAATCAGTCCTGATTGGTATGTGTTCCAATCTCCTTTTATCCAATTGATAACTGTCGCTCCCGAAAGATTCGCATCCAACGGTACAAACGCGAGAGTGGCGCGGAAAACACAGAGTCGCCAACAATGTGTATTTATCCCGGGAGAGGGAAAGGAAACACTGAGTAAACCTAAAAGAAGGGAGAGACCATGGTCTCACGACCAAGAGAAACGGGTACGGGAGTCGGTTACGCGAAGGGAAGGCGTTAGCACCCAACACGTCCATCGTACTCGATGGGATCCACGCTTGCTGTCTACATCAAAGGGTGTCGTCATCTGGAGCTCCACTGCTACTGGACCGGAAAAGTAACGAGAACGGAAAGGATGGAGAAACGAAGAATAAAAAGCAAGAACAAGAAACAAATGTAGGGAAAATAAAAGAAGTGCTCGCATGGGCCCTACCCCACTGCCTACGTATCTCATCGGGAGCATGAGAATCAGAGCGACGTAGTTCCCCTCACTAGGGGTGGATTGTGTTTTTTAGAGAACTGCTAACGTTCTAGCTCAGGTGTTGCAGACTCGCTGAATTGAGTGCGTTACCGTCTTGCATGAGAACGAGTAGGAGCACGTTCGGACGTTGAGAGTGAGTGAGATGAGAAAAGAATTCCCGAAGGAAAGACGTTAGTGTTTGTTTGAAGTTTTTTAAGCAAGAAGTGTTTTTTTACATTTACTTGTAACTTGCATTGAACTAAAGTCTTAAATACAGGAACGAATACTTCGCGTATCGCCCCCAACAGGACGTACACTAGGTATCCTAGAAGAATGAGAGGCAGCCCCTCGTTCCCCACTTCCCACATAGAAGGCTCAAGCGCAATACACGTTAACCTTTATTAAGTGTTTTTTAACTTTTATTTTGAGATGAGAAGAGAGAAAACCCGAAGGAAACTCTAAAGGGAAACTAAGAGTCCTAATGTTATCATGCATGGATGTCCTATGGTTAGTGAGGTTTAGGAGAAAAGACTACCTAAAACCTAATGCTAATCCTACTCCAAGCTTAATCAAAAATTTAGTTGGACTAGGTAGCTCTAAAGGGAAAGAATCCAAGACTTGAACAAGTCTTGAGATCCATGGGATGAGAAAGAGTGAAAGAGAAGAAAAGAGAAGAAAAGGAAAGGAGATACAATAAATGGAAGCAAGCACATCATACCATAAATGTCCAACTCAAATCATCAAACATGTTTCAAAGATCAATGGAAAACAATTCAAGTAAGCATGCAAAGATAAACATGAAAGAATGCAAGCATACTTGTATGAAATGCACAATTAAGCATACATGGACTTCATTTCAAAATGAAATGAGAAAGGCAAGATGAAGATGAAGACAAGTCAGAACCAAGATCATATTATCATCAACAATTCATGTGTGCAAAAGTGATTCAAAACATGGAGCATTAAGATCCAAAGAAGTTCACAAAAGGAAAGGTAATGATATTCATCACACAATTCAAACCAAATGCATTCAACTATGCTCAAGTAACATGAAAACCAAGTATAGAACTCAAGAGGCAGTAGCATATGCATCAATATCATATCAAAATTAAACTCAAGTCATACAAGTCCAAACATCAATCAACACCTTCAAAACATGCACCAAAGTAAACTACAAAAAGAGGACAAAGTTCCAACACTTAAGCATACTCAAACATGATCCAAAAATTGCAAAAATTAGTCTCAAAGGACCTCAACTAGGTGTAAACATCATACAAAATTATCATGCAAAGAATCATAAAGGAACTCAATCAATTTGGCATGGCAATCCAACTAGTGTAAAGAGATGTCAAGAGATGATCATACATAAGTCACTTAAGCACAAATAAGTAAACATGTATCATATGACATTCAAAAATTGTGAAATTTAAACTCAAATGATCTAGGTCAGAAGACAATCACATGCAAAAAGATCTCAAAAAAATTCACAAGTTAAGCAACTCAAACAATTAAGCAAAGATCAAGTGGGAAACATGCACCAATATGTAAAAGAGAGGGACCAAAATACAATATGAAAAAGTTTCAAAAATGAAACAAAAGTGTTTTTATGCAATTTAATATGTCATCTAACAAATTCAAAAAGAATGAGTTCAAGATCATGTATATATGATGAGAAATAAATTCCACAAGTAGAGGTGTGCACAAATGAGACAAACCATAAAGAAATTAAACAATTAATTAATTTAGATGCCAAAAATAAAATAAAAAAGGAAAAGAAAATTTGGAAAAATTTTATAAAACTAAAAAAAAACTTCATGAATTTTTTTTTATAATTTTTGAATGCATAAAAATGATTTTAAAAAATAAAATGCAAATGCAACAATTAAATGAAATAAAAAGAAAATAAAAAACCAAGGGTGCAAACAGCAAAGAAATTGTTAGTTCCTGGATTGGCTAGAATTTTGGTAAAACAAAGCATGTTCAATGTTGATGTCAAGGTGTTGATGTTGTAACATTGGGCTGTGTTAAGTAGTTAAGTGCTGAAGTTGGATGTCTGATGTCACACAGGTGATGTTGTAACATCAGATCTGCAGAATTAACAACAGCAGGTGCAGATGTTGTTAGGGCACGCGTGTTAGCTGTAATTGTGGAGAGTGGTTGACTCATTGGATGAGAATATCTTGGGATAGATATTTTCTGTTACATGGGAGATTTGATTGCAGATCTGTTGGAGAATTAAAAGGTTGAAGATTTAAAAAGATTTTGGGGATAAAATCTGTTTTGAAGATTCAGTTTTAATTAACAAATCTGATCAAATATTGTGACAAGTCCAAGTCCAATTCAGGAGCTATATAAAGCGCACAAGACCAAAGGAAAAAGTGACAGAAAACATTCAGAAGATCAAGAGCAGGAGGCTTAGTGTCTAGAGTTTGTTTAAAGTGCTTGTATTTACACTATTCTAGGGTTTGAATAGGTGTTGAGTTTCTGTCCTCTCTAGAAGCTGTGAAGCAATAGAGAGTTGTGTGATTTGATCGAAGCTATGAAGTAAGATCAAGGGTACTCAAAGTGGGTTCTTTGAGTGTTTGTAAGGGATTGAGTGGTGTTCTCATACCTAAGTGGTTTCTTAGGTAGGAAGTCATTAGTAGAGTATAAGTTTAGGAGATTGTCAACGGGTTGTTGAGTCTGTAAATTATATCTACAAGTAGTGAATTCCATCCCTGGCTTGGTAGCCCCCAGAGTAGGTTGGTTGTAACCGAACTGGGTCAACAATTCTTGGTGTTATTTTACTGTTATTGCTGTCCATTGTGCAGAGTGTGTTGTTGTGACATCACACTTTAACATCACACGCCTGATACCAGAATTTCAGAAATCACGTTGGAAAATAGACATGGGCTTAAAGGAAGGGTGCAAAAAGCAAGGCCCAAGGCCAAAGTCCACTAGCGAAGTCAATGAGGAATACATGGACTCAGTCAAACATTCAGATTCAATATCAACCAATAGATTAATCTCACGCTCAACATCAGTAAATGCAATCAACATAGTAACCAAGATCAATGGACCAGATCAACATGCACACCTTAATCAAGTAAACACGCACACATCAAAGCAATCAGAACACCATACAAACCCCACGTGATAGGCACATGCCTTTTTTAATGCGTTGTCAAAATAATATCCACATGATTCAATCAACGCATCACAATCAGTCAAATAATCAAATAGTATGCAAGATGAGTGGTCATGATATGGTGGCACATGAGAACACGCATGGGGTAACAAACACGCAAACATTAAATTAAAATCAGAAATTAAAAAAACGTGGCAAGCTGTGGACCAATGGATCAAGCAAATCAACGGCTAAGATTGTGTCACCTACCTCCAACCCTTGTCGGACGAAAAAAAAAACCAGACGCCGGAGCCCTAGCTCCGGTCGTCTCCTCCGGTGAGTACCAACACTAAACTTTTCTAGAAATGACAAATGAGTATACCATTTTAATCAGAAAAACATGAGGATCACAAATATCATGCTCATTTCAACAAACACTCAACATACAATGCAAATCGAAGGAAAGAAAGTTTAGATCCAAAACTTCAAACTCAAAATACACACAATCTACATGTCCAAAATTCAAACAAAACACATCATCATGCTCAGTGAACCTCATAGATCATTATGCACACTTAAAATTCAAGTTCTAAGAGCATGAAAAGTTCACCAACCTGAGATCTTGAAGAACTTAAAATACTCCTAGAAAACCAGAGATAAGCTGCAGATCTAGCCTTAGGAACCTCTAATTGCAAAATAAATGCAATTAGAGCTTGAATATGGTCTGGATCTTGAGTTTTGAACTTGAATCCTCTTGAACTGAACTTGATAAAAACCTTGGTATGAGCTTCAATCAGTGGTTGATTCTTGCTCTACTCTCTTCACTGATCAAGAATATGAAAGAATTTCTCAAGAAAACCTTGTGGAGAGGGAGAATCGAAAAAGAGAAAGTGAGGAGTGAAAAATGGATTCTGAGCCAAAATGAATGCATCACCTCATTTTGGAGGCATGAGTTAGCTTATATACTCTCCATTAGTCCACTGATTGTGATTTAGCCATTGATTAAACCCTTGATTAAGGAGTTTGGAGTGATTTTTCCAAAATGCATTTTGTGCTTAATCCACTAAACCACACGTGCAAAGTCATGCCTTTTGTGATCAATCTCTCATACACATCATGCTGATCAAAATTCAAATTAACTTGGGCCTTGAAATGACTTGGTTGGTGAGTTTTTGATCCATTTGCAATTTTGAATTTTGTTGATAAGTGAAAAATAAGTCATGGAATGAATTGATTCAAAGGCCAAAAATGATCCTCTTGACTTGTATTTTGATGTTGTAATGTGACATGAAGCAATTGGGAACATTACAAGTCCTTTTGAGTGAAAATGCCAATGGTGGAAAATTTGACATATAAGAAATCCATGAAATGTACCTTGCATTGTTTTGACCATAACTAGAGTTCCACAAATGATATGGAGACAAGCTAGTACTTTTTCGAAATGGGAGAGAAAGATCTTCAACTTTCATGTTGGAGAAAAATTCATTTGAAGCTTCCTTGATGATGAAAAGTCAAGTTGGATGTAGTGGAAAAATTGCCAAAAATGGAAAGTTCTCAATATAGGTCATTTTCCAAATTTAGTAACTTTTGCACAAACTCTTGATTCTTGATAAATGGCATGAAACTTCGCCCTTGAAGACCATATAAGGATGTGAGACCTTAAAAACCATGAAGAGAGCCTCAAAATTCCACAGTTGACTTTCTCCTTTACGGTTGACTTTTCTTAGTTCACAAGCAACTGATCCACTGAACATTCTTCACCAAAGAACCAATGGCCCAGATTCCATCCATGCACACTTGTGAGCATATGGAACACTAGGAGAACATGGTTGAATCCACAAAGTTCAACAAGAAGCTCCTTTGAAACCAAAACCCTAATTTGCATAATCAGTCTAAGGGATGAAGTCTAGAAGTCACTTCTTGGTCAATCCACTTCTGGAGAAGGCTTGAGATTGTATGGAGTATGAGAAACCCTTGAAGCTAGTTGGGAGACATTTGGCCCTTGATCCCTTGATTTGGATGATCAACACCTTTGAAAAACACCTGATCATATGCCCTATGTTGAATGCCATGCTATGCAATCTATGACCTACTATGGAATGCAAATGAGTAAAGCATAGACCAATTATTGAGAACACATGAAGGTAAAATTTGAGGTATTACAGCTGCCCCTATTCAATCAGCTGTGAATCTGAATGGATGAAAGCAACGACTATCAAGAATTCAAGATACATAGGGATTGAATACAGAGATAACTGAGAAAATTTGCACTGTGTGGACAAAGAAAAGAGGTTGTAAACGAAGCAATGGTAAGGAAGAAAAGTTGTGAGAGAGAAATTGGAACCATTGGACCCCATAGGAAACCTGTCTGGAACCGGTGAACCACCTGTCGGGAACGGTCAATGTGCCTGTCGGGAACGGTCAACGTGCCTGTCGGGAACGGTCAATGTGCCTGTCGGGAATGGCTAAAGCTGAAAACCTATAGCTTACCTATCGGGAATGGTAAATGGGCCTGTCGGGAACGGTCAGGTTTAAAACTTACAGGGCGCCTGTCGGGAACGGCTGCAGTTTATAACCAAAGCTTACCTATCGGGAATGGGTAACGGGACCTGTCGGGAACTGGTATGGTTAAAACTTAAAGGTGCCTGTCGGGAACGGCTAAAGGAATCCTATCAGGAATGGTTCTGGTTTACCTGTCGGGAACGACTAAAGGAATCCTATCCGGAATGGTTCCGGTTTACCTGTCGGGAACGACTAAAGGAATCCTATCGGGAATGGTTCCAAGAAACCTGTAAGCTGAGAGATATGATTATGTGGGGAGAAAGATGATAAAACCCTTGTACTGCTTTGAAATGTCTGTTGGGGAATGAACTAGGCATTCTTTCTGGTTTTACCACTGATACAAGGAGCAAAGTTTGGACTCTCGCACGAGGTATCAAGACTGGGCTATGCTTCACATGCATATGTTTGAATTTTTCCATGGCGTAATGCTCCATCTCAATGGAAATGCTACGCGTTTTGAGGATGCTATGCACACTATATGCAAAATGCAAAGAGGTCCTCAGCGAAATAAATGCTGAGGAAAGGAAGGCAACTCCGCTGGGGATTAATGAGCTTACAACAAACTCTGCTGGGGAGAATCATTTCTAAGTATCTCATTCCAGGGAATGTTTCTTAGGAGAATTTTACAGAAGATCCAACATCTTCCAACTCTTAAACTAATACCGAGACTTGAGCTAGGATGCAGTAGTTGGGAGGTCACTCTGTTGGGGATAAATGAGCTGGAATACTCCCTGCCGGGGAATTTTCATGATGCTCCATGCTTGGGATGGTCAACCACTTGCTTTTGCCCCAAGATACAAGTCTGATCTAGAGAAAACATCCCAAGAGGATTTTACAGAAGATTCGACATCTCCAAACTCCTGGACACTCACTGAGTCTTGAACATTAGCTGCAAGGCGTGTGAAGCAACTCTACTGGGAAGTTTACAACCGTTATCGACACAGAAAAGCTTGTAGCTATTGGAAGTATTGAATGAGAGAATCAATTTATCAAGATACAATACTACCTATTTGACAACGCTGATGGGGATCATGAAGCCCTGTAAATACGCTGGGGATGTCTGCTTGGGGAGGAATGATCATTTGCGCTTCGCAAAAGGATTTGGCTTGAAGGCGTCATACATCTTTGCATAGCCATCCAGTGAAATCTCCACTCCTGCAAACAAAAGAATGCGCACATATGTCCCAGAATAATACGGGTTTTGGTAGTATTCAACCAAGCACACGCGTCATTTAAAGCAATTTTCAATGTTTTTCCTTTTAGGCATGTTATTGTAGAACCCCCAATATTTTCACATGCAGATGTTTATCAAAAAAATTGGACGTTTGTGTAAACAAAGCAAATATAAAAACAAAACAAACAGATAGAATTATTCTGAATAACGACAATTTTTTGATTGAAGAGCCTGAAAAAAAGGCATTTACATCAAGAAGCAATTCCTGGAAAGAGGTAATTGCCAAAACAGAAAAGAAAATGTCCTAATGGCAATGTGAAAATGGAACTTCATTGAGTTTCAACCCTGTTATGGTTCATATATCTTCAAGATTCTCCAACTGCTTTGCCTTCAAAAGGGGGACGATTGAACTGATTCCTAACCTTCGGAGTGCTTACTGATTGAGACGAGGCAATACAGATTACTCAGATCGCAGTGTTCGCTAAATCTCTCTTTTGCCTGGATCGCCCTTTACGGGTTTTCAATCCACCGAGATACCCTTTTTTGCCTAAGTTGCCCTTGCGGGTTTTCAACTTACCGGGTGTACTATCTTCCTTTTTTATTTATTTTAACCCTAATTTTTTCCCGAACCTTTTTTTTTTTTTGGTTCGCCGGGATGCCCCTTTTTGCCGGGACTCTCTTTTTACTGTCCAGCGGGTCTCTTTATGCGAAGTATTTTTTAACTGCGTCTGAGTTCACAGGGGACAAAAAATCCTCACCGTCCATTGTTGTAAGCATCAAGGCTCCGCCCGAGAAAACCTTCTTAACAACATATGGACCTTCATAATTAGGAGTCCATTTGCCCCTGTGATCTGTGTTCGGAGGAAGAATCCTTTTCAATACCAAGTCGCCCGTCTGGTAAGTCTGAGGGCGCACTTTCTGATCAAATGCCCGTTTCATTCTCCTCTGATACAGTTGTCCATGACAAACTGTAGCCAATCGTCTTTCTTCGATAAGACTCAACTCATCGAACCTCGCTCGAACCCATTCAGCCTCGTCAAGTTTAACATCCATCATGACCCTTAAAGAAGGGATTTCCACTTCAACAGGTAGCACTGCCTCCATACCCTATACAAGCGAAAACGGGGTTGCCCCAGTAGACGTACGAACAGAAGTACGGTACCCATGTAAAGCGAAAGGTAGCATTTCATGCCAATCTTTATATGTCACTACCATCTTTTGCACAATCTTCTTAATATTTTTGTTGGCTGCCTCGACGGCTCCATTCATCTTCGGGCGATAAGGAGAAGAATTGTGATGTTCAATTTTGAGGCTCTGGCATAGCTCTTTCATCATCTTGTTGTTGAGATTAGAACCATTGTCAATAATGATCCTTTCAGGCACCCCATATCTGCAGATAATCTCCTTCTTAATGAATCGGGCTACCTCCTGCCTGGTAACATTTGCAAAAGAGGCAGCTTCTACCCATTTGGTAAAGTAATCAATAGCCACTAGAATGAATCGATTTCCGTTGGAAGCTGTAGGCTCAATCTTCCCTATCATATCAATGCCCCACATAGCAAAGGGCCATGGAGAACTCATCACATTCAGAGGGTTTGGTGGCATATGCACTTTGTCAACATAGATTTGGCATTTGTGGCATTTCCGGGCATACTTAAAGCAATCAGCCTCCATAGTTAGCCAATAATACCCTGCTCGTAACAATTTCTTCGCCATAGCATGCCCACCAGCATGGGTACCGAAAGATTCCTCATGTACTTCCTGCATTAACAAGTCTGCTTCGTGTCTGTCCACGCATCTGAGCAAGACCATGTCAAAGTTTCGCTTGTATAACACATCCTCATTCAAAAAGAAGCTTCCTGCCAACCTCCTCAGAGTGTTTTTGTCATTATTTGATGCCCCAGCTGGATACTCTTTACTCTTTAAGAAACGCTTGATATCAAAATACCAGGGTTTATCATCAGTCATAGTATCAACGGCAAACACATGAGCGGGTCTGTCTAGTCTCATCACATCAATCTTTGGGATATAGTTCCACCAATTCACCTAAATCATGGAAGACAAGGTAGCTAAAGCATCAGCCATCTGATTCTCGTCATGAGGTATATAGTACAATTTTACTATTGTAAAGAAAGTCAACAGTCTTCTCGCGTAGTCTCTGTAAGGAATCAAGTTCTGCTGATTGGTATACCAATCTCTATTGATCTGGTTGATCACTAGAGCGAAATCACCAAATATCTCTAGAGTCTTGATCCTCAAATCAATGGCTTCTTCAATACCCATAATACAAGCCTCATATTCCGCTTCGTTGTTGGTGACATTAAAAGTTAACCTGGCAGTGAAAGGTATCTGTGACCCTTTTGGAGTGATAAGGACTGCCCCAACACCACTTCCATTCATGTTAATGGCCCCATCAAACATCAGTTTCCATTTGTCATCAGGATCCGGTCCTTCGTCAACCGGAGGCTACTCACAATCTTTAGCCTTGAGAAACATAATGTCTTCATCAAGAAAATCAAACCTCATTGGCTAATAATCATCAATAGGCGACTTGGCAAGATAATCAGACAACACACTCCCTTTGATAGCTTTCTGGGAAGTGTATTATATATCATATTCAGTCAAAACCATCTGCCACCGAGCGACCCTTCCATTAAGAGCTGGCTTTTCAAAGATGTACTTAATTGGATCCATTTTTGAAATCAGTAGGGTTGTATTAGTCAGCATGTATTGTCTCAATCGCTTAGCAGCCCATGCTAGTGTGCAGCACGTCTTCTCAAGCATCGAATACCTGGACTCGCAATTGGTGAATTTTTTGCTCAAGTAGTATATAGCATGCTCTTTCCTACCCGTCTCGTCGTGTTAACCGAGAACACAACCCATTGATCCATCACGTACAGTGAGATACATAATCAGTGGCCTCCTAGGAACTGGAGGCATGAGAATCAGAGGATTTTGCAAGTATTCTTTTATTTTATCAAAGGCCTTTTGACAGTCATTGTTCCACCGGATTGATTGATCTTTTCTCAATAACTTGAATATTGGCTCGCAGGTTGTAGTAAGATAAGATATAAATCTTGCAATATAATTCAACCTTCCCAAAAACCCACGAACTTGTTTTTCAGTTCTCGGCTCCGGCATTTCTTGAATGGCTTTTACCTTTGCTGGATCCACCTCAATTCCCTTTTCACTGACGATGAAGCCCAGAAGCTTACCAGATCTTACCCCGAAAGTACACTTATTCGGGTTCAGCCTCAGCTTGAAGTGTCTCAACCATTCAAACAACTTTTTCAAATGTATCAAGTGCTCCTCTTCCGTTTGTGATTTGGCAATCATATCATCCACATAAACTTCAATTTCTTTGTGAATCATATCGTGGAAGAGCGTTACCATGGCACGCTGATATGTAGCCCCAGCATTCTTTAAACCAAACGGCATCACCTTATAACAGAATGTGCCCCAAGGGGTAATAAATGTAGTTTTCTCGATATCCTCGGGCGCCATCTTAATCTTGTTGTATCCGGAAAACCCATCCCTAAAAGCAAACACAGAGAATTGAGTCGTATTGTCCACCAACACATCAATGTGTGGTAACGGAAAATCATCTTTTGGACTTGCCTTGTTCAAATCCCGATAATCCACACACACTCTGACTTTGCCATCCTTCTTCGGCACAGGCACAATATTAGCGACCCACGGAGGATAATTAGTAACAGCTAGAAACCCCGCATCCAACTGCTTTTGCACCTCCTCTTTGATCTTGATGGCCATCTCAGGTTTGGTTCTCCGAAGCTTCTGCTTGATAGGAAAACAACCCTCTTTCAGTGGCAATCTGTGCACAACGATGTCCGTATCCAACCCCGGCATATCTTGGTAAGACCAGGCGAAGATGTCGACATACTCTCGCAACATTTCAATCAGCTCTTTCTTTACATTCTCTGCCAGGCTTGCCCCTACTTTGACCTCTTTCTTTACCTCTTCAGTACCGAGATTCACAACTTCTATATCTTCTTGATGAGGCTGAATGGCTCTTTCTTCCTGTTTCAATAATCTAGCCAACTCCTCAGGAAGTTTACAGTTTTCTTCGTCCCCCTCTTCGGCTTGGTATATTGGATTATCGAAGTCATGAAAAACCATAGCAGAGTCGTCATCAATGAGATCCAGGGAATTACTTCTGCATGAATGATAATTCATGCCTTTAGAAACTGCTCTTTGAAAGGAAAAAAGAAAAATGCAAGACGACTTGTGAAGAAACATTGCCATTTTTATTTATCTAATAAAAAAAATAATAAAAAAATGAAAGACAAGGAACACAATTTGAATACAAAAACGTCCTTTTATTAATGATAAAAACTTGTATGAAAACAAAATGGGGGCCCTACAATGAAGTCACTATGCCTTGGGCAGAGCATAGGACCTTTGCATGCTTAATGAAAGAAAATAAAGAAAATTTACTTATTTGGCAGAGTAACTTGGATGAGATCCTCCGAAAACCAATTGTTCAGCTTCACTCCTGGGGCACATGGGCGCACCCAGTGGTCCAGGTTACAGTCACTATCTTCACCGTCTTCAATTGCTGCACAGGTATGGCTTGGATATACGACCCCTCCACTTGAGAAGAAAACTGGCCCTTGGCGCTCTTGACCCTGTAGTGGAACTCGAGGAGGTTTATAACCAATTCTGCTCTTATCATCCTTGAAAGGTATCTCAACCATTTGTCCCCAACCTTCGGTATGACCAGACTGCACCACCTCTAAAGCCTGCTTATATGAAGTCATAGAGGTTCCCACTCTTGCCTCACCAGACAGAGAGTCTCTCACCATATTCATAGTTTCAAATGCCTGACAGAGAGTTTCGTGGATTTCTCCGTCCATCTCCACGTACTTGAAGGATGACAGATGGCTAACAAAAATATCTTCTTCTCCGCATACCGTAACAACTTGACCATCAACTACAAATTTTATCTTCTGATGTAAGGTTGAAGATACGGCCCCAGCATCGTGGATCCAGGGATGACCCAATAGACAACTATAGGTTGGTTGGATGTTCATCACATAAAACACTGTATTGAATACCTAGGGTCCTATCTGGACAGGTAGCTCTACATCTCCAAACACTGATCTCTTTGAACCATCAAACGCTTTCACCACCAAATCACAAGGTCTGAGTATCACCCCTTCCACATCCAGCTTGGCTAATGCTTTCTTAGGCAACACATTGAGAGACGAGCCAGTGTCCACCAATACATGGGATAACATAGCACCTTTACATTCCATTGATATGTGTAGAGCCTTATTGTGATTCCTTCCTTCTGGCGTTAAGTCAAAATCTGTGAGCCCTAATCCATTACCAGCATTAACATTGGAGATCACACTTTCAAGCTGGTTCACTGATATTTCTTGCGGTACGTACGCCATATTCAAAATTTTGAGCAAAGCATTCCGATGGGCTTCGGAACATAGCAACAATGACAATATGGAGATCTTAGAAGGAGTTTGATGTAGATGGTCAACGATCTTATAATCGCTCTTCCTGATTATTCTCATGAATTCCTCAATATCTCTCTCAAATGACTTGTCAGATTCTGCCTCTGGCACCGGTTCAGCCCTTGGCGTTGGTTCATCATTCAGTACCCGCTTCCCTTTGGCCCTCTCTAATGCTTCAGTATTGTCTTTCCTGAGTGTCTGAGGAGCAAAAAGCCTTCCGCTGCGAGTAAAACCGCCCAATCCTCCAACATTTCTGATACTTGAACCACTTTCTTTAGGAGTCTGCACCTCCTGCCTCTGTCCTTGACTATTAGTCCCATAGTACCACGGGATAGTAACCTTGTTCTCATTTGGGACATAACTGGGAACAATTATAGTTATAGGAGCTACTCGTTCAGGCGCAGATATCTGTGCAGGAGCAGGCACCGGAATTTCCACAGGATCAAAGTAGATTGTAATAGTAGAGACTTCATCATCATTCTCTTTCAACTGATTAAATTGTAAACATCCTTCATCCATCATACTCTGAAGGTCCGTTCTCAACTTTACACAACCATTATCAACAATCAAGCAATCTTCACAACTCTCTGAACAACCAGGAAATACAGCCCCTTTCAGCAAGCGTTCCTTCACAACTTTCAACGGAGTCTTGACATAATTAATGTCCCTCACCAGATTCAGCCCTCTGTCTTCTTCAATTGCATGCACCCCCGGGCCACCATGCGAAGGCATGGGATTTTGAATTACATTAGGCCTCGGAGCAAAATTAATAGCCTTTGAATCAATAGGGTCTTGCACCACATGTTTGAAAGCCTTGCAGTTTTCCACATTGTGTCCTGGCGCATTGGAGTGAAACTCACACTTTTCATTTGCAGCGTATCCAAAGGGTAGCTTGCCCACTGGGGGAGCCAAAGTCCTCAATTGTACCAAATTCAAACGGAGTAAATTCTGTAACATTTGTGAACATGTCATAGGGAAAACATCAAACTGTCAGTCATTCATTCTCTGTCTTAGACGATACTGCCTCTGAGCTGCAGGTTGAGCCTCATTACCCGGAGTTAGAATGGTTATAGATGTTGCATGGTGATGTGCACCCTGTTGTCCTCTACCTCTCCCCCCTTGTGAATATGCAGCATTAGCGTCACCTTCATGCTTTCTGTTATTGTTACCAAAAAACTTCATTGCAGGAGCTGAACTTGTACTACTTCCATCCTGAATTTTCGCCATCTTTAACAAACTCTCGATTCTCTCTCCAGCAATTACTATGTCAGCAAATCCAGTAGATGGACAAGCGGCTAGCCTATCAAGATACGGACCTTGCAAAGTATTCATGAACATGTCAGCCATTTCTCTTTCTGCCAACGGAGGTTGAACCTGAGCAGCAAGTTCACGCCACCTCTGGGCATACTGCTTAAAACCTTCCTTAGGATCCTGTGTCATGCTTTGTAACTGAGTGCGATTCGGTGCCATATCGATGTTATACTGGTATTGGTTTAAGAAAGCCAAGCACAACTCTTTCCAGCTTCTGACGCGGGCCCTGTCCAACTTTATGTACCATTCCAGTGAGGCTCCAGACAAGCTGTCCTGGAAAAAATACATCCATAACTTCTGATCATCAGAATAAGCTGATATCTTCCGGTTGTAAGCCTGGAGATGAGTTTTGGGACAAGTGCTACCATTGTACTTGTCGAAAGTAGGTGGTTTAAACTTCGGGGGAATCTTGACACCCTGTACTAGTCCCATATCCTCAACATCAATTCCCAAAGGATTTTGACTTTCTATAGCTTTCACTCTCTCAGCCAATCCCTCGTATTTCCTTTCATCATGGTAGAATCCCATATCAGCATTAAGTACGGAAAACTGGTCATCTTGGCGATCTTCCACCAGCCCATTGTTGCTAGGAGCAAAACCCAAATTAACTCCAACCGGAGGAGGAGTAACCACAGGAAGATTGACCACAGGAGGGTTAACCCTAGGGGGATTAACGTGATCACCAGTAGGAATCTCAGTCTCCAACCTCTGGATGGTAGCTCGCATGTCTTCTTGCCCTGATCTCAGGTCCTGCTGCCCTTGAGCAACCCCTTGCATCAAATTCATAAATTGTTCCATGCGTGCCCTTAATTCAGCCAACTCTGTCTGTACCTGATCCATAGCTCTAACCTGGTTTCGTCTGGTTGCGTACCGGTGAATATGAGAATCAGCTATTATGCCTGAAACCAAATAAAGGTTAGAGAGCTCCTGCAGCGGGTACCTGCCATGCAAAATGCTTATGATTATGCAATGCAAATGCCATGCTCGAATATTTCCAAGGAATCATTCTGTTTTAACTCAATACTTTACAGAAGAACCACAAGGAAAAAATGTAAATGCTCAACAGAGAGCCTCAACAATGATATCCTTGGAAATACGAGAACATGTATGCAAGAATGATGATGCAAATGCAACAGACATGGGATCAAGGCATCAAGCATCTGTGCTGAACTGGCTGGACAATCTTGAGGCTATGTACAAACTCTTGAGTCAAACCGGGATAACAGAATAACCACACTGATACGACTGTAGAGACAAAGAATAAAAAAACAACGGGTATGTAGAAGGTCACAGTTACCTATAAACCTGTAAACAACCCGCCCCTCTCACATATGGGTACTAAGATCCTCAGTATCCCGGGCTCTCAGGTCAAGAAATGATGATACGTTCACCATTTCTGGTTTAGCATCATCATCAATCGAGGAGGTCTCAACTGATTCACCAAAACGAAAGATCCTCAGCTTCAGAGGTTTGAGAAGCAATAGCACATTCAGCCCGAAGGATACAATGCTACCGCCAATCAAAGAGGTCGTCCGCTGATTCACCTCAAAAGGAAAACCTATAGCAAGTTCCCAGCATTGGGTCCTCGGATCGAGAATGTGCAATGGGTTTGCCACAGAACGTGGTCTGCCACTGTCACATCCCGGGAGGAGTGCCGTTACTGAGTCCTCGGGAATGGTCATCAAAGTCGATAATTCCTCAAGAGAATAACTATTGGCCTGTATCAACATACAGTAGCAGAAAGCTCCTGATAGAACCTCGTCTGATTGTAGGGATCGTGATCACCCGCACGTGGCCAACACCACGGGAGCGTCACGCCTGCCCACGCTAAAACCTAGGTGTATGCTAGAGCCTGGGTAGTGGGCTCATCTCTCAGAACATCCCAACCCGCCAAATAGAAAACCAGCCAGCACAGCACAGTAATATCCAATATGACAGTAATAAAATGCAATGTAATGCAATAAAAACTGTAAACACAGTAAAACAAATAAAACAGTAAATACAGTAATATACAACAAAACAAAGCACCACAAAACACCCAATGAAAAGAAACAGACAAGCGCTAGGATTGACTCGCTAAAGGGGATGGACCAGCAAGAGGTCAACCAGTCCCCAGCAGAGTCGCCAGCTATTGCTCCCGAAAGATTCGCATCCAACGGTACAAACGCGAGAGTGGCGCGAAAAACACAGAGTCGCCAGCAATGTGTATTTATCCCGAGAGAGGAAAAGGAAACACTGCGTAAACCTGAAAGAAGGGAAAGACCATGTTCTCACGACCAAGAGAAACGGGTACAGGAGTCGGTTACACGAAGGGAAGGCGTTAGCACCCAACACGTCCATCGTACTCGATGGGATCCACGCTTGCTGTCTGCATCAAAGGGTGTCGTCATCTGGAGCTCCACTGCTACTGGACCGGAAAAGTAACGAGAACGGAAAGGACGGAGAAACGAAGAAGAAAAAGCAAGAACAAGAAACAAATGTAGGGAAAATAAAAGAAGTGCTCGCATAGGCCCTACCCCACTGCCTACGTATCTCATCGGGAGCATGAGAATCAGAGCGACGTAGTTCCCCTCACTAGGGGTGGATTGTGTTTTTTAGGGAACGGCTAACGTTCTAGCTTAGGTGTTGCAGACTCGCTGAATCGAGTGCGTTACCGTCTTGCATGAGAACGAGTAGGAGCACGTTCGTATGTTGAGAGTGAGTGAGATGAGAAAAGAATTCCCGAAGGAAAGACGTTAGTGTTTGTTTGAATTTTTTAAGCAAGAAGTGTTTTTTTACATTTACTTGTAACTTGCATTGAACCAAAGTCTTAAATACAGGAACGAATAATTCGCGCATCGCCCCCAACAGGACGTACACTAGGTATCCTAGAAGAATGAGAGGAAGCCCCTCGTTCCCCACTTCCCACATAGAAGGCTCAAGCGCAATACACGTTAACCTTTATTAAGTGTTTTTTAACTTTTATTTTGAGATGAGAAGAGAGAAAACCCGAAGGAAACTCTAAAGGGAAACTAAGAGTCCTAATGTTATCATGCATGGATGTCCTATGGTTAGTGAGGTTTAGGAGAAAAGACTACCTAAAACCTAATTCTAATCCTACTCCAAGCTTAATCAAAAATTAAGTTGGACTAGGTAGCTCTAAAGGGAAAGAATCCAAGACTTGAACAAGTCTTGAGATCCATGGGATGAGAAAGAGTGAAAGAGAAGAAAAGAGAAGAAAAGGAAAGGAGATACAATAAATGGCAGCAAGCACATCATACCATAAATGTCCAACTCAAATCATCAAACATGTTTCAAAGATCAATGCAAAACAATTCAAGTAAGCATGCAAAGATAAACATGAAAGAATGCAAGCATACTTGTATGAAATGCACAATTAAGCATACATGGACTTCATTTCAAAATGAAATGAGAAAGGCAAGATGAAGATGAAGACAAGTCAGAACCAAGATCATATTATCATCAACAATTCATGTGTGCAAAAGTGATTCAAAACATGGAGCATTAAGATCCAAAGAAGTTCACAAAAGGAAAGGTAATGATATTCATCACACAATTCAAACCAAATGCATTCAACTATGCTCAAGTAACATGAAAACCAAGTATATAACTCAAGAGGAAGTAGCATATGAATCAATATCATATCAAAACCAAACTCAATTCATACAAGTCCAAACATCAATCAACACCTTCAAAACATGCACCAAAGTAAACTACAAAAAGAGGACAAAGTTCCAACACTTAAGCATACTCAAACATGATTCAAACATGATCCACAAATTGCAAAAATTAGTCTCAAAGGACCTCAACCAGGTGTAAACATCATACAAAAAGCTCATGCAAAGAATCACAAAGGAACTCAATCAATTTGGCATGGCAAACCAACTAGTGTAAAGAGATGTCAAGAGATGATCATACATAAGTCACTTAAGCACAAATAAGCAAACATGTATCATATGACATTCAAAAATTGTGAAATTTAAACTCAAATGATCTAGGTCAGAAGACAATCACATCCTAAAATATCTCACAAAAATTCCCAAGTTAAGCAACTCAAACAATTAAGCAAAGATCAAGTGGGAAACATGAACCAATATGCAAAAGAGAGGGACCAAAATGCAATATGAAAAAGTTTTAAAAATGAAAAAAAAGTGTTTTTATTCAATTTAATATGTCATCTAACAAATTCAAAAATAATGAGTTCAAGATCATGTATAGATGATGAGAAATAAATTCCACAAGTAGAGGTGTGCACAAATGAGACAAACCATAAAGAAATTAAACAATTAATTAATTCAGATGCCAAAAATAAAATAAATAAGGAAAATAAAATTTGGAAAATTTTTATAAAACTAAAAAAAACCTTCATGAATTTTTTTTATAATTTTTGAATGCATAAAAATGATATTAAAAAATAAAATGCAAATGCAACAATTAAATGAAATAAAAAGAAAATAAAAAACCAAGGGTGCAAACAGCAAAGAAATCACGTTGGAAAATAGACATGGGCTTAAAGGAAGGGTCAAAAAGCAAGGCCCAAGGCCAAAGTCCACTAGCGAAGTCAATGAGGAATACATGGACTCAGTCAAACATTCAGATTCAATATCAACCAATAGATTAATCTCACGCTCAACATCAGTCAATGCAATCAACATAGTAACCAAGATCAATGGACCAGATCAACATGCACACCATAATCAAGTAAACACGCACACATCAAAGCAATCAGAACACCATACAAACCCCACGTGATAGGCACATGCCTTTTTTAATGCGTTGTCAAAATAATATCCACATGATTCAATCAACGCATCACAATCAGTCAAATAATCAAATAGTATGCAAGATGAGTGGTCATGATTTGGTGGCACATGATAACACGAATGGGGTAAAAAACACGCAAACATTAAATTAAAATTAGAAATAAAAAATGTTAGTTCTTGGATTGGCTGGAATTTTGGTAAAACAAAGTATGTTCAATGTTGATGTCAAGGTGCTGATGTTGCAACATTGAAGTCTTAACACTGGGCTGTGTTAAGTAATGAATTGTTGAAGATAGATGTCTGATGTCACATAGGTGATGTTGTAACATCAGGTCTGCAGAATTAACAACAGCAGGCTGTGATGTTATTAGGGTTGCGTAGTAGCTGGAATTGTGGAGAGCTAGCTGTCTCATTGGATACGAATATCTTGGGATAGATATTTGCTGCTGCATAGGAGATCTATTGCAGATTTGTAGGAGATTTAAAAGGTTGAAGATTTAAAAAGATTTTAGGAGAAAATCTGTTTTAAATAACAAATCTGGGAGATATTGTAGCAAGTCCAAGACCAATTCAAGGAGCTATATAAAGCGCACAAGACCAAAGGAAAAAGGGACAGAAAACATTCAGAAGATCAGGAGTTGGAGGCTTAGTGTCTAGAGTTTGTTTAGAGTGCTTGTATTCACACTATTCTAGGGTTTGAATAGGTGTTGAGTTTCTGTCCTCTCTAGAAGCTGTGAAGCAATAGAGAGTGGTTGCTTGATCGAAGCTCTGAAGTAAGATCAAGGTTACTCAAAGTTGTTTCTTTGAGAGTTTGTAAGGGATTGAGTGGTGTTCTCATACCTAAGTAGGTTCTTAGGTAGGAAGTCATTAGTAGAGTATAAGTTTAGGAGATTGTCAACGGGTTGTTGAGTCTGTAAATTATATCTACAAGTAGTGAATTCCATCCCTGGCTTGGTAGCCCCCAGAGTAGGTTGGTTGTAACCGAACTGGGTCAACAATTCTTGGTGTTATTTTACTGTTATTGCTGTCCATTGTGCAGAGTGTGTTGTTGTGACATCACACCTTAACATCACACGTCTGATACCAGAATTTCAATTGGTATCAGAGCAGGCATCCTGTCTGTCTCTGGGTGAGATCTAGGGAAGTTACTTTCTGGTGTAAAGATGGACAAAGAAGTTGGAGGATTCGTCAACAGACCCCCTATTTTGGATGGATCCAATTATGATTATTGGAGGCCAAGGATAACCACCTTCTTAAAATCCTTGGACAGCAGGGCTTGGAAGGCTGTTATTAAAGAATGGAAAGCACCTGTCACGTGTGAGAAAGATGATGCCGACAAAGACAAAGAAGGCACCTCTAAGCCTAAGCCTGAAGAAGAATGGACCAAGGAGGAAGATGAGCTTGCCCTTGGAAATTCCAAAGCTCTAAATTCCATCTTCAATGGAGTGGATAAGAATATCTTCAGGTTAATCAATACCTGTGAAGTTGCTAAGGAAGCGTGGGATATTTTGCAGGCTACACATGAAGGAACATCTAGAGTCAAGATGTCAAGACTTCAGATTTTAACATCAAAATTTGAAAGCCTGAAGATGAAGGAAGATGAGACTATTCATGATTTCCACATGAGTGTTCTCGAGCTGGCCAATGCATCTAGTGTTCTTGGAGAGAAACTGTCTGAGAAAAGCTTGTAAGGAAGATTCTTAGGTCCCTTCCTAAGAGGTACAAGATGAAGGTGACTGCTATTGAAGAAGCTTAAGACATCAGCAAGATGAGAGAAGATGAGCTCATTGGATCTCTTCAGACTTTTGAACTTGGTTTAAATGAAGAAGAACCAGAAAACAAGCCCAAGGGTATTGCTTTGGTCTCCACTCTTGCAGAAGATAAGGTAGTCAAAGATTCTCAGGAAGATTTGTCACAAGCCATTGCAATGTTGGGAAGGCAGTTCAACAAAGTGTTAAAAAGATGGAACAATAACTACAAGCCTAGTGTCAAGAACAGTTCTTCTGACATCAGTAAGCCAAAAGAGAAAGATGAAGAGAAGATTGCCCAGGATAGAGGTGTTCAGTGCTTTGAATGTGAAGGGTATGGACATGTCAAGAAAGAATGTCCCACATTATTGAAGAAGCAGAAGAAGGGCATGTCAGTTTCCTGGTCTGAATCTGATAGTGAAAGTGATGGTGAGTCAGCAAGGCATGCTAGAGCCTTAACAGGAACTGTTGTGTCTGATGATGATAGTGATGAAGAAATAACTTATGAGGAGCTAGCTTCTACTTATCGAGAGCTGTGTTTGAAAAGTGTTGAGATTTGTCATGAAAACAAGTATCATAAGCAACAGATTGCTCAGCTTGAAAATGAAAAAGCTGATCGGGAAAACGAAGTCATACTAGTTAAGTCCCAACTAGATCAGATGACAAAATTCGTTAGGATGATGAACAGTGGTACTGCTGATCTTGATAAGATTCTTCAGTTAGAGAAAGCTGCTGGAGATAAATCAGGCATAGGATATGTGGCCAGCACTTCAGGAACAAAAAGGGAGATGTCTCAACCTTTGTCTCAACATCAACCTACGAAACAGGGCCCTACCCCAAAGAAGGTTGTTTAGCCCCAGAATGCTGAGAAGAAGAATGGTCCTCATCAGAGGAAGATACAGCCTCAAGGAGCTAGTCAGTATATGCCTCCCCAATATCACCAGAGTATGCAAGCTTCCAGGTTCAAGCAGAACATGTCTCATCAGAGGTTTCAACATCAGGAAAACTGGTATGGTTATGCATACAACAATGCTGTGCCTTATTACTATGGAAGAAGGAAGCCTCATCATCATAGAAGACAGTCTAAAAGACAGCATCATCAGTACAGGAGAAGACAATTCAACTATGGAATAAGGAGACAACATTATGGGTGGCAGCCACAGCATTATCGAAGTGGGAGAAGATTTAACCACTTTAGAAATGACAGAGCTAGATGCTTCTATTGTGGCAGGATTGGTCATATGCAGTCCTCGTGCTTCAAGCTTCACGGATATCCTAATTCTGCTCCTCAACCCAAACAACAAGAGGTAAGGCCTAAGGTGATGAAGCAATGGATACCTAAAGTTACCAGCTTGATAGTTCACACTTCCTTGAGGGTTTCTACCAAAGATGACTGGTATTTCGACAGTGGGTGTTCAAGACACATGACTGGAGTAAAGAATCTGCTTGTTGATGTGAAACCTCAGTCTTCTGGCTATGTAACATTTGGTGATGGGATCAAAGGAGAGATAAAGGGGATTGGAAAACTAAACTGTGCTAGTACTCCCAAGCTGGAAAATGATCTTCTTGTTAAAGGACTAACAGCTAATTTGATTAGTATTAGTCAACTTTGTGATCAAGGATTCAAAGTAGACTTCACAAAGTCCGAATGTATGGTGAAAGATGAAAAAGGAGAAGTCATTATGAAGGGAGCCAGATCTAAGGACAATTGTTATCTTTGGGTGATGCAAAATTCAAATTCCTCCACGTGTGTGCTTGCTAAAGAAGATGATGTCAAAATCTGGCATCAGAAGTTTGGACATCTTCACCTAAAGGGAATGAAGAGAATTATCTCCTCAGAAGCAGTCAGAGGGATTCCCAAACTTAGTATTGAGGAAGGAAAGGTTTGTGGAGACTGTCAAAAAGGAAAGCAGACAAAGATGTCCCATCTGAAGCTTCAACATGACACCACCTCCAAGGTATTGGAACTCCTTCATATGGATTTGATGGGACCTATGCTGGTTGAAAGTCTGGGTGGAAAGAAATATGCTTATGTAGTTGTGGATGACTACTCAAGATACACCTGGGTGAATTTCATCAAAGACAAATCTGAGGTGTTTGATGTCTTTAAAGAGCTCTGTCAAAAACTCCAAAGAGAAAAGGAGAGTAAGGTCATCAGAATAAGAAGTGATCATGGAAGAGAGTTTGAGAATAGCAAGTTTGAAGAATTTTGCTCGTCTGAAGGTATAAGTCATGAGTTTTCATCGCCTATCACCCCTCAGCAAAATGGAGTTGTTGAGAGGAAGAACAGGACTATACAAGAGTCGGCTAGAGCAATGATTCATGCCAAGAAACTACCTTATCACTTCTGGGCTGAAGCCATGAACACTGCCTGCTACATTCACAACAGAGTTACCCTAAGAAGAGGCACTTCATCCACTCTATATGAACTATGGAAGGGAAGAAAACCTAATGTCAAGTACTTCCATGTGTTTGGTAGTAAATGTTACATCCTGGCAGATAGAGAGCAAAGAAGGAAATTAGATTCCAAAAGTGATGAAGGGATATTTTTGGGGTACTCCATCAATAGCAGAGCATATCGGGTCTTCAACTCCAGGACCAAAGTGATGATGGAGTCAATCAATGTTGTGATTTATGATGAAGATAAGCATGAAGTTGAGGGTGTCATAGAAGATGTTGGAACATCAGCTGATGAGGTAGCTGTTGAAGTTGAAGAAAGAAATCCATCCCCAGGCGCTGCTGATACTGAACCTGAGCAACCTCAGAAGGAGCCTTCTATCAGAATTCAGAAGGATCATCCTAAGGAGCTAATTATAGGTGATCCAAATTCTGGAGTAAGAACTAGGTCCAGAGAAATCATAGCTAGCTCGTGCTTCGTATCCAAAATTGAGCCAAAAAATGTCAAGAAAGCTCTGACAGATGAGTTTTGGATAAATGTTATGCAAGAAGAACTGGAGCAGTTCAGAAGAAATGAAGTCTGGGATCTTGTGCCAAGACCAGAAGGGGTGAATGTTATTGGAACAAAGTGGATCTACAAAAACAAGTCAGGCGAGCTTGGAGTGGTTACGAGAAACAAAGCGAGACTTGTTGCACAAGGTTATACTCAAGTTGAGGGAGTTGACTTTGATGAGACGTTTGCTCCAGTGGCGAGATTAGAATCCATCAGACTACTCTTGGGTATGGCTTGTAACCTAAGATTCAAGCTGTTCCAAATGGATGTGAAGAGTGCTTTTCTAAATGGCTATCTGAATGAAGAAGTCTATGTAGATCAACCTAAAGGATTCACTGATCCAAACTTCCCCAATCATGTGTTCAAACTGAGGAAAGCACTGTATGGCTTAAAACAAGCTCCAAGGGCCTGGTATGAGAGGTTGACAGAATTCTTAGTAGCAAATGGGTATAGAAAAGGAGGCATTGACAAAACTATGTTTGTCAAGGAAGAAGGCGGAAAATTGATGGTAGCCCAAATTTATGTGGATGACATTGTATTTGGGGGGATGTCAGATGATATGGTAAAACAGTTTGTCCAACAAATGCAATCAGAATTTGAAATGAGTTTGGTTGGAGAACTTAGCTACTTCCTTGGATTACAAGTCAGACAAATGGAGGATTCTATCTTTATTTCTCAAAGCAAATATGCTAAGAGCATAGTAAAGAAATTTGGCCTGGATAAAGCCAATCACAAAAGGACACCTGCTCCCACCCATTTGAAGCTATCCAAGGATGAGAATGGAGTGAGTCAGGATCACAGCTTGTACAGAAGTATGATTGGGAGTTTACTGTATCTCACAGCAAGCAGACCTGATATTTCCTTTGCTGTTGGAGTGTGCGCTAGATATCAATCTGATCCTAAGGTGAGTCACTTGAATCAAGTGAAGAGGATTCTGAAATATGTGAATGGCACAAGTGACTATGGGATGCTATATAGCCATGATTCTGGGACTGATTTAAAAGGATACTGTGATGCTGATTTGGCTGGAAGTGCAGATGATAGAAAAAGCACTTCAGGAGGGTGTTTCTTTCTAGGGAACAATCTGATTTCCTGGTTCAGCAAGAAGCAGAATTGTGTATCTCTCTCAACTACTAAAGCGGAGTATATAGCAGCAGGAAGTAGTTGCTCTCAGCTGGTCTGGATAAAGCAGATGTTGAGTGAATACAATGTTAAACAAGATGTTATGACACTATACTGCGATAATCTGAGTGCAATTAATATATCTAAAAATCCTATACAGCATAGTAGGACAAAGCACATAGACATAAGGCATCACTTCATAAGGGATCTGGTTGAAGAAAAAATTGTTACCTTGGAGCATGTAGCCACAGAGAACCAGCTGGCTGACATATTCACTAAAGCCTTAGATGCAAACCAATTTGAAAGGTTAAGAAGCAAATTGGGAATCTGCATTTATGAAGACTAAATCTGCTAGAGGGGTTGTGGGCAGTTGGAGTGTTTCTGAAAATGTGTAGTCAACTGCCAGGTGAAGATTGTCAAATTGTGGCTAAAAAGGGGGAGAAAATAGCCAAGATAGTCTAGAGTATCAAAGATTGTTACTGCCATATGCTGCTAATGTGATATTAAGGGGGAGATAATTTGAAGAGTGCAGCCAAGCAGACATCAAGGGGGAGAAAAGTGCTGCACATTGTGAGCTACTGAACAGCTGTGATGCTAGTTCATATTTTAGAGGGGGAGCACCAATTGGCTGTTGTCAATAATGAAGATGGTGCTGCAGCAGATCAACTGATGAAGACTAAGAGGATTGTCAAACTGCTGCTGATGGAGTTTCAAATTTTTGAAGTTTTTCCGCTGCTGAAGTCTCTGAAGATGCAGAGTGCAGAGATTGTTTTAGCCAAAATTAGGCAAAAGGGGAGATTGTTAGTTCTTGGATTGGCTGGAATTTTGGTAAAACAAAGTATGTTCAATGTTGATGTCAAGGTGCTGATGTTGCAACATTGAAGTCTTAACACTGGGCTCTGTTAAGTAATGAATTGCTGAAGATGGATGTCTGATGTCAAATAGGTGATGTTGTAACATCAGATCTACGGAATTAACAACAGCAGGCTGTGATGTTGTTAGGGTTGCGTATTAGCTGGAATTGTCGAGAGCTAGCTGTCTCATTGGATGCGAATATCTTGGGATAGATATTTGCTGCTGCATAGGAGATCTGTTGCAGTTTTGTAGGAGATTTAAAAAGTTGAAGATTTAAAAAGATTTTAGGAGAAAATCTGTTTTAAATATTCTGTTTTATATAACAAATCTGGGAGATATTGTAGCAAGTCCAAGACCAATTCAAGGAGCTATATAAAGTGCACAAGACCAAAGGAAAAAGGGATAGAAAACATTCAGAAGATCAGGAGCTGGAGGCTTAGCGTCTAGAGTTTGTTTAGAGTGCTTGTATTTACACTATTCTAGGGTTTGAATAGGTGTTGAGTTTTTGTCCTCTCTAGAAGCTGTGAAGCAATAGAGAGTGGTTGCTTGATCGAAGCTGTGAAGTAAGATCAAGGTTACTCAAAGTTGTTTCTTTGAGAGTTTGTAAGGGATTGAGTGGTGTTCTCATAACTAAGTGGGTTCTTAGGTATGAAGTCATTAGTAGAGTATAAGTTTAGGAGATTGTCAACGGGTTGTTAAGTCTGTAAATTATATCTACAAGTAGTGAATTCCATCCCTGGCTTGGTAGCCCCCAGAGTAGGTTGGTTGTAACCGAACTGGGTCAACAATTCTTGGTGTTATTTTACTGTTATTGCTGTCCATTGTGCAGAGTGTGTTGTTGTGACATAACACCTTAACATCACACGTCTGATACCAGAATTTCAAAAAAAAGTGGCAAGCTGTGGACCAATGGATCAAGCAAATCAACGGCTAAGATTGTGTCACCTACCTCCAACCCTTGCCGGACGAACTTTTCCGGTGAGCACCAACACCAAACTTTTCCAGAAATGACAAATGAGTATACAATTTTAATCAAAAAAACATGAGGATCGCAAATATCATGCTCATTTCAATAAACACTCAACATACAATGCAAATCGAAGGAAAGAAAGTTTAGATCCAAAACTTCAAACTCAAAATACACACAATCTACACGTCCAAAATTCAAACAAAACACATCATCATGCTCAGTGAACCTCATAAATCATTATGCACACTTAAAATTCAAGTTCTAAGAGCATGAAAAGTTCACCAACCTGAGATCTTGAAGAGCTTAAAATACTCCTAGAAAACCAGAGATAAGCTGCAGATCTAGCCTTAGGAACCTCTAATTGCAAAATAAATACAATTAGAGCTTGAATATGGTCTGGATCTTGAGTTTTGAACTTGAATCCTCTTGAACTAAAATTGATGAAAACCTTGGTATGAGCTTCAATCAGTGGTTGATTTTTGCTCTACTCTCTTCACTGATCAAGAACATGAAAGAATTTCTCAAGAAAACCTTGTGGAGAGGGAGAATCGAAAAAGAGAAAGTGAGGAGTGAAAAATGGATTCTGAGCCAAAATGAATGCATCACCTCATTTTGGAGGCATGAGTTAGCTTATATACTCTCCATTAGTCCACTGATTGTGATTAGCCATTGATTAAACCCTTGATTAAGGAGTTTGGAGTGATTTTGCCAAAATGAATTTTGTGCTTAATCCACTAAACCACACGTGCAAAGTCATGCCTTTTGTGATCAATCTCTCATACACATCATGCTGATCAAAATTCAAACTAACTTGGGCCTTGAAATGACTTGGTTGGTGAGTTTTTGATCCATTTGCAATTTTATATTTTGTTGAATAAGTGAAAAATAAGTCATGGAATGAATTGATTCAAAGGCCAAAAATGATCCTCTTGACTTGTATTTTGATGTTGTAATGTGACATGAAGCAATTGGGAACATTACAAGTCCTTTTGAGTGAAAATGCCAATGGTGGAAAATTTGACATATACGAAATCCATGAAATGTACCTTGCATTGTTTTGACCATAACTAGAGTTCCACAAATGATATGGAGACAAACTAGTACTTTTTGGAAATGGGAGAGAAATATCTTCAACTTTCATGTTGGAGGAAAATTCATTTGAAGCTTCCTTGATGATGAAAAGTCAAGTTGGATGTAGTGGAAAAATTGCCAAAAATGGAAAGTTCTCATTATAGGTCATTTTCCAAATTTAGTAACTTTTGCACAAACTCTTGATTCTTGATAAATGGCATGAAACTTGACCCTTGAAGACCATATAAGGATGTGAGACCTTAAAAACCATGAAGAGAGCCTCAAAATTCCACAATTGACTTTCTCCTTTACAGTTGACTTTTCTTGGTTCACAAGCAACTGATCCACTGAACATTCTTCACCAAAGAACCAATGGCCCAGATTCCATCCATGCACACTTGTGAGCATATGGAACACTAGGAGAACATGCTTGAATCCACAAAGTTCAACAAGAAGCTCCTTTGAAACCAAAACCCTAATTTGCACAATCAGTCTAAGGGATGAAGTCTAGAAGTCACTTCTTGGTCAATCCACTTCTGGAGAAGGCTTGAGATTGTATGGAGTATGAGAAACCCTTGAAGCTAGTTGGGAGACATTTGGCCCTTGATCCCTTGCTTTGGATGATCAACACCTTTGAAAAACACCTGATCCCATGCCCTATGCTGAATGCCATGCTATGCAATCTATGACCTACTATGGAATGCAAATGAGTAAAGCATAGACCAATTATTGAGAACACATGAAGGTAAATTTTGAGGTATTACAATAACCAGGGCTGAATCGCCATATACGTCCCAGTTCTTGATCCTTAAATCAATCTCTTCCTCGATACCCATAGTACAAGCTTCATATTCGGCCTCATTGTTCGTACATTTGAACGTAAGTCGAGCGGTGAAAGGAATGTGGGTACCCTGAGGGGTAATAATTATTGCCCCAATTCTGTTTCCATAACGATTAACTGCTCCGTCAAAGATAAGTCCCCACTGGGAACCTGGTTCTGGCCCTTCACTGGGTAGCGGTTCGTCGCAGTCTTTCATCTTTAGATACATGACATCTTCGTCTAGGAAGTCGAACCCGATTTATTCTTGATCGTCAATCGGTTGATGAGCCAATTGATCGGCTAAAACACTCCCCTTAACGGCTTTCTGAGCGTGGTATTCTATGTCATATTCTGATAGCAACATCTGTCAACGGGCAATACTTCCCGTGAGAGCAGGCTTTTCAAAGACATACTTGATTGGATCCATTTCAGAGATCAACCAAGTAGTGTGAGGGATCATGTACTGGCGAAGACGTTTGGCTGCCCAAGCCAAAGTGCAACAAGTTTTCTCGAGCATCATGTACCGAGTTTCATAGTCGGTGAACTTCTTGCTTAGATAGTAGATGGTAGACTCTTTCCTTTTGGTTTCGTCCTGTTAGCCAAGTACACACCCCATTGAGTCTTCCAAGACTGTGAGGTAGATGATCAGTGGTCTTCCTTCCACTAGAGGTGATAGAATCAGAGGATTCAACAGATATTCCTTAATATTGTCGAAGGCAGTTTGGCAGTCTTCTGTCCAAACGCAGTCCTGGTTCTTTTTTAGTAACTTAAAAATCGGCGCACATGTGGTAATCATGAGGAATATGAATCTGGAGATGTAGTTCAAACGTCCCAGGAATCCTCTAACTTGTTTTTCAGTTTTCGGAGAAGAAATTTCTTGAATGGCCTTGACCTTGTCAGGATCAACCTCAATTCCTTTTTGGCTGACGATGAACCCTAAGAGTTTCCCCGAGCGGACACCGAAGGTGCACTTATTGGGATTCAAGCGGAGTTTGTATTTTCTCAGACGCTCGAATAGTTTTGACAGGTGGGTCACATGCTCCTCCTCTGTCTTAGATTTTGCAATCATATCATCGACATATACCTCGATTTCCTTGTGTATCATGTCATGAAACAGAGTAGTCATGGCCCTTTGATAGGTTGCCCCGGCGTTCTTCAAACCGAACGACATTACCTTGTAACAAAAGGTACCCCATGGGGTGATGAATGAAGTTTTCTCCATGTCTTTCGGCGCCATTTTAATCTGGTTGTAGCCTGAGAATCCATCCATGAAGGAGAAAACTTTGAACTTTGTTGTACGGTCAACCAGCATGTCAATGTGCGGTAAAGGAAAGTCGTCCTTTGGACTTGCCTTGTTCAGGTCCCTGTAATCGACACACATTCTGACCCTTTCGTCCTTTTTTGGAACGGGTACGATATTGGTTAACCATTGAGGATATTCTGATGCGGCGAGGAAACCCGCGTCAATCTGTTTCTGTACCTCCTCTTTGATTTTGATGGCCATGTCCGGGTGAGTGCGTCTCAATTTCTGCTTTACTGGCGGACATTCCGATCTTAACGGTAAGTGATGTTCCACGATGCTGGTATCCAACCCTGGCATGTCCTGATAGGACCAAGCGAGTACATCGGGGAATTCTTTGAGAAGCTTTATCAAACTCTCTTTGGCAGTTGGACTGAGCAGTGCCCCAATCCTGATTTCTTTGCTCTCTTTTTCTGAACCCAAGTTTACCATTTCCAATGGCTCTTTGTGAGGTTCAATGGACCTTTCCTCTTGTCTGAGTAATAGGGAGATCTCTTCTGGAATTTCGTTGTCAACTTCTTCTTCAGCCCCAAATACCGGGAACTCAAAGTTGGGAGAAGGCATCAGATCGTATGTTTCAACTGGGTTTAAAACAAGCAATCTGCATGACGTGATGATTCGTGTTTAGAAGAGATAGAGAGAATGCAAAAGTGTGTGCAGTGTATTTTCTTATTACTGCCTGTTTTTATTATTTGAGATATTTTTTAGGATTACCATTTTCTGAGAAAAAGCAAAAAGAGAAAACAACAATTAATGCGGAAATTACAGAACGACGTTATTTTATTAATGAACAAGTCGATTCTTGAAACTACAGCCTTATAAGACAAAACTCTGTCACTTTGGGCAAAGAGAAGAGGGAAATTTACAAAAAGCGAGCCCTATCAAAACATCTGTTTCACCTGGGCAGGGTGAAAGGTTAAAGATAGCAATTACTTTAACTTATGAACAATCCTTGGAACATCGACAACAACCCATTGGTGGCAAACTCCTCGGTGAATCACAAAGTCTGGCACCTTTCTTGATTTGTCTTCAGAAATAACGCTGATTTCTGGTGGAGCAGGATCATTGGAATCTGTCTCCCAGGCAGAATTGTCGTAGGAGGATTCCTCAGTTGTATTTTGCATAGCATTTGTGCTCTCAGCTCTATCTCCCCATCCAGTTGGCTGGATATCTTCGAGCCTGATACGAGAGCTTTCAGGAGCGGTGTACTTGACCATATAGTCGTATTTTCCACTCGGTTGTCCCAAGGTGTCCAACACTTCTTTGGCCCTGGAGGAGTCATCCCTCTCGATGACGTTGACCTCGGGAATGGCATAATTAATGAATTCTAGTCCTGCAAATGTTGCAAATTCATCGTCATGTTGAGTAGTTTCTAAATGATCTGAGTGTTGATCCCATGACATGGTGGGGACACAAGTATTCTGTTCAATGATCCTCAGCTAAGTTTCATTACTGAGCTGACTTTCTGGCCCCAAGTCTCCTGGGTAAGGCTGCCACATTGGCAGGCCATCCATCGGGCCATAGTAATTGTGGTCAAAGTTGTCTTTCATCAGAGTGTCCTCCTCTAATGAATTTGGCAGAGCACGACATCCTTCCGGATCACAACCTCCGTATATCATTTCGAAATCTGACCGTGGTATAAATCTCAGACTCTGTGCGGGATAGAAAAATGGCGTAGGCACCTCTTCCTGAGACATATAACCGTCCTCGTTAAGATAGGACTTCCATTCTTCATCTGTGTCGGAGTGATCTCCCTCGTTGATGGCATGGATTGCCTGAGGCACTGGGTGAAGGAACCCTCCACTATGGAAGAAGTTTTGAATGGGATGAAGACCTTCATCGTTAGCAGCTGTCCGAGTACAGGTCGCAGAAAAACCAAGACCCTTCTTTGTTGTATTGCTAGTAGGAATGACAAGTTGTCCCCATCCTGTTGTGTAGGTACTCTCGACGGCTTTAATAGCATCTTTGTATGAGGAAATTGAAGTTCCTCCTCCGGGTTGATCATCCTTGTATAGCAAAAGCGCTTGGAACTGGGTTCCGATTATCCCTTATGGTTCCACACAAGTGGATGACGATAAATTGCTGACGAGCAAGGCCTGTTCCCTACAGACTGTGATGAGTTGGTCGTTCTGGACGAACTTTAGCTTTTGGTGGAGGGTTGAAGTGACCGCCCCAGCCTGATGTATCCAAGGTCTTCCTAATAAACAACTGTACGTTGCCCGGATGTCCATGACCTGGAAGGTGACTTGGAAAGTGTGAGGACCAATAGTTATGGGAAGGTCAACTTCGCCGATAACCTTTTTTCTGGATCCGTCGAACGCTTTGACGACGACCTCACTGGTTCTCATCGGAGGGCCTTTGAATGATAATTGCATCAAAGTGGACTCCGGCATAACATTCAGGGCTGACCCTGTGTCTACCAGTACGCTGGCTAAAGCATCGTCCTGGCAGTTGACTGTGATATTGAGTGCCATGTTATGACGGCGACCCTCTTCCGGTAATTCCTCATCACTAAATCCCAAATTATTGCAAGAAGTGATGTTAGAGACAATACTATCGAACTGTCTGATTCTTACATCCTGTTTCACAAAGGCTTGCTCCAAGGCTTTCTGTAGAGCCTTCCTGTGCGCTTCTGAACTGAGTAAAAGTGACAGCACAGAGATCTTTGAAGGAGTTTGTAATAACTGATCAACAATGTCGTATTCACTCCTTAGGATGAGCTTCAGCATCTCATCATTGTTTTTCGGAAGGTCGGGATTACTGGATTGACCGACTGATGGATCGGGAGCTTCTGTCTGAAGTTCCTTTTCTTTGTTGGACTCTCCAACTCCTCTGTTGAAGATTCTACCACTCCGTGTTACTCGACTGATGTCTGCAATATTCACGACGGAGGGTAATGGAATTTCCTTTCCATTTTCAATTGTTGTTGCACCGTATTTGTAAGGGATTGCCTTAGCTGATTCATACGGTAGTGGTCCCGGCAGATAGATGACTATGGGAACCTTCTGGTTTTTCTGACCATCATAAGTAATCTCGATCCGTTCCCGGTTGGGAATTCTTGATTCGTCAAGCAGAGGGGTAATGGCAAAAACATTCCTGGTCCTTTGATGATCAAAGATGACGACAACGTCCTCAATTTGATTGGAAAGGTAGTTCGACGACCAATTAATGGGTTCGGAACCTGGATATGGGCGAATCTCTCCATGATCCACCTACCCCTGGAGAGTTGCTCGCACAAGGTAGCACCCTTGGTTACTTTCTGAACAGACTCCACAACGTTCATAATTGTGTGGTGGCACCTGGCCACGCCCACTTTGGATACAATGTAACCTCACTAGGTTAGCTTCCATGGGTCAGACATCCTGACTTTGACGTTGAGTGGGGTTTCTGTTATTGATACTAATTTATTGAGTATCTTCATCCATGTAGATTGGCATCCACCAATGATTTAACAAGTGCTGAAGTGCCTCCTGGGCAAGGGCACATCCCTGATCGTTTTCGCAACCCGCTTTACAGGTGTGATAATTATGTGATATCAGGAATCCGAGTCCGACCTGCTCAGCATGCAACTCTACCAAGTTGGTATTCATCAAGCGAATGTCGAAGATCTGAACCATATTGATCTGATAGGGATTCCTATCATGGTAGTGTTGGATCCATCCAAGATCCATCTGACGCTGGAGGGCCTCCTGTATGAAAGAGCATCCCTGTTTGTTTACCGAGCAAGTCAGACAAGAACTGTAATCGTGCCACGGCAGATTATGATACTGGCTTTGCCTTAAATGCATTGCCACCAGGTTGACATTCATCGCACGGATGTTGTGGTTCTGAATGACGTTGGAATTCGTATAGACCATGTTAACTCCACGAACTCGGTGCTCTTGGATCCTTCCGAGATCCATCTGTTCCTGTAGAGCTGATTACACCACAGAACACCCTTGATTGCTTTTAGAGCAGATATTACACTGGTGATAATTATGAGGTGGCACATGGCCATACCCACTCTGTCTACAATGCATCTTGACCAGACTGGTCCTTAATAAGAGTACATCATGAATTTGATAGACGTTGTTAAATTCTTTCTCAATCAGGTTGACTGCAGCTTTCTCATGTTCACGCAGTGGGTTTGTGAGGACATTGGGATTCGTATCTTTGAAAGATAAGAGCCCGCTTATAACAAGCTTTTGCACGTCAGATTTGAAATTGAGACAGTTCTCTATGTTATGCCCTGGACCTCCTTGATGATAAGGGCATGTCTGATCCACCTTAAACCAAAAAGGCAGATTTTCCGACACTGTAAGAGGAGACTTAGTCTGGATATGCCCCTTAGCCAGTAGTAACAGAAATAGTTCTACGTACAACATGGGTATAGGATCAAACCCTGGTGGCCGCGTTGTACGGTTGTTATTGTATGGAGGACGAGCCTGCTGAAGAGGCTGTTGTGTCCTTTGCTGATTAGGTTGGTTCTGCGCAACCTGAGGTTGATACGTAGGAATAGGTGCAGGGCTGATAGCAGGAGTTACAGCTGCTACCGGTTGGTACCTTCGCCTTTGCTTTCCGAGAGAGATATTCCTAATATATTGCTCTTTTTTCTTAGGGAGAGCACTACCATATCGTTTTGTACTACTCGGTGATCTAGCATCTTTTACCAAACGTCCTTCTCGGACAGATTCCTCAAGACGAACTCCCATGCCCACCATCTCGGTGAAGTCACTGGGCGCACTGGCAACCATTTTGTCATAGTAAAATGAGCTTAAGGTCGTTAAGAAGATCTTTGTCATATCTTTTTCCTCAAGAGGTGGACAAATCTTAGCGGCAATTTCACGCCATCTTTGAGCGTACTCCTTAAAGGTTTCCTTGTCCTTTTGTGACATTGATCTGAGTTGATATCTGTCCGGTGCCATGTCTAAATTGTATTTGTATTGTTGGACGAAGGCAGTACCAAGATCTCTGAATGTGCTAATTGTAGTATGGTTTAAACCCACGTACCATTTGAGTGCGGCACCGGTTAAACTATCCTGAAAGTAGTGAATCAGTAGGTCCTGACATTTGCCGAGCGTACATCACCAGATGGCTCTGAGGGCAAGAGTTACCCTTGTATTTTTCAAAGTCGGGCACTTGAAATTTGTGCGGAACTTTCACATTGGGGACCAGACAAAGGTGTGCGGCGTCCTTTCCAAATAAATCCTGACCGCGGATGGCTTGCAGTTCCTTCTGCATTTCCAGGAACTGTTCCTGGAATTCATCCATTCTATCGAACATAGTTTCCTTCTTACCATAAGGTATCGGTGGAATCTGTCCTTCCGGGACTGTGTGCACCATAGGGGGTGGTACCGTGACTACAACAGTGAATCTTGGCGTTTCCCGATGTTTGTAACCTTCAGGAGTCCTCAGTATGCCCCTGGCATCTTCGGTTTCCCGAAGTTTGTAACCTTCAGGCTCAGCGGCTTCTGTTATGATTCCCTGATCTTTAGTGATCGGCGGAACATATCCTTCCGGGATATAGTTAACAGGTATGCCCTAAGGACGATCTTTCAGCATTTGATACCTAGGATCATACTTCTCCAATATGGGTGTTGAGGTGATCTCTGAGATCACAGTCCTTTGTAGCTAAGCTTCTGCCACGGCTTGTATGTCGTTACGAAGCTTTCTCATATCCTCTCTCAGAGCGTCGATCTCTTCTTTCAACTCTTTGTTTTCTTCATCAAGATTGTCCATTTTTTTTTTACGATTGGCCCGAGTATTGTACGAATGAGACAGTTTGACTCTAGAACCGAGACACAAACGTGAGATTCGTAGGTAAGAAGAATACGCAATGTGAGAATGATGAATGAAATGATTATATTAATTGTTTTTTGGTTTAATCAAAATAAACTTCGACAATTAGATTGCAAATATCAAACAGTGGGGAAACCCCTTTTTATTGAATTCAAAGGATTGCAGAAATGGAAATACAGTAAATTACAAGGTGCGGAAACAGAAACCTAAGCTAATGGGTCCTGAGTCCTCTCTGAAGAGAAATCGGGTGCTGACTCTGGTACTTTCCTTTTCTTTGACCGGGGCTCTTGGGCCGTTGTCGGGTTGTCATTCCTTTTCCAGGTGAAAGGAGTGAGCAAATTCCTTTGGTCATCTTGATTCTCTACAGCATGTTGCTCCAAAATTTCGATCAGAGTGTCCTTATCTTTCAGTAGTTGCTGTATTTTGATGCACTCCACGTTGAGGGTGCGGTACTTGTTTTTCCAAGACCTCTTCTCCCGTTGAACTTTGTTGAGAGTAGCTTGAAGCTTTTCAGTCTCAGTCATGAAGTACATGACAGACTCCCTCGGTGGAAGAACTCCGTGACGAGGATAAGGCATCTTTAGCTTGAGCGCTCTAGTTTGTACCCAGTGGAGATAAGGCTCCACCGAGACACAGTCCGGTTTTCCTAGAGACTCTCGTCCTTTCTTATGAACATGTTTACAAGCGTGCACTATGTCTGTCTTTAGTGCTCTATCATTTTCTCCTTCCTTGAAGAAAAGACCTTCCAGATGAACACCCCGTGGGACGTGCCTCATCGGGTATCCAAATTGACGACGAACGAGAACTGGATGGTAATTGATTCCTCCCTTAGTTCCTATAAGGGGTACGTTGGGGAAGTTTCCACAACGGTCAATGATCCTGATCCCATCATAAACCCTATTACACCAATCAACGTCAGAGTTGGTAAGAGACATGATTTTCTGCGACCAACATAAGGCACTCTTGTGATCCCAAAAAGCATCAGACTTAGGCAAATGGGAGATAAACCATTTATAAAGCAGAGGTACACAGCATGTGATCTCCCCTCCACTGTACAAATTCCCCAAGTGTACAGAATGATACGCATCTGCGAGCAAAGTTGGCACAGGGTTTCCAATGAGAAAAACCTGAATGGAGTTAATATCAACGAAGTTATTAATGTTGGGTGTAACGCCCCGATTTGTTTAATTCTATTTATTTATTTCATTTATGTGAAATGTGTGAATTTATTGTATTTTACCTGCTAATTGAGTTAATTGGTTAATTTCTCTAATAGGTAAAATATTTGCAATAAATTATAATTTCTTTTCAACTTTTATTTCCTGAAATATATTTCATCGGTATGTTTATGTTTTATCGCATTTGGAGAGCGTTTGGGAGATATTTTGAGCTAAGGGGTATTTTGGTCTTTTTGGGGTTAGATATTTTGAATAAATAGTAAGTGGAGAGAAAAAGAGAGAAAAGAAAGGAAGAGAAAGAAAAGGAGAAGAAAGAAACGAGAGAAGAGGAAAAAGAGGAGAAAGAGGAAAACTCGGGAAAACTCCGTTTCAAGCGCGAATAATCGGGTAAGGGTGAGAAGTTTCGATTATATTTCGATTGTATATGTATATGTATGTGTTGTTTGTGTTTTGTTTGGTTGAAATATATACTTTTTCTTATTGGTTGGATTGAAGAGCAAATGTGTAGAATCGATGTTTTAACGGTTAGAATGCGGAATAGGTCGCGTAGAATAGTCGGGAAATGATGGGTTTTAGTCGGGGATACTCGTTGGTATGATTTAGGGAGTTTTTGATTGAATTATATAGTTTGTGAGGGTTAGGGCAATAATGATGAAATAGTGAGAAATCGATGTTTTCACGGTTGGAATTTGGAATAAGTTGTGTAGTGTAGTCGGGTAAGGTTTGGGTTTAATCGGGAATGGTTGTTTGCGTGTTTTTCCACTGTTTTGATCGAGTTCGAATTTAGAATTCAATGATAAAATTATGTTTTAAAATATTTCAAAAATGGAAAATTTGTTAGATGGATTTTTAATGATGGAAATATTGTAGCACGTTGAATTCTGAGATCGCAGATTTTTACGGAATCGAAATCGGAGGTCCGGAAGGCTTCCGAAGATGAAAAATGCAATTTCTGGGCCCTGACACGGCCCGTGTCACACAACACGGGTGGCCGTGTCAGCCCACTGACTATGGAGGGTGGAAACGTGAAAAAATGAGAAATTTGGGTTTTTGAGTGACACGGGTGTAGCGAGCGATTTTGGACGCGGTTCTTAAGCGCTGGTCGCTCTCTGCGGTTGAGCTTAAAACTACAGGTCGATTCATTTTTTATCCTATTGTGAGCTGAATAAGGAAGGGAAATAGATGTCTCCAATTAACCCTGCTTGCATACTGAGTTTAAACAGCAGTCTGTTAGGTTACGGATGCTATCAATGTGGGGGGGCCTTTGTACTGGTTATTCGTATTTTGCCAATACGGTTCTTTCTTTCTTTTTTCTAGGAAAAGGGTTTCTGGCGGGGAATAAGGATTAGGATGTTAGGACTGATGCTTTTGAATTAATGCTTTTAATTGATGGAGATATGGGATTTGTTTTTTTTGTTGATTGCGCTCGCTAAGATCTTTTCTTTCGATCTTATGCCTACGTATTCCCGTTTACCGAAACAGGGAAGTCAGAGCGTTCGTAGTTCCTCCTATTCTATGGGAGGAAATTGGTTTTTTGGTGTCTTGTTCAAAGCCCAAGACATGAAGCGAAAGGTGATTTGTATCTTGTTCAAAGCCCAAGATGTGAAGCTAAAAGGTCTATTTGTGTCTTGTTCAAAGCCCAAGACGTGAAGCTGAAAGACCTCGACTTTAGAGAGAATTTGTCATCTCTAAAGAGGGGGAAGGAGAATTACTTTAACTGGGATACGCGGATCCGAGCAATGCCATAATTTCCGAAGAAAGGGTTTTAACCTGAAGGAGAAGACTTTAACTCAGTGTAGAGCAATACCATCTTTCCTTAGGAATTTCTCATGCTAAAAGAGGGACAGTGGCATGGATATAGATGATCCAGAGGCTTGCCGCTTACAGCGATTAGATGAAGAGAAAGGAGTTGTTGATGTTTGTGTACTGTGAACGAGGCACAACTTTGATGCTAAAAGGTTGATTGGATCAACCAGTGGTTTTCTTATACAAAGCCTAAGAGGAGGCTAATTTCCGCTAGGAAAATCATTATACAAAGCCTAAGAGGAGGCTATTTTGTGTCTCGTACAAAGCCCGAGAGAGAGGCTAAAGGTTTTTGACCCAGTGGGGCATATCGTTATACAAAGCCTAAGAGGAGGCTAGCAAAGAGTTCGACCCTTGCTTAAGGGATTTATATCTCGTACGAGGCCCGAGATGGAGGCAAAAAAAGGGTGATTGACTCAACGAGGGAATCTTTTGTGTCTCATATAAAGCCTGAGAGAGAGGCTAAAAGGTTGTTTTGACTCCACTGAGGAGAATTTTGGTATCTCGTACGAAGCCTGAGATGGAGGCTATTGTAACTGTTTCAGTTGAGTGACAGATCCAATATACTGATTTAAAAGAGAAAATCAGTTCTTATATGAGCAACACTGTACTCAGGGATTTAATTTGAGGATCAAGGATATTTCCTTTTCTTTGAGGAAACGGGAAATCCAAAGGGTATTGAGACTATCCGAGTCTGCGGGTTTCCTTCCTATTTAACGAAGGGTGCTTGAGAATGTCTTTGAGACTCAAGGAAGTTAGACTGTCTGTGTCTAGAGTTTTATCTTTTGTAATATGCTTCGAGAAACAGTAGTAGACTCTATGAAAGGACTGTTCTATGAGGATGACTAAGTTCTGTTCCTATACCTCTAGGAGGTCGTCGGGACAATTTGTACGAAGCCCAAGAGGAGGCTGGAATCTTTTAAGAAGCCGACGGGTCCTTGTACGAAGCCCAAGAGGAGGCTATCATTCCCGGAGGAAGAGGTCATTATACAAAGCCTAAGAGGAGGCTGTGAATACTTCTAAGAAGCCGTAGGGTCCTTGAATAATGCCCAAGAGGAGGCCGATGCTTTTAAGAAGCCCGTGGGTCTATCATCTCCTTTCTATTAGGAGAGATAACTCTTTTAAAGATGAAAACCACTGGTAAACGTGCGAGGTTTACTATCCAGCGACTTTTAGCTTTTAAAGAGGGTTGCTTAGTTAAGGTCCAAGATTATGACCGTAGTGGGTACCCAAACCCCGAGACATTCAAGGCAAGCTATCCACAAGGAATAGATCAAGTCAGGAAAGTTCGAGAATTGGGAAGAAACTCAAAGATGCCATTCACAGAGAATACATTCATCTTTGGGAATAGAGTTCCTTGACAATTCCTAAGGAGGACAGCCGAAGAGAAGACTGTATCTGGTGCTCCTATTGGGGATCTAGGCGTCTATTTCTACGAATAAGTGAAACGGCGTCACCTAGTTCTAGACGTAGTTGCCGGGGAAACTCGAAATATCTATACTATTATTACACAGTAGATATGAGTTTATGAAAGGAGACTTACAGTGAGCAGCCCCACAATACAGTTTATAATATGAAAGCAGTAAATGAAAGCGATAACCACTTACTCGGTTGTAGTGCTTCCATGCTGTTTGGTTAGTTGTTCAACAAAGAAAGATTGAAAACAACAATATATTCAAAATCAAAGGAGAAAGTGCTTTGAAAAAGAAAGATTTGGGGCTTACAGCTCAAGGAGAGGCCCAGGGTTTTACCAGTGAGCGCACTATTTGAATTTGTACAGAGGGACTTATACAAGTGACTGGGGCCCAAAAAAGGTTTTCTGTACAAAGGGATGGGTCTTACACTCTCTCAAGAGGCCCAAAAAAGGTTTAAAGAAAAGAGAGGGGCTTATAACACGAGGGTAGGCCCAAATGATTTTTCGTTTAAAAATGGCGATCGCGCCGAGGTTTTCTTTTAACGCAGAGGGACTTATACAATAAGTGAGGCCCAAAATGTTTTGGTTAAAAGGGAGATTGGGTCTTACACTCTAATAGAGGCCCAAAAGTTTTGAATGGGTCTTATAGCTCAAGGAGAGGCCCAAAAGGTTATTTTTCAAAAGGCGACGATCGCACTGTTTGTTTTTGACGGTATCGGGACTTATACAATACACTGAGGCCCAAAAATGATTTGGTCAAAAAAGGATTGGGTCTTACACTCTATTAGAGGCCCAAAGTGTTTGAAAAATGATTTATGAGGGTTGAATTAATCCAAAATCCTAATTTGTTTTCAAAATGTATTTAATTGAATAAAAATTCAATTAAAATGATCAAAAATTGTTTAACATGTGGAAAACAAATTGTGATCTTGGATTAATGCTTCAAAAATTAAGTATTGACCTACAAAATAATTAGAAAGCATTAAAAGTTGCAAAATCAATGTAGAAAAAATATTTAAAATGCCAAAAACAATCAAAATATTAATTCTTTGCAAAAATATCAATTATATGAAATAAATAATATTTTTGGGATTTTTTGATAAAATAAAATATTTTAACATTTTTGTGAATTATTAAAAAAAGAATCAACTCAAAGTCATTAAAACTCATAGAGAAATTAATTTTTGAATCAATTAAACAAAATCACAAAATTCAAATATTCAAATATATGAAAATGGCGCCAAGTACAACAGCAAGAACACGCGCGTTTTTCAGTTTGCCCATATTTGCATTTTCTATCCAATCTCACTGAATACGTAATTATAACATGCAATCCACATATCATTATGCTCGCCTCAACCTCACGATCATGTCTATGTACTTTAATTTTATTTAAATTAAACATACAACAAGAAATCACGAAGAAACCTCAAGAACCCTAATTTCTGCATGAAGGCTAGGATTTTTGATACACGATTCAAACAATGCAATTAATTGAGGGAAAACATTCCATGCATGATTATGAACATATGGCCAAATTATTGTGCGAGGAAATATGCATAGATTGAGAGATGACCAAGTATGTGCTTACCTCCAAGTCGTGACAGCAAGAGCAGATGTGATTTTGAGTTGGAGGTGTTACAGATGAGTGGTGATGATCTGGACAGCTTCCCTACACCATATGGAGTGTGTTTGAACACTTGGATTGAATTGAAATGGACTGGATCAGTTTATGGCATCTCAGCTGCAACTTCACTTCAAACTTATGTGGATGGCAAGTGATTTTGTGAAATTGATGTTTCAGAAGTTATGTGAGTGTTTGATCAGCTCATATGTGATGTATGTGAGGTGTGTGAGTGATTGGTTTGTGCAGAATTGCTCTCAAACTCAAAACCCGATAGCTACCTTGCTAAGAAAGGCATTTTTGCCAAGAGAAAGAGATTTTGAGGAAAGCATCTGTTAGATGGCTTTGGTGTACTCAAACTGACCACAATTAAGCTCTATTTATAGTAGAGCAAGTTTGTTTTGCAAGGAATAGTGCATGGCAGCTGGTAAGTAGGTTTGGCCAATGTTGTCCAATGAGAATCCAAGTCTCCTCTAGCTATTGACTAGAGGTTAGGGCACAGAGCTTTGGTCCCCTTGGTCTTGGATAAGTCTTGACTGATTTCAGATGAGAATGGCTCAGTCCATGCCACCTTGATGGTTCCATTGAACGCCTCATTCCAAATTTGAAGTCTTGTCCCTATTTTGGCCATTCTAGGTTCAACATGCTATTCTTTGTTCCTTGGACCTTAGAGGCTTGGCTCAATGATTGTCCCCTTTGGATTCAATCCTCTGAGGTGTCCAAGTGGATAGGAACTATTGAAATTGGCTGATTTTGGAAAATCGAGCCAAAATGCAAATTCTGCCTTGCCTTGACAGATTTCAGCAAGGCAACTTGGCAATGTTGTATCTCATGGTGTAGGTTGAATTTGGCAATGTTCTTGGCCATTTTGGAAAGCTCTTACATGATACAACAACTGTTTGAACAAGTTTGGTTTTGATCTCTTTTGATTCCAAGTGAAAAATCCCCCTACATTTGGCAAAAAGTGAAGGCAAATTCTGACTTAGTGAAAATTTCACTAAGTGTTGGAAAAAGTGACATTTTCACTTTTTAGCCACTTTGATCACTCCATAACTCAAAATCCTTAATGAATTGGAATGACTTGTAGTTGAAGTTTTTGTAGGTGATAATGAGGGATACAAATCCATCTTTGGATGAGAAAAAATGGCCTTGTGGTTTAGGAGTTATGGTCCTCCAAAGTTGGTACCTTTGCCACTTTATTTTTAACTTAGAAAAATTTCTAAGTTTTATGGTTACCCCTTTTACAAGTTATCTCACTTTTCTTGATTTTTCTTGATGAATGATGATTCAAATCATACATTAACATCATTTTAGGGTTAAAAATCCATTTTGGTGAAAAATCTCAAAAAGTCAAAGTTGACTTTTGTGCACAGTTGACTTTTTATCAGATGAATTCCAAACTGTGCAATTCTTCAGGAAATCATGTACTTGACCTAAATCAAACTTGATGGACATGTTCCATGGGTGTCATAGGGTATATTCAATCATTTATTAGGGTTTGGGAGTATGTCTTGGTCAAAAGTCAAAGTTACAGTTGACTTTTCCCTTAAAACCCTAATTGTGGTGCAGATGAAAATGAAACTTGTTGCTCAAGCTTCTTGGATCAATCCATTGTTCCAAATGGATCAATATGGTGTATTAGAGACCCTCAAATCATGTCTTGAGGTCTTGGCTCATGGTTTGTCCCAAAAGTCAACTTAGGGGTGAATTAGGTCAAGAAACCCTAATTCCTGATTTTTGATGAATGCATCCCCTGAGGCAAAATTGACTTGATGCATGGGTCCATGAGGTTCCATGAAGTATATTAGGTCATGTTCTGGATCATTGCCTTATGCCCAGATGAAAATTTCCATCTGGAGGCCCTAGTTGACCAAAACCCTAATTTGGTGACACTGTCGATCTTGAGACTTGATCCACCTAGAAGGGAGCAGCCTTGTGCTTAATCCTTTAAGTGGGAGTCCTTTTTGATCCATTGTGGATGTTTGAGAGATTAGACAAGTTGAAAATCATGTCATTTCTTGATTGATCCTTTATCTAAAGCTCAGAGAGGGCTTGAAACCCTAATTTTGATTGTATTGGATGCTCACCCATCTTTGGGGAGACTGATGAAGCATAAAGGTACATCCATATTGTGATGATGATTTTCACAATGATGGGAAATCTAAGTGGTCAAAATTTGGGGTATTACAGATGCCCTTATTTAATCTTCTTGGACCCGAAGGTATGAATGACGTTAGTATTCGAGCATTCGGGGTGCAAGAGGATTAAATATCGGAATATCCGAAATTTTGATGGTGGTTATGAATGGTAGCTTACACATTTATCTTCTTAAGCAATGATGCTTAGAAAAGGTAAACTTCCCCTCGATCCTGGTTTTCAGCCAAGGAACTGGTCTCAGTTTTCTTTTGAAATAAACCTCCCCTCGTTCTTGGTTTCCTACCAAGGAACTGGTCTTAGTTTCTGATTTAAACTTCCCCTCGATCCTGGTTTCTTACCAAGGAACTGGTTTTAGTTTCTAATTTAAACTTCCCCTCGATCCTGGTTTCCTACCAAAAACTGGTCTTAGTTTCTTTTGTCAATAAACTTTCTTGACAGGGGACGCTATTCATAGCGGCTTTCCTCAAACTTCTCGCCGAATTTTCCTGGGGAGATGCCATTTGAGTGGAAAAAGTTTTGATGTCAGACTTGCTGGGGAACCCAGTCGTCTGAGTTGTAGAGTTGTACAAACTTCTCTGTTGGAGACGCCATCTGTCGATTCTACTGGGGAAAGCGAGTCTCTTGAGAGACTGTTTTCGTTTGGGATCTTTCATCATACTTTTCTCGGGATCTTCCCGGAGAAACGCCATATGATGGGGTCCAATTTTGTGGGGTCGATGACCTTTTCATCAGCGGTCCTTTCGGAGCAAAACTGGCATGCTGCCGAATCTTTGATCACGAGGCTTTCTCTGTGGATTTTCCTTAATCCGGGAAAGCGAGGATATCATCTTCAATGGCAAAGAGGGACATTTGTTGAAGGTTCCCTGATCTTTCAGAGGTTCAAATTATCAAAGTGGCCAAGTGCCGACTCTGATCTAAAGATACACTGGTGGCGAGATTGTGCAGACGCAACACTTCCTGACGAGGAAAGAACTGACAAACTCGATTGAGAAAACTGTTTATCACTAGGGGACAAGACCGACTCAAGTGATAGTGATGCAATACGAAATGCGAACGCAAATAAAATGCATGAAGTATGTATGTTTATGCTGACAAAACAGACGCGACATACAGACTAATGGATGAACAAAATTGGATACTCGGCCATCGCGGGGCGAAGAAGTACCACTGATTCAAAATAGCAATTCCACCTTGCTTAGGAGAGATAGTCCACGCGGGGAGCTATGTCGATCGGGCTTAGGAGATGAGAACTCGGCCGAGGCGTGTCAGACGAAACAAGGTCTCTGACACAGTTGATCCCTTCATTCAGGCATACTGGCTTATAAGGAGTACTTTGATTCTGCACTTTGAAATTCGCTTACTTCGGGAGAAGCAATCGATGTTCTTCTGATGTTCAACAGTCAAAAGAAATGCCATCTTTAATTTAAAAGCAGAAAAAGTTTTAACAAGTAAATTCATTTTTGTTTTATTTCAAGAGTCGCTGATTAAGTTTAAACAACATCGTTCTGTAAAGCTAAAGCAAGTTAAGAATTACAAACAAAAGCACAAAGGCTAAAATTTTATTGATAAGATGGAGATTAGCCAAACGCGTGATTCCAAAGAGTATATACAAAGTTAGAAAATGGTAATTTATAGGGAAAAGGGCTACGTTGAAACATAACGACCACTATCCTTCTATCAACTTTGAATTCGGGGCATCCTGAGCTTTCGTCGAAGATGACCTTTGACTGGAGATTTCCTCCAATAGATGATGTTGTAACTGCTGCTGAGGGACTTGCCTCTGTTGAACATAGTTACTTGCCATTATCCCTAATTTTTGCCTGGATTGTACTATGAGATTTCCAATCCATCGGGATGATTCTTTTTTTTTTATGTCTCTAACTTTTGCCTGGACCGCCCTTTCGGGTTTTCAATCCACCGAGACGTTTTTTTTTTAGTTTAGGCGAAGTATTTCTTGACTACATCAACATTCGTGGGGTAGGCAAATTCCTCTCCGTCCATGGCTGCAAGTCTCAAGGCGCCGCCTGAGAAAGCTTTCGTAACCACATAGGGGCCATCATAATTCGGGGTCCATTTGCCCCGAGAGTCAGTGAGAAATGATTGTATCTTCTTGAACACGAGGTCTCCTTTTCTGAAGACACGAGGTCGGACTTTTTTGTCGAACGCCCTTTTCATTCTCTGTTGATACAACTGACCGTGGCATAGTGCCGTGATTCTCTTCTCTTCGATCAGGTTCAGTTCGTCGTGTCGACTTTGACACCATTCAGCTTCGGTAAGCTGAGCTTCCATCAATACCCTGATTGACGGGATCTCTACTTCTATGGGAAGCATTGCTTCCATGCCATATACTAGAGAGAAAGGGGTAGCCCCTGTTGAAGTACGGACAGATGTGCGATAACCATGAAGAGCAAAAGGTAACATCTCGTGCCAGTCTTTATAGGTTACAACCATCTTTTGAACGATCTTCTTGATGTTCTTGTTAGCCGCTTCTACCGCTCCGTTCATCTTGGGTCGGTAGGGAGATGAGTTATGGTGTTCGATCTTGAACTCTGCACACAACTCTTTCATCATCTTATTGTTCAAGTTAGATCCATTATCAGTAATGATCTCTCTTGGAACACCATAACGGCAGATGATATTGTTTTTGATAAATCGGACCACCACTTGTCGGGTTACATTGGCGAATGATGCTGCTTCGACCCACTTGGTGAAATAGTCAATGGCTACCAGGATGAACCGATGTCCGTTTGAAGCCTTGGGCTCAATCATACCAATCATATCGATTCCTCATATGGAAAATGGCCACGGGGAAGAAAGAACTTTGAGATGTGATGGCGGTACATGAATTTTGTCAGAGTATTATTGACACTTGTGACACCTCCTCATGTACTTGTAGCAGTCGGATTCCATGGTCAACCAATAATACCCGGCCCTGAGAATTTTTCTCGCCATTGTGTGTCCGTTGGCATGAGTGCTAAAGGATCCTTCATGAATTTCTTTCATGAGCATGTCTGCTTCTGGTCTGTCGACACATCGGAGCAAAACCATGTCAAAATTTCTCTTATAAAGAGTGTCACCGCTCAGGAAGAAGTTTCCAGCCAATCTTCTGAGGGTTTTCCTGTCTTTTCTGAGTGCCCCAGATGGGTACTCTTGTTTCTGAAGGAAGCATTTGATATCGTGATACCAAGGTCTGTCGTCTATGACTGCTTCAATCGCGAAGATGTAAGCGGGCCGTTCAAGGCGCTTTATGTCGATCTTAGGTATGTCATTCCATCAACCTACACTAATCATGGAAGAGAGAGTGGCTATTGCATCAGCCATGTGATTCTCATCACGAGGGATGTGATGAAAGTCGACTCTGTTGAAGAAGGGTAACAACCTCCTTGCATAGTCTTTGTAAGGAATCAATCCTGATTGGTATGTGTTCCAATCTCCTTTTATCTGGTTAATAACCAGAGCTGAGTCGCCATATACGTCCAAGTTTTTGATCCTTAAATCAATCGCTTCTTCGAGACCCATGATACATGCTTCGTATTCGGCCTCGTTGTTCGTACATTTAAACGTAAGTCTGGCAGTGAAAGGAATGTGGGAACCCTGAGGGGTAACAATGATTGCCCCAATTCCGTTTCCATAATGATTGACTGCTCCGTCAAAGATAAGTCCCCACTGGGAACCTGGTTCTGGCCCTTCACTGGGTAGCGGTTCATCGCAATCTTTCATTTTTAGATACATGACATCTTCGTCTGGGAAGTCAAACCCGATTGATTCTTGATCGTCAATTGGTTGATGAGCCAAATGATCGGCTAAAATACTTCCTTTAACGGCTTTCTGAGCGTGGTACTCTATGTCATATTCTGATAGTAACATCTGCCAACGGGCAATCCTTCCCGTGAGAGCAGGTTTTTCGAATACGTACTTGATTGGATCCATTTCGGAGACCAACCAAGTAGTATGACGAATCATGTACTGGCGAAGACGTTTGGCTGCCCAAGCCAAAGCGCAACAAGTTTTCTCAAGCCTTGTGTACCGAGTCGCGCAGTCGGTGAATTTCTTGCTTAGATAGTAAATGGAAGACTCTTTCCGTTTAGTTTCGTCTTGTTGGCCAAGTACACATCTCATTGAGTCCTCTAGGACTGTGAGGTAAATGATTAGTGGTCTTCCTTCCACTGGAGGTGATAGAATCGGAGGATTCAACAGGTATTCCTTAATACTGTCGAAGGCGGTTTGGCAATCTTCTGACCAAACGCAATCCTGGTTCTTTTTTAGTAATTTGAAAATCGGCGCACATGTCGCGGTCATAAGGAATATGAATCTGGAGATGTAGTTCAAACGTCCCAGGAATCCTCTGACTTATTTTTTAGTTTTCGGAGAAGGCATTTCTTGAATGGCCTTGACCTTGTCAGGATCAACTTCAATTCCTTTCTGGCTGACGATGAACCCTAGTAGTTTCCCTGAACGGACACCGAAGGTGCACTTGTTGGGATTCAAGCGGAGCTTGAATTTTCTTAGACGTTCGAACAATTTCGACAGATGTTCAACGTGCTCATCCTCTGTTCTTGATTTTGCAATCAAATCATTGACATATACCTCGATTTCTTTGTGTATCATGTCATGAAACAGAGTAGTCATGGCCCTTTGATAGGTTGCCCCGGCGTTCTTCAAACCGAACGGCATTACCTTGTAACAAAAGGTACCCCATGGGGTAATGAACGAAGTTTTCTCCATGTCTTTCGGCGCCATTTTGATCTGGTTATAGCCTGAGAATCCATCCATGAAGGAGAATACTTTGAACTTTGCTGTGCTGTCAACCAGCATGTCAATGTGTGGTAAAGGAAAGTCGTCCTTGGGACTTGCCTTGTTTAGATCTCTGTAATCAACACACATTCTGACCCTTCCATCCTTTTTGGGAACGGGTACGATGTTGGCTAACCATTGAGGATATTCAGATGTAGCGAGGAAACCCGCGTCGATCTGTTTCTGTACCTCCTCTTTGATTTTGATGGCCATGTCCGGGTGAGTGCGTCTCAACCTTTGCTTTACTGGCGGACATTCCGATCTTAGCGGTAAGTGATGTTCCACGATGCTGGTATCCAACCCTGGCATATCCTGATAAGACCAAGCGAATACATCGGGGAATTCTTTGAGAAGCTTTATCAAACTCTCTTTGGCAGTTGGACTGAGCAGTGCTCCGATCCTGATTTCTTTTCTCTCTTTTTCTGAACCCAAGTTTACCGTTTCCAACGGCTCTTTGTGAGGTTCAATGGACCTTTCCTCTTGTCTGAGTAGTCGGGAGATCTCTTCTGGAATTTCGTCGTCATTTTCTTCTTCAGCCTCGAATACCGGGAACTCAAAGGTGGGAGAAGGCATCGGATCATATGTTTCAACGGGGTATAAAACAAGCAATCTGCATGACGTGATGATTCGTGTTTAGAAGAGATAGAGAAAATGTAAGTGTATGCAGTGTATTTATTTTACTGCTTGTTTTTATTTTTGAATTGTTTTTTTTAGGATTACCATTTTCTGAAAAAGCAAAAAGAGAAAATAGCAATTAATGCGGAAATTACAGAACGACGTTATTTTATTAATGAACAAGTCGAATCTTGAAACTACGGCCCTATAAAACAAAACTCACTCGCTTTGGGCAAAGCGAAGAGGGAAATTTACAGAAAGCGAGCCCTATCAAAACATCCGTTTCACCTGGGCAGGGTGAAAGGTTAAAGATGGCAATTACTTTGACTGGCGAACGACCTTCGGAACCTCAACAGCAACCCATTAGCGGCAAACTCCTCGGTGAATCACAAAGTCTGGCACCTTCCTTGATTTGTCTTCAGAAATGACGCTGATTTCTGGTGGAGTAGGATCATTGGAATCTGTCTCCCAGGCAGAATTGTCGTTGGAGGATTCCTCTGTTGCATTTTGCATTGCATTGGTGCTCTCAGCTGTATCTCCCCATCCAGTTGACTGGATATCTTCGAGCCTGATACGAGAGCTTTCGGGAGCGGTGTACTTGACCATATAGTCGTATTTTCCACTTGGTTGTCCCAAAGTGTCCCAAACTTCTTTGGAACTGGAGAAGTCATCCCTCTCGATGACGTTGACCTCAGGAAAAGCATAGTTGATGAATTCTAGTCCTGCAAGCATTGCGAATTCATCTTCATGTTGAGTAGTTTCTGAATGACTTGAGTGTTGATCCCATGACATGGTGGGGACACAGGTATTCTGTTCAATGACGCTCAGCTGAGTTTCATTACTCGGCTGACTTTCTTGCCCCAAGTTTCCTGGGTAAGGCTGCCACATTGGCAGACCATCCATTGGGCCATAGTAATTGTGGTCAAAGTTGTCTTTCATCGGAGTGTCTTCCTCTAATGAATTCGGCGGAGCACGGCATCCTTCCGGATCACAATCTCCGTAGATCATTTCGACATCTGATCTTGGTATAAATCTCGGACTTTCTGTAGGAAAGCAAAAAGGCATAGGCACCTCTTCCTGAGACATATAGCCGTCCTTGTTAAGGTAGGACTTCCATTCTTCATCTGTGTCAGAGGGATCTTCCTCATTGATAGCATGAACTATCTGAGACACTGGGTGAAGAAAACCTCCACTGTGGAAGAAGTTTTGAAGGGGATGAAGACTTTCATCGTTGGCGGCTGTATGAGTACATGTCGCGGAAAAACCAAGACCCTTCTTTGTTTTATTGTCAATAGGAATGACAAGCCGTCCCCATCCTGTCGTATCGGTACTCTCGACCGCTTTGATAGCATCTTTGTATGAAGAAATTGAAGTTCCTTCTTTGAATTGATCGTTCTTGCTCACCGATAGTGCCTGGAACTGAGTCCCAATAACCTCCTCGGGTTCCACACAAGTAGATGATGATAAGTTACTCACGAGCAAGGCTTGTTCCCCACAAACCGTGACAAGTTGATCGTTCTGGATGAACTTTAGCTTTTGGTGGAGGGTCGAAGTGACCGCTCCAGCCTGATGTATCCAAGGTCTTCCTAATAAACAACTGTATGTTGCCCGGATGTCCATGACCTGGAAAGTGATTTGGAAAGTGTGAGGACCAATAGTTATGGGAAGATCAACTTCGCCGATAACTATTTTTCTGGATCCGTCGAATGCTTTGACGACAACCTCGCTGACTCTCATCGGAGGGCTCTTAAATGATAATTGCGTCAAAGTGGACTTTGGCATAACATTCAGGGCTGACCCTGTGTCTACCAGTACGTTGGCTAAAGCATCGCCCTGGCAGTTAACTATGATATTGAGCGCCATGTTATGACGGCGACCCTCTTCAGGTAATTCTTCATCACTAAATCCCAAATTATTGCAGGAAGTGATGTCAGAGACAATGCTATCGAATTGTCTGATTGTTACATCCTGTTCTACAAAGGCTTGCTCCAAGACTTCCTGTAGAGCCTCTCTGTGTGCTTCTGAACTGAGTAACAGTGATAATACTGAGATCTTTGAAGGAGTCTGTAACAGTTGATCAACAATGTTATATTCACTCCTTTGGATGAGCTTTAGCATCTCATCTTTGTCTTTTGAACAGTCGGGATTACCAGATTGACCGACTGGTGGATCAGGAATTTCTGCCTGAAGTTCCTTTTCTTTGTTGGATTCTCCAACCCCTCGGTTGAAGATTCGACCGCTCCGTGTTACACGATTGATGTCTGCAATATTCACGATGGAGGGTAATGGAATTTCCTTTCCATTCTCGATTATTGTTGCACCGTATATGTAAGGGATCGCCTTAGCTGATTCATACGGTAATGGTCCCGGTAGATAGATGACTATGGGAGCCTTCTGATTTTTTTGACCGTCATACGTAACCTCGATCCGTTCCCGGTTGGGAACTCTAGATTCGTCAAGTAGAGGAATGATGGCAAAAACATCCCTGGTCCTGTGATGACTAGAGATCGTGACAACATCCTCAACTTGCTCGGCAAGGTAGTTCGGCGACCAAATGATGGGTCCTGAACCTGGATATGGACGAATTTCTCCATGATCGATCTGACCCTGAAGAGCTGCTCTCACAAGGTAACACCCTTGGTTACTTTCCGAACAGATGCTACAACTGTCATAGTTGTGTGGTGGCACTGGCCACGCCCACTTTGAATGCAATGCAACCTCACTAGGTTATCTTCCATTGATCGGACATCCTGACTTTGACGACGAGTAGGATTCCTGTTATTGATACCAATCCGTTGAGTATCTTCGTCCATATAGATTGGCATCCACCAGTGATTTAACAAGTGCTGAAGTGCCTCCTGGACAAGGGTACAACCTCGATCGTTTTCACAACCTGCTTTACAGTTTTGATAGTCATGTGATATTAAGAATCTGAGTCGGACCTGTTCAGCATGTAACTCTACCAGATTGGTATTCATCACGCGAATGTCAAAGATCTGAACCATGTTGATTTGATAGGAGTTCCTATCATGGTAGTCTTGGATCCATCCAAGATCCATCTGACGCTGGAGGGCCTCTTGTATGAAAGAGCATCCCTGTTTGTTTACCGAGCAAATCAGACAGGAACTGTAATCGTGCAGTGGCAGATTATGATACTGGCTTTGCCTTGAGTGCATCACCACCAAGTTGACATTCATCGCACGGATGTCGTGGTTTTGAATGATGTTAGAATTCATAGAGACCATGTTAACTCCACGAACTCGGTGTTCCTGGATCCATTCAAGATCCATTTGTTCCTGTAGAGCTGATTGCACTACAGAACATCCTTGGTTATCTTTAGAGCAGATATCACACTGGTGATAGTTATGAGGTGGCACATGGCCATATCCACTCTGTCTACAATGCATCTTTACCAGATTGGTCCCCAATAAGAGTACATCGTGAATTTGATAGACATTGTTAGTCTCTTTCTCAATCAGATTGACTGCAGCTTTCTCGTGTTGAGGCAGCGGGTTCGTAAGAACATTAGGATTCGTATCTTTGAAAGATAAGAGCCCGCTCCTAACAAGCTTTTGCACGTCGGATTTGAAATTGAGACAAGTCTCAATGTTATGCCCTGAACCTCCTTGATGATAAGGGCATGTTTGATCCGCTTTAAACCAGAAAGGTGGATTTTCCGGAACTGAAAGGGGAGACTTAGTCTGAATGTGCCCCTTAGCCAGCAGTAACGGAAACAGCTCTGCGTACGTTACAGGTATAGGATCAAATCCTGGTGGCCGTGTTGTACGGTTATTGTTATATGGAGGACGAGCCTGCTGAAGAGGCTGTTGTGTCCTTTGTTGATCAGGCTGGCTCTGCGCAACCTGAGGTTGATACATAGGAACAGACGCAGGGCCGATAGCAGGAGTAACAGCTGCTACTGGCTGATAACGTCGCCTTTGCTTTCTGAGAGAGATATTCCCAATATCTTGCTCTTTTTTCTTAGGGAGAGCACTACCGTATTTTTTAGTACGGCTCGTTGATCCAGTGTCTTTTACCAAACGTCCTTCTCGGACGGCTTCCTCAAGACGTACACCCATGCCGACCATTTCGGTGAAATCACTGGGCGCACTGGCAACCATTCGGTCATAGTAAAATGAGCTTAAGGTCTTTAAGAAGATTTTTGTCATCTCTTTTTCCTCAAGAGGTGGACAAATTTGAGCGGCAATTTCACGCCACCTTTGAGCATACTCCTTAAAGGTTTCCTTGTCCTTTTACGACATCGATCTGAGTTGATCTCTGTCGGGTTCCATGTCCAAATTGTACTTGTATTGTTGGACGAAGGCAGTGCCAAGATCTCTGAATGTACTGATCGTAGTACGGTTTAAACCCATGTACCATTTGAGTGCGGCACCGGTCAAACTATCCTGGAAGTAGGAAATCAGTAGGTCCTGATTCTCCGTCTGAGCTGACATCCGCCGAGCGTACATCACCAGATGGCTCTGAGGGCAAGAGTTACCCTTGTATTTTTCAAAGTCGGGCACTTGGAACTTGTGCGGGACTTTCACATTTGGGACCAAGCAGAGGTCTGCGGCGTCCTTTCCAAATAGATCCTGACCGCGAATGGCTTGCAGCTCTTTCTTCATTTCCAGGAACTGTTCCTGGAATTCCTCCATTCTGTCAAACATAGTTTCCTTCTTACCAGAAGGTGTTGGTGGAATCTGTCCTTCCGGGATAGTGTGCACCACAGGGGGTGGTACCGTGACTACGGCAGTAAGTCTTGGCGCCTCCCGAAGTTTGTAACCTTCAGGAGTCTTGAGAATGCCCCTGGCATCTTCGCTTTCCCGAAGTTTGTAACCTTCAGGCCCAGCGGCTTCTGTTGCGATTCCCTGATCTTCAGTGATCGGCGGAACATATCCTTCCGGGATATAGTTAACAGGCATGCCCCAAGGACGATCTTTCGGTATCTGATACCTAGGATCATACTTTTCTATGATGGGCGTTGAGGTGATCTCTGAGATCACAGTTCTTTGTAGCTGAGCTTCTGCCATGGCTTGCATGTCGTTACGAAGCTTTCTCATATCCTCTCTCAGAGTGTCGATCTCTTCTTTCAACTCTCTATTTTCCTCCTCAAGATCATCCATCTTTTTCTGACGATTGGCCCGAGTATTATACGAATGAGACAGTTTAACTCTAGAATCGAGACACAAACGTGAGATTCGTAGGTAAGGAGAATACACGATGTGAGAATGATGAATGCAATGATTATATTAATTGTTTTTAGGTTTAATTAAAATAAACTTCGACAATTAGATTGCAAATATCAAACACTGGGGAAACCCCTTTTTATTGAAATTCAAAGGATTACAGAAATGGAAATACAGTAGATTACAAAGTGCAGAAACAGAAACCTAAACTAATGGGTCCCGAGTCCTCTCTGAGGAGAAACCGGGTGCTGACTCTGGTACTTTCCTTTTCTTTGACCGGGGCGCTTGGGCCGTTGTCGGGTTGTCATTCCTTCGCCAGGTGAAAGGAGTGAGCAAATTCCTTTGGTCATCTTGATTCTCTACAGCATGCTGCTCCAAAATTTCAATCAGAGCATCTTTCTCTTTCAGTAATTGCTGTATTTGGATACACTCTACGTTGAGGGTGCGGTACTTGTTCTTCCAAGACCTTCTTTCCTTTTGAACCTTGTTGAGAGTAACCTGAAGCCTTTTAGTTTCCGTCATGAAGTACATGACAATTTCCCTCGGCGGAAGAATTCCGTAACGAGGATAAGGCATCTTTAGCTTGAGAGCTCTAGTTTGTACCCAATGGAGATAAGGCTCCACCAAGACACAGTCCGGTTTTCCCAGAGACTCTCGTCCTTTCTTATGAACATGTTTCCAAGCTTGCACTATTTCCATCTTTAGTGCTCTGTCGGTTTCTCCTTCTTTGAAGAAAAGACCTTCCAGATGAACACCCAGTGGGATGTGTCTCATCGGGTATCCAAATTGACGAAGAACTAATATCGGATGATAGTTGATTCCTCTTTTGGTTCCAATGAGGGGTACGCTGGGGAAGTTTCCACAACGGTCAATGATTCTGATTCCCTCCTAAATCCTATTACACCAATCTATATCAGAGTTGGTGAGGGACATGATCTTCTGCGACCAACGTAAGACACTCTTGCAATCCCAAAAAGCGGCAGACTTGGGCAAGTGAGAGATAAACCATTTGTAGAGCAAAGGTACACAGCATGTGATCTCCCCTCCGCTGTACAAATTTCCTAAGTGTACAGAATGATACGCATCTGCGAGCAAAGTCGGCGCAGGGTTTCCAATGAGAAAAACCTTAATAGCGTTGATATCGACGAAGTTATTGATGTTGGGAAACAAAAATAACCCGTAGGTGAGCAAGACAAAGATGCTTTCAAAAGCAGTTATGTTCCCTATACTAGCAAAGTACATAGCTTTCTTGGTCAGGAACTGGGCTGGCAAACCTTGGATGCCACCCATAGTAATCATGTGAGTCTTGACCTCAGACTCGTCTAAATGAATTGCTCTTGCAATAGTCTGATTCTTTGGAATTTCTTCCAGTCCAGAAAATGGAGCTCGATCCGTGATATGTAAATCAGTCATATGAGAATACTCCTCCAGCGTTGGTGATAGCTGGTAATCCGGGAATGTGAAACAGTGATAAACCGGATCGTAGAACTGAATGAGCGCGTCCATGATCCCCTCAATCACATGGACTCTTAACAGTGGTAGCAAACCACCGTGCTTGGCTCTGAAAGCCTCTGGGTTAACGATCATCCTTGCCAACCTTCTCAAATCCCCTAGTTTTGGAACCTTAAAGGTATACTGGTGAGTTCTCCTTCTACCGAAATCCATTAGCGTAATCCTTTTCTCTGATATTTGCAATCACAGTCTTAGTTTAATTTGAAAAACAGAGAGACTAGAAGAGAAGTTTTTTGAATGTTTTAATGTTTTATTAAATGAATGCATGAATGCAGCACACAAAAACATAGAAAAAACATGGGGTCAAAGGGTCGTTGTCATGAAGTCAAGGCTCTACCCATCCCCAAAGGTTTATACTAGGGTGATTTTTGTACCTGTACTCATTATCATCAGCTCCTCCCAGGAAGGCAGACAACAAGCGGATCGCCAGCGAGTTGTGTGCAATCTTAGAGTAAGTGCTATTCACCGAGAATAGATCACCAGCCTCAAATGAGGGTAGTATCGCGTAACATCTATTTCCGATAGCTTCCGCACTACGAAAAAGGTTGGCTTTTCTTAAGTGTATACTCAATCTCACCACATGCGGCATCACACGCATTCCCAGTAGCAGAAAAATAAACATGTATAGCAATTAGGAAAAGCAGTATATATATTTGTCCTAATCATCCTAGACTTATAAAGCTACGATTCTTAAGTTCCTGACAGAAATGGGTTCCCCGGCGGAAGCCCCAATCTGTGGTTCCCTGCCTAAGAGATGGACCAGCATAGGTCAATCTTTCTCTTCGGTAGAGTTCCCATTTTTCGTAGAAAACGGGGATGATGCCCTAAGGCAGAAAAGGAGACTCCCCAGCAGAGTCGCCATTTTACAAGGAAAACAGACAGAAATAAAAACTGGCCCCACGGTGGGCGCCACTTTTCTGTAGGCGGCCACCGCCATGAAAATGACTTACCCATGGTAATAAAGAAGGAATCGGCCCCACGGTGGGTGCCACTTTTCTGTAGCGAGCGATTTTGGACGCGGTTCTTAAGTGCTGGTCGCTCTCTGCGGTTGAGCTTAAAACTACAGGTCGATTCATTTTTTATCCTATTGTGAGCTGAATAAGGAAGGGAAATAGATGTCTCCAATTAACCCTGCTTGCATACTGAGTTTAAACAGCGGTCTGTTAGGTTACGGATGCTATCAATGTGGGGGGGCCTTTGTACTGGTTATTCGTATTTCGCCAATACGGTTCTTTCTTTCTTTTTTCTAGGCAAAGGGTTTCGGGCGGGGAATAAGGATTAGGATGTTAGGACTGATGCTTTTGAATTACTGCTTTTAATTGATGGAGATATGGGATTTGTTTTTTTTGTTGATTGCGCTCGCTAAGATCTTTTCTTTCGATCTTATGCCTACGTATTCCCGTTTACCGAAACAGGGAAATCAGAGCGTTCGTAGTTCCTCCTATTCTATGGGAGGAAATTGGTTTTTTGGTGTCTTGTTCAAAGCCCAAGACATGAAGCGAAAGGTGATTTGTATCTTGTTCAAAGCCTAAGATGTTAAGCTAAAAGGTCTATTTGTGTCTTGTTCAAAGCCCAAGACGTGAAGCTGAAAGACCTCGACTTTAGAGAGAATTTGTCATCTCTAAAGAGGGGGAAGGAGAATTACTTTAACTGGGATACGCGGATCCGAGCAATGCCATAATTTCCGAAGAAAGGGTTTTAACCTGAAGGAGAAGACTTTAACTCAGTGTAGAGCAATGCCATCTTTCCTTAGGAATTTCTCATGCTAAAAGAGGGACAGTGGCATGGATATAGATGATCCAGAGGCTTGCCGCTTACAGCGATTAGATGAAGGGAAAGGAGTTGTTGATGTTTGTGTACTGTGAACGAGGCACAACTTTGATGCTAAAAGGTTGATTGGATCAACCAGTGGTTTTCTTATACAAAGCCTAAGAGGAGGCTAATTTCCGCTAGGAAAATCATTATACAAAGCCTAAGAGGAGGCTATTTTGTGTCTCGTACAAAGCCCGAGAGAGAGGCTAAAGGTTTTTGACCCAGTGGGGCATATCGTTATACAAAGCCTAAGAGGAGGCTAGCAAAGAGTTCGACCCTTGCTTAAGGGTTTTATATCTCGTACGAGGCCCGAGATGGAGGCAAAAAAAGGGTGATTAACTCAACGAGGGAATCTTTTGTGTCTCATACAAAGCCTGAGAGAGAGGCTAAAAGGTTGTTTTGACTCCACTGGGGAGAATTTTGGTATCTCGTACGAAGCCCGAGATGGAGGCTATTGTAACTGTTTCAGTTGAGTGACAGATCCAATATACTGATTTAAAAGAGAAAATAAGTTCTTATATGAGCAAAACTGTACTCAGGGATTTAATTTGAGGATCAAGGATATTTCCTTTTCTTTGAGGAAACGGGAAATCCAAAGGGTATTGAGACTATCCGAGTCTGCGGGTTTCCTTCCTATTTAACGAAGGGTGCTTGAGAATGTCTTTGAGACTCAAGGAAGTTAGATTGTCCGTGTCTAGAGTTTTATCTTTTGTACTATGCTTCGAGAAACAGTAGTAGACTCTATGAAAGGACTGTTCTATGAGGATGACTAAGTTCTGTTCCTATACCTCTAGGTGGTCATCGGGACAATTTGTACGAAGCCCAAGAGGAGGCTGGAATCTTTTAAGAAGCCGACGGGTCCTTGTACGAAGCCCAAGAGGAGGCTATCATTCCCGGAGGAAGAGGTCATTATACGAAGCCTAAGAGGAGGCTGTGAATACTTCTAGGAAGCCGTAGGGTCCTTGAATAATGCCCAAGAGGAGGCCGATGCTTTTAAGAAGCCCGTGGGTCTATCATCTCCTTTCTATTAGGAGAGATAACTCTTTTAAAGATGAAAACCACTGGTAAACGTGCGAGGTTTACTATCCAGCGACTTTTAGCTTTTAAAGAGGGTTCCTTAGTTAAGGTCCAAGATTATGACCGTAGTGGGTACCCAAACCCCGAGACATTCAAGGCAAGCTATCCACAAGGAATAGATCAAGTCAGGAAAGTTTGAGAATTGGGAAGAAACTCAAAGATGCCATTCACAGAGAATACATTCATCTTTGGGAATAGAGTTCCTTGACAATTCCTAAGGAGGACAGCCGAAGAGAAGACTATATCTGGTGCTCCTATTGGGGATCTAGGCGTCTATTTCTACGAATAAGTGAAACGGCGTCACCTAGTTCTAGACGTAGTTGCCGGGGAAACTAGAAATATCTATACTATTATTACACAGTAGATATGAGTTTATGAAAGGAGACTTACAGTGAGCAGCCCCACAATACAGTTTATAATATGAAAGCAGTAAATGAAAGCGATAACCACTTACTCGGTTGTAGTGCTTCCATGCTGTTTGGTTAGTTGTTCAACAAAGAAAGATTGAAAACAACAATATATTCAAAATCAAAGGAGAAAGTGCTTTGAAAAAGAAAGATTTGGGGCTTACATCTCAAGGAGAGGCCCAGGGTTTTATCAGTGAGCGCACTGTTTGAATTTGTACAGAGGGACTTATATAAGTGACTGGGGCCCAAAAAAGGTTTTCTGTACAAAGGGATGGGTCTTACACTCTCTCAAGAGGCCCAAAAAAGGTTTAAAGAAAAGAGAGGGGCTTATAACACGAGGGTAGGCCCAAATGATTTTTTGTTTAAAAATGGCGATCGCGCCGAGGTTTTCTTTTAACGCATAGGGACTTATACAATAAGTGAGGCCCAAAATGTTTTGGTTAAAAGGGAGATTGGGTCTTACACTCTAATAGAGGCCCAAAAGTTTTGAATGGGTCTTATAGCTCAAGGAGAGGCCCAAAAGGTTATTTTTCAAAAGGCGACGATCGCGCTGTTTGTTTTTTACGGTATCGGGACTTATACAATACACTGAGGCCCAAAAATGATTTGGTCAAAAAAGGATTGGGTCTTACACTCTATTAGAGGCCCAAAGTGTTTGAAAAATGATTTATGAGGGTTGAATTAATCCAAAACCCTAATTTGTTTTCAAAATGTATTTAATTGAATAAAAATTCAATTAAAATGATCAAAAATTGTTTAACATGTGGAAAACAAATTGTGATCTTGGATTAATGCTTCAAAAATTAAGTATTGATCTACAAAATAATTAGAAAGCATTAAAAGTTGCAAAATCAATGTAGAAAAAATATTTAAAATGCCAAAAACAATCAAAATATTAATTCTTTGCAAAAATATCAATTATATGAAATAAATAATATTTTTGGGATTTTTTGATAAAATAAAATATTTTAACATTTTTGTGAATTATTAAAAAAAGAATCAACTCAAAATCATTAAAACTCAGAGAGAAATTAATTTTTGAATCAATTAAACAAAATCACAAAATTCAAATATTCAAATATATGAAAATGGCGCCAAGAACACGCGCGTTTTTCAGTTTGCCCAGATTTGCATTTTCCATCCAATCTCACTGAATACGTAATTATAACATGCAATCCACATATCATTATGCTCGCCTCAACCTCACGATCATGTCTATGTACTTTAATTTCATTTAAATTAAACATACAACAAGAAATCACGAAGAAACCTCAAGAACCCTAATTTCTGCATGAAGGCTAGGATTTTTGATACACGATTCAAACAATGCAATTAATTGAGGGAAAACATTCCATGCATGATTATGAACATATGGCCAAATTATTGTGCGAGGAAATATGCATAGATTGAGAGATGACCAAGTATGTGCTTACCTCCAAGTCGTGACAGCAAGAGCAGATGTGATTTTGAGTTGGAGGTGTTACAGATGAGTGGTGATGATCTGGACAGCTTCCCTACACCATATGGAGTGTGTTTGAACACTTGGATTGAATTGAAATGGACTGGATCAGTTTATGGCATCTCAGCTGCAACTTCACTTCAAACTTGTGTGGATGGCAAGTGATTTTGTGAAATTGATGTTTCAGAAGTTATGTGAGTGTTTGATCAGCTCATATGTGATGTATGTGAGGTGTGTGAGTGATTGGTTTGTGCAGAATTGCTCTCAAACTCAAAACCCGATAGCTACCTTGCTAAGAAAGGAATTTTTGCCAAGAGAAAGAGATTTTGAGGAAAGCATCTGTTAGATGGCTTTGGTGTACTCAATCTGACCATAATTGAGCTCTATTTATAGTAGAGCAAGTTTGTTTTGCAAGGAATAGTGCATGGTAGCTGGTAAGTAGGTTTGGCCAATGTTGTCCAATGAGAATCCAAGTCTCCTCTAGCCATTGACTAGAGGTTAGGGCACAGAGCTTTGGTCCCCTTGGTCTTGGATAAGTCTTGACTGATTTCAGATGAGAATGGCTCAGTCCATGCCACCTTGATGGTTCCATTGAATGCCTCATTCCAAATTTGAAGTCTTGTCCCTATTTTGGCCATTCTAGGTTCAACATGTTATTCTTTGTTCCTTGGACCTTGGAGGCTTGGCTCAGTGATTGTCCCCTTTGGATTCAATCCTCTGAGGTGTCCAAGTGGATAGGAACTATTGAAATTGGCTGATTTTGGCAAATCGAGCCAAAATGCAAATTCTGCCTTGCCTTGACAGATTTCAGCAAGGCAACTTGGCAATGTTGTATCTCATGGTGTAGGTTGAATTTGGCAATGTTCGTGGCCATTTTGGAAAGCTCTTACATGATACAACAACTGTTTGAGCAAGTTTGGTTTTGATCTCTTTTGATTCCAAGTGAAAAATCCCCCTACATTTGGCAAAAAGTGAAGGCAAATTCTGACTTAGTGAAAATTTCACTAAGTGTTGGAAAAAGTGACATTTTCACTTTTCAGCCACATTGATCACTCCATAACTCAAAATCCTTAATGAATTGGAATGACTTGTAGTTGAAGCTTTTGTAGGTGATAATGAGGGCTACAAATCCATCTTTGGATTAGAAAAAATGGCCTTGTGGTTTAGGAGTTATGGTCCTCCAAAGTTGGTACCTTTGCCACTTTATTTTTAACTTAGAAAAATTTCTAAGTTTTATGGTTACCCCTTTTACAAGTTATCTCACTTTTCTTGATTTTTCTTGATGAATGATGATTCAAATCATACATTAACATCATTTTAGGGTTAAAAATCCATTTTGGTGAAAAATCTCAAAAAGTCAAAGTTGACTTTTGTGCACAGTTGACTTTTTATCAGATGAATTCCAAACTGTGCAATTCTTTAGGAAATCATGTCCTTGACCTAAATCAAACTTGATGGACATGTTCCATGGGTGTCATAGGGTATATTCAATCATGTATTAGGGTTTGGGAGCATGTCTTGGTCAAAAGTCAAAGTTATAGTTGACTTTTCCCTTAAAACCCTAATTGTGGTGCAGATGAAAATGAAACTTGTTGCTCAAGCTTCTTGAATCAATCCATTGTTCCAAATGGATCAATATGGTGTATTAGAGACCCTCAAATCTTTTCTTGAGGTCTTGGCTCATGGTTTGTCCCAAAAGTCAACTTAGGGGTGAATTAGGTCAAGAAACCCTAATTCCTGATTTTTGATGAATGCATCCCCTGAGGAAAAATTAACTTGATGCATGGGTCCATGAGGTTCCATGGAGTATATTAGGTCATGTTCTGGATCATTGCCTTATGCCCAGATGAAAATTTCCATCTGGAGGCCCTGGTTGACCAAAACCCTAATTTGGTGACACTGTCGATCTTGAGACTTGATCCACCTAGAAGGGAGCAGCCTTGTGCTTAATCCTTGAAGTGGGAGTCCTTATTGATCCATTGTGGATGTTTGAGAGATTAGACAAGTTGAAAATCATGTCATTTCTTGATTGATCCTTTGTCTAAAGCTCAGAGAGGGCTTGAAACCCTAATTTTGATTGTATTGGATGCTCACCCATCTTTCGGGAGACTGATGAAGCATAAAGGTACATCCATATTGTGATGATGATTTTAAAAATGATGGGAAATCTAAGTGGTCAAAATTTGGGGTATTACAACGTGCCGTGTCCCACAACACGGGCGGCCGTGTCAGCCCTGCTGTAGGTTTTTCTTTCAAAAGTGTTTCGATCGTAACTTTTGATCCGTAAATCCGTTTTGGTCCCCGTTCGAAGCGTTAGAAAGCTAATGAACTATTCTTTCTATTAAAAATGGTTTGGAGGGTAAAATATGATTTAATTAATTCGTGCTTTTGGAAAATAGTCGGGTTGTCGGGTTTTTATCGCGTACAACGTGTGCGATTGATGTGTTATCATGCTATATGCTTTTAGTATGTAACGTGTAGCTTGTGTGCTGTTATATGATGTGAATATACATGATGAAATGTTGTGATGATGGGTTGTGGCCTTATGGCAAGTATGTGCATTGTTTTGAATTAGACTTCGATGCGTGATAATGTTGTTGTTGTGCGGTAAATACATGGTTTGATTGAATATCAATGTATGTTGTTATGGTGTGTTGTGGGTAGCCTTTGTGGTGTGAATTCCTTGTGGAAGTGATTGTGATTGCATGATTGTTGTGGTTTGTGGTTGTGATGAAATGCATTGTTTATGTGAAACTCAATGTATGTTGTGTGGTGGCCTTTATGGTTTGAGATGCATTGTTTGAATTGTTTTGCAATGCATGAATGTGATGATGTTGAAGCATGTGACAAGTTGTTGTAATTGTTGTGGTTGTTGATTTGTGACCTAAGGGCAAGAATATGCAATGTGTGGTATGTGATTATATATGCATGATTATGGTTGCATATATGTGTGAAGATGCATTTGATGTCATGAGTCATTGTATGCCAAGCATCATGATATGCATTGTTGTGACGTCTTGAGTGACGGATTGATTCCAGAGGGAATCTGCTATAACGTCGTGTGCCTTAAAAATAAGAGGTGTGAGCGATCTGATGGATCGTGTGCCTTAAACATAAGAGGTATGAGCGATGGTTATAGACGATCGTGTGCCCATGTGGGGTGTGAGCGATCGGGTCGTGTGCCCATGCGGGGTATGAGCGATCCATAAATGTCGTGTGCCCATGCGGGGTGTGAGCGACGGGGGACATCGTATGCCCGACGGGGAGTTACAGTGATGTAACGAGCGATGGTTCCAATAGTTCCTGAGTGAACTGGTGATGAGAAATATTTGGAGTCGGTACCGCATGACATTTGCATAGAGTCGTTGTGTCGGTCTCTGTGCATTTGCATAAATCATGGATGCATTATGTGTGGAAAATCATGATTGGATTGATTATGTGTGGTAAATTGTGCATTGATTTGTTATGTGTTGAGATTTATGATTGGATTGGTATATGTTATGTGTATTAATATGTGATGCTTGTGGTGAGAATAACTGTGTATGTGAATTTTTATGTTTTGCATATTATTATGCAATCTTGATTTAGTTGTTATTTCTCACCCTTCTGCTGTTTTATAATGCTCTATGAGGCATTGCATATTAGAGTTGCTGGAGGTCTTTGGTGAAGCTTATGTCTTCATTCTTTTGTCGGTCGGCTCTGATATGTAGCACCGGGTAGTCGGGAGATTGATTAGGATTATTTTGTGATGTTGTGTATATGCATCTTTATCCTTTGGAGTTGTATCTATACATGATTCTGTTGATAGCAGATAAATCTTTAAGTGATTTATATGTATGATATTCAGTTTTAGATTTTCCGCTTTTATTCTAAAATCTGAAATGTGCGTGTAAGGAACTGAGTTCCTCTGTTGATTGCTACCCCACTGTTGCATATCTTTATGAGCAGGTGTTGTATGTTTTGTTTCAATGCAAATGTGATTCTCCCTGTCTATGCCATGATAATTTAAATATACTCTAACGAAATTTTTATTAAGTGTTTATTGATTTGTTATTATTGGGGATATAGATTGGGGGTGTTACATTGGGCAACAAAAATAACCCGTAGGTGAGCAAAACAAAGATGCTTTCAAAAGCAGTCACGTTCCCGATACTGGTGAAGTATAGGGCTTTCTTTGTCAAGAACTGGGCTGGAAAACCTTGTATGCCACCCTTAGTGGTCATGTGAGTCCTGACCTCAGACTCGTCCAAATGAATTGCTCTTGCAATGGTCTGATTCTTTGGAATTTCTTCCAGTCCAGAAAATGGAGCTTGATCGGTAATGTGTAGATCAATCAGATGAGAATATTCATCCAGTGTTGGTGCTAGCTGGTAATCTGGGAATGTGAAACAATGATAGACCGAATCGTAGAACTGAACGAGCGCATCCATGATTCCCTCAATCACATGGACTCTTAGCAGAGATAGCAAACCTCCGTACTTGGCTCTGAAAGCCTCTTGGTTTGTGATCATCCTCGCCAAACCTCTTAAATCCTCTAGTTTAGGAATCCTGAAGGTGTATTTATGAGTTCTCCTTCTACCGAAATCCATTAGCGCAATCCTTTTCTCTGATATTTGCAATCACAGTCTTAGTTTATTTTGAAAAGACAGAGAGACTAGAAGAGAAATTTTTTTTTGAATGTTTTAATGTTTTTTTAAATGAATGCATGAATGCAGCACACAAAAATATAGAAAAAACATGGGGTAAAAGGGTCGTTGTCATGGAGTCAAGGCTCTACCCATCCCCAAAGGTTTATACTAGGGTGATTTTTGTACCTGTACTCAAAATCATCAGCTCCTCCCAGGATAACAAACAGCAAACGGATCGCCAGCGAGCTGTATGAAATCTTAGAGTAAATGCTATTCACCGAGAATAGATCATCAGCCTCAAATGAGGGTAGTATCGCGTGACAACTATTTCCGATAGTTTCCGCACTACAAAAGGGTTGGCTCCTCAGCTTCTCAGACGTCACAATCGACCCATTGCCTGTGAGAGGGAATGGGTTGCATTGGGAAGCCTCCACTGAGGTTGATGGTCGACCTCGTCGCCATCACTTATCTTAAGTGTATACTCAATCTTTCCACATGCGGCATCACACGCATTCCCATTAGCAGAAAAATAAACACAGATATCAATTAGGAAAAGCAGTATATATATATATATTTGTCCTAATGTCCTAGACCTTTTTTAAAAGCTATGAATCTTATGTTCCTGACAGAAAATGGCTCCCCGGCGGAGTCGTCATTCTGTGGTTCCTTCCCCACTAAAAGGTTTTGACCTAAGATCCTAGTGAAGTCAACAAAAAGTCCTATCCCAGCGAAATCCCTTTTCTTCTACCTAAGATATGAAAACAGTCTGGCCCCACGGTGGGCGCCATTTTTCTGTAGCGAGCGAAACTGGACGTGTTTCTTAAGCACTGTCGCTCCTTGGGGGTTACTACAGGTCGATTCATTTTTTATCCTATTGTGAGCTGACTAAGGAAGGGAAATAGATATCTCCAATTAACCCTGCTTGCATACTGAGTTTAAACAGCGGTCTGTTAGGTTACAGATGCTATCAATGTGGGGGGCCTCTCTTAGGTTATTTTCAGGGAATTCAAACTTTTAGCGGGGAATACGGACTAGGATGTTTTGACTGATATACGGGATTTTGGGTTTTTGTTTAGTGTGCTCGCTAAGATTTTTCTTTCAATCTTATGCCTACGTATTCCCGTTTTTCCAAAACAGGGAAATCAGAGCGATCGTAGTTCCTCCTATTCTACGGGAGGAAATGGTGTTTTGGTGTCTTGTTCAAAGCCCAAGACGTGAAGCCGAAGGGTCTATTTGTATCTTGTTCGAAGCCCAAGATGTGAAGCTAAAAGTGTTTGACTTTAGAGAGAATTTGTCATCTCTAAAGAGGGTTTGTCTGTCACAACTGTTTATAAAGGAGAATTACTTTAACCGGGATGTGTGAATCCGACAATGCCATAATTTCCTTTATAGGGGATTTCCAACCTGAAGGAGAAGACTTTAACTCAGTGTAGAGCAATGTCATCTTTCCTTAGGAATTTCTCATGCTAAAAGAGGGACAGTGGCAAGGATGTAGATGATCCAGAGGTTTGCTGCTTACAGCGATTAGATGAAGGGGAAGGAGTTATTGTTGTTTGTGTACTGTGAACGAGGCACAACTTTGATGCTAAAAGGTTGATTGGATCAACTAGTAGTTTTCTTATACAAAGCCTAAGAGGAGGCTATTGGCCCAACAAGAGGGTGTTTTTATGTGTCTCGTACAAAGCCCGAGAAAGAGGCTAAAAGGGTTGTTTTATACTCAACAAGGGAGTGATTTGTGTCTTGTACAAAGCCCAAGACGGAGGCTAAAAGGTGTTTGACTCAACAAGAGAGTCTTTTAGTATCTCGTACGAAGCCCGAGATGGAGGCTAAAGTGTTGATTCAATAAGAACCTTTTTGTATCTCGTACAAAGCCCGAGATGGAGGCGAAAGAGGGTACTGTTTCAGTTGAGTGACCAGTATATGGGTTAAAAGAGAAAATCAGTTCTTATATGAGTAACGCTGTACTCAAGGATTTTGATTCGAGGATCAGGGATATTTCCTTTTCTTTGAGGAAATGGGAAATCCAAAGGGTATTGAGACTGTCCGAGTCTACGGGGTTCCTTCCTATTCTTGAAGGGTGCTTGAGAATGTCTTTGAGACTCAAGGAAATTAGACTGTCCAAGTCTAGAGTTTCATCTTTTGTACTATGCTTTGAGAAACAGTAGTAGACTCTTGGAAAGACTGTTCTATTAAGATGATTAATTTCTATTCCTATACCTTTAGGAGGTCGTCGGGACAATTTGTATGAAGCCCAAGAGGAGGCTGGAAACTTTTAAGAAGCCGAGGGACAATTTGTACTAAGCCCAAGAGGAGGCTATCATTCCCTGAGGAAGAAATCATTTATACGAAGCCTAAGAGGAGGCTGTGAATACTTCTAAGAAGCCGACGGGTCCTTGTACAATGCCCAAGAGGAGGCGGGGATGCTTTTTGGAAGCCTGTGGGTTCCCAAACCCCTAGAAATTCAAGAAAGGCTATTCACAAAGAATAGATCAAGCCAGGAAAGTTCGAGAATTTGGAAGAAACTCAAGGGATGCAATTCACGGAGAAGAGATCATCTATGGGGAGTAGAGTTTCTTGACAATTCCTAAGGGTGCTTTTAAGAAGCCTGTGGGTCCCCAAACCCCAAGAAGTTCAAGACAGGCTATTCACAAAGAATAGATCAAGCCAGGAACGTTCGAGAATTTGGAAGAAACTCAAGGGATGCAATTCACGGAGAAGAGATCATCTCTGGGAAGTAGAGTTTCTTTGACAACTTCTACGAGTGACAGTCTGAGAAAGGGTTCAAAAAGAATCTGCCTTTCACATCTCCATATTGTTTAACCCCAAGAGGAGGGAAGACTGTGTCTGGTAATCCTAAGGGGATCTAGTTTTGACTATTTAAGAGTGATCAACGGGCTTAATGCTAGACGTAGTTGCCGGGGAAACTCTAAATATCTATACTATTATTACACAGTCGAGATGAGTTTATGAAAGAAGACTTACAGCGAAACAGCCCCACAATACAGTTATATGTATATGAAAGCGGTAAATGAAAGCGGATAAACACTTACTCGGTTGTAGAGCTTCCATGATGTTTGGTTAGTTGTTCAACAAAGAAAGATTGAAAACAACAGTGTAATTCAAAAATTAAAGGAGAAAGTGCTTTGAAAAAGAAAGATTTGGGGCTTACAGCTCAAGGAGAGACCCAGGGTTTTATCAGTGATCGCACTGTTGAATTTGTACAGAGGGACTTATACGAGTGACTGAGGCCCAAAAATTGTTTGCTGTACAAAGGGATGGGTCTTACACTCTCTCAAAAGGCCCAAAAGGTTTAAAGAAAAAGAGTGGGGCTTATAACACGAGGGTAGGCCCAGATGATTTTTCTTTTGAAATGGCGATCGCGCCGAAATTTTCTTTAAACGCATAGGGGCTTATACAATATATGAGGCCCAAAGTTGTTTTGGTTAAAAGGGGATTGGGTCTTATACTCTATTAGAGGCCCAAAGAGTTTTGAATGGGTCTTATAGCTCGAGGAGAGGCCCAATTGATTTTTTAAAAGGCGATGATTGCGCCGTTTAATTGTACAGAGGGACTTATACAATAAGTGAGGCCCAAAATTGTTTATACAAGGGGATTTGGGTCTTACACTCTCTCAAGAGGCCCAAAAAGTTTTGAAAATGATTTATGAGGGTTGAATTAATCAAAAACCCTAATTTGTTTTCAAAATGTGTTTTAATTGAATAAAATATTCAATTAAAATGATCAAAATTGTTTAACATGTGGAAAAAAATTGTGATCTTGGATTAATGCTTCACAAATCAAGTTTTGCCCTACAAAATGATTAGAAATCATTAAAATTTGCAAAATCAATAAGGAAAAAATATTTTAAATGTCAAAAACAATTAAAACATTAATTATTTGCAAAAATATCAATTATATAAAATAAATAATATTTTTGGGGATTTTTTGGGAAAATAAAATATTTTAACATTTTTGTGAATTATTAAAAAAAGAATCAACTCAAAATCATTAAAACGCATAGAGAAATTAATTTTTGAATCAATTAAATAAAATCACAAAATTCAAATATTTGAATTTTCAAAAAGGGCGCCAAGAACACCCCAAGAACACGCGCGTGTTCTGGGTTTTGCCCAGATTTGCATTTTCTCTCCAATCTCACTGAATACTTGATTATATCATGCAATCCACATACCAATCTGCTCGTCTCAACGTCACAATCATGTCTATGGTATTTAATTTCATTTATATTAAACATGGAATAAAAAATCAAGACAAAACCTCAAGAACCCTAATTTCTGCATGAAGGATGAGAATTTTGATACACTATTCAAGCAAAGCAATTAATTGAGGGGAAACATTCCATGCATGATTATGAACATTTGGCAAAAGTATTGTGCGAGGAAATATGCATATATTGAGAGATGACCAAGTTTAGGCTTACCTCTAGGTCGTGGCAGCAAGTTCAAAGTGATTTCTGAGTTGGAGGTGTTACAGATGAGTTGTGATGATCTGAACGGCTTCCCTACACCCTATGGAGTGTGTTTGAATGCTTGGACTTGATGGAAATTGGCTGGATCACTTCATGGCATCTCAACTGCAACATGGTTAAAACCTTGAGCAATTGACTGGTGATTCTGAGAAATCAGTGTTCCAGATGTTGTTTAAGTGTTTGGTCAGCTCACATATGATGTATGTGAGGTGTATGGGTGATTGGTTTGAGTGGAATTGCTCTCTACTGAAAAACTCAATAGTGACTTGCTAAGAAGTGGATTTTTTAGCTCTATTTATAGTAGAGCAAGTTTGTTTTGCAAGGAATAGTGAATGGCAACTGCTGATTAGGGTTGGCCAATGTTGGAAAATGAAAATCCAAGTCTCCTCTAGCCATTGACTAGAGGTTAGGGCACAGGCTGCTGGTCCCCTTGGTCTTGGATAAGTCTTGACTGAATTCAGTTGCTAATAGCTCAGTCCATGCCACCGTGGTGCTTCCATTGAATGCTCCAATCCAAAATTGGAGTCTTGTCCCTAGTTTAGGCAATTCTAGATTTGGCATACTATTTCTTGTTCCAAGGACTTTGGAGGCTTGGCCCAGTGATTGTCCCCTTTAGATTCAATCCTCAGATGTGTCCAAAGTGATGACAAGGCTTGGAATTGGCTGATTTTGGCAAATCGACCAAAAGTGCAAAAATCTGCCTTGCCTGGGCAGATTTTAGCAAGGCATCTTGCCACTACCATATCTCAAAGCTCAAATTGAATTTGGTGATGTTCTTGGCCATTTTGGAAATCCCTTATATGATACAACAACTGTCTGATCATATTTGGTTTTGATACCTTTTGGATCCAAGTGAAAAATCCCCCTACATTTGGAAAAAAGTAAGGCAGATTCTGACTTAGTGAAATTTTCACTAAGTGTTGGAACAAAGTGACTTTTCTTGATTTTGATCACTCCATAACTCAAAATCCATGAGAAATTTGGACATAGATCAGTATGAAGCTTTTGTAGAGGTCAATGAGATCTACAAATCAAGCTTTGGATGGGGAAAAATGGCTTTGTGGTTTAGGAGTTATGATCCTCCAAAGTTGGTACCTTTGTCACTTTACTTCATATCTTAGAAAATTTTCTAAGTTTTTATGGTTACCCCTTTTACAAGTTATCCCACTTTCTTTGATATTTCTTGATGAATGATGATTCAAATCATACATTAACATCATTTTAGGGTTAAAAATCCATTTTTGTGAAAAATCTAAAAAAGTCAAAGTTGACTTTTGTGCACAGTTAACTTTTTATCCGATGAACTCCAAACTGTGCGATCCTCTATGAAATCATGTCCTTGACCTAAATCAAACTTTATGGACATGTTCCATGGGTGTTATAGGATGTATTGAATCATGTCTTAGGGCTTGGGAGCATGTCCTGGTCAAAAGTCAAAGTTACAGTTGACTTTTCTCGTAAAACCCTAATTGTGGTTCAGATGAAATTGAAACTTGTTGCTCAAGCTTCTTGGATCAATCCATTGTTCCAAATGGATCAATATGGTATATTAGAGACCCTCAAATAATGTCTTGAGGTCTTGGTTCATGATTTGTCCCAAAAGTCAACTTAGGGGTGAATTAGGTCAAGAAACCCTAATTCCTGATTTTTGATGTATGTATCCCTTGAGGCCAAATTGACTTGATGATTGGGTCCATGAGGTTCCATGGAGTATATTAGGATATGCTTTGAAGCATTGGCTCATGCCTAGAGGAAAATTTCCATCTAGAGGCCCTGGTCGACCAAAACCCTAATTTGGTGACACTGGCGATCTTGAAGCTTGATCCACCTAGAAAGGAGCAGCCTTGTGCTTAATCCTTGAAGTGGGAGTCCTCTTGATCCATTGTGGATGTTTGAGAGGTTATACAAGTTGAATATCATGTCATTCCTTGATTGATCTTTTGTCTTAGCACTCAGAGAGGGCTTGAAACCCTAATTTTGATTGTGGTGAATGTTCAACAATTCCTTGAGGAGATTGATGAGGCATAAAGGTACATCCATATTGTGATGATGATTTACACAATGATGGGAAATCTTAGTGGTCAAAATTTGGGGTATGAAAGAACCTAAATCAAAAGAGAAGTTGTTTTTGAAAAGATTGTTGGGGCTTATACTCAAGGAGAGACCCAGATGAAAAATAGTAATCGTACCGTTGTTCTGTAAACTGTACTGGGGCTTATACAGTGACTGAGGCCCAAAGAGGTTTTCTGTACAAAGGGATGGGTCTTACAACTCAAGGAGAGGCCCAAAAGTTTTAAAAAAGAAGAGAAATGGGACTTACAACACAAGGGTAATCCCAGTTGATTTTCTTTTGAAATGGCGATCGCGCCGAGATTTTCTAAAACAAAGTGGGACTTATATAATGACTGAGGCCCAAAATTATTTATGTACAAAAGGGGTTGGGTCTTACACTCTATTAGAGGCCCAAAATTTTATTTTTGTACCGGAGATGGGGCTTACAACTCAAGGAGAGGCCCATGAAAAAAACAGTGATTGCACCGTTGTTTTGAAAATTATATCGGGACTTATACAACGAATGAGGCCCAAATTATTTTATGTATAAAAGAGGTTTGAAAATTAATAAAAATGATAAAAATACCAAATAAGTTTAAATAAACTACTTGTGATTTTTGATTAAGGTTTGAAAAATGAGGTTTTAATCACAAGATGATTTAGAACTCATTTGATTTTGAAAAGATCAAGAGAAAACAAATATTTTAAAACAAATAAAATAAGTTCTTTATGAAAAATATTAAATATAGACAAATAATATTTTTTGTGTGACTTTTTTGTAGAATAAAATACTTTATCAATTTTGTGAATTTTTGCAAAAAGAACCAATCAAAAATAGTTATTAAAAGATTGGTGAAAAAATTGATAAAATCAAGTGATAAAAAATTAGAAATGGTCCCCCCAAGGTTTGAACTCACGCCCTTAGGGAGGATAGTTCAAAATTTTGCCAACTAAGCCACTTGGTGTGGCTGAAAGAGAATGGAAAGGCATAATAATATGTGGAAATTCCTTTTGAAAATGGTTGAAAAAAAAAATCAAAAGGTCTGGGCCGAGGGGGATTCGAACCCCAGACCTCTCACTCGCTCATACACACAAACATACTAGTGTTTCCATTAGGGCGCAATGCCAATTCAAACATAGTATGACAAATGATAAATATATAGTAAGACAAGTTGAATTTCTGAAGAATGGCACCATGGCCATCTTCATCCTTGAGCTCAAATACGTGAAGCCTCCTATCTCACTCGTTTCTCAACCATTTCACATGATCCAAATATGAAAATCATGCGCTTTTAGACAAGGAACACAATGGCAATACTCAATTTTATTGAAATTGAGTGAATCAAAACATAATATAACAAAACCTGAAGAACCCTAAAATTTGCATGAACTCAATGAAATCGTATACACGAACTGTAAACAACAATTGATTGAGGGTAAAGGATCTACAAACATTCAAAAACATAATGGTAATCACAAAACATATTTATGATGCATGATTCAATGAGTTTGACAGTTTGAGGCTTACCTCTGCAGGTGAGAATCGAATTTGATGATGGAGGTGTTATAGTTGAGTTTTAATGCTTTGGACAACTTCCTTGTACCTTAAGGAAAGTGTTTGAATGCTTGGAGTGATTGAGAGCCCTTTAGATTGATCAACCTGATTCCTTCTGCAGCAAGTCATGAGTTTTGTGCAATTGGATGGCCATTTGGTGATTTTGATGTTACAGATGGGAGATGAGTGTTCAGACACCTTCTATATGTTATATGTGATGTGTCTGAATCAATGGTTTGAGTGGTATTGATCTCCAACTCAAAACCCGATAGTAACCTCTCTAGAAATGAAGTTTTTAGGCCTAAGGAGTGAAAGAGAGAAAGCCTTGTTGTGATGAGCTTTGGTGTAGTTTGAATGATCAGTTAGGACCTCTATTTATAGTAGAGGAGTTGTGTTGAAGTGGTTCTCTTGAAGCTCAGAGGATAAGGTCATGGTTCAATGGTCTTGGCTTGGCATAAATGCCTCTTGCACTAGATGCAATAGCTGTCCCAAATAGATCAGCTATGTATTGACTAAAATCACATTCTTAAGTCCTTTTAATTGTTGTTTAATCAGAGAACTTAACTCAGGAGAGTGATAATCTTGAATATGCAATATTCCACATTAATGCCCTTTGAATTCAAGGCATATATGCCAAAAACTCATCAATTCTCAAGGATAACTCTTGGCATTTCAGTCCAAGGTTGAAGGTTGGATCAGATACATTAGGATCAGATTGGATGAATGTGGCATAGTGATCATTGCTTTTTGGCTCAAAATCGTGTATGGCAAGAAATCACACAAACTGACTTTTCATGACAGTTGTGCCATGATGTCTTGCAGCAGCCATAGCTCTTGGCTCAAGCTGAGTTGTTTCATGCCAATGAGTTCCTTGGATTGTTGGAAATATGCACAACAACTTTGATGTCTACATCTTGAATTGATTCAGCCTAGAAATATGTGAAACAGCCCTCCAAGTTTTGGTGTTTCACTAGCTTTTTCTGACTTAGACAGAATTTTGTCTAAGTGTTGGAAAAGTGGTAAATTATAAGTTTTAGTTGACACTTTTGAAGTATGTAATGAGGGCTTCCATCTGAGCTTTGAATGGGAGAAAAAGGCCTTAGGGTTTGGGAGATATGGCCTTGCAAAGTTGGTACCCTAGCCACTTTGTTCCATAACTTAGAAAAATTCTAAGTCTTTTATGGTTACCCCTTTAGCAACTTAACTCACTTTCATTGATTTTTCTTGATGAATGATGATTCAAATCACATATTAACATTGTTTTAGGGTTAAGGAGCCTTGGTTGACCAAAAATCCAAAAGTCAAACTTGGATTTTTGTACAGTTGACTTTTTCATCAGATGAAATTTTGACTTTGTGATCCTTTTGTGAAATCAATCCTTGGGCTTAATTAAACTTCATGGATGGCCTACAAGGGTATTTAGGAATGTCATGGACCCCTCCCCAAGGTTTGAGATCAAGGGTAGGCCAACAATCAAGGATAGGGTTAACTTTTTCTATCAGAAACCCTAATTTGTGATCAGATGGTTTTGAGTTCTTGTGGCTTATGATTTGAGCTCTTTGAGTCAATAAAATCTTGTAAACATGTCAATATGATGTATTTGAGGTCTTTGAAGTTCATTTTGAAGCTTCAAGCCATGCCTCACTTCACAAGTTAACTCAAGGGTTAAATTAGGTCAAAACCCTAATTCCTGATTTTTTGATAGATGGACCTTCAAGGTGATTTTGCCATTGTGGATGGGCTCTTGAGATCCTTTTGAGCTTATTGGACCATACATTGAGGCAATGGCTCATGTCCCGATGGAAATTTTCATCTGGGGACCCTGGTCGACCAAACCCTAATTTGGTGACACAGGCAATCCTCAAGCTTGATTCTCTTGGAATGTTTCATATTTATGCATGATTCTTGGTATGGGAGACCCATTGATCCTTCATGGATGTTTTAGAATCTAGACAAGTTGAAGATCATGTCATTTCTTGATTGATCCTTTGTCTAAGTGCTTTGAGAGAGCTCAAAACCCTGCTTCTTGATTGTAGTGAATGCTCAATCATCTTTGAAGAGACTGATGAGGCATGAAAGTACATCCATATTGTGATGATGATTTTTACAATGATGGGAAATCTTGGTGGTCAAAATTTGGGGTATGACAGACACCAAAACATCTTTTTCCTCCCATAGAATAGGAGGAACTACGATTGTTCTGATTTCCCTGTTTATCTTTAACGGGAATACGTAGGCATAAGATTGTGAAATCTTAGCGAGCATACCAATCAAACACTCTAGGTTCAGTACCTTCACACCGGTTAAAACTGAGGTCCAATACCTCACAAAATCCTCAAAAATTCTCTCTCTCACATCTCCCAAAGTATAAACTTCCCATCAACAGATAAACACCATCAAGTATAAAAGTAGAACCTATTGCTAATAACCTGTGGATAACCACATATAGGATGGATAATTGAAAGCTCCCCATTGTATAACATGACCCTGAACTCCCCGAATCTCTTAAGTGTTTGTTCAATTAAACATTCACGTGCAAGGTTAGTTTTAGATAGCTTCCCTTCCCCTTCCAGCTTCACTAGATAAATATGAAATCAGAAAGTAGCACCCCACTCCTACCATTGCAGTGAGGAGGAAACCCAATTTGCGATAAGGTGGTCGCGTCACCGACAAAAATCGCACGCTACAGAGATTAACCACTTTACACCCTTCAATTGATAAGACTTCAATTTCCCACCAGTTAGTAAAGGCACCAACTCCCTCTGCTCTTTCTCAGTTCTTTCTTCCTCACTCAAAATCACATCTTCAGTCTTCACAGTATCTTTAGATCTTGTTATCATGGCTCCAACTGCCTTTTTGGCTTTACCCTAAAGTAATTTCAAAGAAGATCACAAAATACCAATTAGAAAAACTGAAATTACATTCAAGCATAACAAAATTACTAGATTCACGAAAATACATCAAATGTGCAAGCTTATAATCATATTATTGTTGTACACTAACATACAACAATATGCACATCAAATTAACATGTTATATTATTAGTAAAAAATATAATCTACACTACAAAGTTATTGTTTTTGCAACTCCTATACAAAATTTGGTATAGACACAACAATGTTCACACAGTATTGCATTGTTTAGCCGCCTTTCTTTTTCTTTCACGACCCTTAGGTTTAGTATCCAACTGACTCTCTTCCACTTCCATAATCTCTTGTTCACTCGCAGTCTATCATTACAAATTCAAACAATCAGTTTAACATATGGAATATGTGATGTTGAGAATACAGTCAGACCACAAAAGCACCAAGTTGTGGCTTTCTGTTCCGGCTCTGACCATTCAGTTTACTTCCGTTGCTCCTTCAAAGGCTATCAAGACACTATTTATCTAAATTAACAAGGTCTCTACAGTCAATTTCCACCATTAACACACAACACCTTAATTGAGCCACCATATCAAATACTTTAACCATTTTTAAAAATAATGGACTTGAAGCATCTGCTAGATCTGCAAATAAACCAATGAGGAGTTTAAATACATCCTGAAATCAATAGAACAAATATATTTATCCAACAAAAGAAAATAAAACTTTGCATTCACTGACTCGAGTTGCAATTAATATTACTTATGCATAATAATTAACAAGTACCCTTAAATGTATGTCTTCGAAAGGGGATTCATGATCCATCACTGTAAGCAACTCACTGACGCAGATGGAAACAATAAGTTTGACATCCTTATCCTCATGGAAAAGAAAACCACCATAAACCACAACATCAATTAGCGGCTTCAAAGCATCATTTCGTTTCTTCGAAGCTTGTACACCCTTGGTTACTTCCTGCTGAGGAGACTGTTCTGACTTAGACAAAGCATCTGCACCTGTCTATAAAAGAGAATAAAATGACAATGAATAATAGTAGTATTAATAATAATTCTTGGAGCATCATCTTTATGACTACAAATTATGTTGGGAAAACATGATATAATTGAGTAAAGAAACTGAAATTGATGAATCGAGACACAAATTCAACTACGTAAAATCGTAATTAGAGTAACAACATTATCAATCGCACTAATTCAAAAACTAAATACTATTGAATTAGGTTTTTAACATAGATGAAAACAACAAAAGGAAGTTCGAAATGCAGCAATACGAGAGGCTTACTCGAAGAGAATTGACGATGAAGTCCTTGTTTGGACAAATTCGTAGAGTGGGGTGAGTTCTTACTTGTGAGACGAGTTGCAGCGAGGTTTCATCCATGGCAATACTTGCGGGTAGAAACGAGGGTTCACGGAATTGGCATTGAGTGTGGTGTGTGTATGTTAGTTTGGGGGAGTTTTGATATCTGTAAGAGCAGAGGGTTTTCAGTTTCGGTAGGAAGAAGAGAGGCAGACGACAGGTTATGAATCAATCGTCAATTTGTTCTAATTCGTGTTGAACTGGGATAAATTAAATTAAAATGTTTTATAAGTATATGAGTAATTTACAATTAACACTTAATAAAATAGATTGTGGCTTATTAATGTGTTTAAGATTAATATTTAGAGTTATCAAAATAAACAAAAATTTTCAGCTAATTTAAATTTACACCCATTTTATCTTTAATTGGAGTAATAGGGATTTGACGATAATAATGAATTTAATTTATTATAATAATATTTTTAATTTACACCTTTTTTTTTAAAATAGGGTGTCTATTGTCACGTCTTAATAATTAAAATGACATCAAGTCTTATGCCTACGTACCAATAAAGGATCAAAATCTCGTAGTTCGGTGTACAAATAACAAAAGGGTTTGTTTTGGTTGATTTTAATGAAGAAGAGACAAGTTGTCATATTAAGAAGAATATTCAACTAATCCACCATAAACATGTGTAAGATGGATCTTTACATCACAATGAGAGAAGGGCTCCGACTTGGATATAGAATCAACAAGTATGTCTCATACCTCCCTCAAGTGGAAAAGAATCAACATCATTCTCAAAAATGTTATGGTGTAGGAGAGATTTATAACTCAACTAGGGATGACTCATGTCTAATCTTTTTGAGAAAATGTTTTAAAGTGAAAAAAGGCAAGTGACAAAAGTTTTGAATGAGTTTGTATTTTTTTAGTCTTATGAAAAAAGGTTTTAATATGCTTAAGATGTAATGAATCATTTATTGAAATAAAAGAAAGTTTGAAAATGCAATGACCTAATGTCAAGGTTTTTTTTTTAAATTGGTTCAAGTTAGAAAAATAAGAGCCTAAGGGCAAACATGAAACATAAGAGGGGTGAAGGATGCAACAAGATATACAATGCATATTCATATGACAACAAGTCAACCATAATCCCTTCCCTTGGATTTAAAAACAAGCACAAGTAACATATAAGACATAATAAAGGGTCACATGACAAGTCTCAAGTATCAAGACAAAGCTCATAAACAGATGACAATTCATGCACAAGGTAAGCATCAAATCATTTAATCAACACAACCTCAAGAGAAAGTATCTCAAGTAACTTCAAATGAAAACCCTAATCATACATCTTCAAGTGTACCATGGAATCATCAAAGTAAGAATTCAATATCATTAGGGTAAGGCATGACAAAGATAAGCAAGAACCCAAGTCATTAGGGTTTTGAATTACACATGAACATTCCTTTTTAAATCAACCCAAAAAATCAACCTAACATGGCAATAGAGCCTAACATCAAAAGAAGCAATCAATGGATAATGAAGCCAAACATTATGTTACATGATCATAACCAAGACATTTAAATCATATGACCAATGGACAACCAATCACCAACACATGAATCATACAAGCATAAATGGTTTAAGAATAAACTCACAAAATTATCAAGACATGACATCAACCAAAGTATAACATCAGCATAATAAGGAATGACAATGGAAAATTTTTTAAATGTAATCAAAGAAAATAAAATGAAGAAAAAGAAAAGAAAAGGAAGAAAAGGAGAGAAAAGGAAAGAAAAAAAGGAAAGGGAGGAAAAATAGGGGGCACTAGGCGTTGAACCTAGATCCCTGAGGTTGTCACAAAATGTCCCAACCACTGCGCCACGGTCGGTTGGGTTGTTAACATATTTCACCAAAATAAATAAATATTAAAATTACATTTGAAAATGAAAAAAATGCATGCAACTTCATCTTCTTTCTCGTCACAACTTCAGAATTTTCAAAATCATGACTTTCTCAAACACGAACCAAATGAAATGTATGAATATATCATTTTATTCAAAATTTAACAAGGAATCCAAATATGGCCTTAGTTTGTATTTATATTAACTCTATCTCACGAATTTGATCAATAACCAGAAAACCCCTAAAATTTCTAAACAAAATTAAATGGCATATATCAATAATAAAGGGACAAGAGCTTAGGAGTTTCATTTACAACAAGAATGAATCAACATTTATGTATTCATATCATTTGTATTATAACATGCATCCATAACCTATATGAATTACATATAAATAACATTAATTTCTACCATGGGTTTTAGCTCACAGATCATGAAGTTATTGATCCTTGAGACTCCATCGTACTAACATGCAAGATTTATACCAATGTTATCTATAAGGGTCACCCTTTATCAAATTTAACACAACTTTTGTTAAAGAAATTTAGACATGACGCAAGCAACATGTGAACATGTTTATAAATGCTTTTGTTACTATTCTTGAACGACTACACATGCAAGCTATCATATCCCTACCTAATATATTGCAAACATTTATTACCCTATTCTACCTATGCTACCTATGCAAATCTTATCACTCTACACACATTATGATGTAGATTGCACTATTAAATACCATATACAACATATCTAACCACTACTCTATTTGAAACATATCCAATTGGGCAGATGCATCCCTAAATTTTGAAAAGCAACCACAAATTGTTAATTATTTTTATTCTTTTCTTAAAAAAAGCTTTAATTAATTAATTTTATTTATAACTTTTAATTTTTTATTTAATAGGAATTTTACGTGTTAAACAATTTTATTACAATGAAAAATTCTTAATATTATATATAAGTTATAATATTTTTTTAATTATTTATTATTATATTAATATTTAAGTTATAATATCTTATTAATTATTTATTACTAAAACAATAATTTTATATCTGCAATATCATGTAATTTGTATTACAAGTTGAGATTGAAAATTATGTGTATAACTTGTAAGAATTAACACTAACACGAATATATGTTAATCCATTTTTGTCATTTTTTTTTCTTGGATTGTAAAGGTTACGATAAATAAATGACATCATAAGCCATATCCCGTACCTTTTTATGACAAATTGAATTCATTAGCATCATTCAAAATCACCTATTACATTTTTAATACTATTCAGATCATTATCACTATAAGAGATAATAGTTGTATGTTATGATTGAAACCTTTCAACTTTCTCAGTTCAACACACTTATGTCCACAACTTATTTTACTATAGCAAACGTGTAGTATGTATATAACCTGACATGCACTCTACCAAACCATAACTCGGTTATACTCTATTCAGCAAATAGTGAACTAAATTCATTAGCTTAATTATTACAATCACTATAACTATCAAACAAATTTAACAATAAACCCTTTTAATTAATATATAAAATAAATATCTTAATTTGACATCAAAACTTCCATTTTATCGAACAATTCTATTACCCAAGTATTCAATTGTTAGCAATACCAAAACAATTCATACCTTTATACCAAACATATAATATTATCCATACAATTAATATTACATTAAAGACTTGCTTAACAACCATTCATTTAAAATAAAATTTTTCCAACATAACAGAAAACTACTAAAACAAAGTACCTACTGCCCAAAAGCATTAACCATGCATATACTTCAACACCATTAAAACAACTTCATCATTTATTTGATGGCGATAGAAGTTGTCATACCCCAAATTTTGACCACAAGATTTCCCATCGTTTGTGCCAATCATTACCACAATATGGATATACCTTCATACCTCATTAATCCTCTCAAAGATTGTTGAGCATTCACTACAATCAAGAATAAGGGTTTTGGACCCTCTCAGAGTGCTCAGACAAAGGATCAATCAAGAATGGACATGATCCTCAACTTGTCAAGCCTCTCAAACATTCATGAAAGATCAATAGGTCTCCCACATCAAGAATCAAGCACAAGAATGCAACATTTCAAGTGTATCAATCCTCAAGATCACCAGTGTCACCAAATTAGGATTTTGGTCGACCAAGGCCTCCAGAGAGAAATTTTCATCTGGGCATGCTCCAATAATTCAAAATATGATCCAATAAGCTTAAAGAGACTTCATGGACCCAATCACAAATTCAAAATAGCCTCAGGGGATGCATTAATCAAAAATCAGGAATTAGGGTTTCTTGACCTAATTCACCCCTAAGTTGACTTTTGGAGCAAGACATGAGCCAAGACCTAAAGAAGTGTTTTGAAGACCTCCAATACATCATATTAATCCATTTGGAAGATTGGATTTATTCAAAGAACTTGGTTCATAAGCAGTACAAGGATTCAAATTCATCTGGACCATTTAGGGATTCCTGATGAAAAGTCAACTGTACCTTTGACTTTTGACCAATACATGATCCCAAACCTTGGGACATGATTCAAAATAATCGAAAACACCGATGGAATCCATCCATTAGGTTTGAATTAGGTCAAGGACTTGATTTAATGAGGATCACAAAGTTTGAAATCATTTGACAAAAAGTAAACTGTTCCAAAAACCAAGTTTGACTTTTTGAATTTCTTGACAAACGAGGCTTCCTTGAGTCAAAAACAACGTTAACTTATGGTTTGGATCATCATCCATCAATAAAAATCAAGAAAAATGGGGTTACTTGCAAAAGGGGCAGCCATAAGAAATTGGAAATTTCACTAAGTTATGAAAAAAAGTGATTTATACCCAATTTTGCAAGGCTATAACTTGTGATCCAAGCAACCTTTTTCTTTCATCCAAATCTCAAATGAAAGCTCTCATTGCATACTTCAAGATTGTCAACTATATCAGATTCCAAATTGTAATACCCTAATTTTTACCCCTAAGATCCCACATGTCTTTTTTGCATTTCATGCCACAAACAAGATCACACATCGGTTCCCTCTTTTGTGGGATTGTACCTTGCAAGGATCTTTGATTATGTGTGTGTTTGTTAGTTGTTTTTTTCTTGCTTAATTTGTTTATGTTTACTAACCATTAATTAAAATCCAAAAAATATTTTTGTTTTCTTTCACTAACATTTTCAGGGGAAGAACAGGTTAGAAATACCAAAACAACAGCCCCGCGGCTCGAATGAATTTTATCTAAACAAAGTCAAAGTTGATCTGCAATTAGTTGAAAAATCATCTGATCAAGAGTTTCCAAGATTTAATTGATTATTATTCCAAGAGAATCCAAGGTTCATGTGTTTATTTCGATGTCTTCTTTGACGAGCAAAAGAATCGAGCCGAACCACAGCAGTGCATTCAAAAAGAGTATTTTTTTCAAAAGTTGCACTAAGTAATCGGTTAGCAGATATGCAGTAACCGGTTACCCTCGTGAAATTTTTAAAAATGGCAGCAAATTCAAATTCAACAATTGGCACCAAATTTCATCATTTTGATCATATGTGGAATATTCTAGACCATCTCATTTTAATTTCCTACATCATCATAATTAATTCCTACCATGTACCTCCACTAATCACCACTCTTTTGATAATTCCCTCTAAATTTGAATTCCAATCCTAATCTTGATCTTCCAAGCCTAATTCCAAACCACCAAATTCCCACGCCTAAATTCTATAAATAGAGGCTTCATTTCATTCATTTCACAAGCTTTTGATAGCCAACAAACCTCTTACAAATTCTATCCCCAACCATAAATTTCACTAAAGCTCACTTTTCTTCTTTTGAAAGTTAACAAAAATTCACATTGAATCTTGTTCAACTTTGAGATAAACCTTCATCCAAGCTTGTTTTCTTCATCAATTCTCATAAATCAAGGCTTTGGTTTTTGGATCTTGAAGCAATTTGAAGGAATTTTCAGATTTGAAGTGGTAATTCATCTTTCACCATTGTTGAAGCTCCATCTTCATCTTCCATAATGTAGATCTTTGGAGGTCTTTGTTACTTGATCCTTTGGATCTTGTAATTGTGTTTAATTGCTGGTTTTTTCTGTTATTTTACTTTAAATTTTGTGCAATTTCAGTTCCATGATCACAAGGTGTTTGTAAAAATTTTTGAACGTGGATCATGCTGGATTTTGCACAATTTTCTGTATTCTGGTGCAGAGTAACCGGTTAGCAGATATGAAGTAACCGGTTATTCTGTGTTAATTTTGAAAAACTGCGTCTATTTTGGACTAAGTAATCGGTTAGAAGATATGCAGTAACCGGTTACTTCGAAACAGAATGCACATTTTCACTTGTTTTTCGGGCTGTTTTGGCCTTTCTTCCTTTTTCTTCCCCTTTCCTTTGTTTTTAGCCGTAGATCACATAATTTTGTGGTTTAATTTGGCTTTCTCTTCATCTATTTCTCTTTTCTTTTGATCGATGAAAGTCTTATGGATCTTAGAATTTCTTTGTTGAATTCTTGATCAAGACTAGATCGTTACCTATTTTCTTTTTGTGCAGTATTACTTTCGGATGACGATCTACATATCGTTCATCTAGAATGCATTAGCACAAATATCTATTGTCCGGCCTCATTGTAGGGTAATTACTCCGTAAATTACTCGGCGATTGCTTAACATTGCGCAACATTTGTCCCTCTTTATCCAATTCGGAACTTGAACTTTCGTGGTCCGGACCTTGATTGGTCGCGTCAACCAAATGTTGGTTAATCTTTTGTATTAGGTTCAAAATCTTTGAAGCTTGTTGTTGTAGAGGCTTTGATTCTATCAATCTTCTAACAAGTCTTCATTAACCTTGACCTAAGTACATTGTTTAATCACTATAGTTCAAAGCGCGAAACGGAATAATCGGTGAAGGCTTATAGCATAATAGCCTTGTGCTACTAATTACTAACTTCTAACCTTTTTTACGTTTCCTTCTCGCTCCCTATCTCTCTTTAATTTTATATGCTTTATGTCATTATATCATATTTATGTTTATGTTTATGTCATTTTTCTTTTGTCCACTTAGATCATGTTATCTTGTGTTTTTATTTTTCTTTTGTCCATTTGGACTCAAAAACATTAATAAAGGATTAAACCACTAAAAAACTTGTGCTTCTAATCTTGGACTATGGTTACTATCCTTTGCAATGGACATGGAATGTTGCACCTAGACCTTGGACTTCAATGTTATTCTTGGATCCTTGGACTTAGAACTAGGACCTTTTCCCTTTGCTTTGGAATTATGGTTTGAAGACTTTGATGCCTTGTGCTTTTGCTTGGTTTATGGTGAAGATAGTATAGCGAGCAATTTTGGACGCGGTTCTTAAGCGCGATCGCTCTCTGCGGTTGAGTTTACTATAGGTCGATTCATTTTTTATCCTATTAAAGCTGATGAAGGAAGGGAAATAGATGTCTCCAATTAACCCTGCTTGCATGCTGAGTTTAAACAGCGGTCTGTTAGGTTACGGATGCGATCAATGTGGTGGGGCCTTTCTTGTGCTATTTTGACAGACAGGTTTCTGGTGGGGAACAAGGATTAAGATATTAGGACTGATGCTTTTTGATAGATATGTAAGAGTATGGGATTTTGGGTTTTTGTTTAGTGTGCTCGCTAAGATTTTTTCTTTCAATCTTATGCCTACGTATTCCCGTTTACCGAAACAGGGAAATCAGAGCGTTCGTAGTTCCTCCTATTCTATGGGAGGAAATGGGTGTTTTGGTGTCTTGTTCAAAGCCCAAGACGTGAAGCTAAAGGTAGTTTGTATCTTGTTCAAAGCCCAAGATGTGAAGCTGAAAAGTCTATTTGACTTTAGAGAGAATTTGTCATCTCTAAAGAGGGGTTTGTTTGTCACAACTGTTTATAAAGGAGAATTAATTTAACAGGGTTGTGTGAATCCGGCAATGCCATAATTTCCTTTATAGGGGATTTCCAACCTGAAGGAGAAGTCTTTAACTCAGTTTTGAGCAATGCCATCTTTCCTTAGGAATTTCTCATGCTAAAAGAGGGACAGTGGCATGGATGTAGATTATCCAGAGGCTTGCCGCTTACAGCGATTAGATGAAGGGGAAGGAGTTGTTGATGTTTGTGTACTGTGAACGAGGCACAACTTTGATGCTAAAAGGTTGATTGGACCAACTAGTGGTTTTCTTATACAAAGCCTAAGAGGAGGCTAATATGTGTCTCGTACAAAGCCCGAGAGAGAGGCTAAAAGGTTTTGACTCGACGATGGAGTCTTTTGGTATCTCGTATAAAGCCCGAGATGGAGGCTATTTGACTCAACAAGAGAGTTTTTTTGTATCTCGTACGAAGCCCGAGATGGAGGCTGAAATTTGTTTGGCTCAATAAGAACCTTTTTGTATCTCGTATAAAGCCCGAGATGGAGGCGAAATGGGTAATTGACTCAACGAGGGAGTCTCTTATATGTCTCGTACAAGGCCCGAGAGAGAGGCTAAACGTTGTTTGACTCCGCTGGGGAGAATCATTGTACAAAGCCCAAGAGGAGGCTATGGTGACTGTTTTTGTTGAGTGACAGATCCAATATACTGATTTAAAGAGAAAATCAGTTCTTTATATGAGCAACATTGTACTCAAGGATTTGATTCGAGGATCCAGGTTATTCCTGTTCTTTAAGGAAGTGGGAAATCCGAAGGGTATTGAGACAGTCCGAGTCTACGGGTTTTCTTCCTATTTTTAAAGGGGTGCTTAAGAATGTCTTTGAGACTCAAGGAGATTAGACTGTCCAAGTCTAGAGTTTCACCTTTTGTACTATGTTTTGAGAAACATTAGTAGACTCTTTGAAAGGACTGTTCTATGAAGATGACTAAGTTCTGTTCCTATACCTCTAGGAGGTCGTCGGGACAATTTATACCAAGCCCAAGAGGAGGTTGGAAACTTTTAAGAAGCCGAGAGGTCCTTGTACGAAGCCCAAGAGGAGGCTATCATTCCCGGAGAAAGAGATCATTATACGAAGCCTAAGAGGAGGCTGTGAATACTTCTAAGAAGCTGGCGGGTCCTTGTACTTAGCCCAAGAGGAGGCGGGGTTGCTTTTAGGAAGCCTGTGGGTCCTTGTACGATGCCCAAGAGGAGGCCGATGCTTTTAAGAAGCCCGTGGGTCCCCAAATCCCGAGAAATTCAAGACAGGCTATTCACAGAGAATAGATCAAGCTAGGAATGTTCGAGAATCTGGAAGAAACTCAAAGATGCCATTCACGGAGAATACATTCATCTCTAGGAGTAGAGTTTCTTGACAATTCCTAATGAGGACAGCCGAAGAGAAGACTGTATCTGGTGATCCTATTGGGGATCTAGTTGTCTATTTCTACGAATAAACGAAACGGCGTCACCTAGTTCTAGACGTAGTTGTCGGGGAAACTCTAAATATCTATACTATTATTACACAGTTGATATGAGTTTATGAAAGAAGACTTACAGCGAAACAGCCCCACAATACAGTTATATGTATATGAAAGCGGTAAATGAAAGCATATAAACACTTACTCGGTTGTAGAGCTTCCATGCTGTTTAGTTAGTTGTTCAACAAAGACAGATTGAAAACAACAGTATATTCAAAATCAAAGAAGAAAGTGCTTTGAAAAATAAAGATTTGGGGCTTGCAGCTCAAGGAGAGGCCCAGGGTTTTATCAGTGAGCGCACTGTTATTTTGTACAAAGGGACTTATACAAGTGACTGAGGCCCAAAAAAGGTTTTCTGTACAAAGGGATGGGTCTTACACTCTCTCAAGAGACCCAAAAAGGTTTTAAAGAAAAAGAGTGGGGCTTATAACACGAAGGTAGGCCCAATTGATTTTTCCGTTTAAAATGGCGATCGCGCCGAGGTTTTCTTTTAACGCAGAGGGACTTATACAATAAGTGAGGCCCAAAATGTTTTTGGTTAAAAGGGGGTTAGGTCTTACACTCTATTAGAGGCCCAAAAGTTTTGAATGGGTCTTATAGCTCAAGGAGAGCCCCAAAAGGTTATTTTTCAAAAGGCGACGATCGCGCCGTTTGTTTTTGACGGTATCGGGACTTATACAATACACTGAGGCCCAAAAATGATTTGGTCAAAAAAAAAGGATTGGGTCTTACACTCTATTAGAGGCCCAAAAGGTTTTAATGGGTCTTATAGCTCGAGGTGAGGCCCAAGGTTTGTTTTTCAACGGATGACGATCGCGTCGAAATTTTTGAAATACAACGGGACTTATACAATAAGTGAGGCCCAAAATGATTTTATTTTACAAAAAAAAGGGTTGGGTCTTACACTCTAATAGAGGCCCAAGTGTAATTGTTTGATGAGGGTGAAAATCAAATAAACCCTAATTTTAATCTTTAAATAGTAAATATTTAAAGAAAATCAATGAAAAATACCAAATAGATTTGAATAAACCACTTGTGATTTTTGTTTAAGGTTTGAAAAATGAGGTATAAATCACAAGAGATATTAAAACTCATTTGGTCTTGATTTTTCAAGATGGATGTTCATTTTAAAATGTTTAAAAACAAATAAAAATGAATTTATTCACAAAAATACTAATTATATTAAATACATAATATAAATCTAATTTTTTTTGCGGAATAAAATATTTCAACATTTTTATGATTTTTTGCAAAAAGAATCAGTAAAAAATAATTAAAATTGAGTAAGTTATTAATTTTTCAAATCATTAACAAAATAATATGAAAAATAGGAAAATAGGAAAAAGTGATAAAAAAAAAGGTCTGGGGCGAGGGGGATTCGAACCCCAGACCTTTCGCTTGCCAATACATACAAACCAGCTGATCAACCACTGGGGCGCAATGCCAATTCATTAATAACATGGCAAGTGAAAAATATATATCAAACTAGTTGGATTTTCTGAAAATGGCGCCATGGACATCTTCTTCCTCTAGCTCGTGCATGAAGCCCTCCATCTCTCTCGTTTCTCAACCATTTGACATGATTCAAACACCAAACTCATGCGTTTTTTCACAAGGAAGAAGATGGCAATACCCAATTTCATTCATTTTCAGTGTATAGCAAATTATATCATTGTGGCCGTATGAACCCTGATTTTGCAAAAGCAATCGAGTAGGCATGATTATGAGTGCTATGATCAAATTTTTTGAGGGAAAACAATCAACATATGATGGCAAGCAATTGGCAAAAATATCATGCGAGGAAATATGCATGGATCATGGAGTTGGAGTTTTGAGGCTTACCTTGATGCAAGCTGAAATGGAACTCTGCACAAACCTTGTTCCAGTTGTGAATTAATGATCCCTACAGCTTCAATGGATGTTATGGAGTGTGTTGCAAGCTTTGGAACACTTTGAAACTCTTTGGATCAAGCTGGAGACCTCCACCTGCATAATTGAGGCATAATGGCTTGGTTGAAGGGTGATTTTGAGCCTGAGGTGTTGCAGTCAGTGTTTAAGTGTTTGGACACCTCAAATACATCATATGTGATGTGTTTGAGCAATTGGAATTGATTGCTTAAGGCTTCAACTCAAAACCCGATAGTGGTTACTCAAAAACCAAGAAACTTGAGGTTTAAGGAAGAATGAGAGAAAGCAGTGTTGTAACTGGATTTGGTGTGAGTTAAATGACCCATTGGAACCTCTATTTATAGGTTATCAACTTTTGTCTTGGAGGAATAGTGAATGGCTGCTGGATCAGATCACATTTGCATGGATTGGCTTGGAGGATTTCTTCTCAAGCAAGGCAAACTAGCCATTCCCAAGAGCAGGGCTATGCCTTGACCAAAATCACATTCTTTAGATGTTTTTATTGTTGTTTAATCAGAGAACTTGACTGAGTAGAGTGGCTTTGTTGAAAATGCACTATTCCACATTAATGCCCCTTTGAATTCAAGGCAAAATGTGCCAAAGTGGATGAATTTCAAGTTGGAAGATTCCTTGGCTTTTGGACTCAACCCTATCAGTTGGATCAGTTGGTTCATGATCAGATTGAAGGCATGTGGCATAGTGATCACTCCTTTTGACTCAGAAAATGTGGATGGCACAAAACCCCCCAAACTGATTTTTCATGGCGGCCTTGACATGGTGTGTTGTGGCAGCCATAATTCTTGGCACAAGTGGATTAGTTTCATGCTATTGAGTTGCTTGGATTCTTGGCAACATTTGCAACAACATTGATGTTTATCTTTAGAACTGATTCAGCTTGTAACTGTGTGAAAAAACCCCACAAGTTTTGGTGTTTCCAACAAAATCTGTCTTGGACAGATTTTTTTCTAAGTGTTGGAAAAGTGGTACTTTCATGTTTTAAGCCATTTTGGCTCACTCACAGCTCAAAATCCATAATGAATTGGAGTTAGGTCTAGTTGAAGTTTTTGTAGAGGGAAATGAGATCTACAAATCAAGCCTTGGATGGGAGAAAATGGCTTTGTGGTTTAGGAGTTATGACCCTCCAAAGTTGGTACCCTAGCCACTTTATTTTTAACTTAGAAAATTTTCTAAGTTTTTATGGTTACCCCTTTTACAAGTTATCCAACTTTTCTTGATTTTTCTTGATGAATGATGATTCAAATCATACATTAACATCATTTTAGGGTTAAAAATCCATTTTTATGAAAAATCTCAAAAAGTCAAAGTTGACTTTTGTGCACAGTTGACTTTTTATCAGATGAATTCCAAACTGTGCAATTCTTCAGGAAATCATGTCCTTGACCTAAATCAAACTTGATGGACATGTTCCATGGGTGTCATAGGGTATATTGATGCATGTCATAGGGCTTGGGAGCATGTCCTGGTCAAAAGTCAAAGTTACAGCTGACTTTTTCCTCAAAACCCTAACTGTGGTGCAGATGAAATTGAGGCTTGTTGCCCAAGCTTCTTGGATCAATCCATTGTTGCAAATGGACCAATGTAGTGTATTAGAGACCCTCAAATCCTCCTTTGAGGTCTTGGCTCATGATTTTCCCTAAAAGTCAACTTAGGGGTGAATTAGGTCAAGAAACCCTAATTCCTGATTTTTGATGAATACATCCCCTGAGACAAAATTGACTTGATGATTGGGTCAATGAGGTTCCATGGAGTATATTAGGTTGTGTTTTGGATCCTTGGCTCATGCCCAGAGGAAAATTTCCCTTTGGAGGCCCTGAACGACCAAAACCCTAATTTGGTGATGCTGGCGATCTTGAGGCTTGATCCACCTAGAAGGGAGCAGCTTTGTGCTTAATCCTTGGAGTGGGAGCCCTCTTGATCCTTTGTAGCTACTTGAGAGGCTAAACAAGTTGAAGATCATGTCATTCCTTGATTGATCCTTTGTCTAAGGCTCTGAGAGGGCTTGAAACCCTAATTTTGATAGTAGTGAATGTTCAACAATTCCTTGAGGAGATTGATGAGGCACAAAGGTACATCCATATTGTGGTGATGATTTTCACAATGATGGGAAGTTTTAGTGGTCAAAATTTGGGGTATGACAGATGCCCCTATTTAATCTTCTTGGACATGAAGGTGTGAATGACGAAGGTATTCGGGCATTCGGGGTGCAAGAGGATTAAATATCGGAATACCCGAAATTTTGATGGTGGTTATGAATGGTAGCTTACGCATTCATCTTTTTTTGCTAATCACTGAGGCTTAGAAAATGTAAACTTCCCCTCGATCCTGGTCTTCAGCCAAGGAGCTGGTCTCAGTTTCCTTTTGGGATAAACCTCCCCTCGATCCTGGTTTCCTACCAAGGAACTGGTCTTAGTTTCTCTTGTTAACTTCCCCTCGATCCTGGTTTCCTACCAAGGAACTGGTCTTAGTTTCTGATATAAACTTCCCCTCGATCCCGGTTTCCTACCAAGGAACTGGTCTTAGTTTCTGAAATAAACTTCCCCTCGATCCTGGTTTCCTACCAAGGAACTGGTCTTAGTTTCTGAAATAAACTTCCCCTCGATCCTGGTTTCCTACCAAGGAACTGGTCTAGTTTCTTTTGTCCATAAACTTTATTGACAAGGGACGCTACTCGTAGCGGTTTTCCTCAAACTTCTCGCCGAATCTTCCTGGGGAGATGCCATTTGACGGAAAAAGTTTTAATGTCAGACTTGCTGGGGAACCCAGTCGTCTGTAGAGTTGTACAAACTTCTCTGTTGGAGACGCCATTTGTTTCTACTGGGGGAAAGCAGGTCTCTTGAGAGACGGCTGTCGCTTGGGATCTTACATCATACTTTTCTCGGGGTCTTCCCGAAGAAATGCCATATGATGGGGTCCAATTTTGAGGTGTCGATGACCTTTTCATCAACGATCTTTTCGAAGTGAAACTGGCATACTGCCGAATCTCTGATTACGAGGCTTTCTCTGAGGATTTTCTTTAATCCGGGAAAGCAAGGATATCATCTTCAATGGCGAAGAGTGACATTTGTTGAAGGTTCTCTGGTCTTTCAGAGGTTCAAGTTATCAAAGTGGTCGGGGACCTAACTTCAATCCAGAAATAAACTGGAGGCGAGATCGTTCAGACGCGACACTTTCTAACGAGGAAAGAACTGACAAATCAATTGAGATGACTGTTATTACTAGGGGACGAGACCAGCTAGAGTGATAGTGATGCAATATGGAATGTGAATGCAAATCAATAATGCATGATGTGTGTATGTATATGCTGACAAAACCGACGCGACACATAAACTAAAAGAAGAACATGACTGGATACTCGGCCATCGCGGGGCGTGTAGAAATATCGCGGGTTCAAGATAGCAATTCCACCTTGCTTAGGAGAGATAGTCCCTGTTGGGAGCTACCGTTGGTCGGGCTTAGGAGGTAAGAACTCTGCCGTGGCGTATCAGACGAAACAAGGTCTCTGACACGGTTGGTCCCTTCATTCAGGCGTACTGGGTTAGAAGGAGTACTTTGATTCTGCACTTTGAAGTTCGCTTACTTCTGGAGAAGCGGTTGATGCTCTTTTGATGTTCAACAGTCAAAAGAAATTGCAGTCTTTATTTTAAAGCAGAAAAAGTTTTAACAAGTAAATTCATTTTTGTTTTATTTCAAGAATCGTTAATCATGTTAACAACGTCGTTCTATAAAGCTAAAACAAATAAGAATTACAAACAAAAGCACAAGGGCTCAAATTTTATTGATACGATGTAAATCAGCCAAACACGTGATTCCATTGAGTATTTACAAAGTTAGAAAATGGTAATTTACAGGGAAAAGGGCTACATTGAAACATAACGCCTGCTATCCTTCTACCAACTTTGAATTCGGGACATCCTGAGCTTCTGATTAAGATGACCTTGACTGGCGTTTGACGGATGATGTAACTGCTGCTGCTGAGGGACTTGCCTCTGTTGAACATAGTTACTTGCCATTATCCCTAATTTTTGCCTGGATTGTACTGTGATGTTTCCAATCCAACGGGATGATTTTTTTTCATGTCTCTAATTTTTGCCTGGACCGCCCTTTCGGGTTTTCAATCCACCGAGACGTTTTTTTTTTTAGTTTAGGCGAAGTATTTCAACATTCGTGGGGTAGGCAAATTCCTCTCCGTCCATGGTTGCAAGTCTCAAGGCGCCGCCTGAGAAAGCTTTCGTGACCACGTAGGGGCCATCATAATTTGGGGTCCATTTGCCCCGCGAATCAGTGAGAAATGATTGTATCTTCTTGAGCAGTTTGAAGATCGGCGCGCATGTCGCGGTCATAAGGAATATGAATCTGGAGATGTAGTTCAAACGTCCCAGGAATCCCCTGACTTGTTTTTCAGTTTTCGGAGAAGGCATTTCTTGAATGGCCTTGACCTTGTCAGGATCAACCTCAATTCCTTTCTGGATGACGATGAACCCAAGCAATTTCCCTGAACGAACATCGAACGTGCATTTGTTAGGGTTCAAGCGGAGTTTGTACTTTCTCAACCGCTCGAACAGCTTTGACAGATGGGTCACATGCTCCTCTTCTGTTCTAGATTTAGCAATCATATCATCGACATATACCTCGATTTCTTTGTGTATCATGTCATGAAACAGAGTAGTCATGGCCCCTTGATAGGTTGCCCCGACATTCTTCAAACTGAACGGCATTACCTTGTAGCAAAAGGTACCCCACGGGGTGATAAATGAAGTTTTCTCCATGTCTTTAGGCGCCATTTTGATTTAATTATAGCCCGAGAATCCATCCATGAAGGAGAAAATTTTGAACTTTGATGTACTGTCTACCAGCATGTCAATGTGTGGTAAAGGAAAATTGTCCTTTGGACTAGCCTTGTTTAGATCTCTATAATCTACACACATTCTGACCTTTCCGTCCTTTTTCGGAACGCGTACAATGTTGGCTAACCATTGAGGATATTCAGATGTAGCGAGGAAACCCGCGTCAATCTGTTTCTGTACTTCTTCTTTGATTTTGATAGCCCGGTCCGGGTGAGTCCGTCTCAACCTTTGTTTTACTGGCAGACATTCTGACCTTAACGGTAAACGATGTTACATGATGCTGGTATCCAACCCTGGCATATCCTGATAGGACCAAGCGAATACATCGGGAAATTCTTTGAAAAGCTTTATCAAACTTTCTTTGACAGTTGGACCGAGTAGTACCCCAATCTTGACTTCTTTTCTCTCTTTTTCCAAACCCAAATTTACCGTTTCCAACGGCTCTTTGTGAGGTTCAATGGACCTTTCCTCTTGTCTGAGTAATCGGGAAATCTCTTCTGGAATTTGTCGTCAACTTCTTCTTCAGCCCCAAATACCGGGAACTCAAAGTCGGGAGAAGGCATCGGATCGTATGTTTCAACGGGGTTTAAAACAAGCAATCTGCATGACGTGATGATTTGTGTTTAGAAGAGATAGAGAGAATGCAAGAGTGTGTGTAGTGTATTTCTTTTACTGCTTGTTTTTATTTATCGAGTTTTTTTTTTTAGGATTACCATTTTCTAAGAAAAGTAAAAAGAGAAAACAGCAATTAATGCAGAAATTACAGAACGACATTAATTTATTTATGATCATTCGATTCTTGAAACCACAGCCCTATAAAACAAAACTCTGTCGCTTTGGGCGAAGCGAAGAGGGATATTTACAGAAAGTGAGCCCTATCAAAACATCTGTTTCACCTGGGCAGGGTGAAAGGTTAAAACAAAGATAGCAATTACTTTGACTTATGAACAATCTTCGGAACATCGACAACAACCCATTGGCGGCGAACTCCTCGGTGAATCACAAAGTCTGGCACCTTCCTTGATTTGTTTTCAGAAATAACACTGATTTCTGGTGGAGCAGGATCATTGGAATCTGTCTCCCAAGCAGAGTTGTCATAGGAGAATTCCTCTGTTGCATTTTGCAGAGTATTTGTGCTCTCAGCTGTATCTCCCTATCCAGTTGGCTGGATATCTTTGAGCCTGATACGAGAGCTTTCGGGAGCAGTGTACTTGACCATAAAGTCGAATTTTCCACTTGGTTGTCCTAGGGTGTCCCAAACTTCTTTAGAACTGGAGGAGTCATCCCTCTCGATGACGTTGACCTCGGGAAAAGCATAGTTGATGAACTCAAGTCCTGCAAACTTTGTGAATTCATCGTCATGTTGAGTAGTTTCTGAATGACCTGAGTGTTGATCCCATGACATGGTGGGGACACAGGTATTTTGTTCGATGAGACTCAGCTGATTTTCATTTTTCGGCTGACTCTCTTGCCCCAAGTTTCCTGGATAAGGTTGCCACATTGGCAGACCATCCATTGGGCCATAATAGTTGTAGTCAAATTGGTCTTTCATCAGAGAGTCTTTCTCTAATGAGTTTGGCGGAGCACGGCATCCTTCCGGATAACAATTTCCATATATCATTTTGACATCTGACCTTGGTATAAATCTCGGACTCTGTGCGGGATAGCAAAATGGCGTAGGCACCTCCTCCTGAGACATATAACTGTCCTCGTTAAGGTAGGACTTCCATTCTTCATCTGTGTCAGAGGGATCTTCCTCATTGATAGCATGTACTGCTTGAGACACTGGGTGAAGGAAACCTCCACTGTGGAAGAAGTTTTGAAGGGGATGAATACTTTCATCGTTGGCAGCTGTCCGGGTACAGGTTGCAGAAAAATCAAGACCCTTCTTTGTTTTATTATCAATAGGAATGACAAGCTGTCCCCATCCTTTTGTATCGGTACTCTCGACCGCTTTGATAGCATCGTTGTATGAAGAAATGGAAGTTCCTTCTTTAAACTGATTGTCCTTGCTTACCGACAGTGCTTGGAACTGCGTTCCAATAACCTCCTCGGGTTCTATACCAGTAGATGATGATAAGCTGCTTACAAGCAAGGCTAGTTTTCCACAAACTGTGACAAGTTGATCGTTCTTGACGAACTTTAGCATTTGGTGGAGGGTTGACGTAACCGCTCCAGCCTGGTGTATCCAAGGTCTTCCTAATAAACAACTGTACGTTGCCCGGATGTCCATGACCTGGAAAGTAACTTGGAAAGTGTGAGGACCAATAGTTATAGGAAGATCGACTTCGCCGATAACCGTTTTTCTGGATCCGTCGAATGCTTTGACGACAACCTCGCTGAATCTCATCGGAGGGCCTTTGAATGATAATTGCATCAAAGTGGACTTCAGCATAACATTCAGGGCTGACCCTGTGTCTACGAGTACGCTGGCTAAAGCATCGTCCTGGCAGTTAACTGTGATATTGAGCGCCATGTTATGACGGCGACCCTCTTCGGGTAATTCCTCATCACTAAATCCCAAATTGTTGCAGGAAGTGATGTTAGAGACAATGCTATCGAACTGTCTGATTGTTACATCCTGTTCCACAAAGGCTTGCTCCAAGACTTTCTGTAGAGCCTCCCTATGCGCTTCTGAACTGAGTAACAGTGATAACACAGAGATCTTTGAAGGAGTTTGTAACAGTTGATCGACAATGTTGTATTCACTCCTTTGGATGAGCTTCAGCATCTCATCATCATTTTTCGAAAGGTCGGGATTACTGGATTGATCGACTGATAGATCAGGAGTTTCCGTCTGAAGTTCCTTTTCTTTGTTAGGTTCCCCAACCCCTCGGTTGAAGATTCTACCACTCCGTGTTACACGACTGATGTCTGCAATATTCACAACGGAGGGTAATGGAATTTCCTTTCCATTTTCAATTGTCGTTGCACCGTATTTGTAAGGGATTACCTTAGCTGATTCATACGGTAATGGTCCCGGTAGATAGATGACTATGGGAACCTTCTGATTTTTCTGACCATCATAAGTAATCTCGATCCGTTCCCGGTTGGGAACTTTAGATTCATCAAGTAGAGGGATAATGGAAAAAACATCCCTGGTCCTGTGATGACCAGAGATTGTGACAACATCCTCAACTTGATTGGCAAGGTAGCTCGGTGTCCAGTTGATGGGTCCAGAACCCGGATATGGACGAATTTCTCCACGATCCACCTGACCCTGAAGAGCTGCTCTCACAAGGTAAAACCCTTGGTTACTTTCCGAACAGACGCTACATCGGTCATAATTGTGTGGTGGCACCTGGCCACGCCCACTTTGAATACAACGTATCCTCACTAGGTTAGCTTCCACTGATCGGACATCCCGACTCTGACGCCGAGTAGGATTCCTGTTACTGATACTAATTTGCTGAGTATTTTCATCCATATAAATTGGCATCCACCAATGATTCAACAAATGCTGAAGTGCCTCCTGGACAAGGGTACAACCTCGATCGTTTTCGCAACCCGCTTTACAGCTGTGATAATTATGTGACACCAGGAATCTGAGTCGGACCTATTCAGCATGTAACTCTACCAGGTTGGTATTCATCACGCGAATATCGAAGATCTGAACAATGTTGATCTGATAAGGGTTCCTATCATGGTAGTCTTGGATCCATCCAAGATCCATCTGACGCTGGAGGGCCTCCTGTATGAAAGAGCATCCCTGTTTGTTTACCGAGCAAGTCAGACAGGAACTGTAATCGTGCCGCGGCAGATTATGATACTGGCTTTACCTTGAGTGCATCGCCACCAAGTTGGCATTCATCGCACGGATATCGTGGTTCTGAATGACGTTAGAATTCGTGTAAACCATGTTAATTGCACGAACTCGGTGCTCTTGGATCCATCCGAGATCCATCTGTTCCTGTAGAGCTGTTTGCACCACAGAACATCCTTGATTGTCTTTAGAGCAGATATCACACTGGTGATAGTTATGAGGTGGCACATGGCCATATCCACTCTGTCTACAATGCATCTTGACCAGATTGGTCTTTAATAAGAGTACATCGTGAATTTGATAGACATTGTTAGTCTCTCTCTCAATCAGATTGACTGCAGCCTTCTCATGTTGAGGCAGCGGGTTCGTGATAACATTAGGATTTGTATCCTTGAAGGATAAGACCCCGCTCCTAACAAGTTTTTGCACGTCGGATTTCAAATTGAGACAATTCTCAATGTTATGCCCTGGACCTCCTTGATGATAAGGGCAAGTTTGATCCACCTTAAACCAGAAAGACGGATTTTCCGGTACTGTAAGAGGTGACTTAGTCTAGATGTGCCCCTTGGCCAGTAGTAACAGAAACAGCTCTACGTACAGCATGGGTATAGGATCAAACCTTGATGGTCGTGTTGTACGGTTGTTGTTATATGGAGGACGAGCCTGTTGAAGAGGCTGTTGTGTCCTTTGCTGATCAGGTTGGCTTTGCGCAGCCTGAGGTTGATACGTAGGAATAGGCACAGGGCTGATAGCAGGAGTTACAGCTGCTACCGGCTGATAACGTCGCCTTTGCTTTCTGAGAGAGATATTCCCAATATCTTGCTCTTTTTTCTTAGGGAGAGCACTACCGTATTTTTTAGTACCGCTCGTCGATCCAGTGTCTTTTACTAAACGTCCTTCTCAGACGGCTTCCTCAAGACGAACTCCCATGCCCACCATCTCGGTGAAATAACTGGGTGCACTGGTAACCATTCGGTCATAGTAAAATGAGCTTAAGGTCTTTAAGAAGATCTTTGTCATCTCTTTTTCCTCAAGAGGCGGACAAATTTGAGCAGCAATTTCATGCCACCTTTGAGCATACTCCTTAAAGGTTTCCTTGTCCTTTTGCGACATCGATCTAAGTTGATCTCTGTCGGGTGCCATGTCCAAATTGTATTTGTATTGTTGGACGAAGGCAGTGCCAAGATCTCTGAATGTATTTATCGTGGCACGGTTTAAACCCATGTACCATTTGAGTGCGGCACCGGTTAAACTATCCTGGAAGTAGTGAATCAGTAGGTCCTGATTCTCCGTCTGAGCTGACATCCGCCGAGCGTACATCACCAGATGGCTCTGAGGGCAAGATTTACCCTTGTACTTTTCAAAGTCGGGCACTTGGAACTTGTGCGGGACTTTCACATTGGGCACCAAGCAGAGGTCTACAGCGTCCTTTCCAAATAAATCTTGACCGTGAATGGCTTGCAGCTCCTTCTGCATTTCCAAGAATTGCTCTTGGAATTCATCCATTCTATCGAACATGGTTTCCTTCTTACCAGAAGGTATCTGTGGAATCTGTCCTTCCGGGACAGTGTGCACCACAGGGGGTGGTACCGTGACTACGGCAGCGAATCTTGGCGTTTCCCGAAGTTTGTAACCTTCAGGAGTCTTCAGTATGCCTCTGGCACCTTCGCTTTCCCGAAGTTTGTAACCTTCAGGCCCAGCGGCTTCTGTTGTGATTCCCTGATCTTCAGTGATCGGCGGAACATATCCTTCCGGGATATAGTTAACAGGCATGCCCCAAGGACGATCTTTTGGCATTTGATACCTAGGATCATACTTTTCCACTATGGGCGTGGAGGTGATCTCTGAGATCACAGTACTTTGTAGTTGAGCTTTGCCATGGTTTGCATGTCGTTACGAAGCTTTCTCATATCCTATCTCAGAGCGTCGATCTCTTCCTTCAACTCTCTATTTTCTTCCTCAAGATCATCCATCTTTTTCTGACGATTGGCGCGAGTATTGTACGAATGAGACAGTTTGACTCTAGAACCGAGACACAAACGTGAGATTCATAGGTAAGAAGAATACGCGATGTGAGAATGACGAATGCAATAATTATATTAATTGTTTTTTGGTTTAATCGAAATAAACTTCGACAATTAGATTGCAAATATCAAACAGTGGGGAAACCCCTTTTTATTGAATTCAAAGGATTACAGAAATGGAAATACAGTAGATTACAAGGTGCGGAAATAGAAACCTAAGCTAATGGGTCCCGAGAGAACTCGGGTGCTGATTCTGGTATCTTCCTTTTCTTTGACCGGGGCTCTGGAGCCGTTGTCGGGTTGTCATTCCTTTGCCAAGTGAAAGGAGTGAACAAATTCCTTTGGTCATCTTGATTCTCTACAGCATGTTGCTCCAAAATTTCAATTAGAGCATCTTTCTCTTTTAGTAATTATTGTATTTTGATGCACTCTACGTCGAGGGTTGGGTACTTGTTCTTCCAAGACCTTCTCTCCCGTTGAACTTTGTTGAGAGTAACCTGAAGCCTTTCAGTTTCTGTCATGAAGTACATGACAGATTCCCTCGGCGGAAGAATTCCGTAACGAGGATAAGGCATCTTCAGCTTAAGAGCTCTAGTTTGTACCCAATGGAGATAAGGCTCCACCGAGACACAGTCCGGTTTTCCTAAAGACTCTCGTCCTTTCTAATGAACGTGCTTCCAGGCCTGCACTATTTCCATCTTTAATGCTCTGTCGTTTTCTCCTTCTTTGAAGAAAAGACCTTCCAGATGAACACCCCGTGGGACGTGTCTCATCGGGTATCCAAATTGACGACGAACCAACACCGGGTGGTAGTTGATTCCTCCTTTAGTTCCTATAAGGGGTACGTTGGGGAAGTTTCCACAACGATCAATGATCCTGATTCCTTCATAGATCCTATTACACCAATCTATATCATAGTTGGTGAGGGACATGATCTTCTGCAACCAACGTAAGGCACTCTTGCAATCCCAAAAAGCAGCAAACTTGGGCAAGTGGGAGATAAACCATTTATAAAGCAGAGGTACACAGCATGTGATTTCCCCTCCGCTGTACAAATTTCCCAAGTGTACAGAATGATACGCATCTGCGAGCAAAGTCGGCACAGGGTTTCCAATGAGAAAAACCTTAATGGAGTTGATATCAACGAAGTTATTGATGTTGGGAAACAAAAATAATTCGTAGGTGAGTAAGACAAAGATGCTTTCAAAAGCAGTCACGTTCCTGATACTAGCGAAGTACAGGGCTTTCTTTGTCAAGAACTGGGCTGGCAAACCTTGGATGCCACCCTTATTAGTCATGTGAGTCTTGATCTCAGACTCGTCCAAATGAATTGCTCTTGCAATGGTCTGATTCTTTGGAATTTCTTCCAGTCCAGAAAATGGAGCTCGATCAGCGATATGTAAATCGATCAGATGAGAATACTCCTCCAGCGTTGGTGCGAGCTGGTAATCCGGGAATGTGAAGCAGTGATAAACCGAATCGTAGAATTGGACGAGCGCGTCCATGATTCCCTCAATCACATGGGCCCTTAGCAGAGATAGCAAACCTCCGTGCTTGGCTCTGAAAGCCTCTTGGTTTGTGATCATTCTCGCCAAACCTCTTAAATCCTCCAGCTTTGGAACCTTGAAGGTATACCTATGGGTTCTCCTTCTACCGAAATCCATTAGTGCAATCCTTTTCTCTGATATTTACAATCACAGTCTTAGTTTAATTTGAAAAATAGAGAGACTAGAAGAGAAATTTTTTGAATGTTTTAATGTTTTTTAGATGAATGCATGAATGCAGCACACAAAAACATAGAAAAAACATGGGGTCAAAGGGTCGTTGTCATGAAGTCAAGGCTCTACCCATCCCCAAAGGTTTATACTAAGGTAATTTTTGTACCTGCACTCATTATCATCAGCTCCTCCCAGGAAAGCAAAACAACAAGCGGATCGCCAGCGAGTTGTAGAGCAATCTTAGAGTAAGTGCCATTCACCGAGAATAGATCACCAGCCTCAAATGAGGGTAGTATTGCGTAACAACTATTCCCGATAGTTTCCGCACTACAAAAGGGTTTAGTTCCTCAGCTTCTCAGACATCACAATTGGCCCATTGTCTAGGTGAGAGAATGGGTTGCATTGGTCAGCCTCCACTGAGGTTGATGGTCGACCTCGTCGCCATCACTTATCTTAAGTGTATACTCAATCTTTTCACATGCGGCATCACACGCATTCCCATTAGCTAAAAAATAAACATGTATAGCAATTAGGAAAAGCAGTATATATATTTGTCCTAATCATCCCAGACCTTTAAAGCTATGAATCCTAAGTTCCTGACAGAAAATGGGTTCCCCGGCGGAAGCTCCAATCTGTGGTATTCACATAAGTGAAGAGAAAAAAGGTTAGAAAGGCCCCACGGTGGGCGCCATTTTTCTGTAGCGAGCGATTTTGGACGCGGTTCTTAAGCGTGATCGCTCTCTACGGTTGAGTTTACTACAGGTCGATTCATTTTTTATCCTATTAAAGCTGATGAAGGAAGAGAAATAGATGTCTCCAATTAACCCTGCTTGCATACTGAGTTTAAACAGTGGTCTGTTAGGTTACGGATGCGATCAATGTGGTGGGGCCTTTCTTGTGCTATTTTGACAGACAGGTTTCTGGCGGGGAACAAGGATAAGGATATTAGGACTGATGCTTTTTGATAGATATGTGAGAGTATGGGATTTTGGGTTTTTGTTTAGTGTGCTCGCTAAGATTGTTTCTTTCAATCTTATGCCTACGTATTCCCGTTTACCGAAACAGGGAAATCAGAGCGTTCGTAGTTCCTCCTATTCCATGGGAGGAAATGGGTGTTTTGGTGTCTTGTTCAAAGCCCAAGACGTGAAGCTAAAGGTAGTTTGTATCTTGTTCAAAGCCCAAGATGTGAAGCTGAAAAGTCTATTTGACTTTAGAGAGAATTTGTCATCTCTAAAGAGGGGTTTGTTTGTCACAACTGTTTATAAAGGAGAATTACTTTAACCGGGATGTGTGAATCCGGCAATGCCATAATTTCCTTCATAGGGGATTTCCAACCTGAAGGAGAAGACTTTAACTCAGTTTAGAGCAATGCCATCTTTCCTTAGGAATTTCTCATGCTAAAAGAGGGACAGTGGCATGGATATAGATGATCCAGAGGCTTGCCGCTTACAGCGATTAGATGAAGGGGAAGGAGTTGTTGATGTTTGTGTACTGTGAACGAGGCACAGCTTTGATGCTAAATGGTTGATTGGGCCAACCAATGGTTTTCTTATACAAAGCCTAACAGGAGGCTAATATGTGTCTTGTACAAAGCCCAAGAGAGAGGCTAAAAGGTTTTGACTCGACGATGGAGTCTTTTTGTATCTCGTATAAAGCCCGAGATTGAGGCTATTTGACTCAACAAGAGAGTTTTTTTATATCTCGTACGAAGCCCGAGATAGAGGCTGAAATTTGTTTGGCTCAATAAGAACCTTTTTGTATCTCGTATAAAGCCCGAGATGGAGGCGAAATGGGTAATTAACTCAACGAGGGAGTCTCTTATGTGTCTCGTACAAGGCCCGGGAGAGAGGCTAAACGTTGTTTGACTCCGCTGGGGAGAATCATTGTCCAAAGCCCAAGAGGAGGCTATGGTGACTGTTTCAGTTGAGTGACAGATCCAATATACTGATTTAAAGAGAAAATCAGTTCTTTATATGAGCAACACTGTACTCAAGGATTTGATTCGAGGATCCGGGTTATTCCTGTTCTTTAAGGAAGTGGGAAATCCGAAGGGTATTGAGACTGTCCGAGTCTACGGGTTTTCTTCCTATTTTTAAAGGGGTGCTTGAGAATGTCTTTGAGACTCAAGGAGATTAGACTGTCCAAGTCTAGAGTTTCACCTTTTGTACTATGCTTTGAGAAATAGTAGTAGACACTTTGAAAGGACTGTTCTATGAAGATGACTAAGTTCTATTCCTATACCTCTAGGAGGTCGTCGGGACAATGTGTACGAAGCCCAAGAGGAGGCTGGAAACTTTTAAGAAGCCGAGAGGTCCTTGTACGAAGCCCAAGAGGAGGCTATCATTCCCGGAGGAAGAGATCATTATACGAAGCCTAAGAGGAGGCTGTGATTACTTCTATAAAGCCGGCGGGTCCTTGTACTAAGCCCAAGAGGAGGCGGGGTTGCTTTTAGGAAGCTTGTGGGTCCTTGTACGATGCCCAAGAGGAGGCCGATGCTTTTAAGAAGCCCGTGGGTCCCCAAACCCCAAGAAATTCAAGATAGGCTATTCACAGAGAATAGATCAAGCCAGGAAAGTTCGAGAATCTGGAAGAAACTCAAAGATGCCATTCACGGAGAATACATTCATCTCTAGGAGTAGAGTTTCTTGACAATTCCTAATGAGGACAACCGAAGAGAAGACTGTATCTGGTGATCCTATTGGGGATCTAGTTGTCTATTTCTACGAATAAACGAAATGGTGTCACCTAGTTCTAGACGTAGTTGCCGGGGAAACTCTAGATATCTATACTATTATTACACAGTTGATATGAGTTTATGAAAGAAGACTTACAGCGAAACAGCCCTACAATACAGTTATATGTATATGAAAGCGGTAAATGAAAGCATATAAACACTTACTCGATTGTAGAGCTTCCATGCTGTTTGGTTAGTTGTTCAACAAAGACAGATTGAAAACAACAGTATATTCAAAATCAAAGGAGAAAGTGCTTTGAAAAAGAAAGATTTGGGGCTTACAGCTCAAGGAGAGGCCCAGGGTTTTATCAGTGAGCGCACTGTTGTTTTGTACAGAGGGACTTATACAAGTGACTGAGGCCCAAAAAAGGTTTTCTGTACAAAGGGATGGGTCTTACACTCTCTCAAGAGGCCCAAAAAGGTTTTAAAGAAAAAGAGTGGGGATTATAACACGAGGGTTGGCCCAATTGATTTTTCCATTTAAAATGGCGATCGCGCCGAGGTTTTCTTTTAACGCAGAGGGACTTATACAATAAGTGAGGCCCAAAATGTTTTTGGTTAAAAGGGGGTTGGGTCTTACACTCTATTAGAGGCCCAAAAGTTTTGAATGGGTCTTATAGCTCAAGGAGAGGCCCAAAAGGTTATTTTTCAAAAGGCGACGATCGCGCCGCTTGTTTTTGACGATATCGGGACTTATACAATACACTGAGGCCCAAAAATGATTTGGTCAAAAAAAAAGGATTGGGTCTTACACTCTATTAGAGGCCCAAAAGGTTTGAATGGGTCTTATAGCTCGAGGAGAGGCCCAAGGTTTGTTTTTCAACGGATGACGATCGCGTCTAACTTTTTGAAATACAACGGGACTTATACAATAAGTGAGGCCCAAAATGATTTTATTTTACAAAAAAAAGGGTTGGGTCTTACACTCTAATAGAAGGCCAAGTGTAATTGTTTGATGAGGGTGAAAATCAAATAAACCCTAATTTTAATCTTTAAATAGTAAATATTTAAAGAAAATCAATGAAAAATACCAAATAGATTTGAATAAACCACTTGTGATTTTTGTTTAAGGTTTGAAAAATGAGGTATAAATCACAAGAGATATTAAAACTCATTTGGTCTTGATTTTTCAAGATGGATGTTCATTTTAAAATGTTTAAAAACAAATAAAAATGAATTTATTCACAAAAATACTAATTATATTAAATACATAATATAAATCTAATTTTTTTTGTGGAATACAATATTTCAACATTTTTATGATTTTTTGCAAAAAGAATCAGTCAAAAATAATTAAAATTGAGTGAGTTATTAATTTTTCAAAACATTAACAAAACAATATGAAAAATAGGAAAATAGGAAAAAGTGATAAAAAAAAAGGTCTGGGGCGAGGGGGATTCGAACCCCAGACCTTTCGCTTGCCAATACATACAAACCAACTGATCAACCACTGGGGCGCAATGCCAATTCATTAATAACATGGCAAGTGAAAAATATATATCAAACTAGTTGGATTTTCTGAAAATGGCGACATGGCCATCTTCTTCCTCTAGCTCGTGCATGAAGCCCTCCATCTCTCTCATTTCTCAACCATTTGACATGATTCAAACACCAAACTCATGCGTTTTTTCACAAGGAAGAAGATGGCAATACCCAATTTCATTCATTTTCAGTGTATAGCAAATTATATCATTGTGGCCGTATGAACCCTAATTTTGCAAAAGCAATCGAGTAGGCATGATTATGAGTGCTATGATCAAATTTTTTGAGGGAAAACAATCAACATATGATGGCAAGCAATTGGCAAAAATATCATGCGAGGAAATATGCATGGATCATGGAGTTGGAGTTTTGAGGCTTACCTTGATGCAAGCTGAAATGGAACTCTGCACAAACCTTGTTCCAAATGTGAATTAATGATCCCTACAGCTTCCATGGATGTTATGGAGTGTGTTACAAGCTTTGGAACACTTTGAAACTCTTTGGATCAAGCTGGAGACCTCCACCTGCATAATTGAGGCATAATGGCTTGGTTGAAGGGTATTTTGAGCCTGAGGTGTTACAGTCAGTGTTTAAGTGTTTGGACACCTCAAATACATCATATGTGATGTGTTTGAGCAATTGGAATTGATTGCTTAAGGCTGCAACTCAAAACCCGATAGTGGTTACTCAAAAACCAAGAAACTTGAGGTTTAAGGAAGAATGAGAGAAAGCAGTGTTGTAACTGGCTTTGGTGTGAGTTGAATGATCCATTGGAACCTCTATTTATAGGTGATCAACTTTTGTCTTGGAGGAATAGTGAATAGCTGCTGGATTAGATCACATTTGCATGGATTGGCTTGAAGGATTTCTTCTCAAGCAAGGCAAACTAGCCATTCCCAAGAGCAGGGCTATGCCTTGACCAAAATCACATTATTCAGATGTTTTTATTGTTGTTTAATCAGAGAACTTGACTGAGTAGAGTGGCTTTGTTGAAAATGCACTATTCCACATTAATGCCCCTTTGAATTCAAGGCAAAATGTGCCAAAGTGGATGAATTTCAAGTTGGAAGATTCCTTGGCTTTTTGACTCAACCCTATCAGTTGGATCAGTTGGTTCATGATCAGATTGAAGGCATGTGGCATAGTGATCACTCCTTTTGACTTAGAAAACGTGGATGGCATAAAACCCCGCAAACTGATTTTTCATGGCAGCCTTGACATGGTGTGTTGTGGCAGCCATAATTCTTGGCACAAGTGGATTGGTTTCATGCTATTGAGTTGCTTGGATTCTTGGCAACATTTGCAACAACATTGATGTTTATCTTTGGAACTGATTCAGCTTGTAACTGTGTGAAAAAACCCCACAAGTTTTGGTGTTTCCAACAAAATCTGTCTTGGACAGAATTTTTTCTAAGTGTTGGAAAAGTGGTACTTTCATGTTTTCAGCCATTTTGGCTCACTCACAGCTCAAAATCCACAATGAATTGGAGTTAGGTCTAGTTGAAGTTTTTGTAGAGGGAAATGAGATCTACAAATCAAGCCTTGGATGGGAGAAAATGGCTTTGTGGTTTAGGAGTTATGACCCTCCAAAGTTGGTACCCTAGCCACTTTATTTTTAACTTAGAAAATTTTCTAAGTTTTTATGGTTACCCCTTTTACAAGTTATCCAACTTTTCTTGATTTTTCTTGATGAATGATGATTCAAATCATACATTAACATCATTTTAGGGTTAAAAATCCATTTTTGTGAAAAATATCAAAAAGTCAAAGTTGACTTTTGTGCACAGTTGACTTTTTATCAGATGAATTCCAAACTGTGCAATTCTTCAGGAAATCATGTCCTTGACCTAAATCAAACTTGATGGACATGTTCCATGGGTGTCATAGGGTATATTGATGCATGTCATAGGGCTTGGGAGCATGTCCTGGTCAAAAGTCAAAGTTACAGTTGACTTTTTCCTTAAAACCCTAACTGCGGTGCAGATGAAATTGAGGCTTGTTCTCAAGCTTCTTGGATTAATCCATTGTTGCAAACGGACCAATGTAGTGTATTATAGACCCTCAAATCCTCCTTTGAGGTCTTGCCTCATGATTTTCCCTAAAAGTCAACTTAGGGGTGAATTAGGTCAAGAAACCCTAATTCCTGATTTTTGATGAATACATCCCCTGAGACAAAATTGACTTGATGATTGGGTCCATGAGGTTCCATTGAGTATATTAGGTTATGTTTTGGATCCTTGGCTCATGCCCAGAGGAAAATTTCCCTTTGGAGGCCCTGAACGACCAAAACCCTAATTTGGTGATGTTGGCGATCTTGAGGCTTGATCCACCTAGAAGGGAGCAACTTTGTGCTTAATCCTTGGAGTGGGAGTCCTCTTGATCCTTTGTAGCTACTTGAGAGGCTAAACAAGTTGAAGATCATGTCATTCCTTGATTGATCCTTTGTCTAAGGCTCTGAGAGGCCTTGAAACCCTAATTTTGATAGTAGTGAATGCTCAACAATTCCTTGAGGAGATTGATGAGGCACAAAGGTACATCCATATTGTGGTGATGATTTTCACAATGATGGGAAGTATTAGTGGTCAAAATTTGGGCTATGACGGATAGCTACATTTGTGGTTAGATCATTCTTATCCTTAGCTTTTATTTTATGCACTAGGATAGTCACTTCTTCTCCACCCCTTCTTCAATTTTCAAAATCTCCTCTCCTTTTTTTCAAAACCTTCTTGTTTTCAAACTCAAAAACCGCTTTCATAATAAAACCTTGACTTTGGTCAAGTGATGTTGCGGTGAGAATTGGATACCATAGTTATTAATGAACTAGGATCACATTTCTTTAAATGTTCACCACCGTCTTTGATTTATCCAAAGGAAAGGTTCAAAAGCGAAAAAAAACCTAAAGATCTAAGGTTCGGGGGTTGGTTACGCCTAGGGAAGGTATTAGCATCCTAAACGTCCGTAGTACTCTACGGGAACCTCTCGTTAGTATTATGTTATCTCTCATTCGCTTGCTAAGGGTGCTATGCTAAAGGTTGAACCCTAGGGGTTAGTATCTAAGTATAATCGATAAGGTATCGCACCTTACGCCTACGTATCCTCGGGTGTAGAATCAGAGTATGCGTAGTTCTGAAAAGAGGAACTTCTTGACGGGGTCAAGGTTCCAAGGGGAGGTAAAGTCTTGGGCAAGACCTTACATAGAGTGCGGCGACTCTAAAGTTGTAGGATGGTTCAAGAGGGGTAGGATTGTAAATGTTCGCGGCGGAGCATTTACTTGGAATACGGCGACTCCGATCCTAAGGCTAAGATTCTACGTGTCTACGGCGAGACATGGAGTACGGCGACTCCGAATCCTATGGCCAAGGGTTCTAAAGCGTTAGTCTTATGACGGTTTAGTCAATTGTTAATAACTTTTCCTTTGGAATGTCGAGGGACCCAACTAACTGATTTATTTGTGCATACTAGCAAAGTGGGCTAGTTTAAGTGTATTGTGACCGATAAGGTTGAATGCGAGGCCCAAAGGCACTCGACTTATATAGGTATAAAAGTGGCTCGACGTTGGATCGAGAGTTTTTAGTATTTTTGAAAAGGTTTAAGCAGCATAAACATACATCAATATAAGCATATAGCAAGCAAAAATATCAATCATAAAATGGCACCAGCATGCGATTCACTCACGTGAGGGGGATCTAACAAGTTTTGATTTGAGAGGAGAGTTTATTAGGAAGAGTTGATTTTAAGGTTTATTGCGAAAAAGGTTTATTGAGGTTATTATTTTTTTAGGATTGTGTTTATAGGTTTTATTGACTTGAATTTAGAGGTTTACTTGTGAAAGGTTTTTAAATCTTGAATAATAAGAAAAGTTAATTTAATTTATTATGTGAGAAATTATTAATAATTATTTTAAAAGAGTCCTCATTAGAAGATTTTAGTTTTAAACTCTTAATAAAAGGATTAATTATTTTTTAGAAAAGTTGCTAACAAAAAAAAGATTTAGAATCGGTTTATTAGACTTAACAGTTTTATTAGTTATGAAAACAAGTTAATTATAAGAGATTAGAAGTTAGATTAAAAGGGTTTATTTTAAATTAATAAACATTACGATTTTTCTTTTTAAAAAAAAAGGTTTAGTGTAAAAAAAAAGTTTGATTTGGTTTAACAAAAGATTAAGTGTCGGAGGGATCTCACACGGAACTACTCATCTCTCTCGCCGCACTATGCATTCGCTCAGAAATTAGGGTTGAACCCTAATCACGCCGCCACCGTTATCTTCACTTCCTCTCTCTCGATTCCTCACATATTCTCTCGATTTCTCTCTCGGCCTCTCACGATCGATCAAACAAAATAACCCTTTTCCCCTGGTTCCCCGTCCCCCATTTTCACTATTGATTGTTACAGTTATATATTACAATGATATCAAAGCGAGAAAAGAGTAAAAAAGGCACGGATGGCCGGCGACGCTGTGAACTGCTCCAGGAATGGCTTTCAGGGAAGTCTTTCTTCTCCTTCTTTACCTCTTTTGCGCGATTTTGAAACGTGCTTTAGGCTTTTTTGCTGTTGTGATCTTGGAGACGATGATGAGCCGCCGCGCTTCTGAGTCTGTATTTGGTGGGTTTGGAAATAGTTTGGTATTTGCTGATTTGGGATTTTTGCGATTTTCCTTTTGATGCCTTTAGGTTTTTTTCAGTGTATGATTCTCTCTGTCTCTTTCTCTTCATCTCGATCCCCTTTTATAGACCTGGCCAATGATGAGGTTTATTTGTGGAAATGTTTTAATGCTGCGTTTAATCTCTTGCTGATTTGATTTGGTTTTCAAAATTTGGACGTTTGGAACTCGTTTTGGCAAGTTTTGGTACGGTTTGATGGTATTTTTCTGAACGGTTTGGGAAACTTGATTTCAAATATTGCTCCGTTTAATTCCTATCTTTTCTGGTTTTGGGAAGTTTTTGAATTTGAAATTGTTTGAAATCATTGGTACGATCTGTCGCTTGATTTGGAATTTTTTGAAAGCTTTGAAAGCTGCTTTTAAAACGTGATTTCTACACTTGATGCTCTTTGATGATTTTGTCCGATTTCGGTTTTTGGAAAGTTTTGATGGTGGTACCTATTTTTGGGATATTGCCCATAATTTTCCTTCTGAATATGATAAAGCTAAATCTGATTCAAATAACATTCTGAGGCCACGTAGGAAATTCTTCAAAATGTTTGGAAATGTCTCTTCAACTTAGGAAAGATCTTAACTAGGCCTTGGAGCATGTTTTACGTTTTGGAAACTTGAAAACATTGTCTGAATGCTAAAGGCTTATTTTGGAGAGCTTGATATGTTTCTCAAACTCGCTGTAATTATTCTTGTGATTCTGAATTGGTGTGCTACTGATTTTTTCTCGTGTTTGCAAATATTGACCGATTCTTTTCCTCTCTTTTTTTCACAGGTTTGATAAGTGTTTTGGAAAGAGTCTGAACCCATCTTGAATGCCTTGAACATGCTGCATAATTGCTACATGCTCTGGATGTGATACGACTCTTATGTGTGTCTGTGCTACTTTTCCAACTCAACATTCAACTCGATCTTCTTCAGACCTGCTCTAGTATCTCATGTTTCTGTCTATTTTGGCCCTTATCCTCTTATTTAATAGATTTTCCTTTTTACAGGGCACGTATTTCGAATAGTCTAGAGGTTTTTTTTAGCTGATCCAAGTCTTGTAACAAATAAGATCACGTTCAAATACGACACGTGCGGTTCCACGACTCGACCTTCTTCCTGAATTCACTTCGGAATCGTGCAGAGATTTCCACGAGGAGGACATTTAGAAGGTGATTAAATTTACCATAACCATCATTTTCATATCTAAAATTCATTGTACCAAATCCTATCTTTCTCAAAAGTTAAACACATTGGACTGTTATGCTTGCTCAGAGGATATTTGTTTCTTCCTGTTTGTGTGCTTTGATATGGTTGGAGAATCGTTTAAAAAAAAAGATGATACTTGCCGTTTACGTGCAGGTCCGGTTCAAGGCTAAGAGGTTTGGGAGGTATTTTGCGTGATAGCATTGTGGTGAATCAAGGATTGACAAACAAAGGGATGATGGCTAGGCTTAAGGAGTTGACCGAAAATGGTGTAAGGTTTTGGCACAAGGATTCGTTTCTCAACTTTGAATTTTAGCTTCCTTGGTACTGAGATTTATTTGTATGAGTGATGCACTTGTGTAGTATGCTATTTTGAGTTATCATGTATTTTCGAGTATTGGAGAGTTTATCCAAAGTATTTACGTCTACGTTAACTTGATTCACAGGGCGTGGCCACGTTACAACGTTGACACCAGTGCATTTCCTGATTCATCGTAATGCCTTGTGAAGCATAGACAGAAGATGTTCGCGTGTTGATACGTTAAACACTGAGGATGGCAGTACTGCAGAGTTATAAGCATTGGAAGCTGCACATGGGGTCCTCACTAGATTCATCCGTATGCATGGAAGAGAAAATGGTTGTAGTGCCTGTAGCGAGTCTTGGACGCTTTGTTTACTATTTCCGTTTCCGTAGGGCATTTTTGGGAAAATGAGCTTTGTGGATAACTCTAATCTTGCACCTTTCTCTTTTTTTGACTTTTCAATGTGATCCTTAATATTTTTGAATGTATCAATACCACTTGATTCAAATATGTCTTGGAAGAGGTTCTAGAATTCCAACGTAGGCAGGGGACTTTTATTATGAATGCTTCTTGGTTTCGTAATATTCTTGTGAGCTTGCGTCATGAAACCTTGAGACTTTTGGATTTTAATGAACTCATATATATATTGTCATGAATATTTGGTGTGGAATCAATTTAAACTCAATCAATTTGTAACTCAACAAATTCTTGCAAGCTTGTAGCTACTTTTGCACTTGTAATGGCTTCAGGGTTTAATTGAAATTTTGTACCGAATATATTATTTCCAATTCTTCCAAATACTTTGATCGTTGAGAAACGCTCTTGAAAGTCGAATAATTTAAGTTTAGAATGATCTTGCTCACAAATGGACTTGAGATCTTGGAGTCTTGAATTTTGAATTTTCGTAACCTTGACCTCTAGAGTTTTGAATCTTTGTAAAGAATCTCCTTAATCGTGTACCACCTTATATTGAGATCACGAATTTAAGAATCCATATAAGCTCTCTTTGGAGGATGAATTTTCCACGTGAATCAATTTTGCCAATATCTTTGAATTTCAAGCAATCTATACAACTTTAAATCAAATTCCTTGACCGAAATAAATGCCTAAGATGATTGATGCTATTTAAAAGGAGTTTGAATCAAGTGAATCCACTAGCGTAAATCTTCAATCTAACCACAAGAGAAATCGCAATCCAGTCGACGAGGTCCCAATCCGTATCTAGAAACATATTGACTCAATGACATTCTTAGCCCATTGGGAGATGATGATTTTAGCATAAGAACCATACTCTGAGGAAACCCTAATCATCCTTGGGATGTATGCTGAAGCTCTCGGGGAAAATGAATTCGTACTGACTAAGGGACCACAAGAGTAAGGTTACGTCTTTCCTTTATCTCCATGGGAAACCAACATGCTTTGCAAAGGACCAGAATCGCCAGGACACACATGCAACACAACCTTCATGACCTTCGAGCCTTCTGCAGCAGCACCTGTGCTCATAAATGGAACAAACAAACAAAATCTAGATAAAGAGGTTAGCCATGCACGAATGATTGACCTAAGACGTTATGCAGAAGAATCAATGTATCTTAAGGGAAAAATTTGGGGTACAACAAGTGAATTTTTTTAACTTCATTTTCTTTAATAAATTTCAATCAATATTAATCATATTTTGACCATTTCAAAAAGACATAAAAAATACAAAACTCATCAAACTCTTTTTGTGCTTTGTGCACCTTTTCCTTTTAAAACTTTTTCATAAGTTTAGACATGATTCATTTCTTTAAGCGGAATTATTCGCTTGGAAATGACGACTTGTCTTTACACTTAAAATTACCAAAACATACAAATTTTTGTTCTTTGCACCATGAACTACGAGGTTTTGATCCTACATTGCACTTCGAGGGTACGTAGGCATGAGGCGATAAGTCTCTCCAAACACAAAAATCTAAAACATACTTCTCTTCTCATCTCCCCAATCTCTTTTTCAAGCAAACCATTTTCAAACCAAAAAGCGATAGATATTTGAAAGGGTTCCTATAGGGTACTATAGACGTTTTGGGTGCTAACACTTTCCCATTGCGTAACCAGCCCCCCTTACCCATTCTCTGTTTGTTCTTGTTTTTTAGAACTCTTTAGGTTTTGTTCGCTCTTTTTCCTTTCCTGTTTTTTGGATAAAATAAAAGTGCGGTGGCGACTCTTGCTTTATGAGTTAAGTTAATCAATAGCTTACACTCACAAATTTCCCCGCTACAGAAAAGTGGTGACTCTGCTGGGGAATTCATCCCTTGAGGGGTTTAGCCTACTTTGATTTATTTATCGCTTTTTGTTTGATTTATTTTTTATTGTTTGTTCTGTCAGGGTGCTTGGTGATCTGTGTGGTGAGATAAGCCCAATACCCAGGCTTGAGTATACACCTAGGACTAGGGTGGAAAGTAGTGTGACTTGTGTGGCATTTGGCCAGACTTAGTATACACGAAAATTCCACATCCAAACGAGGTTTTCCTAGGTAATGTTCTATCCTGCGCATTGGTGTAGACGATAGAATGTAACCTAGGAAGCTGTCGACTCTGGAGACCATCCCCGAGGACTCAGTTGAGACACTCCTCCCAAGAGGTAGTAATAGCATACCAGAAATGGCAAACCCATTATGCTTCTTGATCCGAGGACCCGAAGCTGAGGACTTTAGAACCCTTAACCCATCTTGGCCTTATTAGGACGTGGTGCGGTGGCTATTCAGGTGCAGACTTGAATCAGTTGTTACGCGATACCACACTCAGACGAGACTCTCTTGAGAATATTATTGACTACCAAGAAAGTTGGGAAATCGATAATATCCGAAAGATGGGTTGTAGACTCTGGGGACCTCTTCAGAACCTTGTTCGGCAGGTGTTATACCCTTAGTACATACCTTTGTGGGTTGGTTCTTAACCTTGACTCCATGCTCGTGACTCAGAACCTTGAACCCGTGTGCTTTGTGTGATCTTGTTTGTGGTTGCTGCATACATGCACTCATGTATTCATGGACATTCTGTTTCAGTCAATTTTCAAGGAGCTTAGAGATTTTCCTTTTACAGACATCACAGATAATATTCAATAAAATGAGATGGCTATCAGTATTTCAAAAAAGTGTTATTATGATGCTTGCAATTACTTTATATTTTAAAGATCCTTGAAAGTTGAATGAAACATTTTCATTTTCCATTAGCATTCACATCATCCTGCATTGTTTCTTGCCTTTTCCAGGTGTCTTATTGTTTCCCTTTGGTCTTTATTCAGCCAAGCTGTCGCACTAGTATAATACTCAGGCTAATCAGAGAAAGAAGAGGATTTAGTTGATTTTCTGGCATTCGTACCAAGTTTGAGGTAGTAACTGAAGGAACATGGAGAGAACAAAAGATGATGATTGATTGAAAATGATTGATCTCAAGGTATATGCCAAATCCTCAGAATTCCACCCTGTGACATAGATGATTGATCTTAAAGATGTGGAAATGAAAGAAGGACTTCGTGATCTTAGTGAGGAATTGAAAATGTTGACAAGACCCAATGCATCTAGTTTTAAGGCTCATGACTTGTGCCTGGTTCCGGATGTGGTTATTCCTCCAAAGTTCCAAATGCCTGTCTTTGAAATATACAAGGGAGTTAGCTGTCCAAGGAACCATTTGACGATGTTCTGTCAAAAGATGACCACTCATATCAACAATGATCTGCTGATGATTTACTGCTTTCAAGAAAGTTTATACAGAGGATCTTTGATGTGGTATACAAAACTGAAAAGGGACCATATTCAGTCTTGGGAAGACCTAGCTGATGCTTTTGTAAAACAATATGACTACAATTTGGACATGGCTCCAGATAGTGATGAATTGATGAGTATGAGTCAGAAGGATAGCGAATCCTTCAGAGAGTATGCACAAAGGTGGAAAGAATTAGCAGCTCAAGTTCATCCACCACTCTTAGAGAAAGAACTAGCCAAAATGTTTCTAAGAACGCTGTCATACTCTTATTATGTCAAGATGGTAGGCGTTGTGCCTCTAGAGTTCTCCAAAATTGTTGAAGTTGGGATAAACCTCGAGAATGCATTTAAATGTGGAAGGATCCGAGATGTCCCAGATGACCATGCAAGTGAAGAGAAATCTGTATGTTATTCCCAAGAGGAAGAAAATGTTGAAGTTGATGTAATTCATGACTCTCCTCAGATTCCGGAAGCTCCAGTTCCAGTGCCTTATCACCAACATCAGAATCAGTTCCCGAGCAATAGAGACCTCTCAATAATTCAGAAAGAGAGACTCGTCAGTTTGATTCAATTCCAATGACTTACAGTCAATTGTGGTATTATTTTTCCCGAAACTCGGTGATGACACCTAGAAAAACCAGAGCCATGAAGTCTCGTCCTCCTTGGTACAACCCAAATACCAGTTGTGAATTTCATGATGGAGTAATGGAGTATCCAACTGAGGAGTGCAAGGTTTTCCAGGAAAAGGTTCAAGAGATGATCGACGATGATGTTTTGACCTTTAAGGGAGGAAGCCCATTTGTGAATGAAATGCCTTTATGCTGATGTTAGTAGAGTGACCCGCCGTGGTTGTATGTTTGCTTTCGTGTCTCCCGAGAAAGTTGATAATGTTCTTTCAAGCTCAAGCTGACACAGTTTCCTCAGATCTCTAGTTCGTTTACTGTATTTTCATTTGTAATCTTTTATGATTGTTATTGTTTTGTTTGCATGTAGAACTTGTTTGTTTTGAATATTAATCTTAATGCAATGAGTATGTTTATCTTGAAGTGATCCATTCGCATTCGCTCATAATTTATTTTCTGCATTTGCAATACCAACTTCTTGTTTAAACTCTTGGAGGGAGCATGATGAAGTGAAAACGCAAAATTTCTGGTTGTGTGCTTTTGAATAAGACCCTGCTGATGATGTAAGGCATTGTTTCAAATTCCCAAACACCGGAGATATAAGGAAGATAATCCCTTGTTAACCCCTTTGAGCCTTGAAGTAGGAGTTTCTTTTCTAAATAAGAAAACCCTCACATTTAACCCTGGGGCACGGTAGTCTTCACTTAATTTGACCAAGTGTCCAAATTTCGAAAGGAGTGTGCGTCTAAGGAAACCACAATGGTTATTCCTCATCCATGAAGGAAAGAGGCAAACATAATCCTTTCAAATAAGCCAATGTCACATGATTTGTTCAAAAAAAAAGAAGAATGAAAAAAAATAAAAAGGAAAAGCCCACTAAGTCGAAAGCTTGAAAACAAGTGACTTAGGCAAAAATTGGGCCATCCCGCTGGACATCAAAAATTCAAAAAAAAATAAGTCCAGGCAAAAGTTAGGGAAAAATAAAAAGAAAGAAAATGTGAAAAGCAAGAATAACAGAAAAATTCTCATCAAAAGAAAAAATCTTTGTGTGACTACCAAGTCGAAGGACAAAAAGAGTGATTGTTATCCCCGAATAACCTCATTGGTTCTTAAACCATCAGTTTCAATAATCTTTTTAAAAATGAACATTTGTGTCAAATTAGCTAAATGTAGAACTGAAGAACATCACGGAGAATGGGTGGGTACAAATGATTTTGAGCCTAAAAATTTTTTTTTTCTGAAAATCGTGAACCAGGCCAAGTTATAACCCTCAAAAGATCTAATTGAAGTAGGGTTTATTTTGAGAGCATACTCCAAACGAGATAGCATTCCTGACTCCCATGAGTTGTGCTAAAAGATCTTTGTTGGTATTGCACGTGCATTTAAAAATCAATGTCGTATCTAAACTAGTGATTCATTCACAAGGTTTTGCGACATCTTTTCAGTAAAAACTTCAAGATTAATATGTCTATTGCATTAGAATTATCATTCTCAGAATTAACATTTTCTGCTTGCATACATTTGTTTGACATCATGGAAGTTTACATTTGAGCATCAGTGATGAGTCTAATCTTTAGAGGCCTGAAACTCTGATGAGTAATTGGCAAATCATTTCAAGGATGATCCTATCCAGGGGCATGTTGCCTGAAGGCTTTGTTGAGTATGAGCAAACTTGTTTTCCCAGTTGATGTTTTCACAGGGGCAAAGCTTGAATACCCCATTGATTAATGAATGTGCCAAGTTCAGTCAATCTGGGGTAGTTACGTCGCGATTCGACGAATTTCTCAGAGTTTGAAGATACTGGGGCAGATTATCTCAAGTCGTTATGGTACAAAGTTTCCTTTTAGTGTAAAATCCTTTGTAGACCATGCAGTCTGGGGCAAAAGGTAAATGGTGAATTCAACGCACATAAGCATATTTGTTCTTGTGGATGTAATCAAGTTGTTAATTAGATGATGGATTCCCTCAAGATTGTTGTGAGATGTTGGACTCTTGAAATCCATTATTCCTCAATTGAGCGCCAGTTTGAGTATTTCACGTCCAAGTACTATTTTGGGTATTCTTCCGGCTAAGTTTTGATTCAGATTTCCCCAGCTGAGTATGATTCTAATCTCCAGCCAGGTTATGACCAAGCATTTGTGAAGCTTTGGGGTGATGTTTCCCCTTGATGTGGAATCCTCGCACAGAGTTTTACCTCTCGTTGTGATGGCTTTGATCACTCCCCCAGCACAGAGTAATGTTGACTTCTTATTCCCCCAAATGGTTGATATCCCCATTAGGGTTTGCTTTGTGTGTACTCCTTGACAAGATCTCTTTTGGTATCTCTATCTTGTTAAGATTAGCTGAGTATTCAGCTGAGCTCTAGTGTTTATTCATCCTTCGTTTACCCGTGTGTCTGTTTCGTCAACATATTCATACGCATATTTATGCATGTGCATCATTTGCTTTATGTAGCATCATGTGTTTTATATTGTGCATCTTGCAGTTTTAGTGCTTCTCGGTTCTCTGGTGTGGTTTTCTCCGTAGAGCATTGTGTTTCCTCTCTCCATTAGAGTGTTGACCCTAAGCAGAAAGCGTTTATCCTTTCTAATTCCCCACTGAGTTTATTCCTCGTGGAAATTTTTGCTTCGGTTTTCCTTTCCAGTTCATTATCTGGATGGGACCAGTCTCCAGTTGAGTTATTTCCTCCTTGGGATGAGTCTTGTTTGACCGTTTCTCTTCAGTTTGTTCCTGGATTAAACTTTGGTCTCCGACAGTGACTACTTTGAAGCTCTCTAGGTTGTGTAACCTAGATGATTGGGAGTGCGTTTATTTTTCACCTTCGAAGATTTTGTATTACTCAGCAGATGATCTGTTTGTGATTACCATCAGAAGATGAAGATTTTGTTTCTCCAGCAGGGTTGTGACAACACTCTTTTAGAATTTATTACATGACAACAAGTGGTAGTCTCTTTATTTGAGGAGCTTGTGGGTCCTCAGTTATCAAATTGTATCTTTTCCATCAAATGGTATCTCTTCGGCCGTTCTTGTCAGAGGAGTTTGTTGTAAATTTCCAACAGATGGTTATCTCTTTATTTGAGAAGTCTGTTGCATGATTTAACTTGTCCATATCTCATGTGAAGATCCCTGGTAGAGTTATTGATTCCTAGTTCCTGGAAAATCTCGGAAGAAGATTTCCGGTTGACCTCGGCAGAAGGTATTTTCTTTCCAAGAATCTCGGCAGTAGATTTCTTGGATATTTTCAAAATATATCTAGCATACCTCGGCAGAAGGTGGCACTATTTCAGATTCTTTGGTTGATCTCGACAGTAGATTCTCCAGTGAGTTTTAAAATAGAATTTACAACAAGCCTCGACAGAAGGAATTTTCTTTCCAAGAATCTCGGCAGTAGATTTCTCGGATAATTTCAAAAAAAAAAGGATTACAGCAACCTCGGCAGAAGATATTTTCTTTTAGGATCTCGGCAGTAGAATCCTTAAAAGATTTTTCAGTAAAGCCTCGGCAGCAGGCATGTTTTCGATTATTCCTCGGCAGTAGGAATTACATATAAAATCTGGGCAGAAGGTGTTTCATTTTAAGATTCTCTGGTTGATCTTGGCAATAGATTCCCCAGTAAATTTTTTATGGTTGGCGCATTTCTCAACAAAAACTAGGCAGAAAGTATTCCCAAATGAAGTCCTAAGTCTCGACAGTAGACTCCTGCAGTTGATATCTTTTGAAATCCCCGCAGTGGACCTCGTCAGCAGGTTCGCCAAGTGGAATTTGTTAAAAGATCTCATTAAAATCTCTCCATTTGAGTTTATTACCCTCGTTGTAGTTAATATATCTCGTGTTCCCTTTGGTTCGCCTACCATATGCCTGGTAGTAGGTGATCTCTACTCCAATGGATGGTAAGTCTCTTCGGTTAGACGGGACAGTTTGTTGTTGAGATTTTGTTACTCCGATGAATGGTAAGTCTCTTCGGGTTAGATGGGACAGGTTGTTGTTGAGGTTTTCTACTCCGATGGATGGTTAGTCTCTTCGGTATTCTAGAGATAGTTCATTGTTGAGGTATTTATTTCCCCAGTGGAGCCTTGTTGTGCTAAGTCTTCCCTGTTGAGTTATATCCTTGTTGTGTTATGGTTTATTTCCATATACAATTATCCCCAATTTGAATCTTTTCCTCAACTGAGTCCCAGTAGTTTTGCGGTATGTTCCCCGGCTAGTTGGTGGTCTCCGGTAATTTTCCCCTTTGTGAGATTTTTACCTTTGTCGTCCTGCCCTCTGTTGGTAGTAGGTAATATTTCTCACATCCTTGGTTGATTACCTTGTTTTAGCTGTCACTTGGTTGATAGTTGGTAATCCCTCTTTTTGAGCTTATCACCTTTGTCGTCCTGCCCATTTAGCTGGTAGTAGGTGATATAGTTGGCTTATTACCTTTGTCGTACTGCCCATTTAGTTGGTAATAGGTAATGTAGCCAAGTTTGATTACCTCATTGTAGTTATCACTTGTTTAATAGTTGGTAATCTCTCCTTTCTTTTCGGGATTATTACCTTTGCCGTCCTACCCTTTGTTGGTAGTAGGTAATTCTTCTCGTACCCCTTTTGTGAGATCGTTACCTTTGTCGTCCTACCCTTTGTTGGTAGTAGGTAATTCTTCTCATACCCTTTTGATTGACTGCCTTGTTGTAACTGCCACTTTGTTGGTAGTTGGTAATCTTTCTCTATGATCATGCTATTACCGGATGCCTGGTAGTGGATGATCTTTTCCCCAGCTTAGGTTTTTACTTCCCTTTTGGGACGAGTTTTCCCTCTTTTATTTCTGGTATTGGTAATTTTCCCTTAGTCGAATCTTACTCTTTTATCTTCCCCAATGGAGTTTGTTTCCTCCCCTGTTGGGTTATGTTTCCCTCTTTTGTTTTCCCCTGTGGAGTCTTTTCTCTTTGCTCCCCAGCTTTTGTTTGTCTCCTGTGGCGTTTTCTCCCTACAGAGGTCTTGTGTCTGCATATCATTCGCATAATCATATCATTTTGTGGTCTCTTAGGGCCAAAAATTGGGTTTATTGTTATATTTAAGTCTCTTCTATCTCGTTGAGACAAAGATGCCCATCTTCGTATCTCCGGATAGAAGAAACTTAAATAGGGGCAGCTGTAATATCCTAATTTTTACCCCTAAGATCCCTCATGTCTTTTTACATTTCATGCCACAAACAAGATCACACATTGGTTCCCTCTTTTGTGGGATTGTGCCTTGCAGGGATCTTTGATTATGTGTGTGTTTGTTAGTTGTTTTTTTCTTGCTTAATTTGTTTATGTTTACTAACCATTAATTAAAATCCAAAAAATATTTTTGTTTTCTTTCGCTAATATTTTCAGGGGAAGAACAGGTTAGAAATACCAAAACAACAGCCCCGCTGCTCGAATGAATTTTATCTGAACAAAGTCAAAGTTGATATGCAATTAGTTCAAAAATCATCTGATCAAGAGTTTCCAAGATTTAATTGATTATTATTCCAAGACACTCCAAGGTTCATGTATTTATTTCCATGTCTTCTTTGACGAGCAGAATAATCGATCCGAACCACAGGAGTGCATTCAAAAAGAGTATTTTTTTAAAAATTTACACTAAGTAACCGGTTAGCAGATATGCAGTAACCGATTACCCTTGTGAAATTTTGAAAAATGGCAGCAAATTCAAATTCAGCAATTGGCACCAATTTTCATCATTTTGATCACAAGTGGAATATTCTAGACCATCTCATTTTAATTTCCTACATCATCATAATTAACTCCTTCCATGTACCTCCACTAATCACCACTCTTTTGATAATTCCCTCCAAATTTGAATTCCAATCCTAATCTTGATCTTCCAAGCCTTATTCCAAACCACCAAATTCCCACGCCTAAATTCTATAAATAGAGGCTTCATTTCATACATTTCACAAGCTTTTGATAGCCAACAAACCTCTTCCAAATTCTATCCCCAACCACAAATTTCACTAAAGCTCACTTTTCTTCTTTTGAAAGTTAACAAAAATTCACATTGAATCTTGTTCAACTTTGAGCTAAACCTTCATCCAAGCTTGTTTTCTTCATCAGTTCTCATAAATCAAGGCTTTGGTTTTTGGATCTTGAAGCAATTCGAAGGAATTTTCAGATTTGAAGTGGTAATTCATCTTTCACCATTGTTGATGCTCCATCTTCATCTTCCATAATGTAGATCTTTGGAGATCCTTGTTACTTGATCCTTTGGATCTTGTAATTATGTTTAATTACTGGTTTTTGCTATTTTTTTACTTTAAATTTCGTGCAATTTCAGTTCCATGATCACAAGGTGTTTGTAAAAAGTTTTGAAAGTGGATCATGCTGAATTGTGCACAATTTTCTGCATTCTGGTGCAGAGTAACCGGTTAGCAGATATGCAGTAACCGGTTACTCTGTGTTAATTATGAAAAACTGCGCCTGTTTTGAACTAAGTAACCGGTTAGCAGATATGTAGTAACCGGTTACTTCGAAACATAATGCACATTTTCACTTGTTTTTGGGGCTGTTTTGGCCTTTCTTCCTTTTTCTTCCCCTTTCCTTTGATCTTAGCCTTAGATCACATAATTTTGTGGTTTAATTTGGCTTTCTCTTCATCTATTTCTCTTTTCTTTTTATCGATGAAAGTCTTATGGAACTTAGAATTTCTTTGTTGAATTCTTGATCAAGACTAGATCGTTACCTATTTTCTTTTCGTGCGGTATTGCTTTCGGATGATGGTCTACATATCGTTCATCTAGCATGCATTAGCACAAAGATCTATTGACCGGCCTCATTGTAGGGTAATTACTCTGTAAATTACTCGACGATTGCTTAACATAGCGCAATATTTATCCCTTTTTATCCAATTCGGAACTTGAACTTTCGTGGTCTGAACCTTGATTGGTCGCGTCAACCCAATGTTGGTTAATCTTTTGTATTAGGTTCAAAATCTTTGAAGCTTGTTGTTGTAGAGGCTTTGATTCTATCAATCTTCTAACAAGTCTTCATTAACCTTGACCTAGGTACACTGTTTAATCACTATAGTTCAAAGTGCGAAACAGAATAATCGGTGAAGGCTTATGGCACTAGAGCCATGTGCTACTAATTACTAACTTCTAGTCTTTTTTACGTTTCCTTCTCGCTCCCTATCTCTCTTTATTTGTATATGCTTTATGTCATTATATCATATTCATGTTTATGTTTATGTCATTTTTCTTTTGTCCACTTGGATCATATTATCTTGTGCTTTTATTTTTCTTTTGTCCATTTGGACTCAAAAACATTAATAAAGGATTAAACCACTAAAAAAATTGTGCTTCTAATCTTGGACTGTGGTTACTATCCTTTGCAATGGACATGGAATGTTGCACCTAGACCTTGGACTTCAATGATATTCTTGGATCCTTGGACTTAGAACTAGGACCTTTTCCCTTTGCTTTGGAATTATGGTTTGAAGACTTTGAAGCCTTGTGCTTTTGCTTGGTTTATGGTGAAGATAGCTACATTTGTGGTTAGATCATTCGTATCCTTAGCTTTTATTTTATGCACTAGGATAGTCACTTCTTCTCCACCCCTTCAATTTTCAAAATCTCCTTTTTTTTTTCAAAATCTTCTTGTTTTCAAACTCAAAAACCGCTTTCATAATAAAACCTTGACTTTGGTCAAGTGATTTTTTTTTTAACTTCATTTACTTTAATAAATATCAATCAATATTATTCATATTTTGACCATTTCAAAGAGACATAAAAAATACAAAACTCATCAAACTCTTTTTGTGCTTTTTTCACCTTTTCCTTTTAAAACTTTTTCATAAGTTTAGACATTATTCATTTCTTTAAGAGGAATTATTCGCTTGGAAATGATGACTTGTGTTTACACTTAAAATCAACCAAAACAAACAAATTTGTGTTCTTTGTACCACGAACTACGAGGTTTTGATCCTACATTGCACTTCGTGGGTACGTAGGCATGAGGCGATAAGTCTCTCCAAACACAAAAATCTAAAAAATACTTCTCTTCTCATCTCCCCAATCTCTTTTTCAAGCAAACCATTTTCAAACCAAAAAGCGGTAGATATTTCAAAGGGTTCCTATAGGGTACTATAGACGTTTTGGGTGCTAACACCTTCCCATTGCGTAACCAACCCCCCTTACCCATTCTCTGTTTGTTCTTGATTTTTAGAACTCTTTAGGTTTTGTTCGCTCTTTTTCCTTTCCTTTTTTTTGGATAAAATAAAAGTGTGGTGGCGACTCTTGCTTTACGAGTTAAGTTAATCAATAGCATACACTCACAAATTTCCCCGCTACACAAATCCTCATGGATTTTGAGGTATGGATTGATCAAAACCACAAAAATATGAAAATGACCATTTTTCCAACACTTAGTGAAATTTTGGACAGAATCTGTTTTGCATTTTCACCAACTTTGAAGTCATTTTTCATTATGATCCAAGATGACTCAAGACTAGGGCTGACAATGAACCAAACCAACTCGAAAATAGTTCGAAATTCGATTCGAAAATTAAATCGTTGAACTTGGTTCATGAACCAAATGAGCTGAATATGAGCTAAAAACTAAGTTCGTTAACTAAATGATCTGAACTTGAACTATACATAGTTCGACTTGTTAGGTTCATGAGTCAATTCGATTATATATGAGATAGATTATATTGTCTTTAAGAGTAGGTTTAAAGATTTGTTCTAAATCTTAGTCTCATATTTTCTTTTAATCTAACGGTTTTAATTGATAATTTATATTCTCAAGTGAGTAAAATATTTCTACAAATAATTATACAAATAAAATTAACATCGTATAAATTCCAATCTTATAACTTTTATTTTATTTCTATATTTTTATTTAAAAAATATTAATTTAAAATGTCAAATATATATATAAAAAATAGACTTTAAAAAGTTACTTTTAAGTCTGTGAAATAAGCGAGTTGAACCTAACAAGATAAACCTAACAAGTTGAACTGAGATATTCGTGAACTTCTAACAAGTCGAGTTTGACCTAAAAAAAAGTTCGTGATGAACTCGAACTCGGACAATTCTTAACGAGTCGAGTTTGAGTTGAAAAAAAAGTTCGTTATGAACTCGAACTCGAACTCAAACTCGGCTAATTCTTAACGAGTCGAACTGAGCTAAGGCGAGTTCGACTCAACTCGACTCATTTCCAGCCCTACTCAAGACCAAAGTTGGACATCAAAGTTGAAGTATGTTATTGAGGATTTCCAAAAAGTACAAGAGCCTCCCATGGTTCAACTTGAGCAAGGAATTATAAGCCTCCAAAAATGGCATTTTTAACCCTGCCTACACAAAGGCATTGGTACATAACTTGGTTCCCACGATTCCTTGAGACAATTTTGGACACTTGTATCATTTCATTTCTGTCCAAAATCAACTTGAATGATGAAGAATCTAATCACAAGGCCACCAAGTCAAAAATCCAATCCTTTAGGCATGTGACATTCAAAGTTCAAATCCAAAAACTTAAAACTTGTCATGAGGCATTGAATGAATGCATAAAGCTGTCATGTATCAGTCCACAACATTGTAAATGAGTCAAGATAAACTCAAGCATCAGAAGACCATAGGCCTGCAAGATTGACCCAAGTCAATGGCTAGAGGAGACTTTTGCTACATGACAAAGTTCAATGGATATTGGAGTGATCCAGCCTCCAATCACTATTGCTCCCAAAACAAAGTTGCTATACTATAAATAGAGGTTCTTTCTGATTTATTCAAGTACACCAAAGCATAGTAATACATGCTTTCCTCCAAATCACATTTCAAAAACCAAGTTTTGCTTCTTCTTGAAGTAACTATCGAATTTTCAAATAGGGATCAATTCCATCAAAACCAACCATGCCAACACCTCACATATATCATATATAAGTGATCCATAACCTCAAAACACATCTGGACCACCAGAATCACAAAGTCACCCCAACATTTGCTCAAGCTTTTTTGCCTACTTGCAGTTGACGTGCCACAATAAGAACCAGGTGTATTCAATCCATTCCAAGCTTCCAAACACCTTATATTAGGTCCATTGAAGTTGTCCATATCATCACACAACATCTGTAACACCTACAACTGAGGATTTGATTTCCTCTTGCAGCAGTAGGCCTGACACTCTCAAACTCTACGATCCATGCATCATAAATGTGTTTTTAAGTTACAAACATGTTTCTGCACTTATGTTGAGTGATTCCCCTCAATCAATTGCTTTGTAGCTTTCGTGTATAGGATTTCATAGTGTTCTTGCAGAAATTAAGGTTCTTGAGTTCATCTTCTGATTTCTCACTCCACACTTAATATAAATGCAATTAATTTATATCATTGGAATCCTTGTTCAAAAATACACAACTTTCGTGTTTACAAAAGTCAAAACCATTACGTATTGAGAGAGATATGTGAGGTTTTGCAAAATGGCCATGGCGGGTACACACGAGGAAGAAGGAGATGGCCTTGGCACCTTTTTCAAATTTTTGAATTTTTGAATATTTGATATTTTTATTAAATGATTTCAAAAATTAATTTCTCTCCCAATTTTTATCATTTTTTATTGGTTTTTTTTAATTCACAAAAATGTTGAAATATTTTATTTTACAAAAAAATCACATTTATATTATTTATTTAATATAGCTTGAATTTTTGTAAATAATTTCATTTCATTTGTTTTTAAACATTTTAAAATGAAATTTCCACCTTGAATTTTCAAATTTAATTGAATTTCAAGCTTTCATGTGATTAAACATGATTTTTCAAAATATTTTTCAAAGTTAACAATTTGTTTTTGAATATATTTGATATTTTATATCATTTTTATTTAATTTCCTTTGAAAATTATATTTTTAAATTGAAATTAGGGTTTTTCTTAATTTTGATTTTTTCAAACTTCATTTGAGACACTTTTGGGCCTCTTATAGACTGTAAGACCCATCCCTTGTCACACATAAATAATTTTGGGCCTCAGTCATTATATAAGTCCCACCGTGTTTTTCGAAACCGCGGCACGATCGTCGCCTTTTAAACAAAAATCATATGGGCCTACCCTTGATTTGTAAGTCCCATCTTTCTTCTTTTCAATTATTTTTGGGCCTCTAATAAAGTGTAAGTCCCATCACCTTTGTAAATACAAAATTTTTTGGGCCTCAGTCATTGTATAAGTCCCTCAGTGGTTTTCAAAATCACGGCGCGATCGTCGCCTTTTCAAACAAATCATCTGGGTCTCTCTTTGAGTATACGCCCCATTTTTCTTTTTTCACAAACACTTTTGGGACTCTATTATGTGTAAGACCCACCTCTTTTTGTACAAAAACATTTTTTGGACCTCTGATGTAGTATAAGTCCCACAACGTCTGTCGGTATAGCAGTGCGATCAATGTTATCAAATAAGTCATCTGGGCCTCTCCTTGAGCTATAAGCCCCAAACAAATATTTTTTTTAACAAATTTCTTTTAATTCAAATTCAAATTCAATGTTTTTTTTCAAAACTTTCTTCAATTTCTTGAAACCCTAAAAGAGGGAATATAGTTGTAGTAAATACAACAAATCACATTATGCTTGGACTTCTTCTCAGATGGTAAGTCTCCATATCTTTTTCAGTGCTTATTTCTTATATATATATATATATATCTGTAAATATAATTGTCTGTATATATATTTGTGCATATCTTGCTTAGAGTTTCCCCAGTAGTTAGGTCTATGTTTAGGTCAAACCAGAGGTTACTTTACAACATATTCAAACTAATTCCTCATAGGAAATTCCCTATACAGTCTTGCCTCCTCTTGGGCTTATACAATATGGAACAGAGAAAGGCATTATTCCTGGTGAAACTTTTCTCAAGACTGTTAAACATAGAAATATATTTGTACAAGAAATTCACTTCCCCATAGAGGATTAATTCCCGGTGAAACCTCTTTTGAATTTCTTAAAACCTTAGAACTGTTCAGTAGAGAAATGACTTATTCCCGGTGAAACCTTTCTTGAACTTTTCTTAGGCTTGGACCCACAGGCTTCCTAAAAGCATCACAAACCTCCTCCTGAGCTTAGTACAAGGACCCTCAGGCTTCTTAGAAGTTCCTCAGCCTCTTCTTGGGCTTAGTACAAGGACCAAAGGCCTCCTAAAGGCATAGGATAGAAATTAGTCATCTCTACTAGTTCAATCCTCAGGAGAGTCATGAATTCAAGAACATCAGACCATCATAGGGTTGATCTTCATCCCTTAAAACCAACAACCTCCTCTTGGGCATCATACAAAGATCTCTCTCTACACTAGAGCCTACCATTTCTTTGAGAGACTTGGACAGTCTCAGCCTCCTCTTGAGCTTCATACAAGTAAGACTTGGAAAGTCTCATCTCCTCTTAGATCTCACCAAGAAACCCGCAAGTTTCCTAAAAGTATAGGAAGAACCCTGATTACTCAAGCAATAAACTAATCTCCAGCAGAGTTAAAACCTCCATAGGTTTTCCAACAAACTCCTCTGACCCCCCAACAAGGTTTAAACTTTCACCTTAAAAATCCCTAACCAGGGTCAATCAACCATCAATAAATCCCTAGTGGATTTAGAACCTCAGGGCATCTGATATCCCAACTCTTCCCTGTTTCCCAGCAAGAGTAAACCCCTTTGGATTCCCCAACACAATTTGGACCTGCTTCTGGTTTTCAATAAATCCTCAGCAAGAGATAGCCTCCTCTTAGGCTTCATATAAGAATTTCCCTAGTTAGCCTCCTCTTAGGCTTTGTATAATTAACCTCCCCAGTCAGCCTCAATCTTGGGCTTTGTACAAGACAGATAAAACATTCCCCAGTGGAGTCATTTTCCTTCAGCCTCAATCTTGGGCTTTGTACGAGATAGATAAAACCCTCCCTAGTGGAGTCAGTTTCTTTTAGCTTCAACCTTGGGCTTTGATCAAGGAACACAAAAATCAACATCCCCTCAGATGAGACCATGAGTCCACTCTGCAGGAGGATATTTCCTCTAAACATCACACATCAAAACAAACTATTAAAACCTTTTGTCCAGATAATTGTTGTAAGTTGCACACTTGTTGATTCAAAATCCAAGCTGGAGTCCTTCTTTTATCCTAGCTAAAATCATCTTTCATCTAATAGCTATAAGTGGCAAGCCTCTAGATCCCTAACATCCAAGCCAATGTCCCTCTCTTAGCATGAAAGATTCACAAGGAAAAAGTGGCATTGCTCTACATTGAGTTAAAGCTTTCCTCCTTCATGATATCTCCCTTATAAAGGAAATTATGGCATTGCTAGATTCACATATCCCAGTTAAAGTAATTTCCCTTTATAATCAATTCCTCAACATTTTGTGATGAATAGGTGAGATATTCTCCCTTTAGAGATGACAAATTCTCTCTCAGTCACCCTTTTTGCTTCAATCTTGGGATTTGAACAAGGCACAAATACTCAGCTAGCTTGAATCTTGGGCTTTGAACAAGACACCAAACATCTTTCCTCCCATAGAATAGGAGGAACTATAATTTCTCTGATTTCCTAGTTTTCTTTATGGGAATACGTAGGCATAAGATTGCGAAATCTTAGCGAGCACAAAAATAAAAAACTTTAGGTCCAACACCTTCCCAAAAACAACAAAAAACCCGAAAAACAACAAAAACATTCACTCAATTCTCCCAAAGGAGGAACTTTCCCGAGCCACAGCAGATAAACACAAGAGATCATTTCAAATCAACAGAGGAACATGCAATAAAAAGTTCCTATGGATAACCATATATACATTGGGTGTTAATAGCTTCCCTTTGTATAACCTGGCCCCGTTCCCCGATCTCTTAGCATTTGTTAAAGAAAACATTTGCATGCAAGGTTACTTTTAGATATCTTCCCTTTCCTTTTCAGCTTCATAGGATAAATAAGAAATCAGAAAGTAGCACCCAATTCCAACCATTGCGGCAAGGTGGTCGCGTCACTGACAAAAATCGCACGCTACAGAAAAATGGCGACTCTGCTGGGGAAATCTTGGATTAGAGTTCCTAAGAGGTTTAGGCTTTGCTTTGCATTTATTTCTCTGTTTATTTGCTTTCTCAGTTTTCTGCTACATATATATCATTTACTGTCATATTACTTTTTACCCGTGTTTAAATTACTATTAACTTGGAATGTGATTAATACGCATGTGGAAAGTTTGAGAGAACGTTAAGATAAGTGGTGGCGTCTCTAGGGAGGCTTATAGGGTATGATTCCTGACCATGTTGACCTGGCAGTCCACTGAATCAGTCGAGGTACCTGTGTGGACTTGCTAATTTTGAACGACTGTTGTCGTGAAAGCATAGTTTTCCCAGTGCGGTACCCATGACACTAAGGATTTAGTAGACAATAAACCATTTAAACCATTAGGTAATGCGGTGACTATCAGGAATAGTTGATACGCGATACTACACTCAAAGGAGATTCATCTTAGGATATTACATCTCGCTTGAGTCAATCGGCATGCTGTTAATATCCCTAAGAGGGGTCAATGATTTTGGGAACCTTTTAGAACCCGTTCTACAGGTACAAAAATTGACTAATTAGTACACAACTTTGGGGACGGGTAGATCCATGGCTCCATGCTCGTGACGACGAACCCCTAAACCCATGTTTTCAAATGTTTTTGTTTGCTGCATTAATGCATTCATGCATTCATTAAAAAACTCTTTTCAAAAACAGAAGAAAAAAATATTTTTTCAAAAGAACTAAAACAATAATTGCAAATATCAGAGAGAGAGAGGTTGCGTTATGGATTTCGAAAGAAGAAAAATGCACAAGTACACCTTCAAGGTTCCAAAACTAGACGACCTAAGGAAATTGGGAAGGATGATTACTAATCCCGAGGATTTCAGAGCTAAGCATGGAGGATTGTTATCTCATTTGAAGATCAACATGGTTGAAGGGATCCTATCTACACTGATTCAGTTCTACGATCCAGTTTACCAATGCTTCACATCCCCGGATTATCAACTTACACCGACATTGGATAAATATTCCCACCTGATTGATTTACCTATCACTGATCGAGATCCATAACCACCAAAGGAGTCAGAAGTCAGAAGTCAGGACTCACATAACCACCAAAGGAGGAATCCAGGGTTTACCAGCTAAATTCCTGATAGAGAAAGCTCTATACTTTGCTAGTATAGGAAATGTAATTGCTTTCGAGGATGTCTTTAATCTGCACACATATGGGTTATTCCTCTTTCCCAACATTGACAACTTCCTCGACACCAATGCTGTTAAGATATTGCTAATTGGAAACTTGGTACCAACTTTGCTCGTGGATGCTTATCATTCGGTACACTTAAGGAATTTATATAGTGGAGGGATGATTACATGCTGTGTACCATTACTCTACAAATGGTTTATTTCCCACTTGCTCAAGTCTGCTGCTTTTTGGGATCACAAGAGTAATCTGCGATGGTCGCAGAAGATTATGTCTCTTACCAATTCAGACCTAGATTGGTACAATTGGATTTACTAAGGGATAAAAATCATCGACAGATGTGGAAATTTCCTCAATATACCCCTCGTTGGTACTAAAGGAGGGATCAACTATCATCCAATTTTAGCTCTCCGTCAACTTGGATACCCGATGAAGAATATCCCACATAATGCTCATCTCGAAGGTCTTTTCTTCAAGGAAGGAGAAAATGACAGGGCACTAAAGAAAGATATAGTGCATGCCTGGCAACATATTCACAGGAAAGGGAGAGAATCCCTGGGAAGACCAAATTGTTCCTCTGCAGAACCCTACCTCCACTGGGTGCAAACTAGGGCTATCAAACTGAAGATGCATTACCCTCGCCAAGAAGTTTTTCCCATAAGGACTATGTCCTTTATTTCATGTCTGATGCAGAAAAACTCCAGGTCACTCTCAACAAAGTTCAACTTGAGAGATACTCTTGGAAGAACAATTATCAGATCCTAAATTTGGAACGTACCAAGATTTAGGAACTGCTAAAGGAAAAGGATGCTCTGATTGAGATATTAGAGCAGCATGCTATGGATAGTCAGGAGGAACAAAGGAATTTGCTCACTCCTTTCACTTGGCAGAGATTCATCGACCTGACAATGGCTGAAGGAGCCCAATCAAAGAAAAGAAAAGTTCAGGAGCCAACATCTGAGCTCTCCTCAGAGAGAACTCATGATCCATAGGCCAAATTTTCCTTTTTTGCGCTTTGTAAAATACTGTATTTTTCCTTGTAAAATAGTGCAATCTTTCAAGTTTAATAAAAGGGTGTCCTACCCCTCCCCCCCCCCCCCCCCCCCCCCCCCGTGCTGTGTGATATTTGCAATATAATTGTTAAAAGTTATTTTGAAAACAAAAAGAAACTAAAAAATATATCATTCTTTGCATATCATTCATCATTCTCACATAACACCATCTTTGTCTTTGAGTCTCACTTATGTGTCGCACTCTAGAGTCAAACTGTCTCATTCGTAAAATACTCGGGCAAATCGACCAAAGAAAATGGACGATCTCGAGGAAGAGAACAGAGAGCTGAGAGAAGAAATCAACGCTCTAAAGGAGAGTTTGGAGAAACTCCACCACGACATGTAATCCTTGGCAGCAGCCCAGGAACAACAGCATCAAAGGACTATAATCTTAGAGAGTACGTATACACCAGCGTTTGAGACACCTAGCAGTCATCCTCAGTACAACATGCCTAAAGGTTTCGCCTAGGGCATGCCTTACAACTTTATACCTGAAGGATACATCCCACCGGTCACTGAAGACCCGGAAGTTATAGTAGGAACAGCCAGACCTAAAGGTTACAAACTTCAAGGAAATGAAGATGCAAAGGTTACAACAGAAACTCCTGAAAGTTACAAACTTCAGGTCACTGAAGTACCAAGAGTCACCGCAATAATGACCATACCACAGCCAGTGGTACACACTGTCCCAGAAGGATAGATTCCGCAAGCAAGCAACTTCTGGCAGAAATAAGGACGTATACGAAAGAATGAATGAGTTCCAGGAATAATTCTTGGAAATGCAGAAGGAACTGCATGCCATTTGCGGTCAAGACTTATTCGGAAAAGACGCTGCTGACCTCTGTTTGGTCCCTAATGTAAATATCTCGCACAAATTCAAGGTGCCCGACTTTGAAAAGTACAAAGGCAACTCTTTCCCTCAAAGTCATTTGGTGATGTACGCTCGGAAAATGTCTACCCAGACAGACAATCAACAGCTACTAATCCATTATTTCCAAGACAGTTTAACCGATGCCGCACTCAAATGGTAGATAGGTTTAAACCGCACCAAGATCAATACTTTCAGAGATCTTGGGGCAGCCTTCGTTCAACAATATAAATATAACTTAGACATTGCACCAGATAGGGACCAACTCAAAGCAATGTCACAAAAGGATAAAGAAACCTTTATAGAATATGCTCAGAGATGGTGTGAAATTGCCACCCAGATCTGTGCCGCTCTCTAGGAAAAAGAAATGACAAAGATCTTCCTGAAAACATTGAGCTTGTTTTATTACGACCGAATGGTTGCTAGTTCGCCCAGTGACTTCACTGAAATGGTGAACATGGGAGTACGCCTTGAAGAAGCAGTCCGAGAAGGACGATTGGTCAAAGATGCAGAGCCATCTAGCAGTACCAAAAGATACGATAGTGCTTTCCAAAAGAAGAAAGAGCAAGATATCAGTAATATCTCTCTAGGAAAGCAAAGGCGAAGGTATCAACTGGTAGCAGCAGTAACTCCCGCTATCAATCCAGCGCCAGCTCCAACATATCAACCTCAGGTTTCTCAGAGTCAACCAAATCAACAACAGTATCAGCAAAGGCCACAACCGCCTCTTAAGCAGGCTTGCCCTCAGTACAATAATAACAACCTTAATACACGACCATCAGGGTTCGACCCTATACCGATGTTTTACACAGAGTTATTTCCACTTCTACTGTCCAAAGGGCACGTTCAAACCAGGACGCCTCTCGCAATACCGGAAAATCCATCTTTTTGGTTCAAAGCAGATCAAACTTGCCCTTACCATTAAGGAGGAACAGGACATGACATTGAGAATTGTCTCAGCTTCAAGTCTGATGTACAGAAGCTTATCAAGAACGGGGTTTTATCTTTCAAGGATACTAATCCAAATGTTCAAATGAACCCATTACTGCAACATGAGAAGACTACAGTGAATTTGATAGAAGGAGAACCTGTCAACAGTTATCAAATTCACAATGTATGCTTATTGGGAACCAACCTGGTAAAGATGCATTGCAAGCAAACCGGGTACGGCCATGTGCCATCTCACAACTATCATTAGTGTGATATCTGCTCCAATGACAATCAAGGGTGTGCCATAGTACAAACAACTCTGCAAGAACAAATGAATCTGGGCTGGATTCAGGATCATAGGATTCGTGAAGTAAACATGGCCCATGCAAATCCTAAAATTATTCAGAACCACGACATCCGTGCAATGAACATCAATCTAGTAGCATTGCATTCAAGACAAAGTCAGTATTACAATCTACCTCGGCACGATTACAGCACTTGTCAGATTTGCTCAAAAGACAATCAGGGATGCTCCTTTATTCAAGAGGCCCTCCAACGTCAAATGAATCTCAGATGGATCCAAGACTACCATGAAATAAGTAATCATCAAGTCAATATGGTTCAAATCTTTGACATACGCTTGATGAATACCGGTCTAGTGGAACTACATGCTAAATAGTTCAGACATGGTTTTCTGGCTTCACATGATTATCAAGACTGTAAAGAATGCTGCAAAGACGGCCAAGGGTGTGCACTTGTACAAAGGACTCTTCAACATATGTTGGACCATTGATGGCTTCCGATCTACCTAGATGAAGACACACAAAAGATCAGCATGACTGACGGGAATCCTGGAAGACATCAAAGTTGTGATGTCCGCTCAATAGAAACGAATCTAGTAAGGATGCACTGCATACAAAGCAGATATGGTCGGGCACCACCTCACAATTATGAACGTTGTAGAGTATGCTCAGAAAATAACCAAGGATGCTATCTAGTGCGAGCAGCTCTCCAACACCAGTTAGATAGAAATGAGATTCAACCATGTTCGAATTCTGAATCAATCAACATGATACTAGATTACCTCCCTGGTCAAAGCAAAAACACTGTCATAATCTCCAATCATGGAACAACCAAGGATGTTTGTGCCATAATTCCTCTACTCGATGAGTCAAAAGTCTCTCTCAACAATAGAAAGATTCCAAATTTAGAGCTGATTGAGGTGGCCTACGACGGTCAAAAGGTCCAAAAGGCCCCTGTGGTCGTCTACTTGCCAGGTCCAATACCATACAAGTAAGATAAGGTTATCCCGTACAAGTACGGTGCAATGACCATAGAAAATGGAAAATAAACTCCATTACCCTCTATTGTGAACATTGCCGACATCAGTCGAGTTACCCGGAGCGGTCGGATCTTCAACGGAGGAGTTGGAGAACCTACCAAAGAAAAGGAACCTCAAACAAAAGTTCCTAACCAACAAGTCGGTCAATCCAGTAATCCAGAAGCTACAAAGAACAACGATGAGATGCTAAAGCTCATCCAGAAAAGCGAGTACAACATTGTGGACTAATTGTTGCAAACTCTGTCTCAAATTTCTGTGTTATCTCTCCTGCTTAGTTCAAAAGCTCACAGGGAAGCTCTATAGAGACTGTTAGAGCAAGCTTTTTTGGAACAAGATGTGACAGTAAGACAATTTGACAGCATCATTTCCAATATCACTTCCTGCAATAACTTGGGATTCAGTGGTGAAGAACTTCCAGAGGAATGCAGAGCCATAATATGGCACTCAATATCATAGTCAACTGCCAGGACAATGCTTTTGCCAGTGTACTGGTAGACACGGGTTCATCTTTAAATGTCATGCCAAGGTCAACTTTGGTTCGACTTTCTTTTCAAGGATCTCCGATGAGAGGTAGTGAGATCATTGTCAAAGCCTTTGACGGATCCATAAAAATAGTTATCGGCGAAGTCGATCTTCCCATAACCATTGGTCCTCACACTTTCCAAGTCACTTTCCAGGTCATGGACATCCGAGCAGCATACAGCTGTTTATTAGGAAGACCTTGGATACACGAAGCTGGGGCAGTCACTTTGACACTTCACCAAAAGCTGAAGTTTGTCAAGAACAACAAATTAGTCACGGAATACGGAGAACAAGCCTTAATCGTGAGCAACTTATCATCGTTCTCCTCTGTAGAACCGGAGGAGGTTGTTGGAACCCAGTTCCAAGCACTCTCAGTGAGCAATGAGAGTCAACAAGAAAGAGGGACGTCGATTTCCTCATACAAATACGCTCTCAAAGTGATCGGGAGTAATGACATAAAAGGATGGGGATAGAGAGTAATTCCTACTGATAACAAAGGTCTTGGTTTTTCTCCAACTTGTACCCAGACTACTAAAAAGGATGAAAGTTTTCGACCCATTCAGGATTTCTTCCACAGCGGAGGTTTCCTACGCCCAGTATCTTAGGAAGTCCACACCATCGATGGGAACGACTCTTCTGATATAGATGAGGAGTGGAAGTCCTATCTCAACGACGAAGATTATATATCTCAGGGAGAAACGTACCTGCCATTCTATTTTCCAAAGCAAAGCCCAAGATATATACCAAGATCAGACATTAAAATGATCTATGGAGATTGTGATCCCGAAGGATGTTGTGCTCCACCCAACTCATTAGAGGAAGACAATCTGATGAAAGACAACTTTGACTACAATTATTATGATCCCCTGAATAACTTGCCTGTCTGGAATCCATACACGGAAGACATGGGGCAAAAGAGTCAGCCGGACAATGCCTATCAGCTGAGTATTTATGAAAAGAATACTCATGTTCCCACAGAGTCATGGAATTCTTACTCTGAACATTCCGAAAATGTCCAACACCATGGTGATGAATTTGTAAAGATTGCAGGACAATAATTCATTAATTATGCATTCCCTGAGGTTAACTTCATTTAGGAAGATGACTCATCTATTCCCACAGAAACCTGGGATACCTTGGGACAGCCAAGCGGCAAGTACGACTTTATAGTCAAATACACCGCTCCCCGAAAGCTTTCGTATCAAATACGAGGATATTCAGCCAAATGGATGGGGAGATCCTCTTGAGAGTGAAAACACCATGGAAGATGCAACAGAAGAGTCCTCTTATGATAACTCTGCACGGGAAAAAGACTCCAATGATCCTACTCCACCAGAAATTAGTGCCATTTCTGAAGACAACCCAAGAAGGGAAGTACCAGACTTTGTGATTCACGGAGGAGTTCATCGCCATTGGGTTGTAGTCGATGTCCTGAAAGTCGTCCATAAGTCGAAGTAATTACCATCTTTGTTTTGACCTTTCACCTTGCCCGGGTGAAATGGATGTTTTATAGGGCTTACTTTTCTGTAAATGGCCCTCTTCGCTTCGCCCAAAGCAACAGAGTTTTGTTTTATAGGGTTGTGTTTCAAGAATCGACAAATCATGAATAAATAATGTCATTCTGAATTCCCGCATTTATTGCTGTTTTCACTTTTTGTTTTTTAGAAAATGGTAATCCTAAAAAAAACAACCCAAAATAAAAAAAGTGTTTTCACTCTTTCATTCTCTCTGCCTTTTCTAAAAAAGGAATCATTACATCATGCAAATTGCTTGTTTTAAACCCCATTGAAACATACAATCCAATATTGTTGCGGTGAAAATCGGATGACAAGCTATTAATTAACTTGCATCATTTTCTTTTACAACCGAGTTTGATTTATCCAAAGGAAAGGTTCAAGATCGTTAAAAAACCTAAAGGGGGGAGATCTAAGGTTCGGGGGTTGGTTATGTTAAGGGAAGGTATTAGCACCCTTAACATCTGTAGTATCCTACAGGAGCCTCTTGCTAATGTTATGTTGTATTATGCTTAAAAGATTCTATGCTAAAGGTTGAAACCCTAGGGGTTAGTATCTAAGTATACTCGACAAGGCATCGCACCTTGCGCCTACGTATCCTCGGGTGTAGAACCAGAGTATGCGTAGTTCTACTAATTAATGAACTTTTGACTATGGTCAAAGTTCATAGGGGAAATGAGTGCAAGCTCGTTTTAGAGTTCAAGAACTCTCTAAATCTAAGTTATAATGATCCTAAGTTGAGGTTTATCAAAGGGGAAAGTGACTATTCATTAGGATGAATATCACATAGAGTTTAGGAACTCTATCCTAAGGCTAGTTATGATTTCATGGCTCTCATGAGGCCAAGAAATAAAGGCATGCTCTTATGAGGCTTACTAAGGTTAAGGTGGGGGCTATGACTTAGGAGTCAACTTAGTTCACCTTCCTTTGGAATGGGAGAAAAGGATAAGTTGTAAAGAAAACATTAAATGATAGCAAGTTGTAATTCAAAATGATGATGTGAAAGACATGAATAAGATATGAAATGGCACAAAGTTATGATATCAATGCAAAGCTAAGATCATACATATTGGACCAAGATCAAACATGATAAGCAAAGATAATATGGCAAGATAAGTAAAGAAGGTACAATAAAACCTTAGAAGAATTTCCAAATAACATGAATAAAAGTAAATAGATTAAATGTTTTCAACCATTTCTTTTTATATTCAAAAAGTAGATTCAATTAGAAGAACATAGCAAAAAGATCAGAAGAAAAAGGATGAAAAAAGAACAAGTTATGACATTTAGAAAATGAAGCATAAACTGAAAAAACTAAAACCAACAAGTGATAAAAAAAGTAAATGGTACACACCTAGGGATTGAACCCAGGTCTTTTCACTTACAGCCCGAAACCAATGCCAACTGAGCTGAACGCGCGTCTGAACAATTAATGATAGCACGCGTATATATAAAAGAGAGGTGAAAATCAGAACAAGAAACAAAAGGACTGGGGCGAGGGGGATTCGAACCCCAGTCCTTGGCATGGATAGCATACTTGAAACCCTCCTCCTGGACCAGCGATACTACGCTCTCATCCAGGAATAATATGGTTCAAAAAGAACATAAACTATACGTGCACCAGAAAAACAAACATAGCCATCAACACGCGCATCGCCCATTCAACCATTTTAAACTCCTCACTCACTCATCTCGTTCCCAGCTCTTAACATACAACCATGCTCTTAAGGTCACAACTCACTTAAAATTCAACCATTTTAACACAACAAAACTCTAAATTGATTAGCGAAAAATAAGGAATAACTTAGAGTGATTTACTTAAACCGAAACTTAACATCCAGGACAATATATGAATTTAAAAAGGGGAGCATCATAAAAGTTCAGAAACTTTCGAAACAGCTATGGAGGTGTTATAGAGCCACGACGACATTTAAAACCAAACTACCTATGACCAATGTTCATCATGCAAATAGGAGTATGGTATATCTATCTATTGATCAGATGTTGACAGTAGTATAACATTGCAAGCATGAACAAGAGATGAATGTGTTAATACAAAAAAGAATTTTAAAATAGTAATGGACCCAGATATGCAGACTACAACCAAGCTTAAATCACAGATAGGGAGATTCATTCACACACTTTTAAACTATCCAATACATCGAACATAGTAATCTTAAGATTTTAACACAAAGGGGAAACCAAAGCTAAAACACATATTCATCTTCTTACAACTTGGAAACATGCTGCATGGTGAGGACAAGTTTAGGCATAGCAGGGCGTGTGAGGTCATGAATTCTGAGTTACAAATCAACAAGGGCAGCAAAGGCATAGATGGCATGTCATGTATCAAAGATAGATTAACTAGACAAAACATGCTTTGAGAATTCATCACCAACGAGTTGGTTTACAGCAAATATCCCCTTAGCACATGAACAAGTAAGACACAACACATAAGGAAGTATTGCAAGTATAGGGCATTAAGAGTTCACACATATTGGATGTATCAAGCATAGTGTAATAGTAGTAGATAGAGGTCAAACATGCTTGCATACACAAAACTGAAATAAGGCCCCAAAGAATGCTACAACTTGAAGCAAGAGACATTCGATCTAAAGATAAAGCAACTGACATTTCACCCAAGCAAAAACAATGTTATAACAAGTAGTGGTATACGATATAAAAACAAGATAGACACATTTGTTCAATCAACCTTTTGATCTAACATAGTAGGCAAGCAAAGGATCACAAAGTATAGGTAAAATTATGCTAAACATGCTCAACGTGGAAGACCTAAATCAATCATGGCAAAAGGCAATAGGCTTATGGCTTATGGCTTTTAGAAACAAAATCAATAGACAGTAATGCATACATTGTGATATATGAGTTATGACCAGACATAGTTCATCATGCATACATGAGTAACGATTAAACATATTCCAGATGAACATGTATACAGCAACAACAGCATCCTGGTACTTATGGACTTAGCAACTGTTGACAATCCACTCAAAGCAAGGCACACATCATGTTTAAACATTGGAAAGCTAACATATGTTGAAGACAACAAATCCATGCACTTAACAGCAGGTGAACAAGGTATGTCCTATGCTACAGTTTTGTGGAACCAGGATAGTCATGCTTGGCAGAAAAACAATTTGGAATAATCATGGTAGTAATTTATACATAATTAGTAAACACATAAGAAATCTTCATTCTTAACTTAACAAAAGTAAAATGCAACTCTTTTAGTCATATATTCAATCAGGCCAAAACAAAATAGAAAAGTATAAGGTTCACTTAGTGAAAGGGCAAACACTAACATATGACATAACCATCCAACATCAATTTGACAGACAAAAGCAAGTTAATAACTCAGATCTCAAGCTCACCATACATATATATTAAATTTTAGTACAGAGATCATTTAGGCTTACAACTAAATTCATGCTAAAGTCAAAGTGCAGATGAAGGTATAGATGTTCAAATATCAACATATAGCATAACTTGGGGCGCTTACACACACATTGAAGGCACATTGACAGAAAAAGGCACAACCATGAAGCTAGGGTAAGTCCTGCCATGGATCTTGAGCTTACACAACAGGCCCTGAATCACAAAAAAAGTAAAAGCATCAATACCAAAAACCAGAAAATAGCAGCAAGTTTTCAATGTTATACAAAAGCCAAGAGTAACTGTATGTCAAACTTACATACACAGAGTTGCACCTACAACTATAACAGAGTAGATCAGAAACAGCTTAAACCCTTAATCATGGAACAATCTTGGACACAAATCAAGTTTACTAGATTAGGCTGACAGAAAGTGAGCGTGAATGGTGTTTGGTACAAAATATCAACGTGTATGCACACGCCATCACTCAAAGATTGATAAAAACACAAGGGTATATGGAATAAACATAGACAAAACTTAGAGATTCAAACTTCAAGCTACACACAGGTAAGTTAATATATCAATCAAGTTTGACAGTAACAACAACATAAGATTCTGTAACCTAAATTCAGTTAAAGAATAGCAATGTAACTTCATATGGTATTCTCCTAATGCTTGATGACAAGAGGACGTCACATTTGTTACATCTACATCTCAGCAGGGCAAACAAAACTAAACGACCTTGACAGTATAATACTACAATAAGAACTCATGACTGCAGCCATTCGAAGAATAAAATCAGAGATATTATAATTTATCACTAAAGCCTACGTGTGTGTCATATCAATGAAGAACAAAACGTGAGCATACAAACAACATACTGAGGCATGTATTAGCAAAATACACATGTAGAATAATAGCAAAATGCATATGACATGAAGGCATCAAATGAGCAATGTTCAACAGGAGGGACAGAAAATGATACCAAGTGGAGTAATGTCCACTGTCTTCAAGTATGATGATTGCTTCCCTTCAAAGCACTCCAAGAACACCTTTCCACTTGCTTGACCGAAACTTTATGGAATTTCAGAGGATTTTTGAGTGTTTTTTGTAAGAGTTGTCCGTGTCCTGAAGTGTAGAGGTGGGCCCCTTTATATAGGCTTGGCTAATGAGCCTGGGTTGAATCCAAATCTCAAACACTTGGTGTGTAAAAAAAGAGCTAGGGTTTCAAAATTTGAATCCAAAGTTGTTCAACTCTTGGAGACAAGCGCTCCTATGTCGTGCCAAAGAAATCAGATGTTGCAGAGTCAGCTTTACCATTTCATGTATGGCTTCAGAACTCTCCCTCTGGTGTCATTGAGAGGGTATCGAATGAGGTAATGTCTTGGGATTGGGAAGGCATCCCACAGGTGGTAGCAGGATGGATGATGAACAGGGTAATGCTTCAAAAACACTTTATTGAACTAAGCAGTTGAGAGCTCAAAAGGGAAAGGTCTTGGAGGAATCAAGTTGAGTAAAAACGCGCCAAGGCTTTGAAATTAAAACGGATATGAATTCCTTGAACAAGTTGATGAGCTTGGTTTGGATTTCTTCCCTCCATTCTGATTCGCATATGCGAGGAAGAAGGGACAAAACCAGTTTCCTTTGTTTCTCGTGACCCACATGTCTCTCTCTCAATGGCCAGAATTTGGGTTGAAAAGTCAACACACATAAACTTGATTCTCAATGGTTGTTGTGGCAAAACAATTCCTCCAATCATAAACAACATAAATGCCACGGTGGACCAATTATAAATTGGTAATGGAAATGAAGCTTCTTTTTAAATGAATTAATAAAAAGATTAATAATAATAAATAATAATTAATTTATATACTAATTAAATAATTAGAAAAAAGTTGAATTAACAATTAATCCAAATTAATTAAACTAGTAATTTTAATCAATTAAATTGAGATTAATTAAAATTTATTTAAAAAAAAACACTTTAAATATATAAAAAAAAGCCATATTGAAATTAAATTAAAATAAAAAACAAATGAAAATAATAAATATTAAATTAAAATATAGAGAGAGAAATAAATAAAACATCAACTAGCAGAAAAATGAGGGTAAAATTTGGGGTACAACAATTGCCCCTATTTAAATATCTTCACCGGATGACATGAGAGATGAAGATCCTCATGGGATCAAAGGTGAAAGATATTTAAATACAGATAACCGAAAATTTTGCCCTCATATGTGCAGACATGCAATGCAACAGACATAATGATAAGATGCCAAAGAAGATGCAAAGATGCAGATACAACGAGACACCAAAGGACAGACAGAAAGCGAACAAACACAAGATGAGCTTCGCTGGGGAAGGAGGAAGGTTAGTATCTATGAGAAACACTCACTGGGGATACAAGCCAACCAACAAAAGAGACTCGCCGGGGAGACTCCAAAGAAACGGGGGATAGAAAACAAAAGGAAATCTCTACTGGGGAAAGGATCCAGGGAGGTGGACGGCAGGTTCAAACGTGACCGGACGACATTGGGGGAAAATACACACTCTTACTGGGCATGAAACCAGAAAGAAGACATGATCTCCACTGGGGACCAGATTGAAACAAAAAAAGACATCCAAAGGATTTTTCAGGGATTTCTTATACTGAAGAGTTCGAATGGGATCTTCAAGAAAAGCCAGAAAAGACAGAGACAAACTCTGCGCGTCAGATAAGAATCTGATAGGCTTAAGGAAAAAAGTAAATTGATCCAAAAATTGGGTTTAAATAAGCTCACAAAATTCGAAGTTCAGGTTCATGTTTGACTCGGTTCAAACAAGAACGGTTCAGGGCAACAGACTCGCGATAATCTGAAGTAGTAAAAAAAAGCTCACGATAATCAAAAAATAAACAACGAGCTCACGGTAACTCGAGGTTTGGGTCCGTGTTTGACTCGATTCAAACAGGGAAAGGTTATAACGACAGACTCGCGATAATCTGAAGTTAAGGTTCTCAATAACCTGGATTTAAACAACGAGCTCACGATAACTCGAGATTTAGGTCCATGTTTGACTCGATCCAAACAGGGAACAATTATAAGTTGAAGTAAAAGAATAAACAACGAGCTCACGATAACTCAAAGTTCAGGTTCAGGTTTGACTCGATTCAAACAAGAACAGTGATAAACAACATATTCACGATAATCTGAAGTTAACAAAAGAAAAACGACGAGCTCACAATAACTCGAAGTTCAGGTTCAGGTTTGAATCGATTCAAACAAGAACGGCTTTAACGACAGACTCACAATAATCTGAAGTTAGCGAAAAATAAACAACGAGCTCACGATAACTCGAAGTTTATGTTCAGGTTTGACTCGATTCAAATTAGAACAGTTTTAACGACAGACTCACGATAATCTGAAGTTAGCGAAAGATAAACAACGGGCTCACGATAGCTCGAAGTTTAGTTTCAGGTTTGACTCGATTCAAACGAGAACGGTTATAGATAGCCAAAAAGAAAGGTACCAATTAAGATTGGACTTAAGGTTCTTTATAAGGAGCTCAAAAGATTAGAACTGGAGTTGCAAGTAAAGAAAAGAAAGCATAAAGAGTCAAAATCTGGCGCACAGAGGTGAAGATCGAACGCAAACACGGTACAAAAAAAAAGCTTGGAGATAAACCGGGAATGTCTTACTTCACTGGGGAAATAAAGACAGCCAGAAATAAATACCCACAAACAAACTGGGAGAAACAGGGAGCAAAAGACCACAACCCGAACAAACACAAGGATGCAAGGATGCAAAGGTATGATGCGTATGCTTAACTATATGCAAGAGACGACTCGAACAACTAGAAAGAACAAAAGAAAGAAAACAAAAAGAACGGTGACACATCCACCACCCTGAAACTCAACATCAGAGATAACCGAGACGTCTTCGCTTTCACCGGGGATGATCCAAATACATAGATAAAGTAATATTAGTCCTTCCTTAATGACGAACTGCGTCAACTCGATTCCATTGAAAAATCCTTTAAAGCCAGAGTAAAACTTAAAAAATTGTGTTTCTTCAAAAAAATTTCAAAACATTTTCGCTTTCAACAATCAAAAGAAATAGACGAAGTTTTGCGAAATAATGAAAAATAGCAGAGCTATGATAGCATATAAAAGATGGTTCAACAGCTGATTTTCATTAAAATGGTAACTTGCCAATAGCAAAGTTCCAAGGAGAAATACAAATGAAAAATGGCAATTTGGGAAAGGTTACATCATATTCAATTACCACTAATCCCTAATGACTAAGAGTCCTACAGTTTTACAGCAGGGGAAAACCAAAGAAACTTGAACTTCCTTGGGGATTCTTGGATACAGGTGAAATGCCTTTTCCCCTGACTTAGGCATAATACTTTCGCACTGAATTAGCATTCACAGGATGTGCAAGCTGTTCACCATCCATAGTTGTAAGGATTAAAGAACCTCCTGAAAACACTATCTTTACAACAAATGGACCTTCATAATTAGGTGCCCATTTTCCACGAGCGTCCCTCGGAGATGGCAGAATCTTCTTGAGTATCAGCTCTCCTTCTCGAAATTCTCGAATACGGACCTTCTTGTCAAACGCTCTTTTCATCTTCTTTTGATACAAATGACCATGACACATCGCAGTCAAACGCTTCTCATCAATGAGGTTCAGTTGATCATATCTTTCCTGGACCCACCCCGCTTCATCAAGCTTAGTCTCCATCAAAATCCTCAAAGATGGTATTTCAACTTCTATGGGGAGGACAACATCCATTCCATATACCAAAGAAAAAGGGGTTGCCCCTGTTAAAGTTCGGACCGAAGTTCTATAACCATGTAGTGCAAATGGTAACATTTCGTGCCAATCCTTGTAAGTCTTGACCATTTTCTGCAGGATTTTCTTGATATTTTTGTTTGCAGCTTCGACAACTCCATTCATCTTGGGACGATAAGGTGAAGAATTATGGTGCTCGATCTTGAAATTGTCACATAATTCTTTCATCATTTTGTTGTTCAGATTGGTTCCATTGTCAGTGATGATCTTGTTGGGAATTCCTTAACGACAAATGATATTATTCTTGATGAAATGAGCAACTACTTGCTTGGTCACATTGGTATAAGAAGCAGCTTCAACCCATTTGGTAAAGTAATCGATGGCCACTAAAATGAAACGATGACCATTAGATGCTTTCGGCTCAATAGCTCCAATCATGTCAATGCCCAACATAGAGAAAGGCCAGGGAGATGATAACACACTCAACATAGTAGGAGGAACATGCATTTTATCAGCATAGATTTGACACTTGTGACATTTCCTGGCATACTGAATGCAATCAGTCTCCATTGTCAACCAATAGTATCCAGCCCTCAAAATCTTCTTAACCATGGCATGCCCATTGGCATGAGTACCAAAAGCTCCTTCATGAATATCACGAATCAGTAGGTCTGCTTCTCGCTTATCGACACATCTTAGCAGAACCATATCATGATTTCTTTTGTAGAGTACATTATTGCTGATAAAGAACTTGGCTGACAATCTTCAGAGAGTCTTCCTATCAAGGATGGAAGCGTTGGCCAGATACTCTTGAGTCCTTAAGAAATTCAAGATGTCAAGGAACCATGGTTTGCCATCTAATTCCTCTTCAACAGATTGGCAGTAGGCAGGCTCAGTTTTCCATTCAATACTGATTATTGGATCTTCGTTGATAAATCTGACTTGCCATATGGAAGCCAGCGTGGCTAAAGCATCAGCTACATGATTTTCAGTATGAGGTACATGTCGGAAATTGATCTCATCAAAACACTTAATCAATTCCACAACATATGCCTGGTAAGGGATAAGTTTTTCATCTTTGGTTTCCCACTCTCCTCTGACTTGATAGATGACCAGAACGGAATCACCCATAACTTCGAGAAAGTTGATTCCCAATTCAATTGCAGCTTCTAGACCCAGAATACACGCTTCATACTTAGCAATATTGTTCGTGCACCCGAAATCTAATCTAGTTGTGAAAGGAGTATAACCACCATCAGGGTTTATCAACACAACACCTACTCCATGCCCCTTGTAATTGGATGAATTATCAAACATCATTTTCCACCTATAACCTGCTTTTGGATCTTCATCAGAGTCCGATTCTTCACAATCTTTTACTGCCATAATATCCTCGTCCGGGAAATCAAACTTGAGGGGTTCATAATCTTCAATGGGTTGATCTGCAAAGTATTCTGAGAGGACACTTCCTTTGATAGCCTTTTGAGTGACATATTGGATGTCGTATTCAGATAATAACATGTGCCAACGGGCCAGTCTCCCTGTCTGAGCAGGTTTCTCGAAGATGTACTTTATTGGGTCCATTTTAGAGATCAACAAAGTAGTATGACAAATCAGATACTTGTAGCACCCCAAAATTTGCCCTACCTTTTTCCGGCTTATGTTTCTTTCTCATTCTGCATTTTTTAGGTCATAATTCATAATTAATCATTTGCATTGGTTCTTGAGACGTGGGATCGAAAGTTTTTCTTAGTGGCCTTATTCAGAGGATTCATCAAAGGCTTTGGGCCAGAGGTTCATTGGTGTGAATCAGGTTTTAATTTCTTCTCAGTTCAAATCATCTTCTTCGAGATTTATCAGCATACCAGGGAGAATTGGAGTTCTTGTTTACAGTTGAGCTGGTGGATAGTTATCGGTTGAGATTCTTCAGTGGATTATGTGAGTGGCCAGTTTGTTCAGTGGTAGCTGTGACTATTTTGTTAGAGGCTTGTGGAAAGTTGGTGATTGGTTTTGAATTCAGTTGGTTATCCATTTTCTATCCGTAATCCATATCCGAACTCATTGTTTTTAATTCATCAACCATTTTCATTTTTCATCCACTTACCTTTTCTTCTTTTCATATCCATTATATCCAAAATTTCTAAATATCCACTTTAAATCCATTTTCGTTCCTAAGCTATTCATATCCATTTTCTAACTCATTATCATCCAAAATCCATTTTTCATCCATTTCAATCCAACTTCCTCTTTTTATACTTTATCCATTTTAATCCATTTTCAAGTTTATTATTCATTATCCATGTCCAAATATCCATTTAAAAATTCATAAACCTTTTTATCCGTTTAAACATCCAAGTCCATATAACCATTACAAAAAAAATCCTACAAATAAAAGCCCATTTGCACTTACATTAAACTCATTACAATAAACCCAAAAATATGTATATATAGTCAAAATCCATTTGAACCACACTCACTCAATAAACAAATCGTACAAAACTCACAGCCACACATCAATTTTCATTTGACCTCACACCTTGCCCTCGTTCCTCATCGTGGCAAACTGCATCACACAATAATCGTTGCACCTAGCCATAACTTGCAAAACGCTTCAATACGTGCCTCGCACGGACCAAGCTACAACACGACCCCTGCAAAAAAGAAAGAAGTCATGATTCACACACGATACACATAACAAATTTCACAGCTACCAACAAGCCTCGCGCAAGTTCTCCGTACTAGAACAAAACCACAATAGCATGACTGATAAATACAAAACAAAAACCTGCAAATTCCGCAAATGCATCGTGAGACAACCATTCTCCAGCTCACAATCAAGCCGTTACCTGCTAACAAACCGCACAAAAACTTTTCATTTAAACACCACTACTACAATACCACTCAAGCCGAAACTTGCGCAAATCACTCATACGAAAAAACGAAATACCAGCTCACTCAATTCCTTTCTGATTTCACCATCCTATCCTTCTATAAAAACACGCACTCCTCTCTCTCAAAAACCAAGTTCTGGAGAACCAAAAAAACTCTGTCAAAATATCTCCACAAACCATTCCCTTCTGCACTTATTCCTCCACCCTTCTTTAATAAGCCAAAAACCTTTTCTCTCTTTCAGTCACTCGCGCAAACTTTGCACCTCCTTTAACCTTCAAAACGCCAACAATCATCTTCAATCTTCTTCCCGAAAAAAAAAAACAACAACTCTCCATTAAACCTCAATCAACCTCTAATCAACAACTCATCTCCAAAACCTCCTTCAAACATTAACACAAGTCAAACCCAAATCAGATCAGAAAGAAGAAGAGAGAGCAGAGAAGTAGAAGAAGAGAGAAAGTCGAACGAGATCCGAAACCGACACAACAAAATCGAACCGAAAATCACCTGAGTCAAGATCATATAAGGTGGAGGTGATTGAACAACATGAAGCAAATCAATCGAAACCTCACGAACCTGGTGCGAAGCGATTCTGAGCCGAGTTCGAAACCTGAAATCTGAAGCGGGATCGAAGCTCACAAACCGTGAATCTTGAACACGGATCTGGAGTCAAAATGGAACCGAAGACAGAAAGGGGGCGATGCGAAGCGAAAGGTTGGGTTGCGATGTGAGACGATGTCGACAATGATGATGATATGCACCGCTGTCTGCTATGCTTTTAGTTTCTTTCTCACTTGTCTTTGGTTTGTGATGGATGATGGTGATGAGGTCGTTTGAACACGATTTCCCGTTTCCTGATCTTCTGGGTTTTCTTTTATCTTTTTTGATTGTAGAGATATTTGTTTCTGTTTTTTTATTTTATTTTTATCAAATAGATTAGTGATATACTTTTTGTTTCATAAGCTTAGGTTGAAGTGCTTTTCCACCGTGCCTTTTGGAAGATCACGGCCATACTATTGTTATTTTTGGGCCAAGAACACCACCCTTCACTTTTCTTTTTTTTCTCCTAGCCGTGTTAGAGGGATGATGGGCCTTGTGCAGCCCACATGATTCCACTAGATCTACACCCTATTTTCCAGATCTGCACCTGATTAATTTGTTATTAGCTTTGATGTTAATTAGATTTTGACTTCATTGTATGTCGAAACATTGATTTTGATGTTAAACTTTTATTCTCAATCTTGATTTTAATTTTAATGATAGATCTAATCTCATTCTAATTTTAATTTGAATAATTTGGTTTTGATTAGTGATTAGACTTTAGTTTTAATTAGATATTGGATTAATTATTTTGGACTAAACTTTTGATGTTAATTCATGATTAATTTCCAATGATATTAATTTCTTGAGTAGTTTTTGTTCAAATGTCAATATTTTCTTAGTAGATTTTGAGTAGAATTTTAATCGACTTTCTTTTATTAAGTTCTTGCTAACTTTTTGTTTCTCTTGTTAACACTTTTGATCTTAGCTTGCTTGATCTTTTTGATGCTTGAAATTGCCTACGATTTCTCATTGGTTGATGTTACTAATTTCTCCTTATGCATAAGTTGATTGAATGTAAGAAATGCTGCTGATGTATACACCGCTGTTCTGTACATGCATGCTGTTAAATGCTGCTATTCTATCATGCTGGATATTACATATGTTCTGTCCTGGAAAAAGAAGCTATTAAATGCTGCTATTCTGTCATGCTGGATATTACATCTGTTCTGTCCTGGAAAAAGAAGCTGTTAAATGCTGTTCTTGGTGATTACTGGAATACACTGCTGTGTTGTGCTGAAGCGCTGATGTTGATGCTGTTTTTTATGCTTGACTACTAGACTTGCTTACTTGATGGAAGTGCCTAATAACTTAGAGGCTTGAGCTTGTTGTGAGCTTTGAAGAGGCAACGGACCTTCTCCGTTAGGTACCCCTAGAATCTCAATTTTATCTTTCAAGCCTCATTCTAGGATTGTACCCATGTTAGAAGTATATTGAGTACATCTGAAGCCCTACCTCAAAGTAGGCTCTGTTTGCGCATCATGTTTAGTACTTAAGTGCTTTGTATCTCCGTTGTGTCAACATGTTGATGATTGAACACTTGTACATACTTGAGTTTTCTTTCTCTTTTTCATATTTTTCACTCTTTCTCATCCCATGAATCTCAAGACTTGTTCAAGTCTTGGATTCCTTCCCTTTAGGGCTACCTAGTCCAACTTAATTTTTGATTAAGCTTGGAGTAGGATTAGCATTAGGTTTTAGGTAGTCTTTCCTCCTAAGCCTCACTAACCATAGGACATCCATGCATGATAACATTAGGACTCTTAGTTTCCCTTTAGAGTTTCCCTTGCGTCCTCTCTCTTCTCATCTCAAAACTTCTTCAAGACACGTAATAAAGGTTAACGTGTATTGCACTTGAGCCTTCTATGTGGGAAGTGGGGAACGAGGGGCTTCCTCTCATTCTTCTAGGATACCTAGTGTACGTCCTGTTGGGGACGATGCGCGAAGTATTCGTTCCCGTATTTAAGACTTTGGTTCAATGCAAGTTACAAATAACTGTAAAAAAACACTTCTTTCTAAAAAACTCCAAACAAACAGTAACGTCTTTCCTTCGGGAATTCTCTTCTCATCTCACTCACTCTCAACGTACGAACGTGCTCCTACTCGTTCTCTCGCAAGATGATAACACCTAAATCTCGATTCAGCTAGCTGTAACACCTGAGCTAGAACGTAAGCCGTTCCCTAAAAAACACAATCCACCCCTAGTGAGGGGAACTACGTCGCTCTGATTCTCATGCTCCCGATGAGATACGTAGGCAGTGGGGTAGGGCCCATGCGAGCACTACTTTTATTTTCCCTACATTTGTTTCTCTTTCTCTTTCCTTTTCTTTTCTGTTTCTCCAGCCAGCAGTCCCTTTTCCTTTCCAGTAGCAGTGGAGTTCCAGTTGACGACACCCTTTGATCGAGACAAGCAAGCGTGGATCCCATCGGGTACGATGGACGCGTGGGGGTGCTAATACCTTCCTCGCGCATAACCGACTCCCGAACCCATTTTTCTTGGTCGCAAGACCATGCTCTTTCCTTTTCCCTCAAGTTTATGCGGTGTTTCCTTTCCCTCTCTTGGGATAAATACACATTGCTGGCGACTCTGTTTTTCTGCGCCACTCTCGCGTTTGTACCGTTGGATGCGAATCTTTCGGGAGCGACAGCTGGCGACTCTGCTGGGGATTCTGGTTGACCTCTTGTTGGTCCATCCCCTTTAGCAAGTCAATCCTAGCGCTTGTCTGTTTCTTTTCATTGGGTGTTTTTATGGTGCTTTGTTTTGTTGTATATTACTGTATTTGATGTTTTATTTGTTTTACTGGATTTACAGTTTTTATTGCATTACATTGCATTTTGTTACTGTCGTACTGGATATTAATGTACTGTGCTGGCTGGTTTTCTGTTTGGCGGGTTGGGATGTTCTGAGAAATGAGCCCACTACCCAGGCTCGAGCATACACCTAGGTTTTAGCGTGGGCAGGCATGACGCTCCCGTGGTGGTGGCCACGTGTGGGTGTTCACGATCCTCACAATCAGACGAGGTTCTATCAGGAGCTTTCTGCTACTGTATCTTGATACAAGCTGTTATTTCCTTGGTTTTATGGTTGGCATTATTTTGCTAAAACTCATGTAGTAGCAGATGTTGAATGAAGATGTCTAATAATATGTTTCATTACTCTTTGTTCAACATGTCGTATGAAGAAGTTCCATGGCAGCTCATAGGACATCGCGTTGTGAAGTCAGTTTTTAATGCAGATTCTGTTACTATGATTTGTAACTGAATATTCTGTGAATATTTGGTTATCCTATGTGGCATCCAAAGCATTTTTGGATTAGGGTTACTTGTTGGTTTTCGGATTTGCTGCTGTTTCTAATTATGGAGACATAATAGGAAACTTTGGATTGAAGACCTGTTTTATTGGAGTTAATTTTACAGATTTGTGAGCAGCCTAATTGCTGCGTTTTTGAAGCCCAATTCAGTCCAGATTACAAGATATAAATAGACTGATGTAAACCTAGGTTTAGGTGTCGAACTTACATGTATTTTTAGGGTTGTGTGCTTGTGTTTTGTGAGCCTAACTGGTATCTTATGATAACAGTATAAGGACTGTAGTGTAAGTTGTGTAAGGTTGCTCATAAGCTTTTAAGCATTGAGTAGCTGTGTGTTAATTCTCATAAGCTGTGAAGTATTGAGAATTTGTGTTTCGACCATTGTTACTTGTCTTGTAAGGAACCAGTCACGGGTTGTGATTGAAGAGGGATTTGAGGAGGGCCTCATACCTAGGGGAGTCTTAGGTAGAAGTCATAGGAAGGGTAGTGATTAAGTGAGCTGATTGAACTGGGTGTGGTTATCAGTGAATTGATACTATCGAATATTGATTTCATCCCTGGCTTGGTAGCCCCCAGATGTAGGATAGTTAGATCCGAACTGGGTTAACAATTTCTGGTGTTCTTTACATTTTCTGTACACTTTTATTTTGAACTTGTTCATTGTTGTTGTATATCAGTGTCTCGACATCTCGATAGGACATCTGATATATAGGCCAGAATTTCAATTGGCATCAGAGCAGGCACCCTTTGTTGTTTCTGGGTGAGATTCAGGGAAGGTACTTTCTGGTACAATGGACAAGGATGGAGGAGCTCTGAATAAACCACCTCTGCTGGATGGTTCTAACTATGAGTATTGGAAACCTAGGATGATAGCTTTCATCAAGTCCATGGATGATCAAGCATGGAAAGCTGTTCTCAAAGGTTGGGAGCCTCCAAAGGTAAGAGATGGAGAAGGAAATCTTACTGATGTTCTGAAGGAAGAATAGGACTGGGATGATGCTGACTACAAAGGATCTGTTGGAAATTCTAAAGCCATGAATGCATTGTTCAATGGTGTCAACAGAAATATCTTCAGGTTGATTGAACATTGTACTATTGCCAAAGAGGCTTGGCAGGTCTTGAAAGTTGATCATGAAGGGACCTCAAAGGTGAAAATGTCAAAGCTTCAGCTTCTCACTAGCAAGTTTGAGAGTTTGAAGATGAAAGAGGATGAGAGCATTCATGATTTTCATATGAACATTATTGAGATAGCTAATGCCTCTAGTGCCTTAGGAGAAAAGATGTCTGACAGCAAGCTGGTCAGGAAGATTCTCAGGTCACTTCCTAGGAGATTTGATATGAAGGTTACTGCTATAGAGGAAGCTCAGGACATTGACAAGATGAAGGTGGATGAGCTTATGGGATCACTCCAAACTTTTGAGCTAGGATTCAGTGAAAAAGCTGAAAAGAAGAAGAGTATAGCATTTGTGTCGAATGCTGATGACTCAGATGATGAAAGAGAACTGGTCAAAGATGAAGATGGGTCTAAAGATCTGGTATTACTTGGTAAACAATTTAATAAAGTGTTGAAAAGGATTGACTGGAAGTCGAGAGCAAATGCTCAGAACAAGTCACTCGACATCAGAAAGAACCAGGATGGAGGAAGAAGATCCAAAACTGAAGAAGACTCTAATCAAGGGAAGAGAGTTCAATGCTATAAATGTGAGGGATATGGGCACATAAAGACTGAGTGTCCCACGTATCTCAAAAGGCAGAAGAAGGGCCTATCCGTGTCTTGGTCAGAAGGAGAGTCTGAGAGTGATATTGAAGAAGAATCAGCAAAATTGGTGACAGCTTTGACTGGAGTCTGTAAGGCTGATGGAGAAACTTCTTGTGAATCTGACTCTGACAAAGAATCTTATGTTGGAGAACTCACTAAGGAAGAAGTATTCTCAGGGTTTTCAGAATTGTGTATCAAGAATGAAGAAAGGTGCCAGATTATATTGGAGCAGAAGATCTTGATAGCTCAACTGGAAGCTGAGAAGGAAGAACATATATCAACCATTGTTGATCTGAAGGAGGAGGTTGAATGGCAAAAGTCAAAACTTGACAATTTGACCAAATCTTTAAGAATGTTGAATAATGGTACCACGCAACTGGATGAGATCCTTCAGAATGGGAAAGAGGCTAGAAATGTGCAAGGCCTTGGTTTTAACGATCAAACAGAGACTTCCAAGAAGACTGTAATGAAGTTTGTTCCTCAGAAAATAAAGCAAGAAGTGGAGATGTCAAATCACATGTTTCAACATCAGATGAAGCATCAGAAAAGAGTTTGTAGATCAAAGTATAAACCATGGAGATGCCATTACTGTGGCAAGATTAGTCACTTAAAATCCTTTTGCTACAAGCTGCACGGCTATCCCAAAACTGCTCAGCAACAAAATAAAGAACAGAGTTGGGGTAAAGTGAAGAGAAGATGGATTCCTAGACAAATGATGGTTGGCCTCATAGCACATACTTCTCTTAGAGCATCTGCCAGAGAAGATTGGTACTTTGACAGTGGTTGTTCAAGACACATGACTGGTGTGAAGAAGTTCCTGTCTGACATTAAGCCTCACTCCACCAATTATGTCACCTTTGGGGATGGATCAAAGGGTGAGATAAAAGGTGTTGGAAAGCTGGAATACACAGGACAACCAAATCTGGATCGTGTTCTCTTTGTCAAAGGACTGGCCGCAAACTTAATCAGTATAAGCCAATTGTGTGATGTAGGGCTCAAGGTAAATTTCACCAAATCTGAATATCTGGTAACCATTGAGAAAGGTGAAGTTGTTATGAAGGGTACCAGGTCTAAGGATAACTGCTATCTGTGGAATCCTCAAGAACCTGAAAATCTGTCTACATGTTTGATGTCAAAGGAAGATGAAACCAACTGTGGCATCAGAAATTGGGTCACTTACACCTGAAAGGGATGAAGAAGGTTATGTCAAGTGAAGTTGTTAGAGGTATTCCCAAGCTGAAGATTGATGAGGACAAAATATGTGGTGAATGTCAAGTTGGGAAGCAAACAAGGGTGTCACACAAGAAGCTTCAACATCTTACCACAACTTCTAGAGTTCTGGAACTTCTTCACATGGACTTAATGGGACCTGTGCAGGTTGAAAGTCTTGGTGGGAAGAAGTATGCCTATGTTGTCGTAGATGACTACTCTAGATTCACTTGGATAAGTTTTATCAGAGAAAAGTCTGAAGTATTTGCAGCCTTTAAAGAATTGTGTCAAAGAATTCAACGGGAAAAGGATTGTGGTGTTGTTCGAATCAGAAGTGACCATGGGAAAGAATTCAAAAATAGCAGGTTTGAAGAGTTCTGCCTATCTGAGGGAATCACTCATGAATTCTCATCACCAATCACTCCTCAGCAGAATGGTGTGGTGGAACGCAAGAACAGGACCATACAAGAATGTGCAAGAGTCATGATTCATGCCAAAAAGCTTCCATATCATTTTTGGGCTGAAGCCATGAATACTGCTTGCTATATACACAATAGGGTGACTATCAGATCAGGTACCTCTGTCACTCTTTATGTGCTATGGAAAGGTAGAAAGCCAAATGTGAAGTATTTCCATGTGTTTGGTAGTAAGTGATATATCTTAGCGGATCGTGAGCAAAGGCGAAAGATGGATCCTAAGAGTGAGGAAGGAATATTTTTGGGTTACTCTACAAACAGTAAAGCATATAGGGTGTTCAATTCCAGAACTCAGGTGATGATGGAATCCATAAATGTGGTGGTTGATGATTCTGGAAACGATGAAGATGTCCCAGATGATGTTGAAGCATGTCTGCCCATGAACAATGAAAACTCTCCAGACAGTGAGTCTGTAGAAGATAGTGCTCAAGAAATCAACGCCAGACCTGAGAATGAGGAGGTAGAGGATGCTAACAGGGGACCCTCTATAAGGATTCAGAAGGATCACCCTAGGGAATTAATTATTGGAGATCTGAATGAAGGTGTGAGAACCAGAAGAAGGGAGACTTTGTCAAATGCTTGCTTTGTGTCAAAGATCGAGCCAAAGAATGTCAAGGAAGCTCTGACAGATGAGTTTTGGATAAATGCTATGCAAGAAGAACTGGAGCAGTTCAGAAGAAATGTTGTCTGGGATCTTGTACCAAGACCAGAAGGGGTGAAAGTTATTGGAACAAAGTGGATCTACAAAAACAAGTCTGACGAGCTTGGAGTGGTTACAAGAAACAAAGCGAGACTTATTGCACAAGGTTATACTCAAGTTGAGGGAGTTGACTTTGATGAGACTTTTTCTCCAGTGGCTAGATTAGAATCCATCAGACTACTCTTGGGGATGGCTTGTAATCTAAAATTCAAGCTGTTCCAAATCGATGTGACGAGTGATTTTCTGAATGGCTATCTGAATGAAGAAGTCTATGTAGATCAACCTAAAGGATTCACTGATCCTAACTTCCCCAATCATGTGTACAAACTGAGGAAAGCGCTGTATGGCTTGAAACAAGCTCCAAGGGCCTGGTATGAGAGGCTGACAGAATTCTTAGTAGCAAATGGTTATAGAAAAGGAGGGATTGACAAAACTTTGTTTGTCAAGGAAGAAGGCGGAAAATTATTGGTAGCCCAAATTTATGTGGATGACATTGTATTTGGGGGAATGACAGAAGCTATGGTGAAACAGTTTGTTCAACAAATGCAATCAGAATGTGAAATGAGTTTGGTTGGAGAACTTAGCTACTTTCTTGGGTTACAAGTCAGACAAATGGAGGATTCTATCTTTATTTATCAAAGCAAATATGCTAAGAGTATAGTAAAGAAATTTGGCCTGGATAATGCCAATCACAAAAGGACACCTGCTCCCACCCATTTGAAGTTATCCAAGGATGAGAATGGAGTAAGTGTGGACCACAGCTTGTACAGAAGTATGATTGGAAGTCTACTGTATCTCACGGCAAGCAGACCTGACATTTCCTTTGCTGTTGGAGTGTGTGCCAGATATCAATCTGATCCTAAGGTAAGTCACTTGAATCAAGTGAAGAGGATTCTGAAATATGTGAATGGCACAAGTGACTATGGGATGCTATATAGCCATGATTCTGGGAGTGATTTAAGAGGATACTATGATGCTGATTAGGCTGGAAGTGCAGATGATAGGAAAAGCACTTTAGGTGGATTCTTCTTTCTAGGAAATAATCTTATCTCATGGTTTAGCAAGAAGCAGAATTCAGTATCCCTCTCTACTGCTGAAACTGAGTACATAGCAGCTGGTAGTAGTTGTGCGCAACTGGTATGGATGAAGCAGATGTTGTCAGAGTATAATGTCACACAAGATGTCATGACACTATTTTGTGACAACCTGAGTGCTATTAATATTTCCAAAAATCCCATCCAACATAGCAGGACAAAGCACATTGACATCAGACATCACTTCATCAGAGAACTTGTGGAGGACAAAGTCATAACACTTGAGCATGTGAGCACAGAAAATCAGCTTGCTGACATATTTACCAAGGCTCTGGATGCAGTTCAGTTTGAAAACCTGAGGAGCAAACTTGGGGTGTGCATTCATGAAGACCTATAGCAATCAATGTGCTTTCTGGCTGCCAGACTGAAAAGACTGAAGGAGGTTCTGGTAGTGCAGTGTGAAAATGAGGAGGTCGCTGAAGAGGACAGTGCTGAATAGCTATAGGCTATCTGCAAGTTTACTTTCTGCTTTTGTTTTTTTTTTTTGACAACTTAATTCTGTTTTGGTGTTGAACAATTTACTGCTATGTGATTTGGTTACATTTGTCTACGACCTCTCTTTGTCATATTTGTGGCTAAAAAGGGGGAGCAGTAAGTGTGAGGGTGAGCAGCATTGTTATGTGCTTGTGCTGTTGCAGGTATATTCAGTGTGCTGCAGGTGGATGGTGTGTTGCTGCTGTTGAGGGGGAGTTTTGTCAGTTTACTATGATGAGTGTTCTTGTGGTACTATGTGCAGCTGAGGGGGAGGTTTTTTGTTGCTGGTATTAATGGTGTTTTTTTTCCGCTGCTGATACTGATGGTATTTAAGTGTGTGTGGAGTTTTAGCCAAAAATAAGCCAAAGGGGGAGATTGTTATTTCCTTGGTTTTATGGTTGGCATTATTTTGCTAAAACTCATGTAGCAGCAGATGTTGAATGAAGATGTCTAATAATATGTTTCATTACTCTTTGTTCAACATGTCGTATGAAGATGTTCCATGGCAGCTCATAGGACATCGCGTTGTGAAGTCAGTTTTTAATGCAGATTCTGTTACTACGATTTGTAACTGAATATTCTGTGAATATTTGGTTATCCTATGTGGCATCCAAAGCATTTTTGGATTAGGGTTACTTGTTAGTTTTCAGATTTGCTGCTGTTTCTAATTATGGAGACATAATAGGAAACTTTGGATTAAAGACCTATTTTATTGGAGTTAATTTTACAGATTTGTGAGCAGCCTAATTGCTGCGTTTTCGAAGCCCAATTCAGTCCAGATTACAAGCTATAAATAGACTAATATAAACCTAGTTTTAGGTGTCGAACTTACATTTATTTTTAGGGTTGTGTGCTTGTGTTTTGTGAGCCTAACTGGTATCTTATGATAACAGTATAAGGACTGTAGTGTAAGTTGTGTAAGGTTGCTCATAAGCTTTTAAGCATTGAGTAGCTGTGTGTTAATTCTCATAAGCTATGAAGTATTGAGAATTTGTGTTTCGACCATTGTTACTTGTCTTGTAAGGAACCAGTCACGGGTTGTGATTGAAGAAGGATTTGAGGAGGGCCTCATACCTAGGGGAGTCTTAGGTAGAAGTCATAGGAAGGGTAGTGATTAAGTGAGCTGATTGAACCGGGTGTGGTTATCAGTGAATTGATACTATCGAATATTGATTTCATCCCTGGCTTGGTAGCCCCCAGATGTAGGATAGTTAGATCCGAACTGGGTTAACAATTTCTGGTGTTCTTTACATTTTCTGCACACTTTTATTTTGAACTTGTTCATTGTTGTTGTATATCAGTGTCTCGACATCTCGATAGGACATCTGATATATAGGCCAGAATTTCACAGGCCAGTAGTTATTCTCTTGAGGAACTGTCGACTCTGATGACCATTCCCGAGGACTCAGTTGCAGCACTCCTCCCGGGATGTGACAGTGGCAGACCACGTTCTGTGGCAAACCCATTGCACATTCTCGATCCGAGGACCCAATGCTGGGAACTTGCTATAGGATTCCCTTTTAAAGTGAATCAGTGGACGACCTCTTTGATTGGCGATAGCATTGTATCCTTCGGGCTGAATGTGCTATTGCTTCTCAAACCTCTGAAGCTGAGGATCTTCCGTCTTGGAGAATCAGTTGAGGCCTCCTCGATTGATGATGATGCCAAACCGGAAATGGTGAACGTATCATCATTTCTCGACCTGAGAGCCCGGGATACTAAACATCCTAGTACCCACCTGTGAGATTGGGGGGATTGTTTACAGGTTTGCAGGTAACCTTGACCTTCAACCTACCTGGTATTCTGGTTTCCTATCAGTGTGGACTCATCAGCCTGGTATTATGGTATTCTGACATTCTGACCATCTCGGCATTCTGATTAGGTCGGTACTCTGATTATGCCGATATTCTGGTATTCTGGTATTCTGATTATTCTGACACCCGGCATTCTGGTATTCTGATTATGCCGATATGCTGGATATTCGAGTATTCTGGTTATTCGGATATTTTGGTATTTCGGTATTCTCTTCAGAGCAGACCTGTAAACTTATCTATTCAACAGCACAGCAGTATTGAGCATTGTGGCACCTTGATCCCATGTCTGTTGCATCTGCATCATCATCTTCGCATACATGTTCTTATACTTCCAAGGGACATTAACTTTGAGACTTGCTGCTGAGCATGTCCATTCATTTCTTGTGGTTTGTAAAACAAATTTGAATTAAAGCATAATGATTCCTTGGAAATATTCGAACATGGCATTTTGCATTGCATTCTCATACTCATAGGCATACCAGGTGTTCCGGAGCGAATTTCTCATTTTGACTTTGTACGATCTTCAGGACAGCCAGCTTGACCTGCCGCCACTACTCGGCCTGTGATAATCAGAAGATAGCCATGGAACAACTCCGTGCAGAAATGACCGAAATGAAGATTCAGATGGGGCAGCTTATGGGGAAGATGCAAGCTTTGTTTCAAGACCAGAAAATGCTGAAGGAAGAGGTCAATCAAGTGAAGACCCAGATGAGTTTTGTTATGGAAGTTGTGAGAAATGTGCTCAGAAAGGATGGTAATCCCACACCTGAGGCTACAACTAAAGTTGTCGTTCCACCCTTGCCTGTGAAACCTGTTCCCAAGAATGATGTGTCTCACGGATTTTCTGCACCACCTGGAGTTCTGAAACTTACTCACCAGCAGTTACCTCTTGTTTCCCCGGGTGGCCCCCAAGGTTAGGAAGTACCTACCAAAGTCAGAAAAAGCTGACAGAATCTTTGATCCAATTCCTATGTCTTCTGCTCAGCTGTTGAGGTATTTACTTTAGCTCCAATTAGTTGAACTTCAGACGGTAAATCCTCCTCGTGGAAAACTCCATTCGATTACGATGCAAATGCCCATTGTGATTTTCACTCTGGCGCACCAGGGCATGATCTAGAAAAATGTAAAGCCTTTCATCATGTGGTTCAGGATCTGGTTGACTTGAAAATAATTGAACTCACGACGGGCGGCGCAAGCGTACAAGGTGGTCTTACTCCTGTTACTGCGAAAGAAGTGAATATCCCGATTTTCCCTCATGAAGTTGCACTAAGTCAGGGGCATTTCTCGCAACCCGTGGTCTTGGAATCCTCTCGTCCTCGACTGTTGCCTGTTCCTAAGCCAAGTTTAAGGAGGAAAGAGCCCGAACGAGAGGAAGGCAAAAGTAGATATCGGCAACAGAGCTATCACATGAAGAGTCAACAAAAGCCCAGAAGGCAGGAGAGGAAGTTTGATCCCATTACTGTTCCTTACAGTTATCTGCTTGCCCGTTTACTTCAAGACTCTTTGATCGAACTAAAGGAAGCTTCTCCTGTTCCGTATCCTATTCCTCTGAATTATGACAAGAGTGCTAGATGTGAGTATCACTCGGGGACACAGGGGCATGCCATTGAAGATTGCGAGGTGTTTAGACATAAGGTGCAAGATCTCATTGACGTGGGGTTTATCATTTTCACTGAAGAGGGTATGTACATTAACTGAAGTTCCCCAAGTGAGCACTTGAGACCACAAAGACATCTCCTGAAGCAATGAGTCCAGACGGAGTCAAGTCTCCTCAACAATGGCAATCATTAGTTTCTTTATTGCATTTTCATATGTAGCTTTCCTTTGTTTGTTTAAACATTTGTCTGCATGTAAAAACTTATTTGTGTTTGAATGTGGATTTTAATGCAATGATGTCTTGTTCTTGAAGTATCTTACTTTTATGCACTCATGTCATGTTTATATGCACTGCAATACCAACCTTTCTTGTCTAGACTCTTGGAGGGAGGATGACGAAATAAGAACGTAGACTTCTAATGGTACGCTTTCGGATAAAACCCTGTTAAGGATGTACAGGCATTGTTTCCAATTCACAAACACTGGAGAAATAAGGAGATAGACCTTTGTCAACCCCTTTGAGCCTAGTAGTAGGAGTTTCTTTCTGAAAACGAAAAACCCTCAATTTTAACCCAGGGGCAGGGTAGGTGTTAGTTAGTTTGACCAAGTGTTCACCTTTCAGAAGGAGTGTACATCTGAGGATCCATTACCTTCCATTCCACTATCAAGAGGTTAAGAGGTGTAGAACCATCATGGTTACTCCTCACCAGCCGAAGAGTGAAATAGTCACAGCCCTTTCAAACAAGTCAGGCAAAATGGTGTCACACGACTTGTTCAAAAAAAAGAAAAAAAAAAGAGCCTGCTAAGTCGAAAAACTTGGAAGCAAGTGACTTAGGCAAAAGTTAAGGCGTTTCGCTGGACTTCAAAGTTGAAAACTCAAAAGAGTCAATCTAGGCAAAAATTAGGGAACAAAAAGCAAAAGAATGAAAAGCGAAAAACGAAAAAAATTACAAAGAAAAATCCTCAAGAACAAAGTCGTGTGACTACAGACACAAGGGACAAAAAGGGGTGACTGTTGCTCCAAAACCTCATCAGGTCTCGAACCATCAATTGCATGGGTTCTTTTAAGATCATAAAACCTTTTGAGAGATGAGCGCTTGTGCCAAATTATCTGAACATAGGACTGGAGAATATCATGAAGAGTGGGTGGGTACCAATAAACTTTGAGCCGTAAATCCTTTTTTCTCAAAATCGTGAATCAGGCCACGTTACAACCCTTAAAAGTCCTAATTGAAACAGGGTTTAGTCTGAAGGCGTACTTCAACGAGATAGCGTTCCTGACTCCCATGAGTTGTGCTAATAAGATTTTTGTTGGTGTTACATGTGCGTATTGCTTTCCTTTCAAAAATAAGTGTCGTAACTCGGTTGTACGACATATGTTCAATAAAACTTCAAGGATAACATGAGTGTTGCATTAGATTTGTCATTCTCATAATAAACATTTTCTGCTTGCATGTGTTTGACATCAAAGAAGCTCACACAATGAACATCAGCAGGGAAGCTTAAACTGGCCAAGTTGAGGTGCCTGAGACTCAAGAAGACGTGTTGCTGAAAGATTATGTGGGAAAAAGGCGTTCCCAGCCATTTGTGTTGAGATGTAACCAATCTGGGACAATCACACCCGGAAATCTCTTCAAAATGTAGCCAAGCTGGGGCATTCAAGTTGAGAAGGTCTTTTCAGAGTACAATCAACCATGGGGCATTCATGTTGAGAAAATTTCTTCGAACTGGGGCAATCACGTCGAGATTCGGTAAATCTCTCGAAGACTAGTCGGTCAGAGACAAATGTACTGCAAGGCTCGTACTGGGGCAGGTCACTCCAAGGGCGCGGAAAGTTTTTCCCTTCAGAACACAGTCAATCAATAGCACCTCCGCAAGGTTCAGAATATTGTGGCAGAATATTTCAGGTCATTACGAACCCTCTCGAGGTGGTTTACTTCACGAATCATGAAGTATGGGACAGTTATGTCCAGACCGGATACATCTCTAAGAGTTTGAAGACACTGGGGCATTGTTGAACGCCAGGTTTTCTGTAAAATCCTCTTAAGATGATTGCTTCAAGTAGACCCTGTGGTCTGGGGAAAGGTGGAGAGTTAAAGGAACTGTGTTTCGCTCTTGACAATCAGCACTGAGTTGTTCCCAGTGTGGGACTTTTGGAGTCTTTTCCCTCCAGCAAAGAGCCAGAGGGTATCTTTTTCCAGCAAGGTGTGGGAATTGTTATTCCTCCCTAAGCAAAGACAGCTTCCCAGCAGGAAGGCTATTCTTGGAGGTAGTCATCCCCAGCGTACTTACAGAGCTTCATGATCCCCAGCAGCGTTGTCAAAAGGGTAGTATTGTATCCTATTCAGTACGTCCAACAACTACAAGCTTTTCTGTGTTGATAACGGTTGTAAACTCCCCAGTAGAGTTGCTTCACACACCTTGCAGCTGATGTTCAAGACTCAGTAAGTGTCCAGGAGTTGGAAGATGTCGGATCTTCTGTAAAATCCTCTTGGGATGTTTTCTCCAGATCAGACTTGTATCTTGGGGCAAAATTAAATGGTTGACCATCTCAAGCTTGGAGCATCACGAAATTCCCCGGAAGGAGTATTCCAGATCTATTATCCCCAACAGAGTGGCCTCCCATCTGCTGCATCCTAGCTCAGGTCTCGGTATTAGTTTAAGAGTGGGAAGATATCGGATCTTTCGTAAAATTCTCTTAGGAAACATTCCCTGGCATGAGACACTTTGAAGTGATTCTCCCCAGCAGAGTTTGTTGTAAGCTTATTTCCCCAGTAGAGTTTGAAGAGGCGTGGTCTTCTGTAAAATCCTCTCAAGGGACATCTCCCTAGTAGAGTTTGTTGTAAGCTCATTAATCCCCAACGGAGTTCTATGGTTATAGTTATTCCCCAAGCAGACTGGTTCAGATGATGCCTCCCCAGCAAAGTTATTTTTTCCTACAGTAGCCTTAACAGGTTTGTCAGGTCAGTGTCTAGATCAGGAGGTCAGGTCAATTTGTCTTCCCCATTACGGTTTGCGACCGCGAAGTCAATCTAGCTAGTTATCCCCAGCGGAGTTGTCTTTCCTTTCCTTAGCAATTATCTTGTTGAGGACCTCTTTGCATTTTGCATATAGTACGCATAGCATCCTCCAAAATGCGTAGCATTCCATTTCGTATGGAGCACTACGGCAAAATTCAAACATATGCATGTGAAGCATAGGCCAGTTTTGATAACTCGTGCGAGAGTCCAAAACCTTGCTCCTTACATCATTGACAAAGCCAGAAAGAATGCCTAGTTCACTCCCCGACAGACATTGCGAAACGATACAAAGGGTTTCATCATTTTTCTCCCCACAGAGTCATATCTCTCAGCTTGCAAGTTTCTTGGAACCATCCCCGATAGGATTCCTGTAGCCGTTCCCGACCGCTCCTTTGAGTTTTAACCATGCCAGTTCCCGACAGGCCCCGTTACCCATTCCCGATAGGTAAGCCTTGGTTATAAACTGCAGCCGTTCCCGACCGCTCCGTTGAGTTTTAACCATGCCAGTTCCCGACAGGCCCCGTTACCCATTCTCGATAGGTAAGCCTTGGTTATAAACTGCAGCCATTCCCGACCGCTCCATTGAGTTTTAAGCATGCCAGTTCTCGACAGGCCCCGTTACCCATTCCCGATAGGTAAGCCTTGGTTATAAACTGCAGCCATTCCCGACCGCTCCATTGAGTTTTAACCATGCCAGTTCCCGACAGGCCCCGTTACCCATTCCCGATAGGTAAGCCTTGGTTATAAACTGCAGCCGTTCCCGACCGCTCCTTTGAGTTTTAACCATGCCAGTTCCCGACAGGCCCCGTTACCCATTCCCGATAGGTAAGCCTTGGTTATAAAATGCAGCCGTTCCCGACCGCTCCTTTGAGTTTTAACCATTCCAGTTCCCGACAGGCCCCGTTACCCATTCCCGATAGGTAAGCCTTAGTTATAAACTGCAGTCGTTCCCGACCGCTCCCTTTGGTTTGAACCTTGCCAGTTCCCGACAGGTACACTTGCCCATTCCCGATAGGCAAAACAGGTCCAAGGTCACCAGTTCCCGACAGGTATCTCACCAATTCTCGACAGGTATCTCACCCGTTCCCGACAGGTATCTCACCCGTTCCCGACAGGTTGTTCACCAGTTCCCGACAGGTTTCCTATGGGGTCCAATGGTTCCAATTTCTCTCTCACAACTTTTCTTCCTTACCCTTATTTCATTTACAGCATTTTCTCTATCCACACAGTGCAAATTTCTGGGTTCTTTTTATATTCAATCACCTTCTACCTTGAATGTCTGAAAGCCGTTGCTATCATCCCTTCAGGTTCAAGTCGATTGAATAGGGACAGCTGTAGCACCCCAAAATTTGCCCTACCTTTTTCCGGCTTATGTTTCTTTCTCATTCTGCATTTTTTAGGTCATAATTCATAATTAATCATTTGCATTGGTTCTTGAGACGTGGGATCAAAAGTTTTTCTTAGTGGCCTTATTCAGAGGATTCATCAAAGGCGTTGGGCCAGAGGTTCATTGGTGTGAATCAGGTTTTAATTTCTTCTCAGTTCAAATCATCTTCTTCGAGATTTATCAGCATACCAGGGAGAATTGGAGTTCTTGTTTACAGTTGAGCTGGTGGATAGTTATCAGTTAAGATTCTTCAGTGGATCATGTGAGTGGCCAGTTTGTTCAGTGGTAGCTGTGACTATCTTGTCAGAGGCTTGTGGAAAGTTGGTGATTGGTTTTGAATTCATTTGGTTATCCATTTTCTATCCGTAATCCATATCCGAACTCATTGTTTTTAATCCATCAACCATTTTCATTTTTCATCCACTTACCTTTTCTTCTTTTCATATCCATTATATCCAAAATTTCTAAATATCCACTTTAAATCCATTTTCTTTCCTAAGCTATTCATATCCATTTTCTAACTCATTATCATCCAAAATCCATTTTTCATCCATTTCAATCCAACTTCCTCTTTTTATACTTTATCCATTTTAATCCATTTTCAAGTTTATTATTCATTATCCATGTCCAAATATCCATTTAAAAATTCATAAACCCTTTTATCCATTTAAACATCCAAGTCCATATAACCATTACAAAAAAAATCCAACAAATAAAAGCCCATTTGCACTTACATTAAACTCATTACAATAAACCCAAAAATATGTATATATAGTCAAAATCCGTTTGAACCACACTCACTCAATAACCAAATCGTACAAAACTCACAGCCACACATCAATTTTCATTTGACCTCACACCTTGCCCTCGTTCCTCATCGTGGCAAACTGCATCACACAATAATCGTTGCACCTAGCCATAACTTGCAAAACGCTTCAATACGTGCCTCGCACGGACCAAGCTACAACACAACCCCTGCAAAAAAGAAAGAAGTCATGATTCACACACGATACACATAACAAATTTCACAGCTACCAACAAGCCTCGCGCAAGTTCTCCGTACTAGAACAAAACCACAACAGCATGACTGATAAATACAAAACAAAAACCTGCAAATTCCGCAAATGCATCGTGAGACAACCATTCTCCAGCTCACAATCAAGTAGTTACCTGCTAACAAACCACACAAAACCTTTTCATTCAAACACCACTACTACAATACCACTCAAGCCGAAACTTGCGCAAATCACTCGTACGAAAAAATGAAATACCAGCTCACTTAATTCCTTTCCGATTTCACCATCCTATCCTTCTATAAAAACACGCACTCCTCTCTCTCAAAAACCAAGTTCTGGAGAACCAAAAAAACTCTGTCAAAATATCTCCACAAACCATTCCCTTCTGCACTTATTCCTCCACCCTTCTTCAATAAGCCAAAAACCCTTTCTCTCTTTCAGTCACTCGCACAAACTTTGCACCTCCTTTAACCTTCAAAACGCCAACAATCATCTTCAATCTTCTTCCAGAAAAAAAACAACAACAACTCTCCATTGAACCTCAATCAACCTTAATCAACAACTCATCTCCAAAACCTCCTTCAAACATTAACACAAGTCAAACCCAAATCAGATCAGAAAGAAGAAGAGAGAGCAGAGAAGTAGAAGAAGAGAGAAAGTCGAACGAGATCTAAAACCGACACAACAAAATCGAACCAAAAATCACCTGAGTCAAGATCATATGAGGCGGAGGTGATTGAACAACATGAAGCAAATCAATCGAAACCTCACGAACCTGGTGCGAAGCGATTCTGAGCCGAGATCGAAACCTGAAATCTGAAGCGGGATCGAAGCTCATAAACCGTGAATCTTGAACACGGATCTGGAGTCAAAATGGAACCGAAGACAGAAAGGGGGCGATGCGAAGCGAAAGGTTGGGTTGCGATGTGAGACGATGTCGACAATGATGATGAGATGCACCGCTGTCTGCTATGCTTTTAGTTTCTTTCTCACTTGTCTTTGGTTCGTGATGGATGATGGTGATGAGGCCGTTTGAACACGATTTCCCGTTTCCTGATCTTCTGGGTTTTCTTTTAGCTTTTTTGATTGTAGATATATTTGTTTCTGTTTTTTTATTTTATTTTTATTAAATAGATTAGTGATATGCTTTTTGTTTCATAAGCTTAGGTTGAAGTGCTTTTCTACCGTGCCTTTTGGAAGACCACGCCCATACTGTTGTTATTTTTGGGCCAAGAACACCACCCTTCACTTTTCTTTTTTTTCTCCTAGCCATGTTAGAGGGGTGATGGGCCTTGTGCAGCCCACATGATTCCACTAGATCTACACCCTATTTTCCAGATCTGCACCTGATTAATTTGTTATTAGCTTTGATGTTAATTAGATTTTGACTTCATTGTATGTCGAAACATTGATTTTGATGTTAAACTTTTATTCTCAATCTTGATTTTAATTTTAATGATAGATCTAATCTCATTCTAATTTTAATTTGAATAATTTGGTTTTGATTAGTGATTAGACTTTAGTTTTAATTAGATATTGGATTAATTATTTTGGACTAAACTTTTGATGTTAATTCATGATTAATTTCCAATGATATTAATTTCTTGAGTAGTTTTTGTTCAAATGTCAATATTTTCTTAGTAGATTTTGAGTAGAATTTTAATCGACTTTCTTTTATTAAGTTCTTGCTAACTTTTTGTTTCTCTTGTTAACACTTTTGATCTTAGCTTGCTTGATCTTTTTGATGCTTGAAATTGCCTACGATTTCTCATTGGTTGATGTTACTAATTTCTCCTTGTGCATAAGTTGATTAAATGTAGGAAATGCTGCTGATGTATACACCACTGTTCTGTACATGCATGCTGTTAAATGCTGCTATTCTGTCATGCTGGATATTACATCTGTTCTGTCCTGGAAAAAGAAGCTGTTAAATGCTGCTATTCTGTCATGCTGGATATTACATCTGTTCTGTCCTGGAAAAAGAAGCTGTTAAATGTTGTTCTTGGTGATTACTGGAATACACTCATGTGCTGTGCTGAAGCGCTGTTGTTGATGCTGTTTTTTATGGTTGACTACTAGAGTTGCTTACTTGATGGAAGTGCCTAATAACTTAGAGGCTTGAGCTTGTTGTGAGCTTTGAAGAGGCAACGGACCTTCTCCGTTAGGTACCCCTAGAATCTCAATTTTATCTTTCAAGCCTCATTCTAGGATTGTACCCATGTTAGAAGCATATTGAGTACATCTGAAGCCCTACCTCAAAGTAGGCTCTGTTTGCGCATTATGTTTAGTACTTAAGTGCTTTGTATCTCCGTTGTGTCAACATGTTGATGATTGAACACTTGTACATACTTGAGTTTTCTTTCTCTTTTTCATCTTTTTCACTCTTTCTCATCCCATGAATCTCAAGACTTGTTCAAGTCTTGGATTCCTTCCCTTTAGGGCTACCTAGTCCAACTTAATTTTTTATTAAGCTTGGAGTAGGATTATCATTAGGTTTTAGGTAGTCTTTCCTCCTAAGCCTCACTAACCATAGGACATCCATGCATGATAACATTAGGACTCTTAGTTTCCCTTTAGAGTTTCCCTTGCGTCCTCTCTCTTCTCATCTCAAAACTTCTTCAAGACACGTAATAAAGGTTAACGTGTATTTCACTTGAGCCTTCTATGTGGGAAGTGGGGAACGAGGGGCTTCCTCTCATTCTTCTAGGGTACCTAGTGTACGTCCTGTTGGGGACGATGCGCGAAGTATTCGCTCCTGTATTTAAGACTTTGGTTCAATGCAAGTTACAAATAACTGTAAAAAAACACTTCTTTCTAAAAAACTCCAAACAAACAGTAACGTCTTTCCTTCGGGAATTCTCTTCTCATCTCACTCACTCTCAACGTATGAACGTGCTCCTACTCGTTCTCTCGCAAGACAGTAACGCCTAAGTCTCGATTCAGTGAGCTGCAACACCTGAGCTAGAACGTAAGGCGTTCCCTAAAAAACACAATCCACCCCTAGTGAGGGGAACTACGTCGCTCTGATTCTCATGCCCCCAATGAGATACGTAGGCAGTGGGGTAGGGCCCATGCGAGCACTTCTTTTATTTTCCCTACATTTGTTTCTCTTTCTCTTTCCCTTTCTTTTCCGTTTCTCCAGCCAGCAGTCCCTTTTCCTTTCCAGTAGTAGTGGAGTTCCAGTTGACGACACCCTTTGATCGAGACAAGCAAGCGTGGATCCCATCGGGTACGATGGACGCGTGGGGGTGCTAATACCTTCCTCGCGCGTAACCGACTACCGAACCCGTTTCTCTTGGTCGCAAGACCATGCTCTTTCCTTTTCCCTCAGGTTTATGCGGTGTTTCCTTTCCCTCTCTTGGGATAAATACACATTGCTGGCGACTCTATTTTTCCGCGCCACTCTCGCGTTTGTACCGTTGGATGCGAATCTTTCGGGAGCGACAATACTGTCTCAAGCGTTTAGCTGCCCAAGCCAAGTCACAACAAGTCTTTTCAAGCAGTGAGTATCGACTCTCACTGTCAGCAAACTTTTTACTTAGATAGTAGATGGCGTATTCTTTACGACCGGTCTCATCATGTTGTCCCAAAACACAACCCATAGATCCTTCCAAAACAGTCAAATACATGAATAGAGGTCTTCCAGGAACCGGAGGAATTAGGACAGGCGGTTCTTGTAGATAAACTTTGAGTTTCTCGAAGGCTTGTTAACAATCATCATTCTGTTCTACTGGCTAATTCTTGCGGAGTAGTTTGAAAATTGGCTCACATGTAGGAGTCATGTTGGAAATGAATCTAGAGATGTAGTTCAGACGGCCCAAAAATCCTATGACTTGAGACTCGGTCCGTGGAGCTGGCATCTCTTGAATAGGTCGCACCTTGTCTGGATCTACTTCAATTCCCTTTTGGCTAACAATGAAACCCAATAACTTTCCCGATCTGACGCCGAAAGTACACTTTGCAGGATTTAATCTCAACTGATACTTACGAAGTCTCTTAAATAGCTTTAACAAATGATCCAAATGTTCCTCCTCACTTTGAGATTTGGCTATCATATCGTCCACATGTACTTCGATCTCCTCGTGGATCATGTCGTGAAACAGGGTCACCATGGCTCTTTGATAAGTTGCCCCGGCATTCTTCAATCCAAAAGGCATAACTTTGTAACAATAGGTCCCCCAAGGGGTGATAAAGGTAGTCTTATCCATATCAGCTGGGTCCATTCTGATCTGGTTATAGCCTGAGAAACCATCCATAAATGAGAAAATTGTAAAACGAGCCGTGTTGTCCATAAGCGTGTCAATATGTGGTAGAGGGAAATCATCTTTGGGACTGGCTTTGTTGAGATCCCTGTAATCTACGCACATTCGCACCTTACCATTTTTCTTCACGACTGGCACAATGTTGGCTACCCATTCAGGGTACTTTGAAACTACTAAAAATCCTGCGTCCAATTGTCTCTTAACCTCATCTTGAATCTGGAGAGCCATGTCAGGTCTACTTCTTCGGAGCTTCTATTTTACAGGTGGACATTCGGGCTTGAGCGGTAACTTATGGACCACAATATCCGTATCCAAACCAGGCATGTCCTGATAAGACCAAGCGAACACATCCATATACTCTTCAAGAAGTGATATCAACTGCTGTCTGATTTCTGGCTTTATTGATGCCCCAATTTTAACCTCCTTCTTCTTTTCTTCAGTACCGAGGTTAATAACATCAACCTGCTCCTCATGTGGCTGTAGATCCGTATACCGATATTCACACATTTCTGCCAGGTCATTGGGCACCTCGTAATCTTCTTCTTCCTCAGCTTGATAGATAGGAGAGTCGAAGTCAATGGTAAGAGAAGGGTCATTGAATACAATGGGTTTGGGATTTGTTCTGCATGATAGAGGGACTTATCTTATTAAAATGCACAACAATTAAGAAATGCAAGATGAAGATGTCTTGGTTTTGAAAAGATTGCCATTTTTAGAAACAAATGCAATAAAGTAAAGAAGAAAGAAATTTAGCAAAACGTCATTTCATTGATTGATTAAAATATGAAAGCGGTGGCCCATACAAAATAATCCACTAGCTTTAGGCAAAACTAGGGAAATGAAAACATCAAATCAAATAAGTTACTCTGGCATAGGGTACAAAGTTGGGATCTCAACAGACTCCCAATTGCTTAACGCATCATCACATCGGAAAACCAAACGGTCAATGTCTTCATCTTCAGCACTTCCAATGATAGCGTGGACCTGATGTCGACCACTCACAAACGTCTCCTGCACAGTCTTCATTCTTCCTCTTGTTAGAGCAACCTTGTCTTCAGGAGTCGGTTTGTAACCCAACCCTTGGTGTTTGTTCCTTTCTTCAACTTCAATGATCTTGCCCCAACCTTCGGGCACACCTTTTTGGAGGGCAGACTGAATGCTCTTAAATGAAGCAAAAGATGGATACTCAGAGACCACTATTTTCTCATCATCAATCAGGACAGCATTGGCTATTTCTAAGGCTTGGAAAGAAGTTTCCAAAGCATCCTCATCGGCTTCAATGTAACGAAAGGAGGAAATATTGCTAACCATTAAATCTTCTTCGCCATGTATAGTGACTAACTTCCCTTCAGTCACGAACTTCATCTTTTGGTGCAGAGTTGAGGTAACAGCACCAGTCTCATGGATCCAAGGTCTTCCTAGTAGGCAGCTATAGGCAGGATTAATGTCTAGGACTTGAAATAGAATGTTAAATTCTTGGGGACCAATCAAAACAGGTAGCTCGATTTCACCCATCACTGATCTACGTGAGCCATCAAAGGCTTTGACAACTAGTGATGTGGGTCTCATTATAGCTCCTCGGTATAATAACTTCTCAAGGGTTCTCTTCGGTAGAACATTTAGTGAAGATCCTGTGTCTATAAGAACTCTGGCCATGGTGTCCTCCTGACATTTTACTGATATGTGCAGGGCAAGATTATGATTCCGACCTGCTCGAGTCAATTCATCGTCACTAAAGCTGAGTGTATTACATGCTGTAATATTGGCAATGACGTGATCAAATTGTCCAGCAGTAATGTCTTAGGCCACATGAGCCTGGGCCAATACCTTTTGTAGGGCTGATCGATGAACAAGTGAATTGATCAACAAAGACAAGATTGAAATCTTTGAGGGAGTCTGATGGAGCTGATCCACAACTTTATAATCACTTCTCTTTATGATTCTCAGGAACTCCTCGTCTTCTTCTTTGGAAATCACTTCTTTCCCTTTGTCCTTGACTGGTATAGGAGCATCAGCTTCCTTGTTAGGTGTTTCTCTAGCGGGAGGAGTATAGATTCTTCCACTTCTCGTCATCTTTCCCGTTCCAACTATACTCGATACATCTTTGTCAGTAGCCCCCACCTTATTCCTTGGGACTAACTCTTCTACAGTGACTCCCACCTCTTTCCTTGGAATCACCTCTTCTCTTCTTCTACTGTCTGTGACATCCTCATAAATCCATGGTATTGCTTTGGTCCCCTTGAACCTAAACGGAACAGGTCGTGGGATGTTGTTTCGCCTGGATTGATTGGCAGGGAAGACATCAGCTTTCTCATAATGGTTGAAAACTGAAGCGGGTTTGTTGAATACAGGGACCACAGAAATAGGTTCTGGCAAGTTGAAGACTGGTGCCACTGAGCTAGATTCAGACACATTGAACACAGGTACTTGTCTTCTAGGCTCTGGGAAATTGAACACGGGTTCAATTACTGCTATTCAATTTTCTTTCTCTTTTCTGAAAACTTGCAAGAAACCCTCATTGATTAGGTACTGAACATCAGCTTGAATCAACTGACAACCCTTGGTACTAACATTACACTCTCCACAATCATCGTGGTAAGCTTTAACCAAACCAGCTCTGAATAACTTAGCATGAAAGGTTCTCATAGGAGTTTTGATTTTTGTGGCATCCAAGACTAGAACCTCATGGTTCTCATCCTCGACAGCATTAGTAGATCCATGCGTCGGTAAAGGGTTACTCTTCACATTTGGTTGATTATCTGCAAATGACAGGATGTTCTTCTCCATCAGACTTTTCACTAAATTCTTCAAAGCCAAACAACCTTCTAGATCATGACCCGCTCCTCCTTGATGAAAGGCGCAAGTTACATTAGGATTGAAGAAAGGCAAAGATTTCTCAGAAGGTGGCCCCAAAGGCCTAGTAACGACTAACCCTTTCTTCACTAAAGAAGGGTACAGCTCAGTATAAGACATAGGTATGGGTGAGAAATTTGGCGTTCCCCCTTGTCTTCTCTGTGGAATATTCTGGTGGGGAACTTGTTGTTTTTGTTGCTGATAATTCTGATTTCTGGGCCATTGCTGATGATTTGGTGGTTTGTGAGTAGGAACTTGCTGCATCATTTGATGATTAAAAGCGGGCGTAATGGCTGCCACATAAGGTTGCTGTGCAAACTGCATCGGGAAAACTGGTTGCTGAGAAAAACTAGGACCTGGTTGTTGTTGAAAAATGGGTTGTCGCCATTTGCAACTTTGTTTCTTTCTTGTCATAACGGCGTTAGTCTCTCCTTCCTTCTTTCTGTGAAAATTACCTAGAGACTTCTTGGTATTGTTGTTAGTTGAGCTGCTAGGAGAACCGATTACTTTTCCATTTTTCAAACCTGCCTCCACCTTCACACCAATTGCCACAATATCGGAAAAGTTGGCACTGACGTTACTAATCATCCTTTCATAGAACTCAGGCTTCACCGTGTCCACGAACCAATCAGCTAACTCTTTTTCTGTCAATGGCGGCTCAACTTGCGGTGTTGTTTCCCTCCACCGCTGTGCATACTCCTTGAATGACTCGGTGTTGCTTTGGGTCATGGTCAGCAATTGTCTCCTGTCAGGAGCTAAATCCAGGTTATACTTGTAGTGTTTCATGAAAGCATCCATCACATCTTGGAAACAGCGGACCCTAGATTGATCCAAACTCAAATACCATTTGGCAGCAGCGCCCTTCAAACTATCTTGAAAACAATGAATCATTAGCTTGTCATTATCCACATGCGCTGCCATCCTTCAAAAATACATAACTAAATGGGATCTGGGACACGTAGCACCAGAGTATAGCTCAAAAGTTGGTAGCTTGAATTTTGCAGGAATCACCAAATCTGACACTAAACACATATCCTTGATATCAACACTAAAGGCATTACCCCCCTCCATAGCCTTTAGCTTCCTCTGCATGGTTTCAACACTTTCTCTCAGCTTCTCATTTCTATTAAACCCTTCCTCAGATACATTATCATAGTCATAGTGGTGTTGATTATGGAAAACAGGTTGGAACCGTGTCTACACCGCAGGTGAAGTAAAAATTGGAATGGTTTACTGGTTCTCATTACCCAAAGGTACTGTCTGCTGTGTAGATTGAGGAATCGTGGCGCGAAGGTAGTCAATTGGCATACCTAAAGTAGGATTAACAATGGGCACAGGTAGAGGTTCTACAGTGGTAGTAGTGATCTCTGAGATTACAGTGGCTTGTGTATCCATCTTTTCTCTTAAAACATTTATAGCTTCCAGAATCTGCCCCATTCCTCCTCGTAATTCATTCAGCTCATTGTTGACTTGATCCAAATTTCCACAGTCTTCAGACATCCTTCTTCGAGCTTGGGCTCGAGTGTTATAGCGACGTTGGGAATTCAGGGTGACGGGTTCTGGAGAGAACAAGACGACATGAGACAAAGACAAGGAAGAAAATGCACATGAAGATGCAAATGAGGATGCAAATGCAGATGCAAGATAAACTATCAAGAAACCAAGTAAATTTTGCAAATAAATATAGATAATAGATTCTTGATAAAATAAACTTCTTCATTCAAGAGTCTGGTGAACATTACATCTGGAGCAGTGTATCCTCATACTCCAAGTACATAAATGGAAATACATCAAAATGAAAGGGAACATTAGCAACAGAAGAAACAACAATGGTAATACTAAGGATTAATTCCACTAGTTGATGATCCTTCTCCTCCATTGATTACTCTCATCAATTTGACTATACGCTCCTTTGTTTCTTCTTTTGCGAGAACCAATTCTCCTAACTCTTCCACCATCTTCTGCATTGTCTTGGTAGGTGATTCATGGCGAGGATGTGGCCTCATCATCACACGAGCTATGTCACGAGACCATTGCAAGTGAGCCTCTGTGATTGGGCATTCAGCTTTCCATAACTGTCTGTTAATCTGACGCCAAGCGCGTTCCATCCACATCTTCATTTCAAATCCTCCTCTTTCATCATAAAACATCATCTGCATATCCTCGTCGTCTGGAATTCCTTCCTTCAGATGACCCAGCTGGCAGCGTGCAAGGATAGGGTTGTAGTTGATACAACCGTTTCTTCCCATGAGAGGCATATTGGGGCAATCACCACAGCTATGGATTATGATAATTCCTTCATCGGTTGAGTCATACCACTCGATGTCAGTATGTTTCAATTCCATCAGCTTTTTAGACCAAATCTTGCAGTCTTCAACCTCCCAGAAAGTTGGAGTCTTCGGCAGATAAGAAACGAACCACTTGTAAAAGAGGGCTACACAGCAAACAATCGTCCCACAGCCTCTTGTGTATATGGTCTGTATGGAATGGTAAACATCAGCTAGCAGTGTTGGGACTGGATTGTTGACTGCAAAAACCTGAATGGCTTGGGTATCCACAAAGTTCTTGGCATTGGGGAACAGAAATAAACCATATATCATTAGCGTTAGGGTTGACTCAAACAAAGCTTCACTTCCTCTATTCTTGAAGTAAAGAGCCTTTTCCATCAAGAACTGGGTAGCAGTCCCCGCTTACCTCCTTTGTTGGTCAGGTTAGCTTGGATGTCAGATAATCTGATTCTGGTTACTCTGGCGATGTCTCTGGCGGAAGGCATTTCTTCAATCCTAGAAAAGATGGGAGCTTATCTGATTGGAATTCCTATCATGGCTGGGAACTCCTCCAGGGTTGGCACCAACTGGAATTCAGGAAATACGAAACAATGGTACGCGGGATGATACAACTGGACCAAAACTTCAAGAGGCCCTACAGTTAATGGGGTCTTCATCAGTGGAAAGACGCATCCATATCTGTTGGTGAAAGTTGACTGGTCTTCAACCATCTCTCTTAACCATAACAAACGTTCCACTTCTGGTAGTTCAAAGAAATAAGGCCAAACTCTTTTCCTTGTAGCATCCATTTCTACAGAACCTGCAAAATAAAATTAGTGTCTTGATAGTTTAGCAGGAATGCAAGATGCAAAGCAAAAGATGAATGCAATTCAAGGAACTCAACATTGTATTTTTGCAAATTTATTGAATAGGGAACACTTTAAAAGAGAATCTCATTTCATTGATAAAACTTTTGGATTACAAAAGGGATGATTACACCTTCAAAAGCCAAAATACAAAGTGCGAATAAAGAAACTAGGTCTTAAGCCTTCCAATCAATCTTCTCCTATCAACCTCATTGTTAGCTTTTGGTTTTCCTTCTGCAACCTCTCATTCTCAATAGCAAGCTTGTTCAAATATGACTTCCATGGTTCTGGTGGAGATGATGTGCTAGGAGAAAATAAATCTCCTTGCGCTTTCCTCTTTCTGACAGATTCTTCTTCCTTTCTCCTGAGACTCTTCTGAAGTTCATGCATCTCAAAATCAAGAATCTGATATTTGTTCATCCACGCATTCCTTTCTCGTTCTGCTTGAGCCAGCCGAATCTTCAATTCATCTTCATTGCTTGTGAAGAATAGGATAGGGTCTCGAGGAGCTAGTGGAATAGGATCATGACGGTCATAAGGCATCCTCAACTTGATAGCCCTTTCTTGTACCCAACGAGTGTAGGATTCTGAAGCCAAACACTCGAGTTTTCCTAAGGCAGAGATACCCCTTTTGTGAACATGACGCCAAGCATGCGCCATCCTTTATTTGAGCGCAGGGTCTTTGTCTTCTTTAAAGAACAGACTTTCCAAGTAGATGTTGCTAGGCATAGCTTCCATAGAGTAACCATGTTGACGGCAGGCCAAAGCTGGATTGTAGCTTATGCCTCCTTTTGTACCAAGAAGAGGTACATTAGCAAATCCTCCACAACTAACAATCATATCTTTTCCTTTAAGTGTAGGGTTGTACCACTCGAGATCAGTGTTTGTGAGAGACATGATCTATTCTGACCAAAGAAGCCCATCTTGGAGATCCCAAAAGGTCGTCGAGCGAGGTAAGTGTGAAATAAACCACTTATATAACAATGTGGCACAGCAAGTTACCATTCCTCCCTTATGAGAATTCCTCAAATGCACTGAATGGTAAGCGTCAGCAAGCAAAGTAAGGACTGGATTTCCAAGGATGAAAATCTTGATTGCCTTCATGTCAACAAAGTTATCAATGTTGGGAAACAAGAATAACCCATAAATGAGTAGGGCCATAACAGCTTCATAATCCACCATATTCTTCATGCTAGCATAATGACGGGCTTTTTCCATTAGAAACTTGGCAGGCAAACCAAAAAGTCCTCCTTTAACAATCAAATTAGCCTTGACGTCTGACAACTTGAGGTGAGCAGCCTCTGCAATGTCCTTCTCCTTAGGTGTCTTTTCCAAACCAGAGTAAGGAAGATTTGGGGTAATAGGAATACCAACCAGAATAACATACTCTTCAAGCGTAGGCATTAACTGATAATTCGAAAAGGTGAAACAATGGTACATGGGATCATAAAATTGCATAAGAGTGGGGAGCATCCCATCTACCATTTTTTACTTCATCAGAGAGAAAATCCTCCCATACTTGTCTCGGAAGGTTGATGATTCATTGATTGGCTTACCCAGACTCTTCAAACCTTCCAATTTTGGACTGATGAAGGTGTATTTCTTTGTTTTCCTTTTTTCAGAATCCATCCTATAAAGTTTGCAAAACAAAGTTGAATTCCTTGAATATACAACATACATATGATGCAAGAATGAATGCAACAAACACACACATAGATAGATAGGCACAAAACACACGAGGAACCTAGGTTTAAGGATCACGAGCATGGAGCCAAGGGTCTACCCATCCCAAAGGTATGTACTATGGATTTCCATCTGCAAAACAGGGTTCTAAAAAGTGCCCATAGTCGACAACCCATCTTTCGGATTTTATCGACTTCCCAATTGCTCGGTAATCAATAAAATTCTCAAGAGAGTCTCGTCTGAGTGTAGTATCGCGTAGCAACCATTTAGGATTACTCCCTCATAGTCATCACACTACATCTAAAATAGGCCAAGTGGGGGTAAAGGGATAACTAAAGGTCATCAGTATCTCTGGCACCAAGGTTGGAAGTAGTAACGCATTCACGATTGCTCGTTCAACATTTACCACCTCCAAGAGGGCCTCAACTGAGTGTGGACTTGAAGTTCCCTCCTTTGGGATTTCTCCCTCGAAGTTCCCTTGACTATGTCCATGGTTCCTAAACAAATGTGTTTTCTCAAGTCCGAGTTAGGACTTATCTCACCACTCAAAAGTAGCATATCAACCCAAAGAAGAAATCAAACAGAGATACACAAATATATACAGATATATACAGATAGTAAGCAAGCAATACATAAACAACATAAATAAAGAAAGGTGGGCTTAACCCTCCAAAATATCTCCCCAGTGAAGTCGCCATTTCTGTTGCGGTGAAAATCGGATAACAAGCTATTAATTAACTTGCGTCATTTTCTTTTACAACCGACTTTGATTTATCCAAAGGAAAGGTTCAAGATCGTTAAAAAACCTAAAGGGGGAGATCTAAGGTTCGGGGGTTGGTTATGTTAAGGGAAGGTATTAGCACCCTTAACATCTGTAGTATCCTACAGGAGCCTCTTGCTAATGTTATGTTGTATTATGCTTAAAAGATTCTATGCTAAAGGTTGAAACCCTAGGGGTTAGTATCTAAGTATACTCGACAAGGCATCGCACCTTGCACCTACGTATCCTCGGGTGTAGAATCAGAGTATGCGTAGTTCTACTAATTAATGAACTTTTGACTATGGTCAAAGTTCATAGGGGAAAATGAGTGCAAGCTCATTTTAGAGTTCAAGAACTCTCTAAATCTAAGTTATAATGATCCTAAGTTGAGGTTTATCAGAGGGGAAAGTGAGTATTCATTAGGATGAATATCACATAGAGTTTAGGAACTGTATCCTAAGGCTAGTTATGATTTCATGGCTCTCATGAGGCCAAGAAATAAAGGCATGCTCTTATGAGGCTTACTAAGGTTAAGGTGAGGGCTATGACTTAGGAGTCAACTTAGTTCACCTTCCTTTGGAATGGGAGAAAAGGATAAGTTGTAAAGAAAACATTAAATGATAGCAAGTTGTAATTCAAAATGATGATGTGAAAGACATGAATAAGATATGAAATGGCAAAAAGTTATGATATCAATGCAAAGCTAAGATCATACATATTGGACCAAGATCAAACATGATAAGCAAAGATAATATGGCAAGATAAGTAAAGAAGGTACAATAAAACCTTAGAAGAATTTCCAAATAACATGAATAAAAGTAAATAGATTAAATGTTTTCAACCATTTCTTTTTATATTCAAAAAGTAGATTCAATTAAAAGAACATAGCAAAAAGAACGGAAGAAAAAGGATGAAAAAAGAACAAGTTATGACATTTAGAAAATGAAGCATAAAATAAAAAAACTAAAACCAACAAGTGATAAAAAAAGGAAATGGTACACCTAGGGATTGAACCCAGGTCTTTTCGCTTACAGCCCAAAACCAATGCCAACTGAGCTGAACGCGCGTCTGAACAATTAATGATAACACGCGTATATATAGAAAGAGAGGTGAAAATCAGAAAAAGAAACAAAAAGACTGGGGCGAGGGGGATTCGAACCCCAGTCCTTGGCATGGATAGCATACTTGAAACCCTCCTCCTGGACCAGCGGTACTACGCTCTCATCCAGGAATAATATGGTTCAAAAAGAACATAAACTATACGTGCACCAGAAAAACAAACATAGCCATCAACACGCGCATCGCCCATTCAACCATTTTAAACTCCTCACTCACTCATCTCGTTCCCAGCTCTTAACATACAACCATGCTCTTAAGGTCACAACTCACTTAAAATTCAACCATTTTAACACAACAAAACTCTAAATTGATTAGCGAAAAATAAGGAATAACGTAGAGTGCTTTACTTAAACCGAAACTTAACATCCAGGACAATATATGAATTAAAAAAGGGGAGCATCATAAAAGTTCAGAAACTTTCGAAACAGCTATGGAGGTGTCACAGAGCCACGAAGACATTTAAAACTAAACTACCTATGACCAATGTTCATCATGCAAACAGAAGTATGGTATATCTATCTATTGATCAGATGCTGACAGTAGTATAGCATTGCAAGCATGAACAAGAGATGAATGTGTTAATACAAAAAAGAATTTTAAAACAGTAATGGACCCAGATATGCAGACTACAACCAAGCTTAAATCACAGATAGGGAGATTCATTCACACACTTTTAAACTATCCAATACATCGAACATAGTAATCTTAAGATTTTAACACAAAGGGGAAACCAAAGCTAAAACACATATTCTTCTTCTTACAACTTGGAAACATGCTGCATGGTGAGGACAAGTTTAGGCATAGCAGGACGTGTGAGGTCATGAATTCTGAGTTACAAATCAACAAGGGCAGCAAAGGCATAGATGGCATGTCATGTATCAAAGATAGATTAACTAGACAAAACATGCTTTGAGAATTCATCACCAACGAGTTGGTTTACAACAAATACCCCCTCAGCACATGAACAAGTAAGACACAACACATAAGGAAGTATTGCAAGTATAGGGCATTAAGAGTTCACACATATTGGATGTATCAAGCATAGTGTAATAGCAGTAGATAGAGGTCAAACATGCTTGCATACACAAAACTAAAATAAGGCCCCAAAGAATGCTACAACTTGAAGCAAGAGACATTCGATCTAAAGATAAAGCAACAGACATTTCACCCAAGCAAAAACAATGCTATAACAAGTAGTGGTATACGATATAAAAACAAGATAGACACATTTGTTCAATCAACCTTTTGATCTAACATTGTAGGCAAGCAAAGGATCACAAAGTATAGGTAAAATTATGCTAAACATGCTCAACATGGAAGACCTAAATCAATCATGGCAAAAGGCAATAGGCTTATGGCTTATGGCTTTTAGAAACAAAATCAATAGACAGTAATGCATACATTGTGATATATGAGTTATGACCAGACATAGTTCATCATGCATACATGAGTAATGATTAAACATATTCCAGATGAACATGTATACAGCAACAACAGCATCCTGGTACTTATGGACTTAGCAACAATTGACAATCCACTCAAAGCAAGGCACACATCATGTTTAAACATTGGAAAGCTAACATATGTTGAAGACCACAAATCCATGCACTTAACAGCAGGTGAACAAGGTATGTCCTATGCTACAGTTTTGTGGAACCAGGATAGTCATGCTTGGCAGAAAAACAATTTGGTATAATCATGGTAGTAATTTATACATAATTAGTAAACACATAAGAAATCTTCATTCTTAATTTAACAAAAGTAAAATGCAACTCTTTTAGTCATATATTCAATCAGGCCAGAACAAAATAGAAAAGTATAAGGTTCACTTAGTGAAAGGGCAAACACTAACATATGACATAACCATCCAACATCAATTTGACAGACAAAAGCAAGTTAATAACTCAGATCTCAGGCTCACCATACATATATATTAAATTTTAGTACAGAGATCATTTGGGCTTAAAACTAAATTCATGCTAAAGTCAAAGTGCAGATGAGGGTATAGATGTTCAAATATCAACATATAGCATAACTTGGGGCGCTTACACACGCATTGAAGGCACATTGCAGAAAAAGGCACAACCATGAAGCTAGGGCAAGTCCTGCCATGGATCTTGAGCTTACACAACAGGCCATGAATCACAAAAAAAGTAAAAGCATCAATACCAAAAACCAGAAAATAGCAGCAAGTTTTCAATGTTAAACAAAAGCCAAGAGTAACTGTATGTCAAACTTACATACACAGAGTTGCACCTACAACTATAACAGAGTAGATCAGAAACAGCTTAAACCCTTAATCATGGGACAATCTTGGACACAAATCAAGGTTACTAGATTAGGCTGACAGAAAGTGAGCGTGAATGGTGTTTAGTACAAAATATCAACGTGTATGCACATGCCATCACTCAAAGATTGATAAAAACACAAGGGTATATGGAATAAACATAGACAAAACTTAGAGATTCAAACTTCAAGCTACACACAGGTAAGTTAATATATCAATCAAGTTTGACAGTAACAACAACATAAGATTCTGTAACCTAAATTCAGTTAAAGAATAGCAATGTAACTTCATATGGTATTCTCCTAATGCTTGAAGACAAGAGGACGACACATTTGTTACATCTACATCTCAGCAGGGCAAACAAAACTAAACGACTTTGACAGTATAATACTACAATAAGAACTCATGACTGCAGCCATTCGAAGAATAAAATCAGAGATATTATAATTTATCACTAAAGCCTACATGTGTGTCATATCAATGAAGAACAAAACGTGAGCATACAAACAACATACTGAGGCATGTATTAGCAAAATACACATGTAGAATAATAGCAAAATGCATATGACATGAAGGCATCAAATGAGCAATGTTCAACAGGAGGGACAGAAAACGATACCAAGTGGAGTAATGTCAACTGTCTTCAAGTATGATGATTGCTTCCCTTCAAAGCACTCCAAGAACACCTTTCCACTTGCATGATCGAAACTTTATGGAATTTCAGAGGATTTTTGAGTGTTTTTTGTAAGAGTTGTCCGTGTCCTGAAGTGTAGAGGTGAGCCCCTTTATATAGGCTTGGCTAATGGGCCTGGGTTGAATCCAAATCTCAAACACTTGGTGTGTAAAAAAAGAGCCAGGGTTTCAAAATTTGAATCCAAAGTTGTTCAACTCTTGGAGACAAGCGCTCCTATGTCGTGCCAAAGAAATCAGATGCTGCAGAGTCAGCTTCACCATTTCATGTATGGCTTCAGAACTCTCCCTCTGGTGTCATTGAGAGGGTATCGAATGAGGTAATGTCTTGGGATTGGGAAGGCATCCCACAGATGGTAGCAGGATGGATGACGAACAGGGTAATGCTTCAAAAACACTTTATTGAACTAAGCAGTTGAGAGCTCAAAAGGGAAAGGTCTTGGAGGAATCAAGTTGAGTAAAAACGTGCCAAGGCTTTGAAATTAAAACGAATATGAATTCCTTGAACAAGTTGATGAGCTTGGTTTGGATTGCTTCCCTCTATTCTGATTCGCATATGCAAGGAAGAAGGAACAAAACCAGTTTCCTTTGTTTCTCGTGACTCACATGTCTCTCTCTCAATGGCCAGAATTTGGGTTGAAAAGTCAACACACATAAACTTGATTCTCAATGGTTGTTGTGGCAAAACAATTCCTCCAATCATAAACAACATAAATGCCACGGTGGACCAATTATAAATTGGTAATGGAAATGAGGCTTCTTTTTAAATGAATTAATAAAAAGATTAATAATAATAAATAATAATTAATTTATATACTAATTAAATAATTAGAAAAAAGTTGAATTAACAATTAATCCAAATTAATTAAACTAGTATTTTTAATCAATTAAATTGAGATTAATTAAAATTTATTTTAAAAAAAACACTTTAAATAAAAAAAAAAGCCATATTGAATTTAAATTAAAATAAAAAACAAATGAAAACAATAAATATTAAATTAAAATATATAGAGAAAAATAAATAAAACCTCAACTAGCAGAAAAATGAGGGTAAAATTTGGGGTACAACAAATATTTTCTTCCAACTTTGAATTCCCAGTATTTGAAGCTGAAGAAGAAGAGGATGGAGAAATTCCAGAAGAGATCTCCCGACTACTCAGGCAAGAGGAAAGGTCTATTGAGCCTCACAAAGAGCCTTTGGAAACAGTCAATTTAGGTTTAGAAGAAGAAAAGAAAGAAGTTAAGTTTGGGGCACTGCTCAGCTCAACTGTCAGAGAAGGCTTGATAAAACTTCTCAAAGAGTTTCCAGATATATTTGCTTGGTCTGATCAGGACATGCCAGGGTTGGATACCAGCATTGTGGAACATCACTTACCACTGAAAACAGAATGTCCTCCAGTAAAACAAAGACAGAGAAGGACTCATCCAGATATGGCCATCAAAATTAAAGAGGAAGTGCAGAAACAGATCGACGCAGGTTTCCTCGCCACCTCAGAATATCCTCAATGGTTAGCCAACATAGTGCCAGTTCCTAAAAAGGACGAAAAAGTCAAAAATTGTGTAGACTATAGGGATTTAAATAAAGCAAGTCCAAAGGATGACTTCCCCCTGCCACACATTGACATGCTGGTAGACAGCACAATGAAGATCAAAGTCTTCTCCTTCATGGATGGATTCTCGGGCTATAATCAAATCAAAATGGCACCGAAAGAAATAGATAAAACATCATTCATCACCCCATGGGGAACCTTTTATTACAAGGTAATGTCATTCGGTCTAAAGAACGCGGGGGCAACCTATCAAAGGGCCATGACAACTCTGTTACCCGACATGATGCACAAAGAGAATGAAGTGTACGTCGATGAAATGATCGCCAAATCTAAAACAGAAGAAGAGCATGTGGAACACCTGTCAAAGTTATTCGAGCGTCTGAGAAAATACAAACTCCGCTTGAATACCAATAAGTGCACATTCGGTGTTCGCTCAGGAAAACTTTTGGGATTTATCGTCAATCAGAAAGGAATTGAAGTCGATCCTTACAAGGTCAAGGCCATTCAAGAAATGCCTTCGCCGAATATTGAAAAACAGGTCAGACGATTTTTTAGGATGTCTGAATTACATCTCAAGATTCATATCCCTCATGGCATCTCCCACTGAGAAGTTTGCACACCTCGACAGTTCAGACAAATGGTTCTCCCCAGCAAGTCTCACATCAGATCTCTTTCCATCAAATGGCATCTCCCCCAGTAAAAACTCGGCAAGAAGTTTGATGAAGACCGCTACAAATAGCATACATTGTCAAGAAAAGAATTAGACAAGAAGAAACTGAGACTAGTTCTGTGGCTGAAGACCAGGATCGAGGGGAAGTTTATCTCAAAAGAAAACTGAGACCTGTTCCGTGGCTAAAGACCAAGATCGAGGGGAAGTTTATCTCAAAAGAAACTAAGACCAGTGTCATGGCTGAAGAGCAGGATCGAGGGGAAGTTTATTTAAAAAGAAAACTAAGACCAGTTCCATGGCTAAAGACCAGGATTGATGGGAAGTTTTACCCTTTTCTAAGTAACATTACTTTGCAAAAGAAGATGGATGATCAAACCGCTACCATTCATAACTACAGTCAAAATTTCGGGTATTCCGATATTTAATCTTCTTTTACCTTGAATGTCCGAACGTCTTCGCCATTCACACCTTCAGGTCCAAGAAGATTAAATAGGGGCATCTGTCATACCCTAAATTTTGACCACAAGATTTCCCATCATTTGTGCAAATCATTACCACAATATGGATATACCTTCATACCTCATCAATCCTCTCAAAGATTGTAGAGCATTCACTACAATTAAGAATTAGGGTTTTGGACCCTGTTAGAGTACTCAGACAAAGGATCAATCAAGAATGGACATGATCCACCGATTCTGTCTCCTCCAGTGGAAGGAAGACCACTGATCATTTACTTAACAGTCTTGGAAGACTCTATAGGTTGTGTACTTGGCCAACAAGACGAGACAAAAAGAAAAGAGTCTGCCATTTATTATTTAAGCAAGAAATTCACAGACTGTGAAACTCGATACACTATGCTCGAGAAAACTTGCTGCGCTCTGGCTTGGGCAGCCAAACGTCTTTGCCAGTACATGATTTGTCACACCACTTGGTTAATCTTCGAAATGGATCCAATCAAGTACGTCTTTGAAAAGCCTGCTCTCACGGGAAGGATTGCCCGTTGTCAGATGTTGTTGTTAGAATATGACATCGAGTATTATGCTCAGAAAGTCGTCAAAGGAAGTATTTTAGCCGATCATTTGGCTCATCAGCCGATTGACGATCAGGAATTAGTCAAATTCGACTTCCCAGACGATGATGTCATGTACTTGAAAATGAAAGATTGTGATGAATTGCTACCCAACGAAGGGCCGGAACCGGGTTCCCAATGGGGACTAATATTCGACGGAGCTGTCAACGCTTATGGAAACGAAATTGGGGCAATCATCGTAACACCTCAGAGTACCCATATTCCTTTCACTGCCAGATCGACCTTCAAGTCCACAAACAATGAGGCCGAATACGAAGCTTGTATCATGGGTCTCGAAGAAGCTATTGACCTAAAGATAAAGAATTTAGATGTGTATGGAGACGTATCCCTGGTTGTAAATAGATCAAAGGAGAGTGGAATATATATCAATCAGGATTGATTCCTTAAAAAGACTACGCGAGAAGGTTGTTACCATTCTTCAACAGAATCGAGTTTCATCATATCCCTCGTGAAGAAAATCACATGGTTGATGCATTAGCCACCCTATCCTCCATGATTAGTGTGAGTCAATGGAATGACGTACCCAAGATTGACATAATGAGCCTTGATAGGCCCGCTTATATATTTGCAGTGGAAGCAGTCATCAATGACAAACCATGGTATCATGATATCAAATGCTTCCTTAAAAAAAAGAATACCCACCTGGGGCATCAAGAAAAGACAAGAAGACTCTCAGAAGACTGGCTGGCAACTTCTTCCTGAACAGTGATACACTCTACAAGAGGAACTTCGACATGGTTTTGCTCAGATGCGTAGACAGACAAGAAGCAAACATGTTAATGAAAGAAATTCACGAAGGATCCTTTGACACTCATGCCAATGGACATACAATGGCAAGAAAATTTCTGAGAGCAGGATATTATTGGCTGACAATGGAATCTGATTGCTACAAGTACATGAAGAGGTGCCACAAGTGTCAAATATACACTGAAAAAAATCATGTACCGCCAACGCATCTCAAAGTTCTTTCTTCTCCATGGCCTTTTTCTATATGGGGAATCTACATGATTGGCATGATTGAACCCAAAGCTTCGAACGGACATCGGTTCGTCCTGGTAGCCATTGATTACTTCACCAAGTGGGTCGAAGCAGTATCATACACTAATGTAACCAGACAAGTGGTGGTTCGATTTATCAAGAACAATCTCATATGTCGTTATGGTGTTCCAATCCAGATCATTACGGATAATGGATCTAATTTGAACAAAAAGATGATGAAAGAGTTGTGTGCTGAGTTCAAAATCGAACACCATAACTCATCTCCCCACTGACCTAAAATGAATGGAGCGGTAGAAGCAGCTAACAAGAATATCAAGAAGATCATTTAGAAGATGGTTGTAACCTATAAACACTGGCACGAAATGCTACCCTTTGCTCTTCACGGTTATCGCACATCTATCCGCACTTCAACAGGGGCAACCCTTTTCTCTCTAGTATATGGCATGGAAGCAGTCCTCCCCATAGAAGTAGAAATACCATCAGTCAGGGTATTGATGGAAGCCAAGCTAACAGAAGCTAAATGGTGTCAAAGTCGACACGAAGAACTAAACCTAATCGTAGAAAAGAGAATGAAGGCTTTGTGTCATGGTCAGTTATATCAACAAAGAATGAAGAAAGAGTTTGACAAAAAGGTCCGACCCTGTGTCTTTAGAGAAGGAGACCTCGTGCTCAAGAAGATACAATCATTTCTCACTGATTCTGGGAGCAAATGAAATCCAAATTATGATGGCCCTTATGTTGTTAAGAAAGCCTTCTCAGGTCGTGCCTTGAGACTCGCAACCATAGATGGAGAAGAGTTTACCTATCTCACAAATGTTGATGTAGTCAAGAAATACTTCGCCTAAATAAATTAAAAAAAACATCTTGTTGGATTGAAAAACCGAAAGGGTGATCCAGGAAAAAATTAGAGACATAAACAATAACCATCCCAATGGATTGAAAACCTGAAAAGGCAATCCAGGCAAAAGTTAAGGATTCATGGCAAGTAACTATATCAAACAAACTTAGCCCCTCCGAGGCAACGTCATCTGTTAAGAAATCCTCGATCAAGGTCATCTTTGACAGAAGCTCGGGATGTCCAGAATTCAAAGTTGGTGGAAGGATAGCGGTTGTTATGTTTCAATGTAGCCCCTTTTTCCCTTTAAATTGCCATTTTTCTAAACTTTGTAATGCTCCATGGGATCACGCGTTCGATTGATTACTATTCTATCAATAAAATTTGAGCTCGTGTGCCTTTTGTTTACAATTATCATTTATTTTGCTTTACAGAACGACATTTTTAATATGATCAACGATTCTCATTTATTTTGCAATACGGCGATTTCTCCCCGAAAAAAGTTTGTTTTAATGGAGTCATCAGCACCTCAAAATTGGGATTACATCACATGGCCTTTCTCCGAAAAAGGTCTCGAAAAAAAGTATGATGTAATATCACCAAGCAACAAGCAATCTCCCAAGAGACTTGCTTTTCCTGGTAGGTCGACAAATGGCATCTCCCACAGAGAAGTTTGCAGACCTCTGCAGTTCAGACAAATGGTCCTCCCTAGCAAGTCTGACATCAGATCACTTTCCATCAAATAGCATCTCCCCCAGTAAAACGTCGGCGATAAGTTTGATGAAGACCGCTACAATTATCATACATTGTCAAGAAAAGAATTCGACAAGAAGAAACTGAGACCAGTTCCGTGGCTGAAGACCAGGATCGAGGGGAAGTTTATCTCAAAATAAAAATGAGACCAGTTCCGTGGCTGAAGACCATGATTGAGGGGAAGTTTATCTAAAAAGAAACTAAGACTAGTTCCATGGCTGAAGACCAGGATCGAGGGGAAGTTTATTTCAAAAGAAAACTAAGACCAGTTTCATGGATGAAGACCAGGATTGAGGGGAAGTTTTACCCTTTTCTAAGTAACATTACTTAGCAAAAGAAGATGGATGATCAAACCACTACCATTTATAACCACAATCAAAATTTCGGGTATTCCGATATTTAATCCTCTTTTACCTTGAATATCCGAACGTCTTCGCCATTCACACCTTCAGGTCCAAGAAGATTAAATAGGGGCATCTGTCATACCCCAAATTTTGACCATAAGATTTCACATCATTTGTGAAAATCATTACCACAATATGGATATACCTTCATACCTCATCAATCCTCTCAAAGATTGTTGAGCATTCACTATAATCAAGAATTAGGGTTTTGGACCCTCTCAGAGTGCTCAAACAAAGGATCAATCAAGAATGGACATGATCCTCAACTTGTCAAGCCTCTCAAACATTCATGAAAGATCAGGAGGTCTCCCACCTCAAGAATCAAGCACAAGAGTGCAACATTTCAATTGGATCAATCCTCAAGATCATCAGTGTCACCAAATTTGGATTTTGGTCGACCATGGCCTCTAGAGAGAAATTTTTATCTGGGCATGAGCTAATACTTCAAAACATGATCCAATAAGCTTAAAGGGATTTCATGGGCCCAATCACAAGATAAAAATAGCCTCAGGGGATGCATTCATTAAAAAATCAGGAATTAGGGTTTCTTGACCTAATTCACCCCTAAGTTGACTTTTGGAGCAAGACATGAGCCAAGACCTCAACAAGTGTTTTGAAGACCTCCAATACATCATATTGATCCATTTTCAAGATTTGATTGATTAAAAGAACTTGGTTCATAAGCAGTACAAGGATTCAAATTCATCTGGACCATTTAGGGTTTCTTGATGAAAAGTCAAATGCACCTTTGACTTTTGACCAAGACATGATCTCAAACCTTGGGACATGATTCAAAACACTCTAAAACACCTATGGAATACATCCATTAGGTTTGAATTAGGTCAAGGACTTGATTTCATAGAGGATCACAAAGTTTGAAATTCATCTGACAAAAAGTCAATTGTGCCAAAAACCAAGTTTGACTTTTTGAATTTCTTGACAAACAAGGCTTCGTTGAGTAAAAAACAATGTTAATTTATGGTTTGGATCATCATCCATTAAGAAAACTGGGGTTACTTACAAAAGGGGCAACCATAAGAAACTTGAAATTTCACTAAGTTATGAAAAAAAAGTTATTTATACCCAACTTTGTAAGGCCATAACTTGTGATCCAAGCAACCTTTTTCTTCCATCCAAAGCTCAAATGAAAGCTCTCATTACATACTTCAAGATTGTAAACTACATCAGATTCCAAATCCTCATGGATTTTGAGTTATGGATTGATCAAAATCACAAAAATATGAAAATGACCATTTTTCCAACACTTAGTGAAATTTTGGACAGAATCTGTTTTGCATTTTCACCAACTTTGAGGTCATTTTTCATTATGATCCAAGATGATTCAAGACCAAAGTTGGACATCAAAGTTCAAGTATGTTATTGGGGCTTTCCAAAAAGTACAAGAGCCTCTCATGGTTCAACTTGAGCAAGGAGTTATAAGCCTCCAAAAATGGCATATTTCACCCTGCCCACACAAAGGCATTGGTACATAACTTGGTTCCCACGATTCCTTGAGCCAATTTTGGACATTTGCATCATTTCATTTCTGTCCAAAATTAACTTGAATGGTGAAGAATCTGATCACAAGGCTACCAACTCAAAAATCCAATCCTTTAGGCATCTGACATTCAAAGTTCAAATCCAAAAACTTCAAACTTGTCATGAGGCATTGAATGAATGTATAGAGCTGGCATGTATCAGTCTACAACATTGTAAATGAGTCAAGATAAACTCAAGCATCAGAAGACCATAGGCCTGCAAGATTGACCCAAGTCAATGGCTAGAGGAGACTTTTGCTACACGACAAAGTTCAATGGATATTGGAGTGATCCAGCCTCCAATCACTGTTGATCCCAAAACAAAGTTGCTCTACTATAAATAGAGGTTCTTTCTGATCAATTCAAGTACACCAAAGCATAGCAATACATGCTTTCCTCCAAATCACATTTCAAAAACCAGATTTTGCTTCTTTTTAAGTAACTATCGAATTTTCAAATAGGGATCAATTCCATCAAAACCAACCATGCCAACACCTCACATATATCATATATAAGTGATCCATAACCTCAAAACACAAATGGAACACCAGAATCACAAAGTCACCCCCATTTGCTCAAGCTTTTTGACCTACTTGTAGTTGAGGTACCACAACAAGAACCAGGTGTATTCAATCCATTTCAAGCTTCCAAACACCTTATATTAGGTCCATTGAAGTTTTCCAGATCATCACACAACATTTGTAACACCTACAACTAAGGATTCGATTTCGTCTTGTAGAAGTAAGCCTGCCACTCTCAAACTCTATGATCCATGCATCATAAATGTGTTTTTAAGTTACAAACATGTTTTTGCACTTATGTAGAGTGATTCCCCTCAATCAATTGCTTTGTAGCTTTCGTGTATAGGATTTCATAGTGTTCTTGCAGAAATTAGGGTTCTTGAGTTCATCTTCTGATTTCTCACTCCACACTTAATATAAATGCAATTAATTTATATCATTTGAATCTTTGTTCAAAAATACACAACTTTCGTGTTTACAAAAGTCAAAACCATTACGTATTGAGAGAGATATGTGAGGTTTTGCAAAATGGTCATGGCGGGTACACACGAGGAAGAAGAAGATGGCCTTGGCGCCATTTTCAAATTTTTGAATATTTGATTTTTTTATTAAATGATTTCAAAAATTAATTTCTCTCTCAATTTTTATCATTTTTGAATGGTTCTTTTTTTAAAAAAATTCACAAAAATGTTGAAATATTTTATTTTACAAAAAAATCACATTTATATTATTTATATAATATAGCTTGAATTTTTGTAAATAATTTCATTTCATTTGTTTTTAAACATTTTTAAATGAAATTTCCACCTTGAATTTTCAAATTTAATTGAATTTTAAGCTTTCATGTGATTAAACATGATTTTTCAAAATATTTTTCAAAGTTAACAATTTGTTTTTGAATATATTTGATATTTTATATCATTTTTATTTAATTTCCTTTGAAAATTATATTTTTGAATTGAAATTAGGGTTTTTCTTAATTTTAATTTTTTCAAACTTCATTTGAAATACTTTTGGGCCTCTAATAGACTGTAAGACCCATCCCTTGTCACACATAAATAATTTGGGGCCTCAGTCATTGTATAAGTCCCACCGTGTTTTCCGAAACCGCGTCACGATCGTTGCCTTTTAAACAAAAATCATCTGGGCCTCCCCTTGAGTTGTAAGTCCCATCTTTCTTCTTTTCAATCATTTTTGGGTCTCTAATAGAGTGTAATTAACATCCCCTTTGTAAATACAAAATTTTTTGGGCCTCAGTCAGTGTATAAGTCCCTTAGTGGTTTTCAAAATCACGGCGCGATCGTCGCCTTTTCAAACAAATCATTTAGGCCTCTCCTTGAGTATAATCCCCATTTTTCTTTTTTCACAAACACTTTTGGGCCTCTAATAGAGTGTAAGACCCAACCCCTTTTTGTACAAAAACATTTTTTGGGCCTCTGCTGTAGTATATGTAACGCCCCGATTTGTTTAATTGTATTTATTTATTTCATTTATGTGAATTTTGTGAAATGTGTGAATTTATTGTATTTTACCTGCTAATTAAGTTAATTGGCTAATTTCCCTTATAGGTAAAATATTTGCAATAAATTATAATTTCTTTTCAACTTTTATTTCCCGAAATATATTTCATCGTTGTTTATGTTTTATCGCATTTTGAGAGCGTTTGGGAGATATTTGAGTGTAAGGGCAAAATGGTCATTTTGGGTAGTTAGATATTTTGTTATAAAAAGGGAAAAGAGAGAAATAGAGAGAAAATTAGAAAGAAGAGAAAGAAAAGAGAAAGAAGAGAAAGAAAAGAGAGAAGAAGGGGAAGAAGAGAAAATCATCAAAACAAAGCTTGGATAATCGTTTAATCGGGTAAGGGTGAGAAGTTTCGATTATATCATGCTTGTATATGTATATGTATGTATTTGTTTTAATGTTTGGTTGAAAAATATATGTTTTCCACTTGATTGGGGTTGTGATCATTTCGATAGAAATCGATGTTTTCACGGTCGGAAATCGATATAAGTTGCGTCGTATGATCACATGGGGCATATGAACATTTGTTGCCACTTATTTTGCTGTTTGGAATTGATTGGAGATGAAATTGGTGGATTTTGGGGGTTTAAACCGTGTAACCCGCAAGCAAAAAATTATGTTTCTGGTGTAGAGCGTTGTGCGACGCTTTGGGCGCCAGGCGATTCGTTCTTGCGCCGGGCGATGCCCAAGAGGCGTAGCATGTCACGCTCCTGACTCTTGTAGGTTTTGGTGGGGGGTTTTTACGCCGCTGCTTCGCCGGGCGACGCAGAGGCGAAGGGAGCACCGCCGGGCGAAAATATGTACCGTCGGACGCTCCTAGGAGTTTACAACAAATTTGTTTTCTTTGAAAATGCATAACTTTTGATCCCTACTTCGGATCGGGACGTTCCTAGTATCATTGGAAAGATAATGAGATGTTCTTTCTTATAAAAATGGGTTTTGAGATTGGTGGCCGATTTAATTGTGTCGGGAAATTGGAAACGTGTCGTTTATCGACTTTTACCGTCGTAATTGTGTGCGATTGATGTGTTATCATGTGATATGTTTTTGATATATAACGTATAGCGTGTGTGCTGTTATATGATGTTGAAGCATGTGATAAGTTGTTGTAATTGTTGTGGCCTTATGGAAAAATAATTTGTTGAATTAAATACAAATGTATGGTATTAATGTATGTTGTTGTGGGTAGCCTTTGTGGCGTGAATCCTAGTGTTGTGAATATCATTGTATGATTGCAGGATTGTTGTGGTTGATGGTGAGTAATTCTTGATGTGAATTGATATGAGTGTATATGCTAACATGCTAATTGTTGTGGTTTGTGGATTATGATGAAATGCATTGTTTATGTGAAATTCAATGTGTGATATTTGGTGGCCTTATGGAAAATAAATGCATTGTTTTGGGTTTGATTGCAATGCATGATTATTGATGATGAGATGGTTCACATGGTTGTATATATGTATGCATGGGATTGTCATGAGTCAACTGTATGCCAAGCATCATGATATGCATTGTGCCCTAGTGGGTGTGAGCGACGAAACGATTCCAGAGGGAATCTGCTATAACGGTCGTGAGCCTTATACAAAGAGGACCTAAAGCGACATTATAGACGATCGTGAGCCTTATACAAAGAGGACCTAAAGCGATCGGATCGTGAGCCTTATATAAAGAGGACCTAAAGCGATCCATAAACGTCGTGAGCCTTATACAAAGAGGACCTAAAGCGACGGGGAACTTCGTTTGCCCGATGGGGAGTTACACTAAGTAACAAGCGATGATTCCAATAATTCCTGAGTGAATTAATGATGAGAATGATGGATGGATTGGTACCACATTGCATTGCATATAGTCGTTCTGTCGGTCTCTGTGCATTTGCATAAATAATGAATGGATTGATTATGTATGGGGAATTGTGAATTGATTGATTATGTGTTGAGCTTGTGATAGCATTCGTGATTTGATGTGCATTTGTGATAAATGCATTCATTATGGATGATATGTTTTATGTATAGACATATGCTATGTTTTGTGGGAATGTTGTACATTACAATGATTGTATTAATTATCTATGATATGCCATATGTATTTTTAGTATGTGATGTTTGTGGTGAGAATAATTATGCATGTGAATTTATATGTGTTTGCATATTATTATGCAATCTTGATTTAGTTGTTATTTCTCACCCTTCTTTGTGGTTTGTTGCTCTATGAGGCAATTGCAGATTAGTATCTTGGAGGCTTTTGTGAAGATTAGTTCTCCATCCGTTTGTCGGTCTGTCTGTTCTGATACGTAACATGGGAGTTGGGGAACGCTTTTGCTATATGTGTATACATTTGTTGGATCTATTTTGTATTACCTTTGTATGAATATTTTGATGTTATAAAATAAGTTATTTTGTAAAACAAGTCAGTTATGGATCTTTCCGCTTTATTCCATAATTGAACTTTCCCTTTGTTGAAAAAAGTTTCCTATTTATGTTTATCCCAGTTTGTGTTATGTATCAAATTTATGAGCAGGGATTGTGTTGTTTTTCATTAAATGTGGCATCCTTGTTTCTGTCTAAGGATAAAAATTTTATTCACTCTGATTTAATTATATGTATTATTTATCCGCGATGGGAATTGGGGTGTTACAGTATAAGTCCCACAACGTCTGTCGATATCGCAGTGCGATCAATGTTATCAAATAAGTCATCTGGGCCTCTCCTTGAGCTTTAAGCCCCAAACAAATCTTTTTTTTAACAAATTTCTTTTAATTCAAATTCAAATTCAATGTTTTTTTCAAAACTTTCTTCAATTTCTTGAAACCCTAAAAGAGGGAATACAGTTGTAGTAAATACAATAGATCACATTATGCATGGGCTTCTTCTTAGAAGGTAAGTCCCCATATCTTTTTCAGTGCTTATTTCTTATATATATATATATATATATATATATATATATCTGTCAATATAATTGTCTATATATATATATTTGTGCATATCTTGCTTAGAGTTTCCCCATCAGTTAGGTCTATGTTTAGGTCAAATTAGAGGTTACTTTACAACATAGTCAAACTAGTTCCTCATAGGAAATTCCCTATATAGTCTTACCTCCTCTTGGGCTTATACAATATGAAACAGAGAAAGGCATTATTTCTGGTGAAACTTTTCTCAAGACTGTCAAACATAGAAATATATTTGTACAATAAATTCATTTCCCCAGAGAGGATTAATTTCCGGTGAAACCTCTTTTGAATTTCTTCAAACCTTAGAACTGTTCAGTAGAGAAAGGACTTATTCCTGGTGAAACCTTTCTTGAACTTTTCTTAGGCTTGGACCCACAGGCTTCCTAAAAGCATCCCCAGCCTCCTCTTGGGCTTAGTACAAGGACCCCCAGGCTTCTTAGAAGTTCCTCAGCCTCCTCTTGGGCTTAATACAAGGACCCAAAGGCCTCCTAAAGGCATAGGATAGAAATTAGTCATCTCTACTAGTTCAATCCTCAGAAGAGTCAAGAATTCCAGAACATCATACCATCATAGAGTTGATCTTCATCCCTTAAAACTACAGTCTCCTCTTGGACATCATATAAAGATCTCTCTACACTAGAGCCTACCATTTCTTTGAGAGACTTGGACAGTCTCAACCTCCTCTTGGGCTTCATACAAGTAAGACTTGGAAGGTCTCATCTCCTCTTAGATCTCACCAAGAAATCCTCAAGTTTCCTAAAAGCATAGGAAGAACACTGATTACTCAATCAATACACTAATCTCCAGCAGAGTTAAAAACTCCATAGGTTTTCAAACTCAAATTTTAAACTCCTTTGACCCCCCAACAAGGTTTAAACTTTCACCTTAAAAATCCCCAACCAGGTTTAATCAACCATCAACAAATCCCTAGTGGAATCAGAACCTCAAGGCATCTGATATCCCAACTCTTCCCTGTTTCCCAGCAAGAGTAAACACCTTTGGGTTCCCCAATACAATTTGAACCTGCTCTTGGATTTCAATAAATCATCAGCAAGAGATAGCCTCCTCTTAGGCTTCATATAAGAATTTCCCCAGTTAGCCTCCTCTTAGGCTTTGTATAATAAACCTCCCTAGTCAGCCTCAATCTTGGGCTTTGTACAAGATAGATAAAACATTCCCCAGTGGATTCATTTTCCTTCAGCCTCAATCTTGGGCTTTGTACAAGACAGATAAAACCCTCCCAAGTGGGGTCAGTTTCTTTTAGCTTCAACCTCGGGCTTTGATCAAGGCACACAAAAACCAACATCCCCTTAGATGAGACCATGAGTCCACCCTGCAGGAGGATATTTCCTCTAAACATCATACATCAAAACAAACAATTAAAACCTTTTGTCCAGATAATTGTTATAAGTGGCACACTTATTGATTCAAAATTCAAGCTGGAGTCCTTCTTTTATCCTGGCTAAAATCATCTTTCATCTAACAGCTATAAGTGGCAAGCCTCTGGATCCCTAACATCCAAACCAATATCCCTCTCTTAGCATGAAAGATTCATAAGGAAAAAGTGTAATTGCTCTACACTGAGTTAAACCTTTCCTCCTTCATGACATCTTTCTTATAAAGGAAATTATGGCATTGTTGGATTCACATATCCCAGTTAAAGTAATTTCCCTTTATAATCAATTCCTCAACAATTTATGATGAATAGGTGAGATATTCTCCCTTTAGAGATGACAAATTCTCTCTCAATCACCCTTTTTGCTTCAATCTTGGGTTTTGAATAAGACACAAATACTCACCTAGCTTCAATCTTGGGCTTTGAACAAGACACCAAACATCTTTCCTCCCATAGAATAGGAGGAACTACGATTGCTCTGATTTCCCAAGTTTCTTTACGGGAATACGTAGGCATAAGATATGTGAAATCTTAGCGAGCACACAAATAAAAAACTTTAGGTCCAGTACCTTCCCAAAAACCCGAAAAATAACAAAAACATTCTCTCAATTCTCCCAAAGAAGAAAGTTTCCCAAGCCACAACAGATAAACACAAGAGAGCATTTCAAATCAAGGGAGAAACATGCAATAAAAAGTTCCTATGAATAACTATATATACACTGGGTGTTATTAGCTTCCCTTTGTATAATCTGATCCCGTTCCCGGATTTCTTAGCATTTGTTAAAGAAAACATTTGCGTGCAAGGTTAGTTTTAGATATTTTCATTTTCTTTTTCATCTTCATAGGATAAATAAGAAATAAAAAAGTAGCACCAAATTTCAACCATTGCAATAAGGTGGTCGCGTCACCGACAAAAATCGGACGCTACAGAAGTATGTTGATATAAGTTGAAATGACATTTGAGTTTTTCATAATAAGTTCGTGAGAGAACGAAGCAAATTGTTAGTTGCAGATATAAAAGCTTAACCTCCTTCTTAAACTCCCCCTTCAATAAGTCTTATACAATATAAACCAAGGAAAATTAAAATATAATATAATAGGCCACTTGTAGTTTAATAAGAAGCAACAGTTTGTTTCTAACCAAGAGGCTTTGAAACTTTACTTTCAACTGCAAAACTATGCAATATTTGAAACCTTTATCACTTTAGCAAGGCAGTTATCAGTGGGCTTAGGTGATGGTAAACTAGTAATAGGACATTTTGGATTCACTAGCTCAAACCTGTATAAAGTAAATTAATTAGTAAAAGAACTAGATCTAAATTTCTAACTTATTTCTTCCAAATGAAAAATAAATAATGATTGCAACTATACAAATTATATATATATATATATATATATATATATATATATATATATATATATATATATATATATACTTACTTACTTATAATTAAGAAGGAAATAATGTAGAAATATAGAAATTTCAATTTTAGCCAAATCACTTCCAGGACAATATCTACTTCCAGCTCCAAAAGGAAGGAAACTTCCAACTTTGATATTGTGTTCCTGCAACATGTAATATAAAAAATTCACTAATATACCAAAAAAAAATTGTTTAAATATAAATTACTATATTACAATACAACTCACATCCCATCTAGATGGATTGAATTCTTCTGGATTTGGATAATATGTAGGATTCATATGTATGGCTCTCATCCAAGTTAACACTTTCCATCCTTTCGGTATGGTATAACCTGAATATATAGACTTGATATGAATATATTCTACTACATTTTTATAGAGTGATATACTGGTTTATGAAATTACAACATTTCTAAATGTAGTAGATAATGTTAGCTGACTCCTTTAATGTTTGTGGGTTGGGTAGGCGGAATAAGAAGACTAAAGCGAAGGAATTTTATTCAACGAGTTCGTTGGAGTTTGTGCCTATTCAAGAAACTAAGATGAGTGATGCTTTTTCTCGTTGGTACATTAAGTTTTGTTGGGTAATGAGTTTTCTGATTGGAGTTTTGATTTGGTGTAGTTCTAAAGGATCTTCTATTTTGTCCTTCTCTAATTAAGGTTTTGTTGGGGTTTCTCTTGATTAGGATTTAGGGGGTTTCTCATTATTTATTTTTCTTGGTGAATGTTCACTCTAGTTGTGCTATATGTGATAAGAGGCTTATGTTTGTGGATCTTGTGCAAATGAGATTGACTCTTAGAGGTGATGTGTGGTGTATCATAAGTGACTTTAATTTTGTCTACTCTAAAGAGGAAATTATTTGAGTTTTGGATTCCTCAATGGTGGGGAGGGAAACCGATATTATTGATTTTCTTAACTTTATGTGGGTCTAGTGGATCTCCCTTTGTTAGTGTTGGTGTACAAGGTGAAAATAATGAAGATGAAGAAGAGAATATATTATATTGAATGACGGCTACAAAAGGATAAAAGGATACAAATGATTGGAATGACAACTACCCTATTTATAAGCTAAAATTAGGGTTACCAAAAGCAACAATAAAATACTAAAATACCCTCTAACAAACTTAATGACTAAGTTTGTGAATATAAAATAAAATATAAATTATTATTCTAATATCATCCCTTAATTTATATTTCCTCAAAACTAACAACTCCAATTCCATCCCTTAAGCGAAGGAATTGATCAGTCTTGATAGCCTTCGTCAGAACATCTGCCAACTGCTTCTGGGTACTACAGTGCAGAACTTCTAACACTCCATTCTGAACTTGACTTCTCAGATAGTGATACTTTGTCTCAATATGCTTGCTTCTCCCATGCAACACTGGGTTTCTGGCAAGGTTGATCGCAGACTTGTTATCAATCATCAGCTTCAGAGGCTTGTCAACTTTGATCTTCAGATCTTCTAGCAAGTTCAGAATCCACACAGCTTGACATGCAGTAACAGCGCCTGCAATATATTCAGCTTCACAGGTTGATAGTGCAACAACATCTTGCTTCTTAGAACTCCAAGAAATAGGACCTCCCAGAAACTTGAACAAGTATCCAGAAGTACTTCTTCTATCAACTCTGTCTCCACACCAATCAGAATCTGAGTAACTCAGAAGTTCTGATTCAATCTTCCTTCCAGAAGGGAACAGCACTCCATACTTCAGAGTTCCCTTGATATACCTCAGAATCCTGACAGCAGCTTGGTAATGGGACCACTTAGGTTTACTCATGAATCTACTAACCATTCCAACTGCATAGCAAATATCAGGTCTGGTATTACACAAATACCTCAGAGAACCAACCAACTGTTTGAAGGTTGTAGCATCCACATCCTCACCATCAGAATCAGAATCTAATTTCTGATTTGTATCTGCAGGTGTGATAGCAGCCTTACAATTCTGCAGCTTAAATCTCTTCAGAAGTTCTCGTTCATACTTCAGCTGATGCAAAATGATACCTTTCTCAGAATATCTGAACTCCATCCCTAGAAAGTATGTCATTTTCCCGAGATCAGTCATTTCAAACTCATTCATCAGCACCTTCTTGAACTTCGCTAATTCTTGTTCAGAACTTCCGGTCAACAGTATGTCATCAACATACAAACACACCAGAATCATATTTCCTTCAGAAATATGCTGAAAATAAACACCGTATTCCATCTCACATTTCTGAAACCCTTGCTTCTTGAAAAATGAATCGATCTTCTGATTCCAAGCTCTGGGCGCTTGCTTCAATCCATACAAGGCTTTATGTAATCTGTACACCATCCCTTCCTGATTCTCTTTCACAAATCCAGGAGGTTGTGACACATAAACTTCTTCTTCTAATGGACCGTTCAGAAATGCAGATTTCACATCTAAATGCATCAGAGGCCAATTCCTGTTAGCAGCTATTGCAATCACCAATCTGATTGTTTCATGTCTCGCTACAGGTGCAAACACTTCAGAATAATCCAGCCCAGGTTTCTGTAGAAATCCTCTTGCTACCAACCTCGCTTTGTATTTGCCAATTGATCCATCTGGCTTTAGCTTCTGCTTGAAAACCCATCTGACGCTGATGGCTTTCTTGTCCTTTGGAAGTTCTGTCAGCTTCCAAGTCTTGTTTCTTTCTATGGCCTCAAGTTCTTCTTTCATGGCCTTTAGCCAGAACTTCTGCTTGAGAGCATCTTCTGTACTCACGGGTTCAGAGTCTACTAACATGGCACACTGAATAATCTCTCCCTCAGAATCTACTTCAGTGTCTTGCAACATGTCAAACTCTTCAAATCTTCTTGGAATGTTTCTGATTCTCTGTGGCCTCTGACCTCGTTCAGAACTTTCTCCGGATGCTTGAACCTCAGAAGTTCTGTCCTCAGAAGTTTCTCCTTCAGAAGTTCTTGCTTCAGAAGTTGGACTTCCTCCAGAACCTTGACCACCTTCAGAGTCTGGCATATTCCCAGAATCTGAATCACCACCAGAATCTTGATCATCATCAGAATCTGGATCATCAGAATCACCTTCATCTTCTGAGTCTTCTTCAGAATCAGAATCACCATCATTTTCAGAAATTCTTATTTCTGACCTTTCTTCAGAAGTTCTCACATCAGAATCAGATTGAGACTTATCCCAATTCCAAACTTCTGATTCCTTCACAATAACGTCTCTGCTGAACTCAACTTTATTAGTTTTTGGACAATAAAGCTTGTACGCACCTGTACTGTGGTACCCCACCAGTAACATTACTTTGCTTCTATCATCCAACTTCTGTCTTCTAGCTTCTGGAACATGTTTGTAACAAATAGAACCAAAAACCTTCAGATGACTAACACTTTGTTTCTCTCCAGTCCACTTCTGAATAGGAACTATTTCCTTCAGCTTCTTCGTTGGACATCTGTTGAGCACATATGCTGCGGTTGCAACAGCTTCTCCCCAGAAGTTCTGAGGAAGCTTCTTCTCCTTCAGCATGCTTCTCACCATATCAAGCAAAGTACGATTTCTTCTTTCAGCAAGACCATTGTGTTGAGGAGTGTAAGGAGCAGTAACCTCATGCTCAATTCCATTCTCCTCACAGAACTTCTGAAACTCTTTGGAGTTATACTCACCCCCACCATCGGTTCTGAGAATCTTCAGAGTCTGACCACTCTGATTCTGAACCTTCATTCGGAACTTCTTGAATTCACCAAACACCTCGTGTTTGAACTTAATAAGGGATACCCATATCATTCTTGTGAATTCATCAACAAATGACACGAAGTATTTATTCCCTCCGAACGATTCTACTGGAAATGGACCACACACATCAGAATGTACTACTCCCAAGGCATGTTTTGCTCTTGGAGCAATTTCTGACGCAAATGGCAATCTTGGTTGCTTTCCTTCCATGCACACTCTGCATGACTTCTCAGGCTTCTTAATTGTAGGAATTCCATGTACCAGCTTCTTCGAATTCAGATGTTCTAAGCTTCTGAAATTCAAATGACCAAATCTTCTGTGCCACAGCTCACTTTCTTTCACCACACTTGTTGCACTAAGACATTCAGAATCAGAAGTTCTGACATTCACTTTGAATGTTCTATTCCTTCCTTGTTCTGACTCCATAATCAACTTCTGATTACAGTCATACAGCTTCAGAAGATTGTCCTTCATGGTAACTGAAAAACCTTTCTCAATTAATTGGCCCACGCTCATCAGATTGCTTTTGATGCCAGGTACATACCACACATTCTGAATCAATGCTGTTTTCCCATTATTCAGAACAACTCTGACATTTCCCATACCTTCAGCGTTAAGATATTTGTCATCAGCACATCTGATCTTTGTCCTCTTCTCAGAATCAAAATCAACCAGCCATTTCTTATTTCCAGTAAGATGATTTGAGCAGCCAGTGTCCATATACCACCAGTCTGTCAAATTCTGATCATCAGATTCAGAAGCCATTAGTAGCACAGATTCATCATCAGAACTTCTGGCTATATTTGCTTCTTCTGACTTCCTTTCTTTGTTTGACCAACAATCTCTAGCAAAGTGACCAAACTTCTTGCAACAGTAACATTGGATCTTCTTCTTGTCATACTTCTCTTTTCCCTTCTGAGCATTCTTTTGCCTATCAGAAGTTGAGGTTTCTGACTTCTGACCACCATCAGATCTTCTCTGCTTCTGATGCTTCTTATCAGAAACTACTTTCAGAGCCTGCTGCTCTACTTCCCTTTCAGAAGTTCTCTCAGTCAGACGCAACTCTTGCGCTTCTAGACTGCTTTGCAGCTCTTCAATTCTCATGGTGCTCAGATCTTTAGAATGTTCTATTGCTACCACAATGTAATCAAACTGAGGAGTAAGGGATCTCAATACCTTCTCAATGATTACTTGTTCAGAAAGAGTTTCTCCACACGCCTTCATCTCATTAGTGATCAGAATCACTCTGGAGATGTACTCAGAAACTTTCTCATTGTTCTTCATGTTCTGATTCTCGTACTGCTTACGTAGAGACTGAAGCTTCACCTTCTTCACTGATGCGTCACCACCGTAACATCTGACCAGTGTGTCCCACGCCGCCTTTGCCGTCGTAGAATCTGCAATCTTCTCAAACACATTCGCATCCACACACTGATGGATGTAGAACAATGCTTTCTGATCTTTCTTCCTTGTATCCTTCTGCGCGTTCTTCTGCTCCTCCGTCGCATCTGCTGCTACCGGAACATAACCGTCGGTGACAAGATCTAGAACATCTTGAGCACCGAACAGTACACGCATCTGAATCATCCAACGATTCCAGTTTTTGCCATCAAATACTGGGAGCTTGGTGTTCATTCCGCCGCCGCCGTTCATCATCTTCAACCTTCAACCTTGTACAATACACTCAGAATCTCACCGCACACAGTGTTTCCCAACCCACAGAATCACAAATTTATGATTCCGATCAGAACTTCGTTCAAGATTCAACACAAATCAAGAACAAAATTCAATCACACAAGAAAAAAAAAATCCTCACGTTTTCACTCGTGTTTCCCGTTGATCCTAACCGGAGCTCTAGATACCAATTGTTGGTGTACAAGGTGAAAATAATGAAGATGAAGAAGAGAATATATTATATTGAATGACGGCTACAAAAGGATAAAAGGATACAAATGATTGGAATGACAACTACCCTATTTATAAGCTAAAATTAGGGTTACCAAAAGCAACAATAAAATACTAAAATACCCTCTAACAAACTTAATGACTAAGTTTGTGAATATAAAATAAAATATAAATTATTATTCTAATAGTTAGGTAGAAAGTTCACTTAGTTTTAACCTAATGGGGGAATGACTAGTAGGTTTGATAGATTCCTTATTTGGAATGGGTGGAATGGCCAATTGGGTTTGTTGTCATACTGGACCAATACGAGGGATGTTTATGATCATTGTCATATTATTCTCTGGTATGTCAATAAGTTTAGGGCCCAAAACCTTTTGATTTAATAATTATTGGGTTGACAATTGTAGTTTGTGTGAGGTGGTGGAGTTGAGTTGGGTTTCCTCTAATTCCTTAGGGTGAAAAGCCTTTGTTCTTAAAGATAATCTTAAGTCTCTAAAGAGTGTTATAAAAGTTTGGAACAGAGAAGTTTTGGGTAACTTGGATTTTTGGTTAGAGGATATTAGAATTTGGGACCTTAAAGATGAACAAGGGTTATTTATGTAGGAAGATATTTCCACTAGTTCTAGAATGATATCTTAGTTATGGTCCTTACTTAGGACTACGAACTTCATTTTTTCAGAGATCATGTAGTAGGTGGCTGAAGGAATTAATGGGGTAAAATATTGGTTTTTTCAAAGCTTTTATTAAGAGAAGGAATAGGAGGAATTATATCTTTCCTCTTCAAGTAGGAGAGGCTTAGGTTTAAGGTGTGATTGAGATTCAACATGAGGTGGCTAATTTCTTTATTAATCATTTTCATGAACCAGTTTTTTGGATAGGCCTTTGTTTGATGATGTGTCTTTTCATTCTCTTTCATATGCTGATATTGAGATGTTGTCTTCTCATTTTCTTTGGTCTGAGATTGATTTGATGGTTCCTCTCTATGATGGGAATAAGAGTCTTGGTCTATATAGTTTAAATTTTTCCTTCTTTAGGATATTTTTGTGTTTCCTAAAGGAAGATTTTGGGTTATTATTTGAGAAAATTCCATTCCCAGGTTTCTCTTCCACCTTTTTTACCTTAATTTTGAATGTGGAGTCTATGTCCCATATGAGTGATTTCCGGCTAATTTCCCTTTTGGGCTTACTTTATAAGCATGTAGTCAAAGTTCTGATATCTAGATTGGGTAAGGTTATGGAGAACCTAATCTCTTCGAATCAATCTTCTTTTTTGAAAGAGGACTATTGGTTGATAGGGTGGCTGTTAATGAATTAATGGACCTTGCCAAGAGATCTAAGAAATATTTCTCATATTTAAAGTGGATTTTGAGAAGCATTATGACTTAATTAGTAAAAGTTCTTGGACTATATGCTCTCTAGATTTGGTTTTCATTAGAAGTGGTGCGCTTGGATGTATGTCTGTGTTTTTTCAGATAATATAACTATATATTTTAGTTTATGAGAGCTTGACTCGCGAAATCAGTATTAAAATAGGGTTAAAACAAGGTGACCCACTTGCACTTTTTCTCTTTCTTCTTGTGGTAGATAGGCTAAGTGAGATATTTCATTGGCCTTTGAGTTGGGCATTTTCTCAAGCTTTAGATTTAGGTCGTCTCATTTGGTTGTTTCTCACCTTCATTATGCAAATGATGCTCTTATTATGGTTGAATCATCGATAGTGAATCTTTGGATGATCATATCTATGCTTCGGAGTTTCACGTTAGCTTCAGGTCTCCGTGTTAATTTTTCTAAGAATTGTTTCATATGTGTTAATGTGGACTCTGATTTTTTGGAATTAGCAAGTGATTTTATCCACTATAGATTGGATGATTTCCCCTTTAATTTCTTAGTCTTATAGTGGGAGATAATCCATATTTTGAGTCTTCTTTGGATCCTTTGATCATTAAAATTTCTAGGAGGTTAGTCACTTGGCCTCATAGATATGTGAGTTTGAGGGGAAATTGGTTCTACTGAACTTGGTCATTACTTTTATCCTTGTATTTTACCTCTTTTAAAGATGGCTAATAAGGTATTTAAAAAAATAGTGAGGATTAAAGAAAGGTTTTATGGGGGAGAGGTTGAAAGGAGAAGCTAAGATTCCTTGGGTATTTTTGTCCGATGTTTGTAATTCTATGATTTTTTGGGGGTTAAGGGTCAGCGATATTTGGCTAGGATATTTAGCTTTTCTTGGTAAGTGGCGTTGGAAATTGTTATCGCACTCTACTAATTTGTGGATAGAGATATTATCAATTAGATATCGCGCCCACATGATTTCTTCCTTTTAGAGGTAGTAGGACTTCCAATCTGCGAATCTCGTCCCTCTGAAAGGGGTCTCTTACTTAAAGAAGTGGATATGTTTGACTGATTAGCATATGATATAGGTAAAAAAAACAAGGGGTGATCCTTGGGTGGAATTGATCCCTCTAAAATAGAGGTTTCATGGACTGTATTTAATCGACTACAATCCTAATAGAATAGTGGGAGAGGTGGTGGTGCTTGAGGGGGTAGGGGTCAGTTAGGTGAACTTTTCATTTGAGAAGACATTTCTTTATTTGAGAACAAGTGCTAGTGGATATCTTTTTCCACTTTCGACAAGGGGTCTCTCTCTCTCTCTCTCTCCCTCTCTCTCTCTCTCTCACACACACACATTTGGTAGTGATTGTTGATGGAGGAAGGTAAGGAAAGAAGAGTCCTACTCGATTGCTTCTGCTTATAGCTCCCTTCTTTAAGAGGAGTCCATCCCTTCTCTACCCTTAATCAGAAGTGATTGAGTTTTGTCTTCTATTTGGCTTAGTTGGGCTCCATTCAAGGTAGTTGTCTTCTTTTGAAAGCATTTCCTAAACAAATTTCCTTCTAGAGTTAATTTGGTCAAGTGTGGGGTTCTCCTAGGTGATGTAGGAGTTTTTTTATCCTTTGTGGAAACGTCACAGAGTTTACTTTCTCATTTATTTGTCATCTATGATGTTGTCTTAACTCTATGGTATAAAATCTTTAGGTGGTTGGGTTGGTCTTTTATTGTTAATGAGGATATCATGTTGCTTTTTGAGTGTTTTTATACCTTAGGGGTTTCAGCTAAAAAAAAGTGATAGGCTTCTAAAGGCTTGGCATGATATGGTTTAGGTTATTTGAAATTCATAAAATGATTTTATTTTTTCAGGAAAAGTTGTGAAACTGGAGGACTTTGCGGTCATGAGCATCACTTAGAGTTGAAAATGGTATTTGGGATAATTTTTGAATTGCTCTTTCCCTTTCTCGATTTGGCTCGAGAGACATACTCTTTTTATGGATCAATAGTAGCTCTGAGTGTTTTTGACCTTGATGTGGAGTCTTTTTCTTTCCACTTCTTGTATAGGGTTCTGCTTAGATATTTGATTTTCTTTATTGTTGGTTCTAGTCTCAAGTTCGAGAGTAATTTTGTTTGTTGTATTTTATTAGTTGTGGAGTTTTTGTGGGTGGTTGTTGTTTTTATATCCTCACTTTTTGCGAGGATCAAATACTTCCTGTTGTGCTAGGTTTAGAGATAATTGCAGACTCATATATAAATATGAGAAACTTAAAAAAAAATAAAAAAATTGAATATCAACTAACCATTAATATTAACGTCAATTGTTGCCTCTCGAAAAATTGCAAAGTTGATACTCATAAGGCGCATCATTTCGTTGATTACCTGTAATGTTACGACACTATAATCAATGAATTCTTTTTAAAGTTTTAATTAGTTAAAAAACCTAGGGAGAAAAAAAGTTATATTATTAATGAAAATAATATTATTGGAGAATGATAATTCATTTTCTTTATATCCTTAAAACATTAAAGCACTATATAATCAATGAATATACAACTTACTTGAGAAAGATAATTCATTTTCTTTATATCCTTAAGACTTAAATGTTTTTGTGTGGGCAGTCGGGTCTTCATTATTTCCACCTGCTCCTTCTGCAAACACATTAATTCTCTGATGAGCAGCATGTTATGAATTTAAGAAAAATTTCATGTTATGAATTTAAGATATTTTTTCATATAATTTGTTTATTAAAGTTTTTATGTTATTGTGTCAATTTATATGAAATTGAAAAATTCATATTTTGGTTTATAAATTATTGATTGAAATATAGTTTTTGTAATATACTATTGATTTCAGTTGGTTCTTTATTTTATTTCTTTTTAATTTTATTTAGTTCTTAGCATTTTTAATGATGTGGAGAGTTAAGTTGAATAAAATTAATAAAATTACTAATTAATATCTATTTCACTATTTTCATAATAATATTATTTAAAATAATTATACATAATAGCAAAATATAAAAATTGAAATTAAAATTAAATCACAGATATAATAATTTTGAATTTAAAATTTAGATTTAGATTTATGAGTTCATCATTTCTATTCAAATTCATAAATCACATCCAACGAATCAAGCTAAAAATTCTTTCTTTTTTCTTTGAAATTCATTTTTTCTCTCTGTAACTCCTCTTGAACAACAAATCCTATTAAAATGCAAGTCGAGAAAAAAACGAAGAGCAAAGCAATAAAAACAAGGTGGAAAAAAAGGCCGACCAATCAACATTCCGATATACTTTATAGTTAAGAATATTTTAGTCTCTAAAAAGAGTAAGCTGGAGGGAGATATACACAACCAAGAGTATAAACAAAAGGAATAATTGGTCACCCAACGCATTTCTAAATATTGAATCACTATAGTGGGTCATGTCCTCAGTCTAACAGAGAAACAAATAAACTCGGAGTATAAATATGAACCACTAAAAGAAAAGTGCTCTCCATCCACGTAATTTAGTGACGTGAAATTCACGTGGTTAAAAATGAGCATTGCGACGTGAAAAACACGTCACTAACTATTTAAAATAATAAAATAATAAACGTCAGAATTTCATATGGGGAATTTTGAAATTTCTAAAAAAAATTAGTTGTGTCGTGCATATCACGGTGCTACTCAAATTTCAAAAATAAAAGTGAGTATACTCTAATAGGTTCAAATATGATTGATCTAAGTGTGAATCTTTATATTTGAAGTTTAGCAACTAGCGGGAAGGGAGTTAATAGGTGTTTTGTTGGTGTTGGATCTTTTGCCGGCGACTACAGAAGAGGGGATAAAGCTTTATTTTAAAGACTTGAAGATAGAGAAGGAACATCATGTCCACCAGAATTGACACCCAAAATGATAGAAACAGTGAGACAACTACCTCCAACTGAGGCGAGACGCGAGATGGCGACACGTGAGGCGGCGTTAAAGGTTGGAATTGAGGAAATGAAGAAGAGACAATCTGAGATGGAGGAGCAAATGCGACAATTTTTATCCTTGCAATCGAATCATGGATCAATGGGTGGAAATGGAGGAGTTGGTGGCCAAGAAGATGAAGATGAAAAAGACAGGTTATATAGCGATGATTGATTTTGTTTTTGTTATTTATATTTGTGGTGTGAATATCACGTGATTATAATTTTAATATTTTTTAGTGATAATTATTATTTGAAAATGTGATTTTTATTTAAAATAATATTAATTTTTGTATTTTGTCAATTATTAATTAATTATTTTAGTGATAAATATAATTTGAAAATATTGTTATTGATTATTAATTTTTCGCATTTTATTAAATATTTATTATTTTATTTTATTTTTATTAAATAAATTTCATGCGAAATAGAAACCATGTGGCAAAGTTCTGAAAAAAAGAAAATCATTAATGGCGCATTTTTCACGTCGTTATTGATAATTTTGTGGTAAAAAATTCATGTGGTTATCTAGTCCACTGACCAATTTGCTTCCTATTTCTTGACGTTGCAGAGTGGTGCAGTCTATTTTTTAGCGACGTGAATAGCATGTCACAAATTAGTTGCGCATTTTTCACGTGGCAATGTGGTTCAGCTCATTTTGTGGCTGGCGACGTGAATATCATGCCACATATTAGTGGTGTGTTTGTCACGTGATAACCAATTGCCACGAGTGCTGCTACGACGTGTTTCAGTCATGTCACTAATTTTCTTTTGTTATATGATATCTGTGTTTGTGATGTGAATATCACATGACTAATAGTATTTTTTTTTGTAGTGAACTCACTTCTTCGACGGGACGGGATGACAATGACAAACACCAAGTGATTTAGCTACAAATTTTTTTTCAAAAAAAAATAATTTTGTTATGTATTTTTCAAATAACGCAGACCACACATCGTCCAATCAAGCCTAAAGACAAATTCTTTTCTTAAACTAAAATATGAAACATCTCAAATACCCAAATTGAATGCAGCAAAGGTCCACCCTACCCACCTAAAAACTTTACCCCAAATAATTAATGCAGCCTCACACAACATATAGAGATGATCAACCAACTTCATCCCCACACACGACACTCTATATTACTAATAATTAATGCAACCTCACACAACATATAGAGATAATCAACCAACTTCATCCCCACACACACAAGACACTCCATATTACTAATACGAGACACAATCTGACACAACGTGTTCACCTCCCGAATGAAAGTTGTGTTGTATTCTTAAATTTAAGGTTTATGAAAAACCGCCGCAACGTGTTGACGGAAGTCCCTACTAATAATTACTCCATCCGTTTTTTTATAAGTGTTATTTTTTAAATAATTTTGTATTTCTTTTTAATTATTATTTATAAATTTCAAGATAATATTAAATGCACTTTTGTCAAAATTACCCCTAAGTAATTATTAGGGAGAGTAAGGATGACAATTTGGCCCATCTCCAGTGGTTACCTAGAAAATTACCCACAACGGGTAGGATAAAAACCCGCAAAAATGAGTACGGATACGGACTCGGATAATTACCCACTTAAATAAGTGAGGATGGGTGTGGGGATGGGCACCTTAGTACTCAACCCGCCCCATACCCGCACAATATATATTTATATATTTTAATTTATATTATTATATAAAAATAAATATTTATAAAATTTTTAAAAAAACATCAATTTTAAACTACTACATATTTAATATACGTGATTATTTATTTTATAATTCAACAATAAAATTTTTAAATTTTTTTTTAATATTTTTAAAAACTTGAAATATTATGATATTTTATACTTGATATATTTATTTTTATTAGAAATGCGAGTAACGGGTACGGGAACGGGTGCCAATTTTAATACCCAAGCGGGTATGGGCTCGGGTACGGGGATTTTTTTCAACTGCGGGTATGGGGACGGGTACTATAGTACCTTATCCATACACTGCCCATTGTCATCTCTAACAGAGAGAGAAAAAGTAAAATAAATGTAATAAATAATTAAGGGTAGTATAGGTAAAATAAGAATTATTGTATGAAAAGTAACAATATTAATTACTTTCTTGATATGTGTAAAAAATTAAAAGGTAACACTTAAAAAGGATTAAAAAAGAACAGAGGGAGGGAGTACTACAATATTTAACTTTTTGGCAGTTTCTAAGAAAACATGCAATATTTTTTTTTATAAAATAAGAATAGTTCAATGAATAAAGTTAATGTATCTTACTTCCTCCGTCTCATAAAAAGTGTCATATTTGAACAATGCGCGGTTTTTAAGAAAATGATTAAATGTGTTGGTTGTAATGAAAAAGTTAATGTCATTTATTAAAATACCCATATTAAATGTAGTTGATAAAATAGTTGAATAAAGTGAAATTTAATGAATAGGGGTATTGTAGTGGAAAAATAATAATGATTATAACATTGGTAATGTAAATGGACAATTATTTTTAGACAAAGAAAAAATACAAATGAGACATTTTTTATGAGACGGAGGGAGTATTTCACATAAGCTTAATTTACCTTGGCCTTTTCCAAAGTATGTGGGTTTTGTGTAAGATATATCATTGACCACATCATACTACTAGCTCCAGCTTCATGGCCAGCAAGTACAATCCCTATCAACATCTCAATAATATCCTCATCTTTTGGTTTCCAACCATCTTCATCCTTTGCTTCCAATAGAATATCAAGTAGATCTTTCCTTTCACCATGTTTTATCATCCTCCTCCTTTCTGCCACAATAGGTTTAACTAATTTCACCAGCTTCTCACGTGCCTGTGTAAAAGTGTAATCAATACCAAAAGAAATTACTATCATAATCATTAGGGTTCAAATTCATGTTAATATGAAAATATAAGAAATATTTACCATGAGTCCTTTACGAAAAGCAAAACCGGGAAGATTAATAGGCATAGAGAACAAAGCACTATGCATTTCGGTAAAAGAATTTCCGATTTTGTTTTTGATATGTTGATTGTAAGGGCCTAAGAAAATATCAATGATGATATTAAAGGAAATATCTTTCATCTCCTTCAAAAACTCAACCGGGTGACTCATACTAGAAAGTTCCTCCAAAGAATTAATCACAATATCCTCCATGCGTGGTAAATACGTTTCTAATGTATTATGTCTCATGGTAAGAGACGAGATTAAACGTCTAAAACGCATGTGTTCTTTTTTAGAGAAACTCCAAAAAGGTGTACATCCCACTACTTTTAAAAGGGATTTTGGATAACCGATTTTGAATATTTCATCATTTGTTAACACTTGTCTACACATTTCAGCCTCACAAACTATGATACTTGGGTTTCCAAGCAAATGAATCTTGTAGATACCGTTTCGTCCATACCTGTTAAATTGTAAATTTAGTATACTATTTTGGTGTAAAATATAGACGAAATACGTCAATTAATCAGTTGCTTAATGAATCCATAAAAAAAATTTGCATATGTGCTAAGAATCATTGCACGAGTTAAAAAAACAAGTAAGATTTATCGTTTAATAACAATAATACATTAATAAAGGTTTTAAATAAAGATCGCAGTCGTGTAGAGGCTTCTGCAATAATAATCTCAATATCTACACCTTCTGATTTATCGTTTAATAATAATGCATGTGAAAAATCAATGAAATAGGAGAAAACGATTAAAGAGACTACTTGGAAACGATGTTGTTGAAGAATGAATCAGGATGACCAGATGAGAAGTGTTTAACAAAGGTTAACATATTGCCAATAAATGGCCATCCCAAATCACCAGGAGGAAGAGGGTGCTGTTTGTTTATTTGCTTGAGATTATAGTACCAATCATTCAATTTCCACACAAAGTTGTTTACACAATAATAACTTGCTACTGAAATGGCAGATAACCACAGCCAATATTGTACTAGTATATCCATCTTTGAATGATTGAATGTCTAAGGCATTTGTTCACTATATATAGCCTCGGGAAGACATGTTAATTTATGGCATTAATTGTGCCAACCGAACGCACCACTTTTCTTGTTAGAATTAAAGAGATCCTTGCCTTAGTTTAGAGTTTTGAAATTCAAACTAATCCAAATAAAACTCGCAAATTGATCTAAATAAATTGAAAACTACAAAAAACCATAAATTGTTAGATGTATTTGAATGTCGTTTTGTAAAAATTGTTCAGTTGATTGGATTTCGAATTGATTTTTTAAAATTGATTCAAACCAAACCAAACTACATGTATATATTTTTTATACTTATTTATTTTTTATGAGTATGATATATTGTGTTAGTTTAATATTAGATGATATTTACTTTTTTAAATACTATTTATTAGTTTAATTTAATTTTTTTTATCATTATCATTTTGTAATATTAACTTTTAATATAGTATATTATATATTATATCAAACTTATTATTTATTAATACTTTTAGAATATTAATAAAAGCTATAATTTATAATTTAGATATTCAAAAACCGATCTAAACTAAACCGTATGAAATTGGATCGGATCCGATTGTATTTTTTTAATCAATCATCCAAAATCGAATCAAACCACAAGTAAATTTATCAAATCAGATGATATTTTGTTTCAAAACCGATCTAAACCAAACTGTGAACACCCCTATTCAAAGTTAAGGTATTGGTGATTGACAATTACATTTGGAGAATTTAGAAGAATTTTAAGAAGTTATGCTTATATTTTAATAAATAATTCATGTTTTACAAAATTAAAAAAGCACTATAATAATATATGTTCATTTATTAAAATATAAATGTAGTTTTTCAAAGTCTATATTCTTAAAACTCTGTAAAATCAACTTTCAAATACAATATTAAATAAGTTTTGAGTTTGAGCATTGTGCGAAAAATTTAGTTATAAAAAAAAATTGATGAATGTTGGGTTAAATATATTTGTCTTTTAAATATACAAATTTTATATTCTTTAATTTTTAATGAGTTTTTTTTTATAAGCAATTCAATCCAATAATAGAGATAAAGGGGATCTCTAAACCCAAGGAAGTACAAGTCAGGGCTACCAAGAAACACTACAGCTTCTCAGCAGAAGCAAAACCACCAAATGTAAACAAACACTCATTACAGAAAATCAAGAGGGAATTTAACCCACTCGTACAGATTACATTTTATCCTACCATTCTCCCCCACCGCTAGCCATCTCCACGAACACGCAACAATGGAATGGAAAATGTTATCGACGTTACACATGCCGTCTCTGAAAATGATATTGTTCCTACTCCTCCAAAAGCTCCAACAAGAAATCAACCAAAATGACACAAAAATACTCGAAGAACTCCTTCCTTTGTGTCTCTTCAACCAAGTTAAAAAATGTCTATGACAGTCCCCTTCGTTAATACCGTCAATTTGCAGCCATTGACAGATTTTATTCCACACTAGTCTCACCTTGATGCATTCACAGAAAATATGGGCTGCTTCCTCCACCTCTAAAAAACAAAAAACGCACACCTTATCATGAATATTACTTATAATACCTCTTTTCTCTAAATTATCCCTAGTAGGCAACCTATTAAGAAATAGACACCACGCGAAGATTTGAACTTTAAGAGGAGCAGCAGAATTCCAAACTCTATCCAACACACAAGCGGTCGAATCACTCAACAATTTCGCGTCGTTGCTAAGAGAATAAAACGATTTCACCGAATAACCATGTAACAGGTCACATTTCCACTTCCAAACGTCATTCCTGTCAGCTGATAAATCCACAGAATACAACAAATACCCCAACTCCGCAATGTCACTTTCACGCTCCGGGTAGTGTTCGAATTCCAAATTAGAAATGTTCCAAATCCACCTGCCATTAACCCAATGACCAGCGTCCTGAACAACCCCCCATTTGTGCACTGCAGCCTGGTATAACCTTGGAAAAGTCGTACAAAGTTTCGAATTCCCAAACCATTGAACATTCCATAAGAATGCAGAATTTCAGCACCCTACAGAACAAACCAAGTTATCCGCGAAATGAATTGTATCAGTTGCATTCCCTGCTTTCAAAACATCCCGCATCCATAACGACACTGAGTTCTTCCTTTGAGACAAACCACCAGACACCGATCCTTCCATCACTCTACCCTTCAACTCTCCGTATTTATCCAAAAGTTTTGATCTCATTAAAGTGTGTGTGTGCAAGTCCGTGCAGACATGTCTTTTGATATGATAATTGTCAAGTTTTATAAGTTACATCCCTTCCTCTCTCTTACTGGATACGTGTATTGTGAGTATGCTTACTACTATTGAATTTTATACGTGGGATAGTGTCTCTCGGCCTATTCTGAAGGAAAGTTTGAGTCCTTGATGACATACCTTGTCTGTTAGTCTAGGAGGTGCTCCTCTTTCCACTACTTCATGCATGGTACGCCTGATTCTGATATCATCTGTGATTTCCGTCTTACCAAACAATTAGGGTGTTCTTATGAAAGTGACTAACAAGCATTTTAATGGTCATTGGATTTATAAAAAGGGGTAAACAGTTAAGATTGACTCCGAGGTCTAGATGTTGTATAGTATGTTATTAGGTTTTTTTTAATGCATGTGGGTTAGGGAGTAAGATTAAGAAACATGAAGTAAAAAGGTTTATTGTTTCTAAATTCCTATAGTTTATGGCTATTCAAAAGACTAAACTAAGTGAAATAATAGTCTCTCTTGTTCATTCCTGATGCGGAAATTCCTTATATGAGTGGAGTTTCTCCATGTTTGTTGGAAATAGTAGTGGACTCCTTTCGATCCGGTGTAGTTGTAAGGGTTCATCCCTCTTTTCCTTGTATGGTCCCGATTAACTTTGTGTTTTTCTATTGTGAGAGCATATAAATATGTGTTTTTTGGATGATATTTACTCTAGTTGTACCTTGTCTCAAAAGAGGATCATGTAGCAAGAGTTAGTTTTAAGGAGATTTATGTTAGGGGTGTTGTGTGGGGGTGTTTTAGAATATTTCAATTATGTTTTCTCATCAAGCGAGAGATTGGGGTTAATATATATGATTCTTAATGGGGCTTCTCATGTCTGAGGGGTGGTGGGAGTTGTGTGTGTGGATTCTTGGTGGTCTTTTCGTAGAGATGTTTTCAATCAATGTTTGTTCATTATTAGGCATTCTAACTAGTTATGGGGTCTCAAGCCTTTAGATTCAAAAACCATTGGCTTGATCATTGTGATTTTGCTGAGATTTTTCATGATAGTTGGATTGCTTTTATTTCTTTTGGTTGAATAGATTTGATGTTGAAAAAGAAACCCAAAACTCAAAGTTTCTTTGAAAACATAGAATAAATGTGTCTTTAGAAATCTTGATTCTCATATTGACTCCTTGAGAAAGGTGGCGAGTTCCCTAGATTTTAGAGTAGACCTTGATCCCTTTTCGGTGGAAGGGTGGTGATTAGGTCAAGGGCTTTGGCATATCTCTACTCATTGTTAGTGAAATTCTGGCATAGCATATTACAAATTTCCTAACAACATGTCACGACATGGTTCTCTGCATAACTTTAAAACACAGACAAAATAATCAAGCTGCCACTCTGAATATCAGCAACAAGATCACGACAGATGTTTCAACAACTGCCACAACATGTTAATCAATAAGCAAATACTAAACTGTAAATTTGCAGAATGATAAATAACACAAGTTATGTTAACCCAGTTCGGTGCAATTCACCTACATCTTGGGGCTACCAAGCCAGGAATAAGAATTCACTATCAGTAGTATAGTTTTATGTAAACAGCCTCTGATTTACAGTAAACAACCTCTGGTTTACCTATCACTACCCAATGAAAACTTTATCTAAGAACTCCATCCTAGATAAAAGAAATATATCTCACTCCCTTAATCACTTCCTGTGATATCTAACAGTTATAGTCACAATAACTATATCATTCTACTTGAAAGACTCCTCTTTCAATGTAAAGTTCAGCCAAGCCACCTTGACTAACAATCCTCCTCGGATTCTATTGGATTTGCTTCAAAGCTTCATCCAAGAACAACATACAATTCATTACCTCAAGGCTTCTGAATCTCTATAAACATCTATGTCTACCACAATGTATCCAACCGATACAAAGGGAGACTTACAACACAAGAAAGCCTACGACTCTCAAAACCCTAAACCCTTATTTTCTACTTTACAAAAGTGTTGCAAGAGATTAGTTATTCAGCCCTAGGTCTAAGTCTTCTTTTATAACCTTCTGCAGTCCTGAGCTTCAAATCTTCTGTCCTTGATCCACTATTAAATACGCCTTGAATCTTGGAACAAAATTAAAAGAACCTGTTGTGACAGTCATGATGTCGATTCTTCATGCTTGGACATTTCATTCGACATCTTTATTCTCTGGCAGAATTCTTCATGTTGGATCATCTTGTTCTTCATCAAGTTTTACCAAAATTTAGTCAAACCTCAGGAGCTTTCAATCTCCCTATTTTGACAAATTTTGGCTAAAACTCCTTCTGCACAATAAACCCAGGGTGAGTGAAGTTGAAAAAGGTCGTGAAAGGAATTTGAGACTCCTAAAGAAGCTAGAAGGAAGTCTAAAAGAGTTTATCAAAGAACAATCCCCTCAAACACACTCCCCCTCTAGAATGTTCCCCCTTACCAAGGAACCTATACTCCCTCACCTGAGTAACTCAGAACACAGGACACGACTGTGTTCATAACTCATATCACAAGACATAAAGGAAGGACTCGGAATAGAAAGGAAACGTGAGACTCAGATAGAATGTCAGAACATCCTATCCAACATCCTTGCAAACCAACTACAAGATCAGACTCAACCCATGTACTTTTCTTCCCTTTTTTAGCCAAAAATTGACAAAGATGTCCAATACAGACCCATACCCAAACTGAACATACCTAAAGGCGGATAAATCCCATGAGAACACGACACAACAGAAAAGATAACCTGAGACAAGACGAAGCCAAGAACCCCCTTTATATACCCGAGCGGTTTCTTTAGGATGTAACGAACCATTGAAAATAACGAAGGTCAATTCAATGAGAACATTAAATGAGGGATGTAACTTCACAAAAAAATGTACACCGACCAGAACACTTTTAACTGTTTCTTCTTTAAGGGGAACCGTCCAAAGAATGTGCATGTATCAAGACACATGTTTAACATGCCTTCTCAAAGACAGAGTCTCCACCGTCCAAGACAATCAACTTGGAAACAACCACATGTCCTAAACAATGTCCTGACACCTTGTTAGACTTTGTTCAGTCCATCTTGTAAACTCTAAAGCATAGTCACAATGCCTTTCAATGAGCCCCAAGAATACTCCTTTCAACCAGAAGTAAAAAAAACAATTGACCAAGATGTTAAGACATTCCTTCAAACATCTCCCAGTTAACAACAAAGACTCCCATGAGCCTTATCTAATTCTGCATAGAAAAATTAATTCTCCCAGATGTCATACCCCAAATTTTGACCACTAAGATTCCCCATCATTGTGTAAATCATCACAAAAATATGGATGGACCATTATGCCTCATTAGTCTCCCCAAAGATGGGTGAGCATCCACTACAATCAAATTTAGGGTTTCAAGCCCTCTCAAAGCTCTTAGACAAATGATCAATCAAGGAATGACATGATCTTCAACTTGTCTAGCCTCTCAAACATCCACAATGGATCAAAAGGACTCCCACAGCAAGAATCAGGCACAATGTTACAGCATTTCACAAGATTAAGCCTCAAAATCGACAGTGTCACCAAATTAGGGTTTTGGTCGACCAGGGCCTCCAGATGGAAATTCTCCTCTTGGCATGAGCCAATGCTTCAAAGCATAACCCAATACAGTATAAGGGACATCATAAACCCAATCATCAAGTCAATTCTGCCTCAGAGGATGTATTCATAAAAAATCAGGAATTAGGGTTTCTTGACCTAATTCACCCTTAAGTTGACTTTTGGGACAAATCATGAGCCAAGACCTCAAGAGAGGATTGGAGGGTCTCTAACACACTACATTGATCCATTTCCAACAATGGATTAATCCAAGAAGCTTGATCAACAGGTTTCAAATTCATCAGAACCACAATTAGGGTTTCGCAGGAAAAGTCAACTGTGCCTTTGACTTTTGACCCAGGCATGCTCCCAAACCTTGGGACATGATTCAATACACCCTATAACACCTATGAAATCAATCCATCAAGTTTGATTTAGGTCAAGGACTTGATTTCATAGAGGATCGCACAGTTTGGAGTTCATCTGACAAAAAGTCAACTATGCACAAAAGTCAACTTTGACTTTTTGAGATTTTTCACAATTATAGTTCTTTGACCCTAAAATGATGTTAATGTGTGATTGGAATCATCATTCATCAAGAAAAATCAAGAAAGTGGGATAACTTGTAAAGGGGTAACCATAAAACTTAGAAATTTTCTAAGTTATGAAACAAAGTGGCTAGGGTACCAACTTCCAAGGATCATAACTTGAGATCCAAGCAACCATTTGGGCTGATCCAAAGATGGATTTGTAGCTCTCATGGCATACTTTAAAAGTGTCAACTACGCCTCATTCCAATTCATCATAGATTTTGAGTTATGGAATTATCAAAATGGCTGAAAACATGAAATGCCACTTTTTCCAACACTTAGTGAAATTTTCACTAAGTCAGGATCTGTCTTGCTTTTTTTTCAAAAGTAGGGGGATTTTTCACTTGGATCCAAAAAGTATCAAGACAAACTATGATCACACATGTGTTGTATCATATAAGAGTTTTCCAAAATGGCCAAGAACTCCATGAAACTCCATTTAAACCATGAGATATGACAATGACAATGTGCCTTACTGCAAACTGTCATGGCAAGGCAGATTTGTGCATTTTGCTCGATTTGAGCAAATGTTACAAATGACAAACAAGTTTATCCATCTGAACACCTCAGGGGGAGACCAAGGAGGGACAAACACTGATCCATCAGCCTCCCAAGTCCTTGGAACCAAAAGTAGCATGCCAAACCTAGAAATGCCTAAAAGAGGGACAAGACTCCAATTTTGGTTTGGAGCATTTAATGGATGCACCAAGGTGGCATGGATTGAGCCCTTTCCAACTGAATTCAGTCAAGACTTATCCATGAACTAGGGAACCAGCAACCTGTGCTCTAACCTCTAGTCAATGGCTAGAGGAAACTTGGATTCCTATTGATCAACATTTTCCAAACTTCTGCAGCAGTTGCCATTCACTATTGCTTGCAAAACAAACTTGCTCTATTATAAATAGAGCTCATTTGTGCTCAGTTTAAGTACACCAAAGCCATCAAACAGATGCTTTCCTCAAAATCTCCTTCTCACTTCCAATTTTGCCTTCTAAGGCAAGTCACTATCGGGTTTTGAGTTTGAGAGCAATTCCAACCAAACCAATCACACACACACCTCATAAACATCATATAGAAGTGATCCAAACACTTAAACAACATCTGGAACACTGATTTCTCAAAATCACCATCCAAGTGCTCAAGTTCTTGACAGGGGTGCAGTTGAGGTACCATCTCAAGTTTCAGCTTGTTTCAAACCACTCCAAGCATTCAGACACATCACTTGCACCCAAGGAAGCTGTGCAAATGATTGGAACCAGCTTGCAACACCTCCAACACAAAACACGATCACCAGCTGCAAGAGGTAAGCATGAGCTCTTCTAACTCTATGATCCATGCATTTTTTGCTGCACAATAATTTGGCCATATGTTCATAATCATGCATAGAGTGTTTACCCTCAATCAATTGCTTTGTTTGAATCGTGTATGGAATTTCTGAACCTTCACGCAAATTTTAGGGTTCTTGAGGTTTCTCTTTGATTTCTTATTCCATGCTTAAAATAAATAAAATTAAAGACCATAGACATGATCGTGAGGTGAAAACGAGCAGATTTATATGTAGATTGCATGATATAATCAAGTATTCAGTGAGATTGGATACAAAATGCAAATCTACAGAAACAGAGGGTGGCACGTGTTCTTGCAGTGTTCTTGGCGCCCTTTTTGAAAATTCGAATATTTGAATTTTGTGATTTTATTTAATTGATTCAAAAATTAATTTCTCTTTGAGTTTTAATGATTTTGAGTTGATTCTTTTTTTAATAATTCACAAAAATGTTAAAATATTTTATTTTACCAAAAAATATGAAAAATATTATTTATTTCATATATTTGATATTTTTGCAAAGATATAATGTTTTATTTGTTTTTTAACATTTGAAATATTTTTTCTCCCTTGATTTTCCAAACTTAATTGATTTCCAAACATTTTGTGGATATAAACATGATTTTTCAAACATTAATCCAAGATCACAACTTGTTTTTCATACATGTTTGATAATTTTGATCATTTTAATTAAGTTTTTATTTAATTAAAATACATTTTGAAATTAATTTAGGGTTTTGATCTTAATCACCCTAAACAAATCATTTTCAAACACTTTGGGCCTCTTGATAGAGTGTAAGTCCCACCTATCTGTAAATAAAATAGTTTGGGCCTCAGTACATTGTATAAGTCCCAATACAGTTTCAGAAATTTCGACGTGATCGTCATTTTTAAACTATTTTTACTTGGGCCTCTCATTGAGCTGTAAGCCCCATCATTTGTACAAAAAAAATTTTGGTCCTCTAATAAAGTGTAAGACCCAACCCCTCTTGAAAACCAAAATATCTTGGGCCTTAGTGTATTGTATAAGTCCCAATACCGTCAAAAAGTTTGGCACAATCGTCGCCTTTTTAACAAAAATCCTTGGGCTTATCCTCGAGCTATAAGACCCATATTTGGGCCTCTAATAGAGTGTAAGGCCCAATCCCCTTTTAACCAAAACCTTTTTGGGCCTCAGACATTGTATAAGTCCCTCAACGTTAAAAGAAAAATCTCGGCGCGATCGCCAGTTTAAAACAAAAACAATAGGGCCTCTCATCGAGTTGTAAGCCCCATCTCTTGTACAAAAACATTGTTGGGCCTCTAATAGAGTGTAAGACCCATCCCCTTGTACATAAAAACTTTTTGGGCCTCACATATTGTATAAGTCCCTCTATACAAACAACGGTGCGATCATCGTTAAAACTTAGGCCTCTCCTTGAGCTGTAAGCCCCAACAATCTTTTCAAAGCACTTTCTCCTTTGATTTTGAATATAATATTGTTATCAAAGTTTTCTTTGTTGAACATCTAACCAAACAACATGGAAGCTCTACAACGGGTAAGTGTTTATCCGCTTTCATTTACCGCTTATATATATATATATATATATATATATATATATATATATATATAATGTATTGTGGGGCTGCTTCACTCTAAGTCTTCTTTCACATCCTTTTATATACTTGCCACATATTCACTGTAATACTAGTATAGTTATTTAGAGTTTTCCCCGGCAACTACGTCTAGAACTAGGTAAAGCCTGTTGGTCATTCTAAAATACAAACAAAACTAGATCCCCCATAGGAATCCAGACACTGTCTTCCCTTCTCTTGGGGTTAAACAATATGGAACAAAGAGAAAGGCAGTATTCTCGGTGAACTTTTTCTCAGACTGTCATTCTTAGAAATTGTCAAAGAGACTCTACTCCCCGGAGTTGATCTATTCTCCGTGAATAGCATCTCTTGAGTTTCTTCCAAATTCTCGAACTTTCCTGGAATGATCTCTTCTCTGTGAATTGCATTTCTTGAACTTCTCTTGGTTTGGGGACCCCCAAGCTTCCTAAAAGCATCCCCGCCTCCTCTTGGACGTTGTACAAGGACCCTTCGGCTTCTTAGAAGTTCTCATGCCTTCTCTTGGGCTTAATACAAGGACCCTGACGACCTCTTAAAGGTATAAGACAGAACATAGTCATCCTTTACTAGAGCAGTCTTTCCAGCGTCAAAACTCCGGCCGTTGTAGGGTTGATACTCATCCCTTAATGCCCGTGCCTCCTCTTGGGCATTGTACAAAAGATAAAACTCTAGACTTGGACAGTCTAAGACCCTTGAGTCTCAAAGACATTCTCAAGTTTACTTCAAACATAGGCAGAAACCCGGTCTCTCTCATGAGAATTCCCCACACTTGGACCCGCTTCAGGATCTCCAAAATCCACAGCGGTAAGGTAGCCTCCTCTTGGGCTTTGTACAAATGATTCTCCCTAGCAGAGCTAACCTTCTCAGACTCTTGTTGAGTCAACCACTTTTTTAGCCTCCGTCTTGGGCTTTGTACAAAACATATAAATCACTCTCTTGTTGAGTATAAAATACTCTCTTGTTGAGTCAATCCCTTTTTTAGCCTCCATCTCGGGTTTGTACGAGATAGAAAAACACTCTCTTATTGAGTATAAAAGACTCTCTTGTTGAGTCCGTCTCCTTTTAGCCTCCATCTCGGGATTTGTATGACATAGAAAAACATTCTCTTGTTGAGTATAAAAGACTCTCTTGTTGAGTCCGTCTCCTTTTGGCCTCAATCTCGGGCTTCATACGAGCCAGTTAATCACTCTCTTGTTGAGTATAAAAGACCCTCTTGTTGAGTCAATCAACCTTCAGACTCTCTTGTTGAGTCAATCACCTGTTCAAGACTCTCTTGTTGAGTCAACCTTTTTTAGCCTCCGTCTTGGGCTTTATACAGGACAGATAAAAGTACTCTCTTGTTGAGTTAAACCATTTCAGCCTCCATCTTGGGCTTTATACAAGATACATTCTCCCCAACGGAGTCAAAATCCCTTTTAGCCTCAATCTTGGGCTTTGTACAAGACAGAAAGAACGTTTTCCCCGAAAAAGTCAAACTTCCCGCCTCCTTTTAGGCTTTGTATAAGGAAACCCCGGTTGAGTCAATCAACCTTTTAGCATCAAAGTTGTGCCTTGCTCACAACATACTAACATCAACAACTCCTCTTTAGAGATGACAAATTCACTCTCATCCAAAACCTTTTAGCTTCATATCTTGGGCTTTGAACAAGATACAAACCACCTTTAGCTTCACGTCTCGGGCTTTGAACAAGACGCCAAAACATCTCTTTCCTCTCATTCTTCCAATGATCGCTCTAATTTCCCTGTTTCGGGAATAGGTAGGCATAAGATTGCAAAAATATTAGTGAGCATACTAATCAAAAACCCAAAATCCCATACCTTCATACAAAGCATAAAATCTAAACACATTACCAAAAACCTCACAAATAGTCCAAACATTCTATCCTTAACAAAATAAACCGAAGATGGGCTCACATCATAATAGCATCTGTAAACCAACAGTTTTTAAAACTCAGTATGCAAGCAGGGTCAATTGGAGACATCTATTTCCCTTCCTTAATCAGCTTAACAAGATAAAAAATGAATCGAGTTGTAGTGCCCAAGCGATAGTGATTCAAGACCACAAAAATAGCGCTACACCAGACACAAGCAATGACTCTCAGGACACTCCCAAGAAGCTTGTACAACTCTGATTCAATCCATTGACATCCCAATGACAGAACCAAAATCAATCTGTCAAGTCCACCCAAAACTATAACAGTAATAATATGTCACGACATCTTGTCTAATGTTACACCCTCACCAGATGTATTCTATCATAAACTGCTTGAAACCACAAACAATCTTCATAAACAATTGCACTACTGCAGCAACAGATCTTAGACAGAAGTCCAACTCCCCCTGTCAAAGATAACCAGTGCTCCTTTGCAAGAAGAACACTTTAAAGTGAATGGAAAACATAAGACTCATCTTCACGTCTTCAAGAACTCACTCCTTGTTCAACACACCTGTTGAACGCATTCACTCATTGCTTGATCCACAAGCAATCTATGAACCATAATAGTACACCCATCAGACAGATGTTATCCCCCTATCATTCATAAACGATGCTTCTTCTAACAAGAAACACCCAAAATCACCACATGTTATCACATGACCAACTTCATGCTCATATAGTGAGAAAGTACTAGGATCACATCCTTGTACCATAACCAACAAACTCTTGGATTGAGACCAAAATCACCATTGATCCCTCTCATCATGAACCCATCCATACCCTGTACAAATCCTCCTTGAATTCTACAACCATAGACGTTCTATCCAAAAATGGATAGACCACCAAAAGTGCTAGTTCTCCTTATTCTGGACAAGGAGAGCTACGCTGTCTATACTATAGAGTATGTTTGGGGATTTGAGAGCTATACAGGTGTTGTATATTGTCTCAAGAATGAATGTCTTGCTTAACCCTCATGCGGGAGCCCCATTATATAGCCTTCTTATTAAGACAACCCATTAAGAGAAGTCTCTTGGCCTTCTGTCCTTATGTGGCCATCATTGTCGTAACTTCCATCCCTGAATATAGGCTTTTAAGCTCTGGTAACGTCTGCATTGCTGCGTCGCCACCGTTACAACTGTTGGAGTGGAATTTGACGAGCCTGTGACCGACATCAGTGCCGGGTTAGTGGGGTGTATTACCCGGCCTTGTAAGAACTCAGCTGATGGGAGTCGGGCTCACTGACCGGGCCAGGTTGTGTATGATGGTTGTCAAGTTCTCTTTATTGTACGATATTTCCCGCTACCACAGTTCAGTCCGCCGATTACTATATCCGTTTATAGGGGTATAGTACTCGGCAGTGACATGAGCCTATATATATTTGCTAGGGGTCGTGATATAGATTAGTCTTTTCTACTTAGGTCCTTACGTGTAAAAAAATTTCAAACGCTCGAGCCCCTTGATTTTCCCTAGCATTATGATGACTTTAATACATCATGAGTGGCTATTCTCTATCCATTTTTCGAACATTGGGCTTCTATTAAAGCCAGACTTCTCTTTCCTTCACTCCTACGTTCTTTCTTTAAGTGAATCAGATCTCATCTCCAAGCACTACTCACTTCAGGTATTTTTTCCTTTCCTTCTTGATTTTCCTCTATTCTTTTTAACACAAACATGGTAGTTCTTAGGGAATGTAATATTGAGGGAAAGGTTATTCGTAAGAGTGACGAGGAGAGAAAAAGGCTATGGGAAGAAAACATGTAAGAGATGATGGATTCTGTAGGGGTAGAAGAGTATAGGCGAGTCATGGATAAGTTTTATAATAAGATTCTCACTTTTGAAAGTAACTTTGACTCTAACTCTTCAGGTTCTGTAGAGATTCTAATGGAGACTGTTGCTCCCTTTGATTCTAAGGTTATGAACCATAAGAATAGTACTGCTGACGACTTGGAAATTGCTAAAATCCGATCCCTGAGGATTATATCCTCTACTGGTTCCTAGGATGACGTTATTTTGGAACCGTGCGGTCCAAATGAAAGAGTATGTATACTTCGGCCAAAAGATGCTTCTGAAGACTTTTTCTACTTTTATCCTAGTATAATGGAAGATTTCAACATCCGTATCCCTTTTTCCGATTTCGAGGTGGACGTGTTAAAGACCGTCAACATAGCACCTTCTCAACTGCATCCCAATAGTTCGGGGTTTATAAAAGCCTTTGAGATGGTTTGTGAGGTTTTAGATATTGTTCCGACTATAGGTTTATTCTTATCCTTGTTTGAGGTAAAAGGAATTGATAACCGGAGCTGAGTACAAATTAGTGGAATGCCCGACCGAAGTTTCCTTTAGGCCTACACTTCACATTACAAGATTTATAAAGACCGTTTTTTGAGAGTTCGTTGTGGGTCGAGATGTCCACAGGTGTTGTACGCCTTAGATGGGCATCCCCGCTTTCCTCATTACTATACCAAAGATCCCTTATCAATCACCGATTTTAATTATGATAAACTGAATGATTTGGAACTCCAGTCCCTGGCTATTCTTGATTCATTCCGTATGATGAGGATTAAGGAATTGTTGCCCTTAGACGACGACCAACTCCTTTCCTTCTTGGGTAATCATTATTTTTCATTTCAACTATTCCTTGCCTTCTTTTTTATTCTAACCTTATGTTGTTTGTTTGTAGACAAGATGACTGACCTATTTGTAGCAGAGCAAAAGAAATTGATGCAAGCAGCTCGGGAAGCCCAGAGGGGAACTATGGGTGCATCTGCATCTAAGTTTGACTTAGGTGGATTAGAAGTTCGGGCACCAAAATGGCCCAGGGGTATGAGCACTAAATCTGCCCTGAGCAAAGCTTTGCCCCAACCTCTTATTTTACCTGCTCAGGACGAGGCTTCTCAAGGTGACCCGAAGAAGCTGAAGGTTCAAATGAATGAGGATATTCATCAAGCTGAAATGGAGATTAACTCCCTCATGAGAGGCCCAGGAGAGAATTTCGTGTCTAGAGAGTTCAATTTTTGGTCCAATGATTTTGATGGCTTCAGATACCTGCGTGATCATCTCAACACCACCGAGGATGTTAATAAAGTTAAATCCATTGGTTAGCAGAAAATCACTCAGAATTTTAGTTCTTATTTGATGAGGTGTGTTGTCCTTGCCCGTGATTTCTTTGAATTCTCTGATGACTCCGAGAAACTTGAGTCTAAATTCAAGGATGACGTCGCCCAGTTGAAGAACTCCCAAGAATCTCAATCTAAGAAACTTTCCTGCTTGGAAAAGGATTTAGCTAACATGAGCAAGGAAAGAGAGACCTTGGAGTCTGATCATAAATCATCCTTAGCCAAGCTTACTAACCTGTTGAGGGTATCTGAGGCCTTTAATGTCGAGTTCTTATCATCCAACAACGATCTTAAAGAAGCTCTGAAGAAAGCTCAGATCGATATTTTGTCTGCTGGCGATGAAGCTTTTAAGAGAGCTAAAGATCAAGTTCTCTATCTCTATCCTAGCCTGGATTTGTCGGAGATGGATTACTTCAATGTGGTGCAGGATATTCGTCTTGTGGACCTTGATGAGCTAGAGAAGGATAGCCTGGAGAGGTCTCAAAGCCCGGTCAATGACGTTGACGAGAATGTGAACCCGACCCAAAGTGATGTTGCAAACGATACCTCGACTACTACTTAATCTTAGTGTTCTTTGTTTTAGTTAGTCATCCTTCTGGATGGACATTTTATTTTGGCAAGGGCGTGTGGTGTTGTCCCCCCTCACGCTCATGACTTTTTAGCCTTCGAGCTTTGTAACGTACAATGTTTTGGACCTTCTGAGGCTTTATTTTTATTGCTTATGTTATTTTTGTTTATCGTGTTTTATTTCTTTGCAAAATAATCCCGCACATATATCCAGCCCCTCGGGCACTAAGTTAGATTAACTTAGGGTGTCTGATTATATATTGCCGGGTATTATTTTTACTTTTCTTTTGCTCAATTTCTCTGACCTTTTTGGTAGCTTACTATGAGGCTAATTATTAAGGAACCTTTAGTTATCTTGTTTGTGTAGTCTTCACACTTTTGAGAGTTCTGGACTCTTGTAGGCTTAGGCGCCGATTATGGTATGTACCCGGGCGTCCTTTCTACAGAGATTTGCCATTTTCTTATTGGCAGTTTGCCAGGTATTACTTTTTACTTACAAGCCCCAAGTATCTTTTGAGAAGTTTTGGGCTTAGATGTTTCATCATCTTTATACCAGACTGTCCGGCTTGAGTGCATGGAGCTATTAGACATGTTTGTTCAACCCATGTACGCGTAGCTTTTGTTGGCGACCTATGTACGCGGAGCAAGTCATCCCGTCTATAGGAGTTTATCAACCTGTTTATGGCCGACCTATGTACGCGGAGCAAGTCGACACGTTTATAGGAGTTTATCGACCCATTTATGGGCGACCTATGTATGCGGAGCAAGTCGACACGTTTATAGGAGTTTATCGACCCGTTTATGGGCGACCTATGTACACGGAGTAAGTTGTCACATTTATAGGAGTTTATCAACCCGTTTATGGGTGACCTATGTACGCGAAGCAAGTCGACACATTTATAGGAGTTTATCAACCCGTTTATGGGCGACCTATGTACGCGGAGTAAGTCGGCACGTTTATAGGAGCTTATTACCCCGTTTATGGACGACCTATGGACGCGGAGCAAGTCACCACATTTATAGGAGTTTATCAACCCGTTTATGGGTGACCTATGTACGCGGAGCAAGTCGACACGTTTATAGGAGTTTATCAACCTGTTTATGGGTGACCTATGTACGCGGAGCAAGTCGACACATTTATAGGAGTTTATGAACCCGTTTATAGGTGACCTATGTACGTGGAGCAAGTCGACACGTTTATAGGAGTTTATCAACCTGTTTATGGACGAACTATGTATATGGAGCAAGTCGACACGTTTATAGGAGCTTATCAACCCGTTTATGGGCGACCTATGTACGCGGAGCAAGTCGACACGTTTATAGTGTTGAAGCAGTAAAGCGGCAAGCAAAAACATTTTTGGAAGTATTTTTTCGGGAATTTATCGTGTCCACAGAGATCGGTTCGAGGGAAAGAATGTCGTTCGACAACCTCAATGTTATTGAGTTTGGGTTTAAAATGGGTTTAAAAGTAAATGCGAGAAATAAAACTATTGAACAGAAAAGAATTCATTCTTTGGAGAGTAGAGAACTCTCGGGTTTGCATTTCATCTACCCTATCAAATACTCAAACTTACTACTCAGTTGCACGCAACCTAAATCACTCGTCCATATTATCACGTATCGCCTACAACAAAGGTTATGTCTAACGCAAAGTTGAGAGAACAACCGCATCGCCTCGGAGGTGATGTCTCACGCAACTTGACCACACAGAAGCATTAAGAATCGATGATCATGTGAATATTAAGCCTCAATCTATCTCTAGAGTCAAGAACCTAATCAATGTTCATCCTAATTTCGGATTCAAGGAGGATATGTCTACCGCAACTCAAATCCATGCATAAAGTGATTAAAACAAGGATAACACCAATAGATATTTGTAAAATAGCTCACATACAAAGCCATGAGCAATAAATATACAGACTATCAAAGTAAACTTACGTACAAACTCACACCAATGGAAACTACAAAGGGAAGAGAGAAGAGGAATCAAAATCTCTCGCGGTGTAAATCACGATCAAAGAATCACCCGCCCCCAATCGTCGAGTTGCAACCTCCATTGATGCTTTTCTAAGCTCTAAACTACAAAGAATGAAGGTTTGATGAATTGGGAACAAATACCCCAAAACATAACCTATAAAATGGTAAAAATGAACTTATAGACATTACAAAATCTGTCACGTTCGCTAAGCGAACGTTTTACTCACAAAACGAGCCTTAAAAAGTGGCACTTAAGTGCCTCTGAAATGCTAAACCGCCTCTGCAAAATTCCAATTTATTCGCAAAGCGAATGCTCACTGTACAGTTCGCAAAGCAAAATTTGGTCCTTTTCCCCCTGTCCAATTCTGGGAGCCTTCACTGGGAACTCTCTAGGCACTCGCAAAGTGAACCTTCGCTGGCAAGCTCGCAAAGCAAACTTTACAGCAAACCAGCCCTTATTTGACCACAACTTTCGAACCGTAACTCTGGTTTACGCACGGTCGGAAGCGTTGGAAAGCTTATTCAATGCTCTTTACGACAATGGCAAGATATCCTTGATTGAATACCTGCAAAAAGTGATAGAAAATCAATTAAACTCAATGATATTTACACTATAAGCAATATATACACTAAATTGTAAAGTAAACTTATTTATAAACAAATCGGGGTTTATTCGAACGATATTAACCAAAAAGTATCGATAGGTGCAACAAAACTTATATACAAAAATAGTTACATTTTGCACTTATCAAACTCTCCCTAACTTAAACTTGTTTGTCCGCAAACAAGAATCAAGCAGACTTAAAGAAACACAAAAGCAATAACCATAGAATCACGAATCAACAGGTTTTGAAAAACGGAAACAAATGTATGGTTCAAATGAAAAAGTGTACACACAAAGTAAATACTTACCACTAAACTACGACGATAACATAGTCACGAAACAAATGCAAAATACAAAAATCATGCCAAACATCCTAAAACAACACAAGTTCCAAAGTGAATCACACCTAGCAAAAACAATCATCGGTAGATGAAAAACACAAAATAAGGTACTTATCACTCACACAAAAATCATGCAAACAATAGACTAAATTATGCATCCATCCAAAAATTCACATTGAACATATGAAGGCAAGAATCACAAGGACTTTCAAGGTTGTAGCGTGGTCGGGTAAACAAACAAGGGGCAATTTCTAAAGGTAATTGAAACAAAAACTTGCCTAAACCTAAGGGAGTGATAAACTCACAAAGACTCAAACACCAAATTCCAATCAACTTCTTCCAAAATCCCAAGTGTTACACAAAACACAATACTTATTTAGCACAATTATTTGAACTCTTTTTGTTTCCTTTCTCAAGGATTTTCTTTTTCTTTCTTTTTTTTTCTTTTCTATATTTTTCTATTTTTTCTTTTCTTTTTTATCCTAATAGAAACAAACCAATGAGTTAACAACCATTCTCTCCCCAACTTGAATTCAACCACATCATCATGTGAATACTCCCCACTTTCTAAGGCAAGGCAAAAAGTCATACAACAACACAAAGTTGAGGGTTCAAGAAAAAACAAAATCCATTCAAAAATAAGTGAACTAAACACTCATAGACAAGCATTAAGTTCAAATAAAACATGGATCAAAAATCTCAAAAAGGTTACGAATAATCACACGCTCATAAGGTGAATGACTATTTGGCCAAGGTGGTTGTGCTCAAAATGAAACAAGTGCCTTGATCCTTTTTATGCTTCCACATAATCAACACAAACAAAAAATTAAGCATAATAAAATCTAGTTAGAACAAGAATGTTGGTACTCCGCGCATATATGAACAATGGAAAACTACCTCAAAAAAATGGTGGGAACTAAAGTGATTCACACAAGAACAAGTATACAAAAGAATGAATGGCATGTGAAATTCTGGTACCAGACGTGTGATGTTAAGGTGCGATGTCACAACAACACACTCTGCAATAATGGACAGAATAAGCAACAGGAAAACACAAGGAATTGTTCACCCAGTTCGGTCTAACTACCTACGTCTGGGGGCTACCAAGCCAGGGATGAAATTCACTACTTGTAGATATAATTTACAGACTCAACACACCAGTTGAAAATCTCCTAAACTTATACTCTACTAGTGACTTTCTACCTAAGAAACCACTTAGATATGAGAACACTACTCAATCCCCTAAAACACTCAAAGAACAACCTCTTTGAGATCCCTTGATCTTGCTTCCTAGCTTCGATCAATCAACAACTCTCTATTGCTTCACAGCTTCTAGAGAGGACAGAAAATTCAACACCTATTCAACCTAGAATAGTGTGATTACAAGTACTCTAAACAAACCCTAGACTCTAAGCCTCCAGCTCTTGATCTTCAATCTGTTTTCTGTACCTTCTTCCTTGGTCTTGTGCGCTTTATATAGCTCCTTGAATTTGGATTGGATTTGTCACAATATTTGATCAGATTTGTTAATTAAAAACTGAATCTTTTAAAACAGATTTTATCCCCAAAATCTTTTTAAATCTTTCACCTTTTAATTCTCCAACAAACCTGCAATCAAATCTCCCATGTAACCGAAAATATCTAGCCCAAGATATTCTCATCCAACGAGTCAACACTCTCCACAATTCCAGCTAATACGCGACCCTAATAACAACAAGCCCATGCTGTCATTAGCTTCAGTTCTGCAGGTCTGATGTTACAACATCACCTATGTGATATCAGATATCCACTTCAGCAACTAGTAACCTTAACACAGCCCAATGTTAAGTGCAATGTTATGACATCAAGCCCATGACATCAAACATAGTTAACCTTCACAACTTAGTACAGCCCAGTACTAAGACTCAATGCTGCAACATCAACACCATGACATCAGCATTGAACACCTTGTTGTTTTACCAAAATTCCAGCCAATCCAGGAACTTACAATCTCCCCTTTTGGCTAAGTTTGGCTAAAACAATCTCTGCATCTTCAGAGACTTCAGCAGCGGAATATCTTCAATATTTTGAAACTTTAACTTGCAGCAGTTTGACAATCTTCATATAGTCTTCATTACTTGATCTGCTGCAGCACCATCTTCATTATTGACAACAGCCAATTGGTGCTCCCCCTCAAAAACTTGAACCAGCATCACAGCTGTTCAGTAGCTCACAATGTGCAGCACATCTCCCCCTTGATGTCTGCTTTGCTGCACTCTACACTCTTTAATGCTATGAATACTTCACTAGCAGCTCCACAACTATGTTGTCTATACTCCCCCTCCACAGCTGCATCATTACTTTTCAACTAAACACCTTTTATTTTTATTCTTTTAGCAGCAACTACTCTTCTCCTCATGGCAATTTTTAACTCTCCCCCTTTTTAGCCATAATTAGACAATTATCCCAATACAGTTAGTCCTAAACTAGCCCTCATTGTTAGCCTCACAGTCAGCAAACAGGCAAAACAAATCATAGAACAAAAATAGGTGCAACAAAAACAGCACAATATTCAAATTACACAGACAAGCACATTAAGTGCAAAACAACAAAACAAGAAAACTAAACTACTAACTACCAAAAAAAGCAAGGTAGTAAGCTAGTCTTCATCAGAGCTGAGCTCCTCACTTTCTCCTTTATCACCAGGTCCTTCTTCATCCTTGCTAGTGTTGACTGCTCCACCTTCCTTTGCTGCCATTTTCAGAGTCATGACAAGTCTTTCAAATTTTTGTTTCCTTTCAGTACTAACTTTGATGACTTCATCCAACTCCTTGCAAGCCTCTTCCAGTTCTGAAATTAACCCTGTCTTGGCTGGCTGCTGTTGTGATGTTGAAGCAGATGTCTTGACATTGTCAGAAACATGTTTCACTTCAAACAATTTGGAATGGACTGACAAGGCAGGCTTCCTTGTGCAAGCTATATCCCAATGCTGTAGAATTCCAGGCTGTTGAGATAAGATAATCCCACAAATGAGAGAGGGAAAAGCAATTGGTATCTTCATAGTAGCAGCATGCTTAACAGTGTAATCAAAGATGTAGGAGCCATAGTCAATTCTTTGCTTTGTCCCTACAGCATAGATTATCTTCCCCAATTCAACCGAAATTGTGGTCTTATGCCCAGTAGGAATCCAGTTGACAGCACCAATTCTGTGCAGAATGGCATATTTGACACTCAACAACCTGGTTTGCAGCTTTCCATCTTCTGGCCAAACTTTTACCTGACCACCAGTGATTTCTTTACATATCACATTGTTGGAGACTTCCAATTCTTCACATTCTTCCTCACTTCTTCCTAAGTAGCCATTGATCACTTTAGGAGAGAACCATACACATTTGCCTCTGATGGTAACTCTTCTGAAGGCTCGACTCTTGCTGTTGTTTATAGATTCAGAGATATTACCTATGAATTCTCTGACCAGCCCATCATAACAATTGGTCAACCCCGTCACAGTCCTTCGCAGACCAGCACACTCAATGAGGTCAACAATTTCAGTGTCTTCTGCAGCTACCTCTCTTTCCAGTGCAATCTTTCTTTGAGGCACATAATTCCACATGGCTCCATAGTGATTCTGCACTTGATTATCAGTTGGGTCGATGTCTTGAGCATCGCTCTCAGACTCAGACTCTTTACTGATTCTCCTCTTTTTGCCCTCCTTGTCAACTTTGCTCCACGATTTTGGAGAAACTTTACTTGAGGCCCTTTTCTTGTCCTTCCTTCTTCCAATTTTCTCATCACCAGATGAGTCCTCAATCTCAATGACCTCGACCTGATCCTTCTCTTTACCCTTGTGACTAGCTTCCCTAGGGGATGATGTTCTGACATTACCATTGACATCAGGATCTTTACCCTCATCCTTTTGAAGATCTTTGTCCTCTTGAGTGGCGACCTTCTCAGCAGCCATTTGCCTTAGAGGAACATAAATCCCTTTTACGCGTATCCCCTTCTCCAGGATTTTGGTGGTAAGCTGTTCCAACTCCCAGTCTACATTAAACTTCTCTTCAACAGCTTGGGATGATGATGTCCTGCCTTCAGTTTTATTCGTAGGGGAGGGTTTAGGGTTATCTGACTCGGAAGGAGCACCAGAACCGTGTTCATCATTGCCTAGGTCGTTTTCGGAGGGAACCCTAGCTCGTGCCGGTTCAGAGTTCTTGGAAGACATCATTCCTTTGAAACAGACCAGGTTTAGAACAAAACTCTCTATGTTGTTGAGATTTAGGAAGCTGAGGCGTTGTGATGAGATGGTTTTGGAAGGTCTTGATGTGACATTAATATGGTAAGGCCCCTGATTTTGGTTCCAATTACTAAAGTTTTCCCTCCACGAAACCTTTCCTTTTAAAAATTTAAAATGATTCACCCCAGAACATACTAACTCTGAGTGCCCTTTCAGCATCCTGATGTCATAATCTGATGTTATACCATCAACCTGAGCATCAATAGTTGAATTTCCTTCAAGAGAAATCCACTGATAGCAGTTATCCTTGGTTCTGGCACCCTTCATAACAATCTGATTATGCTCATCAGAAACCACACACTCATGCTTAGTGTAGTTTACCTTGTACCCTTCATCACACAACTGGCTTATGCTGATCAAATTTGCACTTAAGCCATTGACAAACATAACATTGTCAAGTTCAGGTCTACCATCACCTTGGACTTTCCCAACTCCTGCAACAATACCTTTTCCTCCATTGCCAAACATGACCTCATGAGAGGGGCAAGGCCTAAGATCATCAAACATGGATCTACATCCAGACATGTTCTTGGAACACCCACTGTCAAAATACCATGTATCTTCTTTAAACTCCTTGTCAGCCATGTGAGCCAATAAGCACTTCACCTTCTCCTTAGGTACCCATTGTTTAACAACTTTGGGCTTATCCTCCCTCCATCTGTTTTGAGGCTGAGGGTATCCATGCAGCTTGTAGCAAGAGTACTGCATATGTCCAAACCTTCCACAGTAATAACATCTCACCCTTTCATCTCTGAATCTTCTGCCATGATGAGATTGCTTAGGCTGCCATCCATAATGTGGTCTCCTCCTGCCATAACTAGCCTGCCTTTTATTATGCTGATATCTTCTTCCATAAGAAGGCTGAGAATGCTGTTTTCTGGATTGTCTCCCATGATGGTGAGGCTTTCTTCTTCCGTAGACATAAGGCACATCATTGTTAAATCTAAAGCCATGACTATACCCGTTGACCTGATGTTGAGACATCTGATGTGACATGCCCTATTTGAACCTAGCAGCTTGCATGCTCTTATGGTATTGTGGGGGCATATACTGACTAGCTCTTTGTGGCTGCTTTCTCTTCTGATAAGGACCAGTCTTCTTCTCAATCCTCTTAGGTTGTGAAACATCAGCTTTCTTAGGAGTAGGATCCTGCACCTTTGGCTGATGTTGAGACAATGGTTGAGACATCTCCACTTTGGTTCCTGAAGTGCTTGCTTCAGTAGATACTTTTCCCTCAACCACAAATCCTAATCCAGTCCTGTCTCCAGCTATCCTTTCCGTCTGAAGAATCTTGTCAAGAGTGTCTGTACCACTGTTCAACATTCTAATAGTTTTAGTCATATGCTCAAGATGAGCTTTGACACATAGGACTTCTTTCTCCAATTCAGCTTTATCATCCTCAAGCTGAGCTATCTGTTGCTTATGGCACTTGTTTTCTTGACAGACTTCAGCACTCTTAAAACACAGCTGTCTGTAGGTTGAAGCTAGCTCATCATAAGTGACTTCTCCATCACTATCATCATCAGATTCAACAATTCCTGTCAAAGCTGTAACATGCTTTGCTGACTCACTTTCACTTTCACTGTCAGAGTCAGACCAGGAAATTGTCAAGCCCTTATTCTGCTTCTTCAAGAATGTGGGACACTCTTTCTTGACATGTCCATACCCTCCACATTCAAAGCACTGAACACCTTTATCTTGGACAGTCTTCTCTTCATCTTTCTCTTTTGACTTACTGATGTCAGAGGAGATGTTCTTGACATTAGGCCTGTAGTTATAGTTCATCTTCTTGAACACTTTGTTGAATTGCCTTCCCAACATAACTATAGCCTGAGGCAGATCCTCCTGGGACTCATCATCTTTAGCTGTTGCAGGAGTGGAGACTAAGGCTATACTCTTGGGCTTCTTTTCCGGTTCTTCCTCATTCAGCCCAAGTTCAAATGTTTGAAGAGATCCAATAAGCTCATCAACTCTCATCTTGCTGATGTCTTGAGATTCTTCAATGGTTGTTACCTTCATCTTATACTTCTTAGGGAGGGACCTAAGAATCTTTCTTACCAGCTTCTCTTCTGTCATCTTCTCACCAAGAGCACTGGATGCATTTGACAGCTCAAGAACACTCATGTGGAAGTCATGAATAGTTTCTTCTTCCTTCATCTTCAAGCTTTCAAACTTAGATGTTAAAAGCTGAAGTCTTGACATCTTAACTCTAGATGTGCCTTCATGAGTAGCCTTCAAAATATCCCAAGCAGCCTTAGCAGTTTCACATGAGTTGATCAGCCTGAATATGTTCTTGTCAACCCCATTGAAGATAGCATTTAGGGCTTTTGAATTCCCAAGGGCAAGCTCATCTTCTTCCTTGGTCCATTCTTCTTCAGGCTTAGGCTTTGAGGTGCCTTCTTTATCCTTGCCAGCCTCATCTTTCTCATATACCTCTGGAGCTTTCCACTCTTTAATGACAGCCTTCCAAGCTCTGCTGTCTAATGACTTTAAAAAAGTAGTCATTCTAGGCTTCCAATACTCATAGTTTGAGCCATCCAAGATAGGGGGTCTGTTGACGAATCCTCCAACCTCTTTGTCCATCTTTCACCAGAAAGTAACTTCCCTAGATCTCACCCAGAGACAGACAGGATGCCTGCTCTGATACCAATTGAAATTCTGGTACCAGACGTGTGATGTTAAGGTGCGATGTCACAACAACACACTCTGCAATAATGGACAGAATAAGCAACAGGAAAACACAAGGAATTGTTCACCCAGTTCGGTCTAACTACCTACGTCTGGGGGCTACCAAGCCAGGGATGAAATTCACTACTTGTAGATATAATTTACAGACTCAACACACCAGTTGACAATCTCCTAAACTTATACTCTACTAGTGACTTTCTACCTAAGAAACCACTTAGATATGAGAACACTACTCAATCCCCTAAAACACTCAAAGAACAACCTCTTTGAGATCCCTTGATCTTGCTTCCTAGCTTCGATCAATCAACAACTCTCTATTGCTTCACAGCTTCTAGAGAGGACAGAAAATTCAACACCTATTCAACCTAGAATAGTGTGATTACAAGTACTCTAAACAAACCCTAGACTCTAAGCCTCCAGCTCTTGATCTTCAATCTGTTTTCTGTACCTTCTTCCTTGGTCTTGTGCGCTTTATATAGCTCCTTGAATTTGGATTGGATTTGTCACAATATTTGATCAGATTTGTTAATTAAAGACTGAATCTTTTAAAACAGATTTTATCCCCAAAATCTTTTTAAATCTTTCACCTTTTAATTCTCCAACAAACCTGCAATCAAATCTCCCATGTAACAGAAAATATCTAGCCCAAGATATTCTCATCCAACGAGTCAACACTCTCCACAATTCCAGCTAATACGCGACCCTAATAACAACAAGCCCATCCTGTCATTAGCTTCAGTTCTGCAGGTCTGATGTTACAACATCACCTATGTGACATCAGATATCCACTTCAGCAACTAGTAACCTTAACACAGCCCAATGTTAAGTGCAATGTTATGACATCAAGCCCATGACATCAAACATAGTTAACCTTCACAACTTAGTACAGCCCAGTACTAAGACTCAATGCTGCAACATCAACACCATGACATCAGCATTGAACACCTTGTTGTTTTACCAAAATTCCAGCCAATCCAGGAACTTACAGCATGGAAGTTTGTAAAATGCCTAAGTATCATGAATACACTAAAGTCTAGAAAGAGATAAACGCATACCTTGGACATGTACAAAACTTACCAATATCATTACCATGCATTCGCAAGTTGAAACGATCAAACTTGGAAAATCACCTTAAATGAATCCTCAAATTAGACAACCAAAATTTACGTCCAAAGAACAAACAAAAATATTAGAAACTAAAAACAATAAAACATGCTTGTTTTACGTCGTAAGCTCGACGCCTTTACAATGCTTAGCTAGCAACTTCCTTCCTTCATGCCATGGTGATGCCTCGCCGCACAAACTAAAAGCAAGTGCCCTTACCAAACACTTAAACAAACGTTACGGGAACAAAATGTATACAACACTTGAACAAACATAATGGAAATAGACAATACATAAGATATATAGAAAACTCAAAAACAAAGAAACTATCGCAATGCGATTCAATATCGAAACCAATCCTTGGCAACGGCGCCATTTTGTTAAAGCGGTAAAGCGGCAAGCAATAAACATTTTTGGAAGTATTTTTCCAGGAATTTATCGTGCCCACAGAGATCGGTTCGAGGGAAAGAATGTCGTTCGTCAACCTCAATGTTAATGAGTTTGGGTTTAAAATGGGTTTAAAAGTAAATGCGAGAAATAAAACTATTGAATAGAAAAGAATTTATTCTTAGGAGAGTAGAGAACTCTCGGGTGTGCATTTCATCTACCCTATCAAATATTCAAACTTACTACTCAGTTGCATGCAACCTAAATCACTCGTCCACATTATCACGTATCGCCCACAACAAAGTTTATGTCTAACGCAAAGTTGAGAAAACAACCGCATCGCCTCGGAGGTGATGTCTCACACAACTCGACCACACGGAAGCATTAAGAATCGATACTCATGTGAATATTAAGCCTCAATCTATCTCTAGAGTCAAGAACCTAATAAATGTTCATCCTAATTCCGGATTCAAGGAGGATATGTCTACCGTAACTCAAATCCATGCATAAAGTGATTAAAACAAGGATAACACCAATAGAGATTTGTAAAATAGCTTGCATACAAAGCCATGAGCAATAAATATACATATTATCAAAGTAAACTTACATGCAAACTCACACCAATGGAAACTACAAAGGGAAGAGAGACGAGGAATCAAAATCTCTCGCGGTGTCAATCACGATCCAAGAATCATCCGCCCCTAATCGTCGAGTTGCAACCTCCATTGATTCTTTTTTAAGCTCTAAACTACAAAGAATGAATGTTTGATGAATTGGGAACAAATACCCCAAAACATAACCTAAAAAATGGTAAAAATGAACTTATAGACATTACAAAATCTGTCACGTTCGCTAAGAGAACGTTTTACTCGCAAAGCGAGCCTCAAAAGGTGGCACTTAAGTGCCTCTGAAATGCTAAACCGCCTCTGCAAAATTCCAGAAGTTCGCAGTGCGAACGATTTATTCGCAAAGCAAATGCTCGCTGCACAGTTCGCAAAGCGAACTTTGGTCCTTTTCTCCCCTGTCCAATTCTGGGAGCCTTCGCTGGGAACCCGCCAGGCACTCGCAAAGCGAACATTCGCTGGCAAGCTCGCAAAGCGAACTTGACAGCAAACCAACCCTTATTTGACCACAACTTCTGAACCGCAACTCTGATTTACGCACGGTAGGAAGCGCTGGAAAGCTTATTCAATGCTCTTTATGACAATGGCAAGACATCCTTGATTGAATACCTGCAAAAAGTGAGAGAAAATCAATTAAACTCAATGATATTTACACTATAAGCAATATATTCACTAAATTGTAAAGTAAACGTATTTATAAACAAATCGAAGTTTATTCGAACGATATTAACCATAAAGTATCGATAAGTGCAACAAAACTTATATACAAAAATAGTTACATTTTGCACTTATCATATATGAGTTTATCAACCTGTTTATGGACGACCTATGTATGCGGAGCAAGTCAACCATTTATAGGAGTTTTCCGAGTTATAACTCATCATTTCCAGTCGATTACCTATAAACAAGACATAATAATTTTTTAAGTCCGGGTGCCTCGTTAAAAACCCTTGCCCTTGCAAGGGAAAAGAGTGCAACCCGGGTCCTTTATTCAATATTTAAATTGCATAATGTCTTAGCTGAATACATCCTAAGATAAAATACATCCCAAGTCCCAGGTATTTCTATTCATTCTAATGTTTCGGCTTGTATGTTCCTTGATCGGAAGGATCTCCCCATCCAGTTGGGTGAACGTCTTCAAACTCAATGCTAGAGCTCTCAGGAGCAGTATATTTTACTAGAAAGTCAAATTTTTTGCTTAGTTGTCCCAGGGTATCCCAAGTCTCTGAAGGGTTGTCGTCCTCGCTGATATTGATTTCAGATATTGAGAAGTTGATAAGTTCTCGTTCCGTCATCCCTGCGGCTTCATCAAGACGATGGTTGACGTATTCAGGATTATCTGAGTAGGACTTCCAAGCTTATGCAGGAAAGGATTAATCTTTTTCAAGACTATCTAGAAGATATGCGTTTCTGGGTTGGCTTTGATACCTCGGATCCTCCATGTAAAGCTTCCCGGAGGAAAGGACTAAGATGTCCTTTAGTACTTGCACGATCCCATTCTCTTCCTCGGGGAATGAGTTAACTCCGATGGGTGTATCATGGGTCAGTAGACGCCCAACCTGGATTTTTTTCGTTCCTTCGTCGGGTACTATGTTGACCAGGTGGATTCTGGGGGAACTCTTGGAATTTGCTTCACCTGCTGGTTTTTTTCTTCTCAACTTTAAGTTATCCTTATAACACTTTCTCTCCAGCCCCTGGTCACTTTTGACAATCCCAACCCGACCATCTACAAGTGGAAATTTCATGGTCGAATATAGTGTTGAAAGTGAAGCCTCGAGGGTGTTAAATGATGGACGGCCTATAATGATGTTATAGGGTGAAGCAACATTGATTATTAGGTATCGTACCCAGACAGTCTTTGCATTATCAGAGTTACCAAAGGTAGTCATCATTACTAGATGTCCGAGCACCTGGACATGCTCTCTCGAGAATCCTACTAGACTGCCTTGGAAAGGAAATAACTCGATCGCATCAAGCCCCATTTCTCTAAAAGCATCCCAATACAACACATTGGTTGAACTTCTAGGGTCTACCAGTACCTTTTTCACACTCCGAACTCATACCTGCACTTTGATAACCATAGGATCATTTTCGTGAGCTAGGACTCCTATGGCGTCCTGCCTTGAGAATGTTACAACATCTAAGTTTCCTTCTGGCTTTTCTGGGGATTTCTGGTCGATATGCATAACTGCTCTAACATATCTTTTTCTGGCTGAACTTGTCTCTCCCACACTAGTAAACCCCCCGGAAATGGTGTTTAGGGTGTGTCAGGCTGCCTTTGTCTCGTGACCCTCTTTAGTGTCTGAACTTTTCTTCCGGGATGACTTTTCTGGTCCTTGATCATCTCGGCGAGGACTTCTCTGGTTATTTTGTGGTTGAGGATCCTTCACATATGTCAATAGATGTCCCCTCTGGATTAGGGCTTCAATTTCTTTTTTTAGCCGCTGACAGTCCTCGGTGTGATGTCCTCGTACTTGGTGGTAATTACACCAGGCCTCAGGTAGCCTTCACATGATTGTGTTGGCTCTTTTGGGACGATGAGGCTCTGGTAAAAAATTCATATGGCCGACTTCTTTAAGGATATCTCCCCTGCTTGTATTTAGTTAGGTGAGGTCTCTATCCGGCTCGTACGGTTATCTGTATGGTCTGGGAGCATGTCGATCGCGCGCAGTTCCCTGAGGATGATGTTTCCTTCTATTTGACACGTCTTCTTTGCTCTTTGTCTTTTCATTGTTGTCCCGGGCTCTTTTCTCTTGGTTACTTTCTTTTTCTATGATGTAATATTCAGCCCGGGTAGTGATTTCGTCCATGCTGATAGCCGGCTTCTGAGCCAGTGACTCATTGAATTGCCCGACTCGTAATCCATGCTGAAAAGCCCCCATGAACAGCTCCTGATTTGGATGAAATACCTTGAGGGTTTCCTCATTGAATCGAGCCAGATATTCACATAGCGATTCTGCCTCCTTCTGTCGGACACTGAACAATGCTGTCGTGGACACCTTCTGGCATTTGCTTGCCGAGAAGTGTTGCACTAACTTCTTAGTTAGGTCCTGGTAGCTTATGATGGAGAGCCGAAGAAGGCTCATGTACCATCTTAGGGCTATATCCTTCAAGGTTCCAGCCATGAGTTTGCACTTCAGTGAGTCCGAAGGGACAACTATGGCCATCTGATTATTGATGGAAATGGCATGCTCCTGAGGGTTTGTCTTCCCATCATAAGAAGTTAATAATGGTGCTTTGAAGTTTTTGGGTACGTGGTCATCCCAAATCTCTTGAGAGAGAGGTTGAGGTTCGAGAACCTCCTTCTCACTATCACCGTCAGCTTGACTTTGTTGCTGCAACTCTTGTATGTTGTCTTGCAGCATTTCATTCTATTGTCTCATGGTCTCCATCATAGCTAGTATTTGAGCCATGTCTGGAGGGTCTCCTTCAGAAGTCATGTCGTTAGTGAGAGGTGTGGCCTGGGAAAGTTTTACCTAGGCCCCACGGTGGGCGCCAAATGTTCTAGCCAAAAATGGTTAGTCCACCAAAAGTTCTAGTTCTCCTTATTCTGGACAAGGAGAGCTGTGTTGTCTATACTACAGAGTATGTTTGGGGATTTGAGAGCTATACAGGTGCTGTATATTGTCTTAAGAATGAATATCTTGCTTAACCCTCATGCGGGAGCCCCATTATATAGCCTTCTTATTAAGACAAGCCATTAAGAGAAGTCTCTTGGCCTTCTGGCGTTATGTGGCCATCATTGCCGTAACTTCCATCCATGAATACAGGCTTTTAAGCTCTGGCAACGTCTGCATTGATACGCCGCCACCATTACAACTGTTGGAGTGGCATTTGACGAGCCTGTGACCGGCATCAGTGCCAGGTTGGTGGGGGTGTATTACCCGACCTTGTAAGAACTCGGCTGATGGGAGTTGGGCTCATTGACCGGGGTCGGGTTGTGTATGATGCTTGTCTATCTCCCTTTATTGTACGATATTTCCCTCCTACACAGTTCAGTCCGTGCTTACCCTTATCCGACAACTGTACTCGACATAAAATATATTTGGCGTGTATAATAGATATCCTTGTTCCTTGAGAATAAATCCAATTGAACCTGGAATGCTCACATTCATCAAAGAGGCATACAAAATCTCCTAGTTTTTCAGCTCGCCTAAATGTCATTCACACTTGAAAGACATCAAATACATGCTCCAGAAATCCTCATCTTACTTGCTTCACAAGCACCAAACAGATCCACTTATTTCTAGAGATACTTGCAGTAGAAGAAACCGCCTCTCCACAAGCATTCTAACCTCAACAAGAGTTAGACTACCAGATAGGCACCCCATAATCCAAGATAGTCTTCACCTCATCATTCTCCTGTATGATAAGTTAGAACACTTCTGATTCAACTGGTGTATATCAGCTTCCACAATCTGAATTCCATATTAAAAAAATATGATGATGTGCTAACATCAGTTAGGACATCCGGATCATATCACAGACACCATACACTATGGTCCTTGATATAATTACCACTGGACTTACTATTGCATAGTAATCCAACTGAAGATCTTTAGCGAACACAGCTCCTACTAGCTTGATCATCAAGAACTTCAGACAACTGTAGAGAGAAATAAACTCTCATACTCCTATCAAAGAACACTCCTTAGGCGAAGATCCCTTCAATAATCAGCAAGCCAAGAGCAAAACCAGCTCCTCCTTTGGTCTTCAAACAATCACCCTTCTTCAGAAAAATGGTAATTTGTTCAAAGGGAAAGATGAAATGCACATCTTAGATCCAAGTAACTATGGTTAAACACAACCAAGTGTCCCATAGCTTCCTCTAGATTTCCAAGAGACAAAATACTCCTGGTTTAACCAAGAATCTGGGTCTTCAGTAAACATCCTACTTTCTACAAAGCAAGACATCTTAGATACACTAAGATTATGAAATATAGCCTCTACTAGCTTCTGCAATTCCCATACACTGCATAGGCTTTTTGAAGCAGCCATTCCAATCACATTTGAGAATATCAGCTTCTCTCAAGATGTTAAACCTTCACTGTAACCAGATCCCACAGAGGGAACTGTCTGATGATAACCCTGATGTCAGAACATCTGATTTTGACATTAATGTCATGACTTCTAGCTGATGAGCTCAAGTCTGTCTAATACAGTCTTGATCAACTCCCCCTCAGACACACCATCTTAAGGAACTTCTCCACTTCTACAAAACAAGAGTTCCATGCTCTCATAGACTTGATTAACATATCAAGTTTGAGTAGACAACCTTCATCCTGTGTTAATGGTCCACAACCAATCTTAAGACCAGATACCTTGAAGAGCATCAAGATTCACTCCTTGAATCAACAAGATTCTGCACAAGCTCTGTTGATGGGATGTTTCAACATCACATCGTTATCTAATGAAATCTTCACTGATGACCTTAAATGCAACTAATTTTGCACACAACACACGTGGATAATCATTTAAATACTTGTGGATTCCACAAATAGCAATTGATTTTAAATCCTTGTTCAGAAGGCCATACACCCAAGAGATATCAACACTTTAGAAATACCAATCAAGTATTCTTTTGTGTAGGTACCTTCCCTTCCAAGCAGAATGTTGAGACATCAAGATTGACACCCTTGACTCATGTTGACTTAGCTGGCACAATCCTATGCATCTTCCTTGAGAAAAACCACTTTAACAGATCTAAAGAAACACTACCTTGCACGACATGGAAGGTGAAAATAAATCACCCCCAAATTCTTCAGATTGATGATCCTCAGGACCATCCTTGATCCTGAAGAGCAACTAGAAGACTCCAGAATTCTATCTTTTCAGAAACACCAAAAAATCCTCATGAAAAAAGATGCCTTTATGAGTGAACTTGAGAGATTCTCAAGTGTCTTTGGAAACTTTATCATGACAAGGGTATTTACCTGTTTCATACACCAAGAAATTGATAATCTAGACCTTTCCTCTTCTGACTTCAAAATACCAGAAGAAACCAACCTTCCAAGTACCAAGACATCAAAGGAAAACAACAACAAACAACTCCCTCCATTCCATTACTCCCTGCTGGAACGACTAGAACTTTAATAGATGCTGACATCTTCATGAACAGAGTCTTCAATCTAGCTTTACCAAAGTCATTTCATTAGAAACACATGCAGCGGAACAACAACACATCATCAACAGGCTCCAGTCAAGATGTCAAGACATCTTAGAGGACACTTTGCAGAAAAGAACCTCAACACCTACAGTAGCTAGAACATCTTCACAGAAGCAAAAGACAACCAACCAGTAGCTGTCATCCTTGATCCAATACCAATCATTCTAAATAACCAATGAATGGTCTGATCGGACAAACACACACCTTGCTTAATGAGCCAGAAAGTAACTCCCAAGATCTCATCTAGAAACAGACAGAATGCCTGCTCTAATACCAAATGAAATTCTGGCATAATAGATTACAGATGTCCTAACAACATGTCACGACATTTTTCTCTGCATAAATTTAAAACAAGGGCAAAATAATCAAGCTGACACTCTGAATATCAGCAACAGGGTCACGACAGATGTTTCAACGTCTGTCACAACATGTTAATCAATAAGAAAATAATAAACTGTAAATTTGAAGAATGATAAATAACACACGATATGTTAATCCAGTTCGGGGCAATTCATCTACATTTGGGGGCTACCAAGCCAGGAAGAAGAATCCACTATCAGTAGTATAGTTTTATGTAAACAACCTCTGGTTTACAGTAAACAACCTCTGGTTTACCTATCACTACCCAATGAAAACTTTATTTAAGAAATCCATCCTAGATAAGAGAAACCTATCTCACTCCCTTAATGACTTCTTGTGATATCTAATAGTTATAGTCACAATAACTATATTATTCTACTTGAAAGACTCCTCTTTCAATGTAAAGTTCAGCCAAGCCACCTTGACTAACAATCCTCCTCGGGTTCTATTGGATTTGCTTCAAAGTTTCATCCAAGAACAATATACAATTCATTACCTCAAGGCTTCTGAATCTGTATAAACATCTATGTCTACCACAATGTATCCAACCGATACAAAGGGAGACTTACAACACAAGAAAGCTTGCGACTCTCAAAACCCTAAACCCTTATTTTCTACTTTACAAAAGTGTTACAAGAGATTAGTTATTCAGCCCTAGGTCTAAGTCTTCTTTTATAACCTTCTGTAGTCTTGGGTTTCAAATCTCCTGTCCTTTATCAACTGCTAAACGCGCCTTGAATCTTGGAATAGAATTAAAACAACCTGTTGTGACAATCATGTTGTCGAGTCTTCATGCTGGGACATTTCATTCGACATCTTTGTTCTCTGGCAGAATTCTTCATGTTGGATCATCTTGTTCTTCATCATGTTTTACCAAAATTTAGTCAAACCTCAGGAGCTTTAAGTTAGAGTTCTTAAGCCAAGTTCCTTAAGGAAGGACATGGTAACTCGAGTTTCTTCCATACTTCTATGAAGAGTATAAGCAAAAAGAATGTAATATTAGCTCTTAAGATGGGTGATGGGTGGATTGAACGCGTTTCTAAGATCCATTAGGAGGTAGTAAGTTTCTTCTATAATCATTTTTCAGAAACTCCTTACTGGCCATCCCTAGTTGAATGGGGGTAACATTACATTCTCTGTCAGAGGAAATTAGTTCTAACCTTACTACCTCTTTTTCGGCTACCCAAGATCAATCGAGTGATTGCTTCATGTGATGAAAATAACAACTTCTAGTGTGATGGGTTTAATTTCTCTTTTCTAAAAAGATTTTGTAATTTTCTTTGGGATGACTTAAGGAGTAATTTTGATCAGTTTCACTGTTATGCGTCTATACCTCGTAGTTTCTCCTCCTATTTTGTGATTTTGATCTTAAAAATTTTATATTCTTCTCATCTGATTAACTTTTAACATATTTCTTTGATGGGGTCTCTTTATAAACTAGTTGTCAAAGTGTTGGTATCTAAACTTTCTAAGTTTATGAATATCATATTTCCTCCAAATCAGTCAGTCTTTCTTAAAGGAAAAATGTTAGAGGATGGGGTGGTGGTTGTGAGTGAGTTGTTTGACTTGCCCAAGAAAACCAAAAAAACCTTGTCTCATTTTAAGGTAGATTTTGAAATAGCGTATGATTCAATCAATTAGAGTTTTCTATATTATATGTTCATCAGGTTTGCTTTTAATGAGAAGTAGAGAACCTGGATGCATACTTGTGTGTTTTCTGGTAATCTTAAGGTCTTGGTAAATGGTTGTCTAACCCAAGAAATCATCATCCAAATGGGTTGAAGAAAGGCGATACTTGTAACACCCCATTTCTACCCATCGAATAATATAAAATCAGAGTTACAAAGTTTCAACGTACATATGGAATGTTACACTTTCTACATAAAACAATGACAATTAATCACCTGGAAAACAGATACATAACACATAATTTTGGAAGAACCGATAACAACCTGCTCAGTCTTTAAAATAAAACAACTATCATTACTACGCAGCAGATTCACAAAAATTCAACTTTAATTACATACCATCTTTGTCCACTTAAAACAACTTCAAAACAAAAAGTCTTTAATGAAAACAGCAAAAAAAATTCAGCAACAATACTAAAATCAACAATAAAGGGAACATGCATTCATCCCCCCCGAGTGTTACGTATCAGAGCGATGACACCGACTCGAACTAATGAAGGTAGACATCCTTCACTCTGGATTACCTGCAGGATGGCGTATAAACCATCACCAACCACAGAAGGGGTGAGATATCAAACAATATAATCGGGTATATGATAAATAATATATTAGATCGGATTATACAAAATCACCACTTCACAACATTACCATCAACATTCATCAACAACACAACAACAATTATGCAACATGGAATGCGACTCATAAAATGCACATGTATGTGGTACCATTGGAGCAGAACTCCCAACTTAAAAATCTGCCAATTAATAGAGGCGTCAACAAGGCATAAGCCTTCAACTTAATTTGCCAATCCAGGCCAACTTACCGAGCATCAACTCCAACTTGATATGCTATGTATGTAACAACAATATGAACACGCCAGCAACTACAACAACAATTACAACCACAATTCAACTTTGGCATTAAGCCTACAACTTAGTTCTTGCCAATAATTAGAGGCAATGCAACAAAATTCACACCTGCAACTTTATAATTAACCACAACAATACCACCGCAAATTTACGCCATACTCCGTATTATCCAAATTATATTACCAACAGTTAATTATTCTCTGCTAAAACTTACTAATGCTTCCACTCTGCCTTAAGGCTATTAGGACTATTCTGGTACTGTTATTATACAAGTTCTGCTATATTTACTCTATACCGCTAGATTATTCTTCTACTAATTATCACTGTTACTGCTACTGAAATATTATCTGCTAGTTCATGCCTTTGCTGTCATTTTTTTCTCTATTAATTGAAGCTAATCGTGGCTATATTATTTTCCTGCTAATTCATTGTTAATGTTCTAACAAATATTATTTTTCTGCTACTGTTACTAACATAATACTAATATTATACTAAAAAAATATTAATGTTCTAACATAACACTAAACAATTATTATATTCTAAACTCACCCACACACAAGTGGCTTGCGCCACTTCCACTCACACACACAAGGTGGCTTGCGCCACCCTCACACACACACCCAGGTGGCTTGCGCCACCCCCTCTTTTATTTTATTTTTTATTTTTATTTTTTTTATTCAACCTAGTGAAAAATAATTCTGAACATAGAACTTTTAATTCAACTTCTTTTTAGCAACATTACTTAATTTCACAGATGCCATAATTTTTCAGAGATAACAACCAGATACGAACAACAGAAATTCGGTATTTCTCGACGCAATTTACACACCGTGACCAGTTTATACAAACCCAAATTCCCACATACTATTCATCAACTTCCCTATTATAGAGTCAGAACCCCACCCTTACCTTGGATTGAAGGTTGCTCTACTCTCCGATTGGATTTTCGTTCTCGTAACCTCTACGTATCCTCCTGCAAACCCTTGTTCCTCTTCTCTGTAACTTCCACGTTCTTACTGCTACTTCTCTCTTTCTCTTAATTCTAATTACCTAATATAATAACACTATTATTCTATTTGTTTTATTGGGCCTCATTTCTACACCCCCACTAATTCTACTTCTAATCATCAAAGCCCAAATAATATAATCTAGTATTATTTCTATTACTATATCTACAACTTAATCAGTTTACTTAATCAACTAACCACAACACAACTTAAATCAATTAAATTAATTCAACTAACACCGACATAGCAACTCAACACAACATTTTTGACAACCAACACAAATCAAACAAATAATACGAAAATATTTATTTAAATAATTAATTAAATAACCGGGCGTTACAATACTTATTTATCAGGGTTGTATTCCTTGAACTTTTTTATGAGGTATGAGTTGACACCTCGAATCAGTTTGTCTCTCGATGTAGTATGCAGATGACATGATTATCCTAGTGGATTCCTCTATAGATAATATATGGGCGACTAAGCCCATTCTTAGGGTCTTTGAGCTGACTTCGGGTATCATGTTAATTTTTCTAAAAGTAGTCTCACAGGGGTCAATGTGGATTTGGTCTTCCTGGATCTAGCTGGAACTTTTCTCCATTATAAGATAGAAACCATACCCTTCAAGTACCTAGGATTGTCGATAGATGTAAACCATCCTCTAGAGTCTACATGGGAATCGCTAGTTACTTTGATTTCTAGTCGACTGCTTTCATGGAGACATCAGTATGTTAGTCTTAGTGGTAGGGTGGTCATTCTCAACAATGTCTTGAATGTTATCCCTATATTCCTTTTGCATTTCCTAAAAATTCCTATCAAGGTTTAGAAGAGGACTTTTGGGATCCAAAGAAATTTCCTCTATATGGGGTTAAAGGAGTCCACAAATATTCTAAGATCTCTTGGGTTAAGTGGTACGATGTCTATTAGTCTAAGCATCATGGTGGTTTAAGGGTCTGGGGTCTCCGAGTAGTCAACTTAGCTCTTTTTCCATTATGGAGGCTTATGTCAGGCGCATCAATTCTTTGGTATGATATTTTATCCACCAAATATAGTGATTTGTTTATGTATTTCATCTTAGAGGGTAGGTCTTATGGATTTTGTTCGATGTCTACTTGAGGAATAAATTGGATTTTGGCCTTATTACCTCCTTCTTAAAGTACATATAGGTACGGTCAACACCTATTTTCATTAGGATTCCTAGAATCTTTGATATTTCTTATCAAGAGGATTCAACGTTTAGTCTGGTTAGGATGTGTATGAGTTATCTTGGATTTGAAGTGGAAGAGACCCATTTTTTTCTATCAACAACAGATGGTTGTTAATTTGTTGTCCATTTTTCAAGAAGTGACTCACTCTCTCAAGAGTCACATAAGTGGTGGTGGTGTCACTCTAAGGATGGTGTGTTTAGTGTAACTTTAACTTATTATATCCTTCTTGATCATGTCATTCCTAGCGAGCTTCCACCCAGTCAAGTGAGCATGATTATCTCGCTCATTTGGGTGATAGTTGGATCCTTTCTAAAGTGGTGATTTTTTTTCCTGGAAACTCCTCCAAAATAAGCTCTTTACTAGAGAGAACCTGCTTAAGCATAGAGTGTTAGTGGATCTGGAGGATGCCTTATGCCCATTTTGTAGAGGGTCATTAGAGTTGGTTTCCTTTTTTTTTTTTGAGTTGTGGCTTTGCTTATTCTGTCTAGTATAGGATTTTTTAGATGGTGAGTGTCGTTTTTAGTTCTTACTAAGGACCTTGGGGATCTTTTTCTCTTATTTAGAGAGTTGGATAGTAAGTCTAAGTTGAGGGGTGACCTTTCAACTTAGATCGTTGTGTGCGTGATATTATAAAACTTCTGGATGTAAGTATCTTTATGGTTCTTTTTATTTTAATATTTACATGCATATATTTTATATATTGATCTTCCATTAAAACATCTAAATCACATGAAACAACTGACATGGTGTGTCATCATAACCACTACTAATAAATTGAAAGCATTTGGAAATGGTTGGTATAATCAGGCATGCTACAAGTGTCCAAAAGTAGCTAAAGGCACTTGTCCACCGTATATATGCTCTGATGGCCATTTAACTGAAACTGAAATTTTTAGGTATTATTTAATCACTAACTCATATTCATACCTTATGTAATGCAATGCTAAAATGACAAATTGGAGCCTTTTAGGTAAAAATCAAGATTGAAGTTGTTGCTAATGGAAGTACTGTCATTTTCTTCTTTTGGGACCGTGGGTGTTCTGAATTGTTGGAGACTTATGTTGCTCAACTCTGTTAAACAATGGTTGAGGTTTGATCATATATTTTTTCTCATTTCAATAACCATGTAAACATATGTAGTTTTTCTTTCACACTTTTTCATCACATATAGGCTGGTGTTGATGATCCACTAGAATTTTCATTGGTCCTTCATAAATTTCTTGGTAAGCAATTTGCGTTCAGAGTCAAATGGCAACCTAGGTGGGAAAAAACAAGTGTCATGTCGATTACTGGGGAAAAAGAAACAATTAATATATTACTTGCTCTATGGCAGGTTATTAAGGTATTTTAGAAATATGTGCTTATTTTGTTTCTATTGTATACTTATATATATGAACCTAAACATAAGACAAGTCCTTTTTTTAACAGCACCCATCTTCAATTGAAGTTAATGATGACCAAATTATCCAAGTCTTTAATTAATGTCACTACAATAAATAACGCTTTTTATGAAGAAGCTTTCACAATGAACAATGTAAAACTGAGGGTGTATGTAATGGGAACGCCTTGTTTTTTTTATAAAAATAATCAATCTGTTACCTCGGTTCTATGTAAAGGCGACATAACAATATGCCTAGTGTTTGAGATTTGATTCCCAGCTCCTGCGGTTTTATGTTTTATATGGAACCAAAAAGGCACCTTTAATTTTCATATATTTTACATCAGATATATTTCCTCGGTTTTTAGGAAAACTGAGATAAATAATCTCTAATTTTTTAATTCTTTTTGGAAACAAAAAGGCGCCTTTATTTTTTAAAGTTTTACGTCAGATATGTTACCTCTGTTTTCATTATAACAGAGATAGAAATTCTTTATATTTTTTACTCACTCAGTGTCTACCTCATTCACTTCTCGAGCCTAGTGAAAGAACATTTCTTCTCCAGGCAACGAAAGAACACTTATTCTCTAAGGAACCATAGAGAACGAAAAAACTCTCTCACCATTATTCTCCGTTATGTTATTATTGTTGTTCTTGTTCTTGTTGTTGCTTTGGTCCATTACTGTTGTTCTTGTTATTTTCCATTACTATTGTTCTTGTTATTCTCTTTATATTTTTTTATTCCCTCAGTGTCTACCTCATTCACTTCTCGAGCCCTAGCGAAAGAACATTTCTTCTCCATCCAAAGAAAGAACATTTATTCTCCAAGGAGCACTAGCGAATGAAAAAACTATCTCATCATTATTCTCTAATATGTTATTATTGTTCTTGTTGTTCTTGTTGTTGCTTTGGTCCATTAATGTTGTTCTTGTTATGCTCCATTACTATTGTTCTTGTGTATTATGGTTACGTACTATTTTTATTTTTTTCACAAGCTTTATGTGATTATGGATCGTAGTTGGATGAAAGCCAATAGATTAAGTGTAGAATATGAGAATGGATTGAAACAATTTCTTAATTTCGCTAAAAAAAATCTTCCTGACAATAATGAGATTTTTTATTGTCCTTGTAAAAATTGCTTTAATACGAAAAAACATCATATGGATGTTATATTCAATCAATGTGGTTGTGATGGAATTATTCAAAATTACACGAAATGGGTATGAAATGGTGAAGCGACAAAAAAGAGACCACTATCACATATAGTTGAAGATGATGAAGTTATGAATGATACTCTATAAGACATTATTCATGATATTGGAGTTGGTGCTTTTAAGAAGACATCATTGGTAGATACTTTGCTAAGAGACATGGAAGATTCGTTGTACCCGGGATGTAAAATTTTTACAAGATTGTCGGTTGTGTTAAGACTATTTAATCTTAAGGTAAGAGGTGGGCGGACGGATAAAAGTTTCACTAAATTGCTTGAATTGTTGAAACAAATGTTTCCCGAAGGTAACACGCTGCAAAACTGTACATATGAAACAAAGAAGATATTGTGTCTAATGGGTTTGTACTATGTCAAAATACATGTATGTCATAATGATTGCATATTATATAGGAAAGATTTTAAAACTTGAAGGAGTACCCGGGGTGCGGGGAGTCACGCGACAAGAAGAAGGACAATGGTGTTAATGACGATGATGGTGTAACTAGCAAGGGTATTCTTGCCAAGGTGATGTGGTACCTACCGATAATTCCAAGTTTCAAGATATTTTTTGCTAATGTTAATAACACAAAGAATATTAGATGGCATGCAGATGAAAGACTGTGTGATGGAAAAATTTGCCATGTATTTGACTCATTGCAATGGAAGAAAATTGATTCTTTGTATCCAGATTTTTCCCTTGAACTGAGGAACTTTAGGCTTGGACGTGCCACCGATGGAATGAACCCTTTTGGTAGTTTGAGTACTAACCATATGTCATGGCCTTTTCTTCTCATAATATATAACTTATCTTCATGGTTGTGCATGAAACACAAGTATATGATATTGTCGATGATGATTTCGGGTGCAAAACAACCAGGAAACAACATTGATGTTTATTTAATGCCATTGATTGAAGATTTAAGACTTTTGTGGGAGGAAGGTTTTTCACAATCAATGAATTTCATACACTACTACAAAATAAGCCTTTCGTAACATCAATATTATAACGGCCATAGTGTTAACTGTGGTAATAGATTATTCTTGTGCGCATATTTTTTTATATTTACTAGAGGACATGTCACAACGGTCAAATGAAGCAACCGTAGTGCAAAGTAGACAGAGTGAAATGGTTCGAATCCCATCATCAACAATTAGCCATTTATCGTGATAAAAAATGTTGTTGACCATGTATATCACCACAGTTTTTATTACCAACCGTGCTGAAACGTGATACTTATTTATATATAAGCGAAATTATCTATCGTTTCAGTACATAACAACTGTCACTCTCAAAACAAAACCATAACAATTCTTTCACTCGTTTCTCAAAATGAAACCCTAACAACTCAGCCACTTGTCTCTCTCATATGGAAACCCCAAAACGACACCATAACAACAAACCTTAGCCAATGGGTATTTACAGGTTCGTTTTATCTATAGTTTTTTTTTCAAATTCGGTTTCAATAGGTTGTTTCACGATGTTTGAATTTTCTTCTTTTTTCGTCTTGTAGGTATGGATTCTTCTTGAAATAAAGAGGACGAAGATAAATTTAGCCTTACAAACTTGTGTCAAAGATCCATAATGACATCCATTCAAAATATACACAAGTTTGTAGATCTAAATTTATCTTCATCCTTATTTCATTGTTGACACGCCATTATGGGACTTGACATGTATGGTATGTTTCTGAAGCATTTTATGCCTTGATATGTTTGTTGTTAATGGTTTGTTGTTGATGAATGTTTTAGATAAATGTTGTTGTTAATGTCTGTTTAAAAGATGACTTTATTATATATTATTTGGTTTGAGTGTTTTTCCAATCCCTTACCGAATATTTAACTTTCCAAACTGCATTAGAAAATTATGATATGATAGATAAAATTGTATTAGAAAATAAGTACACGTTTAATTCTTGACAAGAATTCTTCACACTGTTAACTGCATGTTGTTCCTTGACCATTTGAACCTGGTTAAATGATTGTAGATCTTCAACCACCCCTCTCTCCACCTCTAATTTTGTTTGAAAACTAAGAAATATTTTGCAAAAAGAATTAGAGGTGAAGGCAAGGGTTGTTGAAGAACTAGGATCATTAAACCAAGTTCTTACTGTCAAAGAACAAAATACGGATAAGGATTTGAAGAACCCTTGTCAAGGATTGAATGTGTACTTATTCTTCTAATATAACTTACTTTGTCATATTATAATGTTCTAGTGCAGATTGGAAGGCTATATGCTTAGTGAGCATTAGCGAAATAATTATTCCACATAATTTATTATAAACTCAGGGCTATATTTAACAACAGTTGTCTAGCACAACCGTTGTTAAATAGGTTGCATTTTAGTATACCACAACGATTGTTTAAAGCAACCGTTGTGGTAGGTAGCACGCTACATGGATACAATCACGGTCACACGACCATGGTGGAAATCATCATACATACAGTCACACCTTACGTCACAATAGTTAGACTAGCGTGATGGTATCCCTTTTCCAATTGTTGTGATATGAGTTTTCCGTAGTAGTGATACATACGGTAATTTTTTTGGATACAGCGTCAAGGGATATAGAGCGTGTCCTATATGTGAAGTTGATACATGTCACCACCAATTACAAAATGGAAAAAGGAAAGTTTATCTTAAGCATCAAAAATTTTTAAGACCTAATCATCCATATCGTAGATTGAGGAAGACTTTTAATGGAGAGAAGGAGTTTGATATTGCTCCAAAGCCCTTAACTAGGAAGGAAGTTTATAGAAAACAACAATACATTAAGTTTGTCTTTGGAAAGAAACAAAAAAGTCCGTGGAGAAAAACATTTAGAAAATGAGGTTGGTATTCTTTGATCTTCCATACTGGTCTAGTCTTGATGTAAGACATTGTCTTGATGTGATGCATGTGGAGAAAAATGTATGTGATAGTCTGATTGAAACATTTCTCAACATTAAAGTAAGACAAAAGATACTAAGAAATCATGCGAGGATATGGTTGTGATGGGTATACAACAAGAATTAGCCCCAAAAAAACTAGGAAATAGAATCTATTTGCCCCCTAGCATGTCACACTCTTTCTAAAAAAGAGGAAAAAAATTTACGATTGTTTGTAGGGTATCAAAGTTCCCCAATGGTACTCATCAAATGTGAATAAACTTGTGTCAGAGAACAATCACAAATTAGTTGGCTTGAAATCTCATGATTGCCATGTCTTAATACAACAACTTCTACCAGTGGCTATCTGTAGCATTTTACCAAACAAAGTAAGGGGAACAATAATCAGATTGTACTTAATCTTCAATGCTATATGTAGTAAAGTTATTCATCTTGGAATATTCTAAAATAAAAACAAAAGAAACAACTTTATTTAATATTTTTAGTTTGGAAATATAGTTTTTCAATATTAATACATTATTTTAGAGACCTACCAATACATTTGTTCCATTCTTCATTGAATCTATTACCTCCACCTCATAGTAAATTCCATCATTTTCTTTAACATTTACAAACTTTTCATGTTGATTGATGCCATTCTGAAGAGGCAGCTCAGGTTCCCCTTCTTTTTGAACACGCATCAGGGTTTTAAGAGGATAAAGAAACTGCGTCATATCTACTTCCCCACTCAGCATCTGTATAGTTGACATGAGTTCCTTGATGTCATCTGATGATGCACTGCAAAAATTTATATATTCATATCATTTTTATTATAACATGCATCCACAACCTATATGACTTACATATAATACCAATAATTTCTACTATGGTTTTTACATCACAGATTCTGAAGTTATTGATTCTTGAGACTCCAATGTACTAACTTGCAAGATTTATACCAATCAGTGGCGGATTAATTTCTAGTAGGGCTAAAAAACAATATATATATATATATATATATATATATATATATATATATATATATATATATTGATTGAATAAAAAAGAAAATTATGAACTTTTATAAAATAAATAATATTATTAATGACAAAACAAAAATCAAAATAAATAAAAGCTTGTACTTATTTTTTTAAAGTTTTTCATATTAGAATGTTCAATAATTTTCACGATCAATACTATCAAATATATCTCATCTATTTATGTAACTATACATTTACTCAAGACACGTGAAAAAAAAAAATAATAGCTAACATCACTATCACTAGTTAAAGAAAACACCTTAATAATATACTAGTAATAGCTAAGGAAATCACTTGTCTTAATATTGGAAGTATTACGATTCATTAATATTTGAATTTTTGTAAGCTTTTTCGACGATGCTTGATTTATTTTTCTAATAAAAATAATTAAAATTTCTAATACATATTTTTTTTTGGAATAAATCATCAAACAAGAAGAATTATTTCTTTAAAATTGTTATTGTTAAAGAGAAATAAAATCTAAAAATGAAATTGATTAAAAAATAGTTGTATTTTTAAATAAAAGTTGTGAATGATTACACTAGTAGATAAAAATTAATTAAAATTGAACTTTTAAAAAAGTAATAGCAACAAAAAAAATTATGTTGGAAGTAGACAGAGATTATTTAATAAGCGTTAAGACAATAAAAGAGTAAAATTAAAAGAGTGTGTAGAAATTTTTAGAATTGACTTGAAAAATAAACTATTAAAATTATGGTGAATAAATAAATATAAGTTAGTATATTAATTTATTTTATAGTGATTAAGAAATGAAAAAAAGAGTGATGCACTAACAGTGTAAAATTTTTTTACACTGTTAACCAATGACGACCATGCATTCCGCTAAATCAAACTGAAAATTTAAAATTAATTAAATAATATGACAGAATGATATATTCCTATTCGATGACAGTGTAAAACTTTTTTACACTGTCAGTGCATCACCATTAAACCCCTAAGAAATTGTATATAATAAATTAGTTATAAATAGACTATTAAAATTGTGATGAACGAATAAATTTAAGTAAGTGTATTAATTTATTTTATGGGGGCTAAAAGTTATATATAATAAATTAATAATAAGAATTTTGTTTTTTCAATGGGGCTTCAAGATCCGAATCCCTATAAAGTACATCCACCCATAATACCAATGTTATCTATAAAGAAATTTAGATATGACGCATGCAACATGAACATGTTTATAAATGCTTTTTTTTTTTTTTTTTGGAATAAAAGATTATATTACCCAAAAAACAATTACACACAAGCCGATCTCAGATCCAGGCTTCAAAGTGACTACATCACCCAAACTATTCAATTAAAATCTATTACATAACAAAACTAGTTTTCTATCAAGGCTAGATCTATGTTTTGCTTTTTCCAATATATCTTCAATTTTGAGCTCTTCAACACCACCATTTTGGAACACTATTCTGTTTCTGATTGTCCAAATTTTGTAGGTTGTTTCAGCTAGAAGCATTTTCAGCATTTTCCTTTTTACTCCCTTGCCTTTAGTAGCAGACGCCAGCCATTGTATTTCTCTATTCCATTCCTTTGGTTCGCGGTGAATTTCAATTTTCTTCAGAACCTGCTTCCAAATATCACCTGTACAAACACAATCAAAGAATAAATGTTGTATACTTTCCGGATTTCCACAGAACACACATTGCCCATCTGTCACAATCCCAAACTTTTGGAGTCTGTCTTTGGTTGGGAGACGTTTGTTACAGATCAACCACAAGTTAAACATCGCCCTGGGCCTGGCTGCATTGGCTTGGAGGAGTTTTCTCCAATTCATTTTTGGTTTTACACCTCTCAGTTCTTTATACGTCTGTCTAGTGTTGTATCTGCCGCGGTTTTGGAAGTCTTCCCATGCAGCAGTACTGGTACATCTCTCTCTGCACTTGAAAATAGCTTTGATTATCCAAGAAGTGTTTCCTTTTGGAATATAATCTTCTGCATTCCTCCTTTTCATATAGTATGCATTGATCCAACGGATCCACAGTTTATCTTCCTTTGCCCAGATGTTCCACAGCAACTTCCCAATCGTGGCCATATTCCAAGTGGTCAACTCTATGAGGTTTAGACCCCCAGCATTACAAGGATCACAGATGTGCTCCCATGAAATAGGAGCTTTCCTGCTATTAATACTTTTTCCTGTCCACAAAAATTTCCTGCATAGAGATTCTATATGATACAAAACTTTCTTTGGAAGGGGGAAAATCTGTAACCAGTAGTTTGAGATGGAGAACAAGACACTTTTAATTAGTTGTACTCTGCCTGCATATGACAACAGCTGAGTACTCCAATGATTTATCTTACTCATTATCTTCTCAATCAGAGGAGAGCAATTAGCAACTGTCAGCTTCTTGCTATCCAAAGGGACTCCAAGGTACTTAAAAGGGATCACTCCTATATCAAAGCCAGTTATATCTTGAAGTTGATTCTGGACAGTTCTGCACACACCCCCACAGAATAGCTTGCTCTTAGGGTTACTGATTTGTAATCCTTTAGTTTTGCTAAACTCTTGGATCTTTTCCATCACCAGCCTCATTGATTCCACATCTCCTCTTAGAAACAGCAGAATGTCATCAGCAAAGCATATATTCATAATCTTTAGCCTCTCACATTTAGGATGATAGTTGAAATTTGGATTGTGGTGGATCTCTTGAAGTATCCTATGTAAGTAATCCATTATGATAACAAAGAGGAGGGGAGAGATGGGGTCTCCTTGTCTCAATCCTCTCTTAGCTTTGACCACTCTAGATGGCAGCCCATTAATTACAAATCTGTAAGAAACTGTAGATACACAAACCATAATCCATATAATGAAAATCTGAGGGAATCTCATCTCAATAAGAATTTGTCTGAGGCTATTCCACTCCACAGTATCATAAGCCTTTTGTATGTCCATTTGGACCATACATCTAGGTGAGATACACTTTCTGCTATATCCTTTAATGAGTTCTTGAGTGAGTATTATGTTATCATGAATATTCCTACCTGGTATAAAGGCAGACTGGTTCTCATCAATGACCTGGTTAATCACCTTCCCAAGTCTGTTAGTAAGAATTTTGGATAAGATTTTATACAGGGTGCTACAACAAGAAATGGGTCTCATCTGTTTTATGGTAGATGCCTCAGGTGTTTTAGGGATCAGGGTGACTAAGGAACAGTTCACATCTTCATATATTCTGCTAGTATTAAAAAACTCAGAGATAACATCTTTGACATCATCTTTGATTATCATCCAAGTCTCCTTAAAGAAGTAGGAAGTAAAGCCATCCATACCTGGTGCCTTTGTATTCCCAATGCTAGCTAGGGCTTTCCAAATTTCATTCTCATCCACAGGCTTGATTAATTGAAGGGCTTGATCTCTGCTAAGAAATTTACCTTTCCTCACACTAGTCACATCAATGTTGTTCAACTCTGCTGTGGTAGTTCCAATCAAACTAGTATAAAAACCAGTAACTTCTTTCTCTATGTCTTCTTGTTTACTAAGCAAAGTCCTTACTAGAGAAGTCATAGTGTATAACCCTTTGTGCTTATTCTTCTCCCTAATTGAGGCATGAAAGTAGCTATTGTTGTTATCACCCAGTTGTAACCAATCTATTTTGGCCTTTTGCTTCAGGATTTCCTCTTCTTTCTGGTTCAACTTAATCACCTTATCTGAGCAGATTCTCACCTGTTCCATGATTTCAGTACTAAACATGTTCTGTTGTAGTTTCTCTTGGGAATGGATTAGCTCAGTTCTAGCAGCAGCTATTTGGACTTGAATATTAGACTGTTCCTTTGTCATTGGCTTAAGAACTTTTTGCAACCTCAACAATTTTTTCCAAACTCTAGCCATGGGCCTGCCTTGGATTGGTTTTTGCCAACTACTAGCCACTATCTGCAAGAAGTTGTGATTCTTGGACAGGCAATTTATGAACTTAAACATTGTCTGTTTCCTCCTAGGCTGGTTTTGTACCCTAATTCGAAGAGGAGAGTGGTCTGATATGTTAGGCTGAAGGATCTCTACCACAGCCTCCTGATATTTTTGAAACCACAAAATATTACCAATTACCCTGTCAATTCTAGAATAGATCACTCCAGATGTATGTTTATTTAACCAGGTATAATGACACCCTTTAGTCTCAGCCTCAAAGAGGTTTGTATTAGACATCATATTCACCAGGTCTTTGTACTCACCTTCTTTGACAATGTTCCCCCCACTCTATCAAGGCTGGTTCTAACATTGTTGTAGTCCCCCATAACAATCCAAGGATGTTATGGTTAGGTAGATTGATCCAAAGAGGTAATACCCGCAACACATCTTCCTTCATTTCAAACTCTGATGTCCATTGTCTAAGGAACAATGGTTTCCCATAGATGAAGTAGGGACCCTGTGCCATCACATTCTCCTTATCCTCCTTATTTCTGAATCTGGCTACAAAATATTCTTCATCATTATAATAGAGGTCTGGCATAGCTGCAAAGTTCCACGAGTTTTCCATGAATTTTTCACTGCATTCATCGATAATGATTAACCCAGAGCGAATAGGATTATGGCATTCTCCCAAAATTCAATTTCCTCTGTGACATCTTCCTCTTCAATTTCAATTGCAATCTCTCCATTCACAATTTTTGGGGCAATGAAGCTAACAACCATCCCCCGATTCAGATTTCGATTTCCTTTTATAACATCTACCCATGGCTTCGGTTTCTCTTCTATTTTTTCCGTCGGGATCGTCTTCACCTGATTATCTTCTTCTTTGTTCTCCTCTTCGTATTCGTCTTGTGTTGTTCCGGTTACTGTGGTTTCCTCCATTTTCTTGCTTGATTCTTCTGTATCAATCTGCTGCTCAACAATCGCCTGTGTCACAATCGTTCTTTCTGCTCCCTTCCGGTTCGCCGCCGCCTATTTCTTCGGCCGGCCAACGCCCCTTTTCCCCATACCCAAACCCTAGCAGAGGTTAGAGAGAGAATTTTTGTTTATAAATGCTTTTGTTATTAATACACATGCATGTTATCATATTCCTATGAATATTGCAAACTATTTATTATCCTATTCTACCTATGCTACTTATATAAATCTTGTCACTCTGCATATGTTATATATTTATAGATTAAATATATTAATTATTTATTAAATTTAAAAATTATAAAAAGGACCGAAAGGAGCACCATATACAACATATTTAACCACTACTCTATTTGAAACATATCTAATTGTGCACATTCATCTCTACATTTTGAAAAGCAACCAGAATTTGTTAATTATTTTTATTCTTTTTTAAAAAAAGCTTAATTAATTAATGTCATTTATAATTTATAATTTTTTATTTAATAGAAATTTCACTTATTAAACAATTTTATTACAATGAAAAATTCTTAATATCATATATACGTTATAATATCTTATTAATTATTTATTACTAAAACAATAATTTTATATATACAATATCATGTAATATGTATTACAAGTTGAGATAAAAAATTATGTGTAATACATGCTAAGAATTAACACTAACTTGAATATATGAATATATGTTAATCCATGTAGGTCATCTTCTTTTTTTCTTGGATTGTAACAGTTACAATAAATAAATGACATCATAAGTTATATTCCGTACCTTTTTATGAAAATCTAGTAACATACACGGGCGGAAGCACGGGTAAAATTATTAATACGATATAAAATATATTTAAATGTACATGTAAATTTGGTATGTTGTAAAATGTATATATATATATGTATTTAAATTTGAAATTAGCATTTAATTTAAAAAAAAACAATAATTATATAAATTTTATTGTATTAAAATACAAAGAGGAAAAAGAGACTCGTGAGATAAAAAAGGAATATATAATATTTGATAATAAGAATTTTATCTTTTAAATTAAGCTAATTATGGATTAAAATAAAATATGTATTGTGTTTATTGTGACCCGTAAAATAGAACATTTATTTGATACAATGTAAAAATGTATTTATATATAGATATAAATTTAAAATAAATTATTTAATTGTAAATTAATAAATAATTATACAATCTCAATTGTATTAAATAATCATGCAAAAAGAAAAAAATGACTTGTGAGATGAAGAAAGACAAAAAAAGAAAAATTTGATGCGATAGTGACATGTGAGATAAAAAATTATTTGATGTGATAAAAAATGTATTTAGATACAAATTGTTGTACCCCAAATTTTTACCTTAGATGTCATCTTCATTTGTGCATCTTGGGTCCAGCATATTGCACAGCTAACCTTTTATCAGTTGTTGGTTGCTTTGTCTGGAGATTAAGTCTCGTTCTCAGGAGATACAAGAAGTGATTAACTAGGGTTGTGGGCAGAGCATTGGGATCAAGCGATTCTCTCAGTTATTTCCCATCACCCTCTCTTTGGCTTTTATCTTTCGTCCTCAATTATCATTATCTTTTTTTTTTAACCAATATCATAGTTATTCACTAATATTGTTCTGATATTTATTTTTAAATCTAATCTTTTTCTAAAAAATCATTTATTCTTTTTTTCCAAATTCTATTTCAATAACCAATTTCTAATCATTTTTGTCTAAATTTATTTCTCTTTAATTGTGTCAATTTTCCTAAAAACTAAATTCACTTATTTTGTTTTTAAATTATTTCTTTCTAAAATAGATACTAAAAATGTGGTCACCTATTATTAGTTGTTTCTAACCTTGTCTTTTATAATGCAAAGAGGTTAATACAAGTTTGCTTGCCTTTGGACCCACGTTACCATAAGGAAAGAAAGACCATGTTGCTAGAACCATTGGACCAATGTTGCTCATACCATAACTTAACTTGTTTCTTCTTTTCTAGGCATGCTAAGTCACCAGCTTTCACCAAGTACACCAACGGCTCCATTTTCCATCAGTTCCAACGTGCCACTTCCCACCAAACCTGCGTATGGAAGCTTTCGAGGTACACTCCTTTTTGTACCTTCAAATTGATATTTGCAAGCAAACAAAAACCTTCCTTCCTGCACATCTTTGGTCCAAAAGATACAAGCCAAAATACACTATTCTTCTGACCTAGCTGCAAAAAGAAAAGAACTTCACTTGGCTCCATGATATTATGATCAGAACAGCCACGTTCCAAGATCCTTCCACAATTTTTCTCTTCAAGACAAACCCTTGGCCCACTAGTTATTCACTCTTTTTGCCCAGCAAGCCATCTATAAAAGGCACCCTTCTCTCATTTGTTGAAAACCAACGAAAGCAAAACAAACACTCTGAAAAACAAACGCTGGGAGTGCCCGAGCTAGCTGCGAGAAAAAGGAGACTTGGTTCTGTCGAGATTTTGGAGGTCAGACAAGTGCTTCACCAGGTATTCCCTTTCTCATATCTTTTTTCATACTAATCATGCTCATGTTGTTCATATCATTACTGTGATCGTCTTATATGTGAGATCATGCTAAAGATTTGCTTTGACGTTTTAGTGTGTATGTGCGTTGGTATCCATATTGCACTGATGGATATGTAGTTAGTATGGTTGTGTTAATGCCTTCAAGTTATGACTGCTCTTGTGAATCTTTTCATCCCATAACCATGTATATTTTGTGAGAATGTCGTGAACCCAGTCTAGTCTCTTTATCTTTTTGACTTGAATCCCCATGTTTAAGATATCAGGACCACATAACCAAGTTTAAAATGAACCTCATTTTGTTTGTGTAATAAATCTTGTTCATGACCATGTGAAGGGAAGGATTGAGTTTACTTGTTTATCTTTGGAATTTATCTGTTCTAAGTATTGATTTTCTTGCCTTTAAAATTTGAGTTTAGTATGAAGGATTTGGTTTGAGACTTTGCTGACATAATAACAAGTGACTTTGTTTTCACCTTATGTTGTTCTTGACAAGTTTCACACTGTTAACTCATATGTTTACGTTGTCTTGCCTATGTTAATTTGTTTTTCTTGCAAGTAGTCATGTGGATAGTATGAAGGTGGGTGGTACTGCCAACGTTTAAAATTATGTTTTGTACTTTAATGCCATGATATATGCTTCCTTTGTCTCAGTTTTGGGTTTAAATATCATGTTAGAACTCACAAAGGTTTTCTTAACATTACCTGCATGAAATGATACAATGCTTTTTTTTCTCATGATAATTTACGTGTTACTCACTATTGTCTGTTGAGTTTTTGGCCTAAGAGTTGTCTTGGTTCTGCATTAGATTTCAAGGTTTAATAAGAGTTTTGTTTTACTGAGCACTTAGTATAATGTTGCCCTCTCATTTGTACATGTTTTCCTCTTTCATGTCTTAAGTTTTACGTGTTGCCATTAACACTGTCACGCAACAAATATGCGTTGTGTGTTTCATCAAGTTCTGCGTGTGAGTGTGTTAACGTCATGCAATGTGTGTGCACTCATTTAGCTTTGGTGTTACGTACACATATTCTAATGTGTTGTTCTAACAGTTATTTTGTTTATGTATATTGCATGTAACTACTATTTGATTTTCATGCAACTAATTCATACAGTTATTTTTTTTGTGTTAGTTATTGTCTTGTAAATTTTAAGTTCAGTTGTAGTGTAATATTATAGCGTGTGATATTATGTTGTGTGTCATTTGTGTGAAAATTATATTATGTTCGAATTGTGTGTGTAATATGTGTGTAATGTTGTGTTGTGATGTTTATATGGTTTTATGTTGTTGTGATGATGTCTTTGAGATGTTTTGCTTCATGTGTGTTGTTGTGTGGCATCGTAGTTATATTCTAGCTATTTTGTATTTGTGTAATCCATGTGCATTATGATGTGTTGTATTAATTTGTTTGTGTTGTAACTACTATTGTTGTGGTTAGTGCATTTGTCCTGTTTACGTGTGGTGTAGTAGTTTCTAGTTGCTTTTCATTTGATTGTTTTGCTATGTTATATGTGTACTAGATGTAAAGTTGATCTGTGTACTATAGTGTGCTTGTGTAATCTTTGTCTTTCTATGTTTATACTTGAACTTTATTATCCTTTTTGCTGTGTTGTGTGTAGTTGTGAGTGTAGTTGTGTGTCTGTGTTGTGGTGTTATGTTAGTGCAAATGCTAATTATAATTTGTGAACTGTGTAGTACCACTATGCTTATTGCTACAGTATATATCTTGTGTGCATATGTGTTGTATTATATTTGTGCATTTATAATCTTCTTGTATTAAAGTTGTGATTGTAATTGTTTGTGATGTCTGAGTATGAAGTTGCTTGACAGCTTACGCGTTGTGTTGTGTATGAGTGTTGGTATTATCTGTGGGTTGTATGTGTTAAGATTTTATTGTATTGTTCTTTTATATGTGTCAAGATGTTGTTAGTTTGTAATTAATGGTTTTAGTATAGCGTGTTATTATATGACAGTATTATATTTGTTACATATGTAGTTAGTTGTGTGTGATTGTGATGCAGTTATAAATGTTATACTTGTAATCATTGTGTGTGTTGTGTGTTGTGTGTGTGCGTGGCAAGGAATGAGTGGTGGGGATGCGTTTTGTTTGGTAGTACTTAAATGGCATATGGCCAATTGTTTTATTTACTACACGTTCAGTATGTCCACGTGCACACGCGCTTTATTTTACATTTTCATGGAAACGTTTGGTTTATTATTTAATGGAAGCACATATTAACCGGATGAAACACGCCGTCCCAACGGTCACACACATGCACATTATCTCGCCTTTCACTTGCCATGCCTAGGTTCGATCCTTGGATCAACCCTTTTGCCCTTTTTTGCTATTTTCTTCGCCTGATGCCTTTCCTTTTCCAACCTGGGCCTTGCGCCTTTGATACCAACACCCCCAGTTTTTTGGCCCAATTTCATTTGTTTCTCTTTTTTAAAAACTAAACCAATTACCTTATACACTCCCCCCTGCATGCCATCTTTTTTTCTCTTTTCTTTTTTTTTTTTAAAAATCCTCTTTTATTTTATTTATATTGCCTAAAATATTTTCAAACTCCAAATGTTTATTTAATTTCAGTTTGGTCATTAATTATTTTTGTGATTAATTAATTAATATGTGAGAATTTTCTAATTATATTTTTAATTGTTAATTGTTTTGTTAGCTTTTAATTTTAAATTATCAATTGTATCTTGAATTGTATTGTTAATTCTAATTGTGTTATTAATTGTCATTTTCAATTATGTTGTTAATTTTAAATTATCAATTTGTGTCTTAATTTTGAGATTGTCAATTTGTATTTCTAATTTTAAAATGTATGGTTAAATGTTAACTTCTAAATGTTAATTATCCATATGTAGTTAATTATAAATTACCCTATGTGTTGTTAATTGTTAATTTCAATTGTGTTGTCAATTAATTATCAATTTTGGATTAATTGTTAACATCATTTGTGAATCATCTTTATTTGACCTTTTAAGGGTTTATTCCACTAATGCTTGTTTAAATCTTGAATTAATATATCCATGTTGATTTGTCATATACTTGACTTTAATATGAATGTTATTTTTCCTTAATTGTCAACCTTGATTAATATCATTCTCTATGTTTGTCTTCCTTAAGATTGAAACATATTGATGTGTCCTTATAATGATCATGCTCATCTTATTCATGAAACATATTGCCATCCTCATGCTTATGTTGCTCTTATCTCCTCATATTATATCAATGTTTTAGCTTTTATCATGGCTTTATTTATTGTCATATTATCAACTGTTTTTCCCCCATTCCAAAGGAAGGTGATTATTGTTGACTCTTAAAGTCATAGCCCCCATCTTAACCTAAGTAACCCCTTCGGAGAAACTTTATTTCTTGGCCTCTTCATGGGCCATGAAATCATAACTAGCTTTAGGAGAGAGTTCTTAAACTCTTAATGATATTCATCCTAATGATTTTATCACTTTCCCTTACTAACTAAAACTTCAACATAGGTCCATTACAACTAGATTTAGAGAGTTCTTAAACTCTACAATGAGCTTGTACTCATTTCCCCTCTGAATATTGACCATAGTCAATCATTCAGTAGAGGTAGAACTACGCATACTCTGATTCTACTCCCGAGGATACGTAGGCGCAAGGTGCGATGCATTGTCGAGTATACTTAGATACTAACCCCTAGGGTTTCAACCTTTAGCAAACATAAGATAACATTAACAAGAGGTTCTCGTAGAGTACTACGGACGTTTAGGGTACCAATACCTTCCCTAGGCGTAACCAACCCCCGAACCTTAGATCTCCCCCCTTTAGGTTTTTTTAACGATCTTGAACCTTTCCTTTGGATAAATCAAAGTCGGTTGTAAAAGAAATACGATGCAAGTTAATTAACAGCTTGTTATCCAATTTTCACCGCAACACAAATGCATAATTTAAAATGATATACTGAATTGTAAAATTAACAATAATCATATAAATTAAGTTGTATGAAATAATTATAAAAAAAATCACGAGATGGAGAAAGAAAAATATTAATAATTAAAAATAAGGATTTTGTCTCTCAAATTAAGATAATGGTTGATTAAAATAGATATTGTGTTGATAGTGACCCGTGAGATAAATAAATTTTTAATTTTATTAAAATTTAAAAATAGATTATTAGTATTTTTAGTGATAATAAATAAATAGAAAAATAAAATTAAATTGTCTTCCAAGCAACACTAGCTCTTTGGACACATCTTCATCTTTGACCAGTTCTCCTTCATCATCTGAGTCATCAGCATTCGACACAAATGATATACTCTTCTTCTTTTCAGCTTTTTCACTGAATCCTAACTCAAAAGTTTGGAGTGATCCCATAAGCTCATCCACCTTCATTTTGTCAATGTCCTGAGCTTCCTCTATAGCAGTAACCTTCATATCAAATCTCTTAGGTAGAGACCTGAGAATCTTCCTGACCAGCTTGCTGTCAGACATCTTTTCTCCTAAAGCACTAGAGGCATTAGCTATCTCAATAATGTTCATATGAAAATCATGAATGCTCTCATCCTCTTTCATCTTCAAACTCTCAAACTTGCTAGTGAGAAGCTGAAGCTTTGACATTTTCACCTTTGAGGTCCCTTCATGAGCAACTTTCAGGACCTGCCAAGCCTCTTTGGCAATAGTACAATGCTCAATCAGCCTGAATATATTTCTGTTGACACCATTGAACAACATATTCATGGCTTTAGAATTTCCAACAGATCCTTTGTAGTCAGCATCATCCCAGTCCTCTTCTTCCTTCAGAACATTAGTAAGATTTCCTTCTCCATATCTTACCTTTGGAGGCTCCCAACCTTTGATAACCGCTTTCCATGCTTGATCATCCATGGACTTGATGAAGGCTATCATCCTAGGTTTCCAATACTCATAGTTAGAGCCATCCAGCAAAGGTGGTTTATTCAGAGCTCCTCCATCCTTGTCCATTGTACCAGAAAGTACCTTCCCTGAATCTCACCCAGAAAACAAAGGGTGCAAGCTCTTGATGCCAATTGAAATTCTGGCCTATATATATCAGATGTCCTATCGAGATGTCGTGACACTGATATACAACAACAATGAACAAGTTCAAACTAAATGTGTGCATAAAATGTAAAGAACACCAGAAATTGTTAACCCAGTTCGGATCTAACTATCCTACATCTGGGGGCTACCAAGCCAGGGATGAAATCAATATTCGATAGTATCAATTCACTGATAACCACACCCGGTTCAATCAGCTCACTTAATCACTACCCTTCCTATGACTTCTACCTAAGACTCCCCTAGGTATGAGGCCCTCCTCAAATCCCTCTTCAATCACAACCCGTGACTGGTTCCTTACAAGACAAGTAACAATGGTCGAAACACAAATTCTCAATACTTCACAGCGTATGAGAATTAACACTCAGTTACTCAATGCTTAAAAGCTTATGAGCAACCTTACACAACTTACACTACAGTCCTTGTACTGTTATCATAAGATACCAGTTAGGCTCACAAAACACAGGCACACAACCCTAAAAATACATGTAAGTTCGACGCCTAAAACTAGGTTTACATCAGTCTATTTATAGCTTGTAATCTGGACTGAATTGGGCTTCAAAAATGCAGCAATTAGGCTGCTCACAAATCTGCAAGAATAACTCCAATAAAATAGGTCTTCAATCCAAAGTTTCCTATTATGTCTCCATAATTAGAAACAACAGCAAATCCGAAAACCAACAAGTAACCCTAATCCAAAAATGCTTTGGATGCCACATAGGATAACCAAATATTCACAGAATATTCAGTTACAAATCATTTTAACAGATTCTGCAATAAATCCTGACTTCACAGCGCGATGTCCTATGAGCAGTCATGGAACATCTTCATACGACATGTTGAACCAAGAGTAGTGAAACATATCTTTAGACATCTTCATTCAACACCTGCTGCTACATGAGTTTTAGCAAAATAATGCCAACCATAAAACCAAGGAAATAACAGGCCTCAACCTCGTTCCCTCACGACTCTCCGTGGATTCTTAGGTCTTACTGGATTTTATCGTTGCTTTGTACGTAACTACGCCACTCTCGCCGCCCCTCTCACCGATCTATTACGTTCCACTAAATTAAAATGGAGTACAGAGTCTGAGTTCGCCTTTACAGAGCTAAAAAAGAAAATGACCGACATGCCGGTGCTGGTTCTACCAGATTTTACAAAGACTTTTATTGTAGAAACAGATGCTTCAGGCGTGGCTATTGGAGCTGTCTTGTCCCAGGAAAGGCATCCTATTGTCTTCTTCAGTAAGAAAATGTGCCCTCAAATGCAAGCTGCTTTAGTGTATGTCCGCGAGATGTTTGCCATCACAGAAGCTATTAAAAAATGGCGTCAGTATCTCATTGGTCAAAAATTTCACATTTATACTGATCAGAAGAGTCTTAGAAATTTATTGTTGCATAAGATCCAAACTCCATAACAACAACAATGGGCATCCAAATTGCAGGGTTTTAATTTTGAAATTTTCTACAAACCTGGAAAATCGAATCTGGTAGCTGATGCTTTGAGTCGAAAACACTTCCATGAGGACCCCTTGTTGTTTGTGTTATCCTCACCCGTTCCAGATCTTCTCACCACTCTTTGACAATTTTATGCAAACGACAGTGTTGGTCACTTGTTACTACAACAGACTGAGCAAGATCACAAAGAAAACAACTTGTACAAATTCTCAAAAGGGTTACTTTATTACAAGGATCGAATCTTCATACCAGATATAGGCAACCTTCGACTTAGCATTCTTCATGAATATCACAACACACCCATAGTAGGGCATTCGGGAGTTAGAGCGACTTTGGCAAGACTGACATCCTCGTTTTCTTGGCCTGGCATATACCTAGCAGTCAAACAGATGGTAAAAAATTGTGATATTTGTCAACATAACAAATATGATACTCAAAAGAAGAAGGGCTTATTACAACCATTACATATTCCTAACAAGGTATGGGATAAACTCACAATGGACTTCATCACTCATCCACCAAACTTCTTCGGACACACGGTCATTTGGGTCATCTGTGACCATTTAACCAAGTTTGTGCACTTTATCGCTTTACCTTCAAAGTTCTCAGCAAAAGATCTGGCAGCTCGTTTTGCTGTTGAAGTCTTTCGCCTTCACGGAGTTCCCAAAACCATAATCTCAGATCGTGATCCTTTGTTCCTTAGTACTTTTTGGAAGGAATTCTTCAAGATCCAAGGGACTACACTCAAATATAGTACGGCTTATCACCCATAAATGGATGGTTAAACCGAAGTTGTGAACAGATCAGTCGAAACATACCTGAGATGTTTGGCTAGCGACCACCCGCGTCAGTGGTATAAATTTCTGTATCTAGCCGAGTTTTGGTACAACACTTCGTTCCACACAACTATCCAAATGACTCCTTTCAAAGCCTTCTACGATCGTGACCCACCAAGTATAACTGATTATCTGGCTGGGATAGCAACTGCGGACTCCTTAGATCTGTCACTACAACAACGCGACAATATTTTATCTCAGTTAAAGAAACACTTGAACAAAAGCCGGATTCAGATGGAAAAACAAGCCAACACAAAAAGGAGAGAGTTTACCTTCAAAGAGGGAGATCTTGTCTTGCTCAAACTTCAACCATATCGCCAAACGACCGTAAATCATCGAGCATCTCAGAAATTGTCAAAGCGCTTTTATGGACCCTTCAAGATCATCAACCGTGTTAGAGCAGTAGCTTATACTTTGGATCTCCCCTCCACTTTGCGTGTTCATCCGACTGTGCATGTCTCCCTCCTCAAACCTTATCATGGCGATGATCCTAACAAAGACTTTCGACTCCTTCCTTTGTCGGAAAACATTCTCCCTTTTCTTGACAAAAATGTAGCAACAGTTTTAAGGAAAAATCAAGTGAAAGTGAAGACTTTGGGTGTTGATGTTTTATCTCTACACAAGGGTGATAAGGAAATCAACGTGGGAAATAAGTTCTGTGATGAGAAAAAGGGAAGAAAAATGAGTGTGGAAAATAAATGTTGTGATGAACAAGAAAGAGGAAATAAAGGAAATCTAGAAAGTGGAAGCCCTTTATTGTCCGTGAAAAGTAAGATGGGTTGTTCAACTTTACATAACCCAAGTACACTAGTTCCAACTATATTAAATGAAAAAAATCTGGTTGTTCCCAACACTACACACGTTTCCTCACGCGGTGCACAGAGTCCCACGCAGGCAACGTTCCCTTCAATCCATCCCGCCACGTGTCCCAACGGCTCTATTACGTCCTCATCCTCACCCTTGGTTCAAAACCTCAAGTCTCTTAGGACCATACCATCTGCATGTGGCACTATTCACGCTCAGAATTCCACTATTCAAGGCAAGCATGCCTCACCTACCATCATTAATTACCCTGACCAACAAATCTGCTTTCCAGATTTCCCCTTATCTCATCCACTCACACAACACAGCTGTCCTCCAACATCACCCAAGGATCAGATTCCCATTAACCCTCAACTGGATCTGCCCGTGGCCCATTCCAAACAGACACGCCTTAATGCTTTACGGACCTGCCCAAACCCTTTTTTCATTCCACAAACATTTTCACCTATGAACCTTGAGGACAAGGTTCTTAATGGGTCTGGGAGTATTGTTAGGAAGCTTGCAAGGCCCATTAGAGAGAGGAAAAAAATCAGTTCTCTTGAAAGATTTTATTACTGACTAGGGGTGCATTTAGTATTCTGTAATTTTAAGTTTCTTATTTATTTTGGCCCATGGCCCTTTATTAGTGCTTGAACCCTAACTATAAATTAGTAGTGCTATGTAAGAATTGGGTATGCTTAAAAGTTGTTTTATTATTTTCTCTTTTGCAATGTAGATCTTAATTTAACCTAGCTTAATCTATCACACTCTACCAAACCATTTCTTAGTTATACTCTATTCAACAAATAATGAACTAAAGTCATTAGCTTAATTATTACAACTACTACAACTATCAAACAAATTTAACAATAAACTCTTTTAATTAATATATGAAATAAATATCTTAATTTGACATTAAACCTTTTATTTTATGGTACAATTCTATTACCCAAGTAGTCAATTGTTAGAAATACCATAAAAATGCATACCATTATACCAAACATATAATGTTATGCATACAATTAACATTACATTAAAGACTTGCTAAACAATAATTCATTCACAATAAAATTGTTTCAACATAACAGAAAACTACTACAACAAAGCACTTACTTCCCAAAATCATTAACCATATACTACAACACTATTCTTTTATAAGCGGCAATATATTCAATAAAGTACTAGGAGTACTTCAACCCATTTACAAAACATCATCGTATAATTCCCAAAAAAAGAGGGAAAACCAACTAACTAGACAAAAAATCGATTGGGTTTTTTAAACCAATCATAGATAGAACATTTCACCTTACTAAGAGACCAAACATCTAGCCAACACCATGATAAATGGGTGATCCTATGGAATATTTCCTCTACATCTACTACCTTATCATTGAACAAAATTTGGTTTCTGGTCCACCAAATTATCCAATAAGTTGAAATCTAGATAAAACACGCATAAGCTTTGTCGCAACACCTAAATAGCACCAGAAACCAAGATAATAAGGAAACACAAATATTAGATTTAACCTGCCAATCAACACCCACCCAATCAGCCACCCTCTCCCACACTTTTCGAATCCGCGAGCAAGAACAAAATAAATAATCGATATCTTCAACTACCGTAAAATATATTACACACACAACTTTGTGAATATTTGAGATTACTCCCCTGGCTGCTAGATTTTGCCTCAAAGGTTGCCTATAGAGAACCAACCTCCATGAAAACAGTTTCGCCTTTAACAGAATTTTAGAAGCCCAAATAATCTCCAAAGCTGTCTTGGAAGAAATCTCAATATCACGAGAAACGACAACACCAATGAGACAAGAATAGGATGAACTAACCAAAAAAGATTGTGAACTATCAATATCCCAAGGAAAGTAGTCAGCAGTGCCCAAGCAAGGGTGTACACCTGCAGAAACTAATGACTCGCATATGTTCCATGCATTCCATGTCCAAACCTCACCTACCCAATTGTCCATCTCGCAAACAACAACATATTTATTGAGTGATGCCTCATATAACTCAGGAAAGCAGATGCATAAAGGGCGAAGGCCAACCCAACGCAACTGCCAAAATGATACCGTGTTACCTGCCCCTAATTTGTAATTGATCTGTTTGCGGAAACTGACTCCATCCTTGCAATATTTCACCTTGATAATATTCTGTCACCAAAAGGATTCTCAAGACTCATTACCTTGATCCTTTGACAGCATTACCCTACTCTTTAAGCAACCATATTTTTCTTCAAGAACAAACCTCCACCCAGCAGAATTGTCGACCAGAAAACGCCATAGCCAATTTGATAGAAGTGCATTATTGAAGTCAACAATGTTCTTCACCCTTAAACCGCCTTGTTGCTTCAGCTTGCATATAGAATCCCAACTGACCCAAGAAATACCCACCTTATCCACATAGTCATACCAAAAGAACTTTCTTGGTATTGCCGTTAATTTCTTAGCGACCGCAGCCGGAATTTTGAAGAAAGAGAGGTAGTGTATAGGCAGATTGGAAAGTACAACATTAACTAATGTGAGTCTTTGACCCATTGGGAGCATACGACCCTTCCAACAAGAGAGCTTTAATTTGAATTTGTCGATCACCGGATTCCAGAATTCTATCCTTTTATGATTCCCGTGCACCGATAGACCAATAAACTTTGTGGACAATGCTCTGATTCTGCACGTTAGAAACTGAGAGGCCGATTCCAGAAAAACATCTTCCAACCCTACACCAATGACACGACTTTTTAAGAAGTTAACGCTCAAACCGGATACGATTTCAAAACCACGCAAGACAGCTTTTAGGCCCCAAAGGTCAGACCAAGAGCCATTACAGATGAGAAGTGTGTCATCTGCAAACTGCACGAAACTGACAGATTCTATATCATTGATTTTAAAACCACCCAATATTGATTTCAAATTTATTGTCTTCACCATCAAGGCTAAACCTTCTATTACTAATGCAAAGAGAAGAGGAGACAGTGGATCTCCCTATCTGAGACCACGAGACTTTTGAAGTTATTCATTGTGCCTCCATTAACCACGACTGATAACCAACAGTTCATGATTGTTTCGCGTATCCATTGTATCCATTTTACACTAAAATTCATGGCCTGTATAATTTGAATGAGAAAATACCAGTTTACACAATCATATGCATGAGAGAATTCCACTTTAAATAAGAGACAAGATCGTATCCTTATTTTTTCCAGGTCGAGAATTTCGTTCGTCAACGGGAATCCATCCAAAAGCTGCCTACCGGGGATGAAAGCTGATTTCGAAGTTGAGATGAGCCTACCTATCACCTTCAACAATCTATTAGTCAGCATTTTGGAAATCACTTTGTAGATGTTGCCCACCAAACATATTGGCCTATAGTTGTCCAACACCGAAGGAAATTCTGTCTTGGGGATGAGAGTGATGAAGGAAGATACCCTTGCTTTTGGTAAATGACCACACGAATGGAAATGTTGTATGGCAGATACTACAACACTATTTAAACAACTTCATCACATCACCAATAACAAAATAAACCAAACCAGCATTCATAACTTTCCAACTGCACAACTCTTTTTTTAAGCATTCTCAAAGATTTAACATCGACACATACAACTTATCCGGAGGATAGCTAATGCAAAATCTCATCTTGTTTCCTCTTCTTAGCCTCTTATTTTTGGCATACTCATACTGCCCACTACCAATAAACTTCTCCTTTTTCACTATCTTTTTGTTCCTTTTTGCACTATGAACCTCTCCATAATAGCTCCTCCTGGTTTCCTCATCAATTAGCTCTATCGCTTTATGGTTCCAATAAAGACATTTCTTAGTCACTTCTCTCGAGAAATGCTGTAGAAAATCACAGAACAAAGGATTAACATCAATGTGTAATAACAAAATAATAACGTTTATATTTTTTCTTGTTCCCACATTCCATAACATTCTTTCAAGCTTTGTACCCAAAGTTGATTTCTTTTTCCCAATAATATTCATCCTCTTGTTCTTCTTCATCCTCTTGTTCTTCTTCACCTTACCGCAATGGTTGGAATTGGGTGCTACTTTCTGATTTCTTATTTATCCTATGAAGTTGGAGAGGAAAGGAAAGCTATCTAAAACTAACCTTGCACGCAAATGTTTTCTTCAACAAATGCTAAGAGATTGAGGGGGGTCTGAGGTCAGGTTATACAAAGGGAAGTTGTCTTTGGCATGTTTAAATACTTTCTGGTGTTTATTTGTTATGGGTTGGGAAAGTTTCTCCTTTGGGAGTGTTAAGAGAGTGTTTTTGTTGTTTTCGGGTTTTCCGTTGTTTTTGAGAAGGTACTGGACCTAAAGTTTTTTATTTGTGTGCTCACTAAGATTTCACAATCTTATGCCTACGTATTCCCATTAAAGAAAACTGGGAAATCAGAGCAATCGTAGTTCCTCCTATTTATATGGGAAGAAAGATGTTTAGTGTCTTGTTTAAAGCTCAAGATTGAAGCTAAAGGTTGTTTGTGTCTTGTTCAAAGCCCAAGATTAAAGCTAAAAGGTTTGACTGAGAGAGAATTTGCCATCTCTAAAGGGAGATATCTCACCTGTTCATCACAGTTGTTGAGTAACTGATTATAAAGGGGAAATACTTTAACTGGAATGTATGGAACCCGGCAATGCCATAATTTTCTTTATAAGGGAGGTCTCCTGAAGGAAGAAACTTTAACTCAATGTAGAGCAATGCCATTTTTCCTTAGGAGTCTTCCATGCTAAGAGAGGGACATTGGCTTGGATGTAAATAATCCAGAGGCTTGCCACTTACAGCAATTAGATGAAAGATGATTTTTTACCAATATAAGAGAAGGACCACAACTTGGATTTTTGAATAAACAAGTGTGCCACTTACAGCAGTTATCTGGAATTAGCATTTTTTGATTGTCTGTTTTGATATGTGATGTACAGAGAAATGTCTTCCTATAGAGAGAACTCTTGATTTCCTCTGAGGGGATGTTGGTTTTTGTGTGCCTTGATCAAAGCCCAAGGTTGAAGCTAAAAGGTTGACTCTACTTAGGGAGTTTTATATTTGTCTTGTACAAAGCCCAAGATTGAGGCTAAGAAGGGATTGACTTAGCTGGAGAGTATCATATGTCTTGTACAAAGCCCAAGTTTGAGGATGAAAAGAGATTGAATCCACTGGGGAAGTTTTATCTGTCTTGTACAAAGCCCAAGATTGAGGCTGACCGTACTGAGGAAAATCATTATACAAAGCCTAAGAGGAGGCTGGCTGAGGAAATTCTTATATGAAGCCTAAAAGGAGGCTAGATTCTGCTAAGGATTGTTGAAGTTCAAAACAGGTCCCATATGTATTGGGGAATCCAAAGGTTTTACTCTTTCTGGGGATTTGTAGAAGAGTTCACCTATCAGAGACCATGAGGCTCTGATTCTACTGAGGATTTGTTGGTGGTAATTTGACCCTGGCTGGGGAATTTCTTAAAATGAAAGCTTAAAGATTGAGTTTGAAAACCTATGGAGGTTTTAACTCTGTTGGAGATTGGTATGTTGATGAAATGATCAGGGTTTTTTCCTGTGTTTTTAGGAAACTTGAGGGTTTTTGTGAGATCCAAAAGAAGATAAGACTTTCCAAGTCTTACTTGTAGGAAGAGGTTGACTCTTAACTGGAGGATGATCTTTGTATGATGCCCAAGAGGAGGCTGAGATTGTCCAAGTCTCTCCAGAAGTGGTAGGCTCTAGTGTAGAGAGTGGTCATTGTATGATGCCCAAGAGGAGGCTGAGGTTTTAAGGGATGAAGATCAACCCTAAAATGGTCTGATGTTTTGGAATTTTGACTCTCTAGAGGATTGAACTAGTAGAGATGACAAAGTTATGTCCTATACCTGTAGGAGGTCTTTGGTTCCTTGTACTAAGCCCAAGAGGTGGCTGAGAACTTCTAAGAAGCCTGAGGGTCCTTGTACTAAGCCCAAGAGGAGGATGAGGATGCTTTTTAGGAAGCCTGTGGGTCTAAGCCTAAGAAAAGTTCAAGAAAGGTTTCATCGGGAATAAGCCCGTGTCGAACGAGTCGTTCTCATCGATGGTGTGTACTTCTTGAGACACTGGGTGGAGGAAGCCTCCACTGTGGAAGAAATCCTAAATGGGATGGAAACCTTCATTCTTCTTTGTAGCTTGGGTACAGGTATGAGAAAATCCAAGACCTTTTCTTGTCATGTTATTTGTAGGACTTACAATCTGTCCCCATCCTTTTATGTCATTACTCTTGATCACTTCGAGAGCATCTTTGTATGAAGAAATTGACATCCCTCTTTCTGGTTGATTCTCATTGCTCACCGAGAGTGCTTGGAACTGAGTTCCAACAACCTCTTCTGGTTCTAAAAAGGAGAATGATGATAAGTTGCTTATGATTAGGGCTTGCTCTTCACATACTGTGACTAATTTGTCATTCTTGATGAATTTCAACTTCTGGTGAAGTGTCGAAGTGACTGCTCCAGCTCCATGTGTCCAAGGTCTTCCTAATAAACAACTGTATGCTACTCGGATGTCCATGACCTGGAAAGTGACTTGGAAAGTGTGAGGACCGATGGTTATGGGAAGATCGACTTCACCGATAACCATTTTGCTAGATCCGTCAAAGGCTTTGACGATGATCTTAATGGCTCTCATCGGAGCTCCTTGAAATGATAGTCGTACCAGAGTTGATTTTGGCATAACATTCAAAGATGATCATGTGTCTACCAGTATGCTGGCTAAAGCATCGTCCTGGTAGTTGACTGTAATGTTGAGTGCCATATTATGGTTCTTGCCTTCCTCTAGCCGTTCTTCATCACTGAATCCTAAATTGTTACAGGAAGTGATGTTGGAGACGATGCTGTCAAATTGTCCCACTGTCACATCTTGTTCTACAAAAGCTTGTTCCAAGACCCTCTCCTCTTCAACTGACTTCAAACTGTACCATGGAACCAAGCTTCCAAGTACCAAGTCACCATAACAGACATTTTCCATCAACTCCCTTCATTCCATCGCTCCTGACTTTGGAATAAAAAGATGCAGATATCTTCAACTATAGAGGACGAAGATTGAGATCTTCCACCATCTGTCTTCAATAACAACTCAAGAATCCCATAATTCTAGAGCTCTTCCATCAGAAACATATGCAGCGGAACCACCAAGGAACAAATCCTGCTTGCCCTAATAAGATGTCAGAACATCTTATAAGACACCCCAACAAGAGAACTAGCCATTTCTCCTACAGTTGTTGTAGAACCTCCTCAGGAACATGAACAACCACTGGGTTGTTACCTTTGATCTAGAACATCCATCCCATCCATTAATACCCTTGAGTATGTCTGAGTTGATTGATCTGATATTCAAAACTCCTCCTTGTTTAAATGCCAGAAAGTATCTCCCAAAGATCTCATCTAGAAACAGACAGGATGCCTGTTCTGATACCAATTGAAATTCTGGCATTGCAGACAACAGATGTCCTAACACATGTCAAGACATTGTTCTGCATAAATATTTAAACAAGGAACAGAACAGCAGACTGATACCTTGAATATCAGAACTGCAATAACACAGATGTTACAACATCTGTTCCAACATGTTTATCATGAACCCTAACAAAAAAGTAAATATGCAGAATGATAAAAGACACAACAATTGTTAACCCAGTTCAGTGCAATTCACCTACACATGGGGGATACCAATCTAGGAAGAAGACTCCACTATCTGTAGAATTATTACAAAGCTAAACTCCCCCGTTTACAACTTTATATCATAATCTCTACCCAATGAAATCCTTATCAAAGAACATCCTCTTTGATACGAGATACCCCACTCACTTCCCTTAATCACAACTTGTAATATCTATATCATCTCTGTCAATACAGAATTCTGTCAAGCATACTTGACAAACAAGCTAACTCAGATTTGCTTAAAAGTTTCATCCAAGAACAATACATAATCTAATACCTCAGGTTATAGATCTGTGCGACACCTATATCTGTCACAATGCATCAACCTATACAAAAGGAGACTTACAACCTAGAGAGCCAACGACTCTGAAAACCTTAAACCCTTATTTTTACACAAGATAACTAGGTTAAAAAAGGCATATAAATTCCTAGGTCTAAGTCTTCTTTTATAGGCTTCAGTTTCCTTGGGCTTTCTATCTTTGGTCCTTGATCCACTCCTGCGACTGATCCTTGAATCTTGCAACAGATATAAGACAGATTTAAAACAATTTGTTATAACATTCCAGGATGTCGAGTCTCCAAGCTGGGACATCTTTTTCAACATCTTTTTCTTCTGCAGATTCTTCATATTTATCATTAGTATGTTTTAGCAAAATTAAGCCAAACACTAGGAGCTTTCAGCTTCCATAAGTTGATCCAACTGAATTTTCATCAATTCAACATAGGCCCTAGTCACAAACTGATTCTGTTCTCCTGAGTTCATGATTCTTCTAAAATACTGATTCAAGTCCAATACGAAAGTCAGGAAATCAACTGTAGGTCAGACAAAGGATGGATGAGCTCACCGTTCTAGCTTGGAGAAAGATATGCAAAATGTTGCATAAATACAAATGCAAATGCAATGTTACGAATGCAATAGACATGGGATCAAAGGTTCCACATATTCTGAGTAACCACTGTGCTGATGACTGAATAAGTTCACAAGTCTGCTCTGAAGAGAATACGGGAATACCAAATAATCAGAATACCAGAATATCAGAATACCAAAATAATCAGAATACCGGAATAATCAGAATATCATAATACCAGGCTGATAAGTCCACACGGATAAGAAAAACCAGAAAACTATGTAGGTTGAAGGTCAAGGTTTCATGAAAACTTGTAAACACCCATCCCTCCTCACATGTGGGGTCTAAAACCAAGGATCCTCAGTGTCACGAACTCTCAGGTTGAGAAATGATGATACGTTCACCATTCCTGGTTTGGCATCATCATCAATCGAGTAGGCCTCAACCAATTCCCCTAAAAAAGGAGGTCATTCTATAGCAAGTTCCCAGTTTCGGGTCCTCGGATCAAGAAGCGTAATGTGTTTGCTATTTCTGGTCTGACATTATTGCCCCTTGGGAGGAGTGCCTCAACTGAGTCCTCGGGAATGGTCACCAGAGTCGACAGCTCACAATGGGAACATCCAATGACCTACATCAACATGCAGTATCAGATATCTCATAAAGGAACCTCGTTTGGCTGTGGGTCTCATAAACACTACACGTGGTCACCGCCACACAAGCGAAACGACTATCCACTCTAAATCCTGTGTGTATACTCAAGCCTGGGTATTGGGCTTATCTCTTAGAAAACCCATCCCACCAAAGAAAACCAGCAAACAGCACAGTCCAGTTTATATGGCAGTAATAAATGAAATAAAGCAAGTAAATGCGATGAAAGCGATAAACATGCAATAAAAGCCATAAATAAAACAGGTAAAACATACAGATAAACACCCAATAACCGAAAACAAACAAGCGTTAGGATTGACTCGCTTAGGGAACCAGAGTCCCCAGCAGAATCGCTAGCTCTCGCAACTGTGAAAATCAATCGGCGAAAAAGACAGAAGAGTCACCACCGAACGTTATTTATCCTGACACTGGGAAAGGAAAGGATAAAAGAAAACCTCAACAAAAGGAAAGACATGGTCATCGCAGCCATAGTCCGAGTTAAGGAATCGGTTACGCGAGAATAAGGTATTAGCACCCCCCCCCCCCCCCCCCCCCGCGTCCATCGTACTCAATGGGATCCACGCTTGTTATTCTGATCAAAGGGTGTAGGTATCTGAAGCTCCGCTGCTAACTGGAAAGGAAAAACAAAAGGTAAAGCGGGGAAATATAAGAAAAGGTGACTCGATAGGACATCTCCATCCTAGGTCTACGTATTCCCTCAGGAGTGGGAAAGTCAGAGTCAACATAGTTCGGGGGACTATGGGAAAAATGGGGGAAGGTTGCTCGCCAAGACATCGCTGTCTTGTGCCTACGTATCCTCAATCGGACAAGAGAGAGGAAGTCAGAGCAGTCGTAGTTCGACCTACTAGGTCGGGAAAGGATCTCGATCGCACTGGGGCGAGAGAAAATGTTCGATTAACAGGTTTGTCTCGATCGCACGGGGGTGAAAGAAAAAGGAAGTTAGTTGTTAGTGTGCTCACCAAGGATAGGGATCCTCATGCCTATGTATCCTCATAAGGGAATGAGGAATCAGAGCATCTGTAGTTCACACAAATACGGGAAACTGAAATGGTCTCAATCGTATGGGTGCGAGAGAAATGGTTCTGGGCACACAGAAGGTCTAAGGGAAACTCGACCCTACAAGTTATCATGCATAATGGCCCTAAGGTCAGGATCAGGAGGGAAGCCTACCTAATGTTGTCATGCTCGAATTGAAAGCCTAATATCTCTCCTACCTCCAACTTAATCATAAATTAAGCGGAGCTAGGAATCCTAAGGGATCATGTGAACAAACACAAGTAAACACAAGACAACTCAATCACAAAATAAACGATGTCATGATCTCAACTAAGAAACAAAATTGAGTGACTCCTCGTCAACAAGGCAAATGCAACAGAAACGGACGATGTCGTGATCTCAACTATGAGGAAGTTGAGTGACTCTTCGTCAACCACAAGATGAAAACGAAGTCGTGATCTCAACTATAAGGAAGTTGAGTGACTCTTCGTCCATCACAAAGTAAGACAAACAGGGGAGCAAACAACATCAAAGTATCAATGAATTGACACCTAAGCCAAGTATACGGCTAGGAGTGAAAACTCTTCACTCGACAACAAGTAGCAAGCAACAATGCTAAACCCTAAGCATGCTTCATACAAGGGCGCAAGTGGTACCTAACGGAGAAGGTTTGTTTCCTCTTCAAAGCGTGCAACAAGCTTAAGCCACGAAGGAAGAATACTCTAAGGTGGAAGAGAACCACGCCATCAAGTACTTCAAGCAAGTAAGAAGGTCCAACAGTCAAGTATCTAACATCAAGTTCAAAACATGTTAGAATCTAGCAAGCATCAAATGTAAGCAACTATTATCAAAAGAAATCAACAAGGATTAACATCAGGAATCAATCCAAACGATATCAGGGACTAAGCATAATCTGCATCAAGAGATCTCATCAGTCCAAACAAGGTTATGAAAAATAGTCCATACAAAATCAAGAGAAACAATCAGAATTCTAAACAAATATCCACAATCACAACAATCAAAGTACGATTAGCACTTAGTCAAAATTGAAATAGAAGCCAAAGTCTAACATAAATTAAACAAGGTGATTAACAAGGCTTTAACCAAAAAGTTATAAACAAAACTTCAATAAATTCTAATTCCCAATTAACAAAAATATCTAACCAAAGTTCAAAGTCAATTAAAAACAAGGTTGATTTCTATTTCAAAATTAATATCGAAAAGAAAATCTAATTGAAACTAATTCTAAAGTTAATCTAATTCTAAAATTAATTCTAATGTAGCATTATCACCTGGTTAAAATCTAATAAAATAATTAATTCAAAAATAAAAAAAAAGGAAGAATTTCTAGTAACAAAAACAAAAACTCATTAATTCCAAACAAATCAATTAATTCAAAACAAACTACAAGCAGAGGAGGGTACAATAAAAGAATAGGGTGCGCGGTGAAGAAATGAATTGCACACAAGCTGAAACCCGGTCCATGCTGAAAAACACAAGAAAAACCCTAATAACCCAAGTTTATATCATCTTCCCCACTTCTCCTTCCCTGCGCCATTTTAACCACAACTTTCTCTACCTCCGTCTTCTCTAAACAACTTTACTTCCCCAGACACTTCACTTCAACGCTCTTCTTCATTCTCTCACCGATCTCCTTCTTCATTTCTCCATTCTCCAACAACTTCATCCTCTCCCTCCGTTTCAACTCAATTTCTCCTTCGTTCTCCTTTGCGAACAAAGCGGAACTCGTCCCAAAATGCCACTGTCAAACGATCTGAATCGCCTCTGTTCTTGTTATCTATGTCTTTGTCGGAACTTCGTGTTGCACCCCAAAATTTGCCCTCCTTACTTTATTACTAACTGGCTTATGTTGCATTGCATTTTGCATTATCATGTGTGCATATCATTGGTTCTTAGCATGGGGTCAAGGTGCCTGAGGCAGTGCTTCAGAGGGTCAAGCAAGAGTCCTGGTATTGTCCAAGAGAGCTTAGGTGGATCATCCTCTCCTAACCAGTGCATAGATTAGGGTTTTGAGATTCTTGGGTTTATTGCTTCAATGGGCAAGCTCCTTGGGTTTTTTATCATCATCAAATGGCATATCTTATCTTTGTTGGAGAGGATACACATCATATTCAGAGGAATTTAGATTTGGAGACTGTGTTATTTCCTCCTAGACTGAGGGTACCAAAACTAGGGTTTGATGTAAAGTCAGTTTATTTCTGATTTTTTGGGCAAGACTTGATTCCATGGTATTCCTTGAGTCCCTAAGTATCTAGGAATGGAAGATTGTCCATCAGTTTGGTTCAGGAGAGATTCAATTAGCCAATGGATTAAAAATCAGGAGAATTGGGGAAAAGTCAACTGTGCAGAGGAAAAAGTCAACTCCTGACTTTTTGAGATCAAATTGATGTTCCTCATCTCAAATATGTCCATGGATGAGATTTGATCAAGAAATGCTCAAGGATTCATGAAAAAACAGGAATGTGCAAAAGTTACTAAAAATGGAAATGACCTATAATTTGAAGTTTCCTTTTTGGGCAAGTTCCTGCACTGCATTCAACTTGACGTTTCATCATCAAAGAGGCTTCAAATAAATTTTTCTCCAACATAAAAGTTAAATATCTTTTTCTCCTCTTTCCAACAAGCACTAGTGGGTCTCCATATCATTTGTGAAACCCCAGTTATGATCAAAAGAAGGCAAAGTGGTTTTTAGGGTTTCTCATGGTTCCATTTTCACAACTTTGGGCATAATGACCTATAATCAACTCCATTGCTTCATGCCACATTCTAATATCAAAAGACATTCCTTGAGGATTATTTTGGGCCCAAGAATTAATAAATTCCATGGTGTGTTCTTCACTTATTCTCCATTATTCAAAATTGACAAATTATTTAAAACTCATGAATCAAATGGTTTCAAGGCCCAATGTCAATATGGGTGTAATTAGCAATTCAAACACAAGTGATCCATCATAGAATATTGGGATATCCATGCATGGAAGAGGTGTAACTCACATTATGCAATTTTCCAAAATTATTCAAAAAATCATTAAACAAGGAATTGCCCAAGCCTAATTCGTTATCAGAGGAAAACCCTAGCCTATTTAAACCTATCCATGCACTGGTTGGGCAGCTACACACGTGATATTTTGGAGAAAAGAAAGTGAACCCTAATTCTTGAATTCATTGGATCTCTTAATCTACAAGGAGTTTCTTCAAAGTTCTTCCACAAACCTTCTCCTGGTGATCTCTAGAACACAACTCAACCACCATTCACAGCCAAAAGCAAAGATTAGAGTGGCACCATCTCAGGTTGGTGGATTTTTTCGTGGTCGTGCAACTTGAATTTTTTACGTGTATATTGTTGTGTGGTTGTCACTGATCATGCTGATATGATTTATTTTGAATATGGATGCGTATATGGCTTGTATGGCGTGTTTGAAGTTTTATGCCCTAACCTTAATCTCTTCGTTTTTCAATATATATTGGTTATTTGTGAATTTGGAGTGCACATTCGAAATCCTTGTGAAAATCTGGTTGGATTAGTGTAGTTGTTTGCAGTTTCTGGACAGTTTCAGGTGGACGTTCATCCCAGACGGCGGACGGAACCCTAATCCCATCGCCGGAAAAGGTTGCAGGTGGCCGGAGGAATTTTGGGGAAGATGACGTTGTGGCCGTTGGATCTTGGGATCTGACGGTCCATAGCGTGCCACGTTTATATCCTTTATTTTTTTTTTCTGATTTTAATTTATTAATCATGTGTTGTTTACCCCACGAGTCTTACCATGTTCTACCAATTGGAGCTTTTATTTTTATTTAATTTTTATATGCGTTGACTAATCCTGGACCATGTGATGAATCGTCTGGTGGAAAACGTGCCAACAAATTAAAATTATATGTGCCTTGCACATGGCTGGTGTATGGTATTCAGTTCTCTTTGGTGTGTGTACGTACATGGTTAGTGTGGTGTACCTTCTCATCATGACCACTCATCATAACTACTTGTGCTTTGTGTTGACTTGTTTGAGACGCAGGATTGATCCTAAGGCAGGTAAGCAGTCAACCCAGTTGACTAAGGCCCACCCTTATTTCTTTTTATTTTATTTTTTTCGCTGATGGGTTGGGCTGCTATTCGCACCCCCCACTCTTCAGCCCATACCATTCCAATGCATCTTTCTTACTACTTGTACCCCCACGCCATTTATTTCATTTAATTTTTATTCTAATTCATTTTTAATTTTTAAAAATATATTATTGCATTAAAAAATTACTAAAAAATTCATGCATTATATTTATCATTTTATAAAATTTTCACAAATTTTATTTTTATTTTTATTTTATTTTTTATCATCTAAATTTATTATTTAGTCAATTTTCCTTTTGAATTATCCATATAATGCATACCTAATTTTGTTTATTTTATTTCTCTGCATCCGTAAAATATTTTTTATCCGTTCTTTTTTGCATTTGTTAGATAACATTCTAAAATACATCAAAATATTTTTATATCATTTTTAATTATTATTTCATATTGCATTCTGGTCCTCTTTTTTGCACACTGAACCCTACTCCTCACCTGAGCTTTGCCTGATTATTTGAATGACTAACACTTTGAATTTTTGCAGGAATTTTTTATGTGTTGTTTGTCTTTGGTTGAGAAACCTTGATATTTAATTTGGGAATTTTAGGAGTTATTTCTCTAATTGTTTGATTTGTTTTCACTTGAGATTTTCTCGTATGTGCGTCTTTGGACCTTGTCTGATTATCTGTTTGAAAAGGCACTTGTGCCATTGTGCTGGGATTGTTCATTTGACTTCTTTATGCATGTTTGGATTGTTATCACTATAGTATGTCTTTACTTGGGTTCCATCTATCTCACTTCTTTTACTTGTGCCTGTTTCTCACTAACCGTTTATGCAGGGACTAAGGTAAGTTCTTCAAGGGTGTGGATAAGTATCCATGGTCACCCTTACTCTTTCCTTCTCTCATCTTTTTCCTTTAGGTTTAGGTTGTCGTCAAACCTCACTAACCGTAGGTTATCCATGCATGATAACTTTAGGACTCATAGTCCCCCTTTAGAGTTACCTTTGTGTCTCCTCTCTTCTCATCTCAAATTTCTTCAAAATACTTAATAAGGATGAATTGTATTGCGCACGAGCCTTAAGCGTGGCGAATGAGAAATGAGGGGCTTCCTCTCATCTTTCTAGAGTGCTTAGCGAGCGTCCTGTCTTGGGACGATGCGTTAAGTATTCGCCTCTATGCCCTAGACTTTGGTGCAATGCAACTTATAAACTAACTTAAGCCACCTCTATCCTAAAAAACACAAACCAACTTCAAACCTTTTGTCCTTCGGGATTGTCAAAATAAAGGATATTTTCAAAAAGGGCGCGTTACCTTCCGTCTGAGTCGCAAACAGGCATCGACCCTAACTGCCGGACGCGAACTTAACGTCGCTCATAAAAAACACAAAAAGAACTTGGTCCGAACTACATTGACTCTGAATTTCCCATTGCACAAAGGGAGTACGTAGGCCTAGGACGTCGACGTCCTATCGAGTCTATCTTTGTTTTCCCCTTCCCCGTCTTAGTACAACCCTAGATGATAGTATAACTCACCCTTAGATTAGACAACAAGCGTGGATCCCATCGAGTACGATGGACGCGTGGGGTGCTAGCACCTTCCCCTCGCGTAACCGACTCCCGAACCCAGGTTATGGTTGCGATGACCATTCCTTTCCCTCTTCCTCAGGTTTATGCAGTGTTTCCTTTCCCTCTCTTGGGATAAATTTACACGGCTGGCGACTCTGCTTTTCCGCGCCACTCTCGCGTTTGTACCTGGATGAAAATCCCGGGAGCGACAGCTGGCGACTCTGCTGGGGAGATCTGGTTGACCTATGCTGGTCCATCCCTAAGCGAGTCAATCCTAGTTCTTGCTTGTCTTTGTTTTCTTTGGGTGTTTTGTGTTTATTTTGCTTTATGTGTTGTATTTTATTTTATTTTTTACCGCATTTTCCGCATTTCATTTTTTATTACTGTCATGCTGCTGTGCTGTGCTGGCTGTCTTTGTTTTGCAGGTTGGGTGGGACCAAGAGATAAGCCCAATACCCAGGCTTGAGTATACCCTAGGACTAGAGTGGAAAGTAGTGGGACCTACGTGCCCGCTTGGTACGTTTGTGTGTTCACGAAATTCACAACCAGACGAGGCTATCTTGGGACGCATTCTAACGTGTGTGTCTTGCGCATGTTGGGGTGTTGATCTAGAGAGCTATCGACTCTGGTGACCGATCATTGAGGACCTTAGTGGAAACATCCCTCTTTAGTGGTGACAGTGGCAGACCATATCCTGTGGCAAACCCATTCGCACCCGAGGGCCCGCTTTGGAACTCGCATAGGATGGCCCCTACGTTTTGAAGAGAATCAGTGGAGGCACTCCTCGATTGACAATAGTACTGTACCCCGAGGGATGAATGTACTATTGTTTCTCGACCTCAGTGCCAAAGCTGAGGACCTTCCGCTTTGGAGAATCAATTGAGGCCTCCTCGATTGATGATGATGCCAAACCAGAAATGGTGAACGTATCATCATTTCTCGACCTGAGAGCCCGGGATACTGAACATCCTAGTACCCACACGTGAGAGGGGATGGGTGTTTGCAGGTTTGCAGGTAACCGAAACCATCAACCTACCTAGTTTTGCTGGATTTCTCATCAATGTCTGATTATTTGGGTTCCTGGTTATCTCAGTGGTTCAAAATTCTGGTTTTCTGGGTTGTGGTTCTCGTTCAGTTAACAGCACAGCACATCCAGCAGTGTCACCTTGATCCCATGTTTGCATGAGCATTTCATTTTCTTGCATTTTGACATGTTTGACATTTTTCAGGGCTTGCATCTTACTCTTGATTCCGGTTTTCTGAGGATACTTCAGCATGGATGTCCAGAGAAAGAAGATTGTTGCCTACTCGTTCCCATATCCGACCTTGACATTGATTCATAAGCTGATTAATATGGCTGGTTCCGAAGTTCGTACGGAGTTCAGTGGAAGGTATGGGAGACTTCTGAAATTTGTCTACAATATCTCCAAGTATGAGAAGGATGCCATCCATACACTTCTTCAATTCTACGATCCGTCTTTGCGTTGCTTCACTTTCCCAGACTACATCTTGGCCCTAACGTTGGAGGAGTTCTCATTTATTTTGGGAATCCCCATCGGGCATGATATAGTTTTCTTTTCTGAAGAACACCCCGGGGTAAAAGAAATGGCTGTTGCTCTTCATATTAGTGAATCCGTTCTGAGCAGTAATATTGAAGAAAAACAAGGAGTTAAGGGTTTCCTATTGAAGTTCCTGTTTGATCAAGCTTGCATACATGTCAAAGAGAAGAATTGGACTGCTTTCCAAGCTATTCTGGCCATGTGTATCTATGGGATTGTCCTGTTTCCGAATATTCCTGATCTGGTGGATATGCATGCCGTTAGAATCTTTATTTTGAAGAATCCTATACCTACCTTGCTAGGTGATGTGTATCACTCAGTCCACTATAAGAATGAGAATAGGCGTGGAAAAACTGTGAGTTGCTGTGCACCGCTCTTAGCTACTTGGTTTCTGAGTCATCTCCCTGAATCTGGCGCTTTCGTTGATACGAAAGATTCTCTGAAGTGGTCAAAGAGGGTAATGGGCTTGACTGCTGACAACATTGTTTGGTTTAATCGTGACTTACTAGGAATGGAGATTATTTGCAAATGCGGAGAATTCCCTAATGTACCCTTGATAGGGAGGAAAGGTGGAATTAACTATAATCCCTCCCTAGCTATCAGGCAGTTTGGTTATCCTTTGAAAGGTCCACCCGAAGAGCGAGATGTCCGAGAGTCCTTATTCTTCAATGGTATCGAGGATCAAGGGTTGATAAGGAAGATTGTGAATGCTTGGAAACAGGTGACCAAGAAGGGTAAAATTCCATTCGGGAAATGTAATAACCGGGCTTTTCCTTCCTATAAAGAGTGGATTAAGAAGAGAGCAGAAGAGGAGCTTCTTCCCTTCCCGGTGGAACCACCTTTGTATCCTTTACTGATTGAGCCTCCTACTACAGTTGAGATAGAGAAGTTTGACAAGTTATGGGCTGAAAAGGAAAAGCTGCGAGAAGAAAACTGAGAGCTACTAAGGGAGATCTATCAGTTGAAGCATGAGCGGGGTGAAGCTATTCATACCGCCAAGTTGAAAACAGAGCTTCTTGTTAAGGTGGAAAAAGAGCTAGCTGACATGGTCGCATCCAGAAAAAGGATGAAAGAAGCTTTGGATGGTATCAGTAAGGTTCTCGAGTCAAATAAGGAGGAATTAGACAAGGCTTTGTTGAAGATTCACAGGTTCGATGAACACCGAGAAACTGCAATGGCCGAGAATAAGAGAAAGGAAGACGGTTATCTAGCTAAGATTGACCAACTGATGTTGACGCTCAAGAAAAAAGACGTAGAGATCTTATCAGGGATATTCAAGAGACAAGCAGTCGAGGGTCGACTTAATGAAGCCATGGCCTCCATAGAGGAACTGAAGGTCCAAGCTAAAGTAAAGAGATCTAGACATGAGGGACCTAGCATGGATGGTGTTTCTGGAGAAGACGCTTGGGAGTTACATTGCCGATACTTGGATGGGATCATACACAGGAGAGACCTTCTCATTCAAGGACTGATTCAGAGGCTGAAGCATCCCGACACCAGAAAGCTGTTCAAGGAAATCCAAGATTGGTGCATAAAGCATAATGGATTTGGGGGGGGGGGGATTGACGCTTGTAAACTTTGATGATATGCCATAGTTTTCTGTTCTCTTTTATTGCATTTGAATCACCACCAGGCTTGTTGGTTGGGACCTGTGATTTTTATATTCAGACTTGTTACCTTAGATTTGTGATTGTTGACATTTGGTTTTTCTTCGGTTTTCTTAATATATGAGCAGAAGTCCCGTTCTATCTTGCTATTAAACTGGAATCAAGGGGTGGATCGCCCTGCTAATATTCAAACATGTTCATTCGCATTTGCATATTCATGATCATTTTGCATAATCATTTTGCATAACAGGTGTTCAAGCCTGGTTATTCTTACTTTGATTTGGTTTTCTCAGAATTGCAGACTTAACTCCTCAGGCCATTCAAGAGTTGATTATGGATCAAATTCAAGCTGAGTTGAGGGATGTACAAAGCCAAATGGCCAGTTTGTGGGGAAGATGCAAACCTTGGTTCAAGAGCAGAAAGTGCTGAAGGAAGAGGTCAACCAACTGAAGACTCAGATGAGTCTGGTTATGGAGGTCGTAAGAGGTGTGTTAAGCAAAGATAATACTCTCATGCCTGAAGTTGCGGCTGGAATTATCTCTCCCCCGTTGTTCAAGAGATCCCTCTCTAAGGGTGAGCAGATTACCACTGTGACTGTCCCGGTTGTACCTCAACAACAACAGAATCGTGCTCCACGCCAGCCACAATTTACGCCTAAGCAGAATAGACATTTTGAGACTCCACCAGTGCCATATTCTCAGTTATTCCAGCATCTTCTTCAGTTGCAATTGGTACAGAAAAGGACTTTGGCTCCTTCCTCTGGTAATCCCCCACCAGGTTATGATGCAAGAGCCCACTGTGATTTTCACTCTGGCGCACCGGGGCATAATGTGGAAGATTGTAGGGCATTTCAGTATGCTGTCCAAGATCTGATAGAGTCGAGGAAAATTGAATTCACACCGAGCGGCGTAAGCATACAAGGTGGTCCCACCCTAGCTGTTGAAAAGGAAGTGGGTATCCCCGTTTCTTCTCCCAAAGCCACATCAAGTCAGGGGCATTTCTTGCAGTCCTTGGTCTTAGAATCCCCACATCCGCAAATGCTGCCTACGCCTCGACTAAGTCTGAAGAGAAAAGTGCCTGAAACGACTATGCGCTCGAATCAGGGTCAACAAGAGAACTGCTCTGGAAAGAGACAACAAAGATCACGAAGGCCTGGGAGAAGGTTTGATCCACTCCCTGTTCCTCACAGCCAGGTTCTTGCCCGTCTACTTGAAAGTTCTTTGGTTCAACTAAGGGATGCCAAGCCTGTCCCCGACCCTATTCCTCCTGACTATGATCTGGATGTCAGATGTGAATATCACTCAGACACACTGGGTCATTCAATTGAAAACTGCAACGTGTTCAAGCACAAGGTGCAATACCTGGTAGACTCAGAGATCATTGTATTCACTGAAGATGATATGTACATCAATGGAAGCCTCCTTTCTCAAATGAACACTCAGTCTGCAAGTACGTCCAGACAGAATTAAGCTTCCTCAGCAATGGCAATCTTCAGCTTCTTTACTGCATTTTCATTTGTAGTTTTTCATTTCTTGTTAAAGCATCGTATGTATGCAAGACTTGTTTTTTTTTATTTTTTATGATAATATTAATTCAATGAGTATGTTTTCCTTGAAGTAATCCATTTGTGTTCACTCTTAAATGTTTATATGCACTACAATACCAATTCTCTTGTTTAGAACTCTTGAGGGAGGATGATGAGAGGAAAATGCAGAATCTCTGGTCGTATGTTCAAGGATAGAATCCTGTTGAGGATGTACAGGCATTGTTTCAAATCCCTAAACACTGGAGATATAAGGGAGATAGACCCTCGTTAACCCCTTTGAGCCTTGAAGTAGGAGCTTCTTTCATACAAAAAAAACCCCCCATACTTAACCCAGGGGCAGGGTAGGCGTCAGTTAGTTTGACCAAGCGTTCAGATTTCAAAGAGAGTGTGCATCCGAGGAACCATTACCTTCTATCCCACCGTCAAGAGGTCAAGAGATGTGAAACCACAATGTTATCCTTCAACAATCAAGGAGTGAGGCAGTCACAACCCTTTCAAGCAAATAAGACAACCAGTGTCACACGCTTTGTTCGGAAAAAAAAAACAAAAAAAAAAGAGAAGAAAAACCCGCTAAGTCAAAACGTGAAAACAAGCGACTTAGACAAAAGTTAGGGCATCCCGCTGGACTTCAAAATCGAAAAAACTCAAAAGAGTCAGTCCAGGCAAAAATTAGGGATCAAAAGAGGCAAAAGAAAGAAAAAGCAAAAGCATTACAAAAGGATTTCCCCGATAAGAACAAATTCATGTGATTACAGGCACAAAAGATAAAAAAGGGGTGACTGTCACTCCAAAATTTCCTTAGGTGTCAAACCATTAGTGGCATGGGTTCCTTAAAGATCATAAACCTTTTGAGAGATGATCGTTTGTGTCAGATTAACTGAACTTAGGAGAACATCACGAAGAGTGGGTGGGCACCGATAAATTTTGAGCCATAAATCCTTTTTTCTGAAACCGTGAACCAGACCACGTTACAGCCCTTAAAAGTCCTAATTGAAACAGGGTTTAGTCCGAAAGCGTACTCCAACCGGATGACGTTCCTGACTCCTATGAGTTGTGGTAATAAGATTTGTTGGCATTGCATGTGCGCATTGTTTTTTCCATTCAAAAATCAAGGTCGCATCCCAGCAAGTGATTCATTCACAGGGCTCGACGATGCATTTTCAATAAAAACTTCAAGGTTAACATGAGTTTTGCATTAGGATTATCATTCTCATAAATAACTTGTTCTGTTTGCATACATATGCCTAAACATCAATGGCAGCTTACACAGTGAACGTCAGTTAAGAAGCTTGATCCTACCAAGTTGAGATGCTTGAAAATTCTGAAGGACAATCATATCAAAGGGCATACTGCCAAGAGACTCAGTGTAGAGTGGGCTCTCCCCAGTAAGTCGTGTTAAGATGTAGCCAATCTGGGGCAGTCACGTCGAGAAATCTCTCCGAAATTCAGTTATTCTGGGGCATTCATTCTAAGATCAGGGGCAAAGTCACTTCAAAGCTCATATTGGGGTAGGCCACTTCTAGAGCGTGGGAGATTATCCACTCTTGAAAATGGTTAATTGAAAACACCTCCTCAAGGTTCAAGATGCTAAAGCAGAGTATTGCCAAGTCATTACGATCCCCTTCGAGGTAATGTACCTCATGGATTATGAAGACTGGGGCAGTTATGTCGAGATATGATAAATCTCTCCGAGAGTTTGAAGACCCTGGGGCAGTGCAAGCGCCTGATCTTCTGTAAAATCCTCTTGAGATGAAAAGTTCAAAGAGCCGCTTACGACCATAAAGACAAGTCAGGTCGCAGGGCAACAGGATTGTACAGCCCCAGCAGTTGGCTCTCCCCAGCATTGAGATTGCTCTTTCCCCAGCAGGACAAACCTTCCTCAGCAGAGCAGACTTTCCCCAGCAGGAGACTTGGGAGGTATTTTCTTCGGATCAAGGCGTTATTTCCCCACAGAATCATGGTGCTCACTTCCCCCATCCAGTCAGGAAGTGTACTCTCACCGTCGATGTCATATTCTAATCCCCAGCAAGGAGGGGGTAAAGCCATTCTCCCCATCAGCCGGCTAAGATCAGCAGTATCCCCAATCAGGCTAGTATCATGGACTGTTTTCCCCAACAGGTTTTGAGCCAATTGGATATTAGCAATTTTCAGTAACAGACTTCCGGTTCCGTTATTGGCGTTCATCCTCAACTCCCCCAGCAGAGGAGAAATCTCAGGTTTTGGATGAAAGGCAGGTGGGGTCCCCGGTAGTTTCTCTCGGGATTTCATCCCCAGCAAAAGTTGTTGATCTGAAGAGTCGATCAGTATGACCCTTCTCAGCAGAGTTCCTGGATTCAGAGGACAATTTAGTTTTGTCATCCCCAGCTGGATTGGTCTTTTCTCTCCGGCATTTATTTTGCTGGAGGGACCCTTTTTGCATATCATAAGCATTTGCATTGCATCCTCAAGCACATAGCATTTCCATTTCGTATGGAGCATTACACCACTATTCAAACATTTGCATTCGAAGCATAAGACAGGTTTGGTACTTTGTTTGCCAGTTCTCTTTCTCAGCAAGATGGCATAACTCAGGAGATTTTGGAGGGATGTGTTCCTCATACTTGTGCTCCCCGGCAGAGTCTTTTATTTAGACTTCTCCTTTCCCCGGTGGAGCCATCTTATCTGTGGATCATGGGTCCGTTAGAAGTTTGTCTGGCCTCTCTCTTTTGTGAAATCCCGTTCTTACCAGAAGTTTTGTTTCACGTTATCCCCAGTGAAGTCGCCATTGGTATTGCTAGTTTCTCTTTATCAGCAGAGATAGCAATCTTTTGAAGATTTTCGTCCGCCAGTTTCCCTTTATCAGCAGGGATGGCATTTATTTTGCTAGTATCTCTTTATCAGCAGAGATAGCAATCTTTTGAAGATTTTCTTTTGTCAGTTTCCCTTTATCAGCAGGGATGGCATTTATTTTGCTAGTTTCTCTTTATCAGCAGAGATAGCAATCCTTCGGAGATTATCTTTCGTCAGTTTCCTTTTATCAGCAGGGATGGCATTTATTTTGCTAGTTTCTCTTTATCAGCAGAGATAGCAATCCTTCAGAGATTTTCTTTCGTTAGTTTCCCTTTATCAGCAGGGATGGCATTTATTTTTGCTAGTTTCTCTTTAGCAGCAGAGATAGCAATACTTCAGAGATTTTCTTTCGTCAGTTTCCCTTTATCAGCAGGGATGGTATTTATTTTGCTTGTTTCTCTTTATCAGCAGAGATAGCAATCCTTCGGAGATTTTCTTTCGTCAGTTTCCCTTTATCAGCAGGGATGGCATTTATTTTTGCTAGTTTCTCTTTAGCAGCAGAGATAGCAATCCTTCGAAGATTTTCTTTCGTCAGTTTCCCTTTATCAGCAGGGATGGCATTTATTTTGCTAGTTTCTCTTTATCAGCAGAGATAGCAATACTTCGGAGATTTTCTATCGTCAGTTTCCCTTTATCAGCAGGGATGACATTTATTTTTGCTAGTTTCTCTTTAGCAGCAGAGATAGCAATCCTTCGGAGATTTTCTTTCGTCAGTTTCCCTTTATCAGCAGGGATGGCATTTATTTTGCTAGTTTCTCTTTATCAGCAGAGATAGCAATCCTTCGGAGATTTTCTTTCGTCAGTTTCCCTTTATCAGCAGGGATGGCATTTATTTTGCTAGTTTCTCTTTATCAGCAGAGATAGCAATCCTTCGGAGATTTTCTTTCGTCAGATTCCCTTTATCAGCAGGGATGGCATTTATTTTGCTAGTTTCTCTTTATCAGTAGAGATAGCAATCTTTTGAAAATTTTTGTTTGTCAGTTTCCCTTTATCAGCAGGGATGGCATTTATTTTGCTAGTTTCTCTTTATCAGCAAAGATAGCGATCATTCGGAGATTTTCTTTCGTTAGACTCCCTTTATCAGCAGGGATGGCATTTATTTTACTAGTTTCTCTTTATCAGCAGAGATAGCAATCCTTTGGAGATTTTATTTTGTCAGATTCCCTTTATCAGCAGGGATGGCATTTATTTTTGCTAGTTTCTCTTTAGCAGCAGAGATAGCAATCCTTCGGAGATTTTCTTTCGTCAGTTTCCCTTTATCAGCAGGGATGGCATTTATTTTGCTAGTTTCTCTTTATCAGCAGAGATAGCAATCCTTCGGAGATTTTCTTTCGTCAGTTTCCCTTTATCAGCAGGGATGGCATTTATTTTGCTAGTTTCTCTTTATCAGTAGAGATAGCAATCCTCGGAGATTTTCTTTCGTCAGATTCCCTTTATCAGCAGGGATGGCATTTATTTTACTAGTTTCTCTTTATCAGCAGAGATAACAATCTTTTGAAGATTTTCTTTCGTCAGTTTCCCTTTATTAGCAGGGATGGCATTTATTTTGCTAGTTTCTGTTTATCAGCAGAGATAACGATCATTTGGAGATTTTCTTTCGTCAGTTTCCCTTTATCAGCAGGGATGGCATTTATTTTGCTTGTTTCTCTTTATCAGCAGAGATAGCAATCCTTCGGAGATTTTATTTCGTCAGATTCCCTTTATCAGCAGGGATGGCATTTATTTTTGCTAGTTTCTCTTTAGCAGCAGAGATAGCAATCCTTCGGAGATTTTCTTTCGTCAGTTTACCTTTATCAGCAGGGATGGCATTTATTTTGCTAGTTTCTCTTTATCAGCAGAGATAGCAATCCTCAGAGATTTTCTTTCGTCAGATTCCCTTTATCAGCAGGGATGGCATTTATTTTACTAGTTTCTCTTTATCAGCAGAGATAGCAATCTTTTGAAGATTTTCTTTTGTCAGTTTCCCTTTATCAGCAGGGATGGCATTTATTTTGCTAGTTTCTGTTTATCAGCAGAGATAACGATCATTTGGAGATTTTCTTTCGTCAGTTTCCCTTTATCAGCAGGGATGGCATTTATTTTGCTAGTTTCTCTTTATCAGCAGAGATAGCAATCCTTCGGAGATTTTATTTCGTCAGATTCCCTTTATCAGCAGGGATGGGATTTATTTTTGCTAGTTTCTCTTTAGCAGCAGAGATAGCAATCCTTCGGAGATTTTCTTTCGTCAGTTTCCCTTTATCAGCAGGGATGGCATTTATTTTGCTAGTTTCTCTTTATCAGCAGAGATACCAATCCTTCGGAGATTTTCTTTCGTCAGTTTCCCTTTATCAGCAGGGATGGCATTTGTTTTGCTAGTTTCTCTTTATCAGCAGAGATAGCAATCCTCGGAGATTTTCTTTCTTCAGATTCCCTTTATCAGCAGGGATGGCATTTATTTTACTAGTTTCTCTTTATCAGCAGAGATAGCAATCTTTTGAAGATTTTCTTTTGTCAGTTTCCCTTTATCAGCAGGGATGGCATTTATTTTGCTAGTTTCTCTTTATCAGTAGAGATAGCGATCATTTGGAGATTTTCTTTCGTCAGTTTCCCTTTATCAGCAGGGATGGCATTTATTTTGCTAGTTTCTCTTTATCAGCAGAGATAGCAATCCTTCGGAGATTTTATTTTGTTAGATTCCCTTTATCAGCAGGGATGGCATTTATTTTGCTAGTTTCTCTTTATCAGCAGAGATAGTAATCTTTTGAAGATTTTATTTCGTCAGATTCCCTTTATCAGCAGGGATGGGATTTATTTTTGCTAGTTTCTCTTTAGCAGCAGAGATAGCAATCCTTCGGAGATTTTCTTTCGTCAGTTTCCCTTTATCAGCAGGGATGGCATTTATTTTGCTAGTTTCTCTTTATCAGCAGAGATAGCAATCCTTCGGAGATTTTCTTTCGTCAGTTTCCCTTTATCAGCAGGGATGGCATTTATTTTGCTAGTTTCTCTTTATCAGCAGAGATAGCAATCCTCGGAGATTTTCTTTCTCCAGATTCCCTTTATCAGCAGGGATGGCATTTATTTTACTAGTTTCTCTTTATCAGCAGAGATAGCAATCTTTTGAAGATTTTCTTTTGTCAGTTTCCCTTTATCAGCAGGGATGGCATTTATTTTGCTAGTTTCTCTTTATCAGCAGAGATAGCGATCATTTGGAGATTTTCTTTCGTCAGTTTCCCTTTATCAGCAGGGATGGCATTTATTTTGCTAGTTTCTCTTTATCAGCAGAGATAGCAATCCTTCGGAGATTTTATTTTGTTAGATTCCCTTTATCAGCAGGGATGGCATTTATTTTGCTAGTTTCTCTTTATCAGCAGAGATAACAATCTTTTGAAGATTTTCATCCGTCAGTTTCCCTTTACCAGCAGGGATGGCATATGCCGAGGTTCCTTTGTCAGTTCTCTTTATCAGCAGAGATGACATAACCGGGGAGAGTTTGTTTCACTTTATACCCAGCATAGCAGCATTTATGGCTGATTCACTAGTGGAGTCGTCCCCCTTTTGAGGATGGCAAATTTCCGGGTTCTTTGGTATTCAATCTCTGTGCATCCTGATTGTCTGAAAGCCGTCGCTATCATACCTTCAGGATCAAGTTGATTGAATAGGGGCAGCTGTTGCACCCCAAAATTTGCCCTCCTTACTTTATTACTAACTGGCTTATGTTGCATTGCATTTTGCATTATCATGTGTGCATATCATTGGTTCTTAGCATGGGGTCAAGGTGCCTGAGGCAGTGCTTCAGAGGGTCAAGCAAGAGTCCTGGTATTGTCCAAGAGAGCTCAGGTGGATCATCCTCTCCTAAACAGTGCATAGATTAGGGTTTTGAGATTCTTGGGTTTATTACTTTAATGGGCAAGCTCGTTGGGTTTTTTTATCATCATCAAATGGCATATCTTATCTTTGTTGGAGAGGATACACATCATATTCAGAGGAATTTGGATTTGGAGACTGTGTTATTTCCTCATAGACTGAGGGTACCAAAACTAGGGTTTGATGTAAAGTCAGTTTATTTCTGATTTTTTGGGCAAGACTTGATTCCATGGTATTCCTTGAGTCCCTAAGTATCTAGGAATGGAAGATTGTCCATCAGTTTGGTTCAGGAGAGATTCAATTGGCCAATGGATTAAAAATCAGGAGAATTGGGGAAAAGTCAACTGTGTAGAGGAAAAAGTCAACTCCTGACTTTTTGAGATCAAATTCATGTTCCTCATCTCAAATATGTCCATGGATGAAGTTTGATCAAGAAATGCTCAAGGATTCATGAAAAATCAGGAATGTGCAAAAGTTACTAAAAATGGAAATGACCTATAATTTGAAGTTTCCTTTTTGGGCAAGTTCCTGCACTGCATTCAACTTGACTTTTCATCATCAAAGAAGCTTCAAATAAAATTTTCTCCAACATGAAAGTTGAAGATCTTTTTCTCCTCTTTCCAACAAGCACTAGTGAGTCTCTATATCATTTGTGAAACCCCAATTATGATCAAAAGAAGGCAAAGTGGTTTTTAGGGTTTCTCATGGTTCCATTTTCACAACTTTGGGCATAATGACCTATAATCAATTCCATTGCTTCATGCCACATTCTAATATCAAAAGATATTCCTTGAGGATTATTTTGGGCCCAAGAATTAAGAAATTCCATGGTGTGTTCTTCACTTATTCTCCATTATTCAAAATTGACAAATTATTTAAAACTCATGAATCAAATGGTTTCAAGGCCCAATGTCAATATGGGTGTAATAAGCAATTCAAACACAAGTGATCCATCATAGAATATTGGGATATCCATGCATGGAAGAGGTGTAACTCACATTATGCAATTTTCCAAAATTATTCAAAAAATCATTAAACAAGGAATTGCCCAAGCCCAATTTGTTATCAGAGGAAAACCCTAGCTTATTTAAACCTATCCATGCACTGGTTGGGCAGCTACACACGTGATATTTTGGAGAAAAGAAAGTGAACCCTAATTCTTGAATTCATTGGATCTCTCAATCTACAAGGAGTTTCTTCAAAGTTCTTCCACAAACCTTCTCCTGGTGATCTCTAGAACACAACTCAACCACCATTCGCAGCCAAAAGCAAAGATTAGAATGGCACCATCTCAGGTTGGTGGATTTTTTCGTGATCGTGCAACTTGAATTTTTTACGTGTATATTGTTGTGTGGTTGTCACTGATCATGCTGATGTGATTTGTTTTGAATATGGATGCGTATATGGCTTGTATGGTGTGTTTGAAGTTTTATGCCCTAACCTTAATCTCTTCGTTTTTCAATATATATTGGTTATTTGTGAATTTGGAGTGCACATTCGAAATCCTTGTGAAAATCTGGTTGGATTAGTGTAGTTGTTTACATTTTCTAGGCAGTTTCAGGTGGACGTTCATCCCAGACGGCGGACGGAACCCTAATCCCGTCGCCGGAAAAGGTTGCAGGTCCCCGGAGGAATTTTGGGGAAGATGATGTTGTGGTCGTTGGATCTTGGGATCTGACGGTCCATAGCGTGCCACGTTTATATCCTTTATTTTTTTTTCTGATTTTAATTTATTAATCATGTGTTGTTTACCCCACGAGTCTTACCATGTTCTACCAATTGGAGCTTTTATTTTTATTTACTTTTTATATGCGTTGACTAATCCTGGACCATGTGATGAATCGTCTGGTGGAAAACGTGCCAACAAATTAAAATTACATGTGCCTTGCACATGGCTGGTGTATGGTATTTAGTTCTCTTTGGTGTGTGTGCGTACATGGTTAGTGTGGTGTACCTTCTCATCATGACCACTCATCATAACTACTTGTGCTTTGTGTTGACTTGTTTGAGACGCAGGATTGATCCTAAGGCAGGTAAGCAGTCAACCCAGTTGACTAAGGCCCACCCTTATTTCTTTTTATTTTATTTTTTTCACTGATGGGTTGGGCTGCTATTCGCACCCCCCACTCTTCAACCCATACCATTCCAATGCATCTTTCTTACTACTTGTACCCCCCACGCCATTTATTTCATTTAATTTTTATTCTAATTCATTTTTAATTTTTAAAAATATATTATTGCATTAAAAAATTACTAAAAATTCATGCATCATATTTATCATTTTATAAAATTTTCACAAATTTTATTTTTATTTTTATTTTATTTTTTATCATCTAAATTTATTATTTAGTCAATTTTCCTTTTGAATTATCCATATAATGCATACCTAATTTTGTTTATTTTATTTCTCTGCATCTGTAAAATATTTTTTATCCGTTCTTTTTTGCATTTGTTAGATAACATTCTAATATACTTCAAAATATTTTCATATCATTTTTAATTATTATTTCATATTGCATTCTGGTCCTCTTTTTTGCACACTGAACCCTACTCCTCACCTGAGCTTTGCCTGATTATTTGAATGACTAACACTTTGAATTTTTGCAGGAATTTTTTATGTGTTGTTTGTCTTTGGTTGAGAAACCTTGATATTTAATTTGGGAATTTTAGGAGTTATTTCTCTAATTGTTTGATTTGTTTTCACTTGAGATTTTCTCGTATGTGCGTCTTTGGACCTTGTCTGATTATCTGTTTGAAAAGGCACTTGTGCCATTGTGCTGGGATTGTTCATTTGACTTCTTTATGCATGTTTGGATTGTTATCACTATAGTATGTCTTTACTTGGGTTCCATCTATCTCACTTCTTTTACTTGTGCCTGTTTCTCACTAACCGTTTATGCAGGGACTAAGGTAAGTTCTTCAAGGGTGTGGATAAGTATCCATGGTCACCCTTACTCTTTCCTTCTCTCATATTTTTCCTTTAGGTTTAGGTTGTCGTCAAACCTCACTAACCGTAGGTCATCCATGCATGATAACTTTAGGACTCATAGTCCCCCTTTAGAGTTACCTTTGTGTCTCCTCTCTTCTCATCTCAAATTTCTTTAAAATACTTAATAAGGATGAATTGTATTGCGCACGAGCCTTAAGCGTGGGGAATGAGAAATGAGGGGCTTCCTCTCATCTTTCTAGAGTACTTAGCGAGTGTCCTGTCTTGTGACGATGCGTTAAGTATTTGCCCCTATGCCCTAGACTTTGGTGCAATGCAACTTATAAACTAACTTAAGCCACTTCTGTCCTAAAAAACACAAACCAACTTCAAACCTTTTGTCCTTCGGGATTGTCAAACTAAAGGATATTTTCAAAAAGGGCGTGTTACCTTCCGTCTGAGTCGCAAACAGGCATCGACCCTAACTGCCGGACGCGAATTTAATGTCGCTCATAAAAAACACAAAAAGAACTTGGTCCGAACTACGTTGACTCTGAATTTCCCATTGCACAAAGGGAGTACGTAGGCCTAGGACGTCGACGTCCTACCGAGTCTGTCTTTGTTTTCCCCTTCCACGTCTTAGTACAACCCTAGATGATAGTATAACTCACCCTTAGATTAGACAACAAGCGTGGATCCCATCGAGTACGATGGACGCGTGGGGTGCTAGCACCTTCCCCTCGCGTAACCGACTCCCAAACCCAGGTTATGGTTGCGATGACCATTCCTTTCCCTCTTCCTCAAGTTTATGCAGTGTTTCCTTTCCCTCTCTTGGGATAAATTTACACGACTGGCGACTCTGTTTTTCCGCGCCACTCTCGCCTCGCGTTTGTACCTGGATGAAAATCCCGGGAGCGACACTTCGCCATCGCAAAATCCACTTATATGGACGATGTCTCATGGCTAGCAGGCATGTGCATGATTACTTCATCAACGAAGCATCATCACACAAAATCTCACTCTCGTTTCGATTTTGATAACCGTGTTTGCATATCCACAACAATATGGAACAATGTTAAAACTTAGGTACGACGGATTCACGATTTAAGGTTGATCTTGATGAATATGCTCTGAATTGGCGTAAATTAATACATTAAGCAAGGATTGCTAAATCGTACCAAATCCGGTGGTGGTTCGACGACGGCAACTTGCAGGTACCTCGTTTCATTCCTCTTTTCTTCTTTATTTCTTCTCCTTCTATTCCTCCAACTCTGTGAATTCTGCTGAATCGTGGTTGTTATGTTGACGTTGGGTGTTGTAAATTCTTGTGGATGAGTTGTTGATTGAGTTAGATCGCTATTGAACTGTTGTTGATGAACTGTGTTGAATTCTTGCGTTTCAGTTGTTGCAGTTGAATGTTGTTGAGAATTGTTGCGGAAATTGTTCGTTGTTGATGGTAATTGCAGGTTTTGCTTGGATGAAGATATGATGATGATGAAGACGGTTGCAGTGGTGAATTCTGCAAGTGATTGATGTTGTTGAAGAGGAGTGAAGCTGATTGGAGAGGGATTGAGATGATGATTGGTTGACGAAGAAGAGTTGAAGGTGAAGATGTGGAGTAAAGAGTGTTGAGGATTCTGAAAAAAGGTTGCAGAATCGGTTACAAGTTTGTGAAGCTTAAGTGTGAAGTTTTGGGGAAGAAGAATCAAAAGGAGGTTGTTAGAGCCAAAAAAAAATCTGTTAGAGTTGGTTTTTGTAATTTTCTGCAAGTGTAATTCTGTTGGAGATTATTTGTTAGAGATTGAAGGTTATGGATTTGTGATACACTCCTTCAAATTAAAAAAAATATCTCGGTGTATTGAATTCACTGCTATGTGTAACACCCCAAAATAATTATAATATATATTTAATTGAATTAGTATGATTATTTGGTGTTTTGGTGAATTTTGGTGAGTTTTGATGGATATTATGACGCATGGTAAATTGGGTGGTGTTGTGGGGTAGTCTGAGTTAATGGAATATTGAGGTATCTTAGAATTAGTAATTAATTTAGATAATTTTTTAATAATAATAATAGAATAATTTGAATATTTAGATCATTATTTAGATTATTATTATTAGTATTATTATTTAAAATAATTAGGAGAACCATTAAGGGTGAGACGGTAATATTGAGAAGGGTTTGTGAGGATAATATGGGTAAATCATAATTAGGGTCCAAGAGGTAGGTTTAACAAAAAGAAATGAGGGAATTAGGAGAGTTATTATGTGCAACCGTAAAGGGAGTTAGGGCACAGAGAACGAGAGAATCAACCGTAGAATCCCAAAGAAGGATCTGTTGCTGGAAAAATTTGAGGTACGGCGGGGGGGGGGGGGAGGGGTTAATCCGGGTTAATATGTTTGCGTTTTTGACGAATTTGTGTTGAATCTGTGATGAATTCTCGTAACTCTGTATGTGTATGATTTATGTCATGAGTTTTGTATGAGCAGCTATAATTGCTGTGAAATGAGGTAAATATTTGATGCTGCTGTGATGAATATGTGAACAAAACTAGATCTGAGATTGAAGGAGGGATTAATGAATTAGGGCTTAATAATTATAAACAAATTGATGAAAATAATGAAGTAAGACTAGAACTTAGATCTGGGATGAATCGAAACTGTTTTGGGTCCAATTTTAGAAGATCGAAGGTGTTGGAATGGGAAGTTTTTCGTTCAGGTGCGAAATCTGAGTTTTGGAGGGTTTTCTGGAAATAAGCGTAACGGGGGAAGTATTACGCGTAAGAGGGGATACACCCAGGGTGATACGCGCAACATACGCACCCGTCCCCAGGGTCAGCACAGCCCTCTGCCAGTACGCGTAAAGGAATGGTGGCAATACGCGTATGGGAAGCCATTACGCGTATCGGAAGCTGGGAATGAAGGGGCATACGCGTATGGGATGCCATTAAGCGTATGGGGTTCTTGGGAAGGGGTGCTATGCGTATGGGCTAACCATTACGTGTAGGGGAAGAATGCAAGGAGAGATTAGAGGAGAATCATCTCTGCTCGTACGCGTAACAGGGATGGTGATATGCGTATGAAAGGCCTGGACAGGTGGCCTTACACATATGATACGCAGGCCAGTGGGCGAGGAGTTGAGGGTTCATGAAGTGAATTACCCTACCCATGACTTAGAGTTGGCAGATGTGGTTTTTGTGTTGAAAATTTGTACGCATTATCTATTTGGCTCTAAATTCGAAGTGTTCAGCGATCATAAGAGTTTGAAGTACTTGTTTGATCAGAAAGAGTTGAATATGAGGCAGAGAAGGTGGTTGGAATTGTTGAAGGATTATGACTTTGATTTGAATTACCATCCTGGTAAGGCAAATGTAGTGGCCGATGCATTGAGCAGGAAGTCATTGCATATGTCGATGCTTATGGTGAAAGAGTCAGAATTAATTGAGAAATCCTGCGATTTGAGTTTGGTATGTGAAGAGACTCCTGACAGTGTGAGGTTGGGCTGTTGAAGTTGACTAGTGGTATTCTGGAAGAGATCAGAGTGGGACAACAATCTGACTTGAAGTTGGTTGACCAGTTGACCTTGATAAACTAAGGTAACGGAGGTGAATTCTGGATTGATGAGAATAGTGTGATGAGGTTTAGAAACAGGGTGTGTGTCCCAGATGTTCTAGAAATTAAGAAGAGTATTCTTGAGGAAGGACATCGAAGTAGATCGAGTATTTATCTCGGTGCTACGAAGATGTACCAAGATTTGAAAAAGTTTTTTTTTGGTGGCCAGGTATGAAGAAGCATATTACGGAGTTTGTTTATGCGTGTTTGACTTGTCAGAAGTCAAAGATTTAGCATCAGAAGCCTTTAGGTATGATGCAACCATTGAATATTCTAGAATGGAAATGGGATAGCATTTCCATGGACTTTGTGTCGGGGCTGCCGAGAACGGCGAAGGGAAATGATTCGATTTGGGTGATTATGGATAGATTAACTAAATCGGGTCATTTCTTGCCGATGAAGATTAATCATTCTATGCAGAATTTAACCGAGATGTACATTGAGGAGATTGTGAAGTTGCATGGGATACCTTCGAGCATTGTGTCAGATAGAGACCTGAGATTTACATCGAGGTTCTGGAAGAGTTTACAAGATACTTTGGGTACTAAGTTGAGGATGAGTTATGCATATCATCCGCAGACGGACGGTCAGACGGAGAGAACTATCCAATCTTTAGAGGATTTGTTGAGGGCTTATGTGTTAGATCACGGAGGATCTTGGGATAGCCATTTGCCATTAATTGAGTTCACGAACAACAATAACTTTCATGCTAGTATTAGAATGGCACCGTATGAAGCTTTGTATGGGAGAAGGTCTAGAACTCCATTGTGTTGGTATGAGTCAGGCGAGAGTGCTGTACTCGGACCTGAGATTGTGCAGAAGATGACTGAGAAAATAAAGATGATCGAAGAAAGGATGAGAGTTTCGCAGAGTCTTCAGAAGATTTATCATGATAAGAGAAGGAAAGCACTTGAGTTCCAAGAAGGAGATCATGTGTTTCTGAGGGTGACGCCAGTGACTGGTGTGGGTCGAGCTTTGAAGTCTAAGAAGCTCACTCCACGTTTTGTTGGTCCATATCAAATCTTGCAGAGGATAGCAGAGGTAGCCTATCGGATCGCTTTACCGCCGTCGCTTGCGAATTTGCATGATATGTTCCATGTGTCTCAGTTGTGGAAGTACATTTCGAATCCATCGCATGTAATTCAGATGGATGATGTACAAGTGAAGGATAATTTAACCGTGGAAGCATTACCTGTGCAGATTGATGGTCGTGAAATGAAGCAACTGTGGGGTAAAGACATAGTGAAATTATGGTACCAGATGTGTGATGTTACGTGCGATGTCACAACAACACACTCTGCAATGGACAATACAATAACAAGCAATAACACAACGAATTGTTCACCCAGTTCGGTCTAACTACCTACGTCTGGGGGCTACTAAGCCAGGGATGAAATTCACTACTTGTAGAATTAATTTACAGACTCAACAACCCAGTTGACAATCTCCTAAACTTAATTCCTACTAATGAACTTTCTACCTAAGAAACCACTTAGATATGAGAACACTACTCAATCCCTAAAACACTCAAAGAACACCCTCTTTGAGAAACCTTGATCCTGCTTCACAGCTTTGATCAAGTAACAACTCTCTATCGCTTCACAGCTTCTAAGAGAGGACAGAAAACAACTCACCAATTCAACCTAGAATGGTGTATACAAAACTCGTACAAAATACTCAAGACACTCAGCCTATGCTCTTGATCTTCTCTCTGTATTTCTGTAGCTTCTTCCTTTGATCTATGCGCTTTATATAGCCACTTGAATTGGGCTTGGACTCCTTGCAATATTTGATCTGATTTGTTATTTAAAACTGAATCTTCAAAACAGATTTTATCCCCCAAAATATTTTTAAATCTTCACCTTTTAAATCTCCTATAAACCTACATCAAATCTCTATGCAACAGAGAATATCTAACCCAAGATATTCACATCCAATGTGATTACCTGCTCTCCATAATTCCAGCTAAAACGCAAACCCTAACAACATCACTAAACCTGATGTTATTAATTCTGCAGACCTGATGTCACAACATCGCATGTGACATCAGACATCCAACTTAAACACTTAACACAACCCAGTGTTAAGACTCAATGTTGCAACATCACCACCTTGACATCAACATTGAACAACCTTTGTTTTACCAAAATTCCAGCCAATCCAAGAAACTAACAATCTCCCCCTTTGTCTAATTTTGGCTAAAACAATCTCTGCACCTTCAGAGACTTCAGCAGCGGAATAAACTTGAATATTTTTTGAAAGTTCAAGCAGCAGCATCTTCAATACATAAAGACTTCACTTCACCCAAAACTCTGCTGCAGCACCATCTTCAACAGCTACAATTTTCAATAATCAACAATGGTACTCCCCCTCAAAACAAGAACCAACATAATAGCTGCTCAGCAGATCAACAATTACTCCCCCTGAATTTCTGCACTTCTGCATCACATCACTTTAGCACACTTCTGCATCACATCACTTTAGCAGCATTTGACATTTGTACTCTTTGATACTCTTGGCTCACTTGGCTATTTCTCCCCCTTTTTAGCCACAATTGGACAAACCTCAACAAGTTAAATCTCCTATGACACCCTGTACAAAACCATACTTCTTCTGTCAGCAATATCCACATTTTGAAAATCCAGACATATTCTTCATCCATCCAATTATGAAGGCTTTACACAATCATCCACAAGATCTGAAGCACACACACAATGCCTTCCACTGAACTCTAAGAATAACACACACCAAGACAAGTGTACAATCTATTCAAGGTAATGATTCAATCTTGTCTTCAGACATCTCCTCAGAAGCATGTGCGCACAAGATTCAAACAGTTTGCTTCATATGACTAAAACCATTCAAGGCCACACCAAAACACCAATCAACAGCCTATTGTCATAACATGCTATCTGACATTATATCCTCATAAGAGGCAACCAATCTCCACAAGCTTGATCAGCATGCAATCTTCACAATAAATGCACCTTTGCTGCAAAATCCATAGACAAGTACTCCCCCTGTCATGATTAACAAATGCTCTAGATGGAGATGAACATTTGAGCACATTTTCTGAGTACATGCATTTTGGTACCACTGTCCCTTTCTCCAAAGGCTATTATACGATTCATCTTCACCATTCAAGGCAAACCTTCTACTTCATCATTCTCCCGTATGACTATGTTGATGATCCTTAGATATAATGTAAGCACTAAGATTCAGATCCAGAACAAAGACATCCTTCACCAAGGATACTCTTGACACTCTTGACACCAGGGTATTACATATGCTCCACTACTGGATTTACTATCAGCAAAATAATCCAAACTCAACACTGTGTCACAAACTCCATAAATTCTCAGCTTACTTATAAGCTTTATTGAGATCCAGTCTCTTCAGGAGATCACAATTCCTCTATCCTTACATCCACCAGTAGTTGTTGAAACTGGTGAAGTCTTCAAAGACAGTAGTCATGCTTTGCCAGAACAAACTACTAAACACATGATCATAATCTCCACCTCTTCTGACCAAAAATGCTAGAGCATCCAACTCCACATGTCCAATCTTAATCATCTTCCAGATATAACCACCAGCAAACATGATGTTATAACATCTTTTGGGACATCAGCTTCTCATCACCATTCAAAGGACTCATTGCACAAAGAAGTCCTTCAAGAAGCTCCCAAAAAAACACAGTCAGAGCAACTTATTCATACACACCTGAATACCATAAGTTCCCACACCCTCTCTGAACCATATCCTAGCAAACTCAACCATATCCAGAGTATTTATACCAAATTCTTTTTCCAGAACATACTTCCACCATTTTATGAAAAGCACATGAATGTTATCTAGTATGGCCTTTTGAATTTTCTCAGAAGTTCTAACAACAACGACTTCCTTCATTTGAGAGATATCCTGGACATTATCATTAGACTTATCTCTGATCTTCCTATTTCTAGAAGAGAAGAACACTTTACTCCTGGATTTTGTAGTACCATCCACATAGATCCTCTGCTTATCAGTTCTCATCTTTGGAGGTGACTCAATAGCTTTCCTCTTCCTTTATTTCAGTCGTTTAGCAACCCCAGGAACCACTTTTGCAATTATTTCGTCATCACTCTTCTTTATTTTAAGGCTAGAAGTACCTTTCTTGACTTGAGATGTTTTAACATCAGCTCTAACATCTGCATCTTCCAACCTAAGGATTGTCAACTTGTGGAATTTTTCTTCTGAACTATAGGAGTCATTAGTCAGGTTGACATCTTTCTTGGCCTTGCAAGTATTCAGCTCACAACACTTCTTAAGGTCACAGCTTTTGATTCTTCCATCAGCATTGTTGACTTCTTCACTTGAGTCTAGAGAAATCCATAGTTAGCAATTGTCTTTGGACTTAACTCCATAAGTCATTAACCCTAATTGACCTTTCATCATGCTCAGATTTTCACACTTAATGTTACAGTATGATGTTACAACATCATCCTTAACATCACCAGATGAGCTGACAACTTGAGGTACCCATTGATAGCAATTATCTCTGGATTTGGGTCCTTTCATAACTACCTCATTCTGCCCATTAGTCACCACACACTCATCTTTGGTGTAACTTACTTTATAACCTTCATCACAAAGTTGACTTATGCTGATTAAATTAGCACACACCCCTTGAACAAGGAGCACATTATCAAGAGTAAGACCGTCATGATTCTTCACTCTTCCAACTCCTTCTACTACTCCTTTTTCACCATTGCCAAAAATAACATCATTTGCATGGCAAGGATTGAACTCTACCAAATGCTTCTTGGATCCAGTCATGTGCTTTGAACAACCACTGTCAAAGTACCATGCATCCATAGCAAAATGTCCATCTGATGTGTGAGCCAATAGACATGTGACCTAAGCTTGAGGAACCCATTGTTTTACTACTTTGGGCCTGACCTCCTTCTGTCTGGGTTGAGGAGCAGAATTTGGATAACCATGAAGCCTGAAGCAAGAGAACTGCATATGTCCAAATCTGCCACAGTAGAAGCATCTAACTCAGTCATCTCTAAAGTGGTTAAACCTTCTACCACCATGATGATGATGTTGCTGGTGCTGCCATCCATAGTGTTGATTTCTTCTTCTATGATAAGGCTGTTGTCTTCTACTACCATAGTTTGACTGTCTTCTATGGTAAGGATACTGTCTTTTATACTGTCTCCTATGGTGATGAGGCTTCCTTCTTCCATAGTAATGAGGCACAACATTGTTGTATCCTTACTCATACATGTTCCCCTGATGTTGATGAACCATGTTCTGATTGAACCTAGCAGCCTTCACGCTCTTGTGATATTGAGGTGGCATATACTGACTAGCTCCCTGAGACTGCACCTTCTTCTGATGATGAGCATTCTTCTTCTCAACATTCTGAGGCTGTGGATGAGTAACCTTCTTAGGTGTAGAATCATGTCTCTTTGTTTGATGCTGAGACATTGGTTGGGACATCTCCTTCTTTGTTCTTGAAGTGCTAGCTTCTGTAGAGCCCTTTTCCTCAACCACATATCCTATACCTGATTTATCTCCAGTAACTTTCTCTGACTGAAGAATCTTATCAAGAGTAGTTGTACCACTGTTCATCATCCTAACAGATTTTGTCATCTGATCAAGTTCAGATTTAATCAACAAAACCTCATTTTCCAGATCAGCTTTAGCAGTCTCAAGCTGAACAATTTGTTTCTTCTATTTTTCCCTTTCTTGACAAATTTCCACACTCTTTAGACAAAGCTCTTGATAGGTGGATGCTAACTCCTCATAAGTTATTTCTCCATCACTATCATCATCAGAGACAACAGTTCCTGTCAAAGCTCTAACATGCTTTGCTGACTCACCTTCACTTTCACTATCAGAGCCAAACCAGGAAACTGACATGCCCTTCTTCTGCTTCTTCAAGAATGTGGGACATTCTTTCTTGACATGTCCATACCCTTCACATTCAAAGCACTTAACACCTTTATCCTGGGAAGTCTTCTCTTCATCTTTCTCTTTTGACTTGCTGATGTCATAAGGGATGTTCTTGACATTAGGCTTGTAGTTATTGTTCATCCTCTTGACCACTTTGTTGAACTGCCTTCCCAACATAGCAATGGCTTGAGCTAGATCTTCCTGAGAATCATCATCTTTGACTTTCTTAGCTTCTGCAGGAGTGGAGACCAAAGCTATACTCTTGGGCTTCTTTTCTGGTTCTTCCTCATTCAAACCAAGCTCAAAAGTTTGAAGAGATCCAATGAGCTCATCTACCCTCATTTGACAGATGTCATGTGATTCTTCAATGGCAGTTACCTTCATCTTGTACTTCTAAGGAAGGGACCTAAGGATCTTCCTTACAAGCTTTTCATCTGTCATCTTTTCACCAAGAGCACTGGATGCATTACCCAGCTCAAGAACACTCATTTGGAATTCATGAATAGTCTCATCTTCCTTCATATTCAGACTTTCAAACTTCGATGTTAGAAGCTGAAGTCTTGACATCTTAACTCTAGATGTTCCTTCATGTGTAGCCTTCAAAATATCCCAAGCTTCCTTAGCAACTTCACAGGTATTGATCAGCCTGAATATGTTTTTATCCACTCCACTGAAGATTGCATTCAGAGCTTTGGAATTACCAAGGGCAAGCTCATCTTCTTCCTTGGTCCATTCTTCTTCAAGTTTCAGCTTTGAGGTGCCCTCTTTATCTTTTCCAGCATCATCTTTTTCAAACACAATAGGTGCTTTCCATTCTTTAATGATAGCCTTCCAAGCCCTGCTGTCCAAGGATTTCAAAAAGGTGATCATCCTTGGCTTCCAATAATCATAATTTGAGCCATCCAAAATAGGGGGTCTGTTGACAAATCCTCCAACTTCTTTGTCCATCTTTACACCAGAAAGTAACTTCCCTAGATCTCACCCAGAGACAGACAGGATGCCTTCTCTGATACCAATTGAAATTCTGGTACCAGATGTGTGATGTTACGTGCGATGTCACAACAACACACTCTGCAATGGACAATACAATAACAAGCAATAACACAATGAATTGTTCACCCAGTTCGGTCTAACTACCTACGTCTGAGGGCTACCAAGCCAGGGATGAAATTCACTACTTGTAGAATTAATTTACAGACTCAACAACCCAGTTGACAATCTCCTAAACTTAATTCCTACTAATGAAATTTCTACCTAAGAAACCACTTAGATATGAGAACACTACTCAATCCCTAAAACACTCAAAGAACACCCTCTTTGAGAAACCTTGATCCTGCTTCACAGCTTTGATCAAGTAACAACTCTCTATCGCTTCACAGCTTCTAAGAGAGGACAGAAAACAACTCACCAATTCAACCTAGAATGGTGTATACAAAACTCGTACAAAATACTCAAGACACTCAGCCTATGCTCTTGATCTTCTCTCTGTATTTCTGTAGCTTCTTCCTTTGATCTATGCGCTTTATATAGCCACTTGAATTGGGCTTGGACTACTTGCAATATTTGATCTGATTTGTTATTTAAAACTGAATCTTCAAAACAGATTTTATCCCCCAAAATCTTTTTAAATCTTCACCTTTTAAATCTCCTACAAACCTGCATCAAATCTCTATGCAACAGAGAATATCTAACCCAAGATATTCGCATCCAATGAGACTACCTGCTCTCCACAATTCCAGCTAAAACGCAAACCCTAACAACATCACTAAACCTGATGTTATTAATTCTGCAGACCTGATGTCACAACATCGCATGTGACATCAGACATCCAACTTAAACACTTAACACAGCCCAGTGTTAAGACTCAATGTTGCAACATCACCACCTTGACATCAACATTGAACAACCTTTGTTTTACCAAAGTTCCAGTCAATCCAAAAAACTAACACATAGCTTTGGTGAAGGTTTTATGGGCTGGACCAGCTGGCGAAAGTTTTGGAAGCGTGAAGATCAGATGAAGGAGTCGTATCCGACTCTGTTTCCTCCAGGTAATTTTTGAGGGGGAAAATTCTTTAAGTGGGGGAGAGTTGTAACACCCCAAAATAATTATAATATTTATTTAATTTAATTAGTATGATTATTCAGTGTTTTGGTGAATTTTTATGGATATTGTGACACATGGTAAATTGGGTGGTGTTGTGGGGTAGTCTGAGTTAAGGGAATATTGAGGTATCTTAGAATTAGTAATTAATTTAGATTATTTTATTAGTAATAATAATAGAATAATTTGAATATTTAGATCATTATTTAGATTATTATTATTATTTAAAATAATTAGGAGAACCATTAAGGGTGAGACGGTAATATTGAGAAGGGTTAGTGAGGATAACATGGGTAAATCATAATTAGGGTCCAAAAGGTAGGTTTAAAAAAAAGAAAAGAGGTAATTAGGAGAGTTATTCTGTGCAACCGTAAGAAGTGAAGAGAAACTAAGGAAAGAGAGCTAGGGTACAGAGAACGAGAGAATCAACCGTAGAACCCCAAAGAAGGATCTGTTGCTGGGAAAATTCGAGGTATGGAGGGTTAATCCGGGTTAATATGCCTGATATGGGTTTAAGGTAGATGTAGTTTTATGTGTTTGTGTTTTTGACGAATTTGCGCTGAATCTGTGACGAATCTGTGATGAATTTTCATAACTCTGTATGTGTATGATTTTTGTCATGAGTTTTGAATGAGCGGTTGTAATTGCTATGAAATGGGGTGAATATTTGTTGCTGCTGTGATGAATATGTGAACAAAACCAGATCTGAGATTGAAGGAGGGATTAATGAATTAGGGCTTAATAATTAGAAAGAAATTAATGAAAATAATGAAGTATGCTAGAACTTAGATCTGGGATGAATCGAAACTGTTTTGGGTCCGATTTTGGAAGATCGAAGGTACTGGAATGGGAAGTTTTTCGTTCAGATTCGAAATCTGAGGTTTGGAGGGTTTTATGGAAATGCGCGTAATGGGGGAAGTATTACGCGTAAGAGGGGATACACCTAGGGTGATACGCGTAGCATACGCACCCGTCCTCAGGGCCAACACGACCCTCTGCCAGTACGCGTAGGGTACGCGTTAAAGAATGATGGTAATACGCGTATGGGAAGCTGGGAATGAAGGGGGCATAGGTGTATGGGAAGCCATTACGCGTATGGGGTTCTTGGGAAGGGGTCTTAAGCGTATGGGCTAGCCTTTACGCGTTGGGGAAGAATGTAAGGAGTTTTGAGAGGAGAATCCTCTCTGCTCGTACACGTAACAGGGATGGGGATACGCGTTTGAGGGGCCTGGTCAGGTGGCCCTACATGTATGACGCATGGTCATACGCGTATGGACAGGGCTGTTGGCATATTTATCCGTTTTTGCAATTTCTATCCCAATTTCGCTTGTGATGCAGTTTCCTTAAAACTTAAGGCTATGATGAATTAATAAAACATGAGTAAACTAGTAATGAAGATGAATGGGATAAAATCGGGAATTTTTATGTGACGAGTATAATATGACGAATTGTGAGGTATAATAACGAATTGGTGTTGTATAATGATGTTTGATGATGATTCATGGATGATGATGCAACTATGACGATAATTTTTATGACGATTTGCATCATGCATTCCTGGCATAGTTAGGGCTCCGGTCCATTTGGTGGCTTCAATCCCATTGTGTGGATTGAGTTATTTTGTGACGTGCTCCGGTTCTTGTGTAGAATCGATCCTATTGGTGGGGATCTTTGGAGGGTGATGGCCCAGTGTCCCTCAATTATGACGAATTGGTACCACATGCATGAGTTTATGATGTTGCATTTGCATATTGAGTCGCATTGCATTCTATTGACGTAATTGATGTATTAATGATGGTTGTGAGTGAATTGATGATGTTGTGCTTCTACTTTATCTTTGCTTATAGCTTATATATTGATTCGTGATTACTCACCCTGCCTGTTTGAATACTGGCTCCACGTGGGTAACGTGCAGGTGATCAGGCTTAGCTTTCTTGGCGCATGAAGATTTAGCATTTTGAAGTATTTTGATTTCTCCGTCGATTAGAGGGTCTTGCTCTGATATGTAACATCAGGTCGGGACGTTTGAGTCGAACGATTTAGGTTCTTTTATTTGTTGGCATGAGGATGTTTTATGATGTTTTATTTAAGAAGTTTCTGATTATAAAATTGTTTGAAATTTTGATTTCCGCCACGTGATGTTTAAGTAAATTCATGATGGTAAAACTCGTATTACGGAGCAGGTGGTTATTTGATGCATTGTGACGAAATGTGGCGCCCTTTTGGGACTTTACTCTGATTAAATTGTTGTATTTATTCGTGATGTGTCTTGGGTAGAAAAGGGTGTTACACTATGTATCTTTTCTTTGTTATGAATTTTTTCCAATGCCATTTGGTTATGTAATTCTTCTCAGTGCATCCTGCGCTAAATTAATGTTGTTCCTTCTTATTGCTATTAATTTTCTTTTTCTGATAAGATGTTGCTAAATGCAATATTAATACCTACTACCATTAGGTACTTTCTCTTACCCGACGACTCATTCGTCCTTATATCTTCTGAAACAGGAGCACCACTCCGTACCGACTCTTGAACAGCCCTTGCAGTAGCCAAGTCCATCTCTAAACTTGAAATAGTTTTATCCAAAGCTTGTATAGAATTATGCCCCTTGAAATCATCGCCATACATATCTCTATTTTCATGCCTCATTTCCATCTCTTGCAAAATTCTGGAACTACAATCCTCTGTAACTACATCCAATTTACCAGTTTTTGTAGCTGTTATCTATTTTACTGTTGTTGTAACCCATACTTATGAACCATTGTAGTTGCAAAGCAAGTAGCCAGTGCAAGAAGCCTAGAAGCAGTAGAAGTTTCGCTATCATTGCCACTTTTATTAAACATAAGATAAACCACAGCAAAAAGCAATCACAAAATCCCTTTTTCCTCTAGATTCACATCCACAACCATTTCCAAAGATTTTTCAATTTCATCAAATTTCAAGTAGTCCAATGCTATTTGTAACTGACAAAGACGAGAAACCTTGATGATAGGGCTAAATCCTAGAATGGATAGCCCTTTGCCATGAAGGGCTAATTCTTTTGCATTAGATGCACCATGACTTGAGAAGATGAGGACGATGATGTTGTATCTTCATGAACCCTTGATAGTAGGATAATATGGATTCAAACTTCTTGGATAAGTTCAATTACAATAACCCAAAAGCATATAGAAAACCATAATTTATACGACCTTGTAGCTTGATGATCTTGACAAAGGAGAAGCCTTGATACTTAATGAACTCTGATAAAGAGACACTCATGATATGGTGAGCTTAAACCATTGCTTGAGCTCAAACCCTTTGATCCCACATCTTAGGAGCTCATGTAAATGATTATGAGGTTATGACCTAATGGAGATACAAATTGATGCGAAACAAAAGTCAGTTACGGTTAGAAAAAAAAGTGAGGGAAAATTTTGGGGTGCTACACCCCGTCGAAAATATTCCCTTGTAGATAACAAGGGGGCAGTGTAGCGCGCGATTTTTGTCGGTGATGCGACCACCTTATCGCGGAATTTGGGTTTTCTCCTCAATGAAGAGGAGGGGGTGCTACTTTCTGATTTCTTATTTATCCCGTGAAGTTGGAAGGGAAAGGGAAGCTGTCTAAAACTAACCTTGTACGCGAATGTTTAACTGAACAAATGCTTAAAGAGATTCGGGGAGTCGGGGTCAGGTTACCCATCCTATATATGGTTATCCACTGGATGTTAGCTTTAGGTTCTGCTTTGTACTTGATGATGTTTATTCGTTAATGGGTTGGGAAAGTTTCTTGGGAAATATGATAGAGAGAGTGAGTTTTTGTTGATGTTCGGGCTTTTCCGATGTTTTTGGTAAGGTACTGGACCTAAGTTTTGATTGATGTGTGAGGGTACTGGACCTAGAGTTTTTGATTAGTATGATCGCTAAGATTTCACAATCTTATGTCTACGTATTCCGGTTTAAAAGAAACAGGGAAATCAGAGCAATCGTAGTTCCTCCTATTCTATGGGAGGAAAAAGATGTTTTGGTGTCTTGTTCAAAGCCCAAGATTGAAGCTAAATGGAGTATTTGTGTCTTGTTCAAATCCCAAGATTGAAGATAAAAGGTTTAACTGAGAGAGAATTTGTCATATCTAAAGGGAGACATCTCGTCTGTTTATCACAACTGTTGGGTGACTGTTTAGAAAGGAGAATTACTTTAACTGGGATATGTGAATCCGACAATTCCATAATTTCCTTTATAGGGATTTGTCCTGAAGGGGAAAACTTTAACTCAGTGTAGAGCAATGCCATTTTTCCTTAGGAATTTCTCATGCTAATAGAGGGACAGTGGCATGGAAGTAAATAATCCAGAGGCTTGCCACTTACAACAATTAGATGAAAGAGAAGGATTTACCAGGATAAGAGATGGACAACAACTTGGATATTTGAATCAATAAGTGTGCCTCTTATAGTAGTTATCGGGGATTAGGGTTTGTTTTGAATGTCTGTTTTGATAAGTGATAAACAGAGAAGTGACTTCCTATAGAGATATTTTAATTTCCTCTGAGGGGATGTTGATTTTTGTGTGCCTTGATCAAAGCCCAATGTTGAAGCTAAGAGGTTGATTGACTCCACTAGGGAAGTCCTTATACAAAGCCTAAGAGGAGGCTGGGAATGACTGACTCAACAAGAGAGTGTTTATATATGTCTTGTAAAAAGCCCAAGATTGAGGTTAAAAGAGATTGACTCTTTGGGGATATCATTATACAAAGCCTAAGAGGTGGGTAAAAGTTTGACTTTTCCGAGGAAATATTTTGCGTGTCTTGTACAAAGCCCAAGATTGAGGCTAAAAAGGGTATTTTGACTCCGTCAGGGAGAGTTTGTATGTGTCTTGTACAAAGCCCAAGATTGAGGCTGGAAAGAAACTGACTCTGTCAGAAAGAAATCTTTATTTGTCTTGTACAAAGCCCAAGATTGAGGCTAAAATGAGACTTTCTTGACTCGGCTGAGAATATTTTAAGTGTCTTGTACAAAGCCCAAGATTGAGGCTGAAAAGAGTTTGACTCTGCTGGAGAGTATTATCTGTCTTGTACGAAGCACAAGATTGAGGCTAAAAAGAGGATTGACTCTGCTTAGGGTATTATTTCTCATAGCGTAAAAGAAGGCTAGGAGGAATTGACTCCGCTGGGGATATTTTTGTCCCAAGCTTAAGAGAAGGTTAAGAAGATTTATGTCTTGTACAAAACCCAAGATTGAGGCTAAGAGGGTTTGACTCAACAAGAGAGTGCTTTTATTTATCCTGTACAAAGCCCAGGATTGTGGCTGAATAAGCTGCAGAAATCATTATACAAAGCCTAAGAGGAGGCTGACTTCTGCTAGGGGAAATCTTTATACCAAGCCCAAGAGGAGGCTGGAAAAGATTGACTCAACAAGAGAGGGTTCTTATTTGTCTCGTACAAAGCCCGAGATTGAGGCTAAAAGGGTTGACTCAACAAGAGAGTACTGAAAGGTGATTGACTCAACAAGAGAGTCCGAAAAGGTAATTGACTTAACAAGAGAGTCTGAAAAGGTTAGCTCTGCTGGGGAGAATCATTGTACAAAAGCCCAAGAGGGGGCTAGCTTTGCTGAGGAAGGATCATTATACAAAGTCTAAGAGGAGGCTATCTTCTGCTGGGAATTATTGAGATCCCGAGGCAGGTCCAAATGGGGAATCAACTCTTGATGAGGGTTACAGAAGAGTTGAGGTATCAGATGCCTTGAGGTTCTGATTTAGTATAGTGTTATACTGATGACCCTGGCTAGGGAATTTTAGGAGAGAGACTGGGTTTTAGAACCCATGGGTTTTAACTCTACTGGAGATTGATCCAGAATGACCGGGGTTTCTCCTATGTTTGTAGGGAACTTGAGAATGTCTTTGAGACCCTGAGAGAGGATTAGACTGTCCAAGTCTACTGGTATGGAAGAGTTTATCTTTGTACGATGTCCAAGAGGAGGCAGGTGTTTTAAGGGATAAGAATCAACCCTCAATTGGTCTGAGATTTGACACTGGAAAGACTACTTTAGCAAAGGATGACTAAGTTATGTCTTAAACCTTTAGGAGGTCTTCAGGGTCCTTGTATTAAGCCCAATAGAAGGCGTGAGAACTTCTAAGAAGCCGGAGGGTCCTTGTACAAAGCCCAAGAGGAGGCGGGGATGCTTTTAGGAAGGTTGTGGCTCTAAACTTAAGAAGAGTTCAAGAAAAGTTTCACCGAGAATAATCTTTTCTTTAATGAACAGTTATAGGGTTTGAAGAAATTCAAGAGAAGTTTCACCGGGAATTAACCCTCTCTAGGGAAACTGAATTTCTTTGACAAGTTCTAATAGTGACAGTCTGAGAAAAGGTTCACCGAGAATACTGCCTTTCTCTTTGTTCCATATTGTTTAGGCCCAAGAGAAGGTAAGACTGTATCTGGAAATCCTATGGGGATCTAGTTTATTGTATCAAAGAGTGACCAACTGGCTTTACCTACTTCTAGACCTAGTTGCCAGGGAAAACTCTAAATAGATATACTAGTATATATACAGTTGATATATGACAATTATTTAAAAGGATATGAAAGAAGGACTTACAGGGGAGCAGCTTCCCACAATACAGTTATATATAGGAAAACAAGTAAATGAAAGCTGATAAAACTTACAGGTGAGCAAGCTTCCATGCTGTATTGTTAGTTGTTCAAAGAAATTAAATAAATTTTTGATAACAACTATATATATGAACCTAAATCAAAAGAGAAGTTGTTTTTGAAAAGATTGTTGGGGCTTATACTCAAAAGAGGCCCAGAGAAAAACAGTAATCATACCGTTGTTTTGAAGATTGTATCGGGACTTATAAAACGACTGAGGCCCAAAAATATTTTATGTACAATAGATGGCTGGGTTTTACACTCAATTAGAGGCCCAAAGTGTATTTAAAGAAAAGAGATAAGACTTATAGCTCAAGGATAGGCCCAAGTGATTTGGTTTTGAACTAGTGATCGCGCTGAGATTTTTGAAAATGTGTTGGGACTTATACAATGTCTGAGGCCCAAAAAGGTTTTTGTTAAGAAAAGGATTGGGTCTTACACTCTATTAGAGGCCCAAAGTGTTTTGAAATATTTGATGAGGATAAAAAATCAAAGAAACCCTAAATTTCATTTTTTAAAAGTAATTCTTTAAAGAAAATCAATAAAAATGATAAAAATATCAAATAAGTTTAAATAAACTACTTGTGATTTTTGATTAAGGTTTGAAAAACGAGGTTATAATCACAAGATGATTTAAAACTTATTTGATTTTGATTTTCAAGATAAAAATCCACTTTTAAAATGTTTAAAAACAATAAAAAATGAATTTATTCACAAAAATACCAACTATATTAAATAAATAATATAAATCTGATTTTTTTTGTAGAATAAAATACTTTAATATTTTTGTGATTTTTCAGAAAAAGAACTAATAAAAAATGATTAAAATTGAAAGAGAAATTAATTTTTCAAATCATTAAGAATAATATGAAAAATAAAATAAAAATGGAACAAGTGATAAAAAAGATGTCTGGGGCGAGGGGGATTCGAACCCCAGACATCTGGCTCGCTAATACACACAAACCAGTTGATCAACCACTGGGGCGCAATGCCAATTCATTTAATATATGGCAAACAATAAATATATAACAAACTTGGTTGGATTTCTGAAGCATGGCGCCATGGCCATCTTCAACCTCAAGCTTAGGTGAAGGCTCCTATCTCCCTCATCTCTCAATCATTTCACATGATCCAAATATGAAAATCGTGCGTTTTCAGATGAGGAACACAATGGGAATACCCAATTTTATTGAAATTAATTGAATCATAACATATCATGATAAAACCTGAAGAACCCTAAAATTGGCATGAACTCAATGAAATCCTATACACGAATTGTAAACAACAATTAATTGAGGGTAAATGATCTACAAACATCCAGAAACATAATGGTAACAAGAAAACATGTTTATGATGCATGATTCATTGAGTTTGAGAGTTCAAGTTTTACCTCTAGAAGTGAGAATCGAATTCTGGTTTGGAGGTGTTACAGATGAGTTCCAATGATTTGGACAGCTTCCTTGTACCTCAAAGGATGTGTTTGAATGCTTAGATTGATATAAAATGAGCTGGAGCTAGTTGTGGCACCCTAACTGCAACTCTGCTAAAAGCTTAAGCAAATGGATGGTGATTTTGTGAATTTGGTGTTCCAGATGTTGTTTTAGGGTTTGATCAGCTCACATATGATGTTTGTGAGGTGTGTGTGTGTGATTGGTTTGGTTGGAAACACACTCTAACTCAAAACCCGATAGTAACTTGCATTAGAAGGTATTTTTGGAGTGAAGGTTGTGATTCTGAGAAAGGCATCTGTTTAGGACCTTTGGTGTACTTAATTTGAGCACAAATGAGCTCTATTTATAGTAGAGCAAATTTGTTTTGGCATCAATAGTGTTTGGCAGCTTGGATCAGATTGTATTGAATGCCTTGGTTCTTTGGTCAAGGGTCTCCTCTAGCCATTAACTTGTGCCAAACTTTGCAGGTTTAGGTCCTCTATTGTATGAGCTTATCTTGACTCATTTGGTTGATCATGGACTGATACATGCCAGCTCTATGCATCCATTGAATCTCTCAAAACAAAATTGGAGTCTTGAGGCATCTTTAGCTTCTTAGGGGTGGCACACCTACATGTAGTTCCAAAGACTTGGGAGGCTTATGGATCAGCGTTTGTCCCTTGGTTGTTCCCCCTTGAGGTGTACAGATGGATAACCATGTTTGAATTTGCCCAAATTGATCAATTCGAGCACTAAGGCACAAATTTGCCTTGCAAAAACAGTTTGCAGCAAGGCATGTTGCAGCTGTCATAACCTCTAGCTCCGTTGGAGTTTGATGGAGTTCTTGGACATTTTGGAAAGCTGACATATCCTATTTCAACATGATGTCCAACTTTGGTTTTGAATCAACTTGAATTACAATGAAAAATGCCTCTACATTTTGGAAAAAATAAGGCAGATTCTGACTTAGTGAAATTTTCACTAAGTGTTGGAAAAATGTCATTTTCATGTTTTTTTGTGATTTTTCTCAAACAATAACTCAAAATCCATGATGATTTGGAATGAGGTCTAGTTTACATATTTGAAGTATATAACATGAAATTCAATCTGATTTGAATGGGAGAAAAAGGCCTTAGGGTTTGGGAGATATGGCCTTGCAAAGTTGGTACCCTAGCCACTTTGTTCCATAACTTAGAAAAATTCTAAGTTTTTTTATGGTTACCCCTTTAACAAGTTAACTCATTTTCTTTGATTTTTCTTGATGAATAATGATTCAAATCACATATTAACATTTTTTAGGGTTAAGGAACCTTGGTTGACCAAAAATCCAAAAAGTCAAACTTGGATTTTTGTACAGTTGACTTTTTCATCAGATGAAATTTTGACTTTGTGATCCTTTTGTGAAATCAATCCTTGGGCTCAATTAAACTTCATGGATGGAATACAAGGGTATTTAGGAATGTCTTGGACCCCTCCCCAAGGTTTGAGATCAAGGGTAGGTCAACAGTCAAGGATAGGGTTGACTTTTTCCATCACAAACCCTAATTTGTGATCAGATGGTTTTGAGTTCTTGTGGCTCATGATTTGAGCTCTTTGAGTCAATAAAATCTTGTAAACATGTCAATATGATGTATTTGAGATCTTTTAAGTTCATTTTGAAGCTTCAAGGCATGCCTCACTTCACAAGTTAACTCAAGGGTTGAATTAGGTCAAAACCCTAATTCATGATTTTTTGATAGATGGACCTTCAAGGTGATTTTGCCATTGTGGATGGGCTATTGAGATCCTTTCGTGCTTATAGGACAATACATTGAGTCATTGGCTTATTCCTAGAAGAAAATTTTCATCTGGAGGCCTCAGTCAACCAAAGCCCTGTTTGGTGACACTAGCGATCTTGAGGCTTGATCGACTTGGAATGATGCAAGCTTGTGCTTGATTCTTGATGTGGGAGTCCTCTTGATCCTTTATGGGTGTTTGAGAGGTTAGACAAGTTGAATATCATGTCATTTCTTGATTGATCCTTTGTCTAAGTGCTCTGAGAGGGCTTGAAACCCTAATTAGTGATTGTGGTGAATGCTCAACAGTCTTTGAGGAGATTGATAAGGAATGTAAGTACATCCATATTGTGATGATGATTTGCACAATGATGGGAACTCTTGGTGGTCAAAATTTGGGGTATGACAGATGCCCCTATTTTATCTTCTTGGACCCGAGGGTGTGATTGGCGAAGGTATTCGGAGTGCAAGAGGATTAAATATCGGAATACTCGAAATTTTGATGGTGGTTATGAATGGCAGTTTGCTCATCCATCTTCTTTTGCTAAGCAATGATACTTAGAAAAGGTAAAAACTTCCCCTCGATCCTGGTCTTTAGCCATGGAACTGGTCTCAGTTTCTGAAATAAACTTCCCCTCGATCCTGGTTTTCAACCATGGAACTGGTCTTAGTTTCTGAAATAAACTTCCCCTTGATCCGGGTCTTCAGCCAAGGAACAGGTCTCAGTTTCTTTTGTCAATAAGCTTCCTTAACAAGGGATGTTATTTGTAGCGGTTTTCCTCTAACTTCTCGCCAAATTTTCCTGGGGAGATGCCATTTGATGGGAAAAAAATTTGATGTCAGACTTGCTGGGGAACCCATTTATCTGAGCTGTAGAGTTGTACAAACTTCTCTGTTGGAGATGTCATTTGTTGACTCTAGTGGGGACAACAAGTCTTTTGAGAGACCGATTTCTGCTTGGGGATATTACATCATACTTTTCCTCGAGATCTTCTCGGAGAAACGCCATGTGATGTAATCCAATTTTGAGGTGCTGATGACTTCATTAACATTGACTTTCATGGAGAGAAAAACCAATGTGTTTCTGAGAGATTTTAGTTGCGAGGCTTTCTCTGGGGATTTTCCTTAATTCGGGAAAGCGAAAATATCATCATCAATGGCGAAGAGTGACGTTTGTCGAATGCCTTCTTGCTTTTCAGAAGTTCAAGTTATCCAAGTGGTCAAGGACCATCTCCAATCCACAAATAAACTGGGGGGAGAGTTTGTTTAGATGATTCACTTCCAGACGAGAAAAGAACGGACATCTCGACTGATAAGAGGACTTTTATCACTTGGGGATAAGACTGACCAGAGTGATAGTGATGCAATATGAATATTAATGCAAATCAATAATGCATGATGTATGTATGTTTATGCTGACAAAACTAACACGACAAACAGACTAATAGACGAACATGACTGGATACTCGGCCACTGCAGGGGATGAAACGTATCACTGGTTCAAGATAGCAATTATGCCTGGCTTTTAAGAAAGTTCCCGCAGGGAAAATCGCTGGTCAGGCTTAGGAGATAAGAACTCTGCCGGGGATGTCGGACAGAATATTCGCATCTGACACATGTGATCCTTTATTCAGGCGCATTTGTTTAGAAGGAGTATTTTGATCCTGCACTTTGAAGCTTAATCGCCTTTGGAGAAGCGATGGATGTTCAACAGTCAAAAGAATTGCCATCTTTATTTTAAAAGCAGAAAAATTTTGACAAGTAAATTCATTATTGTTTTATTTCAAGAATCGTTGACCATATTAAAAACATCATTCTGTAAAGTTAAAACAAATGAGAATTGCAAACAAAAGCACTAGGGCTCAAATTTTATTGATAGGATGGAAATCAGCCAAGCGCGTGATTCCATAGAGCATTTACAAAATTAGAAAATGGTAATTTAAGGGAAAAGGGCTACATTGAAACATAACGACCGTTATCCTTCTACCAACTTTAAATTCTGGACATCCTGAGCTTCCTTCGAAGATGACCTTGACTGGAGTTTTCCTGATGGATGGCATTACTGCGGGGGATTTAACCTCGTCGGACGTAGTTACTTGCCATTTTATCCCTAATTTTTGTATGGATTGTACTTTGAGATTTCTAATCCATCGGGATGATTTTTGATTATGTCTCTAATTTTTTCCTGGACCGCCCTTTAGGGTTTTCAATCCACCGAGACGTTTTTTTTTTCTTTTTTTTTTGATTAGGCGAAGTATTTCTTGACTACGTCAACATTTGTGGGATAGGCGAATTCTTCTCCATCCATGGTTGCGAGGCTCAAGGAGCCACCTGAGAAAGCTTTCTTGACCATATAGGGGCCGTCGTAATTCGGAGTCCATTTGCCTCGGGAATCAGTGAGAAATAATTGTATCTTCTTGAGCACAAGGTCTCCTTTTCTGAAGACGCGAGGTCGGACCTTTTTGTCAAACACCTTCTTCACTCTTTACTGATACAACTGACCGTGGCATAGTGCCGTTATTCGCTTTTCTTCGATCAAGTTTAATTTGTCGTGTCAACTTTGACACCATTCAGCCTCTGTTAGCTTAGCTTCCATCAATACCCTGATTGACGGGATCTCTACTTCTATGGGAAGCACTGCCTCCAAGCAATATACTAGAGAGAAATGGGTTGCCCCTGTTGAAGTGCGTACAAATGTGCGATAACCGTGAAGAGCAAAGGGTAGCATCTCGTGCCAGTCTTTGTAGGTTATAACCATCTTTTGAACGATTTTCTTGATATTCTTGTTAGCTGCTTCTACCGCTCCATTCATCTTGGGTCGGTAGGGAGATGAGTTATGGTGTTCGATCTTGAACTCAGCGCACAACTCTTTCATCATCTTGTTGTCCAAGTTAGATCCATTATCAGTAATGATCTGGCTTGGAACACCATAACGGTAGATGAGATTGTTTTTAATAAAGCGGACTACCACTTGTCGGGTTACATTGGCGTATAACGCTGCTTCGACCCACTTGGTGAAGTAGTCAATGGCTACCAGGATGAATCGATGTCCGTTCAAAGCCTTGGGTTCAATCATGCCAATCATGTCGATTCCCCATATGGAAAAAGGCCATGGGGAAGAGAGAACTTTAAGATGCGTTGGCGGTACATAGATTTTGTATGAGTATATCTGACACTTGTGACATCTCCTCATGTACTTGTAGCAGTCAGATTCCATGGTCAACCAATAGTATCCCGCCCTCAGAATTTTTCTAGCCATCGTGTGTCCGTTGGCATGAGTGCCAAAGGATCCTTCGTGAATTTCTTTTATCAGCATGTCTGCTTATGGTCTGTCTACACATCGAAGCAAGACCATGTCAAGGTTTCTCTTATAGAGTGTATCACCACTCAGGAAGAAGCTGCCTGCTAGCCTTCTGAGGGTTTTTCTGTCCTTTCTGGATGCCCCAGGTGGGTACTTCTGTTTTTGAAGAAAGCATTTGATATCGTGCTACCAAGGTTTGTCGTCTATGACTGCTTCAATTGCGAAGATGAAAGCGGACCGCTCAAAGCGCATTATGTCAATTGTAACACCCCGACTTGTTTAATTGTATTTATTTATTTCATTTATGTGAATTTTGTGAAATGTATGAATTTATGGTATTTTACCTGCTAATTGAGTTAATTGGGTAATTTCCCTGCTAGGTAAAATATTTGCAATAATTTATAATTTCTTTTCAACTTTTATTTCCCGAAATACATTTCATCGCTGTTTATGTTTTATCGCGTTTTGAGAGAGTTTGCGAGATAGTTGAGCTGAGGGGTATTTTGGTCTTTTACTTGGTTATTTTTCATAAAAAGAACATAGAGATTAGAAAGAGAGAAAAATAGAAAGAAAGAAAAAGGGAAGAGAGAAAAGGAAGAGAAGGAAAAAGAGAGAAGAAGAGAAAAGAGGTGGAGTCGAAGATTCTCCGTTTCAATCGCGATTAATCGGGTAAGGGTGAGAAGTTTCAATTATATCTTGCTTGTAAATGTATATGTGTTGTTTCTTGTAATTGTTTTGGTTGTTTCGCGACTTTTCTTATCGATTGAAATTAGGAGCAATTGATAGAAATCGGTGTTTTCACGGATGAATTTTGATATAAACTGCGTAGACTACTCGTTGATTATGTCCGAACATGTTTTGGTTGTTCTGGTATGAATTAGAAGGGTTTGGGTGGTAGAAATGATGTATTTTGGTCCCATATGACCTATATTGACGCTGCTGCGAATTCTGGGTTTCGCAGGTTCGCCTAGCGAACCCCAGCGAAGGAACGGGAGAATGTTCGCCTAGAGGTTCGCCTAGCAAACTTTATGTTGGTTTTCAACTGCCTTGGTTCGCTAGGGTTCGCCTAGCGAATACTGGGGCGAAGTGGCAGATTTGCTATTTTGTTTTCTTCATAATTTTTAAATCGTAAGTCCATTTTGGTCGCCGTTCGAAGTGTTGGAAAGCTAATAAAATATTATTTCTATTAAAAATGGTTTGGAGGGAAGGAGATGATTTATTTAAGTCGTGGTTTTGTAAAAGTGTTGGGTTGTCGAGTTTTTATCGCGTTAAATGCGTGCGGTCGGTGTTTTACCATATGTTGTGCTATTGTTATATAACGTGGAGCTTTTATGTGGTTTATATGATGTTGAAGCATGGGATAATTTGTCGTGGTTGCTTGTGGCCTAATGGAAAAATACTTTGTTGAATTGAATTATAAATGTATGTTATTATGAATGTTGTTGTGGATAGCCTTGTGGCGTGAATCCTAGTGTTATGAGTATCATTGTATGATTGTAGGATTGTTGTGGTTGATTGTGAGTAATTCTTGATGTGAATTGATATGAGTGTATATGCTAACATGCTAATTGTTATGGTTTGTGGATTATGATGAAATGCATTGTTTATGTGAAATGCAATGTGTGTTAATTGGTGGGCTTATGGCAAGTAAGTGCATTGTTTGAATTGATTTCCAATGCATGAATAGTGATGATGAGATAATTCATATTGTTGAATTGTGGTGATGCATTTGATTGTCATGAGTTCTTGTGTGTCAAGCATCATGATATTCATCTTGTGATGTCGTGTGCCCTAGTGGGTGTGAGCGACGAAACGATTCCAGAGGGAATCCGCTATAACATCGTGTGCCTTATACAAAGAGGACTGAAAGCGATGATTATAGACGATCGTGCGCCTTATACAAAGAGGACCGAAAGCGATCGGATCGTGCGCCTTATACAAAGAGGACTGAAAGTGATCCATAAACGTCGTGTGCCTTATACAATGAGGACCGAAAGCGACGGGGAACATCGTTTTCCCGACGGGGTGTTACATGAGTGGTCCTCAGTAACAAGCGATGATTCCAATAGTTCCTGAGTGAACTGATGATGAGAATGATGGATGGATTGGTACCGCATGGCATTTGCATAGAGTCGTTGTGTCGGTCTCTTTGCATTTGCATAAATCATGAATTGATTGATTATGTGTGGAAAATCATGAATTGATTGATTATGTGTGGAAAATCATGAATTGATTGATTATGTGTGAAAATCATGAATTGATTGAGTATGAATTGAGATTTATGTTTGAATTGGTGAATTGATGTGCATATGTGATAAATGCATTGGTTGTGGATAATATGTTCTATGTATAGACATGTGTTATGAGATGTGGTGGTGTGTTTCCATATGGTGTGACTCTGATATGCCTTATGTGCAAATATGTGATTATGTTGGATAATTGATATATGTATGTATATGTGGCCTGCTATATGTATTAGTATGTGATGCTTGTGGTGAGAATAACTATGCATGTGAACTTATGTGTGTTTGCATATTATTATACAATCTTGATTTAGTTGTTATTTCTCACCCTTCTGCTGTGGTTTATTGCTCTATGAGGCAATTGCAGATTTGTGTCTTGGAGGCTTTTGTGAAGATTAGTTCTCCATTCTTTTGTCAGTCTTGGTGTCTGCTCTGATACGTAGTACATGAGTCGGGGAACGATTATGTTATATATGTGTACATTTGTGGAATATATTTTGTATTACGTTTGTGTGAATATTTTGATGTTATAAAACCATTCATTTGTAAAACAAGTCGATTATGGATCTTTCCGCTTTATTCCATAATAGAACCTTAATTTTATATGGAAAAAGTTTCCCTTTGAGGGTATTCTATTTTGTGTTATGTATCCAAATTTATGAGCAGGGAGTGTGTTTTCTTTCCATTGATGTGGCATCCTTGTTTCTATCGGAAAAAATAAATTTTTATCTATTCTGATTTATTTATGCATTATTTATTCGCGATGGGAATTGGGGTGTTACATTCGTGGTATCAGAGCAGGTCGGTCCGTCCGGCCAAGTTGTGGAGTCAGTTAGTGTGACAGTTGAATACTGTGGACGTTGGTTGTCCCTTAGTACGTGATATGTGTGTGAAACACTGTCAGTGCTTTCTGGTTTTCTAGTCTTTTTTCTTCAGGATTGAGAATGAGATAAGTGGGGGAGGAGCTGGTGCTTCTCCAAGTCGCTTCAGGTGTGGAGCATTGGCTCCGTGTGCCGTTGGTTGCAAGATGGTAAGTGTTATTTGGATAGTGTTGTTCCCGATTCCAGAGGGAATGCGGAGGTAAGGTTTATGTTGACTAAGGATTGATGTCTTAGGTAGTTTTGTACACAAGATGCAAGGAATGCTATTATAGTTTGGTAAAGACGGTTTATGCCCCATCATGATTGTCGACTGTCTATTGACAAATTGAGGAACTGATCACCCTTAATCTCTTGTTGATAGCAGACGGGAATTATGTTGGATGGGATAGGTGTGTCTTTCTGGCTTTGATAGTGTGTGAAATTAATTGTTTGGAATTAAGAAAATGGTTACAGATTGTTTTGTTGAGTTGATGAAGATTCTAATACCGGAAGATGAGACGGATTAGAGGTTTCGGTATGTTGGTCCAGTTGGGAAGTCATTGAGAGAGAACGATTGGGTATCGTTAATGGTTGTTCTCAGAGAGTAGAGTGTGAACTCAAATTTGACGAAGGGGGAAGATTTGAGGTTTGGATCTTCTAAGTAAGTAGAAGAACTTTTAGGCAGTGAAACTCATATTGAAAGAGTGTTGAAATACAAATAGAGTTCGGGTTTTTTGTTATCGTTCCACAGAGATTGTTCGTGATATTACCGCCGTTCTACAGTTGTTAATTTCTTAAACTTAAAGTAACAAGGGGTTTTTGTTGTTTTAAGTCTAAACACTTGCATTCAAATTTAAGTAAGCGGTAAAGAGATTTGTTTTAACAGTTTATAAAAAGCATGCCAAGATTAGGGTTTGACAAACCATTTTGCACGGATAGAATCGACAAAGCGAATGAACTCATTTAGACGGTAAATGTAATCACATATCCTCCCAATATGTTTATCTCTAACACATATTGTGAGTTTTACCATTTTGATCCTTTGATGATCTCTCACTCAAACTATCAAAATGACAACATTCTAGTTCAATATTTATGAACATCAACACACATTACTATCTCTAGCCAATGGACATTGATGGATGAAAAACCTAGGTAAAGAGTAGTAACACATTTCTCAATCATGAACCAACACAAAGAATAAACCATATAAACAAAGTTTTTCATCATACATTCATCATCCAAGAGTTCACAAGCTATATCATTACCTATACATACAAAAGACAGGTTTATCTACCATCTAACCTTGACACAAAAGAGAAATTAGCTACACATCTTCACGGTAGCTTGAGCAACAAGTAATGGACAAAGTTTTTGGGGCATCAATCTTCAAGAATCATGGATTGAAGCATAAAAACTAAGAAAGCAAGAAAATGGGTTTCTATGGAGTTTTCTTTCCAAAAATATCTAAGTTACAAAGTGAAAAGATGAAAAGTAGCAGGTGTCATTTCAAAATGACACAAAAATACGCCTAAATAGAAGTTCAGCCCAGAAAGGAGTGCTGGGCGGTGAGAAATTCTGTTGGGCGAAATCCACTTTACAGCCCACGTGACAGCAATAGTGCCAAAAGTGGCACAGATATTTTCCAAAAAGCGTCGGGCGAAATAATGAGAGCGTCGGGCGATGTAAATTTTGCTGGGCGAAATCAAGAGGCGAAGCAATGTCACAATTCTGGAACTTGGCTGGAAAATTGGAGGAAACAAGGATGAGGCATCGCCTGTGAAGCGCCGGGTGAAACTTCAAAATCGTCGGGCGAAACCATAATTGTGCCGGGCGAAATTCAGAAGGCGCAGCAATGTCACAATTCTGGAACTTTGAAATAGAAAAAATGGGGTGCCCAACCGCCTATGCTGCGCCGGGCGGTCAAGAGGCCTCAGAAACAATACTTAAAATTTTCACAAATTCCAAATCCGGTCGAAACGATTACCGATCAAAATACCAGAATTTCTGCATAAAGTAACAAACACATCAAAGCACTCATATTCACAAAAATGCAAGACTTGCTTAAATAATAAGTCGTTTCCCGATTAAAGCAATTAAAAGAGCTTAAAAGGTGTCAAAATAAATTATGAAAATAAACACATTTTTACACCTAACAACTCTCCCCAACTTGCATCTTTGTTTGTCCTCAAACAAAAGTAAGTGTTAATCAAACACAAACAAGATTTCCAAATACCAAATTACCCGAAACCATAAATGGTTCAAACTCGAAAGATGCACGCGCAAAATTTTTCAAAATATACATAGGATCAAAACATGAATATGACTTCATCCTAATCATAAAATCATACAATGCAACACTAAGTATCCTCAAGTTCGAAACGAATTGCCTAACTTATTCAAATGAGCCTAGCTCAATATATACAAAGGGCAAAACAAACTCAAAGCAACAATGCCACATCCAAAACAATTTATGCACTCATCTCACAATTAATCAAGAAAAAATGAAAACAATGATCACAACAGGACTTTTATAGGTTGTAACTTGGCTGGGTTAAGAAATAAGGGACATATGTACACGACCATTGAACACGAAAAGGGTATATTTTGTGAAGAGCATTTTCTGTTTCAAAGCAATCCTTCATGCTCAAACTTCCACTTTTTTCTCACAATGCATTCTATTTCTCTTCTTTTGAATTTCACAATTTTATTTATTTATTATTATTATTATTATTATTTAAACAATTTTTCTATTTCAATCTTTTGAGAATGCATTGCCCACAATTCCTTCTTCTCTTATCAAAATGAACCAATCTCCCCAACTTCAACAATATTATTTCTCAATTCAAAATGCTCATAAAAAAGGTTAAAGTAAGGGTTCATGCTTCAAGAAAACAAAATTTTTTGTTTTAGGCTCAAGAGAGGTATCAAATGTTCACACACTCACAAGGTAATCTTGAAGTGAATTTTTGGAAAAGTGGTTCTACTCATAGTACTAAAAAATTGCCTTGATCATTTCAAAGTTTCCATAATTCAAAACAAAAAGTAAGATTAAACATAAAAAGTTTGAGTAAGCAACAATTACTAAAATCCCTCATTAATTTATGAACAATGGAGGGCACTCACATATATGGTTATGTCCTAATTGATTCAAATCGAACAAGAGTTTACCAACATTGCATTGACAAATTTTACAAAAAGTAAAAACTTCACATTCACACTATGATTCTACCACACAAAATTCCAAACTTTGGTTGTGCACACCATCAAGAATTATATCATCACCATCCATGTTGAAAGCCAACAAGGTATTCTTTTCTCTTCCGTGTGTTAACACACAAATTTTTCCAAAATTTCAAGGACAACCAGCATAAAAACAGAATTTAACACTTAACCAAATTAAACCAACTTAAAATATTATAATTATGGTGCTAACAACACCGAAAATATACTCGCCAAAGCGATCCAAAAGTACATACTAAAAACTGAAAATAACTCCATAATTAATTGACAAGACAAAATTAAATTCCTTCACTTTGAAGCCTAATTAATCAAATCATTGAGATCGTCCTGCATCTCATCACCGCCATCATCATCATCGTTATCATCATCATCATTATCATCCACAACAACACCACCGGTGCTTGCCCCCTCCGAAAAGAACGGGCGCCTGTCCCCAAGCCAATTTGTATAAGCGTCGTACGTCTCCCTTGTAGGAAAAGGAGTGTACTCCGTCGGGTGCGTCTGATAATGATATAATTGCTGCATACAATCAAAATTAAACTGGTTAGACCTGCTGAGTGACTCACCCATGTCCCAAGTGTAGTTGAATGCCGCTTTCATATCGAAAATGGATGAGTCACTCGTATCCGCCTGGACACCTGAACTACTTCCCTTCTCCGCTGCTTTCTTCTTCTTCCTTTCCTCCTTTGGTTTACAAAACCGATCCAAATAATTGTCATCAACCAAAAACTTCAGTTTTTCGTTAATCACACATGGAATGAGGATATCAGTTTGATAGATTAAAGATTGAACCAAACAAGGAAAAATAATAGGAGGATCATCATGAACTCCTGGCCTCCGGGTATTTTCAACAAAAATTTTCATTTCCCTTGCTATGACCTGGGCAACATCCACCTCTTTATCTGTCATAATACAGTACATGAGGAGTGCTACATCAAGCGGGACAGAAGAACAGTGTTGTCGCGGCTTTACATTGTAGCACAGCAAAAGGAGGACGACTTGTGCCTCAGGAGTCATGTACTTTCGACTATACTTACACGGCTCCCCTTTAACATTTCTATCCACCTTGCATCCCGGTTTTAGAAGCACACTACCAACAGCCTTGTGATCATGCACTTCCTTTAACAGTTTTGCGTAATCGTCGGTTTGCAAGCTACCCAAAGAACTCGGCTTTTACAAAATTTTGTTGATGGCATCTCGGCTAAAGCTTATTTCCCTGCCCCTTACGAAGGTTTTAAACCTATAAAATTCGTCTTCGGACTGAATCGCGTTTGCATAAAATTCTCTTATCAGCTGATAGCAAACACGATCAGCAGGGTTCAACAAAATTTCCCACTTCTTCTTTTCAAAGATGGCTTGAATTCGCCGATAATCCCCCTCACGGTTTATAGAAAATTTCTTTTCAGAGAGGACAGTTCTTCCCTCTAGAGACTTGATCCTTGACTCATGGTAAGCGGAGATAAATCGGGAGCTGTCGAATTCCATTAGAACATAGGATGCGGATGCGACACTTCTCTTCTTCTTGTTCGCCGTTGAGGTGCAAAAGAAGACATCTGCAAAAAAAAAAACAACAACAACAGCATGCAAAGACAAAAAAAACCATCAGCCCTGTCAGAAAAAAAAGTCTGGAACAACATCAACAATCAGAAACAGGGCAAAATGCCTCAAGAACCGCCGGGTGACGCACAGGCATTGCATCGCCCCTCAACCGCCGGGCGACGCGCAGGCAACGTAGCGCCTCTCAATCGCCAGGCGAAATCGCAAAAACTGGAAAAAAAAACTTCAGCAGCAGCAAGATCATACAATTTCAACACTAACTCAAACCCACACCAGAAAAAATAAACAGAAATCATGGAAAAATCAGAACATGCAAGCTAGGGTTTGAGTAAATCATCTTCACAAACAAACTAACCAAAAGGTTTCTAATGACAGAATGATGAAAAGAGCATGATTCAAAGCAATACAATAACATGCATACCTTGAGTGTTGAGAAAAAGAAAACTGAGATTGAGGATTCGTGAGAGCAAAGGGAGAGAAAAATTATGCGCTTGAGGTTTCCAAATGAGAGAGAAAACCCTCAAAACATTTTCTCCTAGATTTTAAAGCAAAAGGGGCACAATGGTAAAAGCACCAATAAAATAAAACAATTAAATCAAAAACCACTCAGAAAAATTCAAAATAAACACCCCTTAAACTCCCCCCTTATTCTCACGCCAGGCCCAGGAGGGGCCATCAAACATCACACCGCCGGGCGAAAGAATTCAAGCGCCGGGCGCTTTACACCAGAAGGCGGATTTTCTGCTCTGGTGCAGCAGATCAGCAATTGCACCAAATCTCAATCTTAATTTATGCAGAAAAACTCATACAACATCAAAAGGTAAAGCAACACTTAAAAACACTAAAAATCAAGAAAATGAAAGGAATACTTACAATGTTGGGGTGCCTCCCAACAAGCGCTTGTTTAACGTCGGATAAGCTCGACGGTCCAAGATGCTCAATTAAGAACATCAAGGAGAACAGAACTTGAAGCGCGATCGAAATTCCCTACTAGGTAAATTTTTAGACGTTGACCGTTTATGGTCCAACAGTCTTTCTTTTCCAAGTCTTCGATAACAACCGCTCCAAAGTTTTTCACTTCCTTCACACGAAAAGGCCCGGACCACTTTGATTTTAATTTTCCCGAAAAGAGTCTTAACCGAGAGTTAAACAATAACACCAATTGTCCGGCCTTGAAGTCCTTTTGCCGGAGCTTCTTGTCGTGGTATTCTTTCACTTTTTCTTTGTACAACCAACTTGAGTGGTATGCGACATTACGCATTTCTTCCAGCTCAAGAAGTTGCACTTTTCTTTTGGTACCGGCCAAGTCCTTGTCAAAATTTAACATTTTCAAAGCCCACAAAGCCTTATGCTCCAATTCAACCGGTAAATGGCAAGTTTTACCATAAACCAATTGAAACGGAGTTAGACCGATTGGAGCTTTATAAGCAGTGCAATATGCCCATAAAGCCTCGTCCAATTTTTGCGACCAATCCTTTTTTGAACTTGACACTGTTTTTTCTAAGATTCTTTTTACCTCACGGTTCGTTACCTCAGCTTGACCATTCGATTGCAGGTGGTAAGGGTTCGCCACCTTATGCGATACACCATAGTGTTTTAAGACATTTTCAAGAGGTGTATTACAAAAGTGTGACCCACCATCACTAATGAGCACCCGAGGAGTGCCAAAACGGGAAAATATGTATTTCTTTAAAAATTTGATCATCGTTTTGCCATCCGCCTTAGGTGAGGCAATCGCCTCAACCCACTTCGAAACATAGTCAACTGCTACCAATATGTATTCATTACCAAAAGATGGTGGAAATGGACCAACAAAATCGATACCCCAACAATAAAAAATTTCTACCTCTTGTATATTTTGGAGAGGCATTTCATCACGTTGTCCAATTCCACCCGTTCTTTGGCACATGTCACAACTTTTGGCATGGAGATGTGCATCTTTAAACAGAGTAGGCCAATAAAAGCCTGATTGAAGGACTTTAGTGGCCGTCCTCGCACCATTGAAATGGCCTCCATACGGCGAGTTATGACAATGCCAAAGAATACTCTGAGCCTCATCGCTCGTGACACACCTTCTCAAGAGGTTGTCACTTCCCAACTTAAACAAGTATGGGTCGTCCCACACGTAGTAATTAGAATCCGACAGAAATTTCCGTTTTTGGTTCCAAGTTAGGTCTTAGGGTACCCAACTCGTGGCTTTATGGTTAGCAAAATCTGCAAACCAAGGCCTAACTTGGACTCGAAAAGTTTTTTCATCCGGAAATTCCTCTCGGACTTCCTTTTCAGCTACGGTAACCTCAACATTGACAAGGCGAGACAAGTGATCCGCCACCAAATTTTCTGAACCCTTTTTGTCTTTTATTTCTAAATCAAATTCTTGTAATAAAAGGATCCATCGGATGAGCCTTTGCTTCGAATCCGGTTTGGTGAGCAAATACTTGATCGCCGAATGGTCGGTGTAAACAACAACTTTTGACCCGATGAGGTAGGATCTAAATTTCTCAAGCGCATACACAATAGCAAGTAATTCCTTTTCGGTAGTGGCATAATTAACTTGTGCCTCATTTAAAACTTTACTTGCATAGTGTATGGCATGGAAACTTTTTTCCTTCCTCTGACCAAGTACCGCTCCAACAACATAATCACTCGCATCGCACATAAGTTCAAAATTCAAAGTTTAATTAGGAGCGATGATTATTGGAGCGGTAACTAACTTTTCTTTTAAAATTTCAAAAGCATGAAGACATTCATCATTAAAAAGAAATACCTGTTCCTTGTTTAGCAAGTTGCTCAATGGTTTAGCCACCTTAGCAAAGTCTTTGATAAAACGCCAATAAAATCCGGCATGCCCAAGGAAACTTCGGATACCTTTGACGTTGGTAGGAGGAGGCAACTTCTCTATTACTTCAATCTTCGCTTGATCTACTTCAAGGCCTTTGGACGAAACTTTGTGGCCGAGCACAATTCCCTCCGTCACCATAAAGTTACACTTCTCCCAATTTAGCACTAGATTTGTCTTCACACACCTCTCTAAAACGGTTTCCAAATTTGTCAAGCATAAATCAAATTAACCTCCAAAAACCAAAAAGTTATCCATGAACACTTCCATTATCTTTTCTATAAGGTCGGAGAAGATAGCATGAACACACCTTTGGAAAGTTGTCGGCGCATTACATAAACCAAAAGGCATCTTCCGATACGCAAAAATGCCAAAGGGACAAGTAAAGGCCGTCTTCTCATGATCCACCGGGTCAACCGCAATTTGATTATACCCCGAATATCCGTCCAAGAAACAATAGAATTGCTGCCCGGATAACCTCTCGAGCATTTGGTCCATGAACGGAAGGGGAAAATGATCTTTTCTAGTTGCGGTATTCAACCTTCTATAATCAATGCACATTCTCCACCCCGTCACAATCTTGGTTGGGATCAACTCATTCTTATCATTTCGGATAACGGTAATGCCACCCTTTTTAGGAACAACGTGCACGGGGCTTACCCATGGACTATCAGAGATCGGGTAGATCATTCCCGCATCCAAAAGCTTCACAACTTCTTTCCTCACCACCTCTTTCATAGTTGGGTTCAAGCGGTGTTGTGGTTGAGCAACCGCCTTGAAATATTCTTCCATAAGAATCTTGTGCATACAATAAGATGGACTAATTCCCTTAAGATCGGAAAGAACCCAACCTATTGCATCTTGGTATTTCTTCAAAACTTGGATTAAACGGTCTTCCTCATTTTTGGACAAAACGTTACTAATGATAACCGGCTTGTTACCACCGTCATCAAGAAACGCATATTTTACATTCGAAGGCAAGATCTTCAATTCAAGTGGTGATTTCTCATCTTTCACATCCTTCTTTAACTCTTCCATTTCTACTTCCCACGGTTGCAACTCTTTGATAGATTCAAGCTCTTTTAAACATTCTTCAAGAGCTCTTTCTTCTTCATAGGAAAACACCTCAAAAGATTCATCAAGAACCATTTCCAAAGGAGATAATATATGAACATGCTTAGAAACCTCCAAAGTTGCTTCTTCAATTGCATCGATCCGAAAGCTATCATGTTTATCTTTTGAATGCTTCATAGCTTCGAAAAGATCAAAGCAAACCTCTTCATTTTGAACCCTCACCTTCATTAAACCGTCATCCACATCAATCATCATTCAGGTGGTTTTCATGAAAGGTCGGCCAAGAATTAAAGGTGCATCTTCATCTTCCTCCATATCAATAACAACAAAATCAACCGGGAAGAAAAATTTGTCAACTTTTACCAAGACATCTTGAGCTAACCCATGAGGATGAGTTGTGGACTTGTCGGACAATTGTAAAGTCATACAAATGGCTTTCATCTCAATGTTCCCAAGCTTCTTTACAATGGACAATGGGATAAGATTAATGCTTGAGCCCAAATCAATTAAGCCCTTTCCAACATAGACGTCACCAATGGTTACCGGCAAAGTCACACGCCCCGGGTCAACTTCTTTTTTAGGAAGAGTTCTTTGGATGATGGCACTACAACTCGCATCAAGAACAATAATTTCTGGTTCCGAATACCTCCGCTTCTTTGTGAGAATATCTTTCATAAACTTTGCATATTTCGGCATTTGTTCCAAAGCTTTGGCAAACGGAATGTTAACTTGTAATTGCTTGAAAATGTCCATGAAACGCGCATAGTGCCGTTCATTTTCTTTCTTTGAAGGAGCATGAGGGTATGGTAAATGTTGGATCGGAATAGTGCTCACTAGTTCCTTTCCCTTCTTCACTCTCCTAAGTCTCTCCTTTTTCTTCAACTCCTCACCAACTTTATTTTCAACTACACCTTCATCACTTTTATTTTCAACTACTGCTTCATCACTATCCTCCTCCACAATACCATCAATTTTTTCTTCCCCCACCTTTTTCTCATTCTCTTTTACCAACTCCTTCCCACTTCTTGTAGCGATTGCTTTGCAATGCTCCTTAGGATTCACTTGAGTATTTGCGGAGAATGAAGGACCCGATTTTGCTCGGCAAGTTGCTTGGCAAGCTGCCCCACTTGATTTTCTAGATTCTTTATCGCCGCATCACTACTCTTTTGATTGGCCATAGACATTTGCATGAATTGAGTCAAAGTGTCTTCCAACTTAGAGCTAGCAACCGGAGGTGGTGGAGGTTGATACGGATTTTGTCGGTTTGAAGAACCGCCACCATAACCTTGATTATGTTGACAGTTCGCCCTCGGTTGAAATCCTTGATTTCCTAGATAAGTTTGTTGAGAATTGTGTTGTTGTTGTTGGTAAGGTTGTTGTTGTCTACCTTGATAATCCCTTTGATTTGCCATATAGTTCACTTCTTCAAAACTCGGAGGAGGACAAAATCCGGTGTCATGCTCCCCTTTACAAAGTTCACAACAAGCTACTTGCTTACTTTTGCTCGGTTCCTTCATTTCTTTGATTTGTTGTGTCAAAAGCTCCACTTGTTGAGAGATAAGCTTGTTTTACGCAAGGATCGCATCATTCGTTCCTAATTCAAGGACACCGGGCTTCTTTTGAGAGTTGCTTCGGCTTTGACTTTGAAGATCGTTAAGAGCCATTCTATTAATAATATCAGTTGTTTCCTCGGCACTCTTTGACAACAAACTTCCTCCCGAAGTGGCATCCAACAAAGTCTTACAATTCGGTTGGAGACCATTTTTGAAGATATGAATTTGTGTTAACTCATCAAACCCGTGACCTTTACATTTGCGAAGCATGGACTTGAATCGTTCCCATGCTTCATTGAGGGATTCATTAGTGCCTTGAGAGAACACCAAAATTGAGGTTTTTGACTCCATGAAACGTTTATGAGAGAAGAACCGTTCAATAAATTTTTCCTCCAAGACATTCCAATCGGTCATCACGGCGGGAGTTTGATCGAGGTACCAATCCTTTGCCTTGCCAAGGAAAGCATGCGGAAATAATCTTTTAAAGAGAGGTAACTCTTGTGCTTGATCTACACCGGCCGCTAATGCAATCTCATAGAATTTTGTGAGAAACGCAAAAGGGTCTTCATGGTCCATTCCAGTGAATGGACTTCCATACAACAAGTTCAAAGTTCCAGTTTTCATCTCGGCTTGCCTTCCTTGATTGTTGTTGGCAAACTGAGCGGTGTGTTGTGGACTGTTCACACAAGGTGTGGATGCGGGAGGTGGAGGTGGTGGTTGCGCCATGATTGGTGTGAATGGTGGTGGTGGTGTTGTAGTAGAACTTCCTTCTTGCTCTTGTCTTTGTCTTGCAGGTTGCCTCCTCCGTCTAGTTCTGCTATTGAGTCTACGAGCGGTTCTTTCAATCTCAGGATCGAAAAGAAGTTGGTCCGCCGGTAGTTACCCTCGCATAAGCAAAGTCTGCACACTAAACAAAACAAATCAACAAGCACAAGAAAAATTTGTAACAAGTCTAACATTTCACAACTATTGCAATGCTTGCAATATTAATCTACAATCCCCGGCAACGGTGCCAATTTGTTGAAATACAAATAGAGTTCGGGTTTTTTGTTATCGTTCCACAGAGATTGTTCGTGATATTACCACCGTTCTACAGTTGTTAATTTCTTAAACTTAAAGTAACAAGGGGTTTTGGTTGTTTTAAGTCTAAACACTTGCATTCAAATTTAAGTAAGCGGTAAAGAGATTTGTTTTAACGGTTTATACAAAGCATGTCAAGATTAGGGTTTGACAAACCATTTTGCACGGATAGAATCGACAAAGCGAATTAACTCATTTAGTCGGTAAATGTAATCACATATCCTCCCAATATGTTTATCTCTAACACATATTATGAGTTTTACCATTTTGATCCTTTGATGATCTCTCACTCAAACTATCAAAATGACAACATTCTAGTTCAATATTTATGAACATCAACACACATTACTATCTCTAGCCAATGGACATTGATGGATGAAAAACCTAGGTAAAGAGTAGGAACACATTTTTCAATCATGAACCAACACAAAGAATAAACCATATAAACAAAGTTTTTCATCATACATTCATCATCCAAGAGTTCACAAGTTATATCAATACCTATACATACAAAAGACAGGTTTATCTACCATCTAACCTTGACACAAAAGAGAAATTAGCTACACATCTTCATGGTAGCTTGAGCAACACGTAATGGACAAAGTTTTTGGAGCATCAATCTTCAAGAATCAAGGATTGAAGCATAAAAACTAAGAAAGCAAGAAAATGGGTTTCTATGGAGTTTTCTTTCCAAAAATATCTAAGTTACAAAGTGAAAAGATGAAAAGTAGTAGGTGTCCTTTCAAAATGACACAAAAATAAGCCTAAATAGAAGTTCAGCCCAGAAAGGAGTGCTGGGCGGTGAGAAATTTTGCAGGGCGAAATAATGAGAGCGCCGGGCGATGCAAATTTTGCTGGAAGAAATCAAGAGGTGAAGCAATGTCACAATTCTGGAACTTGGCTGGAAAATTGGAGGAAACAAGGATGAGGCATCGCCTGTGAAGCGTCGGGCGAAACCATAATTGTGCCGGGCAAAATTCAGAAGGCGCAGCAATGTCACAATTCTGGAACTTTGAAATAGAAAAAATGGGGTGCCCAACCGCCTCTGCTGCGTCGGGCGGTCAAGAGGCCTCAGAAACAATACTTAAAATTTTCACAAATTCCAAATCCGGTCGAAACGATTAGCGATCAAAATACCAGAATTTCTGCAAAAAGTAACAAACACATCAAAGCACTCATATTCACAAAAATGCAAGATTTGCTTAAATAATAAGTCGTTTCCCAATTAAAGCAATTAAAAGAGCTTAAAAGTTGTCAAAATAAATTATGAAAATAAACACATTTTTACACCTAACAAAGAGCGGTTGGAAGATTTACTAGAAAAAGGGATTTGTGAGACCAAGTGTGTCGTCTTGGAGAGCTCCAGTATTGTTAGTAACAAAAAGGATTGATGATTGAACGGAATAACAAGCATGATGTGTATAATGGTATTGAGACTATGGAAAGGAAAAACTTAGAGTTCTGTTGAGGTTTGGAGTCTTTGGAGTTTTAGAGCATTAATGGAAATCTTGAGAAGACCCTTATGGGTGGATATAATATTGATATTAAAAGTTCTTTTTGGTAGGTTGTTAATACATGTTGGAATTTGTGGAATTTGGATTGTTAAGTGAAGAAATTGTGTATGGATTACTGACGGTCGAATAAGGTAACGATTGAGAATAAGTGTCCACTTTTGGGGAATAGATGATTGGAATGGTTCGGTGGAGTTTGATTGAAATTACAATTGTTTGGACTGTTCGATAAGAGTGGTGAATTTTGTGAGTTGAGACTTTGATGATTTAATGTGACTGGTTATGTTTGTTATCATCAGAATAAGTTGTTATTTACTCGGTTAAGCTTGTATGTGAGTTTGGACAAGTTTGGATGAGGTTTAATTTGGTTGGGCATTACAATGTACAGTGATGTTGTTCGGTATTAGTAAGGCGTTTGGAATGTTTATGGAGTATATGAATCGTATCTTCCGTATTTAATTGGATAAGTTCGTAGTGGCTTTGATTGAGGATATTCGGATCTGTTATAAACTCAGAGGAAGAACAGGTAGAGTGTTTGAGATTTGAATTGCAAGTGTTGGAAAGAGACGAAGTTTTATGCTAAGTTATTCAAGTGAGAACTTGGTTTGAAAAAGGTTAGTTTTCTTGGATATGTGATTTCAGATGAGAGTATGGTTATGGATCCATCGAAAGTAGATGCAGTTCTACAATGAGAGGCTCTGAAGTTCGTTGAGGAGATTAGAATCTTTTTGGACTTTAGTTGGTTATTACCGGAGGTTAGGGAAGGCTTTTCCAAGTTAGTGTTTTCGTTACTTCGGTTGACTTGCAAAGGGTGAGTCGTTTGTTTTGGATGTTCGTTGTGAGTAAGTTTTGGTGAGCTGAAGTAGAAGTTGTCTACGGCTCCAGTTTTGATTCTGTGTGATCCTAATAAACCGTTTGTGAGGTATTGGGATGCGTCTTTGATGAGTTTAATCAATGTGTTAATGCAAGAGGGTAAAGTCATGGCTTATGCTTTACGACAATTGAGGATTCATAAGAGGATCTATACTAATCTGGATTTGGAATTGGTTGCGGTTGTATGGTGTTGGAATATTTGGAGGTATTATTTTGAGGGTTTTAGGTTCAAGGTGTTTGGATGAGTAACAACACTGCTGGGATTCTTAGTTTTCCTTGGTTCTCCTAGCGAACCTGGGGCGAAGCAAAAGCGAATGATTTTCGCGGGTTCGCCTAGCGAGCCAGTTAGCGAAGGTCAGTAAATGTTCGCTAACGTTGTTCACCTAGCGAACTTTGTATCTTTTTGGTGATGGTTGTTACTGCCTTGGTTCGCCAAGGGGTTCGCCTAGCGAACTTTGTGTCTGTTTTTATCTGATGGTGGTTTCGCTTGGACATTCGCCTAGCAAAGGTGGTAGCGAATGCTCGCTAGGAGGTTTTCCTAGCGAGCATGACAGTTTGTGCAGTTTTGTTTCCTTCATAACTTTTGATTTGTAACTCGGATTGAAGCACGGTTGGATGGTTGGAATTTGTGACGAGTTATGAATTTGGCTTGGATTTTTCTTCGGGAAAAGTTAATGTCGTGCGTGATGAGTTAAGTTGAAAGTTTTTATACATGGTTGTTTTGATGGTCAGAGAATTAGAGTTATTTGAGCAGTTCGGAGACTTGTGTCTAGTGTGTGAGATAACACAGTAGAGAGTGAAATTTGGTATATTAAAAGTGAACAGTGATTTCTGGCCAATATAAGAAAGAGGTAGACTTTGGATGTGAGATTGGTAGTTTTGATGGTTACGAGTAATCAGGGTGCATGGCATTGTTGTAACATTGTTGTGTGACAAGGATGTTGGTATTATGTTTATGTAGAGGTTGTTGAAACGATGTTGGGTCGTGGAACTATATGTTCTTATTTGTGTCGTTGCCTCGTTTCAATCGTGATGGTTCGAGTGCGAGTAGCTAATTCTGGTGTGGGGAATTAGGGGAGTATTACCTGAGTGTTGGTAACATGGTTTTCTTTGAGTTGTGAGTCGGTCGTCAAGTGCATTGTATGGGCTTTGCATCATGTCGTTGTAGTTGTCGCTGTTGTCGTCTCGTTGTAGTAGTTGCTGTTAGCAAGGTGTTTTGTCAGTTTGTGTTATTTGTGGTGTGCCTTTTGTTGGCATGTTGGTTGGTTAGTCGGATACGAGAGTCGTATCCGGAGTTGTTCGTATCGGGTATATTTTCGAGGACGAAAATTTCTAAGTGGGGGAGAATTGTAATGCCCCGACTTGTTTAATTGTATTTATTTAATTCATTTATGTGAATTTTGTGAAATGTATGAATTTATGGTATTTTACCTGCTAATTGAGTTAATTGGGTAATTTTCCTGATAGGTAAAATATTTGCAATAATTTATAATTTCTTTTCAACTTTTATTTCCCGATATATATTTCATCGCTGTTTATGTTTTATCGCGTTTTGAGAGAGTTTGCGAGATAGTTGAGCTGAGGGGTATTTTGGTCTTTTACTTGGTTATTTTTCATAAAAAGAACATAGAGATTAGAAAGAGAGAAAAATAGAAAGAAAGAAAAAGGGAAGAGAGAAAAGGAAGAGAAGGAAAAAGAGAGAAGAAGAGAAAAGAGGTGGAGTCGAAGATTCTCCGTTTCAATCGCGATTAATCGGGTAAGGGTGAGAAGTTTCAATTATATCTTGCTTGTATATGTATATGTGTTGTTTGTTGTAATTGTTTTGGTTGTTTCGTGACTTTTCTTATCGATTGAAATTAGGAGCAATTGATAGAAATCGATGTTTTCACTGATGAATTTCGATATAAACTGCGTAGAATACTCGTTGATTATGTCCGAACATGTTTTGGTTGTTCTGGTATGAATTAGAAGGGTTTGGGTGGTAGAAATGATGTATTTTGGTCCCATATGACCTATATTGACGCTGCTGCGAATTCTGGGTTTCGCGGGTTCGCCTAGCGAACCCCATCGAAGGAACGGGCGAATGTTCTCCTAGAGGTTCGCCTAGCGAACTTTATGTTGGTTTTCCACTGCCTTAGTTCGCTAGGGTTCGCCTAGCGAATACTGGGGCGAAGTGGCAGATTTTGCTATTTTGTTTTCTTCATAATTTTCAAACCGTAAATCCGTTTTGGTCGCCGTTTGAAGCGTTTGAAAGCTAATAAAATATTATTTCTATTAAAAATGGTTTGGAGGGAAGGAGATGATTTATTTAAGTCATGGTTTTGTAAAAGTGTTGGGTTGTCGAGTTTTAATCGCGTTAAATGCGTGCGGTCTGTGTTTTACCGTATGTTGTGCTATTGTTATATAACGTGGAACTTTTATGTGATTTATATGATGTTGAAGCATGGGATAATTTTTTGTGGTTGCTTGTGGCCTAATGGCAAAATACTTTGTTGAATTGAATTACAAATGTATGTTATTATGAATGTTGTTGTGGGTAGCCTTGTGGCGTGAATCCTAGTGTTGTGAGTATCATTGTATGATTGTAGGATTGTTGTGGTTGATTGTGAGTAATTCTTGATGTGAATTGATGTGAGTGTATATGCTAACATGCTAATTGTTATGGTTTGTGGATTATGATGAAATGCATTGTTTATGTGAAATGCAATGTGTGTTAATTGGTGGCCTTATGGCAAGTAAGTGCATTTTTTGAATTGATTTCCAATGCATGAATAGTGATGATGAGATAACTCATATTGTTGAATTGTGGTGATGCATTTGATTGTCATGAGTTCTTATGTGTCAAGCATCTTGATATACATCTTGTGATGTCGTGTGCCCTAGTGGGTGTGAGCGACGAAACGATTCTAGAGGGAATCCGCTATAACATCGTGCGCCTTATACAAAGAGGACTGAAAGCGATGATTATAGACGATCGTGCGCCTTATACAAAGAGGACCGAAAGCGATCGGATCGTGCGCCTTATACAAAGAGGACTGAAAGTGATCCATAAACGTCGTGTGCCTTATACAATGAGGACCGAAAGCGACGGGGAACATCGTTTTCCCAACGGGGTGTTACATGAGTGGTCCTCAGTAACAAGCGATGATTCCAATAGTTCCTGAGTGAACTGATGATGAGAATGATGGATGGATTGGTACCGCATGGAATTTGCATAGAGTCGTTGTGTCGGTCTCTTTGCATTTGCATAAATCATGAATTGATTGATTATGTGTGGAAAATCATGAATTGATTGATTATGTGTGGAAAATCATGAATTGATTGATTATGTTTGAAAAATCATGAATTGATTGAGTATGTATTGAAATTTATGTCTGAATTGGTTAATTGATGTGCATATGTGATAAATGCATTGGTTGTGGATAATATGTTCTATGTATAGACATGTGCTATGAGATGTGGTGGTGTGTTTCCATATGGTGTGACTCTGGTATGCCTTATGTTCAAATATGTGATTATGTTGGATAATTGATATATGTTATGTATATGTGGCCTGTTATATGTATTAGTATGTGATGCTTGTGGTGAGAATAACTATGCATGTGAACTTATGTGTGTTTGCATATTATTATGCAATCTTGATTTAGTTGTTATTTCTCACCCTTCTGTTGTGGTTTATTGCTCTATGAGGCAATTGCAGATTTGTGTCTTGGAGGCTTTTGTGAAGATTAGTTCTCCATTCTTTTGTCGGTCTTGGTGTCTGCTCTGATACGTAGCACGGGAGTCGGGGAACAATTATGTTATATATGTGTACATTTGTGGAATATATTTTGTATTACGTTTGTGTGAATATTTTGATGTTATAAAACCATTCATTTGTAAAACAAGTCGATTATGGATCTTTCCGCTTTATTCCATAATTGAACCTTAATTTTATATAGAAAAAGTTTCCCTTTGAGGGTATTCTATTTTGTGTTATGTATCCAAATTTATGAGCAGGGAGTGTGTTTTCTTTCCATTGATGTGGCATTCTTGTTTCTGTCGGAAAAAATAAATTTTTATCTACTTTGATTTATTTATGCATTATTTATTCGTGATGGGAATTGGGGTGTTACATCAATCTGAGGTATGTCATTCTATTGACCTACACTAATCATGGAAGAGATAGTGGCTAGTGCATCAGCCATGTGATTCTCTTCACGAGGGATGTGATGAAACTCGATTCTGTTGAAGAATGGTAACAACCTTCTCGCGTAATCTTTGTAAGGAATCAGTCCTTATTGGTATGTGTTTCAATCTCCTTTGATTTGATTGATAACCAAGGCTGAGTTGCCATATACATCAAAGTTCTTGATCCTTAAGTCGATCGCTTCTTCGAGACCCATGATACAAGCTTCGTATTTGGCCTCAATGTTTGTACACTTGAATGTCAGTCGGACGGTGAAAGGAATGTGGGTACCCTGAGGTGTTATAATGATTGCCCCAATTCCGTTTCCATAATGATTGACAGCTCCGTCAAAGATTAGTCCCCATTGGGAACCTGGTTTTGGCCCTTCACTGGGTAGCAATTCATCACAGTCTTTCATTTTCAAGTACATGACATCTTTGTCTGGGAAGTCAAATCTGTCTGATTCCTGATCGTCAATCGGTTGATGAGCCAAATGATTGGCTAAAATACTTCCTTTGAAGGCTTTCTGAGCATGGTACTTGATGTCGTATTCTGATAACAACATCTGCCAACGGGAGATCCTTCCCGTGAGAGCAGGTTTTTCAAAGACGTACTTAATTGGATCCATTTCGGAGATTAACCAAGTAGTGTGACAAATCATGTACTGGCGAAGACGTTTGGTTGCCCAAGCCAGAGCGCAGCAAGTTTTCTCAAGCATAGTGTACCGAGTCTCGCAGTCGGTGAATTTCTTGCTCAAATAATAGATGTCAGACTCTTTCCTTTTGGTTTCGTCTTGTTGGCCAAGTACACAACCCATGGAGTCCTCCAATACTGTTAGGTAGATAATCAACGATCTTCCTTCTATTGGAGGTGATAGAATCGGTGGATTCAACAGGTATTCTTTATACTGTCAAAGGCGGTTTGGCAGTCTTCTGTCCAAATGCGGTCTTGATTCTTTTTGAGTAATTTGAAGATTGGCTCACATGTCGCGGTCATAAGGAATATAAATCAGGAAATGTAATTCAAACGTCCCAGGAATCCCCTGACTTGTTTTTCAGTCTTTGGAGAAGGCATTTCTTGAATAGCCTTGACTTTGTCAGGATCAACCTCAATTCCTATCTGGATGACGATGAACCCTAAAAGTTTTCCCGAACGGATACCAAATGTGCACTTGTTGGGATTCAAGCAGAGTTTGTACTTTCTCAGGCGCTCGAATAGCTTTGACAGGTGGGTCACATGCTCCTCTTCTGTCTTAGATTTGGCAATCATATCATCGACATACACTTCTATTTCTTTGTGTATCATGTCGTGAAACAGAGTAGTCATGGCCCTTTGATAGGTTGCCCCGGCGTTCTTCAAACCGAACGCCATTACCATGTAACAAAAAGTGCCCCATGGGGTGATGAATGAAGTTTTCTCTATGTCTTTCGGTGCCATTTTGATTTGATTATAGCCCGAGAATCCATCCATGAAGGAGAATACTTTGAACTTTCCTGTACTGTCTACCAGCATGTCTATGTGCGGCAAGGGAAAGTCATCCTTTAGACTGGCTTTGTTCAGATCCCTGTAGTCTACACACATTCTGACTTTTCCGTCCTTTTTCGGAACTAGTACTATGTTGGCTAACCATTGAGGATATTCCGATGTGGCGAGGAAACCCGCGTCAATTTGTTTTTGCACTTCCTCTTTGACTTTGATGGCCATGTCTAGATGATTCCTTCTCAACCTTTATTTTATCGGCGGACATTCTGATCTTAACGGTAGATGATGTTCCACGATGCTGGTATCCAACCCTTGCATGTCCTGGTAGGACCAAGCAAATACATCGGGAAACTCTTTGAGAAGCTTTTATCAATCCTTCTTTGACAGTTGGACTGAGCAGTGCCCCAATCTTGACTTCTTTTCTCTCTTCTTTTGAACCCAAGTTGACCATTTCCAACGGCTCTTTGTGAGGTTCAATAGACCTTTCCTCTTGTCTGAGTAATCGGGAGATCTCTTCTGGAATTTCTTCGTCATTTTCTTCTTCAGCCTCAAATACCGGGAATTCAAAGTTCGGAGAAGGCATTGGATCGTATGTTTCAATGGGGTTTAAAACAAGCAATCTGCACGACATGATGATTATTTTGTTTAGAAGAGATAGAGAAAATGCAAGAGTGTGTGCAGTGTATTTTCTGAAAAATGCTTGTTTTTATTATTTGGTTGTTTTTAGGATTACCATTTTCTGAAAAAGCGGAAAGAGAAAACAACAATTAATGTGGAAATTACAGAACGACGTTATTTTATTTATGATCTTGTCGATTCTTGAAACTACAACCCTATAAAACAAAACTCTCTCGCTTTGGGCAAAGCGAAGAGAGACATTTACAGAAAGTGAGCCCTATCAAAACATCCGTTTCACCTGGGCAGGGTGAAAGGTAAAGACGACAATTACTTAGACTTATAGACAACTTTCGGAACATTGACAGCAATCCATTGGCAGCGAACTCCTCGGTGAATCACAAAGTCTGGTACCTTCCTTCTTGGATTGCCTTCAGAAATGACGCAAATTTCTGGTGGAGCAGGATCGTTGGAGTCTGTCTCCCAGGCAGAGTTGTCGTAGACGAACTCTTCTGTTGTATCTTGCACAGTGTTTGCACTCTCAGGCAGATCTCCCCATCCAGTGGGCTGGATATCTTCGAGCATGATACGAGAACTTTTAGGAGTGGTGTACTTGGCCAAGAAGTCATACTTTCCACTCGGTTATCCTAAGGTTTCCCACACTTCTTTGAAACTGGAGGAGTTATCACTTTCAATGACGTTAACCTCAGGAAAAGCGTAGTTAAGGAACTCTTGTCCTGTTGTCATACCCCAAATTTTGACCACTAAGATATCCCATCATTGTGTAAATCATCACCACAATATGGATGAATCATTATGCCTCATCAGTCTCTCCAAAGATGTGTGAGCATTCACTGCAAACAATAATTAGGGTTTCAAGCCCTCTCAGAGTTATTACACGAAGGATCAATCAAGAATTGACATGATCTTCAACTTGTCTAACCTCTCAAACATCGACAATGGATCAAGAGGACTCCCATAGCAAGAATCAAGCACAATATTGCAACATTCCAGGTGGATTAAGCCTCAAGATCGACAATGTCACCAAATTAGGGTTTTGGTCGACCAAGGCCTCCAGATGGAAATTTTCCTCTGGGCATGAGCCAATGCTTCAAAACATAACCTAAAATACTCTATGGAACATCATAAATCCAATCATCAAGTCAATTTAACCTCAGGGGATGCATTCATAAAAAATCAGGAATGAGGGTTTCTTGACCTAATTCACCCCTAAGTTGACTTTTGGGACAAAACATGAGCCAAGACCTCAAGAGGGGATTGTAGGGTCTCTAATACACCACATTGATCGATTTGCAACAATGGATTGATCCAAGAAGCTTGATTCCCAAGTTTCAAGTTCATCAGAACCACAGTTAGGGTTTCGCAGAAAAAGTCAACTGTATCTTTGACTTTTGACCAAGACATGCTCCCAAACCCTAGGACATGATTCAATACACCCTATAACACCTATGAAGTCAATCCATCAAGTTTTATTTAGCTCAAGGACTTAATTTCATAGAGGATCGCACAGTTTGGAATTCATCTGACAAAAAGTCAACTGTGCACAAAAGTCAACTTTGACTTTTTGAGATTTTTCACAAATATGGCTCTTTGACCCTAAAATGATGTTAATATGTGATTGGAATCATCATTCATCAAGAAAAATCAAGAAAAGTGGGATAACTTGTAAAAGGGGTAACCATAAAAAACTTGGAAATTTTCTAAGTTATGGAACAAAGTGGCTAGGGTACCAACTTCCAAGGATCATAACTTGAGATCCAAGCAACCATTTGGGCTGGTCCAAAGATGGATTTGTAGCTCTCATGGCATACTTTAAAAGTGTCAACTACACCTCATTCCAATTCATCATAGATTTTGAGTTATGGAATGATCAAAATGGCTGAAAAAGTGAAAATGTCACTTTTTTCCAACACTTAGTGTAATTTTCACTAAGTCAGAATCTGTCTTGTTTTTTTTCCCAAAAGTAGGGAGATTTTTCACTTGGATCCAAAAAGCATCAAGACAAACTATGATCACACATGTGTTGTATCATATAAGAGCTTTCCAAAATGGCCAAGAACTCCATGAAAGTCCACTTAAACCATGAGATATGACAATGACAATGTGCCTTGCTGCAAACTGTCATGGCAAGACAGATTTGTGCATTTTGCTCGATTTGAGCAAATTTTACAAATGACGAACAAGTTTATCCATCTGAACACCTTAGGTGGAGACCAAGGAGGGACAAACACTGATCCATCAGCCTCCCAAGTCCTTGGAACCAAAAGTAGCATGCCAAACCTAGAAATGCCTAAAAGAGGGACAAGACTCCAATTTTGGTTTGGAGAATTTAATGGATGCACCAAGGTGGCATGGACTGAGCCCTTTCCAACTGAATTCAGTCAAGACTTATCCAAGAACTAGGGAACCAGCAGCCTGTGCTCTAACCTCTAGTCAATGGCTAGAGGAGACTTGGATTCCTATTGATTAACATTGGCCAAACCTCTACTGCAGTTGCCATTCACTATTGCTTGCAAAACAAACTTGCTCCACTATAAATAGAGCTCATTTGTGATCAGTTTGAGTACACCAAATCCAACAAACAGATGCTTTCCTCAAAATCACATTTTCACTTCCAAATTTGCCTTCCAAAGCAAGTCACTATCGGGTTTTGAGTTTGAGAGCAATTCTAACCAAACCAATCACACACACACACACACCTCATAAAAATCATATAGAAGTGATCCAAACACTCACATAACATCTGTAACACCAAAATCACAAAATCACTTGGCAACTGCTCAAGTTCTTGACAGAGGTGCAGTAGAGGTACCATCTCAAGTTTTAGCTTGTTTCAAACCACTCCAAGCATTCAAACACACTACTTGGCACCTAAGGAAGTTGTCCAGATCATTGGAACCAGCTTGCAACACCTCTAACACAAAACACGACCACCAGCTGCAAGAGGTAAGCATGAGCTCTTCTAACTCTATGATCCATGCATTTTTTGCTGCACAATAATTTGGCCATATGTTCATAATCATTCATAGAGTGTTTTCCCTCAATAAATTGCTTTGTTTGAATCGTGTATGGAATTTATGAGCCTTCATGCAAATTTTAGGGTTCTTGAGGTTTCTCTTTGATTTCTTATTCCATGCTTAAAATAAATGAAATTAAAGACCGTATACATGATCGTGAGGTGAAAACGAGCAGATTGATATGTAGATTGCATGATATAATCAAGTAATCAGTGAGATTGGATAGAAAATGCAAATCTGCAGAAACAGAGGGTGGTGCTTGTTCTTGTCGCCCTTTTTGAAAATTCAAATATTCGAATTTTGTGATTTTATTTAATTGATTCAAAAATTAATTTCTCTCTGAGTTTTAATGATTTTGAGTTGATTCTTTTTTTAATAATTCACAAAAATGTCAAAATATTTCATTTTACCAAAAAATTCCAAAAATATTATTTATTTCATATATCTGATATTTTTGCAAAGAATTAATGTTTTATTTGTTTTTAACATTTGAAATATTTTTTCTCCCTTGATTTTCCAAACTTAATTAATTTCCAATCATTTTGTGGATATAAACATGATTTTTCAAACATTAATCCAATACCACAATTAGTTTTTCACACATGTTTAACAATTTTGATCATTTTAATTGAATTTTTATTCAATTAAAATATATTTTTGAAAACAAATTAGGGTTTTGATTAATTTAACCCTCATCAAACTTTTTCAAACACCTTGGGCCTCTAATAGAGTGTAAGACCCAACCCCTTTGAAAACCAAAACCTTTTTGGGCGTCAGCCATTGTATAAGACCCACTGTGTTTTCAAAAATCTCTACGCGATCGCCATTTCTAAACGAAAAACTTTTGGGCCTACCCTCGTGTTATAAGTCCCATTTCCTTTCTTTAAAACACTTGGGCCTCTAATAGAGTGTAAGACCCAATCCGCTTTTAACCAAAACCTTTTTGGGCCTCACATATTGTATAAGTCCCTCTGAGTTAAAAGAAAAAAACCTCGGCACAATCGCCAATTCAAAATAAAACCCTGGGCCTCTCCTTGAGCTGTAAGCCCCATCACTGATACAAAAACACTTGGGCCTCTAATAGAGTGTAAGACCCAATCCCCTTGTACATAAAAACTTTGTGGGCCTCACATATTGTATAAGTCCCTCTGTATAGTTTTCAAAACAGCGGTGCGATCATCGTTAAAACCTTGGGTCTCTCCTTGAGCTGTAAGCCCCAACAATTTTTTCAAAGCACTTTCTCCTTTGATTTTGAATATAATATTGTTATCAAAACTTTCTTTGTTGAACAACTAACAAAACAACATGGAAGCTCTACAACGGGTAAGTGTTTATCCGCTTTCATTTATCGCTTTCATATGTATATAACTGTATTGTGGGGTTGTTTCACTGAAATTTTCTTTCACATCCTTTATATACTTGTCAAATATCCACTGTGTAATACTAGTATATATATTTAGCGTTTTTCCCGGCAACTATGTCTAGCACTAGGTAAAGCCTCGTTGGTCACTCTTGAATACAAACAAAACTAGATCCCCCGTAGGATTCCAGATACAGTCTTCCCTCCTCTTGGTGTTAAACAATATGGAACAAAGAGAAAGGCAGCATTCTCGGTGAACCCTTTCTCAGACTGTCACCCTTAGAAATTGTCAAAAGCTCTACTCCCCAGAGTTGATCTATTCTCTGTGAATAGCATCTCTTGAGTTTCTTCCAAATTCTTGAACTTTCCTGGAATGATCTCTTCTCTGTGAATTACATTTCTTGAACTTCACCTGGTTTGGGGACCCACAGGCTTCCTAAAAGCATCCTCGCCTCCTCTTGGGCGTTGTACAAGGACCCTTCAGCTTCTTAAAAGTTCTCATGCCTTCTCTTGGGCTTAATACAAGGACCCTGATGACCTCTTAAAGGTATAAGACATAACTTAGTCATCCTTTGCTAGAGCAGTCTTTCCAGCGTCAAAACTCCGGCCATTGTAGGGTTGACACCCATCCCTTAATGCCCGTGCCTCCTCTAAGGCATAGTACAAAAGATAAAACTCTAGACTTGGACAATCTATGACCCTTGAGTCTCAAAGACATTCTCAAGTTCCCTTCAAACATAGGCAGAAACCCGGTCTCTCTCATAAGAGTTTCCCACACATGGACTCGCTTCAGGATCTCCAGAATCCACGGCGGTAAGGTAGCCTCCTCTTGGGCTTTCTACAATGATTCTCCCCTAGCGGAGCTAACCTTTTCAGACTCTATTTTTGAGTATAAAACACTCTCTTGTTGAGTCAAACTCCTTTTAGCCTCCATCTCGGGCTTCATACGAGATACTAAATCACTCTCTTGTTGAGTGTAAAAGACTCTCTTGTTGAGTCAATTCCCTTTTAGCCTCCATCTCGGGCTTCGTACGAGATACTAAAACACTCTCTTGTTGAGTATAAAAGACTCTCTTGTTGAGTCACTTCCCTTTTAGCCTCCATCTCGGGCTTCGTACGAGATACTAAAACACTCTCTTGTTGAGTATAAAAGACTCTCTTGTTAAGTCACTTCCCTTTTAGCCTCCATCTCGGGCTTCGTACGAGATACTAAAACACTCTCTTATTAAGTATAAAAGACTCTCTTGTTGAGTCACTTCCCTTTTAGCCTCCATCTCGGGCTTCGTACGAGACACTAAATCACTCTCTTGTTAAGTATAAAAGACTCTCTTGTTGAGTAAAATTTTTTTAGCCTCCGTCTTAGGCTTCATATAAGACATATAAAAGATTCTCTGGTTGAGTCAAACCTTTTTAGCCTCCGTCTTGGGCTTCGTACAAGACACATAAAAGCACTCTCTTATTGAGTCAGTCACTTGTTAGTATTCTCTTGTTGAGTCAACCCTTTTAGCCTCTATCTCGGGCTTCGTACGAGACAACAAATAAAAAGCATCCTCTTGTTGGGTCAATCGCCTCCTCTTAGGCTTTGTATAAGGGAACCTCGGTTGAGTCAATCAACCTTTTAGCATCAAATATGTGCCTTGCTCACAGCATACAAACATCAACAACTCCTCTTTAGAGATGACAAATTCTCTCTCATCCAAAACCCTTTAGCTTCACATCTTGGGCTTTGAACAAGAAATAAATCAACTTTAGCTTCATGTCTTGGGCTTTGAACAAGACACCAAAACAACCTTTTTCCTCCGATAGAATAAGAGGAACTACGATCGCTCTGATTTCCCTGTTTCGTTAAACGGGAATACGTAGGCATAAGATTGCAAAAAAAAAATCTTAGCGAGCATACTAATCAAAAACCCAAAATCCAGTTACTCCATCAAATCAACCCAAAAGCATCAAATCTAAACACATTACCAAAAACCTCACAAATAGTACAAACACTGTGTTCTTAACAAAATAACCGAAGAGTGGCCCACGTCTTAATAGCATCTGTAAATCAACAGTTTTGACTGTTTAAACTCAATTTGCGAGCAGGATTAATTGGAGACATCTATTTCCCTTCCTTAATCAGCTTAACAGGATAAAAAATGAATCGAACTGTAGTACCCGAGCGATAGTGCTTCAAGACCACAAAAATCGCACTACACCTACAATCTTTACAAATTCATCGTCGTACGTGATATCTTCAGAATGCCTTGAGTAATGATCCCATGATTCGGTGGGGACGCAGGTATTCTTTTCAATGATGCTCAGCTGATAAGTATCGTTCGGCTGACTTTTTTGCCCCAAGTCTCCTAGGTACGGCTGCCAGATAGGCAGGCCATCCATTGGGCCATAATAGTCATGGTCAAAGTTGTCTTTCATCAGAGTGTTCTCTTCTAATGAGTTTGGTGGAGCACGACATCCTTCCGGATAACAATCTCTGTATATCATTTTGACATCTGATCTCGGTATATATCTCGGACTCTGTGCGGGATAGCAAAATGACGTATGCATCTCTCCTTGAGACATATAACCGTCTTTGTTGAGATAGGACTTCCACTCTTCATCTGTATCGGAAGAGTCACCCTTGTTGATGGTATGTACCTCTTGAGATACCGGGTGAAGGAAACCTCCACTGTGGAAGAAGTCCTGAATGGGATGAAAACTTTCATCGTTAGTAGCTGTCTGGGTACAAGTTGAGGAAAAACTAAGACCTTTCTTTGTCTTGTTATCAGTAGGAATGACAAGCTTTTCCCATCCTTTTACATTGTTACATTTGATTACTTCGAGAGCATCTTTGTACGCGGAAATCGATGTTCCCTTTTCTGATTGATTGTCATTGCTCACCGAAAGCGCTTGGAACTGGGTTCCGACAACCTCCTCTGGTTCTACACAAGTGGACGATGATAAGTTGCTCACGATCAAGGCTTGCTCTCCGCAGATTGTGGCCAGTTGGTCATTCTTGACAAACTTCAGCTTCTGGTGAAGTGTCGAAGTGACTGCCCCAGCCTCGTGTATCCAAGGTCTTCCTAACAAACAACTGTATACTGCCCGGATGTCCATGACCTGGAAAGTGACTTGGAAAGTGTGAGGACCGATAGTTAAGGGAATGTCGACTTCGCCGATAACTATTTTTCTGGACCCGTCAAATGCTTTGACGATGACCTCACTGCCCCTCATCGAAGATCCTTGAAATGATAGTCGCATTAGAGTAGATTTTGGCATTACATTCAGAGCTGATCCGGTGTCTACCAGTACACTGGCTAAAGCATCGTCCTGGTAGTTAACTGTAATATTTAGTGCCATGTTGTGATTTTGGCCTTCTTCTGGTAGTTCCTCATCACTAAACCCCAAGTTGTTGCAGGAAGTGATGTTGGAGATGATGCTGTCGAATTGTCTTATTGTTGCATCTTGTTACACAAAGGCTTGCTCTAAGACTTTCTGTAGAGCCTCTCTATGGGCTTCGAAATTGAGTAAAAGAGATAATACAGAGATTTTTGAAGGAGTTTGTAATAGTTGATCAACAATGTTATACTCACTCTTCTGGATGAGCTTCAGCATCTCATCGTTGTTCTTTGAAAGGTCGGGATCACTGGATTAACCGACTGGTTGATCGGGAACTTCTGTTTGAGGTTCCTTTTCTTTGGTAGGTTCTCCAACTCCTCGGTTGAAGATTCGATCGCTCCGTGTCCCTCGAATGATGTCTGCAATATTCACAACGGAGGGTAATGGAGTTTCCTTTCCATTCTCAATTATTGTTGCACCGTATTTATAAGGGATAGCCTTATCGAATTTGTACGGCATCGGTCCCGGCAGATAGATAACTACAGGAGTCTTCTATTTTTTTGACCATTGTAGCTGGCCTTAATTGGTTCGAGTTTGAGAATCTTTCAACTATCAAGAGGAACTCTTGATTCATGGAGTAAAGGAATTATGGCGCATACATCTTTGGCCACTTCTTGTTTAGGGATCAAGACAACTTCTTTCCCTCGATTGGGAAGATAGTCTGACATTATGTTGATTGAACCAGAGCATGAATTTGGTTGAACCTCTTTGTGGTCCAACTGACTCTGAAGGGATGCTCGCACGAGGTAGCATCCTTGGTTATCCTCCGAGCAAACTCTACAGCACTCATAGTTGTGTGGTGGCACCCGTCCACATCCGCTTTGTATGCAGTGTAACCTTACTAGATCTGTTTCCATTGATTGAACATCCTGACTTTGATGCCTAGTAGGGTTCCCATTAATCATACTGACTTGTTGTGTGTCTTCATCTAGATAGATCGGAAGCCACCAATGATTCAACAAGTGTTGCAGTGTTCTTTGAACGAGTGCACATCCTTGGTCACTCTCATGACATATTTTACAGTTCTGATAATCATGCGATGTCAGAAAACCAAGCTGGACTTGCTTAGCGTGTAATTCCACCAAGCTGGTATTCATCAAGCGAATATCAAAGATTTGAATCATATTAACTTAATAATGACTTCTATCACGGTAGTCCTGAATCCATCCAAGATCCATCAAACGCTGGAGGGCCTTTTGTACAAAAGAGAATCCCTGATTGTTTACCGAGCAAACCAGACAGGAATCGTAGTCATGCTGTGGCAGGTCATGATGCTGGCTTTGGCTGGAGTGCATTGCCACCAAGTTGACATTCATCGCACGAATGTCGTGGTTTTGAATGATGTTGGAATTTGTATAAGTCATGTTGACCTCACGGATTCGGTGGTCTTGGTTCCAGCCGAGATCCATCTGTTCCTGTAGATCTGATTGCACCACAGGACATCCTTGATTGTCTTTAGAGAAGATATCACACTGGTGATAGTTATGAGATGGTACATGATCGTATCCGCTCTGTCTGCAATGCATCTTGACTAGGTTGGTTCTTAATAAGAGTACATCATGAATTTGATAGCTGTGGTTAGATCCTTCCTCTATCAAATTGACTGCAGCTTTCTCGTGTTGAGGCAACGGGTTCGTCTGAACATTTGGATTTGTATCCTTAAAGGATAAGACCCCGCTCTTGACAAGCCTTTGCACATCAGACTTGAAGCTGAGACAATTTTCTATGTTATGCCCTGGTCCTCCTTGATGGTAAAGGCAAGTCTTAGCCGCTTTGAACCAAAAAGGAGGATTTTCCGGTATTGTAAGAGGAGACCTGGTTTGGACGTGCCCCTTGACCAATAGTAGTGGAAACAGTTATATGTACAACATTGGTATAGGGTCGAACCCTGGTGGTTGCGTTGAACGGTTGTTATTGTACTGAGGACGAGTCTGCTTAAGAGGCCGTTGTGTCCTTTGCTGATATTGTTGTTGATTCGGTTGGCTCTGAGCAACCTGAGGTTGATACGTTGGAACAGGAGCAGGGTTGATAGCAGGAGTTACAGCTGCTATTGGTTGGTACCGTCGCCTTTGCTTTCTGAGAGAGATATTACCAATATCTTGCTCTTTTTTCTTAGGGAAAGCACTACCGTATCTTTTGGTACTACTTGATGGTCCAGTATCTTTGACCAGACATCCTTCTCGGACTGCTTCTTCAATATGAACTCCCATGTTCACCATCTCAGTGAAATCGCTGGGTGCACTGGCGACCATTCGGTCGTAGTAGAATGAGCTCAAGGTTTTCAAGAAGATCTTTGTCATCTCTTTTTCCTCAAGAGGTGGAAAAATCTGGGATGCAATTTCACGCCATCTCTGAGCATATTCCTTAAAGGTTTCCTTGTCCTTCTGCGACATGGCTCTGAGTTGATCTCTGTCCGGTGCCATGTCTAGGTTATACTTATACTGTTGAACGAAGGCAGCGCCATGATCTCTGAAAGTGACGATCTTGGTGTGGTTTAAACCCATGTACCTTTTAAGTACGGCGCCGGTTAAACTATCTGGAAATAATGGATCAGTAGCTATTAGTTCTCTCTCTGAGTTGACATCTTTCGAGCGTACATCACCAAATGACTTTGAGGGCAAGAGTTGCCCTTGTATTTTTCAAATTCGGGAACCTTGAATTTGTGCAGAATTTTCACATTGGGGACCAAACAAAGGTCTGCGGCGTCCTTTCCGAATAGATCCTAACCGCGAATGGCATGCAGTTCCTTCTGCATCTCTAGGAACTGTACCTGGAACTCATTCAATCTGTCGTACATACTTTCATTTCCACCAGAAGGTATCTGTGGAATCTGTCCTTCCGAGACAGTGTGTACCACGGGTGGTGGTATAGTCATTGTCGCTCCTGGGATTTTCATCCAAGTACAAATGCGAAAGTGGCACGAAATAGAGTCGCCAGCAATGTGTATTTATCCCATGAGAGGGAAAGGAAACACTGCGTAAACCTGAAGGAAGGAAAGAGCATGGTCTTGTGACCAATAGAACTGGGTTCGGGAGTCGGTTACGCGAGAGGAAGGTATTAGCACCCCCTCGCGTCCATCGTACCCGATGGGATCCACGCTTGCTTGTCTCGATCAAAGGGTGTAAGGAAAGGATACTGGAAAAGGAACTGCTAGCTGGAGAACTGGAAAAGGAAAGGAGAGAGAAAGAGAAACAAATGTAGGGAAAATAAAAGAAGTGCTCGAATGGGCCCTACCCCACTGCCTACGTATCTCATCGGGAGCATGAGAATCAGAGCGACGTAGTTCCCCTCACTAGGGATGAATTGTTTGTGTTTTTTAGGGAACGGCTAACGTTCTAGCTCAGGTGTTGCAGGCTCGCTGGTCCGAGTACATTATCGTCTTGCAAGAGAACGAGGAGAAGCACGTTCGTACGTTGAGAGTGAGTGAGATGAGAAAAGAATTCCCGAAGAAAAGACGTTATTGTTTGTTTTTTGTCTTTTAAGAAAGAAGTGTTTTGATTGTTTTTGTATTTTGTAACACATATTGTATTTAAGTCCCTCATGTAGGATCGAATGCCTCGCATATCGACCCAAGACGGGACGTATACTAAACATTCCAAGAAAATGAGAGAAGACCCCACACCTCCTTGTTTCCATATGAAAGGCCAAAATACAATAGGTGTTATGCCTTTATTAAGTATTTTTTATCTTTGTCTTGAGGAAGAAGTGACTCAAAAGAGGATCAAAGGTGAAAATCTAAGGGGAAACTAGGTCCTAATGTCATCATACAATGATTACCCTATGGTTGAGGTAAGAAAGGGAAGTCTACCTACTATTAGCATGCATGGATTGCTATCCTAATGTCTCTCCTACCTCCGACTTAATCAAGAATTAAGTGGAGCGAGGAATCCTACGGGATCATGTCATCAGAAAAGTAAACACAGGATAAATCAATCACAAAATGAACTAAACGCAACGAAAGAGTAAACAGTGCCAGTCAACAATAACGTCACACAATCAAAGGGAGAGAAAGGGGAGCTTTAGCCAAGGGGTCATCTCAACCGAGGCAAACAAGCTAGCTATAGGAAATAAGAGTGCTCGCCCAATGGTATCAAGAACCATGGAGAGCAGAGTAAGAAAGGGGAAGATGTGAGTCAGATCACATAAGCATCAGCATCGATCAATGCGAGCTAAAGACAAAGCGTGGGGGTTGGTTACAAACCCTATCTTCCACTTGACCGACTCAATAATAGGAGCAGGTGATGTTCAAAGCTTCAATCATGTAATGAGAGCTAAGAATGACTCAACTAGAATAATGGGGGTTGATTGCGAACCCTACCTTCCGTCAATTGCCTCCTTGGAGGTCTTACCAGGGGAAATGGGAATGGGATGCATCATAGAGGTCTTCAGGCACAATATTAAATAATCACAAACAGAGCCTCCTTTGAGGACTTCCATCATTGTCGGCCAAGTGGCACGGACTCCCAATCCTACTTCTCATGGCATAAAAAGGAAAAATGAGGAATTAGTAAAAGAGAAGAGAAGTGATACCGAACAGATATCAATCCGTAGCAACGCAAGCAAAGTATAAGCAAACCGGCACACTTCTAGTAACCTAGTATAAATGAACAAGAGTGTTAGAAAGCGAAACGGATCCGTGAAAGGCATGGAACCAAATGCTCTTAAAAAACAATAAAACAAGCCATAAGCCACAAACAGCAACAACAACAGCGCTCCAGCACCTGCATAGCTGTAAAAACCATCAACAAGCAAAAACAGCCTATAATAGCTATTATTTCCAGAACAGGGCAGGTGTGTATGCAACCAAACAGAATAGCAACATTCTACAGCACACTTTGGTCACAGCAACTATGTATACAACAGCTTCTACATTTAAACCACTTATCAAGTCAAGTGAGAATCACTACAAAACAAACTCAAAGATTAGTCAAAGTTCAAATGGAAATAACTAAAGTGAGCAACTAAGATCAAAAGGAATTGCCAATTAGAAGTAATTGAAATCAATACTAAAGTGTAAGCAACTCTTAGTAAAAAACTATGTAAAGCATATTAAAGGCTATTAACCGAGTTAACTAATGAGGCTATTATGAAAATACTAGTCAATGTTAGCATCTAGAATCTAAGCATAGGCAATGTTAGAAATTAGTTTCTAATTCTAAAACAATTAGTGAGCACTTAAGCCAAAAATAATTAATGCCATTAAGCAAAAAAAATGAGTAATGCAATTAAGTAAAAGCAACGATTAGTAAGCCATTAAGCTAAAAAAACAATTAGTGTCATTAAACTAAAAGCAAATAGTGCGATTAAGGAAAAATCAATTGGTGCAATTAAGCAAAACAATTAGTAAACACTTAGGCAAAAACAATTAATGAGCAACTAAGCTAAAAAATGATTAGTGTACTTAATCAAAAAACAATTAAGGAGTGATTAAGAAAAGGTCAATTAATGAGTCTAAACCTAATTAGCCTAAATCACTAAACCATGTTGAAAGTCAATTAAAGTCAAAATTAAGTTCTATTTTGAAACAAAATCTAACGGTGAATTAGCTCTAGAAAATCTAGCTCTAATTAAAAGGAAAAGCTAAGTAAGGTTTAGGATTACAAGTTAATCTCAATTCCAAATTGATCTAATTCTAATGTTATGAATTGATTCTAAAGATCCTAAATCGATTAACCAAAATTACTCGTTAATTTCCTAAAATCTCTAATTCTAATTCTAAAATCAACTAGAATCAATCTAGTTAAACGATTAATCCATAACTCGATTAACAAAGCAATTAAGCTAAAAAATTCGATTTATGAACCAATTAAACTAAAAAACTCAATTGGTGCAATTAAGCTAAAAATGGTGCCGTTAAGCCAAAAAAATGATTAACTAAAGAAGCATTATCCAAAACCTAATCTAATTCTCAAATTTACAATTAATCAATAACAAAAAGAGATTAATTTGAAACTTAACAGGGGTGCAGTGTGTGAGTGAGGTGTAGATAGAATTTTAATGGCCAAAGGCCCGATCCAGGAGAGACAAAATACTCTTAAAAACCCTAAGGTTTCCTTTAACAATTACCTGCTTCTTCTCACTTCCTCCGCCGTTTTCCTCTCTTCTCCTTCGTCGCAAATCCCTTTCCTATCCCTCCGTCCAAACGCCGGCGGCTCCAATTCTCCCTTCGCCGATGCTCAACCTTCAAACAGCACCTTCGCATCGCCATTTTCTCTCCGCCTCTAGCTTCTCACTCGATTCGGATCCACCTTCGCTCTTCTCCAGATCTCAATCTTCCTCACAGATCGAATTAAGCAGCAAGACTCTACCGTCTAATGTCGCGAATTAACCGTAAATCAAGAATGAAAGGAATCTCACCTTCGAACGTGCTTCAGCAGCAACGACGAACGACGTCTTTAGGTATGGAAATCCTTCGATTATGCACTTGCTTCTTTTTGTATTTCTCCTTCTTTTGTTCAACTCCAAATCTGGTTGCGCTGTATTGTTGTCGATTCGCTGCCGTAATTGATGTGTGTTCTTCGCGTTGTGAGTGTCACTGTTGTCGTCGAATCGTTCTTGAAGCGATTTCTCACTGCGCGTTGTTAATCGTTGATGAGGTGGATTAAGTTTCGACGCAATCTCGCAATGAAATTCAGGTTCGATTTCACGTTCTCTGCTTCTTTTTAATATGCTTCAAACTCTTGTGTTGCGCTTCGAATCGTGATCGATGTTATGTATTTCTGAAATGCTTGTTGAGTTTGCAGAATGGTTGATGCAGTTGTTGTGATATCAGGTTTGGATTCACGTTGATGTCGATATGATGATGGTGAAGTTGTGCGATGCTGATGTTGAATTGGAGATGATGAAGATGAAGTGAGTTTCTGCAAGTTTTTCTTGAAAATGGAGTTTGAATGAGTTTATTGATGATGATGATGGTTGAAAGATGATGTAGAATTTGGTGATGATGAGCATTGAAGATGAAGATTGAAGGTTGATCCAAAAGTGAAGAGGGAAGCTTGAAGCGTTGATGGTGAAGGTTTGAAGATAGAGGATTCAGAGAGAATGAAGGTGGAGAATGGAAGAAGATGAATTTAAGAGATGGTGAAAGTTTCTGTTAGAGGTTGTTAGGAAAATTGGTTAGTTAGAAATTCGGTTCCAAATTTGTTAGAGATTGAAGAAGATGAATTGAAGAGTTCCTGTTAGTTTTTTGTGAGTTTTTTTTCTGTTCAGTTAAGATGATGTAACTGTGAGGTTTTTTTTGAGATTTTTTAGAGGAAGGAATTGGTGTATATGGTTGAGAAATGTTTGTGAGGCTACTGAGGTTTATTGGGTGAATTTGAACATACTTCTGAATTTCATGACAGTAAGTATTTCTCTGTTGTCCTTTTTTCTGCTAAGTCGTTTTTTTCCAACATACATAGCATGCTCATGGTAATTGGCGGCACGGCGAACCCTGATCATTGCTCCTACGTCGAACTTAAGTTTTCCAATGCTATCGTCACTTTTGATAAAAAATTAATTTCTCAACACCTTTTAATTTGGTGTGACGGTTTAATAGCAATGTGGCGTAATTTTTAGAAGCAAGGCCCTTCTCAAGTAGCTCTCCCTTTAGTCAGTCTGTGCAATTGAGTCAACGGTTTCATTAAGCAAATGGCTGCTAACTTTTTTTCTACAAAATGGATTTTTTCTGCTATGTATACTAAAGAGCTGTGTGTTCTCTATTAGTTTTGATGTTGTATTTTGAACTGCTATGAATTTTTTTATTTGTGCTTTCAACACTATCCAACCTTGGCAATGATACAAGTCTAGGATGCATGGCCCATTAACTGTAGCATGGATATCCCTCCGACAACATCAAAACTACTCACGTTAAAACTCCACAACATACTCCTGGTCACTCCCACTTCAATCATTATCAATAACCTCGCAAAGGATCAAACGATGCATAGAAGCATGCCTAGAAACAAACACCTAAGCAATTTCATCACACCCATTGAAATTGAAATTAATCATGAGCGTGCAAAACAACGACTTGGGCTTTATGGTGAGAAGAGTAATGGATTGACCACTTGGATTTTGACTTTAGGTTAAGTCATGGATAATGAAAAGTGGGTTGAAAAGTGGTTTAAGAATAAATGACTAAAAGTGGATAGGGTTTTGAATATGGACATGGTTAATGAACGGATATGGATATTTGGAATTTAAATGAAAATGGATATTAATAATTGGATAAAGGAGAATGGAAATGAATAATGGGTTTATGGAAGAACTTTGAATTTCACGTAGCCCACACGACTAATCTCTAATTCCAATCACACTCTCAATCCACACCAAACCTCTTTCCTCAATGAATTCCAAGATATCAATCAGTAAGCTCATTAGATTGTGACCCACTGCTCTTCAGATCCATTCACAATTGCTTTGTCCTGAAAACCATTAATGAATGTTTTATTTTTCAATGCTTGAATGCAATGCAATGAAATGAAAGCTCATGCTAAATGATATGAAAAATGAGAGGGCAAATTTTGGGGTATTACAGTCATGACGGCGGTGACTCTTGGTGCTTCCCTATACCGAAGTTTGTAACCTTCAGGAGTTGTTGTCATGACTCTTACATCTTTGCTTTCCCGAAGTTTGTAACCTTAAGGCCCAACGGTTCCTGCTGCAGTTTCCGGATCTTCCATGATCGGCGGTGTAGCGCGAATTTTTGGACGTGGTTGCGAAGCACTATCGCTTTGGGGTACTACAACTCGATTCATTTTTTATCCTATTGAAGCTGATGAAGGAAGGGAAATAGATGTCTCCAATTAACCCTGCTTGCAAACTGAGTTTGAACAGATGACTGTTGGTTTACAGATGCTACAAAGATTGTGGGTCTCTCTTAAGTTATTTTGTTAAAATAGTGCCTGGGCGATTGGTGGGATTTTAAGACTGATGCTTTTCGATTGATATGTGAAGGTATGGGATTTAGGAATTTGGATTAGTGTGCTCGCTAAGATTTTTCAATCTTATGCCTACGTATTCCCGTTTAACGAAACAGGGAAATCAGAGCGATCGTAGTTCCTCCTATTCTATGGGAGGAAATAGTGTTTTGGTGTCTTGTTCAAAGCCCAAGACGTGAAGCTAAAGGTTATTTATATCTTGTTCAAAGCCCAAGATGTGAAGCTAAAAAGGTGTTGCCTTTAGAGAGAATTTGTCATCTCTAAAGGAGGTCTGTTTGTCAGACTGTTGGGTGACTGACTATAAAGGAGGATTACTTTAACCGGGATATATGAATCCTAGCAAAGCCATAATTTCCTTTATAGGGGGTTTTAACCTTAAGGAGAAGACTTTAACTCAGTGTAGAGCAATGCTATATTTCCTTAGGAATTTCTCATGCTAAAAGAAGGACAGTGGCGTGGATGTAAATAATCCAGAGGCTTTCCGCTTACAGCGATTAGATGAAAGGAGTTGTTGATGTTTGTATCCTGTGAACGAGGCACAGTTTTGATGCTAAAAGGTTGATTGACTCAACCGGGGGTTTTCTTATACAAAGCCTAAGAGGAGGCTATTGACCTAACAAGAGGGAGTTTTTATGTGTCTCGTACGAAGCCCGAGAGAGAGGCTAAAAGGAGTTGACTCAACAAGAGAGTGCTTTTAGATGTGTCTTGTACGAAGCCCAAGACGGAGGCTAAAGGGATGATTGACTCAACAAGAGAGTCTTTTTGTATCTCGTACGAAGCCCGAGATAGAGGCTAAAAGGGTTGCTGTTTCAGTTGAGTGACAGGTCCAGTAGGTTGCTTAAAAGAGAAAATCAGTTCTTATAAAGGGACTGATTAAAGGTAAGGCTATGCTTTGGGATTGATCAGATGATCAGGGTTATTTCCTGTTCTTTAAGGAAATGGGGAATCCAGAGGGTATTGGAGACTGTCCGAGTCTACTGGTGTTTTTCCCTACTTGAGAATGTCTTCGAGACTCAAGGAGATTAGACTGTCCAAGTCTAGAGTTTTATCTTTTGTACTATGTTTAAAGAAACAGTAGTAGTACGTTCACGGTAGAAAGATCTAGACTCTTTTGAAAGACTGTTCTACTAAGATTACTAATTTCTGTTCCTATACCTCTAGGAGGTCGTCGGGATAATTTGCATGAAGCCCAAGAGGAGGCTGGAAACTTTTAAGAAGTCGAGGGACAATTTGTACGAAGCCCAAGAGGAGGCTCTCTTCCCGAAGGAAGAATCCTTATACGAAGCCTAAGAGGAGGCGGTGAATACTTCTAAGAAGCTGTAAGGTCCTTGTACAACACCCAAGAGGAGGCGGGGATGCTTTTAGGAAGCCTGTGAGTCCCCAAAACCCCGAGAAATTCAAGACAGACTATTCACAGAGAATAAATCAAGCCAGGAAAGTCCGTGAATTTGGAAGAAACTCAAGAGATGCCATTCACGGAGAAAAGATCATCTCTGGGGAGTAGAGTTTCTTTGACGATTTCTAAGGGTGACAGTCTGAGAAAGGGTTCACCGAGAATGCTGCCTTTCACGTCTCCATATTGTTTAACCCCAAGAGCAGGGAAGACTGTATCTGGTAATCCTATGAGAATCTAGTTTTGACTGTATTTAAGAGTGACCAACAGGGCTTAGTGCTAGACGTAGTTGCCGGGGAAACTCTAAATATCTATAGTAGTATTACACAGTTGATATGAGGTTATGAAAGAAGACTTACAGTGAAACAGCCCCACAATACAGTTATATGTATATGAAAGCGGATAAAGAAAGCATATAACCACTTCCTCGGTTGTAGAGCTTCCATGTTGTTTGGTTAGTTGTTCAACAAAGAAAGATTGAAAATAACAGTATATTCAAAATTTAAATTAGAAAGTATTTTGAAAAGATGTTGGGGCTCAAGGAGAGGCCCAAGGTTTATCAGTGATCACACTGTCATTTTGTACAGAAGGGATGAGTCTTACACTCTCTCAAGAGGCCTAAAAGATTTATTTTTAAACAAGTGGTGGGGCTTACAGGCTCAAGGAGAGGCCCAGGGTCATTTGTTTGAAAATGGCGATCGCGCCGAGATTTTCGCGGTGGGTCTTATACAATGCATTGAGGCCCAAAATGGTTTGGTTTTCAAAGGGGGTTGGGTCTTACACTCTAATAGAGGCCCAAAAGATTTTGAATGGGTCTTATAGCTCGAGGAGAGGCCCAAGGTTTGTTTTTCAACGGACGATGATCGCGTCGAACTTTTTGAAATACAACGGGACTTCTACAATAAGTGAGGCCCAAAAATAGGTTTGTATTTACAAAGGATTCGGTCTTACACTCTATTAGAGGCCCAAAAGTGTTTGAAATTGTTTGATGAGGGTGAAAATCAAAGAAACCCTAATTTGTTATTCGTTAAAAGTAAATATTTAAAGAAAATCAAATAAAATACCAAATAAGTTTGAATAAACCATTTGTGATTTTTGTTTAAGGTTTGATAAATGAGGGATTAATCACAAGGTTAATTAAAACTCATTTGGTTTTGATTTTCAAAGTAAATATTCACTTTTAAAATGTTTAAAAACATTAAAAAGGAATTTATTCACAAAAATAATAATTATATTAAATTAATAATATAAACTTAATTTTTTTGTGGAATAAAATATTTCAACATTTTTGTGATTTTTTGCAAAAATAATTAAAATGAAAGAGTTATTAATTTTCCAATTAATTAATAAAACATAAAAATATTGGGAAAAATAGAAAAAATGTGAGAAAACACAAAATGGCATGGGTGGGGTTTGAACCCACGACCTCAAGGTTATAGGGCGCGCGCTTTACCACTGGGGTAGTGATACATCCATTGCTTGAAGTGAAACCACAAATATACAAGGCATGCCTTGTTTTCTAGGCCTGGTCAAGGCAAGGCAAGACAAGTTTTGCCAAGAAACGGGAAGGTCCATAACTTTCTCATTTCTTAATGGTTGGGGACAAAATTTATATGCATCTGGCCTAGAATTTTACAAGGAATCCAATGGTGGTGGTATTTTTTTCAGATCATACTCCCTCCTCAAAACCCGATAGTGGTTTTGAAAAAGGCCTATAATTGCATTTTCTATGCTACACTTTGATACAGGCATGAATTACATGATGAATTGGTACAAAAAGAACATATATAACATGTATGAGGTGTGTATGATCAGTGGACTTCAAAGCAATGCATATTTTGGAAAGTTCAAGTCATGATGCTTACCTCTTTTTGAGCTTTTGGAGTTTTCTGTGCAATCTGCCAAACTTCTTGTTCCAGAAATAGTTTGATGCTTTGGACACTCTCAAATGATCCCTTAGAAGCTTTGAGGATGGTTGGAATCAGCTGGAAGCTGCAAAAACACAAACTGTCCCTTTCTTGCAAAAGGGGTTAAAATGACCAAAATAGCAACTCTCTCAAATGGTGTTCCAGATGGGGGAACCATTTGGGACAGTTCAAGGATGTTATTTGGAGTGTGTTTGAGGTTTTATCTGGTTTGGAAAGTGACTGAATCGAGACATGGCTTGAAAATGCACAAAAGGCCTATTTTGCGGTTTTGAGAGGTGACTTTGTGATTTTGGTGTTACAGGTCACTTTTGATAGTTTGGATCACCTACATATGATGTTTATGAGGTGTTAGGATCATGAGTTGTGATGGAAATACTCTTTAACTCAAAAACTCAGAGTTACCTTGCTAAAGAAGGCATTTTGGTCTAAAGAGAGGGATTTTGAGGAAAGCATATGTTTGATGGCTTTAGTGTACTCAAACTAAGCACAAATAAGCTCTATTTATACTAGAGCAAGTTTGTTTTGGGATCAATAGTGAATGGCAACTGCATGCAGAGATTTAGCCAATGGTTGCACTTTGGAATCCAAGTCTCCTCTAGCCATTGACTAGAGCTTAGGGCACAGGGTTGTGGTTCCCTTGGTCTTGGATAAGTCTTGACTGAATTCAGTTGGAAATGGCTCAGTCCATGCCAACTTGGTGTATGCATTGAATGCTCCAATCCAAAATTGGAGTCTTGTCCCTCTTTTAGGCAATTATAGGTTTAGCATGCTACTTCTTGTTCCAAGGACTTTGGAGGCTTAGCTCAGTGTTTGTCCCCTTTAGATTTGATCCTCAGATGTGTCCAAAGTGATGACAAGGATTTGAATTATCTGATTTTGCCAAATTGAGCAAAATTGCAAAATTCGGCCTAGCCTTGGCAGTTTTCAGCAAGGCATATTGCCATTGTCATATATCATGGCCCAAGTGGAATTTGGTGATGTTCTTGGCCATTTTGGAAAGCCCTCATATGATACAACAACTGTTTGATCATATTTGATTTTGATACTTTTTGGATCCAAGTGAAAAATGCCCCTACATTTGGAAAAAAGTGAAGGTAGATTCTGACTTAGTGAAAATTTCACTAAGTGTTGGAAAAAAGTGACATTTTCACTTTTTGTGATTTTGATCATTCCATAACTCAAAATCCATGAGGAATTTGGAGGGCGGTCAGTTTTAAGCTTTTGTAGAGGGTAATGAGATCTACAAATCAAGCTTTGGATGGGGAAAAATGGCTTTGTGGTTTAGGAGTTATGATCCTCCAAAGTTGGTACCCTTGCCACTTTGTTCATAACTTAGAAAATTTTCTAAGTTTTTATAGTTACCCCTTTTACAAGTTATCCCACTTTTATTGATTTTTCTTGATGAATGATGATTCAAATCATACATTAACATCATTTTAGGGTTAAAAAACCATTTTTGTGAAAAATCTCAAAAAGTCAAAGTTGACTTTTGTGTACAGTTGACTTTTTGTCAGATGAATTCCAAACTGTGCGATCCTTTAGGAAATCATGTCCTTGAACTAAATCAAACTTGATGGACATGTTTCATGGGTGTTATAGGGTGTATTGAATCATGTCCTAGGGTTTGGGAGCATGTCCTGGTCAAAAGTCAAAGATACAGTTGACTTTTCTCGCGAAACCCTAACTGTGGTACTGATGAAATTGAGACTTGCTGCTCAAGCTTCCTGGATCAATCCATTGTTACAAATGGATCAATATGGTATGTTGGAGACCCTCAAATCCTCTCTTGAGGTCATGGCTCATGATTTGTCCCAAAAGTCAACTTAGGGGTGAATTAGGTCAAGAAACCCAAATTCTTGATTTTTGATGTATGCATCCCCTAAGGTCAAATTGACTTGATGCTTGGGCCCATGAGGTTCCATGGAGTATTTTAGGATATGCTTTAAAGCATTGGCTCATGCCCAGAGTAAAGTTTTCATCTGGAGGCCCTGGTCGACCAAACCCTAATTTGGTGACACCGGCGATCTTGAGGCATGATCCACCTGGAAGGGAGCAGCCTTGTGCTTAATCCTTGAAGTGGGAGACCTCTTGATCCCTTGTGGATATTTTAGAGGCTAGACAAGTTGAAGATCATGTCATTTCTTGATTGATCCTCTGTCTAAAAGCTCTGCGAGGGCTGGAAACCCTAAATTTGATTGTAGTGGATGCTCACCCATCTTTGGGAGACTGATGAGGTATGATGGTTCCTCCATATTGTGATGATGATTTTCACAATGATGGGAAATCTTAGTGGTCAAAATTTGGGGTATGATAGATGCCCCTATTTAATCTTCTTGGACCCGAAGGTGTAAATGGCAAAGGTATTCGGGCATTCGGGGTGCAAGAGGATTAAATATCGGAATACCCGAAATTTTGATTGTGGTTAAGAATGGTAGCTTGCGCATCCTTCTTCTTTTGCTAAGCAATGATGCTTAGAAAAGGTAAAAACTTCCCCTCGATCCTGGTTTCCTACCAAGGAACTGGTCTCAGTTTCTGAAATAAACTTCCCCTCGATCCTGGTTTCCTACCAAGGAACTGGTCTTAGTTTCTGATGTAAAATTCCCCTCGATCCTGGTTTCCTACCAAGGAACTGGTCTTAGTTTCTGATGTAAACTTCCCCTCGATCCTGGTTTCCCACCAAGGAACTGGTCTTAGTTTCTGATTTAAACTTCCCCTCGATCCTGGTTTCCTACCAAGGAACTGGTCTTAGTTTCTTTTGTCAATAAACTTTCTTGACAAGGGACGCTATTCATAGCGATTTTCCTCAAAATTCTCGCCGAATTTTCCTGGAGAGATGCCATTTGATAGAAAAAGTTTTGATGTCAGAGTTGCTGGGGAACCTAGTCGTCTGAGTTGTAGAGGTGTACAAACTTCTCTGTTCAGAGACGCTATTTGCCGACTCTACTAGGGAAAACGAGTCTCTTGAGAGACTGCTTTCACGCTTGGGGATATTACATCATACTTTTCTCGGGATCTTCCCGGAGAAACGCCATATGATGTGATCCAATTTTGAAGTGCTGATGACCTTTTCATCAGCGGTTTTTTTTGGAGAAAAATTGTTGTATTACCGAATCTCTGCTTAAGAGGCTTCCTCTAGGGATTTTCCTTAATCCGGGAAAGCGAAAATATCATCTTCAATGGCGAAGAGTGACATCGGTTGAAGGTTCTCTGGTCTTTCAGAGGTTCAAGTTATCAAAGTGGTCAAGGGCCAATTCTGATCCAGTACTAAACTGGAGGATAGAGATTACTCAGACGCAACCTTTCCTGATGAGGAAAGAACTGACAACTCGATGGAGAGGACTGTTATCACTAGGGGACAAGACCGACGGGAGTGATAGTGATGCACTATGAATGTGAATGCAAATCAATAATGCATGATGTATGTATGTATATGCTGACAAAACTGACGCGCCATACAGACTAATAGATGAACATGACTGGATACTCGGCCATCGCGGGGAGAAGAAGTACCGCTGGTTCAAGATAGCAATTTCGCCTTGCTTAGGAGAAACGGTCCCTGTTGAGAGCGACGCTGGTCGGGCTTAGGAGATGAGAACTCGGCCGAAGAGGTCAGATGGAGCATTCGCATCTGACATAGTTGATCCTTCATTCAGGCATACTGGTTTAGAAGGAGTACTTTGATTCTACACTTTGAGGCTCGAACACCTTTGGAGAAGCGATCGATGGTCTTTCGATGTTCAACCGTCAAAAGAAATTGCCATCTTTATTTCTAAAAGCAGAACAATTTCAACAAGTAAATTCATTTTTGTTTTGTTTCAAGAATCGTTGATCATGTTAAAATGTCGTCCTGTAAAGCTAAAACAAATAAGAATTAGAAACAAAATCACGAGGGCTCAAATTTATTGCTAGGATGGAAATCAGCCAAACGCGTGATTCCAAAGAGTACTATACAAAGTTAGAAAATGGTAATTAACAGGGAAAAGGGGCTACGTTGAAACATAACGACCACTATCCTTCTACCAACTTTGAATTCTGGGCATCTTGAGCTTCTATCGAAGATGACCTTAATTGGAGCTTTCCTGACAGATGATGTAACTGCTGCTGAGGGACTTGCCCATTTGTCGAAAGTAGTTACTTGCCATTATCCCTAATTTTTGCCTGGATTATACTTTGAGAATTCCAATCCACCGGGATGATTTTTGATCGTGTCTCTAATTTTTTCCTGGACCGTCCTTTCGGGGTTTCAATCCACCGAGACGTTTTTTTTAGGCGAAGTATTTCTTGACTACATCAACATTTGTGGGGTAGGCAAATTCCTCTCCGTCCATGGTTGCAAGTCTCAAGGCACCTCCTGAGAAAGCTTTCTTGACCACATAGGGGCCGTCATAATTCGGAGTCCATTTGCCCCGAGAATCAGTGAGAAAAGATTGTATCTTTTTTAGCACAAGGTCTCCTTTCCTGAAGATGCGAGGTCGAACCTTTTTGTCAAACGCCCTGTTCATTCTTTGTTGATATAACTGACCGTGGCATAGTGCCGTGATTCGCTTCTCTTCGATCAGATTCAGTTCGTCGTGTCGACTTTGACACCATTCAGCTTCTGTAAGCTTAGCTTCCATCAATACCCGGATTGATGGGATCTCTACTTCTATGGGAAGCACTGCTTCCATGCCATATACTAGAGAGAAAGGGGTTGCCCCTGTTGAAGTGCGAACAGATGTGCGATAACCGTGAAGAGCAAAGGGTAGCATCTCGTGCAAATCTTTGTAGGTTACAACCATCTTTTGAACAATCTTCTTGATGTTCTTGTTAGCCACTTCTACCGCTCCGTTCATCTTTGGTCGGTAGGGAGATGAGTTATGGTGTTCGATCTTGAACTCTGCGCACAACTCTTTCATCATCTTATTATTCAAGTTGGATCCATTATCGGTAATGATCTGGCCTGGAACACCATAACGGCAGATGATATTGTTTTTGATAAATCGGACCACCACTTGTCGGGTTACATTAGCGTATGACGCTGCTTCGACCCACTTGGTGAAGTAATCAATGGCTACCAGGATGAACCGATGTCTGTTTGTAGCTTTGGGCTCAATCAAGCCAATCATGTCGATTCCCCATATGGAAAAAGGCCATGGGGAAGAAAGAACTTTGAGATGCGTTGGCGGTACATGAATTTTGTCTGAGTATATCTGACACTTGTGACACTTCCTCATGTACTTGTAGCAGTCGGATTCCATTGTCAACCAGTAGTACCCTGCTCTTAGAATTTTTCTCGCCATTGCGTGTCCGTTGGCATGAGTGCCAAAGGACCCTTCGTGAATTTCTTTTATTAGCATGTTTGCTTCTGGTCTATCTACGCATCGGAGCAAGACCATGTCAAAGTTTCTCTTATAGAGTGTATCACCGCTTAGGAAGAAGCTTCCTGCCAGCCTTCTGAGGGATTTCCTGTCCTTCCTTAGTGCCCCAGGTGGGTACTCTTGTTTTTGAAGGAAGCATTTGATATCGTGATACCAAGGTTTGTCGTCTATGACTGCTTCAATCGTGAAGATGTAAGCGGGCCATTCAAGGCGCATTATGTCGATCTTAGGTATGTCATTCCGTTGACCTACGCTAATCATGGAAGAGAGAGTGGCTAATGCATCAGCCAGGTGATTCTCCTCACGAGGGATGTGATGAAACTCAACTTTGTTGAAGAAGGGTAGCAACCTTCTCGCGTAGTCTTTATAAGGAATCAATTATGATTGGTACGTGTTCCAATCTCCTATAATCTGATTGATAACCAGGGCTGAGTCGCCATATACGTCCAAGTTTTTAATCCTTAAATTGATCGCTTCTTCGAGACCCAGGATACAAGCTTCGTATTCGGCCTCGTTGTTCGTACACTTGAACGTAAGTCTGGCGGTGAAAGGAATGTGGGTACCCTGAGGGGTGACAATGATTGCCCCAATTCCGTTTCCGTAATGATTGACAGCTCCGTCAAAGATAAGTCCCCATTGAGAACCTGGTTCTGGCCCTTCACTGGGTAGCGGTTCATCGCAATCTTTCATTTTCAAATACATGACATCTTCATCTGGGAAGTCAAACCCGATTGATTCTTGATCGTCAATCGATTGATGAGCCAAATGATCGGCTAAAATACTCCCCTTAACGACTTTTTGAGCATGGTACTCTATGTCATATTTTGATAGCAACATATGCCAACGGGCAATCCTTCCCGTGAGAGCAGGATTTTCAAAGACACGCTTGATTGGATCCATCTCAGAGACCAACCAAGTAGTGTGGCGAATCATGTACTGGCGAAGACGTTTGGCTGCCCAAGCCAAAGCGCAACAAGTTTTCTTAAGCATAGTGTATCGAGTCTCGCAGTCGGTGAATTTCTTGCTCAAATAATAAATGGCAGACTCTTTCCTTTTGGTTTCGTCTTGTTGGCCAAGTACACAGCCCATGGAGTCTTCCAGGACGGTGAGGTACATAATCAGCGGCCTTCCTTCCACTGGAGGTGATAAAATCGAAGGGTTCAACAGGTATTCCTTAATACTGTCGAAGGCAGTTTGACAATCTTCTGTCCAAATGCAGTCCTCATTCTTTTTAAGTAATTTGAAAATTGGCGCACATGTCACGGTCATGAGGAATATGAATCTGGAGATGTAGTTCAAACGTCCCAGGAATCCTCTGACTTATTTTTCAGTTTTTGGAGAAGGCATTTCTCGAATGGCCTTGACCTTGTCAGGATCAACCTCAATTCCTTTTTGGCTGACGATGAACCCTAAAAGTTTTCCCGAACGGACACCGAAGGTGCATTTGTTGGGATTCAAGCGGAGTTTGTACTTTCTCAACCGCTCGAATAGCTTTGACAGATGAGTCACATGCTCCTCTTCTGTCTTAGATTTGGCAATCATATCATCGACATATACCTCGATTTCTTTGTGTATCATGTCATGAAAAAGAGTAGTCATGGCCCTTTGATAGGTTGCCCCGGCGTTCTTCGAACCGAACGGCATCACCTTGTAACAAAAGGTACCCCAAGGGGTAATGAACGAAGTTTTCTCCATGTCTTTTGGTGCCATTTTGATCTGGTTATAGCCCGAGAATCCATCCATGAATGAGAAAACTTTGAACTTTGTTGTACTGTCAACCAGCATGTCAATGTGTGGTAAAGGAAAGTCGTCCTTTGGACTAGCCTTGTTTGGATCTCTGTAGTCCACACACATTCTGACTTTTCCATCCTTTTTTGGAACGGGTACGATGTTGGCTAACCATTGAGGATATTCTGATGTGGCGAGGAAACCCGCGTCAATCTGTTTCTGTACCTCCTCTTTGATTTTAATGGCCATGTCCGGGTGAGTTCGTCTCAACCTCTGTTTTACTGGCGGACATTCCGACCTTAACGGTAGATGATATTCCACGATGCTGATATCCAACCCTGGCATATCCTGATAGGACCAAGCGAATACATCGGGGAATTCTTTGAGAAGCTTTACCAAACCCTCTCTGGCAGTTGGACTGAGCAGTGCCCCAATCCTGATTTCTTTTCACTCTATTTCCGAACCTAAGTTTACCGTTTCCAACGGCTCTTTATGAGGTTCAATGGACCTTTCCTCCTGTCTGAGTAATCGGGATATCTCTTCTGGAATTTCGTCATCATTTTTTTCTTCAGCCTCAAATACTGGGAACTCAAAGTTGGGAGAAGGCATCGGATCGTATGTTTCAACGGGGTTTAAAACAAGCAATCTGCATGACGGTATGATTTGTGTTTAGAAGAGATAGAGAGAATGCAAGAGTGTGTGCAGTGTATTTCTTTGAAAAACTGCTTGTTTTTATTATTGAGTTGTTTTTTAGGATTACCATTTTCTGAAAAAAGCAAAAAGAGAAAACAACAATTAATGCGGGAATTACATAACGACGTTATTTTATTCATGAACAAGTCGATTCTTGAAACTACAGCCCTATAAAACAAAACTCTGTCGCTTTGGGCAAAACGAAGAGGGATATTTACAGAAAGTGAGCCCTATCAAAACATCCGTTTCACCTGGGCAGGGTGAAAGGTTAAAGACGGAAATTACTTTGACTTATGAACAATCTTCGGAACATCGACAGCAACCCATTGGCGGCGAACTCCTCGGTGAATCACAAAGTCTGGCACCTTCCTTGATTTGTCTTCAGAAATAACACTGATTTCTGGTGGAGCAGGATCATTGGAATCTGTCTCCCAGGCAGAGTTGTCGTAGGAGGATTCCTCTGTTGCATTTCGCATAGCATTTGTGCTCTCAGGTAGATCTCCCCATCTAGTTGGCTGGATGTCTTCGACCCTGATACGAGAGCTTTCGGATGCAGTGTACTTGACCATATAGTCGTATTTCCCACTTGGTTGTCCCAGGGTGTCCCATACTTCTTTGGAACTGGATGAGTCATCCTTCTCGATGACGTTGACCTCTGGAAAAACATAGTTGATGAATCCAAGTCCTGTAAACGTTGCAAATTCATCGTCGTACTGGACGTTTTCTGAATGACCTGATTGTTGATCCCATGATATGGTGGGGACGCAGGTATTCTTTTCAATAATGCTCAACTGATTTTCATTGTTCGGCTGATTTCTTTGCCCCAAGTCTCCTAGATACAGCTGCCACATTGGCATGCCATCCATCGGGCCATAATAGTTGCGGTCAAAGTTGTCCTTCATCAGAGTGTCCTCCTTTAATGAGTTTGGTGGAGCACAACATCCTTCCGGATCACAATCTCCGTATATCATTTCGACGTCTGACCTGGGTATAAATCTCGGACTCTGTGCGGGATAGCAAAAGGGTGTAGGCACCTCTTCCTGAGACGTATAATCGTCCTTGTTAAGATAGGACTCCCATTCTTCCTCCATATCAGAGGAATCATCTTTATTGATGGTATACACTTCTTGAGGCACTGGGTGATGGAAACCTCCACTGTGGAAGATGTCTTGAATGGGATGAAGACTTTCGTTGCTGGTAGTAGCTGTCTGGGTACAGGTTACAGAAAAACCAAGACCCTTCTTTGTTTTATTGTCAGTAGGAATGACTAGTTGTCCCCATCCTGTTGTATTGGTACTCTCGACCCCTTTGATAGCATCTTTGTATGAGGAAATGGAAGTTCCCTCTTCGGATTGATTGTCCTTGCTCACCGACAGTGCTTGGAACTGAGTTCCAATAACCTCCTCGGGTTCTACACCAGTAGATGATGATAAGTTACTCATGAGCAAGGCTTGTTCTCCATAGACCGTGGCGAGCTGGTTGTTCTGGACGAACTTTAACTTTTGGTGGAGGGTCGAGGTGACCGCCCCAGCCTGATGTATCCAAGGTCTTCCTAATAAACAACTGTACATTGCCCGGATGTCCATGACCTGGAAAGTGGCTTGGAAAGTGTGAGGACCAATAGTTATGGGAAGGTCGACTTCGCCAATAACCGTTTTTTTGGACCCGTCAAATGCTTTGACGACGACCTCACTAGTTCTCATCGGGGGTCCTTTGAAGGATAATTGCATCAAAGTGGACTTCGGCATAACATTCAGGGATGACCCTGTGTCTACCAGTACGCTGGCTAAAGCATCGCCCTGGCAGCTGACCGTGATATTGAGCGCCATGTTATGACGGCGACCCTCTTCAGGTAATTCCTCATCACTAAATCCCAAGTTATTGCAGGAAGTGATGTTAGAGACAATGCTATCGAACTGTCTGATTGTTACATCCTATTCTACAAAGGCTTGCTCCAAGACTTTCTATAGAGCCTCCCTGTACGCTTTTGAACTGAGTAAAAGTGACAGCATAGGGATCTTTGAAGGAGTTTGTAATAGCTGATCAACAATGTTGTATTCACTCCTTTGGATGAGCTTCAGCATCTCATCGTTGTCTTTAGAAAGGTCGGGATTACTGGATTGACCGACCGGTGGATTGGGAACTTCTGTCTGAGGTTCCTTTTCTTTGTTAAATTCTCCAACTCCTCGGTTGAAGATTCGACCACTCCGTGTTACTCGACTGATGTCTGCAATATTCACGACGGAGGGTAATGGAATTTCCTTTCCATTCTCGACTGTTGTTGCACCGTATTTGTAAGGGATAGCCTTAGTTGATTCATACGGTATGGTCCCGATAGATAGATGACTATGGGAGCCTTCTGATTCTTCCGACCATCGTAAGCAATTTCGATATGTTCCTGGTTGGGAACTCTCGATTCGTCAAGTAGAGGGATGATGGTACAAATATCCCTAGCCTTCTGATGATCAGAGATTATGACAACATCCTCAATTGATCAGCGAGGTAGTCCGGCGCCCATTTGATTGGTCCGAAACCCGGATATGGGCGAATCTCTCTACGATCCATCTGACCCTGAAGAGCTGCTCGCACAAGGTAACATCCTGGGTTACTTTTCGAACAGACTCTACAACGTTCATAGTTGTGTGGTAGAACTTGGCCACGCCCGCTTTGAATACAATGTAACCTCACTAGGTCAGTTTCCACAGATCGAACGTCCCAACTTTGATGCCGAGTAGGATTCCCGTTAGTGATGCTAATTTGTTGGGTGTCTTCATCCATATAGATTGGAAGCCACCAGTGGTTCAACAAGTGCTGAAGTGTTTCCTGGACAAGGGAATAACCCTGATCATCTTCGCAACCCGCTTTACAGCCCTGATAATCATGTGATACTAGGAACCCAAGCCGGACCTGTTTAGCATGTAACTCCACCAGGCTGGTATTCATCAAGCTAATATCGAAGATTTGAATCATGTTGATCTGATAGGGATTCCTATAATGGTAGTCTTGGATCCATCCAAGATCCATCTGACGCTGGAGGGCCTCTTGTACAAAAGAGCATCCCTGTTTGTTTACCGAGTAAGTCAGACAGGAACTATAATCGTGTCGCGGCAGATTATGATACTGGCTTTGCCTGGAATGCATCGCCACCAAGTTGACATTCATTGCACGAACGTCGTGGTTTTGAATGATGTTAGAATTCGTGTAAACCATGTTAATTCCATGAACTCGGTGCTCTTGGATCCATCTGAGATCCATCTGTTCCTGTAGAGCTGATTGCACTACAGAACATCCTTGATTGCTTTTAGAGCAGATATCACACTGGTGATAGTTATGAGGTGGCACGTGGCTATATCCACTCTGTCTACAATGCATCTTGACCAGATTGGTCCTTAACAAGAGTACATCATGAATTTGATAGACGTTGTTAGTCTCTCCCTCTATCAAATTGACTGTAGCTTTCTCGTGTTGAGGCAGCGGGTTTGTGAGAACATTAAGATTTGTATCCTCGAAAGATAAGACCCCGCTCCTAACAAGCTTTTGCACGTCAGATTTGAAATTGAGGCAGTTCTCTATGTTATGCCCTGGTCCTCCTTGATGGTAAGGGCAAGTCTGATCCACCTTAAACCAAAAAGGCGGATTTTCCGGTACTGTAAGAGGGGACTTAGTCTGGACATGCCCCTTAGTCAGTAGTAATGGGAATAGTTCTGCGTACAATACGGGTATAGGATCAAATCCTGGTGGCCGCATTGTACGGTTGTTATTGTATGGAGGACGAGCCTGCTGAAGAGGTTGTTGAGTCCTTTGCCGATTAGGTTGGCTCTGTGCAACCTGAGGTTGATACATAGGAATAGGCGTAGGATTGATAGCAGGAGTCACAGCTGCTACTACCTGATAACGTCGCCTTTGCTTTCCGAGAGAGATATTCCCAATATCTTGCTCTTTTTTCTTAGGGAGAGCACTACCGTATCGCTTTGTACTACTTGATGATCCAGTGTCTTTGACTAGTCGTCCTTCTCAGACGACTTCCTCAAGACGAACTCCCATACCGACCATCTCGGTGAAGTCACTGGGCGCACTGGGAACCATTCTGTCATAATAAAATGAGCTTAAGGTCTTTAAGAAGATCTTTGTCATCTCTTTTTCCTCAAGACGTGGACAAATTTGAGCGGCAATTTCACGCCATCTCTGAGCGTATTCCTTAAAGGTTTCCTTGTCCTTTTGCGACATTGATCTGAGTTGATCTCTGTCGGGTGCCATGTCTAAATTGTATTTATATTGTTGGACGAAGGCAGTGCCAAGATCTCTGAAAGTGCTAATCGTAGCACGATTTAAACCCATGTACCATTTTAGGGCGACACCGGTTAAAGTCTCCTAAAAGTAGTGATCAGTAAATCCTGATTCTCTGTCTGAGCTGACATTCGTCGAGCGTACATCACCAAGTGACTCTAAGGGCAAGAGTTACCCTTGTACTTTTCACAGTCGGGCACCTGGAATTTGTGCGGGACTTTCACATTGGGGACCAAGCAGAGGTCTGCGGCGTCCTTTCCAAATAAATCCTGACCGCGAAGGGCCTGCAGTTCTTTCTGCATTCCCAAGAATTGTTCCAAGAACTCATTCATTCTGTCGAACATGTTGTCGTTTCCACCAGAAGGTATCTGTGGAATCTATCCTTCCGGGGACAGTGTGTACCATGGGCGGTGGTATAGTCATTATGGCCGAGACTCTCGGTGTCTCCCGAAGTTTGTAACCTTCAGGAGTTGCTGTCATGCCCCTGGCATCTTCGCTTTCCTAAAGTTTGTAAACTTCAGGCCCAACGGTTACCGCTGCGGTTCCCTGATCCTCATTTATCAGTGGAACATATCCTTCCGGGATATAGTTAAGTGGCATACCCTTGGGACGATCTTTTGGCATTTTGTGCCTAGGATCGGACTTTTCCACTATGGGCGTTGAGGTGATCTCCGAGATCACAGTCCTTTGTAGCTGAGCTTCTGCCATGGCTTGTATGTCGTTATGAAGCTTTCTCATATCCTCTATCAGAGCGTCGAGCTTTTCTCTCAAATCTCTGTTCTCTTCCTCGAGATCATCCATCTTTTTCTGACGATTGGCCCGAGTATTGTACGAATGAGATAGTTTGACTCTAGAACGTGAGATATAAACGTGAGATTCGTAGGTAAGAAGAATATGTGACGTGAGAGTGATGAATGCAATGATTATATTAATTGTTTTTTTTTGTTTAATCAAAATAAACTTCGACAACTATATTGCAAATATCAAACAGTGCGGAAACCCCATTTTATTGAATTCAAAGGATTGCGAAAATAGAAATACAGTAGATTACAAGGTGCGGAAACAGAAACCTAACCTAAGGGGTGCCGAGTCCTCTTTGGGGAGAAACCGGGTGCTGATTCTGGTACTTTCCAAGTGAAAGGAAAGTAGCAAATTCCTTTGGACCGGGGCTCTTGGGCCGTTGTCGGGTTGTCATTCCTTTGCCAAGTGAAAGGAACGAGCAAATTCCTTTGGTCATCCTGATTATCCACAGCATGTTGCTCCAAAATCTCAATCAGAGCATCCTTATCTTTTAGCAGTCGCTGTATTTTGGTACACTCTACATTGAGAGTGCGGTACTTGTTCTTCCAAGACCTCCTCTCCTGTTGAACTTTGTTGAGAGTAACCTGAAGTTTTTCTGTTCCAGTCATGAAGTACATGACAGATTCCCTCGGCGGAAGAACTCCGTGATGAGGATAAGGCATCTTTAGCTTGAGAGCTCTAGTTTGTACCCAGTGGAGATAAGGCTCCACCGAGACACAGTCCGGTTTTCCTAGAGACTCCCGTCCTTTCTTATGAACATGTTTCCAAGCGTGCACTATTTCTGTCTTTAGTGCCCTGTCATTTTCTCCTTCTTTGAAGAAAAGGCACTCCAGATGAGCATTACGCGGGACATGCCATATCGGGTATCTAAATTGACGACGAACCAATACTGGATGGTAGCTGATTCCTCCCTTAGTTCCTATGAGGGGTACGTTGGGGAAGTTTCCACAACGGTCAATAATCCTGATCCCGTCATAAATCCTATTGCACCAATCTATATCAGAGTTGGTAAGAGACATGATTTTCTGCGACCAACGCAAGGCACTCTTATGATCCCAAAATGCAATAGACTTGGGTAAATGGGAGATAAACCATTTGTATAGCAGTGGTACACAACATGTGATCATCCCTCCGCTGTACAAATTTCCTAAGTGTATAGAATGATACGCATCGGCGAACAAAGTTGGTACATGGTTTCCAATGAGAAAAACCTTAATGGCGTTGATATCGACGAAGCTATTAATGTTGGGAAACAGAAATAACCCGTAAGTGAGTAAGACAAAGATGCTTTCAAAAGCAGTCATGTTTCCTATACTACCAAAGTACAGAGCCTTCTTTGTCAGGAACTGGGCTGGCAAACCTGGGAGCCCACCCTTGGTGGTCATGTGAGTCTTGATTTCTGACTCATCCAAATAGATTGCTCTTTCAATGGTCTGATCCTTTGGAATTTCTTCCAGTCCATAAAATGGAGCTCGATCAGTAATGTGTAGATCGGATAGGTGAGAATACTCCTCCAGCGTTGGTGCGAGCTGGTAATCCGGGAATGTGAAACAGTGATAGACCGGATCGTAAAACTGAATGAGTGCCTCCATGATTCCTTCAATCACATGGACTCTTAATAGAGGTAGCAGACCTCCGTACTTGGCTCTGAAAGCTTCAGGGTTAGTGATCATCCTCGCTAATCCTCTCAAATCTCCAAGTTTTGGAACCCTGAAGGTATACTTATGAGTTCTCCTTCTACCGAAGACCATGAGCGCAATCTTTTTCTCTGACATTTGCAATCATTGTCTTATTTTAATTTGAAAAAGAGAGACTAGAAGAGAAGTTTTTCTTTGATGTAATGTTTTTTAGATGAATGCATGAATGCAACACACAAAAACATAGAAAAAACATGGGGTCAAAGGGTCGGTGTCATGAAGTCAAGGTTCTACCCCCCCCCCCCCCAAGGTTTATACTAGTGATTTTTGTACCTGTCTCTCAAATTCATCAGTTCTTGTCGAGAAAACACCAGCGGGCCGAGAACCGTGCTAGGTGATGTTTTTTGAAGAACCATCAGAAGAGGGTAGTATCGCGTGACAACCATTTCCAATAGTTTCCGCACTACTAAAAGAGGTTTTTCCTAGGTGTATACTCAATCTTTCCACCTGCGGCATCACACACATTCCCATTAGCAGAAAAATAAACACAGATATCAATTAGGAAAAGTAATATATATATATATATATATATATATATATATATATATATTTGTCCTAAAGTCCTAGACTTTAAAGAGCTATGAATCCTATGTTCCTGACAAAAATGGCTCCCCGACGGAGTCGCCATTTGTGGTACCTTCCCAACTTTAAAGGTTTTGACCTAAGATCCTAGTGAAGTAAAAAAAATCCTATCCCAGTGAAATCCCCAAAGAAAGGAAGAAAAGAAAGGGCCCCACGGTAGGCGGCACTTTTCTGTGGCACTTTTTAAGGTTTCTACTTAAGAGATGGGAAGAGAACAAGATCTCGTTGTCCCCAGTGAAGTCGCCATTTTTTCTGTAGCGCGAATTTTTGGACGTGGCTGCGAAGCACTATCGCTTTGGAGTACTACAGCTCGATTCAGTTTTTATCCTATGGAAGCTGATAAAGGAAGGGAAATAGATGTCTCCAATTAACCCTGCTTGCAAACTGAGTTTGAACAGATGACTGTTGGTTTACAGATGCTACAAAGATTGTGGGTCTCTCTTAAGTTATTTTGTTAAAATAGTGCCTGGGCTATTGGTGGGATTTTAAGACTGATGCTTTTCGATCGATATGTGAAGGTATGGGATTTAGGACTTTGGATTAGTGTGCTCGCTAAGATTTTTCAATCTTATGCCTACGTATTCCCGTTTAACGAAACAGGGAAATCAAAGCGATCGTAGTTCCTCCCATAGAATAGGAGGAAATGGTGTTTTGGTGTCTTGTTCAAAGCCTAAGACGTGAAGCTAAAGGTGATTTATATCTTGTTCAAAGCCCAAGATGTGAAGCTAAAAAGGTGCTGCCTTTAGAGAGAATTTGTCATCTCTAAAGGGGGTCTGTTTGTCACGACTGTTGAGTGACTGACTATAAAGGGGGATTACTTTAACTGGGATATGTGAATCCTAACAATGCCATAATTTCCTTTATAGGGGGTTTTAACCTGAAGGAGAAGACTTTAACTCAGTGTAGAGCAATGCTATCTTTCCTTAGGAATTTCTCATGCTAAAAGAAGGATAGTGGCGTGGATGTAAATAATCCAGAGGCTTGCCGCTTACAGAGATTAGATGAAAGGAGTTGTTGATGTTTGTATCCTGTGAACGAGGCACAGTTTTGATGCTAAAAGGTTGATTGACTCAACCGGGGTTTTTCTTATACTAAGCCTAAGAGGAGGCTATTTACCCAACAAGAGGGAGTTTTTATGTGTCTCGTACGAAGCCCGAGAGAGAGGCTAAAAGGAGTTGACTCAACAAGAGAGTGATTTTAGATGTGTCTTGTACCAAGCCCAAGACGGAGGCTAAAGGGATGATTGACTCAACAAGAGAGTCTTTTTGTATCTCGTACGAAGCCCGAGATAGAGGCTAAAAGGGTTGATGTTTCAGTTGAGTGACAGGTCCAGTAGGTTGGTTAAAAGAGAAAATCAGTTCTTATAAAGGGACTGATTAAAGGTAAGGCTATGCTTTGGGATTGATCAGAGGATCAGGGTTATTTCCTGTTCTTTAAGGAAATGGGGAATCCAAAGGGTATTGGAGACTGTCTGAGTCTACTAGTGTTTTTCCCTGCTTGAGAATGCCTTCGTGACTCAAGGAGATTAGACTGTCCATGTCTAGAGTTTTATCTTTTGTACTATGTTTAAAGAAACAGTAGTAGTACGTTCACGGTAGAAAGATCTAGACTCTTTTGAAAGACTGTTCTATTAAGATGACTAATTTCTGTTCCTATACCTCTAGGAGGTCGTCGGGACAATTTGTACGAAGCCCAAGAGGAGGCTGGAAACTTTTAAGAAGCCGAGGGACAATTTGTACGAAGCCCAAGAAGAGGCTCTCTTCCCGAAGGAAGAATCCTTATACGAAGCCTAAGAGGAAGCGGTGAATACTTCTAAGAAGTCGTAGGGTCCTTGTACAACGCCCAAGAGGAGGCGGGGATGCTTTTAGGAAGCCTGTGGGTCCCCAAAACCCTGAGAAATTCAAGACATGCTATTCACAGAGAATAGATTAAGCCAGGAAAGTCCGAGAATTTGGAAGAAACTCAAGAGATGTCATTCACAGAGAAAAGATCATCTCTGGGGAGTAGAGTTTCTTTGACGATTTCTAAGGGTGACAGTCTGAGAAAGGGTTCACCGAGAATGCTGCCTTTCACGTCTCCATATTGTATAACCCCAAGAGGATGGAAGACTGTATCTGGTAATCCTATGGGGATCTAGTTTTGACTGTATTTAAGAGTGACCAACAGGGCTTAGTGTTAGACGTAGTTGCCGGGGAAACTCTAAATATCTATACTAGTATTACACAGTTAATATGAGGTTATGAAAGAAGACTTACAGTGAAACAGCCCCACAAAACAGTTATATGTATATGAAAGCGGATAAAGAAAGCATATAACCACTTACTCGGTTGTAGAGCTTTCATGCTGTTTGGTTAGTTGTTCAACAAAGAAAGATTGAAAACAACAGTATATTCAAAATTTAAAGGAGAAAGTAGTTTGAAAAGATGTTGGGGCTTACAGCTCAAGGAGAGGCCCAAGGTTTATTAGTGATTGCACTGTCGTTTTGTACAGAGGGACTTATACAAGTGACTGAGGCCAAAAAAGGTTTTCTGTACAAGGGGATGGGTCTTACACTCTCTCAAGAGGCCCAAAAGATTTATTTTTGTACAATTGGTGGGGCTTACAGGCTCAAGGAAAGGCCCAGGGTCATTTGTTTGAAAATGGCGATCGCACCGAGATTTTCGAAAACGCGGTGGGTCTTATACAATGCATTAAGGCCCAAAATGGTTTGGTTTTCAAAGGGGGTTGGATCTTACAATCTAATAGAGGCCCAAAAGATTTTGAATGGGTCTTATAGCTCGAGGAGAGGCCCAAGGTTTGTTTTTCAACGAACGATGATCGCGTCAAACTTTTTGAAATACAACGGGACTTATACAATAAGTGAGGCCCAAAAATAGGTTTGTATTTACAAAGGATTGGGTCTTACACTCTATTAGAGGCCCAAAAGTGTTTGAAATTGTTTGATGAGGGTGAAAATCAAAGAAACCCTAATTTGTTATTCTTTAAAAGTAAATATTTAAAGAAAATCAAATAAAATACCAAATAAGTTTGAATAAACCATTTGTGATTTTTGTTTAAGGTTTGAGAAATGAGGGATTAATAACAAGGTTAATTAAAACTCATTTGGTTTTGATTTTCAAAGTAAATATTTACTTTTAAAATGTTTAAAAACATTAAAAAGGAATTTATTCACAAAAATACTAATTATATTAAATAAATAATATAAACTTAATTTTTTTGTGGAATAAAATATTTCAACATTTTTGTGATTTTTTACAAAAAGAACCAATAAAAAATAATTAAAATTGAAAGAGTTATTAATTTTCCAATTAATTAATAAAACATTAAAATATTGGAAAAAATAGCAAAAATGTGAGAAAACACAAAATGGCATGGGTGGGGTTTGAACCCACGACCTCAAGGTTATAGGGTGCGCGCCTTACCACTGGGGTGGTGATACATCCATTGCTTGAAGTGAAACCACAAATATACAAGGCATGCCTTGTTTTTTAGGCCTGGTCAAGGCAAGGCAAGTCGAGTTTTGCCAAGAAACGGGAAGGTCCATAACTTTCTCATTTCTTAATGGTTGGGGACAAAATTTATATGCTCTGGCCTAGAATTTCAAAAGGAATCCAATGGTGGTGGTATTTTTTTTCAGATCATACTCCCTCGTCAAAACCCGATAGTGGTTTTGAAAAAGGCCTGTAATTGCATTTTCTATCCTACACTTTGATACAGGCATGAATTACATGATGAATTGGTCTAAACACAACATATATAACATGTATGAGGTGTGTATGATCAGTGGACTTCAAAGCAATGCATATTTTGGAAAGTTCAAGTCATGATGCTTACCTCTTTTTGAGCTTTTGGAGTTTTCTGTGCAATCTACCAAACTTCTTGTTCCAGAAATGGTTTGATGCTTTGGACACTCTCAAATGATCCCTTAGAAGCTTTGAGGATGGTTGGAATCAGCCGGAACCTGCAAAAACACAAACTGGCCCTTTCTTGCAAAAGGGGTTAAAATGACCAAAATAGCAACTCTCTCAAATGGTGTCCAGATGGGGGGAACCATTTGGAATAGTTCAAGGATGTTATTTGGAGTGTGTTTAAGGTTTTATCTGGTTTGGAAAGTGACTAAATCAAGACAAGGCTTGAAAAATGCACAAAAGGCCTATTTTGAGGTTTTGAGATGTGACTTTGTGATTTTGGTGTTACAGGTCACTTTTGATAGTTTGGATCACCTACATATGATGTTTATGAGGTGTTAGGATCATGAGTTGTGATGGAAATGCTCTCTAACTCAAAAAATCAGAGTTACCTTGCTAAAGAAGGCATTTTGGCCTAAAGAGAGGGATTTTGAGGAAAGCATCTGTTTGATGGCTTTGGTGTACTCAAACTGAGCACAAATGAGCTCTATTTATAGTAGAGCAAGTTTGTTTTGGGATCAATAGTGAATGGCAACTGCAGCAGAGGTTTGGCCAATGGTTGCACTTTGGAATCCAAGTCTCCTCTAGCCATTGACTAGAGGTTAGGGCACAGGGTTGTGGTTCCCTTGGTCTTGGATAAGTCTTGACTGAATTCAGTTGGAAATGACTCAGTTCATGCCACCTTGGTGTATGCATTGAATGCTCCAATCCAAAATTGGAGTCTTGTCCCTCTTTTAGGCAATTCTAGGGTTGGCATGCTACTTCTTGTTCCAAGGACTTTGGAGGCTTGGCTCAGTGTTTATCTCCTTTAGATTTAATCCTCAGAAGTGTCCAAAGTGATGACAAGGCTTAGAATTGTCTGATTTTGCCAAATCGATCAAAAGTGCAAAATTCTGCCTAGCCTTGGCAGTTTTCAGCAAGGCATATTGCCATTGTCATATCTCATGGCCCAAGTGGAATTTGGTGATGTTCTTGGCCATTTTGGAAAGCCCTCATATGATACAACAACTCTTTGATCATATTTGGTTTTGATACTTTTTAGATACAAGTGAAAAATGCCCCTAAATTTGGAAAAAAGTGAAGGCAGATTCTGACTTAGTGAAAATTTCACTAAGTGTTGGAAAAAGGTGACATTTTCACTTTTTGTTATTTTGATCATTCCATAACTCAAAATCCATGAGGAATTTGGTGGGAGGTCAGTTTTAAGCTTTTGTAGAGGGTAATAAGATCTACAAATCAAGCTTTGGATGGGGAAAAATGGCTTTGTGGTTTAGGAGTTATGATCCTCCAAAGTTGGTACCCTTGCCACTTTGTTCATAACTTAGAAAATTTTCTAAGTTTTTATAGTTACCCCTTTTACAAGTTTTCCCACTTTTCTTGATTTTTCTTGATGAATGATGATTCAAATCATACATTAACATCATTTTTGGGTTAAAAAACCATTTTTGTGAAAAATCTCAAAAAGTCAAAGTTGACTTTTGTGCACAGTTGACTTTTTGTCAGATGAATTCCAAACTGTGCGATCCTTTAGGAAATCATGTCCTTGACCTAAATCAAACTTGATGGACATGTTCCATGGGTGCTATAGGGTGTATTGAATCATGTCCTAGGGTTTGGGAGCATGTCCTGGTCAAAAGTCAAAGATACAGTTGACTTTTCTCGCGAAACCCTAACTGTGGTACTGATGAAATTGAGACTTGCTGCTCAAGCTTCCTAGATCAATCCATTATTACAAATGGATCAATATGGTATGTTGGAGACCCTCAAATCCTCTCTTGAGGTCTTGGGTCATGATTTATCCCAAAAGTCAACTTAGGGGTGAATTAGGTCAAGAAACCCTTATTCCTGATTTTTTATGTATGCATCCCCTGAGGTTAAATTGACTTGATGCTTGGGCCCATGAGGTTATATGGAGTATTTTAGGATATGCTTTGAAGCATTGGCTTATGCCCAGAGGAAAATTTTCATCTGGAGGCCCTAGTCGACCAATCCCTAATTTGGTGACACCGGCGATCTTGAGGCTTGATCCACCTGGAAGGGAGCAGCCTTGTGCTTAATCCTTGAAGTGGGAGTCCTCTTGATCCCTTTTGGATATTTGAGAGGCTAGACAAGTTGAAGATTATGTCATTTCTTGATTGATCCTTTGTCTAAAAGCTCTGCGAGGGCTGGAAACCCTAAATTTGATTGTAGTGGATGTTCACCCATCTTTGGGGAGACTGATGAGGTATGATGGTTCCTCCATATTGTGATGATGATTTTCACAATGATGGGAAATCTTAGTGGTCAAAATTTGGGGTATGACAGACGGAATATATCCTTCCGGGATATAGTTGAGTGGCATGCCCCAAGGACGATCTTTAGGCATGTTGTACCGAGGATCATACTTTTCCACTATGGCCGTACATGTGATCTCTGAGATCACAGTCCTTTGTTGTTGTTTCTGGGCTACTGCCAGAGATTGCATTTCATTATGAAGTTTCCTCAGATCTTCTTTTAGAGTGTCAATTTCTTCTCTCAACTCTCTGTTCTCTTCCTCGAGATCATGCATTTTCTTTTGTTGATTGGCCCGAGTATTGTACGAATGAGACACTTTGACTCTAGAAACGAGACACAGGCGTGAGATTCATAGGTAAGAAGAATGTGTTATGTGAGAATGATGAATGATACAGTGGGGAGACCCCGTGTTATTGAATTCAAAGATTGCAGAAATGGAAATACAGTAATTTACAAAGTGCTGTAAAAGGAAAAGTCTAAGCTTATGGATCCTGAGTCCTCTCTGAGGAGGGCTCAGGTGATGGTTCTGATACTTTCCTTTTCTTTGACCGGGGCTCTTGAGCCGTTGTCGGGTTGTCATGCTTTTTCCAAGTGAAAGGAGCGAGCAAATTCCTTCAGTCTTCTTGATTCTTTACATCTTGTTGCTCTAAAATCTCGATTAGAGCATCTTTTTCTTTTAACAGTTGTTGTATTTTGGCACACTCCACATTGAGAATGCGGTATTTGTTCTTCCAAGATTTCTTTTCCCGTTGAACTTTGTTGAGAGTGACCTGGAGTTTTTCCGTATCAGACATAAAATAAAGGACAGATTCCTTTAACGGAAGAACTTCTTGACGAGGGTAAGGCATCCTCAGTTTGAGAGCTCTAGTTTGTACCCAGTGGAGATAAGGTTCCACAGAGATTCAGTCTGGTTTTCCTAGAGACTCTCTTCCTTTCCTATGAACATGTTTCCAGGCATGCACTATTTCTGTCTTTAGTGCCCTGTCATTTTCTCCTTCCTTGAAGAAAATACCTTCCAGAGGAACATTACGCGGGATATGTCTCATCGGATATCCGAATTGACGACGAACTAAAACTGGATGATAATTGATTCCTCCTTTAGTTCCTATGAGGGGTATATTAGGGAAATTTCCACAACGGTCAATGATTCTTATCTCGTCATAGATCCGATTGTACCAATCTATGTCAGAGTTAGTAAGAGACATGATTCTCTACCACCTACGTAGAGTACTCTTATGATCCCAGAATGCGGCAGACTTGGGCAAGTGGGAAGTGAACCATTTGTATAACAGGGAAACACAGCATGTGATCATTCCTCCACTATACAAATTCCTTAAGTGTACAGAATGATAAGCATCTGCGAGCAAGGTTGGTACGGGGTTTCCAATCAGGAAAATCTTAATGGCATTGATATCAACAAAGTTATCAATGTTGGGAAACAGAAATAACCCGTAGGTGAGCAGAACAAAGACGCTCTCAAAAGCAGTCACGTTCCCTATACTTGCAAAGTACAGAGCTTTATTTACCAAAAACTTGGCTGACAAACCTTGGATTCCACCCTTAATGGTCATGTAAGTCTTGACTTCTGACTCGTCCAAATAGATTGCTGTTGCAATGGTTTGATCCTTTGGAATCTCTTCCAGTCCAGAAAAGGGAGCTTGGTCAGTGATGGGTAAATTAGTTAGGTGAGAGTACTCCTCCAGTGTTGGTTCTAGTTGATAATCCGGGAATGTGAAACAGTGATAGACCGGATCGTAGAACTGTATTAGAGTAGACAGGATTCCTTCAATTACATGGACCCTTAACAAAGACAGCAATCCTCCGTACTTAGCTCTGAAAGCATCAGGGTTGGTGATCATTCTTGCCAACCCTCTTAAATCCTCTAGTTTTGGAACCTTGAAGGTGTACTTATGCGCCTTCCTTCTACCGAAATCCATAACGCAATCTTTCTCTCTAATATTTGCAATCATTGCCTTAGTTTAATTTGAAAAAGAGAAAGACTAGAAGAGAAAATTTTTCTTTGTTTAAAGTTTTTTAAATGAATGTATGAATACAGCACACAAAAACATAGAAAAAACATGGGTTAAAAGGTTCAGCGTCACGAGCATGGAGTCATGGCACTACCCATTCCCAAAGGTTGTAATATGGTGAATTTTGTACTTGTCCTCAAAATCATTGACCCCCCTTGGGATAATAACAGCAGGCTGGTTCACCCGAGCGAACTGTAGTATCTTAGGGTAATCTCAAATGAGGGTAGTATCGCGTGACAACTATTTCCGATAGCTTCCGCACTACAAAATAGTCACATGGTCTCATTCTACTAAATCCTCAGTTTCAAGGATACCACAATCGAACAATCTGCTTTTGCAACCGAAGTCCCTAGACATTGAATCCGCAAAGGGTATCCCCATTGATTCGTTGGTCTACCAGGATAGCTTATTCGGGAATCACTCCCTGTAAGACCACCCGTCTATGCCATCACTTATCTTAGGTATCACTCAAATTTTCCACATGCCGCATCACCCGCAATCCCATTAGCAGAAAAATAAACACGGATATCAAGTAGGAAAAGAGATATATATATATATATATATATATATATATATATATATATATATATATATATATATATATATATATATTCATTCCTAAAACTAACATCCTAGACCTCTTAATAATTCTAGTCTATAATCCTAATAGAAAAAATTATTTTCCCCAGCAGAGTCGCCATTTTCCTATAGCGCGCGATTTTTGTCGGTGACGCGACCACCTTATCGCGGAATTTGGGTTTTCTCCTCAATGAAGAGAAGGGGGTGCTACTTTCTGATTTCTTATTTATCCCGTGAAGCTGGAAGGGAAAGGGAAGCTATCTAAAACTAACCTTGCACGCGAATGTTTAACTGAACAAACGCTTAAAGAGATTTGGGGAGTCGGGGTTAGGTTATATAATGGGGAGTTGTCATTTACCCATCCTATATGTGGTTATCCACAGGATGTTAGCTTTAGGTTCTGCTTTGTACTTGATGGTGTTTATTCGTTAATGGGTTGGCAAAGTTTCTTGGGAAATATGAGAGAGAGAGAGAGAGAGTGAGGTTTTGTTGATGTTCGGGTTTTTCCGATGTTTTTGGTAAGGTACTGGACCTAAGTTTTGATTGATGTGTGAGGGTACTGGACCTAGAGTTTTTGATTGGTATGCTCGCTAAGATTTCACAATCTTATGCCTACGTATTCCCGTTTAAAAGAAGCAGGGAAATCAGAGCAATCGTAGTTCCTCTTATTCTATGGGAGGAAAAAGATGTTTTGATGTCTTGTTCAAAGCCCAAGATAGAAGCTAAATGAAGTATTTGTGTCTTGTTTAAAGCCCAAGATTGAAGCTAAAAGGTTTGACTAGGAGAGAATTTTTCATCTCTAAAGGGAGACATCTCGTCTATTTATCACAACTGTTGGGTGACTGTTTAGAAAGGAGAATTACTTTAACTGGGATAAGTGAATCCAGCAATGCCATAATTTCCTTTATAGGGATTTGTCTTGAAGGGGAAAACTTTAACTCAGTGTAGAGCAATGCCATTTTTCCTTAGGAATTCCTCATGCTAATAGAGGGACAGTGCCGTGGATGTAAATAATCCAGAGGCTTGCCACTTACAGCAATTAGATGAAAGAGAGGGATTTACCAGGATAAGAGATGGACAACAACTTGGATATTTGAATCAACAAGTGTGCCTCTTATAGCAGTTATCGGGGATTAGGGTTTATTTTGAATGTCTGTTTTGATAAGTGATAAACAAAGAAGTGACTTCCTACAGAGATATTATGATTTCCTCTGAGGGGATGTTGATTTTTATGTGCCATGATCAAAGCCCAAGGTTGAAGCTAAGAGGTTGATTGACTCCACTAGGGAATTCTTTATACAAAGCCTAAGAGGAGGCTGGGAATAACTGACTCAACAAGAGAGTGTTTATATATGTCTTGTACAAAGCCCAAGATTGAGGCTAAAAGAGACAGACTCTTTGGGGATATCATTATACAAAGCCTAAGAGGAGGCTAAAAGTTTGACTTTTCTGGGGAAATATTTTGTCTGTCTTGTACAAAGCCCAAGATTGAGGCTAAAAAGGGTATTTTGACTCCGCCGGGGAGATTTTGTATGTGTCTTGTACAAAGCCCAAGATTGAGGCTGGAAAGAAACTGACTCTGTGGTAAAGAAATCTTTATTTGTCTTGTACAAAGCCCAAGATTGAGGCTAAAATGAGACTTTCCTGACTCGGCTGAGAATATTTTAAGTGTCTTGTACAAAGCCCAAGATTGAGGCTGAAAAGATTTTGACTCTGCTGGAGAGTATTATCTGTCTTGTACGAAGCCCAAGATTGAGGCTAAAAAGAGGATTGACTCTGCTTAGGGTATTATTTCTCATAGCCTAAAAGAAGGCTGGGAGGGATTGACTCCGCTGGGGATTTTTTTGTCCCAAGCTTAAGAGAAGGTTAAGAAGATTTATGTCTTGTACAAAGCCCGAGATTGAGGTTAAAAGGGTTTGACTCAACAAGAGAGTGCTTTTATCTATCCTGTACAAAGCCCAGGATTGTGGTTGAATAAGCTGGAGAAATCATTAAACAAAGCCTAAGAGGAGGCTGACTTCTGCTAGGGGAAATCTTTATACCAAGCCTAAGAGGAGGCTGGAAAAGATTGACACAATAAGAGAGTGTTTTTATCTGTCTCGTACAAAGCCCGAGATTGAGGCTAAAAGGGTTGACTCAACAAGAGAGCACTGAAAGGTGATTTACTCAACAAGAGAGTCGGAAAAGGTAATTAACTTAACAAGAGAGTCTGAAAAGGTTAGCTCCGATGGGGAGAATCATTGTACAAATCCCAAGAGGAGGCTAGCTTTGCTGAGGAAGGATCATTATATAAAGCCTAAGAGGAGGCTATCTTCTGCTGGGAATTATTGAGATCCCGAGGTAGGTCCAAATGGGGAATCAAATCTTGCTTAGGGTTACAGAAGAGTTGAGGTATCAGATGCATTGAGGTTCTGATTTAGGATAGTGTTATAATGATGACCCTGGCTAGGGAATTTTAGGAAAGAGATTGGGTTTTAGAACCCATGGGTTTTAACTCTACTGGAGATAGATCCAGAATGACCAGGGTTTCTCCTATGTTTGTAGGGAACTTGAGAATGTCTTTGAGATCCTGAGAGGGGATTAAACTGTCCAAGTCTACTGGTATGGAAGAGTTTATCTTTGTACGATGCCCAAGAGGAGGCAGGTATTTTAAGGGATGAGAATCAACCCTCAATTGGTCTGAGATTTGACACTGGAAAGACTGCTTTAGCAAAGGATGACTAAGTTATGTCTTATACCTTTAAGAGGTCTTCAGGGTCCTTGTATTAAGCCCAAGAGAAGGCATGATAACTTCTAAGAAGCCGGAGGGTCCTTGTACAAAGCCCAAGAGGAGGCGGGGATGCTTTTAGGAAGCCTGTGGATCCAAACTTAAGAAGAGTTCAAGAAAAGTTTCATGGAGAATAATTTTTTCTTTAATGAACAATTCTAGGGTTTGAATAAATTCAAGAGAAGTTTCACCGGGAATTAATCCTCTCTGGGGAAACTGAATTTCTTTGACAAGTTCTAATAGTGACAGTCTGAGAAAAGGTTCACCGAGAATACTACCTTTCTCTTTGTTTCATATTGTTTAAGCCCAAGAGAAGGCAAGACTATATTTGGAAATCCTATGGGGATCTAGTTTACTATATCAAAGAGTGACCAACTGGCTTTACTTAGTTCTAGACCTAGTTGTCGGGGAAAACTCTAAATAGATATACTAGTATATATACAGTTGATATATGACAAGTATTTAAAAGGATATGAAAGAAGGACTTACATGGGAGCAGCTTCCCGCAATACAGATATTTATAGGAAACAAGTAAATGAAAGCTGATAAAACTTACAAGTGAGCAAGCTTCCATGCTGTATTGTTAGTTGTTCAAAGAAATTAAAGAAAGTTTTGATAACAACTGTATATTTGAACCTAAATCAAAAGAGAAGTTGTTTTTTAAAAGATTGTTGGGTCTTATACTCAAAGAGAGGCCCAGAGAAAAACAGTAATCATACAGTTGTTTTGAAGATCATATCGGGATTTATACAACGACTGAGGCCCAAAAATATTTTATGTACAATAGATGGTTAGGTTATACACTCTATTAGAGGCCCAAAGTGTATTTAAAGAAAAGGGATGGGACTTATATCTCAAGGAGAGGCCCAAGTGATTTGATTTTGAACTGGCGATCGCGCCGAGATTTTTGAAAATGTGTTGGGTTAAGAAAAGGATTGGGTCTTACACTCTATTAGAGGCCCAAAGTGTTTTGAAATATTTGATGAGGATCAAAAATCAAAGAAACCCTAAATTTCATTTTTTAAAAGTAATTCTTTAAAGAAAATCAATAAAAATGATAAAAATACCAAATAAGTTTAAATAAACTACTTGTGATTTTTGGTTAAGGTTTGAAAAATGAGGTTTTAATCACAAGATGATTTAAAACTTATTTGATTTTGATTTTCAAGATAAAAATTCACTTTTAAAATGTCTAAAAACAATAAAAAATGAATTTATTCACAAAAATACCAGCTATATTAAATAAATAATATAAATCTGATTTTTTTTGTAGAATAAAATACTTTAATATTTTTGTGATTTTTCAGAAAAAGAACTAATAAAAAATGATTAAAATTGAAAGATAAATTAATTTTTCAAATCATTAAAAATAATATGAAAAATAAAATAAAAATGGAACAAGTGATAAAAAAGAGGTCTGGGGTAAGGGAGATTCGAACCTCAGACCACTCGCTCGCTAATACACACACACACACCAGTTGATCAACCACTGGGGCGCAATGCCAATTCATTTAATAAATGGCAAACAATAAATATATAACAAACTTGGTTGGATTTCTGATGCATGGCGCCATGGCCATCTTCAATCTCAAGCTCAGATACGTGAAGGCTCCTATCTCTATCATCTCTCAATCATTTCACATGATCCAAATATGAAAATCGTGCATTTTTAGATAAGGAACACATTGACAATACCCAATTTTATTGAAATTAATTGAATTAGAACATATCATGATAAAACCTGAAGAACCTTAAAATTGGCATGAACTCAATGAAATCCTATACACGAATTGTAAACAACAATTGATTGAGAGTAAATGATCTATCTACAAACATCCAGAAACACAATGGTAACAAGAAAACATGTTTATGATGCATGATTCATTGAGTTTAAGAGTTCAAGTTTTACCTCTGCAAGTGAGAATCGAATTCTGGTTTAGAGGTGTTACAGATGAGTTCCAATGATTTAGACAACTTCCTTGTACCTCAAAGGATGTGTTTGAATGCTTGGATTGATTTGAAATGAGCTGGAGCTGGTTGTGGCACCCTAACTGCAACTCTGTTAAAAGGTTGAGCAAATGGATGGTGATTTTGTGAATTTGGTGTTCCAGATGTTGTTTTAGTGTTTGATCAGCTCACATATGATGTTTGTGAGGTGTGTGTGTGTGTGATTGGTTTGGTTGGAAACACACTCTAACTCAAAACCCAATAGTAACTTGCACTAGAAGGTATTTTTGGAGTGAAGGTTGTGATTCTGAGAAAAGGCATCCGTTTAGGACCTTTGGTGTACTTAATTTGAGCACAAATGGGCTATATTTATAGTTGAGAAAATTTTTTTTGGCATCAATAGTGTGTAGCAGCTTAGATCAGATTGTATTGAATGCCTTAGTTCTTTGGTCAAGGGTCTCCTCTAGCCATTGACTTGTGCCAAACTTTACAGGTTTAGGTCCTCTGTTGTATGAGCTTATCTTGACTCATTTGGCTGATCATGGACTGATACATGCCAGCTCTATGCATCCATTGAATGTCTCAAAACAAAATTGGATTCTTGAGGCATCTTTAGTTTTTAAGGGGTGGCACACCTACATGTATTTCCAAAGACTTGGGAGGCTTATGGATCAGTGTTTGTCCCTTGGTTGTTCCCCTTGAGGTGTGCAGATGGATAACCATGTTTGAATTTGGCCAAATTGATCAATTCGAGCACTAAGGCACAAATCTGCCTTGTAAAAATAGTTTGCAGCAAGGCATGTTGCAGCTGTCATAACCTCTAGCTCAGGTGGAGTTTGATGGAGTTCTTGGACATTTTGGAAAGCTGACATATCCTATTTCAACATGATGTACAACTTTGGTTTTGAATCAACTTGAATTACAATGAAAAATGCCTCTACATTTTGGAAAAAATAAGGCGTAATCTGACTTAGTGAAAATTTTACTAAGTGTTGGAAAAATGTCATTTTCGTGTTTTTTGTGATTTTGCTCAAACAATAACTCAAAATCCATGATGATTTGGAATGAGGTCTAGTTGACATATTTAAAGTATGTAACATGAACTTCAATCTGAGCTTTGAATAGGAGAAAAAGGCCTTAGGGTTTGGGAGATATGGCCTTGCAAAGTGGTACCCTAGCCACTTTGTTCCATAACTTAGAAAAATTCTAAGTTTTTTATGGTTACCCCTTTAACAAGTTAACTCGTTTTCTTTAATTTTTCTTGATAAATGATGATTCAAATCACATATTAACATCGTTTTAGGGTTAAGGAACCTTGGTTGACCAAAAATCCAAAAAGTCAAACTTGGATTTTTGTACAGTTGACTTTTTCATCAGATGAAATTTTGACTTTGTGATCCTTTTGTGAAATCAATCCTTGGGCTCAATTAAACTTCATGGATGGCCTCCAAGGGTATTTAGGAATATCTTGGACCCCTCCCCAAGGTTTGAGATCAAGGGTAGGTCAATAGTCAAGGATAGGGTTGACTTTTTTCCATCAGAAACCCTAATTTGTGATCAGATGGTTTTGAGTTCTTGTGGCTTATGATTTGAGCTCTTTGAGTCAATCAAATCTTGTAAACATGTAAATATGATGAATTTGAGGTCTTTGAAGTTCATTTTGAAGCTTCAAGCCATGCCTCACTTCACAAGTTAACTCAAGGGTTGAATTAGGTCAAAACCCTAATTCCTTAATTTTTGATAGATGGACCTTCAAGGTAATTTTGCCATTGTGGATGGGCTCTTGAGATCCTTTTGAGCTTATAGGACCATACATTGAGGCATTGGCTCATGCCTAGAAGAAAAATTTCATCTGGAGGCCTCAGTCGACCAAAACCCTAGTTTGGTGACACTAGCGATCTTGAGGCTTGATCCACTTGGAATGCTGCAACCTTGTGCTTGATTCTTGATGTGGGAGTCCTCTTGATCTTTTATAGGTGTTTGAGAGGTTAGACAAGTTGAAGATCATGTCATTTCTTGATTGATCCTTGGTCTAAGTGCTCTGAGAGGGCTTGAAACCCTAATTAGTGATTGTGGTGAATGCTTAACAGTCTTTGAGGAGATTGATGAGGCATGTAAGTAAATCCATATTGTGATGATGATTTGCACAATGATGGGAACTCTTGGTGGTCAAAATTTGGGGTATGACAGGCAGTACAAATTTGCCCCTGATTAAGTCGTTCGAACCACCAGCCGGGGAAGAGCTGATATCATCCTGCTTCCTTTTGTTTGTTGTGTTCGGGGTAGGAGGATTCAATGTGCTACCCGGAAAGGGGGTTATACCACCGACAAACTTTTCAAGCATCACCTGCTACTTGGCCGCGTCGACCTTTGGCACCGGCGCCTTTTTGAGATTCTTGGCTGCCGACTTAACCAGGTGCTCTCGTATGTTCGACATTCTCCCTACAGAAAAAAGAGAAAGGATTGGCACATTACACAAGAAATTAACAGGTCGAGCAAAAGGTTAATCTATATCGAGGAGCTCGAATGTGACATCCTCGTTTTCACATTCGAGGAGCTCCTTGGTCTTTATATAGCGGGCAGCGCGGGCAGGCTCCTAATCCTCCCCGAGCACCACCTTGTGGTCCTTGTCTACCACAAAAGCAGGGGTGAAGCTTTCCACGAACTTTGTCAGCGCTCGATAGGACTTCTTATCCTCTGTACTCAGCTGGTCATGCTTTACAAGGAACTGGTCGGTCCTATATCTAAAGTGAGCAAACACCCATTCTAGTGGGAATTTTGATACCTCCCTCGTCACTTCCCGACCATCAACATTCACGGTTTCCAGGGTAGCCAGAGATTCCTTGGCCGTCTCTGAGACAGGCTTTACGATCAGGAACCTGTATTTGAAGTTTCGAATAAACTCTGAGTAGAGCCAGAACAACCTGCTCTATTGCTTAAAGGACACCCAGCTTTGTTTAGGACCGGTCGTGCTCCTTTGAATCAGGAAGATGCAGAAGAAAATGACTGTCATTTAAGATTTTTGCACACAGATTAAGGAATGCAATGATAATGTCATAAGATATTGCACTTTTACTAAATTAGTCTTATTAATGTGTTAGAAATAGTGCACCGAGTAATAATTATATGACACAATTGAAAAAATAGCAATTATTACTACATTGAAAAGAGCAAATGGCATTCATTTTGAAACAAAAATTCTCCCCTAAAACTAAAGTCATTTTGAAACGGAGGGAGTATTATATACCTAATTGACACTTCTATATAACTCTCATGCAATCTCTTTATTCATAAGTGAAGATGATTTTACTACTCATTATAATCATACTAAAAAGGTGTTGTATTCGAAAATGTAATTGTCAATCACCAATACCATAACTCTGGTAAGGATCTCTTTAATTCTAATAACAAAAATGGTGCGCCCGGTTAACACGATTAATGCCATAAATTGACATGTCTTCTCAAGGCTATATATAGTGAACAAATGACCTAGATATTCAATCATTCAGGGATGGATATACTAGTACAATATTGGACGTGGTTATTTGTCATTTCTCTAACAAGTTATTTTTGTGTAAAGAATTTTGTGTGGAAATTGAATGATTGGTACTATGATCTCAAACAAATAAACAAGCAACACCCTCTTCCTCTTGGTGATTTGGGATGGCCATTTATAGGCAATATGTTAACCTTTGTTAAACACTTCTCATCCGGTCATCCTGATTTATTCATCAATGGTTGAAAATTCAACCACAATATATGGAGAATTCATATTCAATCTTGATTTCAAAATTGTTAACAATCACACATTGGCAATGAAAAGAAAAGGTTTGAAAGAAAGAAAGAAAATAATAGCATTGGAGAAGAAGATGAAAATTTCTACAGAGTTCTCTCTGCCCACAACTGTGAAATTTTATTATCACTTTGCAACTGCAAAACCGTGATTATCAAACTTGATGATTACAATGATAAGAGTTTCTCCCTATTTATAGATTTAGGTTAACTTGCTTCTCAAGCTAAAGCCCAAACTATAAAAGCCCAAAAATATCTAATTTAATCTTTCTAAATCAAATATGATCTTTCTAAATTAAATATAATCAAATATAATCTTTCTAAAAACATGAACTACATATTTAACACACCACCTAATTCATCGTGTCTAAACTATCTATATTCATCATAGACCTTAACTTCTTGAACACTTCGACTGGCACTCCCTTCGTCATGATGTATGCAATCTAATTCTCAGTTATGCAATGTTCCAAGTTCATCTTCCCTTCTACAACCCGTTCTCGAAGATAATGGAACCTCATTTCGATGTGCTTTCTTCGACCGTGTGCTATTGGATTTTTCTCCAAGTTGATAATTGGCATGTTGTCGATATTCATGGTAATTGCTCCATGACTCTTCCCTATAATCTCTTCGACCAAGTTCACCATCCATATTGCTTGACATGCACAAAGAGAAGCAACTATGTACTCTGCTTTGCGTGACGACAATGTCACTACTGTCTCCTTTCTCGAACTCCAAGCAACTGGTGCACCGCCTAACATAAACACATAGCCAGCTGTGGATTTTCTATCCTCAGCATCACTACACCAACTAGAGTCGATGTATCCCACTAACTTGCATTCTTTTCCTTCATCAGCTACAGGAAACAAAATTTTTTAGTTGACAGTCCCTTTCAGATACCTCAGTATTCTCTTCATTGCTGCTAGGTCTGATACCTTTGGCTTCTGCATTAATCTACTTACCATACCTACACTGTATGCTAAGTCAGACCTTATGTGACAAAGGTATCGAAGTGACACAATAAGTCTTCTATATTGGGTTGGGTCGACATCATCTTCATTTGAATGCTTCGATAGTTGCAATCTGGTCTCAGTTGGAGTCGAAGTTGGGTTGTAATCTTGCATCTTAAATTTCTTGAGTATTTCGCCTGCATATCTTCTATGGTGCATCATCAAACCTCTACCAGTCTTATAAAATTCGATGCCAAGGAAATAGGAAAGATTTCCCAAGTCTGAAATTTCAAATTCCTCACTTAGGTCATGTTTGAAATCTTCGATCTCCTTCTTGCAACTTCATGTTATCAGCAAGTCATCGACATAGAGACATAGTATAAGCAATTCACCATTGCTTCTTCTTAGATATATTCCATGCTCAGTTGTGCACTTCACAAATTCCTTCTCCCTTAGAAAGCTGTCGATTTTCTTATTCCAAGATCTTGAAGCTTGCTTAAGTCTATACAGGGTTTTATGCAGTCTGTACACCTTTATTTCTTCTCCTCATTTCACATACCCAGCTGGTTGTGCGACATAAACTTCTTCATCTAAGGGGCCATTAAGAAATGCACACTTAATGTCCATCTGATATGTGTGTCAATTGTTCATATTTGCTAGACCAACAACAAACCTGATTATTTTGATCCTAGCAACAGGTGCAAACACTTCATCAAAGTCGATTTCTTCCTTTTGAAGAAATCCTTTTGCCACAAGGCTCGCCATGTGTCGATTTTCTTCTCCTTTAGGATTCATCTTCACCTTGTAAACCCACTTCACATCAATTGCCTTCTTGCCTTGAGGTAATTCGACAAGTGACCAGGTGTTGTTGACTTCGATTGAGTCTAACTCCTCATTCATTGCTTTCACCCACTTCGAATATTTCAATGCCTCAGCTGCATTGAATGGTTAAACATCTACTTAGAAAGCATAATGTACCAGCTCACCCTCTTCATAGACCATATCATTTGATGTAATCACACATTCTTGCAACCTTGCAGGAATGTATCTTGTTCGCCAAGATCTGCTTGGGCCTGCTTCATCTCTGACTTGTTCTTGTCAAACTTCTCTTTCGACTTCAGTAGCTGGTTCTTCACAAGAGATTCTCACTGAATCCTTCTTGACATTCCCAGTCCAATCCCATTCTTTAAGCTTATCTATGATCATGTCCCTGCTGATCACTACTTGCTTATTCACTATGTCGAACAACTTGTATCCTCCAGTCGAATGATATCCAATTAGGATCATTTGATTCGACTTATCATCAAGTTTTCTTTTCAACTGATCTGGCACGTGTCTATGTGCTATAGATCCAAACACCTTCAAGTGACTGAGGCTAGGCCTAACACCAGACTAACATTCTTCTAGTGTGATTCCTTCAAGCTTCTTCGTCGGACATCTGTTTAATATGTATGTTGCTGTCGAAATCGCTTCTTCCCATAATTCTTTGAACAAATGCTTTCCATTCAACATATTTCTCACCATGTTCACGATGGTTCTGTTCTTTCTTTCTGCAATTCCATTTTGTTGTGGAGTGTAGGGTGACACCACCTCATGCACAATCCCTTCTTTTTCACATAATGCATCGAACTCTTTCAACACATACTCTCCACCACCATCAGTCCTCAGAATTTCCAGCTTTTGACCACTCTGTCTTTCGACCATAGATTTGAATCTGGCAAATACCTCGATCATATCACTTTTCTTCTTGATGGGGTAAGTCCACAACTTTTGACTATAATCATCTATGAACGTGACAAAGTATCTATTGTCTACAATCTAATCCACCTGAATTGGACCACATACATCAGAGTATATGACTTCCAGAATTGCCTTCGACTTCCTTCCTGCATCCTTCCTGAAGCTATTCTTGTGTTATTTCGACTGAACACACTCTTCATAGACTTCACTTGGAATGTCGATTTTAGGTAATCGTGAAGCCATATTTCTTCTCTTCAGCTCTCTGATATCTTTGAAATTAAGGTGACCAAGTCAATAATGCCACATCCATTCATCTCTGTTGGCTGCAGTTGTAAGGCACTTCTGCTCCATCACATTAAGCTCAATCTTGAAGGTCCTATTCTGAGACATTGGAGCCTTCAAGATCAACCTGCCACCTGAGTCGAGAACTCTCATCATCTTGTCTTCGATCGACACCTTGTAGTTCTTTTCGACTAGCTTCCTTATACTGAGAAAATTACTCTTCATGCCTGGTATGTACAACACATTAGAAATTGTTGACCTCTTGCCTTCTTTCCTCATAATCAGAACATCACCAATGCCTTCAGCTGCTAGAGTATTGCCATTTTCAAATTTCACCATGTTCCTCGTCGAGGGCTTCATGTTGACAAACTAACCTTTCTTTCCAGTCATGTGTGATGAGAATCCTGAGTCCAAGTACCACTGATCTTGGAATCTCTCTTCATCTCTTGTTGTGACCATCCGCAACATCTTTTCTTCTTCATGTTTCGCCAGCTTTGCATCAATTTCTTGATTCTTTTTCTTTTATGGACAATCACTAAAATATTGACCATACTTTTGACAGTTGAAATATTGAATGTGACTTTTGTCAGACTTTTGACCACCATCTCTTCCTCTACATGCAGCACCACCTCTTAGGTTGCCTTGGTTCCAGGGTTTTCTCTAATTCGACCAGTTTCCTTCCTGCTGATTTCGACTAGTCGAATTGTTGTAGTCTCCTCTACTTTTGTTGCCATTTCAACTTCCTTTGCCTTTCTTTTCTTTTTCTGATTGCGCCTGCAAAGCCATATCACTCTTCGACTTTCCTACAACTCTTTCAGCCACCCTTTGTTCATGAGACTCAAGCGTCCCTTGATGTTCTTCCTTCGTCAATACTGACAAGTCTTTCGACTCTTTTCTGGCTACTACCACGTGGTCGAATTTTGGAGCCAATGACCTCAAAATCTTTGACACAACTGATCTTAATGTCAACACTTCTCCACAAACCTTGATTTGATTCACCAGCTTTGTAACTCTAGTGAAGAAATCGGTTATACTTCCATTGTCTTCCATCTGAAGCAATTCATAAGTCCTTTTGTTAGTTTGTAACCTCACCTTTTTCACCTTCTCTACACCTCCAAACGATTTTTCAAGAATCTCCCTAGCTTCTTTTGTTGATTTCCACATCATTAACCTTTTCAAAATTATCTGGATCAACACATTGATGGATTATAAAGAGAGCTTTGTAATCTTTCTTCTTCACTTCTTTATATGCTGCTTTCTCCTGATCTGTCGCAGTTTCTGCAAGCGGTGATAATCCCTCGTTCACAAGATCCCAAAGATCTTGGTAACAGAAAATAACCTTATTCTACTTGCACCAATTCTCATAATTATCTTTCTTTAGAATTGGAAGGTTCGCCAGAAAGTGATCGTTCGGGTGATTCATCGCCATCACAGTTATTCTTCCCTTGAATCAAAATCGGAGCTCTAGATACCAGATGTTGGAAATTCAACCACAACCTAAGAAGAATTCCTATTCAATCTTGATCTCAAGATTGTTAACAATCACTCAATGACAATGAAAAGAAAAGGTTTGAAAGAAAGAAAGAAAACAATAGCGTTGGAGAAGAAGATGAAAAATTCTGCAGAGTTCTCTCTGCCCACAACTAAAGCCCAAACTATAAAATCACAATAATATTTAATCTAATCTTTCTAAATCAAATCTAATCAAATATAATCTTTCTAAAACAATGAATTACATATTTAACATCAACAACATTATTTCCAAGTAGTTTTTCTTTTCTAACTCTTGCAATGATTCTCTGACAAATAAATACAAAATATTTTTTTATAAATTCATCAAATAATTAATGTGTTTTATTAATATATAAATTAATATACACAACAATTATTCAATAAATCTAGAAAAAATATATTTGTTAATCATGGTGACCACAATAGTATACTAAATCTTACAAGACTCATTTGCTTGGAAACCCAAGCATCATAGTTTGTGAGGCTGAAATGTGTAGACGAGTGTTGACAGATGATGAGATATTTAAAATCGGTTATCCAAAATCCCTTCTAAAAATAGTGGGATGTAACCCTTTTTGGAGTTTCTCTAAAAAAGAACACATGCGTTTTAGACACTTAATCTCGTCTCATACCATGGGACATAATACATTAGAAACTTATTTAACACGCATGGAGAAGATTGTGATTAATTCTTTAGAAGAACTTTCTAGTATGAGTCACCCGGTTGAGTTTTTGAAAGAGATGAAAAATATTTCCTTTAATATCATCATTGATATTTTCTTAGGCCCTTACAATCAACATATCAAAAACAAAATCAGAAATTCTTTTACTGAAATGCATAGTGCTTTGTTCTCTATTCCTACTAATCTTCCTGGTTTTGCTTTTCGTAAAGGACTCATGGTAAATATTTCTCATATTTTCATATTAACATGAATTTGAACCCTAATGATTATGATAGTAATTTATTTTGGTGTTGATTACACTTTTACACAGGCACGTGAGAAGCTGGTGAAATTAGTGAGAAGTTGGTGAGATTAGTTAAACCTATTGTGGAAGAAAGAGGAGGATGATAAAACATGGTGAAAGGAAAGATCTACTTGATATTCTATTGGAAGTAAAGGATGAAGATGGATGGAAACCAGAAAATGAGGATATTATTGACATATTGATAGGGATTGTACTTGCTGGCCAAAAACCTGCAGCTACTAGTATGATGTGGTCAATGATATATCTTACCCAAAACCCACATACTTTGGAAAAGGCCAAGGTAAATTAAGCTTATGTGAAATAAGATACATTAAGCATCCTTGCCTAAAGCTTTCTTATCATCTTTCATCGCTTTGGTGCCTAAGGTGGCTAACCCACAATGTTTTGATGAGTTTAGGCTAATCAGCCTCATTGGATGTATTCTTAAAATAATATCAAAGTTGCTATCAAAAAGGTTAAGTCGTGTCATTGATAAGTTGATATCGCCGTCTCAAACGACAATCATCCTGGGGCGACAACTTCTTGATGGTGTTCTTGTTGCTAACGAATCTATTGACTTAGCAAGGCGAAAAAAGAAAAAAAGTTTGTTGTTTAAAGTTGACTTCGCGCAGGCATACGATTGCGTCGAATGGGAGTTTCTCGATAGTATGCTTGTAGCTATGGAATTTGGTCCCAAGTGGTTGAGGTGGATGAGAGGGGCTTGAGACAAGGGGATCTGTTCAAATTCCATCTCAACCACTTGGTCTCAAATGGTGTGGAAGAAGGGGCTTGATTGGATTGGCTTGTCATGGATCAACAAAAGGAGTTGCTGCGAACATGCTATGGTTGGGTTCGTGAGATTGGTCGGTAGGTGCAAATTCGAATCGGTAAATTCGGTTTAGTTTGTAACATGTTGGTATCTTTGGAGGACGAGGAATAATATTATTTTTAATGGTGAAATTTGTAATGTTAAGTCTATATTCCAAAGAATTGTTTTGTACTCTTAAAGATGGTTGGCTATAAGGGTAAATAATCAGTTGAGTTGTAGTCTTTACGAGTAGACAAAATTTCTCACTGATTTTTTGTAGTTTAATAGAGGCTGAATTTCTTTTGTTGTAATGTTTCTGGTGGGTTGGAGATTTCCTTAATCTCCTATTAATTCAGAATTTTGCTTATAAAAAAGAAATAAATGAGCTTTTATCATTGAAGTATTCTTAAAACGGTAGGTAAATGTATTATTGATTCTTGGAAAACATACAACGAAAGTCCTACTAATAATTACAGTATTTAACTTTTTTTCAATTTCTATATTTTTACATTATTTCCTTCTTAATTATAAGTAAGTACTATTTTTAATACTTCTTTTACTTTTAAATATGTTTGTGGTCCTCCTAAATATTTCAAATTTCGTTTTTAGTCTCTTAAAATAATTTCTTCAAAGAATGATTCTCTTAAAATTTTCTCCCACACTTTTGGTCCCTAATACCAAAATCGTCGCTAAAATTGTCGCTAATTCACTCACTAAGTTAAAAACTATCGTTAATTTTGTCGCTAAGTTGTAAAAATTGTCGCTAAGTTGCAGGAGGGACCAAAAATGTGGATTAAAAATTTTAGGAGAACCATTCTTTAAAAGAAATATTTTAAGAGACTAACAACGAAATTAAAATATTTATGAGGACTATAAACATATTTTACATTTTTTTTATTACTAAAATGAAAGACTCTTAAATTATATTTAGATACCAATTATATATTCTTTTGTTTTTTACATTTTTTTTGTTAATTTAATTTGTATAGTAGCAATCATTATTTATTTTTCATTTGAAAAAATAAGTTAGAAATTTAGATCTATTTCTTTTATTAATTAATCTGTTTTATCCATGTTTGAGCTAGTGAATCTAAAATGGCCTATTACTAGTTTGTTAGATCTTGTGTTTGGGGTATGCTACAAAACTTGAATAGAAAAAAGATAAAGATGCTAGGATGAAGGTTGCACAAAATAAATTCCAAAGCGTGTGTTTACACTAAGCTTTAGGTTCGATTTGCCCCCACCAATTTAGGAAAATTGGATGCAAAAGGGTTAACCGGCGAATTCCTTTCAAGATATTTTGGAAACCTTAACATGAATTGCACATTCACAATAACCATATTGATCAACGATATTTTACAGAATAAAGTTCTCTCATTTATTCTTGTGCACTAGAAAAATAAAAGAATGACTTAAATATAATTTTTGCCACGTGAAACTAGTAATTTTTTGTATGTATTTTATGGCTGACAAGTATATCTATTTATAAAAAAAACTTGTACCAATTGGTGTGGAGAAACAATGTTTCATTTGATTCCAACATGACCATTCACGAACCATTGTAATCAATAATGTTCTGGACTGGACCAATGGCTAGACATGGCCCAATCCACTTCTGCTCCAGAGCGGCCCAAATTGCCTAAGTCCAATCCACAAAGGGGCAAAAAGTTACCTTTCTGCCCCTCCAACCGGGCAGGGACTGCACCGCTCCTCCCCGGAAATAATTCCCGTTACGCACGGCTCGTCCACTCCCCGAACAGCTATGGGAAGTGCCCGAAACTGTGCCTATGCCCGACATAACGGCTAGTTTTGGGCACCCTGCCTGACATAACGGCTAGTTTGGGTAGTTACCTATTCTTCGGGAAAACGGCTATTTCGCCCCGAAAATAGGACTGTTGGCCACGCGCTGGGGGCTCTATATAAACCCTCTCGCGTGAGAGGGTCAGGTATCCAATATTCACCATACGAACTAACACTTTGTACTTACCCCTTTTCTCTGACCCTTTCTTACTTTTTCTTTCCCCGGAAATAGAAGATTAAAGCAAATTTCAAGATCATCATCATGGGCTCCCAAGATCACGCCAAAGGTGCTCTTCAAACCGCTGTCTTCCCCGTCAACAAGACTGACGTTGATGGCCCATCATCTCTTCTCCGAGATGCCCGTTTTCTGAGGGACAGAGCCACAACTTCTCCTTCCCCCACCCCTGCTGACTGCAACAACGATCAGCCTTCGCTGGACGTCCATCCCATTCTTGTTCCGCCCAATGCCGACCCGACCGTGGCAGCCCTCCTGGAGGCGATCAAAAAAACCAACACCCTGATCTTGCAGCTGAACGAAAGAATCAGGGCGTTAGAAGAATCAAGCTGTCCAAGATCCCCTCCTCCGAGGAGGAACCAGCGGCGATCTAGGAGCCCGCAGCCCCAGAGAGATATTGACCGGAGACTGCGCCAAGAGCCTGACCCTCGCGCCGCCCGGAAGCGTGACCAAGTTTCCCCGCGTGACCAGCAATCTCCTGACCACAAGAGGCCTCGAAGGAACGAGCAGTCTCCCCCGGTCAAGTCTAAAGGTCGGGCCCATTCACCTTCTCCCCGAAGGAACCACTCACTTTCTCCTCGAAGGAACCGCTCGCCTTCTCCTCGAAGGAACTGCTCACCTTCTCCCCGAAGGAACCGCGTCGCGAGCGTGCCCTTTGGTCCCCGTCATTCACCATTTCTTGCAGCGACGATGAGCCTCGCGGCCTATTGTCCCAGGAAATCTTGGCTACCCGTCTCCCTAAGGGCCTGGAGAAGCCCCCGTCGCTGGGCACGTACGACGGGACTACTGACCCCGACGAACACATCGAGAACATCGATGCGCTTTTGGACTACCGTGGCGTACAGGGCACCATCATGTGCCGGCTATTTCCGACCACGCTCCGAAAAGGGGCAATGACATGGTACAAGCAGCTGCCCGAAGAGTCCATTGCCTCATGGAGGCAACTGGACAGAATGTTCTCGAGGCATTTCACAGCATCTCGTCGTCACCCCAAGACTGAGGCCTCCCTGGGAGCCATAATCCAAGGAAAAGACGAACCTCTCCACGCATATATCGAGAGGTTCAACAAGGAAGTAGTACAGGTCCCTATAACGGACGAGATGAAAAAGTTTCTGCTCGAGCAAGGACTCCGCACGGGCTCTGAGTTTTCTAAAGCCGTCGGCCTCGCACCACCGAGGAACCTCGATGCCCTCCTCCTCAAAGCTCAATCGCACATTCAGTACGAAGAGAAGGTTGCGGCCAGCAACGTCCGAACATCACGCCATCAGGAGAACGCTCGGGCCTCCAGAGGCGAGGAAGCCTCAACATCTCGTCGAGGCGAACGGAGGCACGAGGATCGTCCTCGGGACTCCCTCGACAACAAGAGGCCCTCCGGGCGATTCCACGACTACACCCCCCTAACCGTCTCCAGGGAGAAGATATTGTCCGAGTGTGCGAACTCAGAATTCAAGCAGACAGGGGTCCGCTTCCCCAAACAACTGCCGGCCAGACCCAACGCAGACAAATCAAAGTATTGTCGTTTCCACAAGAGTCATGACCACACTACTGAAGACTGCATCCATCTGAAGGATGCTATTGAGATACTGATCAGGGACGGCCACCTGATACAGTTCGCAAAAAAGAAGGACACTCCTCGGCATGACGCCCAGGAGTCCAAGAAGATAGAGGAAGAAGTACCCTCCTCGGAAGAAACCAATATCCAGGTCGCTATGTCCATATCGCGACCGGAGGACTTCTACGTCCCGGACGGGCTCAACGCCCCTGCTTATTTCGCGGCCCACAGCCCGTGGGAGACGTTTCCCTCCGCCATGGTTATCTCCGGCGGAGGCTTCAACAAAGTCACGGTGGGCTCCGTGAAACAAAAATTCAAGCATCTGATCAACACAAGCTCCAATAAGATGACCACGCTCGATCAGGCCCAGAAGGGCTCTATCCCCATCTCCTTCTACCAAGAAGAGCTCCTCGGGGAGTCTCCAAACTCGAGCATACCTTTGCTCGTCAGAGCCCGAATGGCAAACTTCGACGTTCGCAGAATCCTCGCCGACCAGGGCAGCTCGGTCGACATCATGTACTCCCAGCTGTTTTCAACACTTCAGCTGGATGAATCATTCCTCACCCCCTCTGTGGGGTCCAATTTGCAGGGGTTCAACGGATCAGTGACCAAGCCATGGGGATACGTCGAACTGATCGTGACCTTCGAATCAGCTGAGATGGCAAGATCCGTCAAGGTACAATTTCTGGTAATCGATTGCCCGTCGTTTTACCGGTGCATATTCGGAAGTCCAACCCTGGCCGAGTTGGTAGCAGTGCCCTCAACAGTCCACCTCAAGATGAAGTATTACACTTCAAAAGAGATGGTCGCCACCCTCCACGGTGATATCAAGACTGCGCGACGGTGTTTTGAAGCAGCCACAAAGGGGCTCAACGCCATTGCGTCCAAGCCAAAAAACGTCGAGCAAGCCAGCATTGCCAAGCAGCTCCGAGGAAGCCAAGCCTCTGCCCCAGGTCGACGCCATCGACTTCGACAGCCGCTTCCCCGAAGAAGACCAACAGGAGGAATGAGCAGCCTCAGCCAACTCGTCTACGTCGTCTAGTAGCAGCTCCCATCCGATGCGCCCAATCCCGGATGGAAACTTCGAGATTATTCTGTTCGACGACGACCCTCAGCGGGGAGTGAAGATTGGAGTAGATATGCCCGACATCGCGAGGAAGCAGCTCAAAGCATGCCTTCTTGAGAATGCCGACCTCTTCGCCTGGAGCGCCGCCGAGATGCCCGGCTTGGACCCATCTGTCGCCTTCCACCAGCTGACAATTGACCCGACCGTCAAGGTTGTAGCACAACGTAGGAAAAAGCAGTCTCCGGAGAAAACGGAGGCTGCAGAAAAAGCTGTAAAGGACCTCCTCGAGGCCAAATTTATTTCGGAGGCCAAGTACACCACTTTGCTGTCCAACATTGTTCTCGTGAAAAAATCTAATGGAAAATGGCGAATGTGCATTGAGTACACCGATCTCAATAAGGCATGCCCGAAGGATGCCTACCCCCTCCCCAATGTTGATAAACTTGCTGATAATTCTGCCGGTTTTAAACTTTTATCATTCATGGACGCCTACTCAAGCTATAATCAAATTCCAATGGCGATGGCCGACAAAAAATACACGGCCTTCATGATCGAATCGGGAAACTATTACTATAACGTAATGCCCTTCGGCCTGAAGAACGCCGGAGTGACCTATCAAAGAATGATGAACAAGGTCTTCCGGGGAAAGATAGGCGACATGCTCAAAGTCTACATGGACGACATGATCGTAAAATCCCACGAGGAAACCGATCACACTGCCCATTTAAGGAAGGTCTTCGAACAGGCCAGAAAATACAAAATGTGTTTCAACCCGGAGAAGTGCACGTTCGGTGTCCAGGCAAGAAAGTTCCTCGGCTTCTACCTAACAGAACGGGGAATCGAGGCCAATCCCGATAAATGCCGAGCATTCTCCGAGTTTTCAACGCCCAAGTCAAAGAAATCCATCCAGTCCCTCAACGGGATGCTCGCGTCACTATCTCGTTTCGTGGCCAAATCTGCCCAGCACGCCCTACCATTCTTCAAACTCCTCCGCAAGGAGGCAGCGTTCGAATGGACCGAGGAATGTGACAAGGCTGTTCTCCATCTGAAACGGGCACTCTCAAAACCACCAGTCCTCTCTCGCTCGGACAATGGCGAAACTTTGTACCTATACCTCGCCGTAGCGACTGAAGCAGTGAGCGTTGCTCTCATCCGCGAGACTCCTGACGGACAGAAGCCCATATGTTTCATGAGCAAAGCACTACAAGGGCCAGAGTTAAGATACCAACAGATAGAGAAAGTGGCCCAGGCCCTCATCAACGCAACCAGAAGATTAAGACACTACTTCCTGGCTCACACGATCGTGGTTCGAACAGATCAACCCATAAAGCAGCTGCTGGGACGGCCAGACATGGCCGGTCGAATGCTCAAATGTTCGTTTGAACTATCCGAATTTGACATCCAATATGAAAGCAGGAAAGCCCTCAAGGCCCAAGCTCTGGCCGACTTCGTCGCAGAAATGACGTTCGCAGACTTCCCCGCGAGAGAAACACGCAAATGGACCATTTTCGTGGACGGCGCCTCCAGCTCGGCAGGAAGCGGTGCGGACATCATACTGGAAAGCAGCGAAGGAGTCATCGTTGAAGTATCGCTCACCCTGTCCTTCCCAACCTCTAACAACCAGGCTGAGTACGAAGCCTTCCTCGCTGGGTTATGTCTAGGCGAGGACCGGGGCGCAGAAGAAGTCATTATTTGAACAGATTCACAACTCGTGGCCCTTCAGGTCCGAGGAGAATATGAAGCCAAAAACGACAACCTGACCGAGTACTTAGCCCCAGTCAAAAAGGAAATGGCGAAGTTTGCAACAGTAGAAGTGGATAGAAGCGGATAGAAGCGGAGGCTCTAGCCAAAATAATTGCCCTCAACATACTGCGTTTCTACAAACGAAACATCCTTGCACGTTTCAGCATTCCCCAAGCGATGGTGACGGACAATGAGACGCAATTCACGGACAGGAAGTTTCAAGACTTCGTCGCCCAACTGGGCACGAAGCAGCACTTCGCATCCGTCGAGCACCCCCAAACAAATGGGCAGGCTGAAGCGGTTAACCGAGTCATCCTTTGAGGCCTCAAACGAAGGCTGGACGAAACAAAGAAGGCTTGGGTCGAGGAACTGCACAGCGTATTGTAGGCATACCGCACAACTCCACACTCTACAACCGGGGAAACACCTTTCCGTCTAGCATACGGGACCGAGGCTATAATTCCCGTCGAAGTTCACGTACCCTCTAGGCGGACAGAGCCGTCCCTAGACAAGGAGATGAACGACAAATCATTAAGAGAAGAACTTGACCTCGTCGAGGATATCCGAACCGGGGCAGCCCTCCGCGAAGCCTCACTAAAACAAAAAATTACTATCAGGCACAATGCCAAGGTGATACGACGAGAGTTCAATGTGGGAAGCCTTGTTCTAAGAAGAAACCACAAAGACTCTCGCGAGGGCAAACTAGCCGCCAACTGGGAAGGACCCTATCGTGTCCGAGCAAAAACGGAGAATGGGGCCTATTACCTAGAACATCTCCACGGGGAAGAACTTGCTCGACCATGGAACGCCGAAAAGCTAAAACGATACTATAGCTAAGGCCTAATTCTCGGTTCGACCTGTCACGATGACGAACGTCTGCTACCAACCACTATGCACGCCTAGGTACAAGCTTCGCATACCAACAAAGCAGAACCCCACTCAGTAACGAGCCGAGTAACTGCTCGACGGCGGTCCTCGATCGAGCATCGCCGTCGTCCAAGTACCATGACTGGCAGAACCCCGGCTCGCGATGGGACGTTCACGCCGCGAACTCAGGCCTCAAACGCGACCTGAGCTCCGCATCCCCGCCAGGACATTCCCCGGTCGTTCGACCAGTGCCCCTCACTGCCGAAGACTTCTACAACGAGCAATCCCCTAAAACTTCACATAAGTCGAATACTCCCTATCACGGGCAAACATACATTCACAACAAGCATGAGTGCAACACTTAGCAGAAAATAAAAGCAAGTAAAACCATGCAAATAACAGAACCGACCACCAAGACCGGGCATATAATTTAAACATAATAAGTGGCCACTAGGACCACGGCTGTGCTGGATTACATAAAACGGGGGCCATGCCCCCCAAATAGATTACAACGACTACGCGGCATGCAGGCCGGACAAATTACAACAACAAAAAGACAAACCCCTCACGCGTCCATCTGATCGGCAGGCTCGGGCTGAGGCCCCTGGCTCTCCGCAGGCTGATCCTCGGCATTTCCTTCAAGAAGGGCGTCGGGCATAACAATTCGGCCATTGTCATACCCTAATTTTTTACCATAAGGTCCCACCTCTGTGTGCATCATCTTTGCATATCTGCATGCTTTATCACTAACGGGTTCGTGCAGGAACACTGGTTTCAAGTGGAGATAGTTTCTCTTTCTCACAATTCAGTGTTTCAAAACGTGACCATTCAAGGAGATTCTAGGGTTTTCTACTAGTCGTTCTCTTCAAGTTTTCTCAGAAGCTCTGCGTATGTCTCGAGGAAAATCAGGTTTTTTGTTGTTGGTATTGAGCACGGTCGTTTAAGGTCTGGTTATGATTTTCGTGGCAAGTTGCAAGTGGAGTTTCTAGGGATTCCTCAAGACATGGTGTTTGTGTTTATCTAAAGAATCATTCGAATTTTTTTTGTCATTTGTTATTATGGACTAAGTGAAGGTATTCTACAATTGAGGACTGATGCATTTAGGAGTACTATTGCAGTTGTGCTGTCAGGGGTTTGCAACTTAAATTGAAGGTTGATTAGTTATTAACAATCTGATTTTTTTTGGAATTACCTAAAACTTTGATGACTAGTTTGTTCCCTTTTTAAAATCTCTTGGGCATAATCTATTATGAACTTTTGGGCATAATCTATTATGAACTTATGGCATTGGTGATAGCGTGAAGTTTTGATACATTCAGATTTCTTTGTGCGTGAGTTTATTTCATGCTTCACTTTTCAAATGTTAAAATCTACTAAAAAAGATACTGATATAAAGTCCATTGTACTTAAGAAATTTGCAAAGTTATGATGGGAAGTTCATACTAAATCATGTCCTACGCAAGGCCAGTATCATAAATGCAGCGTACGGACCAGCCACTTCTCACAGTCTAAGACACAAGTGTTGGCAACCAGGAGGATGGTGGGACCAGATTTGAAATAATACAATATACAAGGATTTGGTACTCCTAATTCTATCTAGTCCAAAAGTTCAGTTCAGATAAGTTGCTTCAATCACCAGCCTTCCCCGCGTGTTCGCTTATCTCCTTGTCAATATCCTCCACCATAGTTGTTTCTTGTACCATATGCTGTCAAATAAACAAGATAATCAAAAGAAAGTCAGAATATGTGCAAGATCTGTTTCGAGGTACAGCATACTTATCAGACAAAATCACACATCATCAAATTGTTTCCAAAAATAATCTTACAGGTTCAAAGCAAAATCCACAAAAAAGGGAAATTCATTAAATCATGATTGTCTCCAAAAACAGATCAAACATATTCAGACAAACTGTGAATTCTATCCAAAACAATTTGAGACGAAAACGGAAAAATATCGGACATGCTCAAGACACAATCAAAAACAAGTTTAATTCTTTCCAACACAATCAGACAACGGTTAAATTTTTCCACAATGGTTTTCGACATGTCGGTAACAGTTTCGGCAAGAAATCATCATTTCATCAAGAATATCCAACACAATTAAGCAGCATAAAAAACCAGTTCAATGTTTGTCGCAAGGATGTTCAGGACAAGCTTTAATACATTCCAAAACAAGAGTTGACAGAACAATCTTACGAATTCAAGTCGTAATCGGAGATTTAAGTTGTATAGCCTATAAAAGAGGCTGCTTCATTCACACCAGTTCAGGGAGAAAAAGAACCGAGACGCACAAGAAAAATCATCTCTCAAAACTTGAGTTTTTTCACACGATAAACATACACACGCTGCAGGAAGAGAAATCTCACATCCAAAGTACAACAAATCAATACACCAAAAAAACCATCATTCACAAACCCATACTCACACCATGGAAGTTTCAGATACAAAAGCACACAGAGTAGAATCATCATAACAATTTTCACAGAAAAATTCACAAAAAAAACCGTATACAGAAATCAGCACACCTATCCATTCAGAGGAGGAATTCACGTCATACACACACATACAGCAGGAAAAAACGAAAACATACTCGAAGTTGTCGACGTATCGTTACACCGAAGTTCTTCGAAGTTGCCGCGAGGGAATCTGACGAAACACATCACGAATTCGAAATAGACGAACCCAATCGCGGTCCACTCCACTTCGGTCGGCGCCGTTTGAAGCCATAACCACCCGTGCACGTAAGGACCGTCACGCATCGCCACTACGACTTCGCTGCACTTGAGTGTGTTCAGGTCAGCTTCTATTTCCTTTTTCTTTGAATTGTTTGATTATCATGATTGGTTATGCTTGTGGGTTTGTGGTTTTTGGGATGTGTTTCGATTAATTGAAAAAGAGTGAAGTCACGATCGGTAAAGGATGAGGGAAGAGAATTGATGGAGAGGGCGATGGAGTGATCGAGAGAGATTGAGGTTCTGAGAATGGTGGTGCTTGGAGGGTTGTCCCGTTGTTGGATCGGTTGAAGAAGAAGAGGAAAGTGAGAATGAAAGGGTTACTGACCCTTGGGTTTTTGTTTCTCAATGTTATTGTAGTATGGGTCAGATGGGTTGCTTAGAGCCTGGCCCATCGTGTCTTTCTTTTTTTTTAATTCAAGTTTTTTTTTGGTTGTCTTGTACCTTTTATTTATTTATTTTACTTTTGCTCTTTTATATTCTAATTTGTTTTCTTATGGTTAAAATAATTAGAGTTTAATTTATATAGAGTTCAATTTATAATTTTAATTAGAGTTTTGCCCACTTAGTTAAATAAGATTAAAAAATGTAGTTTCTAATTAGATTTATTTCTCAATTGAATTTCTCATTAGTATTCGATTAGATTTTATTCCCTTATCTCACGCCACCCGCGCAATCGAGACTTTTTTCCTTTATCCTAACCTTAGGATCAGAGTCACCGCACTCCATTCATGTGTTCCACCATGGACACTTTCTACCCTTTTCAACCTAACTTTAACTTTAGGGTCATTGCACTCTATGTAGTGTCTTGCCATAGACGCTACCTCCCCCTGGAACCTTGATCACAGTCAAGAGTTCCTCACCCTCTTTGAGGGGAACTACGAATACTCTGATTCCACTCCCGTCAGGATACGTAGGCACAAGGTGCGATACCTTATCGAGTATACTTAGATACTAACCCCTAGGCCTTTCCCTTAACAGATACCTTTAGCAAGCAAACAATAGATAACATAAATAATAACAAGAGGTTCCTGTAGAGTACTACAGACGTTTAGGATGCTAATACCTTCCCTAGGCGTAACCAACCCCCGAACTTAGATTCTCTTAACTTAGGTTTTTTTCGTTCTTTAACCCTTTCCTTTGGATAAAATAAAGACCGGTGGTGAATTTCAAAAATTGTGATTCAAGTTAATCCAATAGCTTGACATCTAATTCTCACCGCGACAGAAATGGCGACTTCACCGGGGATTTCGAGGGTTTCCCCTAACTTGTTTATATCTATGTTATTTATTTGCTTACTTACCTATATATCTTTATATTTGTATATATACCTGTTTTGCTTGGTTTTTCTGTGTGCAGGGTACTATTTGTGTGGTGAGACAAAGTCCTACACCCGGACTAGAGTGAAATTAAGATAGGAAAACGGTGAGACTTCAATGATACTTTGAGGGAGTCGATTCCTGAAAAAGTAAATTGAGACTTCACCACTCAGTCTAGGCCCTCTCGAATAAAATATTTGTCCAACGAGTTCATTCGTGAAGACGATATGGTTTCGATCTAAAGGCCCTCGGGACTGGGGACCGTAGTTACCTTTAACCCAACTTGGCCTATTAGGACGTAGTGCGGGGACTATGCGGGAGTCTATTTCTGCAATAGTCGCTGCGCGATACTACACTCAGACGAGATTCTCTTGAGAATATTATTGACTACCAAGTGATTTGGAAAATCGATAATATCTGAAAGATGGATTGTAGACTCTGGGAACTTTGTAGAACCCGTTCGGCAGGTACAAATGAACCTCTAGTACATACCTTGGGAAGGGTAGACCATGGCTCCATGCTCGTGATCTACAAGCCTAGGCCTTTGTTTGCCTGTATATGTGTATACCTGTGTTTATGCATCCATTCATGTATTCATGATTAACCATTCGGTTTCAAGAAACTCAATTGTTCTTTCCCTTGCAAAATCAATAAAAAATCATGGATTATAAAATGAAAATTTTTTTCTAAATGTTTGCAACCTACTCTTGAGTTCCTTGAAACCATTACATTGCATTGCATATCATTTGCATGATTCATTGCATACATCCGTTTATCCAGCAACTCATTTCCAGATGTCTCTATCTTCTAGTGTCACCTGTGGGTCATCAAGCTGATTCCTCGGCATCGATACCAGACTAGAGCTAACTACAGACGCATAATGCCAGAGCAAGAAGCACGCAATGCTGAGATGCGAATGGAGATCGACAACCTTAAGTCAAGCGTGGCAAAGTGATGACACTGAATTTCACCGTATTTTTTACTCCGATTTCGCATGCATTCTTAGTCTTTTAATGTCATTTTATTATGTTATTATTATGTTTTTCTTTGTTTTCAGGTTTTTAGTCTAATCAGAGCCCCGAGCGAGAAAAGGAGCAAAAAGGAAGTCGAAATGAGCTAAAATAGAGAAAATCAGCATTTTACACTTATGGCATCCACTATGGCGGCCGCCACAGGGTCTTCCATGACGTGGCCATGTCTCAAACTCCTCCCAACTGTTTTTCCCCACGATCTCCAACTGCCCAAGCAAGTTTACACTCATGGCGGGCGCCATGGTGTTGTGGCGGGCGCCACAAGAACAAAACGAGTTCCCTCCCAAATTCAAATGCTAGGGGCATCATTGTCTTTTCCACATGTTTCCTTGCCTATAAATAGGACTTTAGATTTTCGTTTTTCTCCATCCAAGCTTAGTTGTTCATAAGCATATATCAGTGTAATAGTGGTAATCGCTTCACATCGAGGTGTTACTACATTCGAGAGATCGAGTCTGTAAGAGCCTGTGAGATTGAGTCTTGGAGCACTCTGGAAGGAAGTTAATCCTGCCGCCATTTTACTTTCAATTCGCATTTTATTCAACCACTCCGATTGGAGCAGGTTTTTATTACTTTACCTTTTGTCAACTTTATTTCTTGCACTGTCTTTTAATTTCATTTACTTTCCGCACTCGCATTACTTTCATTTACTTTCCGCACTCGCATTACTTTCATTTACTTTCCGCACTCGCACTACTTTCATTTACTTTCCGCACTCGCACTACTTTCATTTACTTTCCGCACTCGCACTTAAATACCTTTTTTTTATGAAAAATCTAAAAATGAACTTTTACTTTACCATGTCTGGCTAATTTTATAAAGGTTAGAATGTGAAGATCATAACCGAACCGATAATCTGTACAATTGTTAGTGGAAACACTTAAGGGCTATTTTAACTTTCAATATAAGTTTTCCTGTTCTTAAATTCCGTTGGGTAAGATCGAAAGCCGTCCAACGCCTATCTAAACTTAATTGTTTTTAAACCATTTCAAAAACAGCGAAAGCGCTTTGTTTAGTTTATTAGGAGTTTTTAATTTAAAAGGAAAAGAGATTTTAAAACCATTTTCGGACGCGTTAAGAAGTTTAAAGTCTGGTTCGTAAGAACCTCTTTTTTTTAGAAAATCCAGGTTAAAATACTTTTCAACTTGGTCAAGATACTATATTTCTTAAAAATAGGTTTACTACTCTAACGCAATGCGCGCCTTTTTATCCGTGACAATAAGAGGGTTTGATTAGGGGGTACAACTCGGTTCTGAATACGCGAAAGCGACAGTTCCTGTCAAATTAGTTCTTTTCAAAGTAGAAAACATTGCCCGTAAGTAGTTCTATTAGCAAGTACTTGGATTATCAATTGGTTGTGTGAATTGCATTCGAACCTGTCTTTATCAATTAATTTTAATTACTTTATTTACTACCGTGCACTCTTCAAAACTACTATTTTCAATCACCTTAGATACACACCTTAACAATAGATAGCGATAGATTGACACTTGGTCTCTGTGGATACGATAATCTTTTATATTACTCTGACGCGTTCGTACACTTGCGAAAAAAACACGCATCAAGTTTTTGGCGCCGTTGCCGGGGACCAATTTCGTCAAATTTCGTACCCTGTTGTTATACCGTTTAGACTAAGGAAGTTACCCGCCGGTCAATGCGAAAAACTCGTAGTACCGGAAGTTTAGTAGACCCTCTAGCTGAACCAGAACGTTACGCTCGCACACGTTTATATTTCCGTAAACTTAGGAAAGCTATGGCCGAAGATCAAAATCAAAGACCTCTTAAGGATTTCGCCCAACCATCCAACGAGGAACCTAGTTCTAGTATAGTAAATCCAGCCATACCAGCTAACAATTTTGAACTTAAACCATCCCTGCTGCAGTTAGTACAGCAGAGACAATTCGCAGGTCTTGCTACAGAGAACCCAAACCAACATTTGAAAAACTTTCTCCAACTAGCAGACACCTTTAAAACCAATGGAGCCCCTCCTGAGGCGATTCGCTTAAGATTATTTCCTTTTTCCCTCAGAGGTAAGGCCCTATCTTGGTTAGATTCCCTTCCACCAAATTCCATAACAAGTTGGGAAGACCTTAGAAAAGTATTCCTTGCCAGATATTTTCCCCCGAGTAAGACCGCTGTTCTTCGAAACCAAATAACTAGATTTACCCAAAACCAAGGAGAATCGTTGTTCGAAGCCTGGGAGAGATATAAAGAGCTGTTAAGAGCATGCCCACATCATGGTTTAGAAAATTGGTTAATCATTCAAACCTTCTATAATGGACTTCATTATAACACTAAGATGACCATCGATGCCGCCGCAGGTGGCGCACTGATGAACAAACCTTACCCTGAAGCTAGTGCCCTTATCGAAGATATGGCCCAAAACCATCAATCGTGGGGAGTAGAACGAGCGACAGTGGAAAAGAAGGAAGCCCAAGGAGGAATACATGAGTTAAGCTCTATAGACATGATGCAAGCTAAAATGGACGCATTAGCCCTAAAAGTTGAGCATATGTGTACAACCCCGAATACTACAGCCGCAGTTTCGTCAGATTGTGAGATATGTGGGACGAAAGGACACCAATCCGCAGAATGCAGTCTGTTAAACGAGACCAGCTCTGAACAAGTGAACTACACCCAAGGAAACCCATTTTCAAATACCTATAACCCTGGATGGAGGAATCACCAAACTTTTCCTATAAGAATAATAACCCTATCCAAAATACTTCCCCTCCGAGACAATCAAGTTATCAAGCCCCAAGATCAAATCAACCTATGCAACCTGTACCATCAAAACCGAGCCTTGAGAAAATCGTGGATAATTTTGTCGCTGCTCAAATCCAACAAAACAAGGAGTTCATGAACCAAAACGTTCATGTTAACGAACTAATTACCCAGTTAGGAACCAAGGTTGACCAAATAATCACTCACAATAAGATGCTTGAAACCCAAATCTCGCAGGTAGCTTTAAACCAAGCCCCTCAGACCACACCTGGAGGACAATTCCCTGGACAACCTCAACAAAACCCGAAAGGACAAGCAAATGCCATTACCCTACGAAGTGGGACCGCTTATGATGAACCTTGTAACCCGAGGTTGAGTGATCCCAAAACTTCTAAGGAAGATGACAACATCCCAGATAAAAAGAAGAAACCAGAGGAATCTGTAAACCAGGAAAGTCAAGAAAAAGGAGAAGAACCCAAAAACAAAACCTATATACCACCCCCGCCATACAAACCACCAATACCATATCCGCAAAGACTTAAACAAACCCAGATCAATAATCAGTATCAGAAATTCATTAAAGTTATAGAAAAACTTCACGTAGAAATCCCGTTCACAGAAGCCATTACCCAAATACCAACCTACGCAAAGTTTCTCAAAGACATCCTTACCAATAAACGTAGACTTGATGATCCGAAACCCTTGGAATGTAATTCTATTGCCGAAAATAAATTAGCAAAAAAGGATAAAGATCCTGGAAACTTTTCCATTCCTTGTACTTTGGGGAGTCATGTCATCGAAAAAGCTTTTCTAGACTTAGGAGCTAGTGTGAGCTTAATGCCCTTAGCGGTTTGCGAAAGGTTAAATTTAGGAGAGTTGCAACCTACCAAGATGTCACTTCAATTAGCCGATAGATCTGTTAAATATCCGATAGGCATACTTGAAGACGTCCCTGTTAGGATAGGTCAGCTGTTTATCCCTACTGATTTTGTTGTCATGGACATTAAAGAAGATGATGACATACCAATTCTTCTAGGTAGACCATTCTTATCGACTGCTGGAGCCATAATAGATGTCAAAAAGGGGAAGCTAACCTTTGAGGTAGGGAACGAGAAGATAGAATTTATACTTTCAAAATTTCTTATGGCACCTGTGATAGGAGATGCGTGTTATGCGATAGATATCATTGATGAATGTGTTAGGGAGTTAGAGCAAGAAGAAGTCATTGAAACAATTAAGCTGCCATCAACTCTTATTTTGGAAGATGACAATTATAAGAAACCCTACATCGATGATAACCTTTACGAATATTTATCCCTTACCCCAGATCCTATGCCTTGCCCTATTAAACCAGCCTTGGAACTTAAGGAACTACCTAAGAACCTGAGATATGAGTTTCTTGATGAAGAAATGAATCGTCCGGTTATAGTTAGTGCTGCCTTGAGACAAAAAGAAACAGATCAACTCTTGGACGTTTTACGAAGATATCCCTCAGCCTTAGGATATAATATCTCTGATCTGAAAGGTATAAGTCCATCCGTATGCATGCATCGGATTTCGCTCGAAGTAGATTCAAAACCTTCCAGAGAGCACCAGAGAAGGATAAACCCTATACTGAGTGATGTTGTCAAAAAGGAAGTTCTGAAGTTGCTTGAAGCAGGTATAATATATCAGATCTCGGACAGTAAGTGGGTGAGCCCTGTGCATGTGGTACCCAAGAAGGGAGGCATCACAGTTGTGCAAAATGAGAAAGGTGAACAAATAGCAAAGCGGATAGAAGGAGGTTGGCGTATGTGCATAGACTATAGAAAGTTAAATAAAGCAACTAGGAAGGATCATTTCCCTTTACCGTTCATAGACCAGATGTTAGAACGTCTTGCCAGACACTCTTACTTCTGCTATCTAGACGGGTATTCGGGATTCTTTCAAATACCTATACATCCAGAAGATCAAGAAAAAACTACCTTTACATGCCCTTTTGGAACTTTTGCCTACAGACGAATGCCTTTTGGACTCTGTAATGCCCCTGCTACTTTCCAACGTTGCATGATGTCAATCTTTGCAGATTATCTAGATGGAATCATGGAAGTATTTATGGATGATTTATCGGTTTGCGGTTTTGATTTCCAAAATTGTCTTATCAACCTTGAGAAAATCCTGGAAAGATGTGTGGAGGTGAACCTTGTGCTGAATTGGGAAAAATGCCATTTCATGGTGACTGAAGGAATTGTTTTAGGACATATAATCTCCGAAAGAGGTATAGAGGTAGATAAAGCAAAAATAGAAGTTATAGAGAACCTAAAACCCCCCAAGACTATCAGGGAAGTTAGAAGTTTCCTTGGACACGCTGGATTCTACCGCCGTTTCATCAAGGACTTCTCCAAAATAACAAAACCTTTAACTGGCCTGTTAATGAAAGATGCTGAATTCATCTTTGATGAAAAATGCAATGAAGCATTCAACCTTTTGAAGCAAGCATTGATTTCAGCACCCATTATGAAACCCCCTGATTGGTCTGAACCGTTTGAGATAATGTGTGACGCCAGTGATTACGCTGTAGGAGCCGTTCTAGGTCAGAGAAAAGATAAAAGATTACATGTAATATATTATGCCAGTAGAACCCTAGACGCCGCCCAGCTCAATTACGCAACAACCGAGAAAGAACTCCTAGCTGTAGTTTTCGCTATAGACAAATTTAGATCATATCTAGTAGGAGCCAAAATTATAGTTTACACCGATCATGCTGCCATCCGTTACCTACTAAGTAAAAAAGATGCTAAACCCAGGTTATTTCGATGGATTTTGTTGCTACAAGAGTTCGACTTAGATATCCGAGATAAAAAAGGCACAGAAAATGTAGTAGCCGATCACCTATCTAGGCTAGAATACCTGAATCCTGAATTAGTACCCATAAATGATGATTTTGCCTATGATAGATTGATAGCCCAGTTGGAAACCATTGAAGATAAAGAACCAGACCCTCATGAGCACTTCCAAAAATCCTTAGCTGTAAGTAACGTGCCCTGGTACGCTGATTTTGTTAATTACCTAGCCGCTGATATCATACCCCCTGATCTCGATTACCACAAGAAGAAGAAGTTCTTAAGTGATGTTAGAAATTTCTATTGGGATGAGCCACTTCTTTTCAAGAGAGGTAAAGATGGCATTTTCCGCCGTTGCGTTCCAGAAGACGAGGTAGAAAGTATAATTCAGCATTGTCACTCTGCACCTTATGGTGGACATGCAAGCACCTCTAAGACCTACGCCAAGATTCTTCAAGCTGGCCTATTCTGGCCTACCATGTGGCGTGATGTCCATGCTTACATTGTCAAATGTGATAGATGCCAACGCACAGTAAATATATCAAGACGCGACGAAATGCCTTTAAGAAACATCCAAGAAGTAGAACTCTTCGACGTATGGGGTATAGATTTCATGGGACCATTCCCACCATCTTTAGGAAACAAGTATATCTTAGTTGCAGTAGACTACGTGTCTAAATGGATTGAAGCGATAGCTGCACCCACAAACGACACTAGAGTAGTGATTAAATTATTTAAAAATTATATATTCCCCAGATTTGGAACACCCCGTTTAGTTATAAGTGATGGAGGATCTCACTTCATATCAAGAATATTTGATAAGCTTTTAAGCAAGTATGGAGTTAAGCATAGAGTAGCAACACCATATCACCCACAGACTAGTGGCCAAGTGGAAGTATCTAATAGGGAGATTAAACAAATTTTAGAAAAAACTGTCTCTGTATCCAGAAAAGATTGGTCGCAAAAGCTTCAAGAGGCTTTATGGGCCTACATAACCGCTTTCAAAACCCCTATAGGAACAACCCCCTACCAACTAGTCTATGGAAAATCTTGTCATTTACCTTTTGAGTTAGAGCATAAGGCCTATTGGGCCATTAAAACTTTGAATTTGGATTACCTAACTGCTGGTGAGAAACGTATCCTTGACATCCACAAATTGGAAGAACTCAGACAGCAAGCCTACGAGAATGCCATAATATACAAAGAAAGAACAAAAGCTTGGCACGACAAAAGAATCGTAAGAAAAGACTTCAACTTAGGCGACCCTGTTCTCCTGTTCAATTCTAGGCTACGACTCTTCCCAGGAAAGCTCCGTTCAAGATGGACTGGCCCCTTCAAAGTATCAAAAATTCTGAGGTCTGGAGCTGTTGAAATCAAAAACGAGACATGTAAACCATTCATCGTCAATGGACAAAGACTGAAGCTCTACGAAGGAGGAGACATTCCAACAACCTACTCCAGCCACACTCTAAGTGATCCACCAATCCCGACAAGAGATGTATAAGTTCCAGTCGTCAAGCTAACGACGTTAAACAAGCGCTACATGGGAGGCAACCCATGATTTTCTTACCTTATTTACTCTTTCTACATTTTGTTTTATTTTATTTCTTGTTATATTTTTGTCAGGACTAATGTTTAAAATGTTTGTGTTTTACAGGTCACTCTCCTTATCTTATTTCGAAACATTGGGGACAATGTTCGATTTAAGTGTGGGAGGGGATTTTATTGCTTTCTATTTCCATTTTTAGTTAGTTGTTTATTTCTTGTTTTTGTCTATGTCTTTTTTCTAGAAAATGCATGAGTCTGACGAGTCACCAGTACAGTGTATCCCTAGTGCACCCTCATTTTTCCCCATTTCTTTAGCCCTACAAAAAAAAAAAAAAAAAAAAAAAAAATTTGCAAAAAGAAAACATTGTTGTTCTATACGTTTTTTGGGCTTTAAGACAGGTTTGGATTAGGATGTGGTGACTTAGGTGAACTTTTTGAAACATTAGTATCGTTTTAGCACCGTAGACTTCACGAATATAGGAATCATTCCAAAACCCCATGTACCATGGCCTTAATTATCATTTCCAAATTTGTCCTAAGTAGTTTATTTCAGCAGTCAGCTCCGGCCTAAGCATGTTCTACGTAGGGGATCGATGAACATAAGTGAATGATCCAGTAAAATAAATAAAGAATAAGGCAAACTCCGGATAGATGACCCTCACAAGGTCGTTTAACCCAAAAAGTTGAATTGTTGCCACACAAAAAAATATAATTTTAGCTCACCCATTGTTAGTTGGTTCAGAGGTATCTGGCGCTGAACTCGGTAGGGCGGATTACGATCCGATCCCCCACAACTGCATTTGGGTTAAATAAAAGGGTTTACACAGTCTTATGTGCCAGAAACCCTATGTTTTGGATCAGAATCACTAACAGGACACTCTACTATGAAACATGTACGGATAACGGGCTTAATGTGATTGCGCCTGAATGAAAAGGACCCAAAAAAGAGATGAAGAGGTAGGCCTAGTTATTGTGGGATGGTACGGTTGATTAATATAAGAATGAAGTTTATGTCCGCCTCTGCGGATAAGTGTCATTACGATACCCTTGGTTCACTTAGTACCTGTCACTGCATCCTGACTTGAACTTAGAAGTCCTTTTTGCCCGAATCACGTGTCAGCACTAGTTTTCTTACTTTGAGCTTTAAATGTTTTGCTTGAGGACAAGCAAAGGTCTAAGTGTGGGAGAATTTGATGACACTGAATTTCACCGTATTTTTGACTCCGATTTCGCATGCATTCTTAGTCTTTTAATGTCATTTTATTATGTTATTATTATGTTTTTCTTTGTTTTCAGGTTTTTAGTCTAATCAGAGCCCCGAGCGAGAAAAGGAGCGAAAAGGAAGTCGAAATGAGCTAAAATAGAGAAAATCAGCATTTTACACTTATGGCATCCACTATGGCGGCCGCCACAGGGTCTTCCATGACGTGGCCATGTCTCAAACTCCTCCCAACTGTTTTTCCCCACGATCTCCAACTGCCCAAGCAAGTTTACACTCATGGCGGGTGCCATGGTGTTGTGGCGGGCGCCACAAGAACAAAACGAGTTCCCTCCCAAATTCAAATGCTAGGGGCATCATTGTCTTTTCCACATGTTTCCTTGCCTATAAATAGGACTTTAGATTTTCGTTTTTCTTCATCCAAGCTTAGTTGTTCATAAGCATATATCAGTGTAATAGTGGTAATCGCTTCACATCGAGGTGTTACTACATTCGAGAGATCGAGTCTGTAAGAGCCTGTGAGATTGAGTCTTGGAGCACTCTGGAAGGAAGTTAATCCTGCCGCCATTTTACTTTCAATTCGCATTTTATTCAACCACTCCGATTGGAGCAGGTTTTTATTACTTTACCTTTTGTCAACTTTATTTCTTGCACTGTCTTTTAATTTCATTTACTTTCCGCACTCGCATTACTTTCATTTACTTTCCGCACTCGCATTACTTTCATTTACTTTCCGCACTCGCACTACTTTCATTTACTTTCCGCACTCGCACTACTTTCATTTACTTTCCGCACTCGCACTTAAATACCTTTTTTTTATGAAAAATCTAAAAATGAACTTTTACTTTACCATGTCTGGCTAATTTTATAAAGGTTAGAATGTGAAGATCATAACCGAACCGATAATCTGTACAATTGTTAGTGGAAACACTTAAGGGCTATTTTAACTTTCAATATAAGTTTTCCTGTTCTTAAATTCCGTTGGGTAAGATCGAAAGCCGTCCAACGCCTATCTAAACTTAATTGTTTTTAAACCATTTCAAAAACAGCGAAAGCGCTTTGTTTAGTTTATTAGGAGTTTTTAATTTAAAAGGAAAAGAGATTTTAAAAACATTTTCGGACGCGTTAAGAAGTTTAAAGTCTGGTTCGTAAGAACCTCTTTTTTTTAGAAAATCCAGGTTAAAATACTTTTCAACTTGGTCAAGATACTATATTTCTTAAAAATAGGTTTACTACTCTAACGCAATGCGCGCCTTTTTATCCGTGACAATAAGAGGGTTTGATTAGGGGGTACAACTCGGTTCTGAATACGCGAAAGCGACAGTTCCTGTCAAATTAGTTCTTTTCAAAGTAGAAAACATTGCCCGTAAGTAGTTCTATTAGCAAGTACTTGGATTATCAATTGGTTGTGTGAATTGCATTCGAACCTGTCTTTATCAATTAATTTTAATTACTTTATTTACTACCGTGCACTCTTCAAAACTACTATTTTCAATCACCTTAGATACACACCTTAACAATAGATAGCGATAGATTGACACTTGGTCTCTGTGGATACGATAATCTTTTATATTACTCTGACGCGTTCGTACACTTGCGAAAAAAACACGCATCACAAAGCTCACTGAGATGCTCCAAGTTTTGATTGCTAGAGGAGAACCACCTCAAAGAACTGTCATCCGAGAAGTTTCAACTGTTGATCCTCAACCTATTCAAATGCCACCTTCCACTTGGCCAGAGTTTGGCTTACCTCCCAACTACTCTCCACCTCTTGCATCTACTGCTATGATTGGTCAGACTTCTAGACCAGTGTTTCAAGCTCCTGTTTTCACCAAACCTCAACCAATAATTCAGATTACTCGAGCCCCTTTTGAGAACCCTCTCTACGAGTACAATGCTGCCAGTGCTCAGGGTGAAGACCGCGAAGACTTTGTTGAACCTGAGGTTGTCCGTGAACAGTTTCAGACCATAGACAAGAGACTCAAAGTCGTAGAAGGTACTGACTTCTTCAACATTGATGCAGAAAACATGGGTTTGGTTTCTGACCTTGTTATGCCTGCTAAGTTCAGGGCTATCGATTTTGTGAAGTACAAAGGTGATTCTTGTCCAAGAGCTCATTTGGTCATGTATACTCGAAAGATGGCTGCTCATGCCAAGAATCAGAAGTTGCTTATCCATTGTTTTCAAGATAGTCTGAGTGGAGCTTCTCTCAAATGGTATATGAATCTTGAACAGAACAGCATTCACTATTTCCAGGATCTTATTAATGCCTTCATGAAGCAATACAAGTATAACCTCGACATGGCTCCTGATCGCCGTCAGCTGCAAAACATGTCTCAAAAGGATAAAGAGTCTTTCAAGGAATATGCTCAGCGCTGGAGAGAGTTGGCTTCTCAAGTTGAACCTCCTTTGGCAGAGAAAGAATTAACTGGATTGTTTATGGACACCTTGTCTCCATTCTACTGGGAGAAGATGATTGGTAGTGTTTCCTCCAGCTTCACTGATTTGGTTACTATTGGTCAGAGACTCGAGGAAGGACTTAAGAATGGTAAAGTATCCAAAGCTGCTGAATCTTCTAATGGAGCGAAGAAAACCTATGGGAACTTCCAGAAGAAGAGAGAAGATCAGACCAATGCTGTTATGTTTGAAACCAGAAGGTCTCGTCCTCAACCCCAGTATGTTGATCACTCCACTGTTGCTGCTGTTACTCCTGTTGTTGCTGCTACACGGCCAGCTCAAGCTCCTCAACGTCCAGCTGGTGGGCAGAATCAGCACCGTAATAGGAATAATTTTGATCCTATTCCAATGACATACACTGAACTTTATCCTGGGCTAGTTCAGAAAGGTTTGATTACCACAAGGCCTTTGCCTCCTCCTCCAAATCCTCTTCCGGCCGGTTATAGGGCCGATCTTCATTGTGAATACCATCAAGGTGGCGCAGGCCACGACTTGGAACATTGTTTTACATTGAAGGCTAGAGTACAAGAGCTGATCAGAATTGGTATTCTCTCCTTTCGTGACACCAATCCAAATGTCAAGAACAATCCTTTGCCAGAGCACGCTAAGTGAAGCTTCAGCTGACTTCAGCAGACTTTAGTGTTTCAGACAGGACAACTCACTCTTGTTTCTGATTAGTCACTAGACCATGTTTCTTATTGTTTGCATTTTCCTTATTTGTATTAGCTGTTTGCTTTTGATTTATGTTTGTACTTTCATAATTAATAAAATGAGCATTGCAACTTTTGGATTCAACTTCATTTGCTTTTGTTATTTACATCTTTACGCTTTATCAAAAAAACAAAAAACAAAAACAAAAACAAAAATTATCTCTTTTCCACTTTCCTTCTGATTATGCTAAGATTGGAGGGAGGATGATGAAAATGTAAATACCCATAATTGTTGTTGGTATGCTTTCAAATCAAAACTTTGCTGACGATGTAAGGCATTGTTTCAATTCCTAAACACTGGAGAAATAAGGAAGATAACCCCTCGTCAACCCCTTTGAGCTTAGAAGTAGGAGTTTCTTTCTTTACAAATAAAAACCCGCAATCTTAACCTGGGGCAGGGTAGTTCTTAGTTAACTGGATTGTGCATTCAAATACAAGAGTTTATGCAAGACATCATTCAACAAAAAGGTTGCATTCTCAATTTTTCCTTCGCAAGTGTCGAAGATGTCCTTCAAGTCAAAAGCCGATGATGGTTCGTCGTAATCATTAAGCCAGGCAGTCACTTTCTTTCAAAAAAAGATAAAAAAATCAAAGAAGGAAAAAGCCCGCTAAGTCGAAACCTGTGAAGGAGACTTAGGCAGACAAAAAATTGGGGCATCCCGCTGACTGTAAGATTCACGAGAAACAGTTCAGGCAAAAGTTAGGGATAATAAAAAAGAGAAATCTTTAAATCCTTACCATGAAATCCTCAATGAAATGAAAAAAAAAACAACCAAGAGTTATAAGGAAGTAGTGACTGTCACCTCAAAAGTCCCTTAACTTCTGAACCATCATCACTATCATCAATGCAATCCCTAACCTATGGGAACCTGAGTGCAAAGTCTGAGTTAACTGAGTGTAGAACTGGAGATCATCACGAAGATTGGGTGGGCACAAATAAACTTTGAGCCTTTATCCTTTGTTTCTTAAACCGTGAACCAGGCCACGTTATAACCCTCAAAAGACCTAATTGAAGCAAGGTTATTTTGAAAGCATACTACAACGAGGTTGCGTAAATTGACTCCTAAAGATCTTTGCAGATCATTTTTTTGGCATCACGCCTTTTTGCTTTATCTTTCACTTTTAAACGTCTTGAACCACCGTGTTCTGACCAGTGGCCCTATTGTTTTACCTCTTTCCAAAAATGATTTTGATTTTAAAAGTTGCATGAACTTTGCATTTACTATGTTTGTATGAACACTTTTGTTTGCAATCTGGCTTCCGCTTAAGGAATTTTCAAACATTTAAGAAACATGGTCGGTGATCCAATCAGGGGCAAGTCCTTTCCAAATCCGGTTGAAAGATTAGTTCAAGATTTGTTGTTCTGGGGCAAGTCCTTCCCAGAATTGGTTTATCCAGAAGATTTTTCAAGACTCATGTTGGGGCAAGCTTTTCAAGCGCTCAATGAAATAATCATTTATAGAATCATTCCAACTGAAGCAATTATCAGTTCATCTATGACAGTCGGCTAATCTAAGGCCGTTTACTTGAAAAATCCCCATGCAGCTTTCCTTCCTTCCTACAAGGATCGTTAACTTGATACAGTTTACCACTGTGGCAGAGATTGTGCTCAGTAGTAACATCTTTAGTCCCCAAGCAGAATGGCAGTGATCTCCGTGTTGAGGAATCAGTCGTCTAGTCTTGTCTTCTCCCCAAAAAAAGAGTCGAGCCATGTCGTCGACATATGCACCTGCATTTGCATTTAATCATATATCATGGCATAATTCATATACATATGCATAGCAAGAGTGTCATCCTCATTTGCACTCATTTGCATCCTCCATAGGTCGTGTTGTTATTCACGTCTTACCTTGTGGTTAAAGTCCAACTCACTTGGCACTTACCAAATAGATATTGTCGTGTGTATCCAATGCCTTCTTGGGTATCACCTTGTTCACATTCATCCAATGCTTTCTTAGATATTGTGATTCTTTCTATCCAATGCTTTCTTGGGTATCTCCTTGTTCATATTCGTTCAATGCTTTCTTGGACGTTGTGTTTCCTTTTATCCAATGCCTTCTTGGATTTCTCTTTTTTATCTCATTTGCGTCTGATGCATTCTCGGATATTGTGAGTCGTACCTTTCATTCAAAGCTATTATTGGATGACTGGTTTTCTTTACATTCAATGCCATTCTTGAATGTAGTTTCTGTTCACATTCATCTAAAGCCATTATTAGATATTGTGATTATACCTTTCATTCAAAGCTATTATTGGATGTTTGGTTTCTTTACCATCTGATGTTCTTCCGGATGTGTCCCTCTTTCTGATGTTTTTCCAGATTGAGTCTTTAGTTCTGATGTTTTTCTAGAACTTATCTGATGTTTTTCCAGATATTTCGCTTTGTTATTCTGATGTTTTTCTGGAATTTCATTGCCTTTTACCATCTGATGTTCTTCCGGATGTGTCCCTCTTTCTGATGTTTTTCCAGATTGAGTCTTTAGTTCTGATGTTTTTCCAGAACTTATCTGATGTTTTTCCAGATATTTCGCTTTGTTATTCTGATGTTTTTCTGGAATTTCATTGCCTTTTACCATCCGATGCTTTTCCGGATGTGTCTCTCTTTCTGATGTTTTTCCAGAATGAGTCTTTTGTTCTGATGTTCTTCCAGAACTTATCTGATGTTTTTCCAGATATTTTGCTTTGTTATTCTGATGTTTTTCCGGAACGATAATGCTTTTTACCATCTGATGCTTTTCCGGATGGGTCCCTCTTTCTGATGTTCTTCCAGATCGAGTCTTTGTTCACAGTCATCTAAAGCCATTATTAGATATTGTGATTGTACCTTTCATTCAAAGCCATTATTGAGTGTCTGGTTTCTTTATCTTGTTCGCTTTGTCTAAAGCCATTATTAGATTTTGAGATTATACCTTTCATTCAAAGCCATTATTGGATGTCTGGTTTCTTTACCATCTGATGTTCTTCCGGATGAGTCCCTCTTTCTGATGTTCTTCCAGATCGAGTCTTTGTTCACTTTCATCTAAAGCCATTATTAGATACTGTGATTATACCTTTCATTCAAAGCCATTATTGGATGTCTGGTTTCTTTACCATCTGATGTTCTTCCGGATGAGTCCCTCTTTCTGATGTTCTTCCAGATCGAATCTTTGTTCACTTTCATCTAAAGCCATTATTAGATATTGTGATTTTACCTTTCATTCAAAGCTATTATTGGATGACTGATTTCTTTGCATTCAATGCCATTCTTGAATGTAGTCTATGTTCACAGTCATCTAAAGCCATTATTAGATATTGTGATTGTACCTTTCATTCAAAGCCATTATTGGATGTCTGGTTTCTTTGCCTTTTTCACTTTCATCTGAAGCCATTATCAGATTTTGTAAGTGTACCTTTCGTTCAAAGCCATTATTGGATGACTGGTTTCTTTGTGTCCGATGCCTTCTCGGATTACATTATTTTGTCTCATTCTCATCTGTTGCCTTCTTAGATATTGTGAGTTTACCTTTCACCCAAAGCCATTATTGGATGTTTGGCGCTTTTTTCATCCAATGTCATTCTTGGGTGATGTTTTCCAGATACTTTGCTTTGTTTCAATTCGTTTCTGACACAACTGTAACACCTTTTTCCCTGTGGCACTATCCCCCATAGGATCTCCGTCTTGCATTCATTTCACATCATTTCATGTCATATCATATGCATTTCGTGGCATCTTAGGGCCAAAAATTATGCATGTTTATATTTAAGTCTCTCCTATCACGTCGAGACGAAGATTTCAATCTCCAGATACAAGAAACTTAAATAGGGGCATCTGTCATACCCTAATTTTTGACCATAAGGTCCCACCTTTGTGTGCATCATCTTTGCATATCTGCATGCTTTATCACTAACGGGTTCGTGCAGGAACACTGGTTTCAAGTGGAGATAGTTTCTCTTTCTCACAATTCAGTGTTTCAAAACGTGACCATTCAAGGAGATTCTAGGGTTTTCTACTAGTCGTTCTCTTCAAGTTTTCTCAGAAGCTCTGCGTATGTCTCGAGGAAAATCAGGTTTTTTGCTGCTGGTATTGAGCACGGTCGTTTAAGGTCTGGTTATGATTTTCGTGGCAAGTTGCAAGTGGTGTTTCCAGGGATTCCTCAAGACATGGTGTTTGTGTTTATCTAAAGAATCATTCGAATTTTTTTGTCATTTGTTATTATGGACTAAGTGAAGGTATTCTACAATTGAGGACTGATGCATTTAGGAGTACTATTGCAGTTGTGCTGTCACGGGTTTGCAACTTAAATTAAAGGTTGATTAGTTATTAACAATCTGATTTTTTTTTGGAATTACCTTAAACTTTGATGACTAGTTTGTTCCCTTTTTAAAATCTCTTGGGCATAATCTATTATGAACTTATGGCATTGGTGATAGCGTGAAGTTTTGATACATTCAGATTTCTTTGTGCGTGAGTTTATTTCATGCTTCACTTTTCAAATGTTAAAATCTACTAAAAAAGAGTCTGATATAAAGTCCCATTGTACTTAAGAAATTTGCAAAGTTATGATGGGAGGTTCATACTAAATCATGTCCTACGCAAGGCCAGTATCATAAATGCAGCGTACGGACCAGCCACTTCTCACAGTCTAAGACACAAGTGTTGGCAACCAGGAGGATGGTGGGACCAGATTTGTAATAATACAATATACAAGGATTTGGTACTCCTAATTCTATCTAGTCCAAAAGTTCAGTTTAGATAAGTTGCTTCAATCACCAGCCTTCCCCGCGTGTTCGCTTATCTCCTTGTCAATATCCTCCACCAAATTTGATTCTTGTACCATATGCTGTCAAATAAACAAGATAATCAAAAGAAAGTCAGAATATGTGCAAGATCTGTTTCGAGGTACAGCATACTTATAAGACAAAATCACACATCATCAAATTGTTTCCAAAAATAATCTTAGAGGTTCAAAGCAAAATCCACAAAAAAGGGAAATTCATTAAATCATGATTGTCTCCAAAAACAGATCAAACATATTCAGACAAACTGTGAATTCTATCCAAAACAATTTGAGACGAAAACGGAAAAATATCGGACATGCTCAAGACACAATCAAAAAAAAGTTTAATTCATTCCAACACAATCAGACAGCGGTTAAATTTTTCCACAATGGTTTCGACATGTCGGTAACAGTTTCGGCAAGAAATCATCATTTCATCAAGAATATCCAACACAATTAAGCAGCATAAAAAACCAGTTCAATGTTTGTCGCAAGGATGTTCAGGACAAGCTTTAATACATTCCAAAACAAGAGTTGACAGAACAATCTTACGAATTCAAGTCGTAATCAGAGATTTAAGTTGTATAGCCTATAAAAGAGGCTGCTTCATTCACACCAGTTCAGGGAGAAAAAGAACCGAGACGCACAAGAAAAATCATCATTCAAAACTTGAGTTTTTTCACACGATAAACATACACACGCTGCAGGAAGAGAAATCTCACATCCAAAGTACAACAAATCAATACACCAAAAAAACCATCATTCACAAACCCATACTCACACCATGGAAGTTTCAGATACAAAAGCACACAGAGCAGAATCATCATAACAATTTTCACAGAAAAATTCACAAAAAAACCGTATATAGAAATCAGCACACCTATCCATTCAGAGGAGGAATTCACGTCATACACACACATACAGCAGGAAAAAACGAAAACATACTCGAAGTTGTGGACGTATCGTTACACCGAAGTTCTTCGAAGTTTTCGCGAGGGAATCCGACGAAACACATCACGAATTCAAAATAGACGAACCCAATCGCGGTCCACTCCACTTCGGTCGGCGTCGTTTGAAGCCATAACCACCCGTGCACGTAACGACCGTCACGCATCGCCACTACGACTTCGCTGCACTTGAGTGTGTTCAGGTCAGCTTCTATTTCCTTTTTCTTTGAATTGTTTGATTATTATGATTGGTTATGCTTGTGGGTTTGTGGTTTTTGGGATGTGTTTCGATTAATTGAAAAAGAGTGAAGTCACGATCGGTAAAGGATGAGGGAAGAGAATTGATGGAGAGGGCGATGGAGTGATCGAAAGAGATTGAGGTTCTGAGAATGGTGGTGCTTGGAGGGTTGTCCCGTTGTTGGATCGGTTGAAGAAGAAGAGGAAAGTGAGAATGAAAGGGTTACTGACCCTTGGGTTTTTGTTTCTCAATGTTATTGTAGTATGGGTCAGATGGGTTGCTTAGAGCCTGGCCCATCGTGTCTTTCTTTTTTTTTAATTCAGGTTTTTTTTTTGGTTGTCTTGTACCTTTTATTTATTTATTTTACTTTTTCTCTTTTATATTCTATTTTGTTTTCTTATGGTTAAAATAATTAGAGTTTAATTTAAATAGAGTTCAATTTATAATTTTAATTAGAGTTTTGCCCACTTAGTTAAATAAGATTAAAAAATGTAGTTTCTAATTAGATTTATTTCTCAATTGAATTTCTCATTAGTATTCGATTAGATTTTATTCCCTTATCTCACGCCACCGCGCAATCGAGACTTTTTTCCTTTATCCTAACCTTAGGATCGGAGTCACCGCACTCCATTCATGTGTTCCACCATGGACACTTTCTACCCTTTTCAACCTAACTTTAACTTTAGAGTCACCGCACTCTATGTAGTGTCTTGCCATAGACAGTACCTCCCCCTGGAACCTTGATCACAGTCAAGAGTTCCTCACCCTCTTTGAGGGGAGCTACGAATACTCTGATTCCACTCCCGTCAGGATACGTAGGCACAAGGTGCGATACCTTATCGAGTATACTTAGATACTAACCCCTAGGCCTTTCCCTTAACAGATACCTTTAGCAAGCAAACAATAGATAACATAAATAATAACAAGAGGTTCCTGTAGAGTACTACAGACGTTTAGGATGCTAATACCTTCCCTAGGCGTAACCAACCCCCGAACTTAGATTCTCTTAACTTAGGTTTTTTTTGTTCTTTAACCCTTTCCTTTGGATAAAATAAAGATCGGTGGTGAATTTCAAAAATTGTGATTCAAGTTAATCCAATAGCTTGACATCCGATTCTCACCACGACAGCCATCCTCGACATACGCCAAATAATGGGTACCCTCGACAGAGAAGTCAAGCTCGGGGTTCACCACTCGCCGTTGAGCCATGGCGTTTCTGAAGGATTCGTCCGCGACGGCAATACTGTCATCCTCAGCCATCAGCATATGGGCGATCAGCTCGGACCTTGTCCTTAATTCCTTCACATCTTCAGGCTCATCTTCACCCAGAGTGTTGACCGCCCTCAGCTGCTGGACCAGCTCCTCGGCCACCTTCTTCTCCGCAGCCAGCGTAGAATTCTCTTTCTTCAGCCTGGCCACCTCCTCTTCAGTCTTCTTCCGAGAATCATCTGCGCCCTTGACCTCTTCTTTGAGGGACGCCATGGTAGCCCAGGCAACATTAAGTTCGGACTCAGTTGCAGAGTCCCCTTCAGCATAAACGGCTGCCATCTCCAGCATCCTAACCAAAGTTAAAGCATCTTGAGCCACCAACGCCCTCTTGCTCGGGCGGTACATGCTTTCCAAACGAAGATATTCCGCCCGAGGCACGACCAAAGGGTTCCCCTCAAAGAATCTCCTATCAAGGATACAAGGAGGAAGCTCAAACTTCCCTTTCTCCGGTACCCGGGTGAGATCCACAGCGTCAGTAACCCTTGACCGCTTGGATCGTCCGATCAAAGGTAGGGGAGATCCCCGGGGAGCAGGAGTAAGAGAAGAGGGCCCCGCAGCAGACTGAACCGTAGTGGGAGCACGCGCACCAGCGAATCGAGACCTCAGAGGAACCACTCCGGCCTTGTTCCTCGCAAAAGCATTCTTCACAGCCCGCTCATGGGCCTGAGGCATCTCCCCTGCACAAACAAAAATTGAACACGTTAGTTACGAGGAAAATAAATAATGCGAGCAAATCTAAAATAACTAAGACTACCAAGCAGCTTCTCGACTTCCGCAGGAGTCTTCCACTCCAGGAGTGCCTTGGTGTTAATAAACCGGTACTCAACACTCTTACTGCCGTCCTTCTCGAAGACCGGGTTACCCTTGTTCGTCCAGCATTCCGCAAGCCAGAAGGAGTTAACATACTTCACCAACTCCTCATACGCCACGACATCCTGCCCGTGTAGCTCGTACGGTTGGAGAACGTAGTCACCGAGCCTCTTGGCGAAATGGTCAGGTGCCCAATGGATGGGGAACTTGTAGATTCTCTCCCCAATAAATTTCCCCGTCTCGTCGCGCAGGTTATTTCCATCCTCATCAACCTCGATCTCTCAGACATGTGTATTATCCTGGCCAGCTTCGGACACGGACTCGATAACATAGTACCGCTCCTTAAACGTCCGTATCGACTCCGAAAATGGTTTAAAAAATTTGCGAGGCTGCTTCAAAGAGACCCAACCATACTGCCTCCCCGACAGCTGCCTTTGAAGATGGAAGATGGTGAAAAACAGAGGAAGAGTTTCCCCTATGGCGAGGTACTCACACACCAGCTCGAACGCCCGGATGAAGGCCAACGAGTTAGGGTGCAGTTGCGTGGGGGCCAACTTCAAGTGCACGAACACCGACTGCTAAAAATTGGTGAACGGCAACCTCAGACCCAGCTCCTTAAAGGCGTATTCATACATCGCAAAGCGGTCCCCGTAATTCGTGTAGACCCGGTCATCCTGAGAGGGAAAGTGCACCTTCCACTCCCCCTCTGGCCCGACCTCCGTAAAGACGTCCCCTAAGTACTTTGCAAAAGTAGACACATGTTCAGCAGGTTCGGCCACCTCCCATTCCTCCACGGAACCCTCGACGACGTTCTCGTCCATATCTTCCAACTCCTCTTCCTCCCGGACCTCACTGGGGGTACTTGAAGCCGTCGAACTACTATTATCCGAAGAACTTGTTTCTTCCTCAGATGAATCTAAGATAATCTCTCCATCTGGCCCCGTCGCCATATCTATCACCTGAAAAGCAGATAAAAAAGTGAATTCAAAAATAAATCAAATCCACCCTTCCACCGCTAGTCAAGTGAAAGGGCGCGCAGAGGGCTGAGGACAACGTCCCCGACCTATGCCCTAACATCAGAAGAAAAACTGAAACCTCCCCGCAAGGAAACGCTCGTAACAGATCATCCCCAAGCAAGGAGTTTCCCCACACTCATACCCAGATTCCGTTTGAAGCTTCGACGAAAACCACAAAGCTTCACTGGAATTTGGGAATATTCGACCGGAAAATTCATCACCCACTGGGAAGATGAACAATCACGACGGTTACACATGCATCGCCGTCGCAACGACGCCGTGAACCTCCCTCTTCGCCAAAACATACTAACACATCCGGCGACATGTCAGAAGTGGAAAAATGGCACGACCACCGTCCACCACCAACAATCACCGGAAACTAGCTTATTTCGTCCTCTAAACCTAGCCCTAACCACATGCAATCTACCATTTACCACCAAAAAGAGTTAAAACAAGCACAGAATCGGAAACTTACTTGATTTAAGAAGACAAAAAGTGGTTGCTCGAAGCTTGGTGCGGTGGTCGGAGTAGCAGACGACGGTGACGGGCAAACGCTCTGAAGAAGACGAAGGAAAGCGAGAGTGAAAAGTCCAAAATGAGACGGATTTTCCCCTTTTATACAGAGAGGCACGTGCAGTGGACGCGCTCGTAGGTCATGATGGCTATTAACTAGCCATCATTGCCTAGTAACTGCTACACGAAGCTCTAGGCACACGTGGCGCCCCAACGTTTCCAATTCTGACTAACCGTTAGTCTCCCCGGACGACGGGCAACACGGTCACGGTCATGAATGCCACAAACACCAGGGGTCACGAACACCATCATTCGCGGGCGCCCCGATGCGACCTTCCTCGTCATCAAACGACGACTTCACGCTAGCTCCCCAGAGCAATGAGCTGTCCTTAATCACTCACATGCTCGGGAGCAACGACTTGGGGGGCTCATGTTCTAGATTAGACCAATGGCTAGACATGGCCCAATCCACTTCTGCTCCAGAGCGTCCCAAATTGCCTAATTCAAATCCACAAAGGGGAAAAAGTTACCTTTCTGCCCCTCAAACCGGGCAGGGACTGCATCGCTCCTCCCCGAAAACAATGCTCGTTACGCACGACTCGTCCACTCCCCGAACAGCTATGGGCAAGTGCCCGAAACCATGTCTATGCCCGACATAACGGCTAGTTTTGGGCACCCTGTCCGATATAACGGCTAGTTTGGGTAGTTACCTATTCTTTGGGAAAACGGCTATTTCGCCCCGAAAATAAGACCGTTGGCCACGCGCTGGGGGCTCTATATAAACCCTCTCTCGTGAGAGGGTCAGGTATCCAATATTCACCCTACGAAGTAACACTTTGTACTTGCCCCTTTTCTCTGACCCTTTCTTACTTTAGCGTCGGAGTGCCTTGCAGGTACACCCCTCTCCTCCCCTCAATACGACCAGCATCTCAGACGTACTTGGCGGCCCACTTCTATAGGATCTGATCCAGCCTTCACGATCAAATAACAACAAACCTTTTCATGAAAAGTTGTGTTGATCTGGTGGTTGCACCTTTTGACCATGTACCCAATCATTATAGGGTCTCTGGTCCTATTCTAGACAGTTGCAACTTTTGACCATTTATTTTGGTAATTTAACCATTAATATTTATCAATATAATATTTTGCAAATTTCTCCAACAATCTCCCACCATTTTCAAAATATATCTAAATCCATTATTCAGGAAATTTCATGGTTTTAGATAAAGGTATCTTATGATTTGAACCAATACTTAGTAAGTTAAGTTTTCACTCATCCTCGAATAGATTGATAGACAAGCTTTGAACCAATTATTCATTAGAACAAGCGTGCATAACTCACACATGAAATCTCGGTACCATTGATCGAATTATTAATATGACACGTTTAATAAGGCATTGTGTCTCATATCCTTTTCATGAGAATTTAAGAGTCAAGCCCTTGAACTCTATGAAGCGGCACCACTTCATTCTCATATAGGTAGACTATATCAGAAACGCACTCATAATTATGCATTCCAGCAAACTTATGTTATATGTCTATTAAGAATAAAACTTCATCCTACCACACTTATTCTTATGGTCCAAGTACTTTTACCCCTTGGGAGGTATCTATTATTAAGTACTTCAATCACTCTAAGAGTGTACTTTCATCATTGAACTCAAGACTTAATGTTAATCAAATGTGAGTTGAGTTTCCACTATTGATGATTAATTAGATATGAGCTTGTTCCACATCCCTAATGATGTCTTCATTGTATTTAATTATATCCAAAGACATCATATCTTTGTCAATCCTTTCGTCAATGAATTGCAAGATTTTCCAAACTTTAATAATTTTTTAATATTCAATTTTTCATCTAATCATGTATATGATTACTTATGTACTCTTGATAGTATTTACCATATATCATCAAAACATAACACTTTTAGCACATTAGTAAAATTATCATATACAAACTATATTTATATTCTTGGTAGTTTTGACAAACTATCACCATGACAATTTAGTAATTTATTTTGTCATATCTACAACTTTTATGTCATTCTTCATTTACTAATCTTTTAATTTGAAGTTTTACTTCCACTTAAATATATCCTAAATATATTTAATGCATTAAACATTTATATCAATCGACAACCACGATTAAACAAATTTGTCATGACTAATTTTTATTTCATGAAGTGAATTCAAACATGTAATTCATAAACTCCATATAAATACAACACCATAGAATTCATTTCTATTCTTTTAAAATAAACAATTTTCTTGCATAACTAATATACCTAACAAATTTTATGTGATAAATTCATGTTTCATATTTAACAATGTTCTATGGTATATCCAAATAAAAATCACAATACAAAGTAAACAATAAATTCACATCAATAATATTTTCTATAACTTTTCTCCATAAATATTTTTCAAATTCCAATAATCTAAAATATACAAAAATTACTTTTAATATCAAGATGAACAACAAATAATACTTTCATATTATGATACACATATAATATAAGATAAATCATTTTAAATTTAATAAATTCTTGAACAAACTAAAATGCAATTTAAACATGTCCTTGATATTTCTAACAATTTATTTACATCATTTCATATTACCAATACATGCACCATACATTCAAATTCACATACTTGATAATTTAGATATCGTCATATAAATGACAAATTTATTTAATATAGTTATGTACCTTTCACCTGGATATGAATAAATAATAATGTATGTTTATCCCTCCATCAAAGTTCCAACCACAAATTAATCACAAAAAAAAATAATAAATTAAAATTCTACAATTTAAAAATTATATGAATTAATTGTGTATCTTTCTCCATCATTGAAAGTTGTTATCATCTTTTTTAAAGTTACATACTTTAATATTAATTATAAATAAAGTATGGATCAAAATCGAACCTAAAGATTGTTAGATCTTGTGTTGGGGGTCTGCTGCAAAACATGAATAGGAAGAAGATGAAGATGTTAGGACGAAGGTTGAACACAATAAATTTCAAAACGTGTGTTTACACTAAGCTTTAGGTTCGATTCGCCCCCACCAATTTAGACAAATTGGATGCAAAAAGGTTAACCGGCGAATCTCCTTCAGGATACTGTGGAAACCTTAACATGAATTGCACATTCACAATAAGCATATCGATCAACGATATTTTACAGAATAAAGTTCTCTCATTTATTCTTGTGCACTAGAAAAATAAAAGAATTACTTAAATATAATTTTTGTCACTTGAAACTAGTAATTTTTTGTGTGTATTTTATGACTGACAAGTATATATCTATTTATAAGAAAACTTGTACCAATTGGTGTGGAGAAACAATGTTTCATTTGATTCCAACATGACCATTCACGAACCATTGTAATCAATAACAACAAACTTTTTCATGAAAAGTTGTGTTGATCTGGTGGTTGCACCTTTTGACCACGCACCCAATCTTAATAGGGTATCTAATTCTATTCTAGACAATTGCAACTTTTGGCCATTTATTTTGTTAATTTAACCATTAATATTTATTAATATAATATTTTAGAAATTTCTCCAACATACCATCACCCAAGCCCACCGATTACTGCCTTGCTAAGGTGATAATAATTTCAAATATTGAATAATTTTAGAGTGGAAAATAAAGTTTTAAAGTCTCTTGGTTAGAAACAAACTGTTGCTTCTTATTAATCTACGAGTGGCCTATTATATCATATATTTATTTGGTTTTTTTTAGTTTGATATTGTGTAAGACATAGTGAATGAGGTTAAGGTTTGATATCTGCAACTAACAATTTACTTTGTTCTTTCACGAACTTATAATATTTTTTTCACTACCTTAAAAAATTTATTTGTTATGAAAATCTCAAATGTCATTTCAACTTATAGCAGCATACTTCTAGAGTCATCAAAATAATAGAAAAAGAAGAAGATATTTCAAAGATATATAGGATACAAGATGAACAGTCATAAATCACACAAATCACAATTGACATAAATCACTCAAATCTACAATATTTGTTGTTGTCGATGACGATGAAGATTGAGAATTCTTTAACAAATTCGATGTTTTATAGATTAAAAAAAAAACAGGTTAAAACTAAAATCTTTTAAACAAGACTTTATCTCTCGAATATTATTTAAAACTTATGTAAAAAATAGTGCAGTGTTGAAAATCTATAAAATGTTGTTGTTGAGGATCGAACCCCATGATCAATACAATTTTTTTCTCGCCGAAACTTTACTCGAGGGGAAAAGTTGTGAGTTTTCTGTTAGAGGAGTTTAACACAAGGAAGCATTGAATATTAGGCCAAGAGCAACACAAGTGAGAGATGTTAGATTAATTATTTAATTAATCAAATATGGATTGACATAATTAATTATTAATTAATTATATTATGGTCTATTGTTAGTAAACACTAAAAAGATGAATTGTTTGATTGGATTTTGTGCATGAATGGACCGTTATGGGTTGGACCATTAGTTAAGCCCAATGTGAGGTCTCTGCCCTCAGCCGTTTACCTATTTAAGTGTCTCCCCATTAGACAATTGACATACTCTAAACGGCAATACGGGTAGTAACTCTCTCATACTCACCCTTCCGACAACCGTCTCTCAAATCCTACAAGGCGTCTCTCAAATCCTACAAGGTATATCGTTCTTATCATTGTCAATTATTCTTTAATATAATAATATGCTATAATTTGTGCTATCGATTCAATTAAATTCTATCAATTGGTATCAGAGCCTCGTAGATACGTTTTATAGCTATTGTTTGAATTATATAATTTGAATTGGTGTATGGTTTTTATATGTTTTGAGTTAGGTAAGTTAAATAATTAAACCCTATACACTAATTTTATATGATTCATGTAAATGGTGGGTTTTCTTAAAATTAGAGAAATTTTAAATCTAATATTTAAATAATTTGGTCTAATTATTTTAGAAATTTATTAACGTGTAAATTTCAAATTTAGAATCAAGGTATATTATACTTTAGGTCTATATTGGTCAAAGGTTGTTATGTCTCACCTATTTTTTAGGATTTGATTGCTAAACAATAGTATTTTTGTTGTGTTTCATAGATAAAATATTGCATTTTTTTTTTTTTGCAAACAATCAATTATTTTATGGACAACCAAAACCATTATTTTATAAAGCCACAATTTAGGAGTGATCCAAAATTTAAGCTAAATAATTAGCATTAAATTTTAGGCAAAATAATATTTTTCGTCCCTTAACTTTACCCCAAGGTCCAATTTGGTCCCTTAACTTTAAAAAGTGGCAAGTTCGTCCCTTAACTTTTAAAATGGTGTCAAAATAGTCCTTGCCGTTAGTTGGCTCAAACGTCTGTTTATTTTTTGTTACGTGGCAGCTGACATGGATTTAAAACATCATCTTCTTCTTTCTTAGCATCTCCTTCTCACCACCTTAACTCCCTCTGTCAACCAGTTTTCTTTCTTCTCCCTTCGTCACTCTCCTTACAACCTCCATAAACCTACTGCTCTCTATATTCGTACACACTTCCTGCACCCTTTCCAACATCTAACACCACCGATCCGAACCTCCTTCCGTCACTCTCCGCTTGCACCCTTCGTGGGCCACGTGAACACAACCTCCACCTACCCTTCAAACAACCAAACTCGACTACAGTAAAAGTCTCTGGTCCATCGATCAACTACACGCCTCCATTCATCCTTTTCATACCCTAAACGCAGCCCTTCCCTGTTACACAAACACCACAATAAAACCTCTCTTTCCAGCGAGCTTTCTTCCGTCTGGAACAACAACACCACTACAAGAATCCTCCTCCCTCCACGTATTAACCACCGTTCATCACCGCCATCACCAGAAATACGTTCTTCAATTGCATGTTTGTTCAATCTTCCACTCCCCTTTTTTCCCTCGCGTTTATATTTAGTTCTTTTTGGCTTTTGCTTCATGTTGTGTTTTCTTTTTTGTGTTCTGTTTGTTGAAGAAAGAAGGCTTCATGACTTTTTTCATACATTTTGAGAAGTCAAACAAACTCTTGTTAATTTCTTCTTGTTTTATTACTTTTTTTATATAAAAAATTTAGAAACAAGAGAGATGAGGAAGCAATCACGGTAAAGAGAGAGACATGTTGTTCATTGTTTTTTTCCTCTACATGTGTGACACATGTCTGGATGTGGTTGGTAGATTTGTTTTAAGTTGAAAAAATCAACTCAACTTTGTTCATTTGTTCATTTGTTTATTTGTTCATTTGTTTTGAAAACGTTTGAGTTTCATTTGGTTTCACAGATACAACACCTGCAAGGGAGAGTTACAGTGTTGGGAAGTGAGTGGAAAAGGAAAGGCGTGGGCGGATGAAGTTGTTGCTTTCATGCATAGCTTCCTACTATGAGGGAGGTGGTTTTGTGTTTAATAAATAATGAGCAGGGAGAGAAATGTTGTATTAGCATGGATGAGGGAGAACAAACATTAAAGGTGAGTTGTGGTGGTTTAATGGAGAATCATGGAGGCATGAAGGTAGTATTGGAAATGACGGTAAATATGAGTTTGGAAGAGGGTTGTATTGAAGGAAAAGAAAAATGAATGTAGCAAGTCTTTTTCTGGTTACTGCTGCACATAAAGTCCACCTGGAAATACGTGGCATCTGTTTTCAACCTTTGACTAACAGAACCAAACGGAAGGATAAACGTGACACCATTTTAAAAGTTAAGGGACGGACTTGCCACTTTTTAAAGTTAAGGGACCAAACTGGACCCTAGGGCAAAGTTAAAGGACGAAAAATGTTATTTTGCCTAAATTTTATGTTTGTTTTGAGAGAATATTCCTTAACATTTTAATATATATTAATATCTTAATATGTTGTGTTATTAAATAATTGATAATCAATTATTTTTTATATTTTAGAATTTTAGAATAAATTTAAATTTTATTTAGATTAAAAAAAAAGTCAAATATTGATACGGTAAAATAGTTATGATTGCTATTGTTATGCTTTCTTTTTGCAACTGGGTCTAAATTATTCTTCTTTCATTGATTGATGATTACTAATGATTTATTATTCATGATTATTAATAAATTATTAATTTCATAATTATTAACAAATTTTCTAAAATTTTAACAATTTTATTTAATATTGAGACTAATTTGTATTTAAATGTGCATTTATGTTTTGAGTTGAAATTTTAATATTTCTCAAAGCTTATTATGACACTCTTTATTACGTACATGTAAAAAAAAAACATTTATCTCTAATTTAATTTATCATTGTTATAGTATTAGAAATTGACATGTACTATAATTCTGAAATATGATAAAATTAAAATTATTCTTTCATCACTCTCTATTCATTACTATTCTTGATTAATAAATTATATATTGTCTAGTATTTATATGTTAATAAATATTTTGAGCAATTTATAAGAAAAATTAAAATTATATTATTCTTTATTGTATTGTATCATTTTTTGTTGTTATTGTGAACTATTTGAGATGACATTATGAATTGTAAAAGTCACCAAAGTTTAATAGTTCTTCGAACTAGGATGAATACGACACTCTCGAAGGTTAGTCATAATTTATGTTCAATTTCTTATGACTAATTATATATTTGCATATAAAGAAAATTTTGTTTCTAATATTGTCTACTCCTTTTGAAAAATATAAAATGTGCATTTACATAAAATTGATGATTTTCCGGAATATTCAGAATTAAAAATCTTTTATTTATTGTCATAAATTGAGTTCTATTTATATACTCAAACAAATAAATAAAAATATAGTTGTGTAGTATATTAAAATCTTATTATTCTGAAAATTAAGTAATCACAATTAATTTGTATAATTGTAATCTCACCTATCGTTGATACACTTATATAAACTTTCCTATTTTGAATAAAATATAAGTATTCTTAATTCTTATGATAGTAACTCGCCTATCGTAGGTACAATTATACAAATGTTGTTTAGTAAAATAATTAAATTTATTTTAATTATAGTAAATATTATATTAATAATAGTTATACTCTATCGGTGTGTTATTATAAATATAATTTTTGTTCAATGTACTTGTAATTTATGATTATGTAAATTATAATTCGAGTACCCTATCGGTATTAGAATTTATTGATGACTTAATATTTGTACATTGTTATATTTTGTTGAAAAAAGTATTTGATAAATAAGAAATTATTTTAAAGACATGTAATATTTTTATGAAATCCAATTTTATTTTTCATTAAAATGGATTTCAATTCTCTAAGTATTATGTAAGTGATGGATATACCCTATCGGTGTGGCGTTGCTTGATATGATCATTGTGTGATAGAAAAACTAATTGAATATTTATATAAATATTTTTAAACTCTTAATTTTATTTCAATTATTATTATCTATCAAGTGGGAAAATTTCATGTCAATTTTATATAATGAGAATCTTTGATAATTTATTTAAAATAATATTATCTTACGGAGACTTATATTCAGGATATTATAGTCTTATATTTGTTATTGAAGAAAATTTATGACTACTTTTGTTATATCCTTAATATTAAATAAATTAAAGTCTCATTTTTCCGCTGCGTATAACATACAATATGTTTCTCAAATGTGTGTAGTTATATTTGTAGCATTTGAGTTTTGAGTGAGTTATTAATATATTGTATAAAATCCTATATTCTTTTTAAAATTATATGGATTTGATCTCACTCAAATGATGGTAAACCTTTTTTTTGTGACCATCATACTCTTTCATGTGAAATTATATAGATAATTATATATTTTATTTACGTGCAAAATACGTGGTTGGGGTTTGTAAAACTCTAATGGTGATATATTATAGAACCACTTCTCTGTATAATTTTGCACTAAAAATAAAATTAGTATCCCATTGTATAATCAGAGTTGTTCTGGACTGGGCCGGGGTCTGCCCCTCAATCGAGCAGGCCCAACCCACACGTCCTGGGATGGCCCAACAAAGGCCTCTTAGCACGACCAATGTCGAGCACATGCCCCTCCTCAACATTGTCGGGCACACGCACGGCATGAAGCATCGGGCAGGGGGCTAAGCCTCTCCGGGCTCGCTCATCCTCGACACTCAGGTGCTCCTCCCCACGAGGATCCATCTCCTTCTGCACATAAGAGTCCTCCCCGCGAGGAAACATCTCTCCCCGACACGCAAGACTCCTCCCCGCGAGGACACGTTCTCATGTAACCACCCACTCCCGATGGAATCGGTCTGCCCTAATTCCGTAGATCTAGGAATGGTTACCCCAGGGCGAAGACCACGTGCTGGTCTTCACTACGCCACGTAAGCCCTGGCAGTTACTTGGATTGGGCCTCGCAAACCAGCCCAGTGCTAGTGACTGTTAGCCCCGCGCTGGGGGCTCTCTATAAATACCCTCTCACTTGAGAGGGTCAGGTTATGCAATCTCATACACTCTAACCTCTTTCTGTACTTGCTTTTACTTGTGACCCTTGCCTTACTTGAGCGTCGGAGTACCTTGCAGGTACACCCCCCCCCCCCCCCCCCCGCGCCGTCTTTCAACCTCACCGGAGCTAAAGTCCATACGACGTTGCTGGCCACTAAATAACTATCTGATCCAGGTACGATCAGTGGCGCCGTCTGTGGGAACCCTTACTTCCCTGTTTTTCCTCCGATAAACCAAAGCAATCCTCTCGTTTATCACCAGCATCACTATACCAAAGAAGGGCTTAGACAGTGCTTAAAAGCGCTGCCTATTCAAGCGCTGCTATAAGTAAAGACAACGCTTTAGTTAATGAGAAAGCGCTGCTAAATGCCAGCTTTAGCCAGCGCTTTTACTTTGAAAGTGCTTTCTGTTTGTCACTTTAGCCAGCGCTTTGTCTTTAAAAGCGTTGTCTAAAGAACCCCTTTAGGTAGTGCTTTGACTTTAGACAGCGCTTTTGGTTATCTTTAGGCATTGCTTTAGACGGCGCTTTTCTTTAAAAGCGCTGTCTATTCTCTACTTTAAGCAGCGCTTTTTATTTAAACCGCTGTCTAATCCCCACTTCAGGCAGCGCTTTTTTCTTTGAAGCGCTATCTAATGTCCACGAAATTTTTTATATATAAAACTTAAAAAAAAGCGTTGTCTGATATATACAATAAATATTTACCAGATTATCACCATATTTTGCACCAGGTTTTCACCACATTTTGCACCAGAATATGCATTTAGAATTTGCACCAAATTTTCATAAATTAGAGCTTCAATCCAATAAATATGCACCAAATTTGTCTATTTATATATACATCTTTAATCCAATAATTTATATATACAAAAAATTGATGATATTCAGGCTAAAAAACAACAACAATTCATTTATCTTGTTAGCTACAAAAAATCTGATATTCAAGCTAAAAAACAACAGCAATGAACTTGTTAGCTCTATCTTCTACATCTGCACATATAACCTGAAACAAAACAACAACAACAACATTAGACAAAATATAAAAGAAAACAAAGAAGGCATTGTTCTTATCTGATATTCAAGCTGCAAGCATTGCTAAATCTGATATTCAAGCTGCAAGCGTTGCCAAAAATGTCAACAAATGATCATGAGTTATTGAATATTGCCAAGTGCCTATGAAAATCAGTATATGATTCCAACCTTCTATGGCCAAGATATCAATCAATATTTGGCAGCACCAACACAATTTATAATTCCAACCTTCTATAACAAACAACAACAACATTACAACACAATTTAATATACTAATGACGACATATTATCTCATCAAAACTCAAACTTATATATACTCAAAATTCTCATCAATGAAAGAAAGACAATATACCTTATAAAACTCTCAGCTCAATAATGAATTGACACCATTCCTCCTTAAGTTCATCCAATTGATCTTTTGAGTAATGAGCACATTTGAATTCATCAAAGTACTACATAATAATATAACATAGTATGATTTAGCTAAAACTATTTAATTATATGAGACATATGTGGTAAATATTAAAATAATTCCTAAGTTAGAAATCCATACCTTGGATGGAATATCTATTCGATCCAAAAGAAGAGTTTCTTTCATAAACCTCAACATGAAATATCCGCAATCTATTCCATTACGCTGACGAGGACACTACACATGGAAAGAAAATACGGATATATATCAGGATATACCCCTTAACTAGTTTTATCAAGTATCATCACTAATATAATCAAAATTGTGAAAATATACCTCCACTCTAATCCATGTAATGTTGTTGGCTTTGCTCTTTGGAACTTGAATATCTCTTTGTGATCGAAAAACTTGTATAACGCTAATAAAATATAAACGAATATTTAGAACATGTCACATAAATAAATAAATATACACACGAATATTTAGAACAATCTCACTTACGTATCAATCAACTTCTTCATATCTGGGTATGTTGTTTGATCATTGTGTAAAGAATCCAGATAATATACAATTCTCTTATCGGATTAATTACCACCAATAACCAATGTCCACTGTAAGATTAAACAAAGGTTAGATGGAAACTTTCTACATAACTTAAAAAAACAAAAAATTATAATAAATGAAGTTAGAATGAAAATCTAACCCGTTGCCAGTATTATATGGTAAAAAGAACAACTTTTTTGTATCTTTGTTAGCCATAAATAAATCGAGTACATACTGTATGACTTCATCTGGTTTCTGTACGATTAACCATGAGTTGATAGTCATGGGAGATAAGAAAGCGAATCTTTGTTCCAATCCACGCGGGCGCATTAATTTGTCATAAAGAAACCTTAAATAAAAACATCATTAACATATTAGACTATTCATTTGAAATGAGTAAATAAATTGTTCAATTAATTAAATAAAGTTGATCGGAGTATACCTAATGTATGTATCGACAACACCGGTGCCTATTTCCAAATGTTTAAAAACTTGCTCCATATCCTCTCTACCAATTGTTTCCGAATATTCAAAACCAAAAATACCTTCCTCCATAGGTATAAGCCGAGTACCACCATCCGGAATATCTGTTATAAGTAAACATGTCTGAAGGCACGACCTATACTGAGAAGTAGGTTTTTTTCTAGTCGCGGTCTTCTTAGCAACGCCCTTTGTTTGTGTGGGAATGTTGCTAATTTCAGGCATCTTACCCTACTGACTTGTTCAATCTCTTTAGCATGAATCTAAATATCATATAACTAGTTAGGTGAAGTATAAGATCACGAATTAACATTTTCCATGCATAAATATCATATTATTATGTTGTACCTCTTTTCTCGATGCAACTGACTCGGTTTGCCCCAACAATGTTGCATCCGAAACATCGTCAGGTAGTGGTAATAAGGCATCCCCCTCTAAAACAATATCAATCGATACTTTCAAAAATCCAGTGGGGAGCGGTTTATGGTGAAGCATTTCTCCCAAAGTGTTATGCACTTTTCCCTTGCCAACCATCCGATAAGTCGGTGACGATAAATAGAGTTGACAACGGGAAATGCCCTAAAACCAATAATAAATATGACATTGTTAATGTGTATATATGTCAATTAAATAAATTAAGCTAATTTAATTTCATAATAATATATATAATTACCTCGGGAATATTCTGTTGAAAATTACAATTGATACTATCTTTCTCACTAGTATCTTTAAAAGCTGAAGCTTGATCTCTTTCTTTTTGATCTCTTTCTTTTTCCGTTTTCAATTCACGAACTTCAGATTGTAATGCTTCCAACTTTTCCTGCAGTTCTTTATTGCTAGCCATTTTTTCTTTGGTTTTTTCAAGGATGTTGGAGTGATCCCATATCCCTTACCCCTCACACGACTAGAATACCCACGAACATCTAATGCTCGACTAAGTAGGCTCCTGCAATCATTGTCTTCATCTGGAGATATAGACTGAGATAGAGTCTCCTGAAATTCATATGAATTTTGAAAATTTGACTTAATTATATGTTAATAAACTTTTGATTTAATTTAAGCAATAATGTTATACTTACACATTTCTCAAAAATTTGTTGAACATCTTCTTTAACAACTCCATCCTTACCCACACGGGCTTCCTTCCACAAAACATGTTCCGGAAGAGATGTTTCAGAACTTTTCTCCTTTGTTAACTACACATTAAGCCAAATAACATGATAAAAAATAACTCATGATGAAAAAGTATATCATTGCAATTTATAGATACTTACTATAGATTGTTGTAAGCGTGCATATCCCATACGCCCTTTTTTGTATGGATACGCGGGACTTGATGCTCGTTGCCAATTTATGTCACTTACACTCTCAAATTCTGGGATTTTTCGTTTTGATTTAAAAGTTTCCCATTCTTGAGGTGTAATCAAATCTGCATATTTCTGTGGAAGCTCTGCATCAATAAATTTTTTATCCGCATCCTTAAGAAACTTGTTTGATAAAAAAGATCTAAACCTCTATGTATTTTTCCGGCCAATCCGAGTATATAATCTTTTCTGGTATCATCAATGTTGAAAGACCTCTACGAAAATCATACACAGAGTGTGTTAGTATAAGTAATTTAAATACATAATCGTCATTAAAAACAAATAACATCACACATGGTACATGTATCTCAATCCATATTTTGTCTTTAGCGTCTTTCAACGCTTTGTTTCTCCAATCATCACAAGTAATTGGAACTTCTCTTCTTGCAACTGAACCAAGATAACTTGTCAACGTTGAACCGTTAGGCTCAATTAGTTGGTTATCTTGACTCCAATGCACATCATGTTTTATGCCTCGATCTCTATCACGAATGAGTCTCTTCATAATTGTTATTCCTCGTCTAATTTCCCTTTCCACTGCATTACCGGTCTCATCTCCATCATGAATAGAATCATCATGTGGGTGATCCTCGTTACTAGCCATCTAACCTGTAATAAGAGATTGTAATAGTTACAATTCCAACGAAAACTCATAAACATTTTTACTGAAACACTGAATTAGCCGACACTCTTATTGAGTTCTACTATTTCATTTTGTTTTCTTTCCACAATCAACAGAACAGAACAAATTGGAATTAAACTTCAATCAAACAAAAAACCTAGAGTTCAGAATAACAACATCAACAGAGTCAGAAAATGGGGAACGTTACAGTTCCTTTTGTAGGGATGGTACTTGCAGAGTGTGTTCAAGTTGCGTTAATCATATTAAGCAAATAAGTCATGGCACAAGAAATGAAAATTCCAACGAAAACTATCAAACTTCATAGCAATGAGTAACATGAGAAGAAAATAATTGAAAACCCTAAATTGATGAACACTAAACTAAGCATAGAAATTAAGAACCAAATCAATCAAAGAAAAAGTATACCGTGAAAAAGCTTCAGTTAAAAGATTGCAACTCTATCTTCTTCCTCTGATTGTGGAACCCAGGAGCCTCGCCGGAGAGAGCAAACAACCTTATGAAGGAATGGATGTAATAACGACTATGTAATAAAAGATTGATGATTACAATGAAGAGGACGGAGGTGCATGAGAGAAGAAGAGAAGATTTTTTCTGGGTTTAGGGTTTTTCGCGAGAGAAGAGAAACAGTTCTGAGAATAGAAAGAATGAATAGAATCTGTTTTCTAATTTTAATTTTAAACGACTTTAGCCAGCGCTTTTGTGAAGCGCTGTCTAATGAGTGCTTTTAGCAGCGCTTTCGCTTTCTAGTTGGGCCTTTAGTTGCGCTTTGAGTAAAGCGCTTTCTAATATGGGCCTTTAGCAGCGCTTCGTACATGGGCCTTTAGCAGCGCTTTTGAGAAGCGCTGTCCAAGGTGGGACTTTTAGCAGCGCTTTTGAAAAGCGCTGTCTAAGATAGGCCTTTTAGCAGCACTTTTGAATAGCGCTGTCTAAGGTGGGCCTTTTAGCAGCGCTTTTACACAATTTCGTACGTACTTTCCGTGTTTTATTTTTTATTTAACTTATAGCAGTGCTTTTGGAAAAAAGCGTTGTCTAAGGTGCGCTGCCTAAAATCATTTTTGGCGTAGTGCATGGCCAATAACCCGTCTGCTAACAAAGCTCTGGACACCGTCCTCGGGCAACTCGAGAACGGAAACAACCATGAGGACGCTACCGCCCTCAACGTCAAAGAAGGTGATGTCACGGACGGATAGACCGCCTCCCCGGGTTCCCAAGACACGGCTTACGACGCCGCCTGCCAGGACGACCAACAAGCCGTCTTTCAGCCAGTTGCTCCTTTGCCCAATGCAGATTCGAGCACCGTGGCCCTATTTTCCTTAGTCAATCAGACCAACCAGCTGATCGCACACCAGAATCTCAGAATTGAAGCACTAGAGCGAGGGCGGACACGGAGATCTTCCCTGCGAAGACATCGTCGTCCACCTTTACCTCGTCGTTCTCCTTCCTAGCGAAGGACCCCATCCGAAGAATCTCGAACCCCCTCGCCCGTGCGCGAGGTCCGTCGTCCACGCCTTGAACGCCCTTAACCGGCGATCTCCCAGAAGCGTCATCGTTCCCCGCCTCGGAAGGAACCCAGACCCTCCACTACCAAGAAGTCCAAAACCACCGAGGAGAGGCCAAGCAACCGTTCCAGGAATTCCCCTCCACAGCATCACCGATCCCCTTCGAGGTCCCCGACCGGAAGCGACGACGACGACCAGAGGACCCCTCTATCATGGGAGATCATGAACGCCCCAATTCCTGCGGGCATGGATAAACCCCCACCGTTGGAAACTTACGACGGACTGGCCGACCCCGACGATCACGTCGAAAGTTTTGAAGCCATGCTCGACTTCAGGAATGTCAGGGGAGCCATTAAGTGCAGGCTTTTCCCCACCACCTTGCAGAAGGGCGCCATGACATGGTACAAGGGTCTGGCACCCGGGTTGATCACATCCAGGAAGCAACTAAGACAACGCTTCACCAAACACTTTACTGCATCTCGTCGACACCCGAAGACGGAGGCTTCCCTAGAGAGCATCTTCCAGGGGAAGAACGAATCTCTCCAGAACTACATTGAGAGATTCAACAGAGAAGCTGTCGAGGTTCATACGACCGACGACATGAAGAAGTATTTAATCATCCATGGACTACGTTTTGGATCTGATTTTGCCATGTCCGTGGGCCTCCGCAGACCCCGCTGTCTGGAGGACCTCCTCCAACGAGATCAGTCATACATCGAGCTCGAGGAGTCGGAGGCAGCGCAGATCGCCCTTGAGTCGAGACACAAGGAAGGCCCCCACTGCCACAAAGAAGAAGACTCTCCTCCCTGGCGAGGAGGAGAAAGAAAGAAAGAAAATCTCCCCCGAGATCCTCGTGAACCGCGCGGACCAGCTGGCCGGTTCACGGAATACACCCTGCTCAACGCTCCCCGCGCGCAAATCCTCTCCGAGTGCCAGAACTCGGAATTTCTGAAAGGAGGCGTCCGTTTTCCGAAGCCGACTACCCCCAAATCAAACACGGACAAGTCAAAGTACTGCAGGTTCCACCAGAGCCACGAACATGTCACAGAAGACTGCATCCATCTCAAGGATGCAATTGAAATCCTCATCAAGGAAGGGCACTTGAAGAAATACGCCCAGAAGAATGATACTCCTCGACCCAGCTCCCGGGAAGCCCAGAACGTCGAGGAGACGACGCCTCCTCCCGACGAGAGTCGGCTTCAGGTCGCCCTCAGTGTGACTCAACCCGAAGACTTTTTCGTCCCCGGGGACATTGAGAGCCAGGAAGCAGTTCGCAACACATGGGCGAACTTCCCCCACGAGGACGCCGTCGCTGTCCATAGCACCTGGGAATGCTTCCCCGAGGCAATGGTTATCTCCGGGGGTTATTACGAGAAGTTGTCCGTCGGGTCGATCAAGAGGAAATTTGACGAACTGGAATCAGCAACGTCGGCGAAGACAACCACTCTCGAGAAGGTGCGAGGGAACTCAAACCCTATCACCTTCTACCTCGAGGAGCTCCCCGGCGGAGCGCCCAACGCCACTATCCCCCTCCTGGTCAGGGCACAGATGGCGAATTTTGACGTTCGAAGGATCCTTGTCGACCAGGGCAGGTCGGTCGACATCATGTACACTCATCATTTCGGGACTCTCCAACTCTACGAGAGACATCTGACCCCATACGCCGGCTCAGATCTGCAGGGATTCAACGAAAGCACCACCAGACCATGGGGCTACGTTGAGATGATGGTAATATTCGGGGCCGAAGACACTGCCCGACAGGTGAAGACCCGCTTCTTGGTGGTCGAATGTCCATCCCTTTACAACTGCATCCTCGGGAGGACCACCCTGGCCGAACTTACAGCGGTACCATCAACGGTCCACCTCAAATGAAGTACTACACGGCCAGGGAACGAGTAGTTACGATGCACGGGGACATAGACGCGGCCAGGAGGTGCTTCGACGCTGCCATCAAAGGTATGAGTTCCATCGACACCAAACCCAAGACCGTAGCAAAGCCATCCCTGGACACCGAACAGGTGCCTCTCCCGTGGGTCAACGTGGTCGAACTCGACAGCAGGTTCCCCGGCGAACACGATGAAGACGGGGCAGAAGACCTCGACCTCCAGGCGGAAAACAACGGGCGGCCTCTCCACCCAGTGCGCCCCATCCCAGACATAGACTTTGAGCTCGTAGCCCTCGGGGAAGATCTAGACCGTAACGTGAAGATTGGCACGGGAATCCCCGACCTGGCGAAGGAGCAGCTGAAGGAATGTCTCCGGGAGAATGTTGATCTGTTCGCATGGAGCGCCTCCGAGATGCCTGGCCTTGACCCCGAGGTGGCTTGCTATTAGCTCGCAGTAGATCCGGCCGCTAGGGCCATAGCTCAACGTAGCCGTAAGCAGTCTCCCGAAAAAGCTGAGGCTGCCAAAAAAGCTGTAAAAGACCTCCTAGAGGCGAATTTTATTTCGGAGGCCAGGTACACAACCTGGCTGTCCAACGTTGTACTCGTCAAAAAGAATAATGGAAAATGGAGGATGTGTGTTGATTATACTGATCTTAATCGGGCTTGCCAAAAGACTGCTATCCTTTGCCTAACATCGACCAGCTGGTCGACAATTCTGCAGGTTACAAACTATTATCCTTCATGGATGCCTACTCAGGATACAACCAAATTCCCATGGATAAGGTCGACAAACAGCACACGGCTTTCATGACCGAGTCGGGTAATTACTACTACAACGTAATGTCCTTCGGCCTGAAGAACGCCGGTGCGACCTACCAACGGATGATGAATAAGGTTTTCCGAGCTGAAATCAGCGACATGCTCGAGATTTATATGGACGACATGATCTTCAAGTCCGCGAAAGAAGTCGACCACGCCGCGCACCTCAAGAAGGTGTTCGACACAGCGAGGAGATGCCGCATGAGGTTCAACCCCGACAAATGCACATTTGGAGTTCGGGCAGGAAAATTCCTCGGCTTTTACCTCACAGAGCGAGGAATCGAAGCCAACCCCGACAAGTGTAGGGATTTCTCCGAGATCCCCACTCCGGACTCGAAGAAGTCAATACAATCGTTGAACGGGATGCTCACCGCCCTTTTCCGCTTCGTCGCCAAATCTGCGCAATACGCACTCCCATTTTTCAAACGTCTTCGACAAAAAGTGACGTTTGAATGGAGCGAAGAATGCGAGCAGGCACTCCTCCACCTAAAACAAGTCCTATCGCAACCCCTGGTCCTCTCACGGCCTGAGAGCGGGGAGATACTTTTCTTGTATCTCGCAATCACGAGTGAAGCGGTCAGCGCCATCCTCATTCAGGAAACCCCGGACGGGCAGAAACCGATTTACTTCGCGAGCAAAGCCCTCCAAGGCCCCGAGCTCAGGTATCAGTAGATAGAGAAAGTCGCCCTGGCCCTTGTCACCGCGGCCAGGAGCTACACCACTACTTCCTAGCCCACACTGTCGTCGTAAAGACCGAACAACCTATAAGGCAACTCCTTGGACGACCGGATATGGCGGGGAGGATGCTCAAGTGGTCGCTCGAACTCTCCGAGTTTGACATCCAATACGAGGGAAGGAAAGCCCTGAAGGCTCAGGTATTGGCCGACTTTGTGGCGGAGATGACCGTCCCGGAACCTTCGACCAACGGATCCCAAAGATTGACGATCTATGTCGACGGAGCATCCAGCCCGAAGGGAAGCGGGGCGGGCATCATCCTCGAAAACGAGGAAGGCATCCTAATCGAGGTATCCCTCGAACTATCCTTCCTGACGTCGAACAACCAAGCAGAGTACGAGGCTTTCCTCGCCGGGCTTCGACTGGCCGAGGACCTCGGCGCCAAGGAGGTTAAAATCTTCACCGACTCCCAGCTCGTGGTCTCGCAAGTCTGAGGAGAGTACCAGGCCAAGAATGACAACCTCATCGAATACTTGACCTTAGTGAAAGAAAAGATGAAAAAGTTCACCTCCGCGGAAGTAACTCACATCCCTCGCGAGCACAATACCCTAGCAAATGTCTTGTCCAAATTGGCAAGCACAAAGAAGAAAGGCGGGAACAAATCCGTCATACAAGAAGTGCTTTCCCGCCCGAGCATCGACAAACCCGCTCCGGTGGCGGACGTAAACGCCATTGGTGATAGCAGTTGCTGGATGACCCCTGTATACGAGTACCTCACGACGGGCAAACTGCCCGAAGATCCCAAAGAAGCAGGGATGGTCAAGCGGCGGGCATGCTTGTACACGATAGTCGAGGACAAGCTATACCGGCGAGGGTTTTCTATCCCCCTCCTCAGGTACGTCGAGGAGACCAAGGTCCCCGACATCCTCCAGGAAATCCATGAGGGAATCAATGCACATCACCTCAGTGGACGATCGTTAGCCCGTAAAGCACTTCGGGCAGGGTATCACTGGCCCACCATGTAACAGGACGCCAAGGAACATGTCAAGAAGTGCGATAGATGCCAGCGACACGGGGACATGCACCTCGCTCCTCCTAACGAGCTCAAAACACTGTCCTCCCCGTGGCCATTTGCGTGGTGGGGGATGGATATCCTCGGACCTTTCGTCGTGGGATCGTATCAAAACAAATACCTCATCTGCGGCGTAGATTATTTCACGAAGTGGATTGAGGCAGAGGCCTTGGCCAAGATCACGGCCTTCAACATACTCCGCTTCTACAAGAGGAATATCCTCGCCCGATTCGGCGTGCCCCAAGCAATCGTCACCACAACGGGACACAGCACTTCACGTCGGTTGAACACCCTCAAACGAACGGGCAGGCCGAAGCGGCGAACAGAGTAATCCTCCAAGGATTAAAACATCGATTAGGCGACGCCAAACAATGGTGGGTCGAGGAGCTTCACAGCGTCCTCTGGGCCTACCGAACGACCCCGCATTCCACGACCAGGGAGACCCCTATTCGTCTGACCTACGAAACGGAAGCGGTGATCCCCGTGGAAATCAGGGAACCCTCGAGGAGGATAGAAGCCCCTCTCGACGGGGACGCGAACAACGAAGCCCTGAGGCAAGAACTCGACTTCGTCGAGGAGACACGTTCGGGCGCTTCTCTCTGAGAAGCTTCACTTAAGCAGAAAATAATTTTACGTTATAACGACAAAGTTATCAAGCGGGATTTTCAGGTAGGCACCCTCGTCCTACGAAGGAACCAGAAAGACTCGCGAGAAGGCAAACTCGCCGCGAACTGGGAGGGCACGTACCGCGTTCACGCGAAAACGGGGACAGGAGCCTACTTCCTCGAAAATATGCACGGGGAAGAACTTGCTCGACCATGGAACACTGAGAAACTCCAACAGTACTATAGTTAAACACTGCCCGCGGCATACTAGCACCGCGATTACGGGGACGTGTAGCGAGCGATTTTGGACGTGGTTCTTAAGCATTGTCGCTCTGGGGTTACTACAGGTCGATTCATTTTTTATCCTATTGAGTTGACTAAGGAAGGGAAATAGATGTCTCCTATTAACCCTGCTTGCATACTGAGTTTAAACAGTGGTCTGTTAGGTTACAGATGCTATATGGTAATGGGGCCTCTTTCTTCTTACTTTGTTTAGAACGAAACACCGGGAATGTTCATGGGGAATTTTGTTAGGATCCTAGGACTAATGCTTTTCGATTGATATGTGAAGGTACGGGTTTTGGGGTTTTGGATTAGTGTGCTCGCTAAGATTTTTCTTTCAAGCTTATGCCTACGTATTCCTGTTTACCGAAACAGGGAAATCAGAGCGATCGTAGTTCTTCCTATTCTATGGGAGGAAATGGTGTTTTGGTGTCTTGTTCAAAGCCCAAGACATGAAGCTGAAAAGGTGGTTTATATCTTGTTCAAAGCCCAAGATGTGAAGCTGAAGGGTCTATTTGTATCTTGTTCGAAGCCCAAGATGTGAAGCTAAAAAGGTGTTGTCTTTAGAGAGAATTTGTCATCTCTAAAGGGGGTCTGTTTGTCACAACTGTTGGGTGACTGACTATAAAGGAGGATAACTTTAACTGGGATATGTGAATCCTAGCAATGCCATAATTTCCTTTATAGGGGGTTTTAACCTGAAGGAGAAGACTCTAACTCAGTGTAGAGCAATGCTATCTTTCCTTAGGAATTTCTCATGCTAAAAGAGGGATAGTGGCGTGGATGTAAATAATCCAGAGGCTTGCCGCTTACAGCAATTAGATGAAAGGAGTTGTTGATGTTTGTATCCTGTGAACGAGGCACAGTTTTGATGCTAAAAGGTTGATTGACTTAACCGGGGTTTTTCTTATACAAAGCCTAAGAGGAGGCTATTGACCCAACAAGAGGATGCTTTTGTGTCTCGTACGAAGCCCGAGAGGGAGGTTAAAAGGAGTTGACTCAACAAGAGAGTGCTTTTAGATGTGTCTTGTACGAACGCCAAGACGGAGGCTAAAGGTTGACTCAACAAGAGAGTCTTTTATACTCAACAACAGAGTGTTTTATATCTCGTACAAAGCCCAAGATGGAGGCTAAAAGGATTACTGTTTCAATTAAGTGACAGGTCCAGTATGTTGGTTAAAAGAGAAAATCAATTCTTATAAAGAGACTGATTAAAGGCTATGCTTTGGGATTTGATCAGAGGATCAGGGTTACTTCCTGTTCTTTAAGGAAATGGGAAATCCAAAGGGTATTGAGACTGCCCAAGTCTACGGGTTTTATCTTTTGTACTATGCTTAAGAAACAGTAGTAATACGTTCACGGTAGAAAGATCTGGACTCTTTGAAAGACAGTTCTATTAAGATGACTAATTTTTGTTCCTATACCTCTAGGAGGTCGTCGGGACAACTTGTACGAAGCCCAAGAGGAGGCTGAAAACTTTTAAGAAGCCGAGGGACAATTTCTACGAAGCCCAAGAGGAGACTCTCTTCCCGAAGGAAGAATCCTTATACGAAGCCTAAGAGGAGGTTGTGAATACTTATAAGAAGCGGCAGGGTCCTTGTACAACGCCCAAGAGGAGGCGGGGATGCTTTTAGGAAGCCTGTGGGTCCCCAAACCCCGAGAAATTCAAGACAGGCTATTCACAGAGAATAGATCAAGCCAGGAAAGTTCGAGAATTTGGAAGAAACTCAAGAGATGCCATTCACGGAGAAAAGATCATCTCTGGGGAGTAGAGTTTCTTTGACAATTTCTAAGGGTGACAGTCTGTGAAAGGGTTCACCGAGAATGCTGCCTTTCACGTCTCCATATTGTTTAACCCCAAGAGGAGGGAAGACTGTGTCTAGTAATCTTATGGGGATCTAGTTTTGTTTGTTTAAGAGTGATCAACTGGGCTTAGTGCTAGACGTAGTTGTCGGGTAAACTCTAAATAACTATACTAGTATTACACAGTTGATATGAGTTTATGAAAGAAGACTTATAGTGAAATAGCCCCACAATACAATTATATGTATATGAAAGCGGATAAAGAAAGCATATAAACACTTACTCGGTTGTAGAGCTTCCATGCCGTTTGGTTAGTTGTTCAACAAAGAAAGATTGAAAACAACAGTATATTCAAATTTAAAGGAGAAAGTATTTTGAAAAGATGTTGGGGCTTACAGCTCAAGGAGAGGCCCAGGGTTTTATCAGTGATTGCACTGTTTAATTTGTACAGAGGAACTTATACAAGTGACTGAGGCCCAAGAAAGATTTTCTGTACAATGGGATGGGTCTTACACTCTCTCAAGAGGCCCAAAAAGTTTTAAAGAAAAGAAATGGGGCTTATAACACGAGGGTATGCCCAGATGATTTGTTTTTGAATTGGCGATCGTGCCGAGGTTTTCTTTTAACGCAGGGAGACTTATACAATGTCTGAGGCCCAAAAAGTTTTGGTTAAAAGGGGATTGGGTCTTACACTCTAATAGAGGCCCAAAAGATTTATTTTTGTACAAGTGGTGGGGCTTACAGCTCAAGGAGAGGCCCAGGGTCATTTGTTTGAAAATGGAGATCGCGCCGAGATTTTTGAAAACACGGTGGGTCTTATACAATGCATTGAGGCCTAAAATGGTTTGGTTTTCAAAGGGGGTTGGGTCTTACAATCTAATAGAGGCCCAAAAGATTTTGAATGGGTCTTATAGCTCGAGGAGAGGCCCAAGGTTTATTTTTCAACGGATGATGATCGCGTCGAACTTTTTGAAATACAACGGGACTTATACAATAAGTGAGGCCCAAAAATAGGTTTGTATTTACAAAGGATTGGGTTAGAGGCCCAAAAGTGTTTGAAATTGTTTGATGAGGGTGAAAATCAAAGAAACCCTAATTTGTTATTCTTTAAAAGTAAATATTTAAAGAAAATCAAATAAAATACCAAATAAGTTTGAATAAACCATTTGTGATTTTTGTTTAAGGTTTGAAAAATGAGGGATTAATCACAAAGGATATTAAAACCCACTAGGTTTTGATTTTTCAAAGTAAATATTCACTTTTAAAATGTTTAAAAACATTAAAAAGGAATTTATTCACAAAAATACTAATTATATAAAATAAATGATATAAACTTAATTTTTTTTTGTGGAATAAAATATTTCAACATTTTTGTGATTTTTTTGCAAACAGAACCATTCAAAAATAATTAAAATTGAAAGAGTTATTAATTTTCCAATTAATTAATAAAACATGAAAATATTGGAAAAAATAGCAAAAATGTGAAAAAACACAAAATGGCATGGGTGGGGTTTGAACCCACGACCTCAAGGTTATAGGGCGCGCGCCTTACCACTGGGGCGGTGATACATCCATTGCTTGAAACAAACCAACAAATATACAAGGCATGCCTTGTTTTTTAGGCCTGATCAAGGCAAGGCAAGGCAAGTTTTGCCAAGAAACAGGAAGGTCCATAACTTTCTCATTTCTCAATGGTTGGGGACAAAATTTATATGCATCTGGCCTAGAATTTCACAAGGAATCCAATGGTGGTGGTATTTTTTTCAGATGATACTCCCTCCTCAAAATTCGATAGTGGTTTTGAAAAGACCTATAATTGCATTTTCTATGCTACACGTTCATACATGCATGAATTACATGATGAATTGGTTCAAACACAACATATATAACATGTATGAGGTGTGTATGATCAGTGGACTTCAAAGCAATGCATATTTTGGAAAGTTCAAGTCATGATGCTTACCTCTTTTTGAGCTTTTGGAGTTTTCTGTGTAATCTGCCAAACTTCTTGTTCCAGAAATGGTTTGATGCTATGGACACTCTCAAATGATCCTTTAAAAGCTTTAAGGATGGTTGGAATCCACTGGAACCTGCAAAAACACAAACTGGCCCTTTCTTGCAAAAGGGGTTAAAATGACCAAAATAGCAACTCTCTAAAATGGTGTTCCAGATGTGGGGAACCATTTGGGACAGTTCAAGGATGTTATTTGGAGTGTGTTTGAGGTTTTATCTGGTTTGGAAAGTGACTGAATCAAGACATGGCTTAAAAAATGCAAAAAAGGCCTATTTTGAGGTTTTGAGAGGTGACTTTGTGATTTTGGTGTTACAGGTCACTTTTGATAGTTTGGATCACCTACATATGATGTTTATGAGGTGTTAGGATCATGAGTTGTGATGGAAATGCTCTCTAACTCAAAAACTCAGAGTTACCTTGCTAAAGAAGGCATTTTGGCCTAAAGAGAGGGATTTTGAGGAAAGCATCTGTTTGATGGCTTTTGTGTACTCACTCTGAGTACAAATGAGCTCTATTTATAGTAGAGCAAGTTTGTTTTGGGATCAATAGTGAATGGCAACTGCAGCAGAGGTTTGGCCAATGGTTGCACTTTGGAATCCAAGTCTCCTCTAGCCATTGACTAGAGGCTAAGGCACAGGGTTGTGGTTCCCTTGGTCTTGGATAAGTCTTGACTGAATTCAGTTGCAAATGTGTCAGTCCATGCCACCTTGGTGTATGTATTGAATGCTCCAATCCAAAATTGGAGTCTTGTCCCTCTTTTAGGCAATTCTAGGTTTGCATTGCTACTTCTTGTTCCAAGGACTTTGGAGGTTTGGCTCAGTGTTTGTCCCCTTTAGATTTGATCCTCAGATGTGTTCAAGGTGATGACAAGGCTTAGAATTAGCTGATTTTGCCAAATCGAGCAAAAATGCAAAATTCTGCCTAGCCTTGGCAGTTTTCAGCAAGGCATATTGCCCTTGTCATATCTCATGGCTCAAGTGGAATTTGGTGATGTTCTTGGTCATTTTGGAAAGCCCTTATATGATACAACAACTGTTTGATCATATTTGGTCTTGATACCTTTTGGATCCAAGTGAAAAATCCCCCTACATTTGGAAAAAAGTGAAGGCAGATTCTGACTTACTGAAAATTTCACTAAATGTTGGAAAAAAGTGACATTTTCACTTTTTGTGATTTTGATCATTCCATAACTCAAAATCCATAATGAATTTGGAGGGAAGTCGGTTTTAAGCTTTTGTAGAGGGTAATGAGATCTACTAATCAAGCTTTGGATGGGGAAAAATGGCTTTCTGGTTTAGGAGTTATGATCCTCCAAAGTTGGTACCCTTGCCACTTTGTTCATAACTTAGAAAATTTTCTAAGTTTTTATGGTTACCCCTTTTACAAGTTATCCCACTTTTCTTGATTTTTCTTGATGAATGATGATTCAAATCATACATTAACATCATTTTAGGGTTAAAAAAACCATAATTGTGAAAAATCTCAAAAAGTCAAAGTTGACTTTTATGCACAGTTGACTTTTTATCAGATGAATTCCAAACTGTGCCATCCTTTAGGAAATGATGTCCTTGACCTAAATCAAACTTGATGGACATGTTCCATGGGTGTTATAGGGTATATTGAATCATGTCCTAGGGTTTGGGAGCATGTCCTGGTCAAAAGTCAAAGATACAGTTGACTTTTCTCGCGAAACCCTAATTGTGGCTCTGATGAAATTGAGACTTGTTGCTCAAGCTTCTTGGATCAATGTGGTATGTTGGAGACCCTCAAAACATGTCTTGAGGTCTTGGCCCATGATTTGTCCCAAAATTCTACTTAGGGGTGAATTAGGTCAAGAAACCCTAATTCCTGATTTTTGGTGAATACATCCCCTGAGGCTAAATTAACTTGATGATTGGGTTTAGGATGTCCCTTGGAGCATCATAGGTTATGCCTTGAAGCATTGGCTCATGCCCAGAGGAAAATTTTCATCTGGAGGCCCTGGTCGACTAAAACCCTAATTTGGTGACATTGGTGATCTCGAGGCTTGATCCACATAAAAGGGAGCAGCCCTGTGCTTAATCCTTGAAATGGGAGTCCTCTTGATCCATTGGGGATATTTGAAAGGCTAGAAAAGTTGAAGATCATGTCATTCCTTGATTGATCCTTTGTCTAAAAGCTCTGAGAGGGCTGGAAACCCTAAATTTGATTGTAGTGGATGCTCACCCATCTTTGGGGAGACTGATGAGGTATGATGGTTCCTCCATATTGTGATGATGATTTTCACAATGATGGGAAATCTTAGTGGTCAAAATTTGGGGTATGAAAGATGCCCCTATTTAATATTCTTGGACCCGAAGGTGTGAATGGCGAAGGTATTCGGCCATTCGGGGTGCAAGAGGATTAAATATCGGAATACCCGAAATTTTGATGGTGTTTATGAATGGTAGCTCACGTATTCATCCTCTTTTGCTAAGCAATGATGCTTAGAAAAGGTAAAAACTTCCCCTCAATCCTGGTCTTCAGCCAAGGAACTGGTCTTAGTTTTCTGATATAAACTTCCCCTCGATCCTGGTTTCCTACCAAGGATCTGGTCTCAGTTGCTGAAATAAACTTCCCCTCGATCTTGGTTTCCTACCAAGGAACTGGTCTCAGTTTCTAAAATAAACTTCCCCTCGATCCTGGTTTCCTACCAAGGAACTGGTCTCAGTCTCTAAAATAAACTTCCCCTCGATCCTGGTTTCCTACCAAGGAAGTGGTCTCAGTTTCTGAAATAAACTTCTCCTCGATCCTGGTTTCCCACCAAGGAACTGGGTTTAGTTTATTTTGTCAATAAACTTTATTGACAAGGGATGCTACGTGTAGCGGTTTTCCTTAAACTTCTCGCCGAATTTTCCTGGGGAGATGCCATTCGATAGAAAAAATTTTGATGTCAGAGTTGCTGGGGAACCCAGTCGTCTGAGTTGTAGAGGTGTACAAACTTCTCTATTTGAAGACGTCATTTGTCGACTCTATCGGGGAAAACGAGTCTCTTGAGAGACTGCTTCTGCTTGGGGTCTTACATCATACTTTTCTCGGGATCTTCTCAGAGAAATGCCATATGATGTGATCCAATTTTTTTTTGAGGTGCTGATGACCTTTTCATCAGGGGTCTTTTCGGAGAAAAATGGTTGTATTACCGAATCTCTGCCTAAGAGGCTTTCTCTAGGGATTTTCCTTAATCTGGGAAACCGAAAATATCATCTTCTATGGCGAAGAGTGACATCGGTTGAAGGTTCTCTGGTCTTTCAGAGGTTCAAGTTATCAAACTAGTCAAGGGCCAACTCTAATCCAGAAATAAACTAGAGGAGAGAGATTGTTCAAACGCAACATTTCCTGATGAGGAATGAACCGACAACTCGATTGAGAAGAATATTATCACTAGGGGACAAGACCGACTAGAGAGATAGCGATGCAATATGAATATGAATGTAAATCAATAATGCACGATGCATGTATGTATATGCTGACAAAACTGACGCAACATACAAACTAACGGATGAACACGGCGGGATATTCGGCCACAGTGGCGCATGTAGAAATATCGCTGGTTCAAGATAGCAATTCTTCCTTGCTTAGGAGAAACGGTCCCCTATTGGGAGCGACGCTGGTTGTAACACCCCACTTTCCCATTTATGAAAAATACATAAAATTCTATGAAAATAATCAGAGTTTTTACACCAAAATAAAGTAGGATGCCACATTCATGAAAACAACATCAAAACTCCTTTTTATTGAATGAAATAAACAGCGAAACTAATTCATTTGATTAAATCACGGCCACATGCCAACAACAAATAAAATTCCACATCAACTAGTGGTTCACCAATAAGGTTCAACAGAATAAAGATACGTAACAAAATCTCAAGTAATTTGATAAATAACAAAATCTCCCAAAATATCCCCGTGTTACGTATCAGAGCACTCCTAAGACTCGAACAAGCAACACTCATATCCAAGCAACCTAAGTACCTGGATTATCTGTACTTCCGAAGAACCATAGACACAACAACAACAAAGGGGTGAGAAATCACATTCAATATATACAGTGAACAAATACATGATAAAAGTAGTATGCACGCACAATCATAAAATCAAGACCCACTGGTCACAACCATCACCATACAATACTTCATATAACAACAAAATGCAATGCGACATAACTATGGACACAATGCATGTGGTACCAACAACACGGTTCATTCAATCGAACCCGGATAGATCACATACACCTCTACTTGGCAATGATCTATCCCCACCATTCTCCATATCGGAGTACGGATGAATCACATACACTCCTCCTGAGCAATGATTCATCCCACCATCACCATGAAATGCATGACACAGAATGCATATTAAAACACATGTATTATAACATAGATACATGCTCACCATCCTCCTGATCACACCATCAAACACACTATCATCATCCAACACTATAAGATTATTTCACATCACCTAACCCACTTAATTATTAATTAATCCTCCTAAAATTATTAAATTAATTAATTCCATAACCATTGTTACATCCCCCAACATCTGGCATCTATCCTCAACCTATCGATCCAAGAGAAACCAATTCTGATGCGAAAACGGGAAAGAAATCGCAACACGGGGAATTTCTGCACTCCCTCTGTCCATACGCGTATTGACCTAGGTCATACGCGTAATGACCAGCTCCCTCGCCCTTCCTGCGCGTACCAGGCGCGTAAGGCATCCTGCCTCGCCCCCACCATACGAGTACTGACCAGCTTCATACGCGTATGGGGAGAGACCCATTTTTCCTCCAAAATCCAACTTCCTTATCTCCTTACGCGTACGGCTACTCCTATATGCGTATTGCCTTGCCACCATACGCGTACCCTTACGTGTATGGGCAGAGGGTCGTGTCAATTCTTCCTTTTGGCATCCCCTTACGCGTAATGGCCCTTGCCCTGCCCAGCCCATGCGCGTATCACCGCACCCCATACGTGTACGGCCAGATCTATTACGCAAATTCACCATTCCCACACCAGACTAAATTCTGCTACGGGATTCCCCAATTTCCACTCCAAATTAGTCCTAAAATTGGTTCTACATCAGTTTTAGTACTCATAATTTCATCTTATCACTTCACCTATTATTACTACCTGACTTTTAGGTCTTAGATTCCCCATTTGTTCTCCCAATTTGGGTCAAAACAAATCTACAACAGAGATGCTCATACAACAACAACAACAGAGAAATCATATTAACACAGATCGATTCATGCACAATCTCATCATCATATTAGACATATACAACAAATCATCAACACAACATTTTGCATAAAAATTCCTACGGGGTTAAGGACTCCCCACTACCCCATCATGATCGTATCACCAATATTAAACCCGTTTGTCCCCCTTACCTCGAATCCTTAATTAATTCCTGTGAAAATTGATGAAGATCTTAGCCCTAGCACACCCTTGTTCTTCCTCTCCTTAGCCTTTCTCTTTCTATCCTTAAAATTCTGATTATGCTAGACCCTTACCAATTTCCACTAATTAATCTCTAATTACTAAACTGCCCTCATTAATTCTATTTTCCCATTATCCACTTAATTGTATAAGATTTTATTTTACTGAATAATAATAACCATACTAATAATAATATTATGAAATATATTATTAATAAAATAATATTAATAATAACAATAATTCCACATAACTAACATCACCCTCCACGCACTCAGAAACGCACCCTAAACAAGGCCAACAATTAAAATAAAACCAGACGATTAAATAATTAAAAATGGGGTGTTACAACTCTCCCCCACTTAAATTATTTACGTCCTCGAAAATGTACCTGATGGAAACAGTTTTGGATACGACTCCCACATCCTGCTCTCCAATTCCCATGTCACACTTCCGCCAGCAGCTCCTCCCCAAGATACTCTTACCAGAGGTATCTCCTTTCCTCTGAGTTGCTTCATCTTGCGATCCTGGATCCTTAAATGCATCATTTCCACTGTATGATTCTCCCTGATTTGCAGTTCATCCCTCTGAATAACATGAGACGGATCTGAAACATACTTCCGAAGTTGCGACACGTGAAACACATCATGCAAGTTCGAAAGTTCCGGTGGCAACGCCACTCTATAAGCAACTGCACCAATTCTCTGCAAGATCTGATACGGTCTAATAAACTTAGGATCCAACTTCTTAGATTTCAAAGCACGACCCACACCGGTCACTGGGTTAACTCTCAGGAACACGTAATCCCCTTCACTGAATTCCAATTCTTTCTTCCGATTATCATGATAATTTTCCTGCCTACTCTGAGACGCCTTCATCTTTTCACGGATCATTTGAATCGTCTCAGTAGTCTGTTGCACAATTTCTGGTCTAAGCACCACATTCTCACCTATTTCATACCAACACAGAGGTGTCCTACACCTCCTGCCATACAAAACTTCGAAAGGCGCCATTCCAATGCTAGAGTGGTGACTGTTATTATACGTGAACTCAATCAATGGCAAATGAGTATCCCACGCACCACCTTTTTCCAATACACAGGCTCTCAGCAAATCCTCCAACGACTGAATAGTCCTCTCCGACTGACCATCGGTCTGTGGATGATAAGTCGAGCTCAACTTCAACTTAGAACCCAAGGCCTCCTGCAGACTCCTCCAAAATTCCGAAGTAAATCTCGGATCTCTATCCGACACTATGCTCGACGGAACACCATGTAACTTCACAATTATCCTAATATAAATCTCCGCCAGCTTCGACAACGGAAAACTGATGTTAATTGGTACAAAATGTGCGGACTTCGTAAGTCGATCCACCACTACCCAAATAGCATCAAAGCCCCTCGCCGTATTCGGCAAACCAGTCACAAAATCCATAGCAATACTGTCCCATTTCCATTCAGGAATCTCTAACGGTTGCATCAATCCCGAAGGCTTCTGGTGCTCTACTTTTGTTTTCTGACATGTCAAACAAGCGTAGACAAACTGGGCTATGTCCCTTTTCATACCGGACCACCAAAACAACTTCTTCAAATCATGGTACATCTTTGTACCTCCCGGATGAATACTCAAGCTACTCCGATGAATTTCTTCTAAGATTGCTTTCTTCAATTCTTCATTATCCGGTACACAAATTCTGCCCTGGAATCTCAACACACCAACATTATCCACTTTGAAGTCAATATCTAAATCATCTCCTCCTGTAGGCATCAAGTCCACTAATCCCACATCCAGTTTCTGATTTTCCTTACTTACATCCAAAAAGTCATTATTCACTTTCAGCATACCCAATATGATAATTTCCGGTGTAGTTTCACAAACCATACTCAAATCTTTGAACTGTTCAATCAATTCCATTTCCTTCACCATTAACGCAGACATATCGATTGTCTTTCGACTTAGAGCATCTGCCACAACATTAGCTTTTCCCAGATAGTAATTCAAATTAAAATCATAGTCTTTCAAGAACTCCAACCATCTTCTCTGCCTCATATTCAACTCCTTCTGATCGAATAGATACTTCAGACTCTTGTGATCACTGAATACTTCAAATCTGGATCCATACAAATAATGTCTCCAGATTTTTAACACGAACACCACTGCAGCTAATTCCAGATCATGAGTAGGATAGTTTCTCTCATGCAACCTCAACTGTCTTGAAGCATAAGCCACTACCTTGCCACCTTGTATCAACACATCGCCTAATCCCATCTTAGACGCATCACAATACACTACGAAAGAATCATTCGGACTTGGTAAAATTAACACTGGTTCTGTAGTTAATTTCTTCTTCAGTTCCTCAAAACTCTCCTCACAGGCAGCATCCCAGACAAAAGCTTGATTCTTCCTGGTCAACTGAGTCAATGGCAACGCCAATTTAGAAAACCCTTCAATGAACTTTCTATAGTAACCTGCCAAACCCAAAAAGCTTCTAATCTCTGTTGCGGTCTTCGGAGTTTCCCACTGAAGTACTGCACTTACTTTAGAGGGATCCACCGCTATACCATCACCAGAAATAACATGACCCAAGAAACTCACAGTCTTCAACCAGAACTCACACCTCGAGAAATTTGCAAACAATTTATTATCTTTCAACACCTGCAATGCAATTCTCAAGTGACCTGCATGTTCTTCGTCAGACTTAGAATTAATCAGTATATCATCAATAAATACCACGATAAATTGATCCAGATAAGAGTGGAAAATACGATTCATATATTCCATAAATACACCCGGCGCATTAGACACTCCGAAAGGCATCACTGCATATTCGTAATGTCTGTAGCGAGTTCTGAAAGCAGTCTTCTGAATATCACCTTCCTTTGCTCTAATCTGATGGTAATCCGACCTCAGATCAATTTTACTGAAAACACGAGCTCCTACCAGCTGATCCATTAAGTCATCAATCCTCGGAAGTGGATACTTATTCTTAATGGTCACTTTATTCAACTGACGGTAATCAATGCACAGACGCATACTACCATCCTTCTTTTTCACCAATAACACTGGAGCTCCCCACGTCGACACACTTGGTCTAATAAACTTCTTATCGAGCAATTCCCCGACCTGAGATTTCAACTCTGCCAATTCTGATGCAGACATCCTGTACGGTGCCATAGAGATAGGTTTGGTACCCGGTACAAGATCAATAGCGAATTCAACTTCCCTTGTCGGAGGCAATTCCGTGATGTCTTCTGGAAACACTTCAGGAAATTCATTCACTACTGGTAAATCATTAACTGAAGCCTTGCCTTCAATAGATAATGAGGCAAACACCGCAAACAGCTTCGCCTCGTCCTCTAACAACGCCCTCAACTCCTTGCTAGATAGTGAATCTGCTAATGCTTCCTCTTTAGGAGTAAGAAACAGTAACGTCTTTCTGAAGCAATCAATATACACCCGGTTGAACTCCAACCAGTTCATTCCCAAAATAACATCAAGATTACCGAGTGGCAAACAAATCAAGTCCACTCTGAAATCTCTACCAAACATGGTCAGCAGACACTTCAAACACACCAAAGAAGTAACCACAAAACCAATAGATGGAGTTTCAATCGTCATCCTCTGTTCTAGAGTAGATGGCACAATCCCTAATCTCTTCACACAGTCAACAGAAATAAACGAGTGCGTTGCACCCGTGTCAATGATAGCAATCAAAGTAACATCATTAATAAAGCAAGTATCTTTGACAGAATGCTCCTCCTCAGTGGATTGGGCTCCCACCAAGGCAAACACTTTCCCACCACTTTCGCACCTGCTCCCTTCTCCTTGGGTTTCTTCCCCACATCAGTTTTCTGTTTCCCCTTATCAGCTGGAGCACTGTAAGGAGTACCTCCAAATCTCTGCTTACCCTTCTTCTCATTCACAGCTTTGTAATGAGCAATTCTGGCTCTGTTGTCATTATCATAAATTCTGCTTCTGCTTACCAGCTCTGGATAGTTTCTTATCTTCTGACAAGCAATACCCAATTTGATCTCGGGACGCAGCCCGTTCTCAAACTTCAAACACTTCGAAGTCATAGCTTCTTCAGTATTGTAATGAGTACAATACTGAACCAGCTCCTCAAACTTAGCGGCATACTCAGCAACTGTCTTATCATCCTGTTTCAGCTCCAGAAATTCAACTTCTTTTGCACTACGAATGTCTTCTGGAGAATACTTTTCCAGAAACTCAGCTTGAAACACAGGCCAAGTAATCTCAGTACCTGCAGCTTCCAGCCTCTGACGACTATTGTCCCACCAAGCCTCAGCCTCTCCTTCCAGCATATGCGTACCAAACCGTACCTTCTGGGCATCACTGCATTCCATGGTCCTGAAGATCTTCTCCACATCCTTCAGCCATTTCTGTGCAGCCTCTAGATCCAAGATACCTCCCTCATAAGTAGGCGGCTTGTTGCTCTGGAACTATTCTAAGTCGCGAAACTGAGCACCTCCAGCCTGATTGGCGTTCTCTACAGCCTGTGCCATGGCCTGCATAGCAGCAGTAAGAGCAACATCATTCCTTCCTGCCATACTGTTTAACAATCAACATAAGGTCAGAACACCAAATCAGCTCCTATTCTAAGGACAGACTCAACTATAACACCTGGCCGGACAGACCGACCTGCTCTGATACCAATTGTAACACCCCACTTTCCCATTTACGAAAAATACATAAAATTCTATGAAAATAATCAGAGTTTTTACACCAAAATAAAGTAGGATGCCACATTCATGAAAACAACATCAAAACTCCTTTTTATTGAATGAAATAAACAGCGGAACTAATTCATTTGATTAAATCACGGCCACATGCCAACAACAAATAAAATTCCATATCAACTAGTGGTTTACCAATAAGGTTCAACAGAATAAAGATACGTAACAAAATCTCAAGTAATTTGATAAATAACAAAATCTCCCAAAATATCCCCGTGTTACGTATCAGAGCACTCCTAAGACTCGAACAAGCAACACGCATATCCAAGCAACCTAAGTACCTGGATTATCTGTACTTCCGAAGAAGCACAGACACAACAACAACAAAGGGGTGAGAAATCACATTCAATATATACGGTGAGCAAATACAAGATAAAAGTGGTATGCACACACAATCATAAAATCAAGACCCACTGGTCACAACCATCACCATACAATACTTCATATAACAACAAAATGCAATGCGACATAACTATGGACACAACGCATGTGGTACCAACAACACGGTTCATTCAATCGAACCCGGATAGATCACATACACCTCTACTTGACAATGATCTATCCCCACCATTCTCCATATTGGAGTACGGATGAATCACATACACTCCTCCTGAGCAATGATTCATCCCACCATCACCATGAAATGCATGACACAGAATGCATATTAAAACACATGTATTATAACATAGATACATGCTCACGATCCTCCTGATCACACCATCAAACACACTATCATCATCCAACACTATAAGATTATTTCACATCACCTAACCCCCTTAATTATTAATTAATCCTCCAAAAATTATTAAATTAATTAATTCCATAACCATTGTTACATCCCCCAACATCTGGCATCTATCCTCAACCTATCGATCCAAGAGAAACCAATTCCGATGCGAAAGCGGGAAACAAATCACAAAATGGGGAATTTCTGCACTCCCGCTGTCCATACGCGTATTGACCTGGGTCATACGCATAATGTCCAGCTCCCTCCTCCTTCCTGCGCGTACCAGACGCGTAAGGCGTCCTGCCTCGCCCCACCATACGCGTACTGACCAGCTTCATACGCGTATGGGCAGAGACCTATTTTTCCTCCAAAATCCAACTTCCAGATCTGCTTACGCGTACGGCTACTCCCATACGCGTATTGCCTTGCCACCATACGCGTATGGGCAGAGGGTCATGTCAATTCTTCCTTTTGTCCTCCCCTTACGCGTAATGGCCCTTGCCCTACCCAGCCCATACGCGTATCATCGCACCCCATACGCGTACAACCAGATCTATTATGCAAATTCACCATTCCCACACGAGACTGAATTCTGCTACAGGATTCCCCAATTTCCACTCCAAATTGGTCCTAAAATTGGTTCTACATCAGTTTTAGTACTCATAATTTCATCTTATCACTTCACCTATTATTACTACCTGACTTTTAGGTCTTAGATTCCCCATTTGTTCTCCCAATTTGGGTCAAAACAAATCTACAATAGAGATGCTCATACAACAACAACAACAACAACAGAGAAATCATATTAACACAGATCGATTCATGCACAATCTCATCATCATATCAGACATATATAACAAATCATCAACACAACATTTTGCATACGAATTCCGACGGGGTTAAGGACTCCCCACTACCCCATCATGATCGTATCACCAATATTAAACCCGTTTCTCCCCCTTACCTCGAATCCTTGATTAATTCCTGTGAAAATTTATGAAGATCTTAGCCCTAGCACACCCTTGTTCTTTCTCTCCTTAGCCTTTCTCTTTCTATCTCTAAAATTCTGATTATGCTAGACCCTTACCAATTTCCACTAATTAATCTCTAATTACTAAACTGCCCTCATTAATTCTATTTTCCCATTATCCACTTAATTGAATCAGATTTTATTTTACTAAATAATAATAAACATACTAATAATAATATTATGAAATATATTATTAATAAAATAATAATAATAATAACAATAATTCCACATAACTAACATCACCCTCCACGCACTCAGACACGCACCCTAAACAAGGCCATCAATTAAAATAAAACCAGACGATTAAATAATTAAAAATGGGGTGTTACACTGGTCGGTCTTAGGAGATGGGAACTCGGTCGAGGATGTCAGATGAACCATGGTCTCTGGCACAGTTGATCCTTCATTCAGGTGTACTGGTTTAGAAGGAGTACTTTGATTCTGCACTTTGAGGCTCGAACACCTTTGGAGAAGCGATCGATGTTCTTTCGATGTTCAACCGTCAAAAGAAATTGCCATCTTTATTTTTAAAAGCAGAACAATTTTAACAAGTAAATTCATTTTTGTTTTGTTTCAAGAATCGTTAATCATGTTAAAAACATCATTCTGTAAAGCTAAAACAAATAAGAATTGCAAACAAAAGCACAAGGGCTCAATTTTTTATTGATAGGATGGAGATCAGCCAAACGCGTGATTCCATAGAGTATTTACAAAGTTAGAAAATGGTAATTTACAGGGAAAAGGGCTACGTTGAAACATAACGACCACTATCCTTCTACCAACTTTGAATTCGGGGCATCCTGAGTTTCTGTCGAAGATGACCTTGACTGGAGTTTCTGATGGATGGCATGACTGCTGAGGAGTTGAACTAATCAGACGTAGTTACTTGCCATTATCCCTAACTTTTTCCTGGATTGGACTTTGAGATTTCCAATCCACCAGGATGATTTTTTTACTTTGTCTCTAATTTTTGCCTGGACCGCCCTTTCGGGTTTTCAATCCACCGAGATGTTTTTTTTTTAGTTTAGGCGAGGTATTTCTTGAATACATCAACATTTGTGGGGTAGGCAAATTCCTCTCCGTCCACGGTTGCAAGTCTCACAGCACCTCCTGAGAAAGCTTTCTTGGCCACATAGGGGTCGTCATAATTCGGGGTCCATTTTCCTCGGGTATCAGTGAAAAATGATTGTATCTTCTTGAGCACAAGGTCTCCTTTCCTGAAGACGCGAGGTCAGACCTTTTTGTCGAACGCCTTCTTCATTCTTTGCTGATACAACTGACCATGGCATACTGCCGTGATTCGCTTCTCTTCGATCAGATTTAGTTCGTCGTGTCGACTTTGACACCATTCAGCTTCTGTAAGCTTAGCTTCCATCAATACCCGGATTGATGGGATCTCTACCTCTATGGGGAGCACTGCCTCCATGCCATATACTAGAGAGAAAGGGGTTGCCCCTGTTGAAGTGCAGACAGATGTGCGATAACCTTGAAGAGCAAAGGGTAGCATTTCATGCCAATCTTTGTAGGTTACAACCATCTTTTGAACGATCTTCTTGATCTTCTTGTTAGCCGCTTCTACCGCTCCATTCATCCTTGGTCGATAGGGAGATGAGTTATGGTGTTCAATCTTGAACTCAATGCACAACTCTTTCATCATCTTATTGTTCAAGTTAGATCCATTATCAGTAATGATCTGGCTCAGAACACCATAACGGCAAATGATATTGTTTTTGATAAATCGGACCACCACTTGTCGGGTTACATTAGCGTATGACGCCGCTTCGACCCACTTGGTGAAATAATCAATGCCTACCAGGATGAACCGATGTCTGTTCGAAGCCTTAGTCTCAATCATGCCAATTATGTCGATTCCCCAAATGGAAAAAGGCCACGGGGAAGAGAGAACTTTGAGATGCGTTGGCGGTACATGGATTTTGTCGGAGTATATCTGACACTTGTGACACTTCCTCATGTACTTGTAGCAGTCAGATTCCATGGTCAACCAATAGTACCCTGCTCTTAGAATTTTTCTCGCCATTGTATGTCCGTTAGCATGAGTGCCAAAGGACCCTTTGTGAATTTCTTTTATCAGCATGTCTGCTTCTGGTCTGTCTACACATCGGAGCAAGACCATGTCAAAATTTCTCTTATAGAGTGTATCGCCGCTCAGGAAGAAACTGCCTGCCAGCCTTCTGAGGGTTTTCCTGTCCTTCCTTAGTGCCCCAGGTGGGTACTCTTGTTTCTGAAGGAAGCATTTGATATCGTGATACCAAGGTTTGTCGTCTATGACTGCTTCAATCGTGAAGATGTAAGCGGGCCGTTCAAGGCGCATTATGTCGATCTTAGGTAAGTCAGTCCATTGACCTACACTAATCATGGAAGAGAGAGTGGCTAATGCATCAGTCATGTGATTCTCCTCACGAGGGTGTGATGAAACTTGACTCTGTTGAAGAAGGGTAACAACCTTCTCGCGTAGTCTTTGTAAGGAATCAGTCCTGATTGGTATGTCTTCCAATCTCCTTTGATTTGATTTATAACCAGAGTTGAGTCGCCATATACGTCCAAGTTCTTGATCCTTAAATCAATCGCTTCTTCGAGACCCATGATACAAGCTTTGTATTCGGCCTCGTTGTTCGTACACTTGAACGTAAGTCGGGCAGTGAAAGGAATGTGGGTACATGACATCTTCATCGCAGTCCTTCATTTTTAGATACATGACATCTTCGTCTGGGAAGTCAAATCTGACTGATTCATGATCATCAATCGGTTAATGAGTCAAATGATCGGCTAAAATACTTCCTTTAACGGCTTTCTGAGCGTGGTACTCTATGCCATATTCTGATAGCAACATCTGCCAACGGATAATCCTTCCCGTGAGAGCAGGTTTTTCAAATACATACTTGATTGGATCCATTTCAGAGATTAACCAAGTAGTGTGACGAATCATGTACTGGCGAAGACGTTTGGCTGCCCAAGCCAGAGCACAACAGGTTTTCTCGAGCATAATGTACCGAGTCTCGCAGTCGGTGAATTTCTTGCTCAAATAGTTATGGGAAGGTCGACTTCGCCGATAACCATTTTTCTGGACCCGTCAAATGCTTTGACGACGACCTCATTGGTTCTCATCGGGGGTCCTTTGAAGGATAATTGCATCAAAGTGGACTTCGGCATAACATTCAGGGTTAACCCTGTGTCTTCCAGTAGGCTGGCTAAAGCATCGCCCTGGCAGCTGACCGTGATATTGAGCGCCATGTTATGACGGCGACCCTCTTCCGGTAATTCCTCATCACTAAATCCCAAGTTATTGCAGGAAGTGGTGTTAGAGACAATGCTATCGAACTGTCTGATTGTTACATCCTGTTCCACAAAGGCTTGCTCCAAGACTTTCTGTAGAGCCTCCCTGTGCGCTTCTGAACTGAGTAAAAGTGACAACACAGAGATCTTTGAAGGAGTTTGTAACAGTTGATCAACAATGTTGTATTCACTCCTTTGGATGAGCTTCAGCATCTCATCATCGTTTTTCGAAAGGTCGGGATTACTGGATTGACCGACTGGTGGATTAGGAACTTCTGTCTGAGGTTCCTTTTCTTTTTTAAGTTCTCCAACTCCTCGGTTGAAGATTCGACCACTCTGTGTTACTCGTCTGATGTCTGCAATATTCACGACGGAGGGTAATGGAATTTCCTTTCCATTCTCGACTGTTGATGCACCGTATTTGTAAGGGATAACCTTAGTTGATTCATACAGTAATGGTCCCGGTAGATAGATGACTTTGGGATCCTTCTGATTTTTCCGACCATCGTAAGCAATTTTGATCCGTTCCTGGCTGGGAACTCTTGATTCGTCAAGTAGAGGGATGATGGTACAAACATCCCTAGCCCTCTGATGATCAGAGATTACGACAACGTCCTCAATTTGATCAGCGAGGTAGTCCGGCGCCCAGTTGATTGGTCTGGAACCCGGATATGGGCGAATCTCTCTACGATCCACCTGACCCTGAAGAGCTGCTCGCACAAGGTAACATCCTTGGTTACTTTCCGAACAGACTCTACAATGTTCATAGTTGTGTGGTGGCACCTGGCCACGCCCCGCTTTGAATACAATGTAACCTCACTAGGTCAGTTTCGACAGATCGAACGTCCTGAATTTGATGCCGAGTAGGGTTCCCGTGGGTAATACTAATTTACTGGGTGTCTTCATCCATATAGATTGGAAGCCACCAGTGGTTCAACAAGTGCTGAAGGGTTTCCTGGACAAGGGCACAACCTTGATCATTTTTCCAACCCGCCCTACAGCTCTGATAATCATGTGATACCAACAACCCGCCCTACCACTAAGTTGACATTCATTGCACGGATGTCGTGGTTCTGAATGATGTTAGAATTCGTGTAAACCATGTTAACTCCACGAACTCGGTGCTCTTGGATCCATCCGAGATCCATCTGTTCCTGGAGAGCTGATTGCACCACAGAACATCCTTGATTGCTTTTAGAGCAGATATCACACTGGTGATAGTTATGAGGTGGCACATGGCCATATCCACTCTGTCTGCAATGCATCTTGACCAGGTTGGCCCTCAATAAGAGTACATCATGAATTTGATAGACGTTGTTAGACTCGCCCTCTATCAAATTGATTGTAGCTTTCTCGTGTTGAGGCAGCAATTTTGTTAGAACATTAGGATTTGTATCCTTGAAAGATAAGACCCCGCTCCTAACAAGCTTTTGCACGTCGGATTTGAAATTGAGGCAGTTCTCTATGTTATGCCCTGGTCCTCATTGATGGTAAGGGCAAGTCTGATCCACCTTAAACGAAAAAGGCAGATTTTCTGGTACTGTAAGAGGAGACTTAGTCTAGACATGCCCCTTAGCCAGTAGTAACGGAAATAGTTCTGCGTACGATACGGGTATTGGATCAAATCCTGGTGGCCGCTTTGTACGGTTGTTATTGTATGGAGGACGAGCCTGCTGAAGAGACTGTTGTGTCCTTTGCTGAAGTTGTTGTTGATTAGGTTGGCTCTGCGCAACCTGAGGTTGATACTTAGAAACAGGTGCAGGGTTGATAGTAGGAGTCACAGCTGCTACTGGTTGGTAACGTCGCCTTTGCTTTTCGAGAGAGATATTCCCAATATCCTGCTCTTTTTTCTTAGGGAGAGCCCTACCGTATCGTTTTGTACTACTTGATGATCCATTATTTTTAACTAAACGTCCTTCTCGGACGGCTTCCTCAAGACGAACTCCCATGCCCACCATTTCTGTGAAGTCAGTGGGTGCACTGGCAATCATTCTGTCGTAGTAAAATGAGCTCAAGGTCTTTAAGAAAATCTTTGTCATCTCTTTTTCCTCAAGAGGTGGACAAATTTGAGCGGCAATTTCACGCCATCTCTGAGCGTATTCCTTAAAGGTTTCCTTGTCCTTTTGTGACATTGATCTGAGTTGATCTCTGTCTGGTGCCATGTCCAGATTGTATTTATATTATTGGATGAAGGCAGTGCCAAGATCTCTGAAAGTGCTAATCGTAGCACGGTTTAAACCCATGTACCATTTTAGTGCGGCACCGGTTAAACTATCCTGAAAGTAGTGAATCAGTAAATCCTGATTCTCTGTCTGAGCTGACATTCGCCAAGCGTACATCACCAAGTGACTTTGAGGGCAAGAGTTACCCTTGTACTTTTCAAAGTCGGGCACCTAGAATTTGTGCGGGACTTTCACATTGGGGACCAAGCAGAGGTCCGCTGTGTCCTTTCCAAATAAATCCTGACCGCGAAGAGCCTGCAGTTCTTTCTGCATTCCTAGGAACTGTTCCTGGAACTCATTCATTCTTTCGAATATGTTATCGTTTCCACCAGAAGGTATCTGTGGAATCTGTCCTTCCGGGACAGTGTGTACCACGGGCGGTGGTATAGTCATTATGGCCGAGACTCTCGGTGCCTCCCGAAGTTTGTAACCTTTAGGAGTTGCTGTCATGTACCTGGCATCTTCGCTTTCCCGAAGTTTGTAGCCTTCAGGCCCAGCGGTTCCTGCTGCGGTCCCCTGATCCTCATTGATCAACGGGATATATTCTTCCGGGATATAGTTAAGTGGCATGCCCCAGGGACGATCTTTTGGCATTTTGTACCTAGGATCGGACTTTTCCACTATGGGCGTTGAGGTGATCTCTGAGATCACAGTCCTTTGTAGCTGAGCTTCTGCCATGGCTTGCATGTCGTTATGAAGCTTTCTCATATCCTCTCTCAGAGCGTCGATCTCTTCTCTCAACTCTCTGTTCTCTTCCTCGAGATCATCCATCTTTTTCTGACGATTGGCCCGAGTATTGTACGAATGAGACAGTTTGACTCTAGAACCGAGACACAAACGTGAGATTCATAGGTGAGAAGAATGTGTGACGTGAGAATGATGAATGCAATGATTATATTAATTGTTTTTTTTTGTTTAATCAATATAAACTTCGACAATTAGATTGCAAATATCAAACAGTGGTGAAACCCCGTTTTATTGAATTCAAAGGATTGCGAAAATAGAAATACAGTAGATTACAAGGTGCGGAAACAGAAACCTAAGCTAAGGGGTCCCGAGTCCTCTCTGGGGAGAAACCTGGTGCTGATTCTGGTACTTTCCTTTTCTTGGACCGGGGCTCTTGGGCCGTTGTCGGGTTGTCATTCCTTTGCCAAGTGAAAGGAGCGAGCAAATTCCTTTGGTCATCCTGATTCTCCACAGCATGTTGCTCCAAAATTTCGATCAGAGCATCCTTGTCTTTCAGTAGTTATTGTATTTTGGTACACTCCACATTGAGAATGCGGTACTTATTCTTCCAAGACCTCCTCTCCTGTTGAACTCTGTTGCGAGTAACCTGAAGTTTTTCCGTTTCAGTTAAGAAGTACATGACAGATTCCCTTGGCGGAAGAACTCTGTGACGAGGATAAGGCATCTTTAGCTTGAGAGCTCTAGTTTGTACTCAGTGGAGATAAGGCTCCACCGAGACACAGTTCGGTTTTCCTAGAGACTCCCGTCCTTTCTTATGAACATGTTTCCAAGCGTGCATTATTTCCATCTTTAGTGCCCTGTCATTTTCTCCTTCCTTGAAGAAAAGACCTTCCAGATGAGCATTACGCGGGACATGCCTCATCGGGTATCCAAATTGACGATGAAGTAAAACTGGATGGTAATTGATTCCTCCTTTAGTTCCTATGAGGGGTATGTTGGGGAAGTTTCCACAACGATCAATGATCCTGGTCCCGTCATAAATCCTATTGCACCAATCTATGTCAGAATTGGTGAGAGACATGATTTTCTGCGACCAACGTAAGGCACTCTTATGATCCCAAAAAGCAGCAGACTTAGGCAAATGGGAGATAAACCATTTATATAGCAGGGGTACATAACACATGATCCTTCCTCCGCTGTACAAATTCCCTAAGTGTACAGAATGATATGCATCTGCGAGCAAGGTTGGTACAGGGTTTCCAATGAGAAAATCCTTAATGGCGTTGATATCTACAAAGTTATCGATGTTGGGAAACAAAAATAACCCATAGGTGAGAAAAACAAATATGCTCTCGAAAGCGGCCACGTTCCCTATACTGGCAAAGTACAGGGCTATCTTTGTCAAGAACTGGGCTGGCAAACCTCGTAAGCCACCCTTAGTGGTAAAGTGAGTCTTGACTTCTGATTCGTCCAAATAAATTGCTCTTGCAATGATTTGATCCTTTGGAATTTCTTCCAGTCCAGAAAATGGAGCTTGATCATTGATATGTAAATCAATCAGGTGAGAGTACTCCTCCAGCGTTGGTGCTAGCTGGTAATCCGGGAATGTGAAACAGTGATAAGCCGGATCGTAAAACTGAATAAGTGCATCCATGATTCTTTCAATTACTTGGACCCTTAACAGAGGTACCAGACCTCCGTACTTGGCTCTGAAAGAATCAGGGTTAGTGATCATCCTTGCTAATCTTCTCAAATCCTCTAGTTTTGGAACTTTGAAGGTATACTTATGAGTTCTCCTTCTACCGAAGTCCATGAGCGCAATCTTTTTCTCTGATGTTTGCAATCATTGTCATAATTTAGTTTGAAAAAGAGAGACTAGAAGAGAAGTTTTTCTTTGATGTAATGTTTTTTAGATGAATGCAGCACACAAAAACATAAAAAAAACATGGGGTCAAAGAGTCGATGTCATGAAGTCAAGGCTCTACCCCCCCCCCCCCCCCCCCCCCCCCAAGGTTTATACTAGTGATTTTTGTACCTGTCTCTCAAAATCATCAGTTCTTGTCGAGAAAACACCAGTGGGCGGGGAACCGTGCTAGGTGATGTTTTTCGAAGAACCATCAGAAGAGGGTAGTATCGCGTGACAACCATTTCCAATAGTTTCCGAACTACTAAAAGAGGTTTTTCCTAGGTGTATTCTCAATCTTTCCACATGCGGCATCACACGCGTTCCCATTAGCAGAAAAATAAACACAGATATCAATTAGGAAAAGCAGTATATATATTTGTCCTAAAGTCCTAGACTTTAAACAGCTATGAATCCTATGTTCTTGACAAAAATGGCTCCCCGGCAGAGTCGCCTTTCTGTGGTACCTTCCCAACTTTAAAGGTTTTGACCTAAGATCCTAGTGAAGTCAAAAAAAGTCCTATCCCAGTGAAATCCCGAAAAAAGGAAAGAAAGAAAGAAAAGAGCCCCACGGTTGGCGCCGTTTTTCTGTAGCGAGCGATTTTGGACGTGGTTCTTAAGCACTGTCGCTCTGGGGTTACTACAGGTCGATTCATTTTTTATCTTATTGAGCTGACTAAGGAAGGGAAATAGATGTCTCCAATTAACACTGCTTGCATACTGAGTTTAAACAGAGGTCTGTTAGGTTACGGATGTTATATGGTAATGGGGCCTTTTTCTTCTTACTTTTTTTAGAACGAAACACCGGGAATGTTCATGGGAAATTTTGTTAGGATGCTAGGACTGATGCTTTTCGATTGATATGTGAAGGTACGGGATTTGGGGTTTTGGATTAGTGTGCTCGCTAAAATTTTTCTTTCAATCTTATGCCTACGTATTCCCATTTACCGAAACAAGGAAATCAGAGCGATCGTAGTTCCTCCTATTCTATGGGAGGAAATGGTGTTTTGGTGTCTTGTTCAAAGCCTAAGACATGAAGCTGAAAAGGTGGTTTATATCTTGTTCAAAGCCCAAGATGTGAAGCTGAAGGGTCTATTTGTATCTTGTTCAAAGCCCAAGATGTGAAGCTAAAAAGGTGTTGTCTTTAGAGAGAATTTGGCATCTCTAAAGGGGGTCTGTTTGTCACAACTGTTGGGTAACTGACTATAAAGGAGGATTACTTTAACCAGGATATGTGAATCCTAACAATGCCATAATTTCCTTTATAGGGGGTTTTAACCTGAAGGAGAAGACTTTAACTCAGTGTAGAGCAATACTATCTTTCCTTAGGAATTTCTCATGCTAAAAGAGGAACAGTGGCGTGGATGTAAATAATCCAGAGGCTTGCCGCTTACAGCAATTAGATGAAAGGAGTTGTTGATGTTTGTATCTTGCGAACGAGGCACAGTTTTGATGCTAAAAGGTTGATTGACTCAACCGGGGTTTTTCTTATACAAAGCCTAAGAGGAGGCTATTGACCCAACAAGAGGATGCTTTTGTGTATCGTACGAAGCCCGAGAGGGAGGCTAAAAGGAGTTGACTCAACAAGAGAGTGCTTTTAGATGTGTCTTGTACGAAGCCCAAGACGGAGGCTAAAGGTTGACTCAACAAGAGAGTATTTTATACTCAACAAGAGAGTGTTTTATATCTCGTACGAAGCCCGAGATGGAGGCTAAAAGGATTACTATTTCAATTAAGTGACAGGTCCAGTATGTTGGTTAAAAGAGAAAATCAGTTCTTATAAAGAGATTGATTAAAGGCTATGCTTTAGGATTTGATCAGGGGATCAGGGTTACTTCCTGTTCTTTAAGGAAATGGGAAATCCAAAGGGTATTAAGACTGCCCAAGTCTACGGGTTTTATCTTTTGTACTATGCCTAAGAAACAGTAGTAGTACGTTCACAGTAGAAAGATCTAGACTCTTTAAAAGACTATTCTATTAAGATGACTAATTTATGTTCCTATACCTCTAGGAGGTCGTCGGGACAATTTGTACGAAGCCCAAGAGGAAGCTGGAAACTTTTAAGAAGCCGAGGGACAATTTGTACGAAGCCCAAGAGGAGGCTCTCTTCCCGAAGGAAGAATCCTTATACGAAGCCTAAGAGGAGGCTGTGAATACTTCTAAGAAGCCGTAGGGTCCTTGTACAATGCCCAAGAGGAGGCAGGGATGCTTTTAGGAAGCCTGTGGGTCCCCAAACCCCGAGAAATTCAAGACAGGCTATTCACAGAGAATAGATCAAGCCAGGAAAGTTCGAGAATTTGGAAGAAACTCAAGAGATGCCGTTCACGGAGAAAAGATCATCTATGGGGAGTAGAGTTTCTTTGACAATTTCTAAGGGTGACAGTCTGTTAAAGAGTTCACCGAGAATGTTGCCTTTCACGTCTCCATATTGTTTAACCCCAAGAGGAGGGAAGACTGTGTCTGGTAATCCTATGGGGATCTAGTTTTGTTTGTTTAAGAGTGATCAACTGGGCTTAGTGCTAGACGTAGTTGCCGGGGAAACTCTAAATAGCTATACTAGTATTACACAGTTGCTATGAGTTTATGAAAGAAGACTTACAGTGAAACAACCCCACAATACAGTTATATGTATATGAAAGCGGATAAAGAAAGCATATAAACACTTACTCGGTTGTAGAGCTTCCATGTTATTTAGTTAGTTGTTCAACAAAGAAAGATTGAAAACAATAGTATATTCAAATTTAAAGGAGAAAGTATTTTGAAAAGATGTTGGGGCTTACAGCTCAAGGAGAGGCCCAGGGTTTTATCAGTGATTGCATTGTTGAATTTGTACAGAGGGACTTATACAAGTGACTGAGGCCCAAGAAAGGTTTTCTGTACAAGGGGGTGGGTCTTACATTCTCTCAAGAGGCCCAAAAAGTTTTAAAGAAAAGAAATGGGGCTTATAACACGAGGGTAGGCCCAGATGATTTGTTTTTGAATTGGCGATCGTGCCGAGGTATTCTTTTAACGCCGGGGGACTTATACAATTTCTGAGGCCCAAAAAGTTTTGGTTAAAAGGGGATTGGGTCTTACACTCTAATAGAGGCCCAAAAGATTTATTTTTGTACAAGTGGTAGGGCTTACAGCTCAAGGAGAGGCTCAGGGTCATTTGTTTGAAAATGGCGATTGCACCGAGATTTTTGAAAACGCGGTGGGTCTTATACAATGCATTGAGGCCCAAAATGGTTTGGTTTTCAAAAGGGGTTGGGTCTTACACTCTAATAGAGGCCCAAAAGATTTTGAATGTGTCTTATAGCTCGAGGAGAGGCCCAAGGTTTGTTTTTCAACGGATGATGATCGTGTCGAACTTTTTGGAATACAACGGGACTTATACAATAAGTGAGGCCCAAAAATAGGTTTGTATTTACAAAGGATTGGGTCTTACACTCTATTAGAGGCCCAAAAGTGTTTAAAATTGTTTGATGAGGGTGAAAATCAAAGAAACCCTAATTTGTTATTCTTTAAAAGTAAATATTTAAAGAAAATCAAATAAAATACCAAATAAGTTTGAATAAACCATTTGTGATTTTTGTTTAAGGTTTGAAAAATGAGGGATTAATCACAAAGGATATTAAAACCCACTAGGTTTTGATTTTTCAAAGTAAATATTCACTTTTAAAATGTTTAAAAACATTAAAGAGGAATTTATTCACAAAAATACTAATTATATTAAATAAATAATATAAACTTAATTTTTTTGTGGAATAAAATATTTCAACATTTTTTTAATTTTTTTGCAAAAAGAACCAATAAAAAATAATTAAAATTGAAAGAGTTATTAATTTTCCAATTAATTAATAAAACATGAAAATATTGGAAAAAATAGCAAAAATGTGAAAAAACAGAAAATGGCATGGGTGGGGTTTGAACCCACGACCTCAAGGTTATAGGGCGTGCGCCTTACCACTGGGGTGGTGATACATCCATTGCTTGAAACAAACCAACAAATATACAAGGCATGCCTTGTTTTCTAGGCCTGATCAAGGCAAGGCAAGGCAAGTTTTGCCAAGAAATGGGAAGGTCCATAACTTTCTCATTTCTCAATGGTTGGGGACAAAATTTATATGCATCTGGCCTAGAATTTCACAAGGAATCCAATGGTGGTGGTATTTTTTTCAGATCATACTCCCTCATCAAAATCCGATAGTGGTTTTGAAAAAGGCCTATAATTGCATTTTCTATGCTACACTTTGATACAAGCATGAATTACATGATGAATTGGTTCAAACACAACATATATAACATGTATGAGGTGTGTATGATCAGTGGACTTCAAAGCAATGCATATTTTGGAAAGTTCAAGTCATGATGCTTACTTCTTTTTGAGCTTTTGGAGTTTTCTGTGTAATCTGCCAAACTTCTTGTTCCAGAAATTGTTTGATGCTTTGGATACTCTCAAATGATCCCTTAGAAGCTTTGAGGATGGTTGGAATCAGCTGGAACCTGCAAAAACACAAACTGGCCCTTTCTTGCAAAAGGGGTTAAAATGACCAAAATAACAACTCTCTCAAATGGTGTTCCAGATGGGGGGAACCATTTGGGAAAGTTCAAGGATGTTATTTGGAGTGTGTTTGAGGTTTTATCTGGTTTGGAAAGTGACTGAATCAAGACATGGCTTGAAAACTGCACAAAAGGCCTATTTTGAGGTTTTGAGAGATGACTTTGTGATTTTGGTGTTACAGGTCACTTTTGATAGTTTGGATCACCTACATATGATGTTTATGAGGTGTTAGGATCATGAGTTGTGATGGAAATGTTCTCTAACTCAAAAACTCAGAGTTACCTTGCTTAAGAAGGCATTTTGGCCTAAAGAGAGAGATTTTGAGGAAAGCATCTGTTTGATGGCTTTTGTGTACTCAAACTGAGCACAAATGAGCTCTATTTATAGTAGAGCAAGTTTGTTTTGGGATCAATAATGAATGGCAACTGCAGCAGAGGTTTGGCCAATGGTTGCACTTTGGAATCCAAGTCTCCTCTAGCCATTGACTAGAGGTTGGGGCACAGGGTTGTGGTTCCCTTGGTCTTGGATAAGTCTTGACTGAATTCAGTTGCAAATGTGTCAGTCCATGCCACCTTGGTGTATGTATTGAATGCTCCAATCCAAAATTGGAGTCTTGTCTCTCTTTTAGGCAATTCTATGTTTGGCATGCTACTTCTTGTTCCAAGGACTTTGGAGGCTTGGCTCAGTGTTTGTCCCCTTTAGATTTGATCCTCAGATGTGTTCAAGGTGATGACAAGGCTTGGAATTAGCTGATTTTTCCAAATCGAGCAAAAATACAAAATTCTGCCTAGCCTTGGTAGTTTTCAGCAAGGCATATTGCCCTTGTCATATCTCATGACTCAAGTGGAATTTGGTGATGTTCTTGGTCATTTTGGAAAGCCCTTATATGATACAACAACTATTTGATCATATATGGTCTAGATACCTTTTGGATCCAAGTGAAAAATCCCCCTACATTTGGAAAAAAGTGAAGGCAGATTCTGACTTAGTGAAAATTTCACTAAGTGTTGGAAAAAAGTGACATTTTAACTTTTTGTGATTTTGATCATTCCATAACTCAAAATCCATAATGAATTTGGAGGGAAGTCAGTTTTAAGCTTTTGTAGAGGGTAATAAGATCTAAAAATCAAGCTTTGGAAGGGGAAAAATGGCTTTGTGGTTTAGGAGTTATGATCCTCCAAAGTTGGTACCCTTGCCACTTTGTTCATAACTTAGAAAAAATTTTAAGTTTTTATGGTTACCCCTTTTACAAGTTATCCCACTTTTCTTGATTTTTCTTGATGAATGATGATTCAAATCATACATTAACATCATTTTAGGGTTAAAAAACCATAATTGTGAAAAATCTCAAAAAGTCAAACTTGACTTTTGTGCACAGTTGACTTTTTATCAGATGAATTCCAAACTGTGCCATCCTTTAGGAAATCATGTCCTTGACCTAAATCAAACTTGATGGACATGTTCCATGGGTGTTATAGGGTATATTGAATCATGTCCTAGGGTTTGGGAGCATGTCCTGGTCAAAAGTCAAAGATACAGTTGTCTTTTCTTGCGAAACCCTAATTGTGGCTCTGATGAAATTGAGACTTGTTGCTCAAGCTTCTTGGATCAATCTATTGTTACAAATGGATCAATGTGGTATGTTGGAGACCCTCAAATCATGTCTTGAGGTCTTGGCCCATGATTTGTCCCAAAAGTCCACTTAGGGGTGAATTAGGTCAAGAAATCCTAATTCCTGATTTTTGGTGAATACATCCCCTGAGGCTAAATTGACTTGATGATTGGGTTTAGGATGTCCCTTGGAGCATCATAGGTTATGCCTTGAAGCATTAGCTTATACCCAAAGGAAAATTTCCATCTGGAGGCCCTGGTCGACCAAAACCCTAATTTGGTGACACTAGCGATCTCGAGGCTTGATCCACTTAAAAGGGAGCAGCCCTGTGCTTAATTCTTGAAGTGGGAGTCCTCTTGATCCATTGGGGATATTTGAGAGGCTAGACAAGTTGAAGATCATGTCATTCCTTGATTGATCCTTTGTCTAAAAGCTCTGAGAGGGCTGGAAACCCTAAATTTGATTGTAGTGGCTGCTCACCCATCTTTGGGGAGACTGATGAGGTATGATGGTTCCTCCATATTGTGATGATGATTGTCACAATGATGGGAAATCTTAGTGGTCAAAGTTTTGGGTATGACAGGACGCACTAGGGTACGAGCGTGGCTCCCCTATACAGAACACGATGATCAATGACAGCGTTGTGTGTGCGCGAGGACTTTTGATCCGACGAGGATACCTCGATCGAGCTCCACCATCGTTGTAACAATTAGGCAAAACACCCATCTCGCGATGGGAAGTTCACGCCACGAAGCTAAGACCTCGACCGAGCTCTTATCCTCGTTGAAGGTCGGAATAGTCTCCGACCACCCGGTCGGCTCTCCACGCGGTCAGGGACTATCAAAGTCGAGCAAATCCCCAAAGTCTTCATTACTTAGACAAAAATAAGCAAAGTATAGATATCTCTATTACTTGGACAAAAACAAACGAAGCATAGCAAATTCAATAACATCACACACAATTGAAAACATACAAACAGCACACGAGCAGATAAACAAAAATGCATCGAAGCGGGCAGAAGCCCATTGTACAGATGTTACAAACAAGTTTCAAAAAGCCCCTGGCACGCAGGCCGGGCATAAGTATCAAAAAATAAATAAAATGGCTTGCAGGCTAAACAAAACGAAAAACCTACTCGGCGACGGTCCCTTCGGGCTGCACGATCTGACCGTCGACCACCTCGTAGTCGGGGTCAGTCCCTTCGGTTATGAGGTCGGGGTTGAGAACTTGAAGCTGCTGCACGGCATTCCTGAAACCTATGTCAGCCGCCTCGAGGTTGTCTTGCTCGGCTTCCCGGAGCTTCGCTATCAGCGCTGCCCGTGAAGTCAGCAACCTGTCTTCCTCGGTTTCCTCATCAGCCGGGCGGACAGCCTCCTCCAACTCGGCGTTCCTGGCTAAGAGACGATTCCTCTCCTCTTCAAACTCAACGTCCCTCGCCAAGAGACGTTTGCTCTACTCCTCAGCATTCTTCAACCTTTCCTTCAGCTTCCCTTGAAGCTCGACCTGGGCCTAGTTCTGGCTTTTGCAGTCAGCCAGCTCCTTGCCCACCTTCTCCATTGTGACTGAGATGGACCTGAAACTCTCTCGCAAACCCATATCACCGCAGATACATCCTCCACCAGTGCCCTTCTACGGGAAATCCTGTCAACGCCTAAGATGGCCTGAGCTTCGGGGGCACCCACGCATATGGAATTATTCCCCATGAAGAAGTTCGGCCTCAAATGACAAGGCGGGAGCACAAATTTTACAGCAGGGGGACTCTCGTTCTCAGTAAGGTCGACGTCCACTTGATCTGCAACCCGCTGCCTCTTCGGGGAGCCCTGAGTGCTGGGAGAATCACTGTCCTGGTGAGTGCCAGAAGAACCTCCAGTTGTCGGGGTGGGAACGAAGTCCAGCGCTCAGATCTGCTCGATGCGGCCTTTACCTCCCTTCCTCGAAAGGCGGGTAGCCTTTAACTTTTTGAAGCGCTCCTCGGCAGTCAACATCTTACCTACAAAAAGAAAGTAAGCGTCAGTAAATCAGAAACCAGGACACGAAGGAAAAAGCGAGTCGAAGAGGATGTCACCACCTAACAACTCGAGGGCTTCCTCATCGGAGAATGTCTCGAGGGGGGCCCTCGTATTGATTAAACGTCGCTTCGTTAACACCTGTTCGGCGTCTCCTCGGACGGGTTCTCCATCCATCGTCACGACCTTGGCTTTATTAAACTCGCTGACGAAAGCGACTATTCTCTCATAAGTCAGGCGATCCCCCTCGTCCAAACGGCCATGACTCACTTTGTAGCTGTCCGTCCCCTTTTTGAAGTGTTCTTCCGTCCAGAACTAGGGGAATCTTGGCTCGAGGACCTCCTCCGTCTGCCCATCCACTTCACGGGAAACTCAGAAATACACCGAATTCACAGCTTCGAGCGTGAACGGCCTCACGATATAATACCAGTATTTAAAGTCTCGAACAAAATCCAAGTAGGTGTGGAAGAGACTGCTCGTTTGTTTGAAAGACACTCAGTTGTGTCTGCCATCGGAGGCCTGTCGCTGGAGGTGGAAGATGCGAAAGAAGAGAGGCACGGTTGCCCCGATTCGGAGATATTTACAGACGAGCTCGAAAGCTTGGATGAAAGCGAGGGAGTTGGGGTGGAGCTGCGAAGGTGCCAGGCGCAACCAAACGAATACCGCTTGTTGAAAATATGTAAAGGGCAGACGCCACCCCGCCTTGTCGAACATGAACTCGTAAAGAGGGAACCTCATCCCTCGGTACGTCGAGCATATGTGATGGTGTGCTTGAGGTCGGAACACCTTCCACGACTTCGAGGAACCCACCAGCTGGTGCTCGACTGTGCAAAAAATAGTGTCCTCGTCCTCATCGACAAAATGGGAAGCCTCGTTCAACGGCTCATCGCTGACCCACTCCGCGAGGGGACGTTCCTTGACCCTAGTGATTGGCGTCATTGGAGAGTCGGGTTGGTCGTCGACATCCAACGATCCCACGACCACAGAAATGGACGAAGCTTCCATATACTTGAAAAGCAGAAGGAAACGGTGAATTCGATGATCCATATCAAATTCACCCCTCCACCGCTGTTCAAGTGAAAGGACGAAGATGGAGCGTCGAGATCTCGAGACGGTCGCGCTCGTCCGCGTCCCCGAGACAACCGACGAGCGTCCCCGAGACCATCCTCAGGTCACCGGTGCGCCGCTTGGGGAGGATTCCTTCACACAAAAGGGATATTGGTGAGGCACCCGAGAGTTTCATCTTGTGTCCTCGGGACATTCTTTGTGTCCCCGGGATACTCATCCCTTCTCCCCGCGATATGCAACAAGAAACTATGAACTCCCGCCGTTTTCGCCGGAGATTTCGTGATTTCCATGAGAACTTCATCAGTTCACCATGAAACCACCCTATAAATACAAACGAAAGGAGAAAAAAGAGAGAAACTTACTTGAAACACACTTCCGGTAGGGTTTCGGCACGGCAGTTGGCGGCGGCGTACGGTGGTGAAATAGAGAAGGAAGAAAAGAGTGAATCTGAGCAAAGGGGGAGCAAAAGTGCAAATGGGACGAGATGACCCCTATTTATAGGGCTCTCACAAGTCTCGAGGGATCCTAGGCAATCAATTACGCTACCCTAGCGTAGCCGCCCTAAGCAATGATGAGTGGCGACACGTGGCACGCATTCTCCCAAGCATGTAGTTTCATTCCCCAACACGCGTCTTTTCAATCACCTCGTTTTAGACTTCTCGTATTCCCGTGACGTCACCCATCCGCGGCCAGTCTAGCGCGAGCAGATCAATTTGTTTCTGCCCGGTCGATGTACTGTTCCTCTTTTAGAGTCCCTACCCCGGTTGGACACGTCCTCAACGTAGTGCTGCCCCTCAATCGAGCAGGCCCAACCCACACGTCCTGGGATGGCCCAACAAAGGCCTCTTAGCATGACCAATGTCGAGCACATGCCCCTCCTCAACATTGTCGGGCACACGCACGGCATGAAGCATCGGGCAGGGGGCTAAGCCTCTCCGGGCTCGCTCATCCTCGACACTCAGGTGCTCCTCCCCACGAGGATCCATCTCCTTCTGCACATAAGAGTCCTCCCCGCGAGGAAACATCTCTCCCCGACACGCAAGACTCCTCCCCGCGAGGACACGTTCTCATGTAACCACCCACTCCCGATGGAATCGGTCTGCCCTAATTCCGTAGATCTAGGAACGGTTACCCCAGGGCGAAGACCACGTGCTGGTCTTCACTACGCCACGTAAGCCCTGGCAGTTACTTGGATTGGGCCTCGCAATCCAGCTCAGTGCTAGTGACCGTTAGCCCCGCGCTGGGGCCTCTCTATAAATACCCTCTCACTTGAGAGGGTCAGGTTACGCAATCTCATACACTCTAACCTCTTTCTGTACTTGCTTTTACTTGTGACCCTTGCCTTACTTGAGTGTCGGAGTACCTTGCAGGTACACCCTCCCCCCCCCCCCCCTGCGCCGTCTTTCAACCTCACCGGAGCTGAAGTCCATACGACGTTGCTGGCCACTGAATAACTGTCTGATCCAGGTACGATCAAGAGTATTAAATACTAGTGGACTCTGATAAATCTTTATTCTATTGGCTCAGTGGGAGTGCATGTGTATATAATTATATAATCTAAAATTTTAGATTATTATTCTCGTATAGTCATATAATTTTGTGTGTATTATAAAATATGACATATTCTAAGAAGACTTCAAAATATATAATAACTCTAAAATGTTTTATTCTATTATACTGAGATATATATTATTCTCTTAATCTCAGGAAACGTCATAATTTGATGTTTAGGTCAATATTGAAAAGACACACTAATTCTTTAACATGCAATAGTATTGTGTTATTCTATCTTCAATAGTCCATATTTGTCAGGTCATAATATGAAAGTACAAGTAAATATCAATACTCATATCGAGTATGATATTGTGTTATGAAGGTACTTATTATTAAATTTAATTACTCTCATAATAGGTTATGCCTATATGTAATTACTATTCTTAGACCTATGTGGATATTCTATGACCTTTAATTTGAAAACTCATTAGTATAATCACTAATCATAGACTTATACACATGAGTAAGTCTTATGATATTTTGGGTTAGTGGGAGTTTATCAATAGCATTTTCATATGCTTGGGCCATTCTTTATAACATATTACTCTTAACTTAAATATGTTACTCTAAAGTCATCATTCTTTATATATAGTTGTGAGTTTTAACATGTATGATTTGTCTTCCCTATTGGATACAATTTCTGCATCGTTGAAATTTACTTCTTTTTTATTGATTAGTATTTTAACCATTATTGATATTATAATATTAAAATCAATATTTTTAATAATTAATTATTGTCATCCAAGTGGGAGATTGTTAGATTAATTATTTAGTTAATCAAATATGGATTGACATAATTAATTATTAACTAATTATATTATGGTCTATTATTAATAAACACTAAAAAGATGAATTGTTTGATTGAGTTTTGTGCCTGAATGGACCGTTATGGGTTGAACCATTCAGTTAAGCCCAATGAGAGGTACCTGCCCTCAGCCGTTTACCTATTTAAGTGTCTCCTCATTAGACAATTAACATACTCTAAACGGCAATAAGGGTAGTAACTCTCTCATACTCACTTTTCCGACAGCCGTCTCTAAAATCCTACAAGTCGTCTTTCAAATCCTACAAGGTATACCGTTCTTATCATTGTCGATTATTCTTTAATATAATAATATACTATAATTTGTGCTATCGATTCAATTAAATTCTATCAAGAGAGACATCACATATTCACCAAAAACTTTAAGGTGATAGGTGTATGGGTTTTCTCATTTATAAATGTTCAAGTCACCACATTCATATCCAATGTGCGACTATTATCCATACTACTCACACTTGTTATATTATTTCCAACACTTGTGTGGACAATTGTTTTTCTTATATTCTGCTTCCAGTCGCCTTTTTTATTTTCTTTTGATCTCAAAACGTTTCCTTACAAGTTGAAATTTACTCCATAGATGAGTTAATCAAAAACATTTTATTTAAGTCAATGTAATCTTCAGAAAAACAAAATTTCTATCACTATGAATGAAATAGATAGTTGTACCAATTTTGAAGGAAATTCGTCGTCACTCTCGTCGTCATCATCATCATTTTCAACACCAAAATTTTCCTTCATTAAATCCTCTCTTGAGTACATTTTCATGTCGGGTGCGCCTAGCATGTCCTTAAGCAGAATTAAATAAGGTATGACCCTAATGTATTACCAGCATATACTAAATCATGTAAAGAAAAGGCTATTCCCTTTAATTGTGCTTTAACTCAGATGGTAGAACTTGAACATAATACTCCTTTAAAACATCCCTTACAAACCCAAGTTTAATGTTTCATTAAGTGCACAAATCATAATCATGCGATATCAAATGAAGGAACAATCATTATCTTAAAAAATAGATAATTATGAGAAGAGTAAAGCATGATATTTTATACAGATCAAAGAAGTAGCGGTATCCACAAAATTAATACTAATGAAAAGAAGATTAAAGATATCTATCACAAATTTAAAATCAAGCGCATCAAATTTCATAGTATAGTTACCTTAGGGACATGGGGTGGCTTGGTATTGCATGCTTTACTAAGATCTTTGCATAGATAATTGAAGAATGAATCATTATCATGCTTTGATATATATATAGACAAAAAAAGAAAAAAGAAAAACGTTTTTGGGAGATACTCGATAAACAGCTCGGTTGTTTTGAACTTGCCAATACGCCTGTTTATCGAGTATCTCACAAAATTAACACTTTATATAAGGTACATCCTCCTTTCTTGCAACCGCAGCCAGTTTTTTTTATTGTGAAAGAGGAATCCATATTCCAATCGCCACTGATACAACTAGAAACCCAAACACTCCCCCCTTCATCTTCCCAAACAGTAGAGTGTCCAGGACCACGGTCAGCGGATGCAAACTATTTAAAAAATAATTATCATCATTATAATTAAATATATAAAAAGAAGAACAACAATATGTAATTATGTATCCCAATTTCTAAATTCCTTCGATTGCGCCAAAGGGAGAGAAGAAACCAGCTAAGAAGAAACCTGTTGAAGAAAAGAAGGCGTTGGTAGCTGAGAAGGCTCCGGATGAGACGAAGCCAAAGGCCGGAAAGAAGCTACCTAAGGAAGGCAGTGTTGCTGCCGGTGACAAGAAGAAGAGAAACAAGAAGAGCGTGGAGACATACACCCTCAAAGAGAAAGTGAAGTGAACGAATCTCTTTGACACTTGTATTTTCTTCTCACATGCATTTTAACAAACATGTCACATCTATCAAATTCACTTCTTTTTCTTTTCCTAATTATGCTCTTTTCAATAGCTGCAAGTGAAAAAAACATAGATTTGCAAACTAAACACAAAAAACTTTTGCTAACTTTTACATACGGAGCTTTGCTCTGGCTTGAAACGGGACCCCCGCTAGTGGACGGTGGGTATTGGTCTCTCTTGGATTAGTCGGTCGCAAGGCTAGATACCAAAATTTCCAAAAAAAAAATGCATACTCTAAAAATCAACCATAGGAATCTAACATGAAAATGCACCTATGTACATCATTTATTCTTTTTATAGTTACAAACATTTTGAATATTTATTGAAAATTGATACCTAGAGTTGCATACGAACTTAAAACTACTTGAGACTAGTAGCAAGCTCTTCAGCCACTTTCAAGATGATTATCTTTCAAAATTTTATATAATTCCTTAATTCCATGATCTTAACACCGGAATGAAAATGAAAAAAGAGCGATTGAACATGTGACACCGTGAACAAATAAGTTGTTAAAAGAGTGGTGACGATGCTGTTGAGTCGAGGGAAGAGAATTGTAGGTGGCAAGTGTGAAGATGTTGTCGCCTATATATATGGTGGGGGTGTTTTAGAATATTTCAATTATGTCTTCTCATCAAGCAAGAGGATTGGGGGTGATATATAAGAGTTTTAACGAGTTTTCTCTTGTCTGAGGAGTGGTGGGAGTTGCGTGTGTGAATTCTCGATAGTCTTTTTCTAGATATGTTTTCAATCATTGCCTGTTAATTATAAGGTATTCTAACTAGTTATGGAGTCCCAAGCCTTTTGGATTCAACAACCATTGGCTTGATCATTTTTTTTTTAAAAGCAAGGAAAATATATTGAAACAAAAGAGTACAAGGGGTACTCTGCCCTTACAACAGATACCAATCAACTACTAGTAAGATACAACTTAGGATTGGACAACCATAATGATAGGGTGCAAGACTTTGGTAGAACTGCACCTCTACGTAACCACTTCCACACTGACAATTTGATAGCATTAATACAGTTTTCCTCAGAGAATATAGAATGGTTAAAAATCATGTCATTGTTCCTTGAGAAAGGTGGTGAGTTCCCTAAATTATTAAGTTGACATTGATCCCCTTTTGGTGAAGAGGTGATTATTAGGTCAAGGGCTTTGGAAGATCTCTAGTCCTGGTTTTCGATTAATGACTCTCACTTTTTTAGACTTATTAAGCCAAGTGGCTTAAGTAAGAAGAAGGTAACTCGGGTTTCTTCCATACTTTTAGGAAGAGTGTCGCGGATGGAAAATTACATAGTCACCATCATCTTTCATTTGTCCCTATGGAACATGAAAATAATGATAAAACCTAAAGATTAAAGGAGAGACACTAGGATTCGGGAGTCGGTAAACAATGGGAAGATATTAGACACATCTCGCCTCCATTGTACTCAATGGACTCATTCTCTAATTCTATGGTTACTATGTTATCCATGAGATGTTTGCTTATGTTATTTATTAATTGATTAATTTATTTATTTACAAAGAATTACCTTATTATAAAAAGGAGAATTGTTTAATTAAAAAAAGGAGAACAGAGAAAATATTTTTTTTATTATTGTACTTGCTAGAGTGTTACAACTCTATGCATACGTTCCCTTAAGTTTATTGAAGGATCAGAGCACCGTAGTTCATCGAGAAAATGTTTGTCTGTTTGCTAATTTTAAATTTTGACAGTTCTCAACGCATTGGGGTGGATAAATATTTGATTTAAAAAATAGCTCAATGCACAAGGGCAGAGAACTTAAGGTTTGAATGAGTCGAATTTGATTTTAGATTGATTTTTTGATTGGTAAGGTATAACACCAGTCAATCAACTTGGATTTGCAAAAATATGTTTTTAATTTATTTAGAAAATAGGGTGATATATATATATATATATATATATATATATATATATATATATATATATATATATATATATAATGATCTTTTTGTTATTTTTGAATATTGCACTATAAAGAAATAAGTTTTGTTTTTATTTTATGATTTTCGCAATCGAATTATATTTAGAGGTGGAAACATTTTTTATGATAAAGGAAATATTTTTATAACCTAAATATATTAACTAGCAAATAAATACAAATTAAAATCAATAAAAAAACTCGATTAAGTTAAAAATTTAAGTACACTAATAATTCATTTAGAGACTAAATTAAAAGATGAATTTGACTAACACAATAATTGAGACATTAAATATAATTAAAACTAAAATTGAACTTAGAGATATGTTTGATTCTACTCCCTCCGGTCACAATTATAAGCAAAAATAACTATTTTTACACTAATTAAGAAAATTAGTTAAGTGTAATTAATTTTTTTAGTTTCATATACAATTAAAGTAAAATTTACTATAATATCCTTAGTTATATGGGATGAATCAATTATCAACCTTAAATGCTATTGAATTAAATTAGGGGTATACTAGTAATATTAGCATTAATTACTTTGAAAGTTAATGATTTTTGCTTATAATAGTAACCAAAATTTAAAGTCATGTTTTGGCTTATAATAGTGATTTGAGGGAGTATGTCTAAACATCCTAATTAATTAAATCTCCTAACCTAAGAACATATTTGTTATTTTTTAACATTTTACTTTATATAAACTAAGTGTCTTAATTTTTTTTAGAAGAAAATGCAAAGAAACATTTTTGTTTAGAAAATTAGAGTGAATCATATATATACATAATTATTATATAAATTTATAAAAAAAATTGGAAACCTTTGGTCTTATAAAATTATTATCCTAATTAAATTAACTAATCTTTTTTATTATCCCTAATTATTCTAAATAAATCCGAAGATTATCCTAATTACCCTAACATCATCAAAATAATATATATAAATATTTAGTGTTTGTTTTTAGGTTTTTAATATTAAATATTAAAGAAAAGTTTTTTATTATAAAATACAGTCATAAATCAACCTAATTAAATTAATTAAGTAAACTAATTATTCTAACTACCCCAATTAACTCTAAAATTAATCTTAAAATCACTACTACAAAACACCCAAACAACAACGCCAGGTTTACAACGGCATCCTATACACCATTGTAAAAGTGCGTATTGGATGCACGCGCATCGTTTTAAGTCTTATGGGTTGCTGTACTCCCATGACTCAAGTCCCATTTTAGTAGGTTACTGTGATGCTGATTGGGCTGGAAGTGCTGATGATAGGAAGAGTACCTCTGGAGGATGTTTCTTTTTGGGAAATAATCTTATTTCATGGTTTAGTAAGAAGCAAAATTATGTATCTCTTTCTACTGCTGAAGCTGAGTACATAGCAGTTGGAAGTAGTTGTGCTCAACTGGTATGGATGAAGCAGATGTTATCTGAGTATAATGTCACACAAGATGTCATGACATTATTTTGTGACAACCTGAGTGCTATTAATATTTCCAAAAATTCCATTCAACATAGCAGGACTAAGCACATTAATATCAGGCATCACTTCATCAGAGAACTTGTGGAGGACAAAGTCATAACTCTTGAGCATGTGAGCACAGAAAATCAGCTTGCTGACATATTTACCAAGGCTCTGGATGCAGTTCAGTTTGAAAACCTGAGGAGCAGACTTGGGGTTTGCATTCATGAAGAACTATAGCAATTAATGTTCCTTCTGGCTGCCAGATTGGAAAGAGTAAAGGGGGTTCTGGTAGTGCAGTGTGTGAATGAAGGGAAAATACTGAAGTCTGTGCATGACACTTGGTCATGTGATGTGGTGTGCATCTACTCTCTGATGCTGTTTATTCTGGTTTATGATTTGACCATTTCTCCAATATTAATAACTGTTCTACTTGCCTTTGTCATATTTCTGGCTAAAAAGGGAGAGTAGTATGTTTGTGTGTGGTTTGCTTGTGCTGGTGGTGTGTGGTGTACTTGTGCTGCTGCAGTAGTTGAGGGGGAGAATGTGGAATATTGCTGCAGTTGAGGGGGAGTTTTGCTACGCTGCTGTGCTGTGTTGTATGATGTGCTGTGTATTGTATGCAGTTGAAGGGGAGTGTTGCTATGCTGTTTTTTTTGCTGCTGTGTGTGTTGTGATGTGGTATTTCGCTGCTGTCTCTCTGATATGGATTTTTTTTTTGTGCTTCTTTACAAGATTTATTTGGTGTGTAGTTTTATCCAAAATAATCCAAAGGGGGAGATTGTTATTTCATTGATTCTGTGGTTGGCATTTATTTTGCTAAAACTTTTTCTAGCAGCAAGATGTTGAAACAAGATGTTCTAATTTGCTGCATTCAACATGTCGAATGAAGATGTCCCATACCTGCTCATAGGACATCGCATCTGGTTTCAGTTTTAAAGCAGATTCTGTTGTTATTATTTGTTACTGAATATTCTGTGAATATTTGGTTATCCTATGTGGCATCCAAAGCATTTTTGGATTGTGTTTATTTGTTGGTCTTTCGGATTTTCAGCTGTTTCTAATTATGGAGACATATTAGGAAACTTTAGATTGAAGACCTATTTTGTTGGAGTTTATTTTTCAGATTTGTGAGCAGGCTAATTGCTGCGTTTTTGAAGCCCAATCCAGTCCAGATTAAATGCTATATATTGACTGGTGTAAACCTAGTTTAGGTGTGGAACTTACGTGTGTTTTGTTAGGGTTTTCATGTGTTACTTGTGAGCCTAACTGGTATCATTCTGATAACAGTATAAGGACTGGTTTTTTGTGTTGTAAGTTCTGTCAGTTACTCATAAACTTTTAAGCATTGAGTTTCTTGTGTGTCAATTTTCATAAGCTTTGAAGTATTGAGAATTCTGTGTTTTGAAAGTGTGACTTTCAGTTTGTTACTTGTGTGGAAAGAAACCAATCACGGGTTGTTGTTGTAGAGGGATTTGAGGAGGGCCTCATACCTAGGTGAGTCTTAGGTCGAAGTCATAGGAAGGGTAGTGATTAAGTGAGCAGATTATTTGGTAATTGTATGATCTGTGAATTGATATTATCATATATTGGTTTCGTCCCTGGCTTGGTAGCCCCCAGAGTAGGATTGTTGATCCGAACTGGGTAAACATATCACTGTGTTATTTACTTTCTGCACTGTTATTTTTATTGTCAACTTGTTCATTGTGTTGGATATCAGTGTCTCAACATCTATGTAGGACATCTGATATCTGTGCCAGAGTTTCAATTGGCATCAAGAGCTTGCAGCCTTAATTGGTTCTGGGTGAGATTCAGGGAAGGTACTTTCTGGTACAATGGATAAGGATGGAGGATTTTTGAACAAACCACCTCTGCTTGATGGTTCCAACTATGACTATTGGAAACCTAGGATGATAGCATTCATCAAATCCATGGATGATCAAGCATGGAAAGTTGTTATAAAAGGATGGGAAACCCCAAAGGTTAAAGATGAAAAAGGTACCCCTACTGATGTGGTGAAGGAAGAGGAAGACTGGGATGATGCAGATTACAAAGGGTCCGTGGGAAATTCCAAAGCCATGAATGGTTTGTTTAATGGTGTCAACAAGAATATCTTCAGGTTGATTGAACATTGCACCATTGCAAAAGAGGCGTGGGAGGTCTTGAAGGTTGCTCATGAAGGGACTTCAAAGGTGAAGATGTCAAAACTTCAGCTTCTCACTAGCAAGTTTGAGAGTTTGAAGATGAAGGAGGATGAGAGCATTCATGATTTTCACATGAACATTATTGAGATAGCTAATGCCTCTAGTGCCTTAGGTGAAAAGATGTCTGACAGCAAACTGGTCAGAAAAATCCTCAGATCTCTACCTAAGAGATTTGACATGAAAGTGACTGCTATAGAGGAAGCTCAGGATATAGACAAGATGAAAGTGGATGAACTGGTGGGATCTCTTCAAATATTTGAATTAGGGATCAGTGAAAAGTCTGAAAAGAAGAAGAGCATAGCTTTTGTGTCGAATGCTGGTGACTCAGAAGATGAAGGTGACCTGGTCAGAGATGAAGGGGTGTCTAAAGATCTGGTATTGCTTGGAAAACAATTTAACAAAGTATTGAAAAGGATTGACTGGAAGTCGAGAGCAAATGCTCAGAACAAGTCACTCGACATCAGTAAAAACCAGGATGGAGGCAGAAGATCCAGAACTGAAGAAGACTCCAATCAAGGGAAGAGAGTTCAGTGTTTTGAATGTGAAGGATATGGGCACATAAAGACTGAGTGTCCCACGTATCTCAAAAGGCAGAAGAAGGGCTTATCAGTGTCTTAGTCAGAAGGAGAGTCTGAGAGTGATCTTGAAGAAGAATCAACAAAATTAGTGACAGCTTTGACTGGGATCTGTAAGGCTGATGGAGAAACTACTTGTGAGTATGACTCTGACAAAGAATCCTATATTGGAGAACTCACTAAGGAAGAAGTCTTCACAGGGTTCTCAGAGTTATGTATCAAGAATGAAGAAAGGTGCCAGATAATATTAGAACAGAAGGTTCTGATAGCTCAACTAGAAGCTGAGAAGGAAGAACATCTATCAACCATTGCTGATCTGAAAGAGGAGGTTGAATGGCAAAAGTCAAAACTTGACAAAATGACAAAATCTATAAGAATGCTAAACAATGGTACCACGCAGCTGGATGAGATTCTTCAGACTGGGAAAGATGCTGGAAATGTGCAAGGCCTTGGCTTTAACAATCAAGTAGAGACTTACAAGAAGCCTGTATTAAAGTTTGTTCCTCAGAAAATAAAGCAAGAAGAGGGGATGTCAAATCACATGTTTCAACATCAGATGAAGCATCAGAAAAGAGTTTGTAGATTAAAGTATAAACCATGGAGATGCCATTACTGTGGAAAGATTGGTCACTTAAAGTCATTTTGCTACAAGTTGCACGGCTATCCCAAAACTGCTCATCAACAAAATAAAGGACAGAGCTGGGCTAAAGTGAAGAGAAGTTGGACTCCTAAAAATATGATGGCCGGTCTCATAGCATATACCTCTCTTAGAGCATCCGCAAGGGAAGATTGGTACTTTGACAGTGGTTGTTCAAGACACATGACTGGTGTGAAGAAATTCTTGTCAGATATCAAGCCTCACTCCACCAATTATGTCACTTTTGGGGATGCATCAAAAGGTGAAATAAAGGTGTTGGAAAGCTGGATTACACAGGACAACCAAATCTGGATCGTGTTCTATTTGTCAAAGGGCTGACCGCAAATTTGATCAGTATAAGTCAACTGTGTGATGTAGGCCTGAAGTTAAATTTCACTAAATCTGAATGTCTAGTAACCAATAAGAAAGATGAAGTTGTTATGAAGGGAACCAGGTCTAAGGATAACTGCTATCTGTGGAATCCTCAAGAACCGGAAAGTTTGTCTACTTGTTTGATGTCAAAGGAAGATGAAACCAAACTGTGGCATCAGAAATTGGGTCACTTACACCTGAAAGGGGTGAAGAAAGTTATGTCAAGTGAAGCTGTTAGAGGTATTCCCAAGCTGAAGATTGATGATGATAAAATATGGGGTGAATGTCAAGTTTGGAAGCAAACAAGGGTGTCACACAAGAGGCTTCAACATCTTACCACAACTTCTAGAGTTCTGGAACTGCTTCACATGGACTTAATGGGACCTATGCAGGTCGAAAGTCTTGGTGGGAAGAAGTATGCCTATGTTGTGTTGATGATTACTCCAGATTCACCTGGATAAGCTTTATCAGAGAAAAGACTGAAGTATTTGCAGCCTTCAAAGAGTTGTGTCAAAGGATTCAATGGGAAAAGGATTGTGGTGTTATTCGAATCAGAAGTGACCATGGGAAAGAATTCGAAAATAGCAGGTTTGAAGAGTTTTGCTTATCTGAAGGAATCACTCATGAATTCTCATCATCGATCACTCCTCATCAAAATGGTGTGGTGGAACGCAAGAACAGGACTATACAAGAGTGTTCAAGAGTCATGATTCATGCCAAAAAGCTTCCATATCATTTTTGGGCTGAAGCTATGAATACTGCTTGCTATATACACAATAGGGTGACTATCAGATCAGGTACTTATGTCACTCTTTATGAGCTATGGAAAGGTAGAAAGCCAAATGTGAAGTATTTCCATGTGTTTGGGAGTAAGTGCTATATCTTGGCGGATCGTGAGCAGAGGCGAAAGATGGATCCTAAGAGTGAGGAAGGAATATTTTTGGGATACTCTACAAACAGTAAAGCATATAGGGTATTTAATTCCAGAACTAAGGTGATGATGGAATCCATAAATGTGGTGGTTGATGACTCTGGCAAAGATGAAGATGTCCTAGATGATGTTGGAGCATGCCTTCCCATGAACAATGAAATCTCACAAGACATTGAGTCTGTAGAAGATAATGCTCAAGAAACCAACAATAGACCTGAGAATGAAGTGGTAGAGGATGCTAACAGGGGACCCTCTATAAGGATTCAGAAGGATCATCCTAAGGAATTGATTATTGGAGATCTGAATGAAGGTGTAAGAACCAGAACGAGGGAGGCTGTGTCAAATGCATGTTTTGTTTCAAAGATTGAACCAAAGAATGTCAAAGAAGCATTGACAGATGAGTTCTGGATAAGTGCTATGCAAGATGAACTTTGTCAATTCAAGAGGAATGAAGTTTGGGAACTGGTACCACGACCAACAGGAACAAATGTGATTGGAACAAAATGGATTTATAAGAATAAGTCTGAAGAACAAGGAGTTGTTACCAGAAACAAAGCCAGATTAGTTGCTCAAGGATATACACAGATTGAAGGAGTAGACTTCGATGAAACATTTGCTCCTGTGGCTCAATTGGAATCCATCAGATTGCTGCTAGGAGTGGCATGTTTGTTGAAATTCATACTGTTTCAAATGGATGTCAAGAGTGCTTTTCTGAATGGCTATCTTAATGAGGAAGTCTATGTTGAGCAGCCTAAAGGTTTTGTGGATCCAAATTTTCCTGATCATGTTTTCAAGCTAAAGAAGGCTTTGTATGGGTTGAAGCAAGCTCCACGAGCTTGGTATGAAAGGCTGACTGAGTTCTTAGTCAACCATGGGTACAGGAAGGGTGGTATTGATAAAACACTTTTTGTCAAGGAGAAGGATGGGAAACTAATGATTGCTCAGATTTATGTAGATGATATTGTGTTTGGTGGGATGTCGGATGAAATGGTCCAACATTTTGTCAACCAAATGCAGTCTGAATTTGAGATGAGCTTGGTAGGTGAATTAACCTACTTCCTTGGATTATAAGTTAAGCAGATGGAAGATTCCATTTTTATCTGTCAGAGCAAATATGCGAGGAACATTGTGAAGAAGTTTGGACTGGATAATGCCAAGCATAAGAGAACTCCTGCTCCTACTCACTTGAAGTTATCCAAAGATGAAAAGGGAGTGAATGTTGAACAAAGTTTATACAGAAGTATGATTGGCAGTCTGCTGTATCTTACAGCAAGTAGGCCAGACATAACATTTGCTGTTGGTGTGTGTGCAAGATACCAAGCAGAACCCAAGGTCAGTCACATCAATCAAGTTAAGAGAATTCTTAAGGATATGAGTGGTACATGTGATTATGGGTTGCTGTACTCCCATGACTCAAGTCCCATTTTAGTAGGTTACTGTGATGCTGATTGGGCTGGAAGTGCTGATGATAGGAAGAGTACCTCTGGAGGATGTTTCTTTTTGGGAAATAATCTTATTTCATTGTTTAGTAAGAAGCAAAATTATGTATCTCTTTCTACTGCTGAAGTTGAGTACATAGCAGCTGGAAGTAGTTGTGCTCAACTGGTATGGATGAAGCAGATGTTATCTGAGTATAATGTCACACAAGATGTCATGACATTATTTTGTGACAACCTGAGTGCTATTAATATTTCTAAAAATCCCATTCAACATAACAGGACTAAGCACATTGATATCAGGCATCACTTCATCAGAGACCTTGTGGAGGACAAAGTCATAACTCTTGAGCATGTGAGCACAGAAAACCAGCTTGCTGACATATTTACCAAGGCTCTGGATGCAGTTCAGTTTGAAAACCTGAGGAGCAGACTTGGGGTTTGCATTCATGAAGAACTATTGTAATTAATGTTCCTTCTGGCTGCCAGATTGGAAAGAGTAAAGGAGGTTCTGGTAGTACAGTGTGTGAATGAAGGGAAAATACTGAAGTCTGTGCATGACACTTGGTCATGTGATGTGGTGTGCATCTACTCTCTGATGCTGTTTATTCTGGTTTATGATTTGACCATTTCTCCAATATTAATAACTGTTCTACTTGCCTTTGTCATATTTCTGGCTAAAAAGGGGGAGTAGTATGTTTGTGCGTGGTGTGCTTGTGCTGGTGGTGTGTGGTGTGCTTGTGCTGCTGCAGTAGTTGAGGGGGAGAATGTGGAATGTTGCTGCAGTTGAGGGGGAGTTTTGCTATGCTGCTGTGCTATGTTGTATGATGTGCTGTGTATTGTATGCAGTTGAAGGGGAGTGCTGCTATGCTGTTTTTTTGCTGCTATGTGTGTTGTGATGTGGTATTTCGCTGTTGTCTCTCTGATATGGATTTTTTTTGTGTGCTTCTTTACAAGATTTATTTGGTGTGTAGTTTTAGCCAAAATAATCCAAAGGGGGAGATTGTTATTTCATTGATTCTGTGGTTGGCATTTATTTTGCTAAAACTTTTTCTAGCAGCAAGATGTTGAAACAAGATGTTCTAATTTGCTGCATTCAACATGTCGAATGAAGATGTCCCATACCTGCTCATAGGACATCGCGTCTGGTTTCAGTTTTAAAGCAGATTCTGTTGTTATTATTTGTTACTGAATATTCTGTGAATATTTGGTTATCCTATGTGGCGTCCAAAGCATTTTTGGATTGTGTTTATTTGTTGGTCTTTCGGATTTTCAGCTGTTTCTAATTATGGAGACATATTAGGAAACTTTAGATTGAAGACCTATTTTGTTAGAGTTTATTTTGCAGATTTGTGAGCAGGCTAATTGCTGCATTTTTGAAGCCCAATCCAGCCTAGATTAAATGCTATATATTGACTGGTGTAAACCTAGTTTAGGTGTGGAACTTAGTGTGTTTTGTTAGGGTTTTCGTGTGTTATTTGTGAGCCTAACTGGTATCATTCTGATAACAGTATAAGGACTGGTTTTTTGTGTTGTAAGTTCTGTCAGTTACTCATAAGCTTTTAAGCATTGAGTTTCTTGTGTGTCAATTCTTATAATCTTGAAGTATTGAGAATTGTGTGTTTTGAAAGTGTGACTTTCGGTTTGTTACTTGTGTGGAAAGAAACCAATCACGGGTTGTGGTTGTAGAGGGATTTGAAGAGGGCCTCATACCTAGGTGACTCTTAGGTAGAAGTCATAGGAAGGGTAGTGATTAAGTGAGCAGATTATTTGGTAATTGTATGATCTGTGAATTGATACTATCGTATATTGGTTTCGTCCCTGGCTTGGTAGCCCCCAGAGTAGGATTGTTGATCCGAACTGGGTAAACATATCACTGTGTTATTTACTTTCTGCATTGTTATTTTTATTGTCAACTTGTTCATTGTGTTGGATATCAGTGTCTCAACATCTGTGTAGGACATCTGATATCCCAGCCAGAATTTCAGGTATAATAACGGTTGTTGTGAACACTGTGGTGATACAATCAAGCTTTCATGGGTTCGAACCTCATCGCGATCAAATAGTTTATTCCTTTGACGTAAATGCGCCGTTTTTAAGTTTTATTTTTATTTAACTAAAAACTAATAAGGATATCACTACAGTTATTTCTTAAAACCGTTGTTACAAATTGAAGCTTCGTTTTATGTATTTTAAACACCAAGTATATATCTATTTATCCACTACTGAAAAAAGAAACAAGACGAAACAACCCTAACACCAACGTCGTCACCATCATCGGGAAGAACACAAATACAACAACAACAAAGTGTTCTATTTTAAGTTGTTGCAATGTCGTATTTGAAGACAAACTCATCCAAAGGTGTTTCTATGTCTTCTTCCGCTGTAAAATCTCGATCTGAAAATTTTAGTGGTTGTGCTGGTCGTATGGTTTCGTACCAATGCAAGAAGGGACAAAATAAGGGAAGTCTTTTTTGGAGATGTCCATTTTGGAGGAACGATGAAACATGTAATTTGTTCATATGGGATGAAGACGTGGGAGAAAGAGGTGGAAATGAAGATGAGAGCATTATGAAGTCAGAGTTGGAAGCTGTGGGCTATTTGAAGGTTATGTATGAGGATTTAACGAAGAAGAACAAGAATTTGAAGAACAAACTGAAATCAGAGAGATTTTCTGGAAATCTCAAGATGTTATGTTTTCTTATCTTCTTTATGTTTAATGTTGAATTTGTTATATGAAATGTAATAGTTGAATTAGGGTTTGAATTACATTGTTGATGTTTAAACTGCAGATGCATTGTGAATTACATTGTTGATGTTTGAATTACATTTTGAAGACAGGAATGCAACTAATAAAAGACGGTTTATTACGAGTAAGTTCAACACAAACTTTTAATTTTCAATTAGTTTTCTGTTTGTTAGTATATTAGTTGATATATATTGTAGTTCTAGTTTAAACTATTAAGCAAAAAGATTAAAATGTCATTACATAAATTAAGTTTCATTACATAAACTTTTCATTACATAATTTTAATCATTAAATCTAAATGCTCTGGGTGAGAGGAAATTTGGCCAACCATAGTCAGCCTCATCATCATCATCAGAATCGACAATAACCATCTGCCTTCTCAACATTCTTCTACTTCTTCTCTTTCTTCTCCTCACCCTCAGAGCTCTCCTTCTTTCCGCAGCAGCCCCATCTACACCAGCAACTTGTTGATTCTGAGGAAGGTTTTGAACGACAACCCCTTCTACATCAACATTTTGATTCTGAGGAAGATTTTGAACTACATCCCCCTCTACCGCAACAACTTCATTCTCAATTTTTTTGGTAGCTTAAGCAGTAGAACTCATTTTGTTTCTTTTGCATTAAGTTATTTTTATGTTTTGGCCTTTACGCTTTTATATTGTTTCCTCTGATTCTTCATCTTCTCTTGGAAGTTGAAGAAGTTTCTGCCAACCTCGAGCTGTTGAATTAATGATTATATCTCTTTGTCTTTTGAAATTTCATTTTTCATCCTTTGATATTCCTTCGCAATTAATGGTTTTGATATCTGTTTACAAATGGTGTATTACTGATTCTGGTATAATACGTTTGTTTTTTATTCATACACAATATCACAACGGTTATTACTCTTAACCGTTGTTATATGGCGCGCGCTATCCGATTTATTACGACGGTTACAGGACCGTCATTGTAAGTAGCATATATATAACAACACTCTACATAACAACGCATATGTCCGCGTCATTATATATCTTTCCCAACCGTCATTAAAAGGGTCTTCCATAGTAGTGAATTAACCCCAATAAAACTATTAAAAAAAAATAGAATACATAAGAAATTAAGTTAAATAACCTGGGGGTGCAAATAATATTAGACGAAGTGTGCAACTAGGAGAATGATCTAAGGCCCAAGTAAATCTCTAAAATCCTAATTCTTCCAATTAATAATATCTATAAATAACATGAATATAATTTTAGAAAAGCCCTAAAAAAGTCAATATACTAGGGGAAGTCACAACCCCTTTTGTCTTTCTTTCAGTTCTATGCTTATTTTATTATTATTAATAATGTAACCAAATCACATATGAAAAATTATAATAATGAAATAGGAAAAAAAAACTATATTGTATAAATCAAATCTAACTTTTTGTATGATGGGTATCACAAGAAAGAGGTCCAAGTTCGTTGTTTGGTCACCAAGATATAAAAAGTGCTAAAAATAGCAAATCAAATTTAAAATTTTTATTTTTATTTTTTATTTTTTGGACTAAAACTGGATAAAATCATTATTTTAATGAAAAAAATGATATTTTAAAAATGCCTAAAATAGAAAAAACGATAATTAGATTTAAATAATAAAAATATATAGTTTTTGTGATTTTAAAATAATGCAAAGAATTGGAAATAAAGGAAAAACAAATAAAAGAGAAAAAATGCACTAAAACTGAGAAAGATGAGATTCAAACTCATGATCTCTCACAATCACAACTCCTTACACATGTTCTCTTACAAATTGTGTCATTTCACTCATTCAAAATAAAGTGGCACTAGAAAACATATGTGTAAGTTAAGATTGCACCTAAGAGGGGGGTGAATTAGGTACTTGGAAAAAATTTTGGATTTTCGATGGTTTTATGTTTTACTTTCCTAAAGATTGCTAAGTGATGAAAGCTGTAAATGCGGAAAGTAAAGAACACGAGAATATATCTTGGTTCCCCTCATAGTCCGAGAGTACTCCAGTCCCCTTTCAACATGAAAGAGATTTTTAATGTTATTAGGACTTTTAGACAAGACTCTACCTAGCCTTTCTATACAGACACTAGCAATTCACACCAAGAACAACCCCTTGGATTTTTCCACTAAGTCCAATTGAGAACAATCCTCTCTCAATGGACCTCTTGTTTCCAACAACCTGGACAACAAGGATTACAACTTCACAATCTTAATTTCAACAATCCTGAAAAATAAGATGTGACAAACAAAGTATAATATAAATTTTTGTAAATATTTGAAATGGTTGCTTCACAATTATCAATCAAAGGATTGATCTTCTTCTTGAACAAACAACTCTTACAATGATTATACAAGTGTTCTTGATGAAGGAATGAAACTAGAATGATTTGTATGAAGGTTTAATGCACAAGTTTCACTCTTTGAAAAATTCTGATTTGAACACTTGAAAAATTTGGATGTTTAAAGATTAAAAGAATGTTTGAAATTATTTGCAAGAAGGTGAGTTTGAAAATATGAGATTATGAGGTTTATATAGCCTCTAAACACCTCTTCAAATGAGTGTAACTAACCAAAGAATGACATGCTTCAAAAAGAAAAATTTAAAAAGGTTTCTGTGAAGAGATGCAAGTTTTTTGGCTACTGGAACAGTGGTAATCGATTACCAGTATTGAGGTAATCGATTACATGCCTTCAACGTATAAAATATTTCAAAATTTCAATAGGGTAATCGATTACCCTTATTTGAGTAACCGATTACTTCAGCCCAGTTTTGGAAAAAATGCTTAAAAATCAAGTGTAAGGACTTTTAAGATTAACAAAAACACTCCTAATGGTTATGGCATGAATGAGGGAAGGTTTGAACACTTGCATAATCACATTGAGGTTGAGTGTTTGTTAGATGTCAAACATGCCATATATTTGTATTTGATACTTGGCATTTTTCAACACTTTCTTTGTTTTAATTGTGGATTTTAGTAGTGAATTGTTGTTGTTCTTCAAACATTGTATATATACCTTTGGTGCTTGTAATGTGTGTGCTATTGTGCAGGAAAGTGCACTAATTGATCAAAGAAAGAAGACACAAAGAATTGATGCAAGCTGCCAAAGAATAGAGGACAACTTCAAGAAGTTCGCTTTGTGAACTAGCTAGCGAAGGTTCGCTTTGCGAACAGCTAGCGAGGTCTCCAGCGAATGCTCCTAGAATATAGCAGTAGGAAAAGGGACCAAAGTTTGCTTTGCGAACTCCAGGGAATGTTCGCTGCTTCACTCGATGTGCGAAAGTCCTAGCGAAGAACACTTGGCTATGGCAGTGGCAAAAGGACACAAAATTCGCTTTGCGAATGTTTTGGCGAGTAGTTCGCTTTGCGAATGAAACGTTCGCATTGCGAACTCGCGCAGACAAACAAGGGCGGTTTAGCTTTCAGAAGGCACTTCAGGTGCCATTTTCTTCATTCGCTAGGCGAATGGTTCATTTGCAGTGCGAATGCATCAGATCCCAAGTGCATTATAAATAGATTTTTACATTTTCTTGGGATCATAACTTCACCTTTTCACACCAAAACATATTTTTCTGAGTTTTCTTCATCAAAGAGAGATTTTTCACATAGAGAAGTTGAAGTCGCATCCGATATCGATTATTCGACATGGATGCTCTTTCATCTCCTCAGGAAACTTGTGATACAAGCTACCATGAATATGTGAAGCTAAACACATCTTGTGTTAATATTAGAGGTAGTTAATCCTGCTTATATGTATCTCTTTTGATCTTTTGTATATGAACAAGGTTGATGATCAATATATGATGAATTTGTTTGTTCTTAATGATATATTTGTGGTTTGAATCACTTTAGACATAGATTTTCCAAATCTTGACCTAATATCTTCATCTCTTAAAAACTAAACTCTAGATATAGATTTGGGGTTTATTATTCGCTTTGTATTGATCTTAACGGTTGTTGTTTCGATTATTGGCGTGAGACATCATCTAACGATTTAAACACGATACTCACGAATTTGCTTTAGACATAAACTTATTCGCGAGGATACGCGATTGTATTGATCGAAACTAAGTTCATATGCTTGATTAATCGGATACGTATGAAAAGGATTAGCGAAATCTAATCTTGACATGCTTTTATAAAACTTACAACATCTTTGTTATAGTTTACTTCTTTGCTACCAAATTGATGTTACAAAACAAAGAACAATTTGAAACCCCCTTACTTAAAATGTTTTGACTATTGAACGGCAAGATTGATATCACGCAATCCCTGTGGATACGATCAAAACACCCCCGAACTACTCTTCAACAAAATGGCGTCGTTGTCGGGGATTGTTGTTTGATATTGCAAGCATTGCAATAGTTGTTAAGTTTTAAGCTTGTTTAACTTTTTCTTGTGCTTGTTAATTTGTTTGGTTTAGCGTTCAGACTCCGTTTATTCGAGGGAAGTTACCCACAGACCAACTTCTTTTGGATCCTGAAATTGAAAGAATTGCGCGTAAGTTAAATAGCAGAACAAGGCGGAGGAGGCAACTTGCCAAGGAAAGATGAGAACAAGATTAAAGTTCAACTTCGACACCAATACCACAATTACCGCCAACCATGGCTGCTGCTCCACCACCACCACCACCACCTGCTTCAGTTCCTTGTACTAATAGTCCGAGACATACTGCACAATTTGCACGTAATGCTCATAATGGTCGTCATTCAGAAATAAAGACGGGTATCCTTTCGCTTCTATACCAGAATCCATTCACTGGTATGGATCACGAGGATCCTTTTACACACCTGACTAAGTTCTATGAGATTGTGGACGCGACTGGTGCACCCGAAGCTAAAGAAGAGTCTTTGTTCAAAAGACTATTCCTGCATTCCCTCATTGGGAAGGCTAAGGAATGGTATCTTGACCAATCTACGGCAATCATGACAGACTAGAACATGCTTGAGGAAAAGTTTTTGGAACAATTTTTTCCACACAATCGTTTCATCGAGGCTAAAACGGCAATTGCAGTTTTCACTCAGGGTGGAAATGAATCTCTCAACGAAGCTTGGGAGAGATTCAAGTCCATGTTGAGAAAGTGTAAAGGGCACGGTTTCGATGAGCTTACTCAAGTTCACATTTTTAGAAATGGTCTTTAGTTGGTTCATAAAACATTGTTGGACGCCACCGCGGGTGGATCGTTAATGGTTAAAAGTGTCGAGGAGGGTATTTCTATCATTGACCAGATGGCTCTAAATGACCATCAAGGGAACCATAACCGTGGCCCTTTGCAAAAGAAAGCGGGAGTGCTTGAGTTGGGAACTAATGATGTAATTCTTGCACAAAACAAATTGTTATCACAACAAGTGGAGTTCTTGACGTAACAAATGGCAAAACTTCCACAACAAATTAAAGAGATGCAAGAAGTTCCCAACAATAACCAACTAAAAGCGAGTTGCAAGCTTTGTAGAGGAGATCACCCTACCGGGTATTGTCCTCCAGTAGTGGAAGAGGTAAATTATGCGGGAAATCAAAATCAAGGATACCAACCTCGACCACCTTACCAACAAGGTAACCATGGTTACCAACCAAGAGGTAATCAAGGTTATCAACAACCGTGGAGACCTCAAGATGTCGGACCTTCAAATTGTCAACAATATCAAAATTACACTCAACCTCTACAAGCTCCAAGTGGAAATACAAATATGGAGGACACTCTCACGCAATTTATGCAAATGTCAATGTCAAATCAAGAGAATACCGATGCGGCCATAAAGAATCTTGAGACGCAAGTCGGACAATTATCAAAACAATTGGCCGACCAACACAAAGGAACTTTTCCGGCGAATACTCAACCAAATCCAAAAGAGCATTGTAAGTCTATTCTAACAAGAAGTGGAAGAGAGATTGATATGGGCATAGGTGAAATTGTAGTGGAGGAGGAGGAAGTAGTTGAAAAAGAAAAAGATAGTGATGAGATTGAAGTAGAAAAAAATGTTGAGGGAGATTTAGTTGAAAATGAAAACAAAAAAAGTGAGGAAGAAGAAAAAAGAAAGAGAGAAGAAAAATTGAAAATTACTAGGAAGGGGAAGGAACCGTTGAGTACTATTCCGATCCAACATTTGCCATATCCTCATGCTCCGTCAAAGAAAGATAGTGCGAGGCACTATGCTCGATTTATGGATATTTTCAAACAATTGCAAATAAACATTCCATTTTCTGAGGCTTTGGAGCAAATGCCGAAATATGCAAAATTCATGAAGGATATTCTCACAAAAAAGAAGAGGTATACATATCAAGAGACTATCATGGTTGATGCTAGTTGTAGCGTTATCATTCAACGGACTCTCTCGCAGGAAGAGAGTGATCTGGGACGAGTCACTTTGCCGGTTATAATAGGAAATATCCATGTTGGCAACGGGTTGATCGATTTGGGCTCTAGTATCAATTTGATACCTTTGTCTATTGTGAAAAGGTTGGGACAGATGGAATTGAGAACCACTCAAATGACATTGCAACTTGCCGATAAATTCACTACTCGTCCTCACGGTGTAGCAGAAGATGTATTGGTTAAGGTGGACAAATTCTTATTTCCTATTGACTTTGTGGTGATTGAAATGGAGGAAGATGAAGACGCACCATTGATTCTTGGAAGATCGTTTATGAAAACTACTAGAATGGCCATTGATATGGACGATGGTCTTATGAAGGTTAGAGTCCAAGATGAGGAAGTTTGTTTCAATCTATTTGAGGCCATGAAGCACAAAAAGGACAAAGGCGATTGTTTTAGAATAGATGCAATGGAGAAGGCGCTTGAAGAAGTAAATGAGCAATTACAAGTTCCAACCCCATTACAAAAAGTTCTCACAAATGCTCTTCAAAGTATCGATGAAGCCGAAGAAAAAGAGATCGAAAAGTGTTTGCGAGAACTAGAAGAATTGGATGAAATTCCTCCTTTGAAAGAAAGGGTGGAAATTTTGAAAAAAGAAAACAATGAGGAAATTAAGCTTGAATTGAAGTTGTTGCCATCTTATCTTAAGTATGTTTTTCTTGATGATGAGGGGCATAAACTGGTGATCATAAGCACGGAGCTAACCACAGTGGAGGAGAAAAAATTAATGAGTGTTTTGAAGAAGAATCAAGAGGCAATGGGATGGACTCTTTTCGATCTAAAAGGAATAAGTCCCTCTTATTGTATGCATCGAATATTCATGGAAGAAGATTTCAAACCGGTCGCTCAACAACAATGCCGCTTAAATCCTACCATGAAAGAGGTGGTTAGGAAGGAAGTGGTAAAAATGTTAGATGTCAGAATGATTTATCCCATTTCTGATAGCCCATGGGTTAGCCCGGTACAAGTGGTGCCGAAAAAAGGCGGATTGACGGTTATCCGAAACGAGAAAAATGAGTTAATCCCAACAAGAACCGTGACCAGGTGGATAATGTCCATAGATTACCGCAGGTTAAACCAAGCTACAAGGAAAGATCATTTCCCTCTCCCGTTTATGGACCAAATGCTCGAGAGACTTTCCGGTCAACAATTCTACTGTTTTTTGGATGGTTATTTGGGCTACAATCAAATTATTGTGAACCCGGAGGACCATGAAAAAACTGCTTTCACATGCCCTTTTGGAAGCTTCTCTTATAGGAGGATGTCGTTTGGGTTGTGTAATACACTGACGACTTTTCAAAGGTGTATGCAAGCAATATTCTCATATTTGATCGAAAAGACAATTGAGGTTTTTATGGATGGCTTCTCGGTTTTTGGGCAATCGTTTGATATTTGTTTGAAAAACTTGGACGCGGTATTAGAACGGTGTGTGGAAACCAACTTGGTACTCAATTGGGAAAAATGTAACTTCATGGTGACCGAAGGAATTGTGCTCGGCCACAAAGTTTTTTCAAAGGGCCTTGAAGTCGATCAATCCAAGGTGGATGTTATTGAGAAATTGCCACCACCGTTGAATGTAAAAGGTATAAGGAGCTTCCTTGGACATGTGGGATTTTATCGGAGGTTCATCAAGGATTTCGCAAAGATAGCAAAGCCTTTGAGAAATTTGCTCAACAAAGATAAGTCCTTTGATTTTGATGAGTCTTGCATGGTCGCTTTTAATTCTTTAAAACAAAGTTTGACTACCACACCCATAATCATCGCGCCCAATTGGAAAATGGATTTTGAACTCATGTGTGACGCGAGTGATTATGCGGTGGGTGCGGTTTTGGGTTAACCTGAGTGAACATGGGAGTTACCGGTCGGTGGCTGCACTCCTAGAAGAGAAAAAATGGGGACGAGTGATAACTCCAGTCGATAGTTATAATGTGGAGGTTGTCCGCGAGTTTTATGCTAATGCCCTTCCTGATGATGGGGACCAATATGGGTGGACAACTTTTTTTGGCAGAAAAGTGGTGCGATTTGATCATGGAACAATTAATACCATCCTTGGAAGTCCCTTACCTTTGAGAGCTAGCCAGATAGATGATTTCCATAGAGACTTGCACCATCACCGAGACATACCTGCCATGACTAGAGATCTTCTACGACCTGGTAAAACTGTAGAGCTCAACCCACCTAGGGTTGCCATTAGATACCGTCGTGAAGACATGCAACCTTTGGCAAAACTGATTTTGCTTTTGGTGGTAACCAATATTAAGCCAAAGTCGCATACATCAACCATCCCTATACCACTAGCCCATCTTGTCCATAGCATTTAACCAATGTGAAAAAAATAGAAAAGGATGCTTGCTTGAATGAGAAAAATAGAAACCAATAATTGTGCATGAGGAAGCTTGAGAAGGTTTGTGATAAAGGTGAAAAATTGGTAAATGAAGTTGAGATGTGTTTGAATACCTTGTATAGTGAATGTTCTTTTGCGTCGGAAACTTCGATTCAATGGCCTTTAGAAATATCCCTTTGTTGTTAACCCGACCAAGCTACAACCTTAAAAGTCGTTAGTGATCTCTTGCTTCCATGATTTCTTATGTGATCGTTTAGATATTGTATGAATTGCTTTGTATTTGCATCATTTGTCATTCGAGCGAAAATGCCCCGCGGTTGCAAACGCGTTAATTTCCTTCAATCCTTTTTCGAAGAGGAGTGTTAGAGTGACATGAGCATGATTGTTTAGGTGTCTCTTAAAACATTGTCTGAGATTTGATTTAAGAATCAAGTCTTTTGCATTGTCGATTCTACGATTGTGTAATTGTTGCTTTGTTACAATTGTTGTTTATTTGAGTCGTTTATCTTGTCTTGGTTGAATCAAATGCTCGAGCAAATCCTCTTGTGTAAATGAGAGGAATACTTTGCTTGAGGACAAACAAAGAGTTAGTTGGGGAGAGTTTGTTAGATGTCAAACATGCTATATATTTGTATTTGATACTTGGCATTTTTCAACACTTTCTATGTTTTAATTGTGGATTTTAGTAGTGAATTGTTGTTGTTCTTCAAACATTGTATATATACCTTTGGTGCTTGTAATGTGTGTGTTATTGTGCAGGAAAGTTCACTAATTGATCAAAGAAAGAATACACAAAGAATTGATGCAAGCTGTCAAAGAATAGAGGACAACTTCAAGAAGTTCGCTTTGCGAACTAGCTAGCAAAGGTTCGCTTTGTGAACAACTAGCGAGGTCTCCAGCAAATGGTCCCAGAATATGGCAGTAGGAAAAGGGACCAAAGTTCGCTTTGCGAACTCCAGCGAATGTTCGCTTCTTCACTCGCTGTGCAAAAGTCCTGGCGAAGAACCCTTGGCTATGGCAGTGGCAAAAGGACCCAAAATTCGCTTTGCGAATATTTTGACGAGTAGTTCGCTTTGCGAATGAAACGTTCGCATTGCAAACTCGCGCAGACAGACAAGGGCGGTTTATCTTTCAGAAGGCACTTCAGGTGCCATTTTCTTCATTCGCTAGGCGAATGGTTCATTCGCAGTGCGAATGCATCAGATCCCAAGTGCATTATAAATAGATTTTTACATTTTCTTGGAATCATAACTTCATCTTTTCCCACCAAAACATATTTTTGTGACTTTTCTTCATCAAACAGAGATTTTTCACATAGAGAAGCTAAAGTCGCATCCGATCTCGATTATTCGACGCGGATACTCTTTCATCTCCTCAGGAAACTTGTAATACAAGCTACCATGAATATGTGTAGCTAAACACATCTTGTGTTAAGATTAGAGGTAGTTAATCTTGCTTATATGTATCTCTTTTGATCTTTTGTATATGAACAAGGTTGATGATCAATATATGATGAAGTTGTTTGTTCTTAATGATATATTTGTGGTTTGAATCACTCTAGACATAGATTTTCCAAATCTTGACCTAATATCTTCATCTCTTAAAAACCAAACTCTAGATATAGATTTGGGGTTTATTATTCGCTTTGTATTGATCTTAACGGTTGTTGTTTCGATTGTTGGCGTGAGACATCATCTAACGATTTAAACAACGATACTCACGAATTTGCTTTAGACATAAACTTATTCGCGAGGATACGCGATTGTATTGATCGAAACTAAGTTCATATGCTTGATTAATCGGATACGTATGAAAAAGATTAGCGAAATCTAATCTTGACATGCTTTTATAAAACTTACAACATCTTTGTTATAGTTTACTTCTTTGTTACCAAATTGATGTTACAAAACCAAGAACAATTTGAAACCCCCTTACTTGAAATGTTTCGACTATTGAACGACAAGCATTGATATCGCGCAATCCCTATGGATACGATAAAAATACCCCCGAACTACTCTTCAACAGTGTTATACCTTTCCCTTTGTGCTAGTTCATCTTCATAATTCATCAAGACTTGATTTAATTATTTGACAATTTTGTTCTTGCATTTTTAGTTCTTGAGCTTGAAGCTTTGATAATTCGTTTTGTTAATTCATCCTTGAATTGTAGAACATGTGTCGTGATCAAAACCTTTGAGAAGCCATGTCTTCACAATATGAAGGGTTGGGATATGACAACTGACCCTATTTAATCAGCTTCTAAATAAGATGATGATGATGGTGAGGAGATGATTAACTATAGAGAAGGACCCTAATTTTGACCACGGAGTTAGTAGACTCAAGGAATTAGCAAGGATTAAACAACTCTTGGGACTATTTCTCTCTTGTTTAGAGAGTTGGATAGTAAATCTAGGTTGACAGGTGACCTTTCTATGGTTTGAAATTCGAGTCATTATGTAAATTCAAGAATAATGATATTTTTTCAGGTTCTTCTTCTATTGTGAAGGATGTGATAGATAAAGGCATATCTAGGCATTGAAATAGTATTTTGGTAGGTTCTTCTTTTATCATGAAATGTTCTTGATAGTTTCTCTAGAGGATTCTCTTATGTTGATGGTGATCTCTTTCGATTGAGATCTAATTTTTCCTCTTATATGGTGGTGTTTTCATTTGAGTTTTTCCATCTCTTTGGTTTAAGTGTTTCTTTATATTTTGTTAAGAGTCCCACATCGAACAATATATGGCATGAACATGTGTTTATAAGTGAGGACAATCCTCACTCTACCAACCGGTTTTGTAAGGTTGAATTAAGCTCAACCACAATTTCTTAACATATTTGGTTGAAACTTGGCTTTGGCTTCCTTTTAGTTTATTGGAATCTTTTTGTTATCTTCCGTTTTTTGGTGTCCTTAGTCTGATACTTCTTATGCCTACCGCAGTTTTTCATTTATATGTGTGAGGCCTTTTACTATATGAATATTTAAATATAGTATCTTTATTTATAATTCAAATTTTTGTAAAATAATAAAAATAAATACATCATCAAATTTCAATGTAAAAACACGATTAATGTTTAAAACTGTTTAATTATGAAATTAATAAATAGTTTCATGAACAAGGTCAAATAGATGAATCAAAATTGTGATTAAATATAATTTTTAATAAATTATTTTTTTATGTCAAACTTATCATTTTACTATGCTTTTTAAATACTTTTTTAAATATGTATTTTTCGTTTAAATATACAAACATTGATACATTTTAGTTTTTTGAATTTTTTTTTTTCAAATTTCAGTCAATTAAATTTTGAGTTATTAATTTTAATTTCTTTTATAAAAATTCTTGTTGCATGTTTTAAGTAACTCTTTCAAATAATATGTTATTGTTAATATGTAAACTATTATTAAATTAATTATTAAATTTTTTATTTTTATAATTTATTCTTTCATTTAGAGTTATAAGTAAATAGACATTTAATTATTAAATTATTAAACTAATAATATTTTAAAATCTTGTCGATAACATGTCATTAAAAAATTGAAACATTCAAAATGAATTTTTAAAAAGAAAAAACGGAATTAAAATTGATAGAAAATTAATTAAAGAACTATAGTTTAAAAGATGTTTTAAAAGAAATTAAAAATAAAAGTTAATTTATTTAGTAGACTAAAAACTTATTTAATTCTAAATATTTTGCATCAATAACATGGTATGAAAATTTATTATTAGAATTTTGAAAATAAAGGCAACACTTTTGTAGTCACTTTAAATATGAAATATATATATTAATTTTTAATAGTACTTTTATTTAATTCAATAGTTCTATGTGTCTTATATTTAAATGAAAAATATATTTAAAAAACATTAATTAAAAATCTACAATACTTAGGTGGATAATTAGGGTGTGAAATGATCGAGTTGAGTAGGGATGGCAATTGTACCCATTCCCAGTGGGTACCCACAAAAATTACCCACAACGCGCATGGTAAAAACTCGCAAAATGGGTACGGGTACAAGCATGGGTATTTACCTACTAAAGTAAGCGGGTATGGGTCCGGGTACGGGTACCTTAGTACCCAGCCCGCCCCATATATATATATATATATATATATATATATATATATATATATATATATATATATATATATATATATATATATATATATATATATATATATATATATATATATATATTATTTTCATTATTATGTACACATGTTAATCTAACACTTTTATTAAATACATCACTATTAAATTTCTACGCATTTTAATATAAATGTTTGTTTATATCTTATCTCAACAATAAGATCCTCTAAATTTTTTAAATGTTCTTAAAAAATTAAAATGAAATGATAAATTATAAATGATCGATCATTTTTTACTAAAAATGCGGGTAAATGGGTATGTGTATGGGTATTTAGGTACCCAAAGGGTACGAGTATGAGTACAAACATTGGTGCCCACGCGGGTATGGGCTAGGGTACAGGGATTTTTTTAAACTGCGGGTTTGGGGACGCGTACTATGGTACCCTGCCCATTGTCATCCCTAGAGTTGAGTCGAACTCGCCTCAGCTCGGTTCGACTCGATAAAAATTAGTTCAACTCAAAACTCGATTCGAGCTTGACACACACTACTAAAAAAAACCTGTTTACCTCGGTTGAAAAGGAATTTTACATCGGTTTTAAAAGCAAGGTAACGAAGGGAGACATGAAAACTCGTCACTTTTCTCTCTTTTCTTCTTTCTCTTCTCTTTTCCTCTTCTCTCTTTTTCTTCTCTTTTGGGAAACTCATACTAACTTTTCTTTTTCTTCTTTTTCTAATTTTATACTAACTATTTTCTTTTATATTTTCTTAACTTAAAAATTCTTAACATTTCTAATAAATATCTAAACTAACTATTATTAACTAACACTATTAATTATGAAATATGTCAAATACCCTCTATTCCAATTTTCCCCGCAAACTCTCAAAAACGGTAAAAATACACAATGTGCAAAAATAACATATATTCACACCAATTAGCAATTAACATAAATATTGCTCAATTAAAAATAAAGACTCGACCAATTAACACCAAAAAGCACGGGAAAAGGAAATATTAAAAACGGACCGTTACAACTCTCCCCCACTTTAGAAATTTTCATCCTCGAAAATATTACCTGATTCAAACAACTCCGGATACGACTCCCGCATCCGACTTTCTAATTCCCACGTCAAATTGCCCTCAGCAGCGCCTCCCCACGCCACTTTCACAAGTGCAATCTCCTTGCCTCTTAACCTTTTCAACTCGCGATCTAAAATCCTCACCGGTAAAACCTCAACCGTAAGATTATCTCTTACCTCAACCTCATCCATCGGAATCACATGAGACGGATCTGGAACATACTTCCGTAGCTGTGAAACATGGAAAACATCATGTAGATTCGAAAGATTCGGTGGCAATGCTATCCTGTAAGCCACTGCACCAACTCTTTCGGATATTTGATATGGACCAATAAAACGTGAAGTAAGCTTCCTCGACTTCAAAGCACGTCCAACACCAGTCACCGGCGAAACCCTCAAAAACACATGATTACCCGCTTGAAACTCAAGATCTCTTTTCCTTTTATCATGATAACTCTTTTGCCTACTCTGAGAAGCTTTCATCTTCTCCCGAATAAGTTTCACCTTTTCCGTCGTTTGTTGAACTAACTCAGGTCCAACTACTGCACTTTCACCAGATTCATGCCAACACAAAGGTGTTCGACATCTTCTTCCATAAAGTGCCTCAAAAGGTGCCATTCCGATACTAGAATGGAAACTGTTATTATACGTAAACTCGATCAATGAAAGAAAACTGTCCCAAACTCTACCTTGCTCAAGAACACAAGTTCTCAGTAAATCTTCCAATGACTGAATTGTTCTCTCCGTCTGACCATCAGTCTGTGGATGATAAGCAGAACTCAATCTCAGCTTAGAACCTAACGCCTTTTGCAAACTTTCCCAAAATCTGGAAGTAAACCTCGGATCACGATCAGAAACAATACTCAACGGGACGCCATGTAACTTCACAACCACACTGATATAAATCTCAGCCAAATGCTCCATAGAATAACTGATATCAATCGGAATGAAATGCACCGATTTAGTCAGCCTATCAACGATCACCCAAATAGCATTATGCCCACTCGGAGAATTAGGCAAACCCGTCACAAAATCCATCGATATACTATCCCATTTCCACTCCGGAATATCCAACGGTTGCATTAATCCTGCAGGCCTCTGATGTTCCACTTTCGACTTCTGACAAGTCAAACACGCATAAACAAACTGAGCCACATCTCGTTTCAAACCAGACCACCAAAATATTTTCTTCAAATCTTGGTACATCTTAGTAGCACCAGGATGTATACTCATACTACTCCGGTGTCCTTCCTCAAGAATCATCTTTTTCAACTCTGCATCATCCGGTATACAAATTCTACCACGGAATCTCAAAATACCTTGATCATCCACTTTAAAGTCACCGTTCACTTCTTGATTTCCAACAAGCAACAAATCAACAAGTTTCAAGTCCAACTTCTGTTTCTTTATAACAGACAACAGAAAATCATTAGTGATCTTTAACATACCAAGCTTCACACTCTCATGTGAAAGCTCACAAACCAAACTCAAGTCTCGAAATTGTTCCAGAAGTTCCCACTCTTTCACCATCAAAGCAGATATACGCAAAGATTTCCGACTCAAAGCATCCGCTACCACATTAGCCTTACCAGGATGGTAATTCAAGCTAAAGTCATAGTCCTTCAGAAGTTCCAACCATCTCCGTTGCCTCTTATTTAACTCTTTCTGATCAAACAAGTATTTTAAACTTTTATGATCACTAAAGACTTCGAATCTTGCACCGTAGAGATAATGCCTCCAAATCTTTAATACAAAAACCATCGCAGCTAATTCCAAATCGTGAGTAGGGTAATTCTTCTCATGAACTCGTAACTGCCTCGAAGCATAAGCAACCACCTTACCATCTTGCATCAAAACACCACCTAAACCAATTAGAGATGCATCACAATACACAACGAACGATTCATTAGGATTCGGTAAGATCAAAATCGGAGCTGTAGTCAATCTCTTCTTCAGCTCGTTGAAACTTTCTTCACATTGAATATCCCAAATAAATGCCTTACCCTTACAAGTCAGTTGAGTCAACGGAAGTGCCAACTTGGAAAAACCTTCGATAAACCTCCGGTAATACCCAACTAAACCCAGAAAACTTCGAATTTCAGTAACAGATCTAGGAGCCTCCCATTGTAGAACTGCCTCTACTTTGGATGGATCCACAGCAATACCATTACCTGAAATCACATGCCCCAGAAAACTCACTTCTGACAACCAGAACTCACACTTGGAAAGTTTGGCATAAAGTTTCTTCTCCTTTAGAATCTGCAACACAATACGCAAATGCTCCGCATGTTCTTCCTGAGACTTAGAGTAAATCAAAATGTCATCAATAAACACAACAACAAAATGATCTAAATGCTCATGGAATATACGATTCATATACTCCATAAACACACTCGGCGCATTAGAAACCCCGAACGGCATCACAGAAAACTCGTAATGTCCGTATCGTGTCCTAAAGGCCGTCTTCTGAATATCCTCCTCTTTAACCCGAATCTGATGGTATCCTGACCTCAAATCAATCTTACTAAACACACTTGCACCCACTAGTTGATCCATCAAGTCATCGATCCTTGGAAGTGGATACTTGTTCTTAATCGTCACTTTATTCAACTGCTGATAATCGATACACAAACGCATACTTCCATCTTTCTTTTTGACCAACAAAACAGGAGCACCCCAAGGTGATACACTAGGCCTTACAAACCTCTTTTCCAACAACTCATTCAATTGTCTTTTCAACTCCACCAACTCAGATACTGACATCCGATATGGTGCCATAGATACAGGTCTAGTACCAGGAACTAGGTCTATAGAAAACTCCACCTCTCTTTCTGGCGGCACATCTGAAAAATCATCCGGAAACACCTCCTGAAAATCACACACAACAGGAAAACTTCCAATTGCAACTTGACTCTCCACAGACAACGATGCAAACAATCCAAACAACTGAGCTTCCTCCGCCAAAAGTTTCTTCAACTCTTTGGTAGATAAGAAACCAGATTCCCTTTCTTCTTCAAGAGAAGGAAATCTCACCCGCTTAAGATAACAATCAAGATGAACACGATTGAACTCTAACCAGTTCATTCCCAGAATCACATCCAAACCCTTCAATGGCAAACATACCAAGTCCATCACAAAATCTCTACCAAAAATTGTCAAAGGACAACTTAAACAAACGAAAGAAGTAGTTACCGACCCCAAAGCTGGAGTATCGATAACCATCTCTCCACCCATCTTAGACAACACCAAATTCAAACGTTTCGCATAATCAATCGAAATAAACGAATGAGTCGCTCCAGTATCAATAATAGCAATTAAAAGATTACTATTAATAAAACAAGTACCTCTGATCAAACGATCTGCATTAGTAGGCTGAGCTCCCGCCAATGCAAATACTTTCCCTCTAGGTTGAGCTTGCTTCGGTTTCGTGCACCTCGTACTAACATGACCAACTTCCCCACAATTATAACATGTAACCCCATTCTTCCTCCTACAATCAGCAGCCACATGACCCTTCAAACCACAATTAGCACACTTATCCACATTATTCATATTCCTCTTACATTCCGATATACGATGACCTAAACCACCACAATTGTAACATTTCACAGCAGAATTCATTCCTCCACCACTAGGTTTCCTATCAAAAGTAAACTTCTGTTTCCCTTTATCAACAGGGGTAGCATAAGGCCTACCTCTGAACTGCCCCTTTCCTTTCTTACCTCTCTCATCTTCCGGAAAATACTTTTCAAGAAAAGCATCTCTGAACACAGCCCATGTAACCACTATCTCATCCTCCTCAAACCTCTGAGAAGCATTCGCCCACCAGTCTTCAGCTTCCTTTTCCAACACATGAGTACCAAACTGCACCTTCTGATCCTCGGAACACCTAATGAAACGGAAGATCTTCTCAATCTTCTTCAGCCAAATCTGTGCTCCCTCAGGATCATGAGTACCCTTGAAGCTCGGTGGATTATTCTTCTGAAACTTATCCATACTACGCGATTCCTCGTCCGCCGCAGCATTGGGTAAATTCTGCATCGCTTGCGCCATAGCTTGCATGGCCGCAGTCATAGCAGCATCGCGTCTTCCCGCCATAATCTGAACATTCCCAATGATAGCAAATTATGGTTAAACAACCACTCAACAGAGTGCAACAGTCCAACAACGACACAAAGACACGGTCGGACAGACCAAACAGACACTAGCTCTGATACCACTTAATGTAACACCCCTTCTATACCCCGTACGAAAACCGGAATAAACTAATCTTATAAATAAAACATCAGAGCAAAGAATAATTTATCATGATATAGCCAGAGATGCCACACCAACGTGAACTAAAACAACCTGCTCATATAGATATATAACAACCTGATAGTCATATAAACATAGGAACTCAGTTCCAAAATATCAGCATTCAGTTACAGAATTAAAGCGGAACATCCATAACTGATGTCATCACAAAATATAAGTATGTCATATACATATTCATACAAGGCCACTATATACAAGCTAAAAGAAACATCTACACTCGAACCCCGACTACCCGTGTTACATATCAGAGCCGACGGAACGACAAAAAGTCGAAGACACTAATCTTCGCAAAAGACCTCCAGCGTCTAATCTGCAATGCCATTACAGCATTAAACCACAGCAGAAGGGTGAGAAACAGGATTATAATATAATTGCATATCATTATATAACACTTAGCAAAATATGCACAATTATTCTCACCACACAAATACGATACTTGTAAACAACACAAGACATATTAAACCCATTTCACACATCAATCACCTAAGCATATACATTAACACAATGCATAACAAATCCTTCTCAAAATTCAACACATAAACATTCATGTAATGAATTATGCAAATGCACAGAGACCGACACAACGACTCTACGCATGCGGTACCAATCCAACCTTGTAATTCATTAGTCCCCCAGGAACTCTTGGAATCATCGCTCCTTACATATAGTAACTCCCCGTCGGGCCTACGATGTTCCCCGTTGCTATAAACCATTATTTCAGGGCGTACGATGTTTATGGATTGCTTTAGTCCACTATTTCAAGGCGCACAATCCGATTGCCATAGTCCACTATTTCAGGGCGCACAATCATTTGTGATTAATCGCTTTTACCATTATTTCAGGGCGTAAGACGATAAAACTGATTCATTTATGAATCTTCCAATGTAAGAATGCATATCATGATACTTGACACATTAATGACTCATGCCAACATCAAATGCTCATGCATTAACAATAATCATGTATTTCAAGTACATATAAAGTAATGCACACAATTGCCCAAAATGGCCACAAACACCAATATACCATTCCACAACATCAAATTCCCATCAAAGATTCATCACACAAGCCATCTCATAACATATCATAATATGTCTTACAATATTGAAAAATAACTCAAAATTCCATTATTCGGTTTTCCGAAAAAGTCGGCTAAAAGTCGGCCAAAAATAATATTTTCTATCATCATAAAAAAGTACTCATCGACAGCTTCGATTCGGTATAAAGAACTCTTAAATACGATAAACGGTTAACAAGATATGAATATTTCAAAATAACGCAAAAACATAAACCGGACGCCCGACACTACGAAACGGTTCGTAAAAACTGTACCGATTGGACCAAGTTCAGACCCCAAAACTATTTTTCCTAGAAAGAACATCTCGTTAGCTTTCCAACGCTTCGAACGGGGGTTAAAACCGACTTACGGTTCAAGAGATATGAATTTCCGAAGTTTCCCCGACAAACCCGAATTTCCTGGTTCAGCACAGTATGTATCGATACATAGGCTTATGTATCGACGCATAGAGGCCACATGTATCGATACATAGCACGCATGTGTCGACGCATGCTGTAGGGAAAATTCTATTTTCTTAAAATTCTACAGTATGTATCGACACATAAGGGTTATGTATCGATACATAACCATTTCGTATCGATACATAGCTGTTATGTATCGATTCATAGCCATGTTTTTCTCAAAAATCAGCTTTCTCAAATTTCTCCCTTGCTGCCACTTTTCCGAAATGCCCGGAAACTCGACTAAATCGAACATTTTCATCGAAACAAACATATACGCTCCACCACCAAATACATAAGAACAATTTAGAACACATAAACGAAATTTCTACGACGTTCGATTTTTTGATTAAATTTCAACCTTTCAAAAAAACCAGAATTTTCAAACATCACCAAATCGAATAAAAAGCACGTTATACGACGACCTAACCTTACTCGATACAACTACGTAGTTTATTTCGAATTCTAACCGCGAAAACATCGATTTTTATCGATTTCCTACAATTCGACCTAAACGGACAAAATAACGGAAACATAACGAAAACTAACCAAAACATAACCAAACTTCATGAAACTTTAAACAGCAGCTCACATACATATAACCAACCAACACATGTATTTATACGACTTTTCGACCGTAAAAACATCGGTTTCTATCGATTTCGTCCAATACGGCATAAACGGAAACATATGGAAAACCAACCAAAACATCCACACAAAACATACATAATCATACACAAACAATATAATAACTGAGTTTCACACCCTTACCCGATTTAATCGTGTTCTAGAAAGTCGGGAGATTGATTTCTTCCTTCACAAGTTTTTCCTCTCTTTTCTTCTTTCTCTTCTCTTTTCCTCTTCTCTCTTTTTCTTCTCTTTTGGGAAACTCTTACTAACTTTTCTTTTTCTTCTTTTTTTAATTTTATACTAACTATTTTCTTTTATATTTTCTTAACTTAAAAATTCTTAACATTTCTAATAAATATCTAAACTAACTATTATTAACTAACACTATTAATTATGAAATATGTCAAATACCCTCTATTCCAATTTTCCCCGCAAACTCTCAAAAACGGTAAAAATACACAATGTGCAAAAATAACATATATTCACACCAATTAGCAATTAACATAAATATTGCTCAATTAAAAATAAAGACTCGACCAATTAACACCAAAAAGCACGGGAAAAGGAAATATTAAAAACGGACCGTTACAACTCTCCCCCACTTTAGAAATTTTCATCCTCGAAAATATTACCTGATTCAAACAACTCCGGATACGACTCCCGCATCCGACTTTCTAATTCCCACGTCAAATTGCCCTCAGCAGCGCCTCCCCACGCCACTTTCACAAGTGCAATCTCCTTGCCTCTTAACCTTTTCAACTCGCGATCTAAAATCCTCACCGGTAAAACCTCAACCGTAAGATTATCTCTTACCTCAACCTCATCCATCGGAATCACATGAGACGGATCTGGAACATACTTCCGTAGCTGTGAAACATGGAAAACATCATGTAGATTCGAAAGATTCGGTGGCAATGCTATCCTGTAAGCCACTGCACCAACTCTTTCGGATATTTGATATGGACCAATAAAACGTGAAGTAAGCTTCCTCGACTTCAAAGCACGTCCAACACCAGTCACCGGCGAAACCCTCAAAAACACATGATTACCCGCTTGAAACTCAAGATCTCTTTTCCTTTTATCATGATAACTCTTTTGCCTACTCTGAGAAGCTTTCATCTTCTCCCGAATAAGTTTCACCTTTTCCGTCGTTTGTTGAACTAACTCAGGTCCAACTACTGCACTTTCACCAGATTCATGCCAACACAAAGGTGTTCGACATCTTCTTCCATAAAGTGCCTCAAAAGGTGCCATTCCGATACTAGAATGGAAACTGTTATTATACGTAAACTCGATCAATGAAAGAAAACTGTCCCAAACTCTACCTTGCTCAAGAACACAAGTTCTCAGTAAATCTTCCAATGACTGAATTGTTCTCTCCGTCTGACCATCAGTCTGTGGATGATAAGCAGAACTCAATCTCAGCTTAGAACCTAACGCCTTTTGCAAACTTTCCCAAAATCTGGAAGTAAACCTCGGATCACGATCAGAAACAATACTCAACGGGACGCCATGTAACTTCACAACCACACTGATATAAATCTCATCCAAATGCTCCATAGAATAACTGATATCAATCGGAATGAAATGCACCGATTTAGTCAGCCTATCAACGATCACCCAAATAGCATTATGCCCACTCGGAGAATTAGGCAAACCCGTCACAAAATCCATCGATATACTATCCCATTTCCACTCCGGAATATCCAACGGTTGCATTAATCCTGCAGGCCTCTGATGTTCCACTTTCGACTTCTGACAAGTCAAACACGCATAAACAAACTGAGCCACATCTCGTTTCAAACCAGACCACCAAAATATTTTCTTCAAATCTTGGTACATCTTAGTAGCACCAGGATGTATACTCATACTACTCCGGTGTCCTTCCTCAAGAATCATCTTTTTCAACTCTGCATCATCCGGTATACAAATTCTACCACGGAATCTCAAAATACCCTGATCATCCACTTTAAAGTCACCGTTCACTTCTTGATTTCCAACAAGCAACAAATCAACAAGTTTCAAGTCCAACTTCTGTTTCTCTATAACAGACAACAGAAAATCATTAGTGATCTTTAACATACCAAGCTTCACACTCTCATGTGAAAGCTCACAAACCAAACTCAAGTCTCGAAATTGTTCTAGAAGTTCCCACTCTTTCACCATCAAAGCAGATATACGCAAAGATTTCCGACTCAAAGCATCCGCTACCACATTAGCCTTACCAGGATGGTAATTCAAGCTAAAGTCATAGTCCTTCAGAAGTTCCAACCATCTCCGTTGCCTCATATTTAACTCTTTCTGATCAAACAAGTATTTTAAACTTTTATGATCACTAAAGACTTTGAATCTTGCACCGTAGAGATAATGCCTCCAAATCTTTAATACAAAAACCATCGCAGCTAATTCCAAATCGTGAGTAGGGTAATTCTTCTCATGAACTCGTAACTGCCTCGAAGCATAAGCAACCACCTTACCATCTTGCATCAAAACACCACCTAAACAAATTAGAGATGCATCACAATACACAACGAACGATTCATTAGGATTCGGTAAGATCAAAATCGGAGCTGTAGTCAATCTCTTCTTCAGCTCGTTGAAACTTTCTTCACATTGAATATCCCAAATAAATGCCTTACCCTTACAAGTCAGTTGAGTCAACGGAAGTGCCAACTTGGAAAAACCTTCGATAAACCTCCGGTAATACCCAGCTAAACCCAGAAAACTTCGAATTTCAGTAACAGATCTAGGAGCCTCCCATTGTAGAACTGCCTCTACTTTGGATGGATCCACAACAATACCATTACCTGAAATCACATGCCCCAGAAAACTCACTTCTGACAACCAGAACTCACACTTGGAAAGTTTGGCATAAAGTTTCTTCTCCTTTAGAATCTGCAACACAATACGCAAATGCTCCGCATGTTCTTCCTGAGACTTAGAATAAATCAAAATGTCATCAATAAACACAACAACAAAATGATCTAAATGCTCATGGAATATACGATTCATATACTCCATAAACACACTCGGCGCATTAGAAACCCCGAACGGCATCACAGAAAACTCGTAATGTCCGTATCGTGTCCTAAAGGCCGTCTTCTGAATATCCTCCTCTTTAACCCGAATCTGATGGTATCCTGACCTCAAATCAATCTTACTAAACACACTTGCACCCATTAGTTGATCCATCAAGTCATCGATCCTTGGAAGTGGATCTTAATCGTCACTTTATTCAACTGCTGATAATCGATACACAAACGCATACTTCCATCTTTCTTTTTTACCAACAAAACAGGAGCACCCCAAGGTGATACACTAGGCCTTACAAACCTCTTTTCCAACAACTTATTCAATTGTCTTTTCAACTCCACCAACTCAGATGCTGACATCCGATATGGTGCCATAGATACAGGTCTAGTACCAGGAACTAGGTCTATAGAAAACTCCACCTCTCTTTCTGGCGGCACATCTGAAAAATCATCCGGAAACACCTCCTGAAAATCACACACAACAGGAAAACTTCCAATTGCAACTTGACTCTCCACAGACAACGATGCAAACAATCCAAACAACTGAGCTTCCTCCGCCAAAAGTTTCTTCAACTCTTTGGTAGATAAGAAACCAGATTCCCTTTCTTCTTCAAGAGAAGGAAATCTCACCCGCTTAAGATAACAATCAAGATGAACACGATTGAACTCTAACCAGTTCATTCCCAGAATCACATCCAAACCCTTCAATGGCAAACATACCAAGTCCATCACAAAATCTCTACCAAAAATTGTCAAAGGACAACTTAAACAAACGAAAGAAGTAGTTACCGACCCCGAAGCTGGAGTATCGATAACCATCTCTCCACCCATCTTAGACAACACCAAATTCAAACGTTTCGCACAATCAATCGAAATAAACGAATGAGTCGCTCCAGTATCAATAATAGCAATTAAAATATTACTATTAATAAAACAAGTACCTCTGATCAAACGATCTGCATTAGTAGGCTGAGCTCCCGCCAATGCAAATACTTTCCCTCTAGGTTGAGCTTGCTTCGGTTTCGTGCACCTCGTACTAACATGACCAACTTCCCCACAATTATAACATGTAACCCCATTCTTCCTCCTACAATCAGCAGCCACATGACCCTTCAAACCACAATTAGCACACTTATCCACATTATTCATATTCCTCTTACATTCCGATATACGATGACCTAAACCACCACAATTGTAACATTTCACAGCAGAATTCATTCCTCCACCACTAGGCTTCCTATCAAAAGTAAACTTCTGTTTCCCTTTATCAACAGGGGTAGCATAAGGCCTACCTCTGAACTGCCCCTTTCCTTTCTTACCTCTCTCATCTTCCGGAAAATACTTTTCAAGAAAAGCATCTCTGAACACAGCCCATGTAACCACTATCTCATCCTCCTCAAACCTCTGAGAAGCATTCGCCCACCAGTCTTCAGCTTCCTTTTCCAACACATGAGTACCAAACTGCACCTTCTGATCCTCGGAACACCTAATGAAACGGAAGATCTTCTCAATCTTCTTCAGCCAAATCTGTGCTCCCTCAGGATCATGAGTACCCTTGAAGCTCGGTGGATTATTCTTCTGAAACTTATCCATACTACGCGATTCCTCGTCCGCCGCAGCATTGGGTAAATTCTGCATCGCTTGCGCCATAGCTTGCATGGCCGCAGTCATAGCAGCATCGCGTCTTCCCGCCATAATCTGAACATTCCCAGTGATAGCAAATTATGGTTAAACAACCACTCAACAGAGTGCAACAGTCCAACAACGACACAAAGACACGGTCGGACAGACCAAACAGACACTGGCTCTGATACCACTTAATGTAACACCCCTTCTATACCCCGTACGAAAACCGGAATAAACTAATCTTATAAATAAAACATCAGAGCAAAGAATAATTTATCATGATATAGCCAGAGATGCCACACCAACGTGAACTAAAACAACCTGCTCATATAGATATATAACAACCTGATAGTCATATAAACATAGGAACCCAGTTCCAAAATATCAGCATTCAGTTACAGAATTAAAGCGGAACATCCATAACTGATGTCATCACAAAATATAAGTATGTCATATACATATTCATACAAGGCCACTATATACAAGCTAAAAGAAACATCTACACTCGAACCCCGACTACCCGTGTTACATATCAGAGCCGACGGAACGACAAAAAGTCGAAGACACTAATCTTCGCAAAAGACCTCCAGCGTCTAATCTGCAATGCCATTACAGCATTAAACCACAGCAGAAGGGTGAGAAACAGGATTATAATATAATTGCATATCATTATATAACACTTAGCAAAATATGCACAATTATTCTCACCACACAAATACGATACTTGTAAACAACACAAGACATATTAAACCCATTTCACACATCAATCACCTAAGCATATACATTAACACAATGCATAACAAATCCTTCTCAAAATTCAACACATAAACATTCATGTAATGAATTATGCAAATGCACAGAGACCGACACAACGACTCTACGCATGCGGTACCAATCCAACCTTGTAATTCATTAGTCCCCCAGGAACTCTTGGAATCATCGCTCGTTACATAGAGTAACTCCCCGTCGGGCCTACGATGTTTCCCGTCGCTATAAACCATTATTTCAGGGCGTACGATGTTTATGGATTGCTTTAGTCCACTATTTCAAGGCGCACAATCCGATTGTCATAGTCCACTATTTCAGGGCGCACAATCATTTGTGATTAATCGCTTTTACCATTATTTCAGGGCGTAAGACGATAAAACTGATTCATTTATGAATCTTCCAATGTAAGAATGCATATCATGACACTTGACACATTAATGACTCATGCCAACATCAAATGCTCATGCATTAACAATAATCATGTATTTCAAGTACATATAAAGTAATTCACACAATTGCCCAAAATGGCCACAAACACCAATATACCATTCCACAACATCAAATTCCCATCAAAGATTCATCACACAAGCCATCTCATAACATATCATAATATGTCTTACAATATTGAAAAATAACTCAAATTTCCATTATTCGGTTTTCCGAAAAAGTCGGCTAAAAGTCGGCCAAAAATAATATTTTCTATCATCATCAAAAAGTACTCATCGACAGCTTCGATTCGGTATAAAGAACTCTTAAATATGATAAACAGTTAACAAGATATGAATATTTCAAAATAACGCAAAAACATAAATCGGACGCCCGACACTACGAAACGGTTCGTAAAAACTGTACCGATTGGACCAAGTTCAGACCCCAAAACTATCTTTCCTAGAAAGAACATCTCGTTAGCTTTCCAACGCTTCGAACGGGGGTTAAAACCGACTTACGGTTCAAGAGATATGAATTTCTGAAGTTTCCCCGACAAACCCGAATTTCCTGGTTCAGCACAGTATGTATCGATACATAGGCTTATGTATCGACGCATAGAGGCCACATGTATCGATACATAGCACGCATGTGTCGACGCATGCTGTAGGGAAAATTCTATTTTCTTAAAATTCTACAGTATGTATCGACGCATAGAGGCCACATGTATCGATACATAGCACGCATGTGTCGACGCATGCTGTAGGGAAAATTCTATTTTCTTAAAATTCTACAGTATGTATCGACGCATAAGGGTTATGTATCGATACATAACCATTTCGTATCGATACATAGCTGTTATGTATCGATTCATAGCCCTGTTTTTCTCAAAAATCAGCTTTCTCAAATTTCTCCCTTGCTGCCACTTTTCCGAAATGCCCGGAAACTCGACTAAATCGAACATTTTCATCGAAACAAACATATACGCTCCACCACCAAATACATAAGAACAATTTAGAACACATAAACGAAATTTCTACGACGTTCGATTTTTCGATTAAATTTCAACCTTTCAGAAAAACCAGAATTTTCAAACATCACCAAATCGAATAAAAAGCACGCTATACAACGACCTAACCTTACTCGATACAACTACGTAGTTTATTTCGAATTCTAACCGCGAAAACATCGGTTTTTATCGATTTCCTACAATTCGACCTAAACGGACAAAATAACGGAAACATAACGAAAACTAACCAAAACATAACCAAACTTCATGAAACTTTAAACAGCAGCTCACATACATATAACCAACCAACACATGTATTTATACGACTTTTCGACCGTAAAAACATCGGTTTCTATCGATTTCGTCCAATACGGCATAAACGGAAACATATGGAAAACCAACCAAAACATCCACACAAAACATACATAATCATACACAAACAATATAATAACCGAGTTTCACACCCTTACCCGATTTAATCGTGTTCTAGAAAGTCGGGAGATTGATTTCTTCCTTCACAAGTTTTTCCTCTCTTTTCTTCTTTCTCTTCTCTTTTCCTCTTCTCTCTTTTTCTTCTCTTTTGGGAAACTCTTACTAACTTTTCTTTTTCTTCTTTTTCTAAACTTATACTAACTATTTTCTTTTATATTTTCTTAACTTAAAAATTCTTAACATTTCTAATAAATATCTAAACTAACTATTATTAACTAACACTATTAATTATGAAATATGTCAAATACCCTCTATTCCAATTTTCCCCGCAAACTCTCAAAAACGGTAAAAATACACAATGTGCAAAAATAACATATATTCACACCAATTAGAAATTAACATAAATATTGCTCAATTAAAAATAAAGACTCGACCAATTAACACCAAAAAGCACGGGAAAAGGAAATATTAAAAACGGACTGTTACATTCCTCATCATCAGCAACAACAACAACAAAACCAAAAATAAAATTAATAGAATCCTTAAATATTTAATCTCAATAACCACAACAACAACAATAACAACAATAACAACAACGACAATAACAACAACAACAACAACAACAAAACCAATAGAATCTTTAAATTTTAAATCTCAACAACAACAATAACAACAACAAATAAACAAAATCAATAAAATCTTTAAATATTAAATCTCAACAACAATAAAAACAACAATAAAAAATAAATAAAATCAATAGAATCGTTAAATATTAAATCTCACCAACAACAACAACAAAAACAATATTAAACATTATACACAATACAACAACAACTAATACTAATAAGTTACTTTCATGTTTTCCTAACTAACATTAAACATTATTATCAAGGAATTATAATAGAAGAGATTACATTAAGCAACCAACCTTGAAACATTTTCCTGCTCTTTCTTTCATAATCATTGTTTTCATTATGTTAAATTTACATTTCAGCATTTTACATCCAAGATGGATATTTGTGGCATTCACGTTCTGATTGGCTAGTGAGAGTTTCACGCAAATCACTAATATTTCATTTCAGCACTTTACCCCCTCGATTTTCAGCTCAACTGAGATAATAGGTTATAAAAAAAATTAAAAATTAAAAGTGATAAAATGTAGTTGCTAGGATTCGAAGGTGTGTCCTATAAATACTTTATCCCTCGGTTTCCTGCTCAACCGAGGAAATAGGTCATAAAAAAAATTAAAACAATTAAAAGGTGATAAAATATAATTGTTTAGATTTGAAGACGTGTCTTTTAAATATTTTACCCCTCAGTTTCCAGCTCAAACGAGGTAATAGGTCATAAAATATTTTAAAAAATTAAAAGGCGCTAAAATGTAGTTACTGGTATTCGAAGGTGTGCCCTATAAATACTTAATCCCTCGGATGTCAGCTCAACCGAGTGAATAGATGGTATTTTTTAGATGGTGTGTCCTCTAAAGTATTTTGTTACACCTCAGTTTTTTGTTGGGTGGCGTGAAAGTTTTGTCATAAAATGTATTATTTGTGGTAGTGACAATTTTTTTAAAACTTAAACTCGACTCGTATTAAGTTCACGAACAACTCGGTTCAACTCGTTAGGTTCACCTTATTAGGTTCAGCCCATTTGCTTCACGGACTTATAAGTTTTTTTTTAAATCTAATTTTTTATATATATTTAACATTTTAAATTCTTTTTTTTATCAAAAAATAAAATAAAATAAAACAAAACTTATAAGATTGAAAGAAAATAGAAGACTAAGATTTGGAGTAAGCGTTTAAAACCAACTCTTGGAGTCAATATATATAATTGATTTTACTCATGAACCTAACGAGTCGAAATATATACATAGTTCAAGTTCAGGTCATTTAGTTAATAAACTTATTTTTGTACTCATATTCGACTCATTTGATTCATGAACCAACTTCAACGATCAAATTGTCGAATCTAATTCCGAACTATATTCGAGTTACTTCAGATTATTATCAACTCTATGAATAATTAAAGTTACATACAACTTACATTTCAAAGCTTGCAGCCATACTTTTATTACAATAGCCATCGAAAATTACAATTTAAAATAAAAGGCCAATTATGATACAAATAACATATTAACTGGTACACTTATTGAGATTTATAAGAAAATATTTAGAATCTTCATTAAGGATTCGTTTGGATTTCAGTAGTTATAAATATGCTTCTATCATTGTTGTCTTTATAACCTTCATAATTTTATCAGCTGAAGTCATAGAGAAAGGGTTAGGAATTTTTGGTAAACTTAGAGAGGAAAGCATTGAAATTCCTTGGAGTTCTTGAAATTTGGGAAACACTTGGGTAGAAATAGAGTTTCGTTGGAATTATAGAAAATCAGAGAGTTTCTCTCTCTCTCTCTCTCTCACTCTCTCTCTCTCTCTCTTTCTCTCTCTCTCTCTCAGTAGATCGTTAGATCGAACTGAATAAATAAGTTATTGTGTTCTTGTATTTTATTTTCCCCCGGCTTGTTGTTATTTTGCATTCACTTTTGGAAGCTCATTTTGTTGCTTTAACATTTATTTGGTTGTCATTGTTATTTGTTCTCACACACCAAATTTCTTGGTGTGTCTAAACCTTCGTGTGTTTGACCCTTGGATAATTATTCTTAATTTCTTTGAGTTATACTACAAGTTCGCGTCATTGCAGCTATGAGGTATTGTTCACTTTAGGTGTGAGAATATCTCACGTCTTTGTCCTTTTGAAGAAGTGACTCATTGAGTTGACATGTATGAGTGTTGTATATAAAATACCCACAATATCAATTCCCAAGCAATGTGGGACATGTGAATCATACCCCTCCTTATAACGCCATGTTCCGATCTACCACAAGTTTACGTCAGTGCAACTATGAGGTATTTTTCCCTTTGAATGTGAAAATCTGTCACGACTTTGTTATTTAGAAAAGGTGTCTAGTTAGGTTAAAGAGTATGAGTGTTGTATATAAATTACCGTTAAACGTGATTCTCAAATTATTTTGCTTAGCCCAAAACATAATCTATAAACTAACTATACACCTATAATCATTCAAAATAAAATTGTTGAGATCTAATCTCCTATATCGAAAAGAGAAGTAAGATTCCTCTTTATTTACATGTGTTAAGCATATAGCTAGAATTCCTTTTGAGTTAGAATCAAACTCTTCTTTTGAGTAGGATTGAGCCCGACATTTATATAACCTGGTGAACGAGAAATCTACCTGCCACCCCTCCAATCGTATCTGGCACCCCCCATATTTTAATAATGGCAAAAATGTTCCTTAGTATTTTACAAGCAATATCCGGAACAAATTCCCAGAAGTTATAAAAAAATTTCCGGTATGGATCAAAATTCCCGGTAGTTCATTTGAAATTACCGGTATACCGGTAATTTCAAATTCCCAGAATGTATTAAAAAAATCTGCATCTCCAACAATAGCCTCCTCCGGCTGAATAACAGGAATGTCTGCATCTGTGGCCTGCACTGAAGAAAGACCTCCACGCCGCCTAACGGCGCGAGGTGCCTGGAAACGCCCCCGTTGCTCGGCCATCCGCTTCCGGTGTGAACCGATTGGGACCACCCGTCCAGCCCGTACATGCGCAGACTCAACATTAGGAGCAGCTGTAGCCCTACCCCTACCACCTCCTGCCAAAACAAGCGCCCTCCCAGCGATGTTACCATCACGGCCTCTGGTTTTCACTGCAAAAAAAAAAAAGATAGAAAATAAAACAAATATTTCATAACTACCGGAAATTTGAAATTTCCGAAAAAACAAAAAAATCAAAAGTAGTAGTTTTTTTGAAATAACCGATGAATATTACCGGTAATTTAGAAATTCCCGGTAAGAAAATACTGGGATTTATGAAATTACCGGTAATATTCACCGGTTATTTCAAAAAAACCGGAAAATCTTGTTAAATTGAAATCTCCGGTAGGGTCAACAAAATTCCCGGTATCGCCTGAAATTTTAAAAAATCCGTGTAGTTACCGGTTTTTTTAAAATGTGAGAATGTTTTTTTTTTTAGGATCAGTTAAATCTTTTCAATAATTATATGGGGGTGCCAGGTACGATTGGGGGGATGGCAGGTAGAATCCTCCTGGTGAACCGAACATACTCTTTTCCATCTTAGCCCAAAGTAATAGAGTTCTCTATACTTTTCTGAAAAATAGAAAAAACCTAACTCCAAATAAAAACATGTTTTCTAAAAATATTCTAATACCTCCAAAGCTAAACAAATCAAAACATAAATTGTCTCTCTCATATAATCCACTATAGGACCCTAAAGATTAAAAAATTAAATCATCTCTAATAATCCATACTTTTTTTAAAGGCAACATATTATTATTAAAAGGGGTAAATATCCTATATATATATATATATGAGAGGGGATTATTTGACACTGGTGTCAAAATATTAACTTTGACACCAAATCTTACCCCTTTATTATTATTCATTCAATGGCTAAGATAAATTCCCTTAAAAAACGCATGTGTTAGTTTTAAGTGAATATATCTTAACATTTAAATTAATAATAATAAACGGTTAGGATTTGATGTCAAAGTTAATATTTTGACACCGGTGTCAAATGATCATGTCCCTATATATATATATATATATATATATATATATATATATATATATATATATATATATATATATATATATATATATATATATATATATATATATATATATATATATATATATATATATACTCCCTCCGTGCCATATTATAAGAGAAATTTATTTTTTAGATTCATTGAATAATTAATGTATCTGGTCTATATATAGATCAGATACATTAATTATTTAATGAATCTAAAAAGTAAATTTTTCTTATAATATGGGACAGAGGGAGTATATATATATATATATATATATATATATATATGTGTGTGTGTGAAGTCGATTGGTATAAGATGTATAAAAAATACAACATAGGATCCCAACAAATACAATTATATGACGAGAAAACTATAAAGCTAAATAACAACCATGCCACTACAAATCTTTTTCAGAAAAACCACCCTCTACGAACTGCACATCTAAGATAGATTAAGATAGAGATCAAGCTAGTTAGACTACCACACCAGATCAAACACCTCCATAAAAGGAGCAAAGGAACACAAACACTCCTAATTTTGTTAAAATATCTAACACTCTTAATTTTGTTAAAATATCTATCAACTATTGAATAATTTAAAGGATGACATTTTGAAGGAAATTTGTGAAGGTGTAAGAGATTCCCCTGATCTTCCCACAAAGATTATTTCCAAACTAAATAATACTTCTCTCCTCTAAAAAAATAAAATATCATTTCGAGTCTTCCAAATAGTTCAGACTAGGGGTGCCAAAATGGATAGATTGGATTGTTAATAGATGGATCAAAACAATTCATTAGTTCATTAACAATCCAATAAAATTTTCATAAAATTATTCAATCCAATTCATCCGTTAAGAATAAAATCCATCAAATCTATCCATTAACATATTTTTAATGGATGGATATACATCCATCCAATTTTTTTTATTTATTTTGAAAAACAAACGTTTTTTTTTTATTTTTTAAAAAATCAATTTTTTTTAATATTTTCAAAAAACACAATTTATTTTATTTTTTTGAAAAAATCAATTTTTTTTTTTCGAAAATTTTAATTTTTGTATTTAAAAAAAATTATTTTTTAATATATTCATGAAAAATTGAATTTTTTGTTTTCGAAAAAAATCAGTTTTTGTATTTTTGAAAAAAAAAATTGTATTTTATGAAGAAAAAATCAATTTTTTGTATTTTTGAGAAAAAAAAAATCAATATTATGTATTTTTCGAAAAAAATCAATTTTTTTTCAGGAAAAAATCGGCTTTTTGTGTTTTTTGAAAAAGTCAGGTTTTTTTCCGGAAAAAAAGTCAGTTTTTGTTCCAAAAAATCTATATTTTAATTTTTAAAAAAATCGTTTTTTCCCGAAAAAAATCAGTTTTTTTTCCTGAAAAAAGTCAATTTTTTTTTTGGAAAAAATTGGTTTTTTTTTTGGAAAAAAAATTCAGTTTTTTTAGAAAAAAAATCATTTTTTAAAATCCATTTTAAATTATTTTTTGAAGAATAAATCTAACGGAAATAAAAATAATTCATTGGATCCTTAAAATATGTTGGATGGATTTAATCCAATCTATTAACTTACTTTTTATGTGGTGCATAGATTGGATAGATATTTTGATAGATGAATTGGCTGGATTTTTTTTTTAATGAATTCAATTGTCACCCCTAATTCAGACTACGACGTGCTAGATAATAGAAAAACCTCCCCATAATTTCCTCCCACCACTTAAATATAATAAACTTTAAAAAGAGATTATAGAAAAAACTCTTAGGCTTTGCTCTTCCACCTAAAAACAGAAACTCTAAAAAAAAATACTAAGATTTCTAGAAAGAACTATTTGCCATACCAACTATTTATACTCCTCAATTTCTCCTTTTTAATCATGCAAATCAAGACTTTTCATATCCCACTTAAACAAATCAACTTATAACGTAATAAAAATAAATTAATAATATTAGTATATATTTGAATTTTCTTATATAAAATTCGTTCTAATTTTTATTTTTAAAATTTAAAATCAAATTAGATCAAATTATATAACCATTAATTTAAATTAAATTAAATTAATCTATAATAGATTACAAGTCAAACTTAATCTTGAATTTTTACTAGATCAAGTTTAGGTTTGTCAAAACCTAACTCGATTCAACCTATTCTCATCCCTTATTGTAATGTTAAACTTTCACTAGTAACGAAACGAAATCCATTTAGAATATCTACTAAGAAATTAAACCATCTTCTATATTTTAATCACTTCTTCTCTTTTTCTTCAATTAATTTAGTGATTAAACTAAGATATCATAATTTTAAAATTAAAAAATTATTTACATTTAACCTCTTTTCAACTACTAATTATGATGTCCTTCATAATTTTGTTAGTCTTTATAAAACTAGACGGAGGTTTATTGAATCATTTCTTCCTTAAAAATGATCTTTCAATTGTTGTTAGTAATGGAATTAATCCAGTTTTGACTCTTTCTTTGATTATTTTTCTAATAAAAGAATTTAGTGTTACGGTCATTTTCTCTGAGCCAATGAACCTTGACTCTCTAAATCCACCATAACTTATCTTGATGAATGAGTTTTTATATTATTATATAGAAATAGTTGATGTAATGAAATCACAATCTATGGTGAATTCTTCTCAATCTTGATCTCAAGAATGTTATGTAATGACAATGAACAAAAACAAGAACATGTGTAAAGAAGATGAGTATAAACTGCAGAATAATTCTCTGCCCACAACTGTGAAAATTTTATTATCACTTTGCAACTGCAAAACCGTGATTATCAAACTTGATTATTACAATGAAAAGGGTTCCTCCCTATTTATAGATTTAGGTTAACTTACATCTCAAGCTAAAGGCCAAAACTATCTAATCTAATATTTCTAAATCAAATATGATATTTCTAAATCAAATTTAATCTTTCTAAATCAAATATAATCTTTCTAACACAAAAAATTGCATATTTAACACACCACCTAATTCATTATGTCTAAACTATCTACATTTATCATAGACCTTAGCTTCTAGAGCACTTCGACTAGCACTCTCTTCGTCATGATGTCTGCAATCTGATTCTCAGTTCTACAGTGTTTCAAGTTCATCTTCCCTTCTGCTACCTGTTCTCGAAGATAATGGAACCTCATTTCGATGTGCTTGCTTCGACCGTGTGCTATTGGATTCTTTGCCAAGTTGATAGCTGGCATGCTGTCGATCTTTATGGTAATTGCTCCATGACTCTTCGCTATGATATATTCGACCAGGTTCACCATCCAGGTTGCTTGACATGCACAAAGAGAAGCAACTATATATTCTGCTCCGCATGATGACAATGCCACTAGTGGCTCATTTCTCGAACTCTAAGCAACTGGTGCATCACCTAACATAAACACATAGCCAGCTGTGGATTTTCTATCCTCAGCATCACTACACCAACTAGAGTCGGTGTATCCCACTAACTTGCATTATTTTCCTTCATCAGCTGCAGGATACAAAATGTCGTAGTCAAGAGTCCCATTTAGATACATCAGTATGATCTTCGTTGCTGCTAGGTATGATACCTTTGGCTTCTGCATGAATCTACTTACCATACCAACACTGTATGCTAAGTCAGGCCTTATGTGACAAAGGTATCTAAGTGACCCAATAAGTCTTCTATATTGGGTTGGGTCGACATTATCTTCATCTAAATCCTTCATAAGTTGCAATCTGGTCTCAGCTGAAGTCGAAGTTGGGTTGCAATCTTGCATCTTAAATCTCTTGAGTATTTCGCCTGCATATCTTCTTTGGTGCATCATCAAACCTCTACCAGTCTTGTAGAATTTGATGCCAAGGAAATATGAGAGATTTCCCAAGTCTGACATTTCAAACTCCTCACTTAAGTCATGCTTGAAATATTCGATCTTCTTCTTGCAACTTCCTGTTATCAACAGGTCATTGACATAGAGACATAGTATAAGCAATTCACTATTGCTTCTCCTTACATATACTTCATGCTCAGTTGTGCACTTCACAAATTTTTTTCTCCCTTAGAAAGTTGTCGATCTTCTTATTTCAAGCTCTTGGAGCTTGCTTAAGTCCATACAGGGCTTTACGCAGCCTGTACACCTTTCTTTCTTCGCCTCGTTTCACCTACCCAGCTGGTTTGCGACATGAACTTCTTAGTCTAAGGGGCCATTAAGGAATGCACACTTCACGTTCATCTGACATGTGTGCCAATTGTTCATATTTGTTAGACCAACAACCAACCTGATTGTTTCGATCTTAGTAACAGGTGCAAACGCTTCGTCGAAGTCGATTAATTTCTTCTGAAGAAATCCTTTCGCCACAAGTCTCGCCTTGTGTCGAGTTACTTCTCCTTTAGGATTCACCTTCACCTTATAAACCCACTTCACATCAATTTCCTTCTTACCTTGAGGTAATTTGACAAATGAACAGGCCGGTGTTGTTGACTTCGATGGAGTCTAACTCCTCATTCATTGCTTTCACCCACTTTGAATCTTTCAATGCCTCAGCTGCATTGACTGGTTTGACATCTACGGAGAAAGCATAATGTACCAGCTCACCCTCTTCATTAACCACATCATCTGATGTAATCACACATTCTTGCAACCTTGCAGGAATGTGTCTTGTTCATCGAGGTCTGCTTGGGCCTGCTTTATCTCTGACTTGTTTCTATCAAATTTCTCTTTCGACTTCAGTGGCTGATTCTTCACAAGAGATTCTCACTGAATCCTTCTTGATATTCTCAGTTTAATCCCATTCTTTAAGCTCATCTATGATCACATCCCTGCTGATCACTACCTCCTTATTATGTGGGTCGAACAGCTTGTAACCTCCAATCAAATGATATCCTATCAAGATCATCCGATTCAGCTTGTCATCAAGCTTCCTTCTCAACTGATTTGACACATGTCTATGTGCCATAGATCCTAACACCTTCAAGAGACTGAGGCTATACTTGACACCATACCAATATTCTTCTGGTGTGATTCCTTCAAGATTCTTCGTCGGACATCTATTTAATATATATGTTGCTATTGAAATCGCTTATCCCCATAATTCTTTGGGTAGATGTTTTCCATTCAACATACTTCTCACCATGTTCATGATGGTCCTGTTCTTTCTTTCCGCAATTGCATTTTGCTATGGAGTGTAGGGTGGCACCACCTCATGCACAATCCCTTCTTTTTCACATAATGCATCAAACTCTTTCGACACATACTCTCCACCACCATCAGTCCTCTGAATTTTCAGTTTTCGACCACTCTGTCTTTCGACCATAGATTTGAATCTGGCAAATACCTCGATCACATCACTTTTCTTCTTGATGAGGTAAGTCCATAACTTTTGACTGTAATTATCTATGAACGTGACAAAGTATTTGTGTCTGCAATCGAATCCACCTGGATTGGACCACATACATCACAATATATAACTTCCAGATTTGCCTTCGACTTCCTTCCCGCATCCTTGCTAAAGCTATTCTTGTGTTGTTTCGACTGAAGACACTCTTCACACACTTCCCTTAGAATGTTGATTTCTTGCAATCCTGAAACCGTATTTCTTCTCTTTAAATCTCTGATGTCTTTGAACTTGAGATGGCCAAGTCGATAATGCCATAAACATTGATCTCTATCGGCTGCAGTTGCAAGGCACTTATGCTCCATCACATTAAGTTCAATCTTGAAGGTCCTATTCTGAGACATTGGAGCCTTCAAGATTAACCTACCACCTACGTAGAGAACTCTCACCATCTTGTCTTCGATCGAAAACTTGTAGTTCTTTTCGACTAGCTACCCTATGTAACACCTCAAAATTTGCCCTAGTGTTGCTAACCTTTTTGGCTTATGCTTCATTTCATTTGCATCGTCATTTCTCCATTTTGCATGTTTCTTTTGGGCATGGGATCAAGGTATTTTCTAGCAGCTCATGGCGTTATCAGCTCCGGCATTATTTTCAGTAGTATTCAGGGTCAAACAATTGGTTTTCAAGGTCTTTTAGAGCTTTTATTTTGCTCATTAGGCGTTTTGATAATCGGAAGCTTCAACAGTCATTTTCTGATCAAGCGATCCGGTATCAGGCATTATTAACTTAGCAGAATATTCTGAGGTGTCAGCAGGAATTTGTGTTCTTTTCAGGTGTTACTCAGTAGCAATATCAAGTTTTGAGTTTCAGAGGTTTAACGGGTTCAAAACAGCTATCAGAAGTCACTTTTCCAAGTTTCCCTCCAAAAGGCGCCAATATTCAAAATTTGAACTGTGTAACCGGTTACAGCATATGTGTTAACCGGTTACTCACTCATTTTCAGCACATTCTCAAGGTTTTTTTAACTGTGTAACCGGTTAGCAGTTATGCTGTAACCGGTTACCCTGGGCGCAGTTTGAAAAAAATTAAGTTTGCATCATTAGTGATCATGTGCTTGGCTTGTGCATGTGTGGGAAGGATCTAGAATTGATCCAATTTCATCATTTTCCACCCAAAATTCAAATTCTCTCCATCATTCTTCTACTCAAATTCCTCATTTTCTTTTCCTAATTCATTTTTCACCCCAATTTCCACCCACTTAACCTCACTCCAAACCCAAACTTAACTCCTAACCTAGGGGTTATTTAAACTAATTCATTCCAAACCTCTCCAACCTAGATCATTTTTCACTCTCATTTTTCAGAATTTTGCTCTCAATTCTCTCCCACTTTTTCACTCTCAGCCTCCATTTTCAACCACACTCAAAGCTCTTTTTCAAAGATTAACAAGTTCTTCATTGGAACTTGTTAATTCTTGAGCTAAAGCCTCTCATCATCACTACGTTGCTGCATTTCATTGGTGATTTTTGTTTGGATCTAGATATGGAATTTCATAAGTGATTATTGAAAGTGATTTTGGAGTTTTGTTGCTTATTGCTTGGATCTTCAACTTTTGAGTGCAAGGAGCTTGTGGATCTTGGATTTCTCTACTTGGATTCATCAAATTTTGTTTACAACACTCACCAAAGCAAATCTCAGCTTTGTAGGTTGGTTAATTTCAGATCCATACTCATTTTAGCTTAATTGCAACTTTCATAATGTAGATCCATGATTTTTGATGTGTTTTGATTCATTTGTGTGAATTTAATTGTGGATGTTGATGATTATTGGATTTAAATGATGTTTGAATGCTGTTTCTGAACTTGATTTTCGTGCATTGTTGATTACATGATCATTGAACATGATTACATAAGTGATTTGCTGCTGAAAAGTGCTTTTGAAACTGAATTTTTTACCACTGTCCCAGAGTAACCGGTTAGCAGTTATGCTGTAACTGGTTACACTGTGTATTTTCTGCGTAATTTGTGCAATTTTGAACTGTGTAACCGGTTAGCAGTTATGCTGTAACCGGTTACCACTGAAGCAGAACTTGATTTTCTTGCATTTTCTTGGTGGTTTGAGATCATTTTCATGTTTAAACTTTATGGATTGATATGATGATGATTTGTGGATCATTCTTGAGCTGTTGCACCTCACACCATTGTATGAACACAATTTTCTGACACGCGACTTTTGGTTTTCATTCGATAAATGTGTATGTTTGCGATGTTGTGTTCTTGGTACGATGAACACATAGCACACACTTCTTGAGCATGATGATTGTGACTTGTTGATGATGTTGCTGGAGTTATTGTTTGAATATGATTGCTTGCACTTAACTTCATGAGATGCATGCTTGTTTTGACTTGAATCCTTTGGTGTGCTTAGCCTAATCTTGTGAGATGTTTTCTTGTATGACCCAATCAATGCTTGAGGACTTTTGTTTGATTCGAATGACATGTTTAAGGTTCTGATCCTTTTGATTTTGGATCCATTGTGTGATCATATCTTGTTTCTTGCTTCACCTTATCATGTGTTGTTTGCATAGATGTTTGAAGTGGATGTTTGCATAATTGTGGAGCATGTTTTGAATGTGATTCTTGTGGCTTCTTCTTGATATTCATGAGTTGATCTTTGAGTTTATATACGTTCACCTTGCTGCCATTTGCTTTCATGCCTTGATTTCACTTTGTTTGATCACTTGAAGTTACGTTGTGCATGAGTTATTTGTTGTTAATTGTTTGAGTGTTGTTGAGATACATACTTGGTGCTCTTGATTCCATTTTCTAATGTGTAAATTTATTGACCTTTGGCATGACTTGAATTCTGAATTGGATCCACTTTCATCTTACCTTATTCATGTTATCTTTGTGTGGGGTTCAATGATGTTTAACTATGCTTCTTATGCAAGTTTGCTTGCATTCTTTCTTGTTTGCTTTTACTTGCTTACTTGAGCTTTCATGTGTGATCTTTTGAAGCATGATTAATGATGTGATTTGAGTATGATGTGTATGATGTGCTTGCTGCCCCGTCTTATTTCTCATCTTAAACCTCTCTTTCTTCTTCATCTGTTTCACTCTTTCCTTCCCTCGAGTCTCAAGACTTGTTTAAGTCTTGGATTCACTCCCTTGGAGCTACCTAGTCCAACTTAATTTTCGATTATGCTTGGAGTAGGATTAGCATTAGGCTTCCCTTTGCATGCTAACTTAGGTAGACGTTTCCCTTTCGAACTCAACTATAGGGCCACCTTTGCATGACAACATTAGGAACGACTAGTTTCCCCTTAGTGTTTTCTTTTCCTTTGAGTCTTCTCTTCTCATCTCATAACACTTCTAAAACACTTAATAAAATTAACGTGTATTGCGCATGAGCCTTGCATGTGGGAAGTGAGGAATGAGGGGTTTCCTCTCATTTTTCTAGAGTGTTTGGTGGACGTTCCATCTTGGAACGATTTGCTAAACATTCGTTCCTACCTCATAGACTTCGGTGCAATGCTAGTTACGAACTAACTTCAATCCACTTCTGTCCAAAAAGCACGAAAACAAACTCAAACCTTTATCATCCTTCGGGATCGTTAAGTTTAAATCATTTTCAGAAAAGGGCACTTTACTTCCGTCTCGTCGCAAACAGGCATCGACCCTAACTGCCGGACGTGAATCTAACGTCGCTCATAAAAAACACTAACCGACCTCGTTAGGTCAAACTACGACTGCTCTAATTTCCTCTCTCTAGTTCGATTGAGGATACGTAGGCACGAGACGGCGATGTCTTGGCGAGCAACCTCCCCCCTTAGTTCGTGTCCGAACTACGTTGACTCTGACTTTCCCATTGCACGAGGGAATACGTAGGCATAGGACGAGCGATGTCCTATCGAGTCACTTCTTTTTTCTTTTCTTCTTCATTCCTTTATGTTCCTGTTTCTTCTGCTTTCCAGTAGCAGTGGAGCTCCAGATGACGACACCCTTTGATCGAGAAAACAAGCGTGCATTCCGTCGAGTACGATGGACGTGTGGGGTGCTAACACCTTCCCTTCGCGTAACCAACTCCCTTACCCGTTTCTCTTGGTCGTGAGACCGTGCTTTTTCCCTTTCCTCAGGTTTACGCAGTGTTTCCTTTCCCTCTCTTGGGATAAATACACATTGCTGGCGACTCTGTTTTCCGCGTCACTTTCGCGTTTGTACCATGGATGCAAATCCTCGGGAGCGACAGTTGGCGACTCTGCTGGGGATAGGTTGACCTCTTGCTGGTCCATCCCCTTTTGCGAGTCAATCCTAGCACTTGTTTGTTTATTTTCATTGGGTGTTTATCTGTTGTGCTTTATTTTTATTGTATATTACTGTATTACTGTTTTACTGTATTTACGGCATTTATTGCATTGCATTTCATTATTTTGCTGGACTGTGCTGTGTTGTGCTGGTTTTCTGTTTGGCAGGTTGGGATTCTTTGAGAGATAAGCCCAATACACAGGCTTGAGCATACACTTAGGACTAGAGTGGAGAGTAGTGGGGCCTATGTAACACCCCAATTCCCACCGCGAATAAATAATACATAAATAAATCAGAGTAAATAAAAATTTATTCTTAGACAGAAACAAGGATGCCATATTTAAAGAAAGAAAACATAATCCCTGCTCATAAATTTGATACATAACACAAAATGGAATAACCATAAAAGGGAAACTTTTTCCAACAAAAGGAAAGTTCAATTATGGAATAAAGCGGAACAGACCGACAAAAGGATGGAGAACTAATCTTCACAAAAGCCTCCAAGACACTAATCTGCAATTGCCTCATAGAGCAACAAACCACAGCAGAAGGGTGAGAAATAACAACTAAATCAAGATTGCATAATAATATGCAAACACATATAAATTCACATGCATAATTATTCTCACCACCAGCATCACATATTAATACATATAACATGCCACCGATACATAACATATTTCTAATAATTCAACCACATAACATATATCAATTATACCAACATAATCACATATTCCCACATAAGGCATACCAAAATTATGACATATGGAAACACACCACCACATCACATATATTCATATATAGCATATCATAGATAATTAATATAATCATTGTAATGTACAACATCCCCACAAAACATAGCATATGTCTATACATAAAACATACCATCCATAACCAATGCATTTATCACAAATGCATATCAAATCACCAATGCTATCACAAGCTCAATACATAATCAATCAATTCACAATTCCCCGCACATAATGCATCCATTCACAAATTCCCACATATAATCAATCCATTCATGATTTATGCAAATGCACAGAGACCGACACAACGACTTTATGCAATGCAATGCGGTACCATCCATCCATCATTCTCATCATCAGTTCACTCAGGAACTATTGGAATCATCGCTTGTTACTTAGTGTAACTCCCCGTCGGGCAAACGATGTTCCCCGTCGCTTTAGGTCCTCTTTGTATAAGGCACACGATCCAATCGCTTTAGGTCCTCTTTGTATAAGGCACACGATCGTCTATAACGTCGCTTTAGGTCCTCTTTGTATAAGGCACGCGACCGTTACAGAAGATTCCCTCTGGAATCGTTTCGTCGCTCACACCCACTAGGGCACACGACATCACAAGAATGCATATCATGATTCTTGGCATACAATGACTCATGACAATCAAATGCATACATATATACAACCACGTGCACCATTCCAACATCCATAATCATGCATATACAATCAAACCCAACACAATGCATTTACTTGCCCTAAGGGCACAAACCATCATCACAACATTTCATCACATGCATTCACATCATATAACAACACACAAGCTATACGTTATATGTCAAAAGCATATCACATGATAACACATCAATCGCACACAATTACGACGGTAAAAGTCGACAAAACGACACATTTTCCTATTCCCGACACAATTAAATAGGCCGCTAATCTCAACCATTTTTATAAGAAAGAACATCTCATTAGCTTCCCAACAATACCAGGAACGTCCCGATCCGAAGTACGGATCAAAAGTTATGCATTTACAAAGAAAACAAATTTATTGAAATTCCCCAGGAGCGCCCGGCGGTACATATTTTCGCCCGGCGGTGCTCCCTTCGCCTCTGCATCGCCCGGCGATGCAGCGGCATAAAACCCCCAACCAAAACTTAAAAGAGTCAGCAGTGTGACAAGATGCGCCTCTTGGGCATCGCCCGGCGAAGCAACGAATCGCCCGGCACCCAAAGCGTCGTCCGACGCTCTGCATCAGAAGTAGAATTTTCTGCTGCGGGTTAAGGATTCCTAACACCGCAAAATTCACCATTTTCATCTCCAATCAACTCCAAACAGCAAAACAAGCATCAACAAATGTTCATATGCACAGGGTGATAATACAACGCAACTTATATCGATTTCCGACCGTGAAAACATCCATTTCCATCAATTGTTCATCAATTTATCAAATGAGAAAAAGTTGTAAAACAACCAAAACAATTACCACAAACAACACATATACATACACAAGCAAGATATAATCGAAACTTCTCACCCTTACCCGATTAATCGTGATTGAAACGGAGGTTTCCTCGATTTTTCCTCTTTCTCCTCTTCTCTCTTTCTTTCTTCTCCTTTTCTTTCTTTTCTTTTTCTTTTCTTTCTATTTCTCTCTAATCTCTATTTATATAAAAATATCTAAACCCCTAAAAGACTATTTTACCCCTCAGCTCAAATATCTCGCAAACGCTCTCAAAACGCGATAAAACATAACAACGATGAAAAATAATATATTATTAAATTAAAGTCAAGAATAAAATAATATAAAAAAGAAAATAATTAAATCGACTCGATTAAATAAATAAGACAAAATGGGGCGTTACAATTCTCCCCCACTTAGACATTTTCATCCTCGAAAATATTACCTGAGACGAACAACTCCCGCATCCGATTCACAAACTATCATGCCAACAAAAGGCACACCACGAATAACACAACTGACAAACCACCTTGCTAACAACAGCTACAACAACGACACGACAACGACAACTACAACGACAAGATGCAAAGCCTATACAATGCACTTGACGACCAACTCACAACTCAAAGAATACCCAAGTTATGAACACACATGTTCACTCTTGATTCGAATCGCAACAAGATCGTTACCATCACCGTAGGTAACACTCCTCTAATTCACCACAAGGAATTAGCTACTCGCACTCGACCCAACACGATAGGAACGAGGCAACAACACAAACAAGAACATAAGTTCCACGACCCAACATCGTTTCAACAACCTCTTCATAACCACAATACCAACATCCTTGTCACACAACAATATTACAACAATGCTACGATTCGCCAATCGAACATATAACCAAAACATCCATCTACATAGTAGCCCATGAATAATATTTAAACCTTTCACCTAACACTTCCATTCTGAAACGTCCAATAGTTTCACCATTCCTACATGTTCCTAATGTTCAACCTATGAATTCTTACAAGTCCCACACGCAAATACAAAATGTGCCACATCACGCTTCCGTTGCGCACTCTGATTACTCGTAACCATCAAAACTACTAATCTCACATTCAAAGTCTAACTCTTTCTCATATTCACCAAAAAATCACTGTTCACTTTTAATATACCCAACCTCACACTCTACTGTGTTATCTCACACACCAGACACAAGTCTCGGAATTGCTCAATTAATTTTAATCCTCTGACCATCAAAACAGACATGCATAAAAACTTCCGACTTAACTCTTCAGGCACAACCTTAGCTTTTCCCCGAAGGATAATGCATGCCAAATTCATAACTCGTCACGAATTCTAACCCTCCTCGTTGTCTCATACTATATTCCTTCAGACCAAACAAGTACTCAATATTCTTGGGATTACTAAACACTTCGAACCTAGAACCACAAAGATAATACCTCCAAATCTTCCAACACAATACAACTGCAACTAATCCCAAATCCGGAATAGTATAGATCCTTTTATGAATCCTCAAATGTCGTAAAGTATAAACCACGACTTTACTCTCTTGCATTAACACACTGCCTAAACTCATCAAAGACACACCACAACACCTCACAAATGGTTTATTAGGATCACGCAGAATCAAAACTGGAGCCATAGACAAATTCTACTTCAGCTCACCAAAACTTACTCACAACGAACATCCAAAACAAACGACTCACCCTTTGCAAGTCAACTGAGATAACAGAAGTACGAACTTAGCAAAGTCTTCCCTAGCCTGCAGTAACAACCAACTAAGCCCAAAAATTTCTAATCTCCTTAACCAACTTCGGAGCCTCTCATTGTAGAACTGCATCTACTTCCGATGGATCCATTAACCATACTCTCATCTGAAATAACATATTCAAGAAAAATAACATTTTTCAACCCAAATTCTCACTTGAATAACTTAGTATAAAACTTCGTCTCTTTTCAACACTTGTAATTCAAATCTCAAACACTCTATCTGTTCTTCCTCTGAGTTTACAACAGATCCGAATATCCTCAATCAAAGCCATTACGAACTTATCCAAATAAATATGGAAGATACGATTCATCTACTCCATAACCCTTACAGACGCGTTACTGACACCGAATAACATCACTGTACGTTGTAATGCCCAACCAAATCCCAAAAGATATAAATTCTTAAAGCTTTTGCAAAAAAATTTCACTGGGTAACTGGTTACTCACATACAAGCTTAACCGAGTAAATAACAGCCTATCCCGACGATAACAAACATAACCAGTCCCATTAAATCGATCAAAGCCTCAACTCACACAATTCACCACTCTTATCAAACATTCCAACCAATTCAGTTATCTATTCATTAAAGTGGACACTTATTCTCAATCGTTACCTTATTCAACTGTTAGTAATCCATACACAATTTCTTCTCTTAACAGTTCAAATTCCATAAATCCCAACATGTAGCAACAACCAACCAAAAGAACTCTTAATATCAATATTACATCCACACATAAGGGTTTTCTCAAGATTCCCATTAATGCACTAAATCTCCAAAGACTCCAAACCTCACCAGAACTCTAAGTTTTGTTTTCCATAGTCTCAATACCATTATACACATCATGCTTGTTATTCCATTCAATCATCCCTCCTTTTTGTTACTAACAATACTGGAGCTCTCCAAGACGACACACTTGACCTCACAATTCTCCTTTGCAGTAAATCTTCCAACTGCTCTATCAGTCCGGGTACTTCTAATGCTAACATCCAATATTCCATCCGAGAATACATCTGAAAATCACGCACAATTGGCAGCCCATCACTGTGGCCTTTCTGCCAATCTCTAGATAACTATCATCACAAACATAACAACATCTTAGTCTCATCTCCTAAGAGTTTTTCTACTTATTTAGCAGATATAAACCTCAACTATTCGCCTTTGTCCAATTTAAGTTCACACTCTACTCTCTGAGAACAACCATTAGTAATACCCAATCATTCTCCCTCAGAGACATTCTAACTTGACCAACATACAAAAACCTCAAATCCGCCTCACCTTCAGATATAAAAATCTTCATCGACTCGTCAAAGCAATCTGTACTCATTGGCTTAGCTCCAAACGATTCACAAAATATACTATCAAAGCTGGAAAGACACGTCTATTCCATCCAACATAATTCCGTCTACTATCAACAAGAGATTAAGGGTGATCAGTTCCTCAATTTGTCAATAGACAGCCGACAATCATGATGGGGCATAAACCGTCTTTACCAAACTATAATAGCATTCCTTGCATCTTGTGCACAAAACTACCTAAGGCACAAATCCTTAGTTGACATAAACCTTACCTCCGCACTCCCTCCAAAAACGGGAACCACACTGTCCAAACAACACTTACAATCTTGCAACCAACAGCATACAACTAAAACAACTTGGAGAAGCACCAGCTTCTCCCCCACTTATCTCATTCTCAATCCTGAAGACAAAAGATTAGAAAACCAGAAAGCACTGACAGTGTTTCACACACATATCACATACTACGGAACAAACAACATCGACAGTATTCAACTGTCACACCAATTGACTCAACAACATGGCCGGACGGACCAACCTGCTCTGATACCACTAATGTAGCATCCCAATTCCCACCGCGAATAAATAATACATAAATAAATCAGAGTAAATAAAAATTTATTCTTAGACAGAAAAAAGGATGCCACATTTAAAGAAAGAAAACATAACCCTGCTCATAAATTTGATACATAACACAAAATGGAATAACCATAAAAGGGAACTTTTTCCAACAAAAGGAAAGTTCAATTATGGAATAAAGTGGAAAGATCCATAACTGACTTGTTTTACAAAATAAATTATTTTATAACATCAAAATATTCATACAAAGGTAATACAAAATAGATCCAACAAATGTATACATATATAACAAAAGCGTTCCCCGACTCCCGTGTTACGTATCAGAGCAGACAGACCGACAAAAGGATGGAGAACTAATCTTCACAAAAGCCTCCAAGACACTAATCTACAATTGCCTCATAGAGCAACAAACCACAGCAGAAGGGTGAGAAATAACAACTAAATCAAGATTGCATAATAATATGCAAACACATATAAATTCACATGCATAATTATTCTCACCGCCAGCATCACATATTAATACATATAGCATGCCACCGATACATAACATATTTCTAATAATTCAACCACATAGCATATATCAATTATACCAACATAATCACATATTCCCACATAAGGCATACCAAAATTATGACATATGGAAACACACCACCACATCACATATATTCATATATAGCATATCATAGATAATTAATACAATCATTGTAATGTACAACATCCCCACAAAACATAGCATATGTCTATACATAAAACATACCATCCATAACCAATGCATTTATCACAAATGCATATCAAATCACCAATGCTATCACAAGCTCAATACATAATCAATCAATTCACAATTCCCCACACATAATGCATCCATTCACAAATTCCCACATATAATCAATCCATTCATGATTTATGCAAATGCACAGAGACCCACACAACGACTCTATGCAATGCAATGCGGTACCATCCATCCATCATTCTCATCATCAGTTCACTCAGGAACTATTGGAATCATCGCTTGTTACTTAGTGTAACTCCCCGTCGGGAAAACGATGTTCCCCGTCGCTTTAGGTCCTCTTTGTATAAGGCACACGACATTTATGGATCGCTTTAGGTCCTCTTTGTATAAGGCACACAATCCGATCGCTTTAGGTCCTCTTGGTATAAGGCACACGATCGTCTATAACGTCGCTTTAGGTCCTCTTTGTATAAAGCACGCGACCGTTATAGCAGATTCCCTCTGGAATCATTTCGTCGCTCACACCCACTAGGGCACACCACATCACAAGAATGCATATCATGATGCTTGGCATACAATGACACATGACAATCAAATGCATACATATATACAACCATGTGCACCATTCCGACATCCATAATCATGCATATACAATCAAACCCAACACAATGCATTTACTTGCCCTAAGGGCACAAACCATCACCACAACATTTCATCACATGCATTCACATCATATAAAAACACACAAGTTATACGTTATATATCAAAAGCATATCACATGATAACACATCAATCGCACATAATTACGACGGTAAAAGTCGTCAAAACAACATGTTTTCCAATTCCTGACATAATTAAATCGGCCACTAATCTCAAAATCATTTTTATAAGAAAGAACATCTCATTAGCTTCCCAACAATACCAGGAACGTCCCGATCCGAAGTACAGATCAAAAGTTATGCATTTACAAAGAAAACAAATTTATTGAAATTCCCCAGGAGCGCCCGGCGGTACATATTTTTGCCCGGCGGTACTCCCTTCGCCTCTGCGTCGCCCGGCGATGCAGCAGCGTAAAACCCCCAACCAAAACTTAAAAGAGTCAGCAGCGTGACAAGCTGCGCCTCTTGGGCATCGCCCGGCGAAGCAACGAATCGCCCGGCGCCCAAAGCGTCGCCCGACACTCTGCATCAGAAGTAGAATTTTCTGCTGCGGGTTAAGGGTTCCTAACATCCAAAAATTCACCATTTTCATCTCTAATCAACTCCAAACAGCAAAACAAGCATCAACAAATGTTCATATGCACAGAGTGATCATACAACGCAACTTATATCGATTTCCGACCGTGAAAACATCGATTTTCATCAATTGTTCATCAATTTATCAAATAAGAAAAAGTTGTAAAACAACCAAAACAATTACCACAAACAACACATATACATACACAAGCAAGATATAATCGAAACTTCTCACCCTTACCCGATTAATCGTGATTGAAACGGAGGTTTCCTCGATTTTTCCTCTTTCTCCTCTTCTCTCTTTTTTTCTTCTCCTTTTCTTTCTCTTCCTTTTCTTTTCTTTCTATTTCTCTCTAATCTCTATTTATATAAAAATATCTAAACCCCTAAAAGACTATTTTACCCCTCAGCTCAAATATCTCGCAAACGCTCTCAAAACGCGATAAAACATAACAACGATGAAAAATAATATATTATCAAATAAAAGTCAAGAATAAAATAATATAAAAATGAAAATAATTAAATCGACTCGATTAAATAAATAAGACAAAACTGGGCGTTACAGCCTACGCGCCATCTTGGTGCGTTTGGTGTTCACGAAATTCACATCCAGACGAGGCTATCTTGGGAGATATTTTGACGTGCGTGTCTTGCGCATTTCAGAGTATTGATCTAGAGAGCTGTCGACTCTGGCGACCGTTTCTTCCGAGGATTCAGCAACGTCTCTCCTCCCGACACGTGATAATGACAGACCAGAAATGGCAAACCCATTACACTCGTCGATGCGAGGACCCAATGCTAGGAACTTGCATAGGATGACCTTATTTTTGGGGGAATCAGTGGACGACCTCTTTGTTTGGCGATAGTATTGTGCCCCGAGGGATGAATGTACTATTGCTTCTCAAATCGAGAATTCGAGACTGAGGATCCCATTTTCTAGAACCCACATGTGAGAGGGGATGGGTGTTTGCAGGTCTGCAGGTAACCGAAACCTTCAACCCACCCGTTTTTCTGGATTTCTCGACAGTGTGTAGTTATTTACCTGGTTTTCTGGTTATCTCAGTGGTCCGATGTTCTGGAATTCTGGTTTTCTGGGTTGTGGTTCTGGTTCAGTTAACAGTACAGCACGTGTCCAGAGCAGTGATACCTTGATCCCATGTTTGTATTTGCATCATTTCTTGCATTCTAACATGTTTGACATTTTTTAGGGCTTGCATCTTACCCTTGATTCCGGTTGTTGAGGTGTTCTCGTCATGGAAGCTCAGAGGAAGAAGAATGTAGCATACACGTTCCAAGATCCGACTCTGAAGTTGATCCACAAGTTGATTAGTATGACTGATTCTGAGATCCGCGCCAAGTTCAAGGAGGAATATGGGAAGATATTGAAGGTTGTCTGAAATATTTCACAAGAAGAGCACGATGCCATTCACACGCTCCTTCAATTCTATGACCCTCCTTTGCGTTGTTTCACTTTTCCGGATTATGTATTGGCTCCGACCTTAGAGGAGTTCTCATTTATTTTGGGAATCTCTGTCGAGCCGAGGATACCTTTCTTCTCTGAGGAACAGCCAGGACTGGAAGAGATGGCGGCTGCTATTCACATTGGGGAATCCATTCTGAGTAACAATGATATTGACAAGCAAGGGTTTAAAGGCCTCCCTTTGAAGTTTCTGTTTGACCAAGCCAGCTCATGTGCTAAGGAGAGAAATTGGTCTGCTTTCAATGCTATTTTAGCTCTTTGCATTTATGGGATTGTCCTATTCCCCAACATCCCGAAGTTTATTGACATGCAGGCAATTCGGATTTTCATCTTGAGAAACCCCGTGCCTACCCTTCTTGGTGACGTGTATCATTCAGTCCACTACAAGAACGAAAAGAGACGAGGAAGGACTGTAAGTTACTGCGCGCCGCTCCTATCTACATAGTTTTTTAGTCATCTCCCTAAAGCTGGGGCTTTTGTTGATGCAAGGGATTCTATGAAGTGGTCTAAAAGGTTGATGGGATTTACTGCCGACAACATCGTTTGGTTTAATCACACTTTACTAGGGATTGAGCTCATTTTCAACTGTGGAGGATTCCCAAATGTGCCCTTAATAGGGAGGAAAGGCGGAATTAATTATAACCCTTCCCTTGCTATCAGACAATTTGGGTATGCATTGAAGACTCCCCCCTGAGGAACAAGATATCAGAGAATCCTTGTTTTTCAATGGTACTGCAGACCAAGAGATGGTAAGGAAAGTCGTGGATGCTTGGAAACAAGTTTTTAAGAGAGGAAACACTTTCTTTGGGAAGTGTAACAACCAAGCTTTCTCTCCGTATGTGGACTAGGTCCAGAAAAGGGCAGAAGAGGAGCTTTTTCCTTTCCCAATAGAGTCGCCTTTGTACCCTCTGTTGATTGAGCCACCAACCACGGTGAAGATAGAGAAGTATAATAAACTGTGGGCTGAGAAAGAGAAGCTTCGAGAGGAGAACGGTGAGCTGCAAAGAGAAATTTACCAGTTGAAGCATGAGCGAAGTGAAGCTGTTCATGTCGCCAAGTTGAAGACAGAGCTTCTCGCTAAGAAATAAAAAGAGCTAGCTGAAGAGGTCACAGCCAGACAAAAGGTAGGGCAAGCTCTAAAAGGTGTTAGCAGGATTCTCAAATTCAAGAAGGAAGACCTAGCCAAAGCTTAGTAAAAAATTCACAAGTTCAACGCTTACCGAGATACTGCAATAATTGCCAACAAACAGAAAGAAGACAAGCTCTTGGATCAGATCGAGAGTTTGAAGACGAAGCTCAAGAAGAAAAATGAGGAGATCTTATCAGGGACATTCTAGAGACACGCAGTTGAAGAGCGACTGAATGAGGCCATAGCAACCATAGAAGAGTTGAAGATACGAGCTGAGGTGAAGAGGTCTAGGGCTGAAGGCTCTAGCTCAGGCAATGGTTCTCAAAGGGTGCAAAACCATGATGGTTGAAGAGAACTCGCGCATTGATGATACTCTGTAGTTTATTTTTCTTTGTATTTTGTGTCACCACCAGAATTTTTGGCTAGGATCTTTGCTTCTTTTGTTTCAGACTTATTATGTTATTTTGGGTTGTAATCTCTGACAAAGAGTTTATCTGATTTATATGAGCAGCAGTTTCATCCTATCTTGTCTTTAAACTGGAATCAAGGGGTGGATCGCCCTGCAAAGATTCAAGCATGTTCATTTGCATTTTCATAATCATAATCATTTTTTCAGAGCAGGTGTTCGTCTCGGGCTTTTCTAACCTTTATTTGGTTGCAGGCAGGATTGATAACCAGCCAATTCACCGGTATTCTACTAGATCAAATCAGAGGAGAATTATGGAGAAGATGCAAGCAAAGATGGCCGCCATGCAGGCCCGTATAGACCAATTCATGGAGCTGATGCAAGGTGTTGCCCAAGGGAAAAAGCAATTGAGGACGCTGGTCCAACCCTTAGTGGCAAGAGTGGATGAAGACGGGGTTCTTCATGGAGGAGTCCATAATGGCGTTGTTGGTAACGGTGCTCAAGGAGGTCCTGTGGGCGTAGAGATCCCCATTCCTGGTGTTGTGATCCCTCTGGGCGGAGGAGAGTAGCTTGTGATTCCTTTTGTTGTGGGAGGAGGAAGTGTTTGTGCTGTTCATGGTCGTTGTTTCGAAGACCAACAAGATGACTTTTTCTCTATGCCAGGCGGGGATGCTGGTCCTCAGGCCGACAGTGATCAAAGGTTCAGACTGATTGAAGAACAACTAAGGGGAGTGGTGAATCAGAATTCTGTAGGAATGGACCTGGAAGATTTGGGGCTGGTTCCTGGTGTTGTAATTCCCCATAAATTTCAGGTGCCCACTTTTGAGAAATACAATGGTACCACTTGTCCCAAGACGCATGTCAGGGCATATGCACGAAAGATGGCTGCGTATTCTAAAGATGAGAAATTGCTGGTGCATTTCTTCCAGGACAGCCTGTCTGGGGCGTCCTTGGAATGGTATATGCAATTGGAGAGATGCCATGTCCGTAATTGGAGAGAATTGGTCGAGTCCTTCATCAAGCACTACCAATATAACACTGATATGGCTCCCAACAGGACCCAGCTACAGAATATGTCTCAGAAGAGTAACAAAAGCTTTAAGGAATATGCGCAAAGATGGCGTGAACTAGCGGCAAGGGTACAGCCACCCATGTTGGAAAAGGAAATGCTGAATTTGTTTATGGATACTTTGCCGGGACGTTATTATGATAAACTGTTACCTTGCGCGTCAGGCAAGTTTGCTGATTTGATCATGGTCGGGGAAATGTTAGAGAGTGGAATCAAAGCGGGGAAGGTAGCAGGTAGTGATGGGCGTCTTCTGGTCAAGAGAAGAAACCCTATGCTAATTATAAGAAGAAGGAGGAAACAAATTATGTGTCGTCTCACCGAGGTAAAGGAAAGTAGCATCAGAGTTATAAACAGCAGGTAGCTTCAGTGACAATTCCTGCAATGCTTCCACCTCAGCAGCAGGAAAATCAGGCTCCGCGTCAATATCAGCCGAGGCTTAAACAGAACCGGCATTTTGATACTCCACCTCTACCATATTCACAGTTGTTTCAGCATTTTTTACAGTTGCAGTTAATCCAGAAAAGGACTCTAGCTCCCCCCACCGGTAATCCACCTCCGGGTTATAATCCTAACCCCCACTGTGACTTTCATTCTGGGGCACCCGGACACTATATTGAAGACTGCAAAGCTTTTAAGCACGCAGTCCAAGACTTGGTGGATTCAAAGGCCATTAACTTTTCAAATGATGGGCCAAATGTCATCCAAAATCCAATACCGAACCATGGTGGGCCAAGGGTTAATGCCGTGTTAGAGGAAAGTGAATCTTTGAATTTGGTTACGGATGCTAATGAATTAAAGACTCCTTTGATGGTGGTAAAGAAGAGGTTATTGAGAGGTGGGGTGTCCCTCGGATGTGATGAGAATTGTTCAGATTATATGTCGCAAATGAATGGTTGTGGTTTGTTGAAGTCAGGAATTCAAAAGTTGATAGATGAAGGTCGATTGCAGTTTGACCGTTGTGACCAACAGAAAAAAGTTGTTAGCAGGAAAAGTGAGGTTGCTACCATTACTATCCCTTTCAAAACAATCACTATTTCAGGGCTGGTAAGACCAGCACCGGTTATTATTACAGCTCCCCAACCCGTACCATATGAGAGTACCAAGGCCATTCCTTGGAACTATGGAGCCGAAGTGTTTGTCAATGGACAGAAACAAGAACTGGTGGGAACTTCCGTAGTGAACTCTTGTGTTGAAAACAATATTGAGGAAGGGGCTATCACGAGAAGTGGTAGGGTCTTCATCCCTTCTAATGATCAAGCTGGTAGTTCTAAACAAGACAAAGGGAAGCAGGTTGTAGGTAATCTGTGCAAGCACCAATAGTGAATGACTCCACGGCAGGGCCGATTGATAATTCTTTCTTTGAGAATGTAGAAGAATTTATGATATTAATCAGGAAGAGCGATTACAAGATTGTTGATCAGTTGCATCAGACGCCATCTAAAATTTCTATCTTGTCCCTGTTATTGTGTTCCGAGGCACACATAAATGCACTGCTGAAAATACTGAATGCTGCTTACGTACCACAGGAGATCTCGGTTAATCAGTTGGAGGGGGTAGTGGCTCATGTTAACGCAGGCAATGGTTTGGGTTTTACTGATGTTGACTTGACTCCGGCTGGGAGAAACCATAATAATGCCTTGCATATTTCTGTTGAGTGCCGTGGATCATTGATGTCTCATATGCTTGTGGATATTGGATCCTTTTTGAATGTTCTGCCTAAGAAAGCCTTGATGAAGCTAGACACCTGAGGGTTGATATGCATCTGGTGGTGCGCGCTTTCGACGGTTTGAAGAGGTCTGTTTTTGGAGAGATTGTGCTACCAATTAAGGTTGGGCCGGAAGTTTTCGATGCTTCCTTCTATATCATGGACATCCAACCTGCCTACAGCTGTCTGCTGGGTCGTCCATGGATTCAGAGTGCTGGGGCTGTGACGTCTACATTGTATCAGAAGCTAAAGTACATGGTAGACGGACATGTGGTGACGGTTTGTGGAGAAGAGGATATCATGATAAGCCAACTATCTACTTTCAAGTATGTGGAGGTAGATGGCGAAATACACGAAACTCTATGTCAGGGTTTTGAAGCAGTGAAGATCACTGAGAAGCCTCTCGAGGAAGGTAGCCAATCTGTAGTGGTCCAGCCTACAGTGGTACATCAGCCGGAGATTTCTATGTCTTCTTTCAAAGATGCTCGGGCCGTGGTTGAAGCCGGAGGTTCACAAAAGTGGGGTCAGATTATTGATGTCTAGGAAAAGCAGAATACTCATGGAATGAGATATAAGCCATCTAGGCGTCCTGAAGAGCCTCCCAAGTTCTATGGTCCAGTCCGTTTCACCAGTGCTGGTGTTTTCTTCGACATAGTCAATACGATTGAGGAGGATGGGGATAGTGATTGTGATATGGATAGGTGGATCCGCCCCTGTATCCCAGGTTAAAGTCTTCTCAACTGGACATCAGAGAGAGCCATTCAAGTGACCAGACCAGAGTAATTGCTTCTGTTTGTCATCTATGTTAATCCTACGTTCTGCCCAAGACGTAGTGATTCTTGTTTGTAGGGCTTGAATGTTTTTGTATGCTTTTGCTTTATCATTAATAAAGGACGTTTTCGCATTCAAATGTTTTGATCCCTGTTTTTCTGTTTTTTTTTTTGCATTAAAATCACAGCAAAATGGCAATGTGTTTTGTTTGATGCATCCATAATAAACATATATCATCAATCATGCAGGTTTTCTTGTTCAGATTCCACCCATCATGATTCAGCTATGACTCGATATGACTTCGATAATCCTATATATCAGGATGAAGAGGGGACTGATGAAGATTGTGCCTTACCAGAGGAATTGGCCAGGCTTTTAAAATAGGAGGAAAAGGTCATTCTGCCTCATAAGGAGGAAATCGAGGTTGTTAACTTGGGAACCGAGGAGGCAAAGAAAGAGGTACGAATTGGGGCTGCTTTGGAAGACTCTGTCAAGGGAAGATTGATTGAAATGCTCCGAGAGTATGTGGATATCTTCACCTGGTCTTACCAAGACATGCTTGGGATCGACACTGACATCGTGGTACACCGGCTGCCGCTCAAAGAAGGATGTGCCCCGGTTAAGCAGAAGCTAAGAAAGACGAAACCAGAAATGTCTGTCAAGATTAAAGAAGAGGTTCAGAAACAGTTAGATGCTGGGTTTCTTGCTGTAACGAATTATCCTCCATGGGTTGCTAATATTGTACCTGTACCTAAGAAAGACGGAAAGGTCAGGATGTGCGTTGATTACAGAGATTTGAATAGAGCAAGCCCAAAAGACGACTTCCCGCTTTCTCACATTGATGTGTTAGTGGACAACACTGCTCAATATTCTGTGTTTTCCTTCATGGATGGCTTCTCTGGGTATAACCAAATCAAGATGGCCCCAGAGGACATGGAGAAAATGACGTTCATAACACCGTGGGGAACATTCTGTTACAAAGTGATGCCCTTTGGATTGAAAAATGTTGGGGAAACATATCAGCGGGCGATGGTGACTCTCTTTCATGATATGATTCATAAAGAGATCGAGGTCTATGTTGATGACATGATTGCGAAGTCACAGACGGAGGAAGAACATCTAGTCAATCTTCAGAAACTATTTGGAAGGTTGAGAAAGTTCATACTGAGGTTGAATCCGAATGAGTGCACCTTCGGGGTGAGATCTGGAAAGCTATTGGGTTTTATTGTCAGCGAAAAAACTATCGAGGTTGACCCTGCTAAAGTAAAAGCCATTCAAGAAATGCCTGAACCAAGAACAGAAAAAGAGGTTTGTGGTTTCTTAGGGAGGTTTAACTAAATTTCTAGATTCATTTCTCATCTTACAGCCACGTGTGAACCGATATTCAAGTTACTAAGAAAATATCAAGAGGTCAGGTGGAAGGAAAATTGTCAAAAGGCGTTTGAAAAAATAAAAGAATATTTGCAGGAACCTCCGGTCCTTATGCCGCCAGTGCCAGGAAGGCCATTGATTATGTATCTTACGGTTCTTGAGAACTCAATGGGGTGTGTGCTCAGTCAACACAACGAGTCAGGTAGAAAGAGCATGCCATCTACTACCTGAGTAAGAAATTTACTGATTGTGAGTCAAGGTACTCAATGCTGGAGAAAACATGTTGTGCACTCACTTGGGCAGCTAAGCGTTTGAGGCAGTATATGTTAAACCACACAACCCTCTTGATTTCGAAGATGGATCCGATCAAGTACGTGTTTGAAAAGCAGGCACTTTCTGGTAGAATAGCCCGTTGGCAAATGGTTTTGACAGAATACGATATTCAATATGTTTCCCAAAAAGCCATTAAGGGAAGTGTTTTGTCAGAATATCTCTCTGAACAGCCAATTGAGGATTATCAATCGATGAAGTTTGAATTTCCTGATGAGCACATTATGTATCTGAAGATGAAAGACTGTAAAGAGCCTCTACCTGATAAAGGGCCAGAAATTGGGTCCCAATGGAAGCTGGTTTTTGATGGGGTTGTTAATTCATACGGTAACGGAATCGGGGCAGTCATTAAAACTCCGAAAGGTTCTCATTTACCTTTCACTTCCCGATTAGCGTTCATATGTACCAACAATGAGGCGGAGTATGAAGCATGCATTATGGGGTTAGAAGAAGCAATTGATTTGAGAATCAAGAACCTCGATGTTTATGGTGATTCCGCGTTGGTAGTTAATCAGATCATAGGTGAATGGGAAACTCGTCAAGCAAACTTGGTGCCTTATAACAACTATGCCAGAAGGTTGTTACCGTTCTTTGACAAAATTGACTTCCATCATATACCCCGGTTGGAGAATCAGATGGCCGATGCGTTGGCGACGTTGTCTTCGATGTATCAGGTGAATCGTTGGAATGAAACTCCTTCGATCAGAATCATGCGTCTGGATAGACCAACCTTTGTGTTTTCAATTGAAGACGTATCAGATGGCAAACCTTGGTATCACAATATTAAGGTTTTTCTGAAGAGTCAAGAGTATCCAAGGGGTGCATCCACCAAAGACAAGAAGACTCTGAGGAGGTTGGCAGGAAATTTCTTGTTGAATAAAGACGGTGTGTTATACAAAAGGAATTTTGACATGGTCTTGCTACGTTGTGTTGATGAACACGAGGCAAACCTGTTGATGGAAGAAGTTCATGAAGGATCTTTCGGTACCCATGCCAATGGGCATGCTATGGCTAGAAAGTTGTTGAGAACAGGGTATTACTGGATGACTATGGAGTCTGATTATTTTAAATACGCCCGGAAATGTCATAAATGCCAGATTTATGCTGATAAGGTGCATGTACCGCCTACTCCTCTGAATGTTTTTTCATCACCTTGGCCTTTTGCTATGTGGGGCATTGATATGATTGGAAAGGTTGAGCCGACTGCTTCCAATGGGCATCGTTTCATTTTGGTTGCCATCGATTATTTCACGAAGTGGGTGGAAGCAGCCTCGTATGCCAACGTCACCAGACAAGTGGTAGCCAGATTTATCAAGAAGGACATCATCTGCCGGTATGGAGTCCCGAAGAGAATCATTACTGACAATGGTTCAAATTTGAATAACAAGATGATGAAGGAGCTATGTCAGAGCTTTAAGATTGAACATCACAATTATTCTCCCTATCGTCCGAAGATGAATGGGGCTGTTGAAGCGGCAAATAAGAACATCAAGAAGATTGTGCAGAAAATGGTAGTGACCTATAAAGACTGGCATGAGATGTTGCCTTATGCTTTACATGGTTATCGTACTTCGGTACACACATCGACTGGGGCAACTCCTTTCTCACTAGTATATGGTATGGAAGCAGTTCTACCATTAGAGGTTGAGATTCCTTCTTTGAGAGTTCTGGCAGACGTGAAGCTTGATGAAGCTGAATGGGTGTGTTCCGGACTGGATCAGCTGAACCTTATTGAAGAAAAGAGATTGGCAGCCATTGCACATGGTCGGTTGTATCAGAGCAGGATAAAGAAAGCCTTTGATCAGAAAGTGCGTCCTCGGTGTTTTCAGGCCGGTGAATTGGTTTTGAAAAGGATCCTTCCTCCTCAGACAGATCACAGGGGCAAATGGACTCCAAACTATGAAGGGCCATATGTAGTAAGACATGTTTTCTCTGGTGGAGCCTTATTACTCTCAACTATGGATGGTGAAGATTTTACGTCCCCTGTGAACGCAGACGTAGTCAAAAAATACTTTGCATAAAAGAGACCCGCTGGACACAAAAAGAAAGTCCAGGCAAAAAAGGGGCATCCCGACGAACCATAAAAAGAAAAGGGTTTGGGCAAAAGTTAGGGATAAAAAGAAAAAAGAATAAACCCGCAAGGTTGAAAACCTGAAAAGGAAACTTTGGCAAAAATGGGTATCCCGGTGGATTGAAAACCCGAAAAGGGCGATCCAGGCAAAAGTTAGGGATTTGAAAGCAAGAGGCTACGAGCTGCGTTCGATTTGTGAACACTTTTGATACATGGAAATTTCGAAGGAAAGGAATCAGTCCAGTCAGTCTCTTCGAAGGCCAAAACATCTGCGGATAAGCGAGGCATATTGGGTCATAGCTGAATTGAATCATGGTGGATATATGTTCCCCACATTGCCGACATGTGTATTTTTCTTTTATTTCTTTTGTGCAATTACCTCTTTTCAGGAATTGCTTCCGAATGTAAACGCCTATTTACAGGCCAATTCCATTCAATAAAATTTTCATTTCACTCAAAAGCTTTCCATTTGTGTTTTTCACTTTTACTGTTTTGTTTCTGAAAACGTCCGATATTTTGATAAAACATTGCCTGCCAAAATGTTAAGCTTTGCGAAGCATATCAGAAAATAGTGGAAATTGCTTAGGCAACGGTCGTTGTAATGGTAATAGAAGTAGCCTTTTACACATAGAACTTTTTGTTGATTCTGTTTGTAGGGTAACAGGTTTGTCCTTCCTCAGTAGAGCTATTCTCCTCGATGTTGAAAAGTTCATCCTCCTCAGCAGGTTGTTACTTTCCCCAACCAGAGTGTCAAGGATTATCCTCCTCAGCAAATACAGAAGATTAATTCCCCAGCTAGAGTTGTGATCGATTCATCACTCTTTCTGCAAGCAGTCAGAAGTTGATGCTGACGCATCCCCATCAAGAGACTTATAGAATATCTTCTCTGGACAAAGATGTTATTTTTCCCACAGGGCCTGAGCACTCATTCTCCTCAGCTAGTCAAGAAATGTTTTCCTCACCAGCAACGGTATGAGTTAATCCCCTCAGATGAGTAAGCTTGATGTTATCCTTTAGCAGGGTGGATGTCAGCATCTACCATTCCTCAAGCAGGTTTGCTGGTCATGGCTGATACTCCCCAGCAGGGTAAAAGTACTGATATTCCCGGCAGGGTAAAAGCAAGGGCATCTCCCAACAGCAGGTTGAGTTCGGTAATATCCCCAAGCAGGTTCGGAGTCATTTGACTTGTCTCCCCAAACAAAGTTTGATGGTGATCTTCACAGTGGTCTGTTCAACAGCAGTTGAAACCCCCGGCAGGTCTTAAGCCCAATGGTTATTGGCATATTTCAAATCCAGTTGTTGGGTTCTGTATTCGATGGAAGTCATTGGTAATCCCCAGCGGAGAGAATTTCTCTTTGGTTTCCAACTTCATTATTCATTTTTATCCATCTCCACCAGAGTGGATCTTCTCTCAGAGTTTTCATATCCAGCAGAGTTTGTGATCAGGATCTTTCTCAGCAGAGTAAAGTCTTTCTCAGCAGGGTCTTTTATTTCAAAGGACAATTTATTTTATCATCCCCAGTGCAGCTGCCTTGGTCTTCAACATTTATTTTGTTGAGACGTCTTTTTTGCATTGCATAAGCATTTTTGCATGGCATCCTCCCAAACGCGTAGCATTTCCATTTTGTATGGAGCATTACGCCATAGAAAAATTCAAACATATGCATTCGAAGCATAAGCCAGGTTTGATATCCTTTACCAGATTTCTTTCCCCAGCAGAAAGTAACAAACTTCAGGAGATATTCTTTAACATTACACCGCAACCAGTGGATTCGTCCTTCTTAATGGTCCTTCCTATGCTCCCCCGCAGAGTTGTCTATTTAGATTGCTCTTTTCCCCGGCGGAGTCATCTTTGTGGAACTGTCGATTCTACATATTGTTGTTTGAAAGTCTACCTTCGGCTAAGTCTTTCTTTGAAAGTCCATCTTCGGTTTGGTCTTTCTCTTTTTTTGAGACCGCTTTCGGTCGTCCTCACACCCGCTGTTATCTTGTTCTCCCCAGGAAAGTCTACCTTCGGCATAGTCTTTCTTTGAAATCCCACCTTCGGCTTGGTCTTTCTTTTTCGAGCCCACTTTCGGCATGGTCTCGTATCCTTTGTTTGTAAGTCTACCTTCGGCATAGTCGTTCTTTGAAGGCCCACCTTCGGCTTGGTCTTTCTTTTTTCGATCCCACCTTCGGCATGGTCTCGTATCCTTCATTTGAGAGTCTACCTTCGGCATAGTCTTTCTTTGAAAGCCCACCTTCGGCTTGGCCTTTCTTCTTCGAGCCCACCTTCGGCATAGTCTCGTATTCCTTGTTTAAGAGTCTACCTTCGGCATAGTCTTTCTTTGAAAGCCCACCTTCGGCTTGGTCTTTCTTTTTCGAGTCCACCTTCGGCATGGTCTCGTATCCTTTATTTGAAAGTCTACCTTCGGCATAGTCTTTCTTTGAAGGCCCACCTTCGGCTTGGTCTTTCTTTTTTCGAGCCCACCTTCGGCATGGTCTCGTATCCTTCATTTGAGAGTCTACCTTCGACATAGTCTTTCTTTGAAAGCCCACCTTCGGCTTGGCCTTTCTTCTTCGAGCCCACCTTCGGCATGGTCTTGTATCCTTCGTTTGAAAACTACCTTCAGCATAGTCTTTCTTTGAAGGCCCACCTTCGGCTTGGTCTTTCTTTTTTCGAGCCCACCTTCGGCATGGTCTTGTATCCTTCGTTTGAAAGTCTACCTTCAGCATAGTCTTTCTTTGAAGGCCCACCTTCGGCTTGGTCTTTCTTTTCGAGTCCACCTTCGGTATGGTCTCGTATCCTTTGTTTGAAAGTCTACCTTCGCCATAGTCTTTCTTTGAAAGGCCACCTTCGGCTTGGTCTTTCTTTTCGAGTCCGCCTTCGGCCGTTCTCGTAGTATCCTTATATCCTCAATTTAGTCCGCCTTCGGTCGGACCGCCTTTCCGAGTTCGCCTTCGGCCGTTCTCGTATTCACGTTATTTAATAATCCCCACAGGTTGTAAATTTCCAGGTTATTTTGGTATTCAATCTCCGTGTATCCCGATTGTCTGAAAGTCGTTGCTTCCATACCCTCGGATCCAAGAAGTTTGAATAGGGGCAGCTGTAACACCTCAAAATTTGCCCTAGTGTTACTAACCTTTTTGGCTTATGCTTCATTTCATTTGCATCGTCATTTCTGCATTTTGCATGTTTCTTTTGGGCATGGGATCAAGGTATTTTCTAGCAGCTCATGGCGTTATCAGCTCTGGCATTATTTTCAGCAGTATTCAGGGTCAAGCAGTCGATTTTCAAGGTCTTTTAGAGCTTTTATTTTGCTCATTAGGCGTTTTGATAATCGGAAGCTTCAACAGTCATTTTCTGATCAAGCGATCCGGTATCAGGCATTATTAATTTAGCAGGATATTCTGACGTGTCAGTAGGAATTTGTATTCTTTTCAGGTGTTACTCAGTAGCAATATCAAGTTTTGAGTTTCAGAGGTTTAACGGGTTCAAAACAGCTATCAGAAGTCACTTTTCCAAGTTTCCCTCCAAAAGGCGCCAATATTCAAAATTTGAACAGTGTAACCGGTTACAGCATATGTGCTAACCGGTTACTCACTTATCTTCAGCACATTCTCAAGGTTTTTTTAACTGTGTAACCGGTTAGCAGTTATGCTGTAACCGGTTACCCTGGGTGCAGTTTGAAAAAAAATAAGTTTGCATCATTAGTGATCATGTGCTTGGCTTGTGCATGTGTGGGAAGGATCTAGAATTGATCCAATTTCATCATTTTCCACCCAAAATTCAAATTCTCTCCATCATTCTTCTACTCAAATTCCTCATTTTCTTTTCCTAATTCATTTTTCACCCCAATTTCCACCCATTTAACCTCACTCCAAACCCAAACTTAACTCCTAACCTAGGGGTTATTTAAACCAATTTATTCCAAACCTCTCCAACCTAGATCATTTTTCACTCTCATTTTTCAGAATTTTGCTCTCAATTTATTCCAAAGCTCTTTTTCAAAGATTAACAAGTTCTTCATTGGAACTTGTTAATTCTTGAGCTAAAGCCTCTCATCATCACTACGTTGCTGCATTTCATTGGCGATTTTCGTTTGGATCTAGATCTGGAATTTAAAAAGTGATTATTGAAAGTGATTTTGGAGTTTTGTTGCTTATTGCTTGGATCTTCAACTTTTGAGTGCAAAGAGCTTGTGGATCTTGGATTTCTCTACTTGGATTCATCAAATTCTGTTTACAACACTCACCAAAGCAAATCTCAGCTTTGAAGGTTGGTTAATTTCAGATCCATACTCATTTTAGCTTAATTGCAACTTTCACAATGTAGATCCATGATTTTTGATGTGTTTTGATTCATTTGTGTGAATTTAATTGTGGATGTTGATGATTATTGGATTTAAATGATGTTTGAATGCTGTTTCTGAACTTGATTTTCGTGCATTGTTGATTACATGATCATTGAACATGATTACATAAGTGATTTGCTGCTGAAAAGTGCTTTTGAAACTGAATTATTTCACCACTGTCCCAGAGTAACCGGTTAGCAGTTATGCTGTAACCGGTTACACTGTGTATTTTCTGCGTAATTTGTGCAATTTTGAAATGTGTAACCGGTTAGCAGTTATGCTGTAACCGATTACCACTGAAGCAGAACTTGATTTTCTTGCATTTTCTTGGTGGTTTGAGATCCTTTTCATGTTTAAACTTTATGGATTGATATGATGATGATTTGTGGATCATTCTTGAGCTATTGCACCTCACACCATTGTATGAACACAATTTTCTGACACGCGACTTTTGGTTTTCATTCGATAAATGTTTATATTTGTGATGTTGCGTTCTTGGTACGATGAACACATAGCACACACTTCTTGAGCATGATGATTGTGACTTGTTGATGATGTTGCTGGAGTTGTTGTTTGAATATGGCTGCTTGCACTTAACTTCATGAGATGCATGCTTGTTTTGACTTGAATCCTTTGGTGTGCTTAGCCTAATCTTGTGAGATGTTTTCTTGTATGACCCAATCAATGCTTGAGGACTTTTGTTTGATTCGAATGACATGTTTAAGGTTCTGATCCTTTTGATTTTGGATCCATTGTGTGATCATATCTTGTTTCTTGCTTCACCTTATCATGTGTTGTTTGCATAGATGTTTGAAGTGGATGTTTGCATAATTGTGGAGCATGTTTTGAATGTGATTCTTGTGGCTTCTTCTTGATATTCATATGTTGATCTTTGAATTTATATACATTCACCTTGCTGCCATTTGCTTTCATGCCTTGATTTCACTTTGTTTGATCACTTGAAGTTACGTTGTGCTGAGTTATTTGTTGCTAATTGTTTGAGTGTTGTTGAGATACATACTTGATGCTCTTGATGCCATTTTCTAATGTGTGAATTGATTGACCTTTGGCATGACTTGAATTCTGACTTGGATCCACTTTCATCTTACCTTATTCATGTCATCTTTGTGTGAGGTTCAATGATGTTTAACTATGCTTCTTATGCAAGTTTGCATGCATTCTTTCTTGTTTGCTTTTACTTGCTTACTTGAGCTTTCATGTGTGATCTTTTGAAGCATGATTAATGATGTGATTTGAGTATGATGTGTATGATGTGCTTGCTGCCCCGTCTTATTTCTCATCTTATACCTCTCTTTCTTCTTCATCTCTTTCACTCTTTCCTTCCCTCGAGTCTCAAGACTTGTTTAAGTCTTGGATTCACTCCCTTGGAGCTACCTAGTCCAACTTAATTTTTGATTAAGCTTAGAGTAGGATTAGCATTAGGCTTCCCTTTGCATGCTAACTTAGGTAGACGTTTCCCTTTCGAACTCAACTATAGGGCCACCTTTGCATGACAACATTAGGAACGACTAGTTTCCCCTTAGTGTTTTCTTTTCCTTTGAGTCTTCTCTTCTCATCTCATAACACTTCTAAAATACTTAATAAAATTAATGTGTATTGCGCATGAGCCTTGCATGTGGGAAGTGAGGAATGAGGGGTTTTCTCTCATTTTTCTAGAGTGTTTGGTGGACGTTCCATCTTGGAACGATTTGCTAAACATTCGTTCCTACCTCATAGACTTCGGTGCAATGCAAGTTACGAACTAACTTCAATCCACTTCTGTCTAAAAAGCACAAAAACAAACTTAAACCTTTTTCATCCTTCGGGATCGTTAAGTTCAAATCATTTTCAGAAAAGGGCACGTTACTTCCGTCTCGTCGAAAACAAGCATCGACCCTAACTGTCGGACGCGAATCTAACGTCGCTCATAAAAAACACTAACCGACCTCGCTAGGTCGAACTACGACTGCTATAATTTCCTCTCTCTAGTCCGATTGAGGATACGTAGGCACGAGACGGCGATGTCTTGGCGAGCAACCTCCCCCCTTAGTTTGTGTCCGAACTACGTTGACTCTGACTTTCCCATTGCACGAGGGAATATGTAGGCATAGGACGAGCGATGTCCTATCGAGTCACTTCTTTTTTCTTTTCTTCTTCGTTCCTTTCCGTTCCTGTTTCTTCTCCTTTCCAGTAGCAATGGAGCTCCAGATGACGACACCCTTTGATCGAGACAACAAGCGTGGATCCCGTCGAGTACGATGGACGTGTGGGGTGCTAACACTTTCCCTTCGCGTAACCGACTCCCTTACCCGTTTCTCTTGGTCGTGAGACCATGCTTTTTCCCTTCCCTCAGGTTTACGCAGTGTTTCCTTTCCCTCTCTTGGGATAAATACACATTGCTGGCGACTCTGTTTTCCGCACCACTTTCGCGTTTGTACCAAGGATGCAAATCCTCGGGAGCGACACCGTATACTAAGAAAATTACTCTTCATGCCTGGCATGTACAACGCATTGGAAATTGTTGATTTCTTGCCATCCTTCCTCACGATCTAAACATCACCAACACCTTCAGCTGCTAGAGTGATATCATTTGCAAACTTCACCGTGTTCTTCGACGAGGGCTTCATGTTGACAAACCAATCTTTCCTTCCAGTCACGTGTGATGAGCATCTTGAGTGCAAGTACCACTGGTCCTGGAATCCCACTTCGTCTCTTGTTGTGACCATCAACAACATCTTTTCTTCTTCATGTTTCGCTAGCTTTGCATTAGTTTCTTGATTCTTCTTCTTTTCCGGACAATCACTAAAACAGTGACCATACTTCTGACAATTGAAACACTAAATGTGACTTTTGTCAGGCTTTCGACCACCACCTCTTCCTCTACCTGCAACACCACCTCTTTGCTTGCCTTGGTTCCAAGGTTTTCTCTTATTCGACCAGTTTCCTTCCTGTTGATTTTGACTAGTCAAATTATTGTAGCCTCCTCTACCTTTGTTGCCATTCCAGCTTCCTTTGCCTTTCTTTTCTTTTATTGACTGCGCCTGCAATGCTATATCACTCTTCGACTTTCCTGCAATTATTTTAGCCATCCTTTGTTCATGAGACTCAAGCGTCCCTTGAAGCTCTTACTTTGTCAATGCTGACAAGTCTTTCGACTCTTCTATGGCTACTACCACGTGGTCGAACTTTGGAGCCAATGACCTCAAGATCTTTGCAACAACTAATCTTGATGTAAACACTTCTCCACATACCTTGATTTGATTCACCAGTTTTGTAACCCTAGTGAATAAATCTGTTATGCTTTCATTGTCTTCCATCTGATGCAATTCATAAGTCCATTTGTGAGTTGGTAACCTCACCTTTTTCACCTTCTCTGCGCCTCCAAACGATTTTTCAAGAATCTCCCAAGCTTATTTTGCTTATTCTTCATCACTAACCTTTTCAAAATTATCTGGATCAACACATTGATGGATTATAAAGAGGGCTTTATAATCTTTCTTCTTTAATTTTTTATATGCTGCTTTCTCCTGATCTGTCGCAGTTTCTGCAAGCGGTGATAATCCCTCCCTCATAAGATCCCAAAGATCTTGGTAACAGAAAACCACCTTAATCTGCTTGCACCAATTCTCAAAATTATCTTTCTTGAGAATTGGAAGATTTGCTGGAAAGTGATCGTTCGGGTGATTCATCACCATCATGGTTATTCTTCCCTTAAATTAAAACCGGAGCTCTAGATACCAGATCTTGGAATTCAACCACAACCTATGGTGAATTCTTCTCAATCTTGATCTCAAGATTGTTATGTAATGACAATGAACAAAAACAATAACACGTTTAAAGAAGATGAGTATGAACTGCAGAGTAACTATCTGCCCACAACAGTGGAAATTTTATTATCACTTTGCAACTGCAAAACCGTGATTATCCAACTTGATGATTACAATGAAAAGGGTTCCTCCCTATTTATAGATTTAGGTTAACTTGCATCTCAAGCTAAAGCTCAAACTATAAAAGCCCAAAAATATCTAATCTAATCTTTCTAAATTAAATCTGATCTTTCTAAATCAAATCTAATCTTTCTAACACAAAGAATTATTACATATTTAACACAATTGTTGTTAGTAATGGAATTAATCCAGTTTTGACTCTTCCTTTGATTATTTTTCTAATAAAAGAATTTAGTGTTACTGTTCTTTTCTTTGAGCCAATGAACCTTGACTCTTAAAATCCACCATAACTTATCTTGATGAATGAGTTTTTATATTACTACATATAGATACTTGATGTAATCTTTATTTCCTTTCAAATGATTAGCGATGGAATTGTTTGATCCAGCTTTCAGCTGCAATAAATATATCTAGTCTAATAAAATATGTTGTGAATTCCTTTATGGTTATTGCACCTAGATTAGTTAAAAAATAATTATCATCGGTGGAAGGACGTAATGTCATTGGGTGATTCATCTGAGGAGGTTGGATTTAGTAATCAATTATCATGGAAATTGGGTGACAATTCTTCGATTCCTTTTTGGGATTCCAAATGGCTTGGCATGGCAACTATGAAAAATCTAATTCCTGCTTTGTTTGAAGCTACAACATTGAAGCTGGGGGTGGTGAAAGATATGTGGAGGTGGGTAGGCGCTGATTGACAGTGGGACTTTGGGCTGGATTCGTTGGACTTAATGGGATGTGCAGCTGAAGAACGCAATGACTTATTGGAGCTATTGTCGGATTTAAAACCTAAGAGTGGGTCTGCTGACTCTGTTGGGTGGCCTAGGGATATTTTCAACCAATTTACAGTAAAATCTTGTTATGAGCTTTTGTTGCAGGTGGGTGGCCAAGACAGTTTGGATGACAACACTAAGACGACGCTACAAATATTGTGGCAATCGAAGCCTATGAAAGTTAAGATTTTTTTTATTGCAGATTACTATTAAATAGATTACTAACGCAATCCAATCGTGCGGTTAGATGTGTCATTAACAATAACCATGACAAGGTATGTGTGTGTTATTTTCATGCTGATGAAGATAATAATCATATATACGTCTCTTGTCTACGTATTAGATTATGTTGTGAAAAACGATATCTTTAAGCAAAGTATAAAACGGTTTCTTGATGATCAAGAACCAAACAAGGGTTAACGGAAAACCAAGAAAGAAAACACAAGAAGAAGAAGAAGAAGAAGAGGAACAACAAGGATTGGGCAAATATATTCTGTTTACTATTCACTTTCTCATTAAAATCACAAATGAATACAAGTGAATATCACAATTTGCCTCACTTAACAAACTGAGTGTACTAGCCTATTTATAGGCTAACTAGGTAACTTGCAGCCCAAGACATCTAAATAATTGGATCCTTAACACAAGGCCCAATTCGATAGAAATAACATTTCGACAATACATACATACTAGAACAGACTTCGACTACAGTATGTAACAATCAGGCATCAGCATGTGAACAAGCTTCGACTGCATGCTTGCCTCCTGTCGAAACACATGAAAGCTCTCCTTCGACACAGCATGAGTTCGTCCCAAATCTCCCAAATCTCCACCTTGGATCTAACTCAGCAACAAGGGAATCAACTAGCTTTCATCATGCAGCTTTATCAACTGCATACAGTGGAAGAACTTGTAACTTGGCAACGTCTTGGTGATCATATCAGCAGCATTGTCTTCATTCGAAACCTTTAGCACCTGGACTTCACCATGCTCGATTATCTCTCTGACGAAGTGCAGCCTCACATCGATGTGCTTAGTTCGCTCATGATAGGCTGAATTCTTCGACAGGTGTATTGCACTTTGACTATAACATTTAACAGTGATACTTCGACCTTGAAGTTTCAGCTCCTTTGCAAAACCTTCAAGCCACAATGCTTCCTTCACAGCTTTAGTGAGGGCAATATATTCAGCTTCAGTGGTTGATAAGGCAACAACCTTCTGAAGCGTCGCTTTCCAACTAATTGTTGTGCCGAACATTGTGAACACATATCCAGAAATAGACTTTCTGGAATCCATACAACCTGCATAATTAGAGTCAACAAATCCTTCGATTTCGACTATGCTATCACCATCACAGGCTCCACCATAAATTAAGACTCTTTTCAGAGACCCATTTATGTACCTGAGAATCCACTTTACAGCTTGCCAGTGCACCTTTCCAGAATTGGCCATATACCTGCTCACAAGGCTCACTCTATATGCTATGTCTGGCCTCGTACAAACCATAGCATACATCAAAGAACCCACCACACTAGCATATGGAATGCTATTCATATAGATTCTTTCAGCTTCAGTACTCGGGCTTTGAGTAGTACTAAGCTTAAACTGAGGATTTGTAGGTGTCACAACAGGCTTTGAATTCGACATACCAAACTTGTCGAGAAGCTTTCGTAGGTATGTCTCCTGAGATAAGCACAATTTCGACTGCTTTCTATCTCTCCGGATGTCAATCCCAAGAATCCTGGCTGCAGCTCCCAGATCTTCATTTCGAACTCCTTACTGAGTTCAGTCTTCACCTACGTTACATCCTCAATACTGTTGCTAGCTATGAGGATATCATCCACATACAGCAGCAACATAACAAGTGAGTTTTCAAGTCGAAATCTGAAGTAAACACAGTGTTCGAACTGACTTCTAGTGAAACCAATGTGTGCCATGAACTTGTCGAATCTCCTATTCCACTGTCGAGGAGATTGCTTCAGGCCATACAAAGACCTATTCAGCTTGCACACATAATCTTCTTTACCCTTTTCTGCATACCCTTCAGGTTGACGCATCAGGATCGTTTCATCTAGATCACCAAATAGAAATGTTGTCTTCACATCCATTTGCTCAAGTTCCAAGTCGAACTTTGCCACCATGGCCAACAGCATTCGAATGGATCTATCCTTTACAACAGGTGAGAACACATCATTGAAGTCGACTCCTTCTTTCTGAGTGAACCCTCTAGCAACCAGCCTCGCCTTAAAGCGCTTAGACATCACTCATTTGATTCCTTCCTTGACCTTGAAAATCCACTTACAACTGACTAACCTTGCTCCTGCAGGTTTCTCAATCAGCTCCCAAGTTTTATTATCATGAAGAGATTTCATCTCGTCATCCATGGCTTTTCGCCATTAAGTCTTGTTTCGACTCCTTATAGCTTCCTTGTAATCTCTAGGTTCTTCGTCAAGTACCTCACTTGCAGAGATTAAAGCAAACGCTATAAGATCTGCATAACCAAGTCTCTGAGGTGGCTTGAGGACTCTTCTTGACCTATCTCTTGCTAGTAGGTAGTCATCGACAGTTTCCTCAGCCTCTTCAGCATCTTGCTCTTCGACTTCATCAGGGCTATGCACTTCAACATCACTATGCTCCACCTCAACAGGCATCTCTGCCTGTTCCAGCTCCTCTTCAGAGATTTCTGCACTTCGGCCAACATCACCAGTTTTCTTGAAAGCCATTTCGACCTCATTGAAAACTACATCACGACTTGTGATACATCTTCTGTGACCTGGTTCTAGGCACCACAGCCTATAACCCTTGACTCCCTTAGGATATCCAAGGAACATGCATCTCAAAGCTCTAGGTTCGACCTTGTCTTGCCTAATGTGAGCATAGGCTAAACATCCAAATACTCTCAATTTGTCGAGATCTGGTGGATGACCCGACCAAACTTCTTCAGGTGTCTTCATTCCCAGCGCAGTCGAGGGATATCTATTTATCAGATAAGCTGCTGTCGAAACAGCCTCCGCCCAAAATACCTTCTTCAATCCAGCACTAACCAACATGCATCTAACCCTTTCAAGGATTGTTCGATTGAATCTCTCAGCTAAGCCATTTTGTTGAGGAGTACATGCTACAGTCTTATGCCTTGCAATCCCCGACTTAACACAGTAACTGTCGAACATTTCGTTGCAGAATTCAAGGCCATTGTCGGTTCTCAACCTCTTAACCTTTCTGCCAGTTTGAGTTTCGACCAGAACCTTCCAACTTTTGAAATTCTCAAAAGTTTCATCCTTCGTCTTCTGAATGAATACCCATAGCTTTCTGGAATAGTCATCAACGATGGATAGAAAATTCCTTGAACCTGAGTGTGAAGGATTCATGCAGGCCCCCAAAGATCAGCATGAATGTAATCAAGGGATCTATGTGTTCTTTGCTTGCCTTTGTTAAACTTCGCCCAACAGGATTTACAAAATACACAAGATTCACAAAACTCCAGCTTTTTGACTTTATCACCTCCTAGCAGGTTCTGCTTCCCCAATTCGACCAGGCCTCTTTCACTGACATGGCCCAATCTCATGTGCCATAATTCTGTCTTCGACACAGGTTTCATGGATACAACATTTTTTGAACCACTTACAACCTCATCCTCAAGGGTATACAAGCCTTGGTTTTTCACGCCTCTCAAGACTTCCTTCGACCCTTTCATGACTTTCAAGATACCTTGCTCTAGTTTGAAGACATATCCCTTTCTGTCGAATTCACCAAGAGAAATTAAATTCCTCTTAAGGTCAGGTACATACCTAACCCCAGTCAATAGCTTTATTGACTCATCATGGAGCTTGAATCTAACAGATCCAATACCTGCAATCTTGCAAGCTTTATTGTTCCCCAGCAGCACTGATCCACCATCTTGATCATATAATTCTTCAAACACATTCTTGTTTGGAGTCATATGTGTTGAAACAGTATTTAGGGGGGTGTTTTTATCGTCTCCACAGATATTGTGCGATATTTGATGCTTGCTGTTCAATAGTCACTATGTTTTAAGTTAAAGAGTTTCAAATGGTTCTTGATTTTGTTTAACATTTATTTGTAGCAACGAGTAAATTTGTAGCAAAGAGTTTGTAAGGTTTTAGAAAAGCATATCAAGGTTAGGTTTCGCTAATCCTTTTAACACATATCCGATTAATCAAGCATATGAACTCAGTTTCCGACCAATACAACCGCGTATCCTCTCGACTAAGTTTATGTCTAAAGCAAAGTCGTGAGTATCGTTGTTTAGACCATTAGATGATGTCTCACGCTAACAATCGAAACAACAATCGTTAAAATCAACACAAAGCGAATAATAAATCCCAAATCTATGTCTAGAGTTTGGTTTTATATTGATCATAAACCTTGTTCATATACAAAAGATCAAAAGAAATACATATGATCAAGATCAACTACATCTAACCTTAACACAAGGGTGTTTAGCTACTCATTCTCATGGTAGCTTGGATGACAAGTTTCAAGAGGAGATGAAAGAACATCCGAGTCGAATAATCGAGTTTGGATGTGACTTCAGCTTCTCTATGGGAAAATTTTCTCTTAGATGATCAAAATACAGAAAACTATGTTTTTGTGTGAAAATAGCCAAAGTCTCTTCAAAGAAAAGTGAAAATCTATTTATAATGTACTCAAATTCTGCAGCCTTCGCCTAGCGAAGGAATCACTCGCCTAGCGAATGGATCAAAAAATGGAACTTTAAGTGCCTCAGAACTTAAACCGCCCACAAAAGTTATCGCGGGCTCGCTAGGCGAACAAATCATTCGCGAAGCGAGCAGTTCGCCAAAACCTTCGCCCCAGCGAATTTTGGGTCCCTTTTTCCACTGCCTCTTTCTGCCTATCTTCGCCAGAACCTTCGCCCAACGAGCAAAGCAGCGAACATTTGCTGGCTCCTTCGCTACAGCGAATTTTACTCCCTTTTGCCACTGCCTCTTTCTGCCTCTCTTCGTTGGAAACTTCGCCACCGTTCGCTAGGCGAACGTTCGCTGGTGACTTCGCCAAGATTCGCCTAGCGAACCCTGCTGTTGTTTTCTTAATTATATGGCAGCTTGCATCCACTCCTTGTGTCTTACTTTCTTGATCATTTCATGCCTATTTCTACACACTAGCACACAAATTACAAGCACCACAAGTATATTCCAATGTTTGAAGAACTACAACAAATCACCACTAAAATCAACAAGTTAGACATAGAAAGTAATGAAAAATACCAAGTATCGAATGCAAATATGTAGTATGTTTGACATCTAACAAACTCTCCCCAACTAACTCTTTGTTTGTCCTAAAGAAAAGTATGCCTCTCATTGAAAACAAGAGGATTTGCTCGAGTATAAAATTCAACCAAGACAAGATAAACGGCTCAAATAAACAACAATTACAACAAGACAGCAATTACACAATCCTAGAATTGACAATGTAAAAGAACTCGACTCTTAGACAACTTTCAAACGATGTTTCAAGAGACAACTAAATCATCATGCTCATGTCATTCTAACACTCCTCTTCGAAAAAGGATTGAAGGAAAACACGCATACAAGCCCGGGAAAATTTCACTCAAATGACAAATGATGCAAATACTCAGCAATTCATACAATATCTAAATGATCACAAAAGAAATCATGGAAGCAAAAGATCACTAAGGGCTTCAAGGTTGTAGCTTGGTCGGGTTAACAATAAAGGGACATTTCTAACGGCCATTGAATTGAAATTGCCGATGCAAAAGAACATTCACTCTACAAAGTATTCACAACACCTCAACTTCATTCACCAATTTTTCTTTATCACTCCTTCTCAAACTTCCTTGCACAATTATTGGATATATTTTTCTCATTCAAGCAAGCATTATTTTTCTCTTTTGTACACATATATTCACATACTCTTTTCTTTTCATGCTTGCTTAAATGTTTTCACATGTTTGAGTAATTCAACAATCTTCCTTTTTCATTCTCCCCAACTTATTTTCGACTCAACCTTACGTGAATGTTCCTTGCTTTAAGTCAATTAAAACAAAAGTTCCAAGGTTCAAGAAGAAAAATTTTTAGAAGCTCTCAAAAATTCAATGATGAACTTGATTTTTTAAAATATGTTCACCACAAAGTTCATCACTAAAAGAGATATAACAAATTTAGGCACAAAGGGGCTAACAAATTCTCGCTACTCACGGGTAAATTACTATTTGGAAATGGTTGTGCTCAAAATCAACAAGTGCCTTGATCATTTCTAATACTTCCACAAAATCACACAAATCACAAGATGAAGCATGAATTAAAAGTATAAAACAAAATCTATCATCAATCCAAAGCATATAGTATAACCTGGAGGTTTCTCATTTTTGTGATTTTTGGACCTAAATGGCATAAGCAATCAATAAAGTTGTAACAAGAAACACAATTTTCATTTGTACAAAGACACAAATTCTAACACATTCTAAATTCTAGAAGTAGGTAACTATGTACCTTGCCAACAATATCATGCTAAAGTTACTATCATCGCCATCCAACTTGGAAGAATCTTCTTTTAAGATCAAGAATCAACAACCTAAAATTCCCTAAGTTCCATCAACAAAAGAAGGAAACATTAAATATTCATAAGCATACCAACATAAAACAATAAAAAACATATTAACATTCTAAGAGTTAAACATTCGTAAACTGAAGAATTCAACTCTTAACACAAAAGCATACCAACCATTTAAGTGTTGAGCATTCATAAACTGAAGAACTCAACACTTAATACAATAATTAAAACCAAAATATTAGTAAACTTAAAAACACAAAAAATGTTTTTACTAAGTATTACTAATAATAATAGGAATGTAATGGTGTAAACACACCTACAAAGTCAAAAAGTACCACCAAAGGGTACAAGTACATCATACAACCCAAAATAATCCAACACAGTGGATAAAGTACATCAATCATAAACTGAAATAAAACAAAATACATTAAACATGATAAAACTTCACTTTGTAGCACAAAGGAAGTACAAAATGTGAACTCCAAAATCAGTCATCCTCGGACAACTCAATATCCTCCTCCTCAGAACCACGGGCCGAACCAGTCGGCTCATCAACATCATCAGCCTCATCAACAACATCGTCAGCAGGAACATCATCAGCAGCATCCTAAGCTGCATCCTCCTCCCCTCCTAAAACTGGCCTGGCCTCAGGCCAACCAGCATGTGTCAGGAACTGCTCCCTAGACATCATAGAATGCTCACCGGCAGGATCACGAATCTACAACTGAAGAACCTGTATAGAATCATGAAGGTTAGTCATGGCGCACTGAGACGCCGTCATCCAATCCCAGTTGTACTGACAGATTTCCTGCTGAAAAGGATAAAAAGCATGAGACCCCGAACCAGAAGCTTCACCACCCCCTGTGCCAGCATCAGTACCAGCACCAGATGTCTCACCAATTGCCCCTCTGGGCTTACAAAATTTATCCACAAAGCGATCATCAATAGCTGAAGGAGTCGTGAGTTGTCGGCGTGCTGGTATATCAACCCCAGCATGAGCACACAGCGACATAATGAGACACGGGAAAGCAAGTGAGACATTTTCCCGAGCAGCAGTACCTCCAAGACCACTCAGGACAATGGCCTTGATCTCATCCGCAATAATGCGGGCCACGTCAATCTCTACATTCGTAAGAATGCTATGGACAAGTTGGGCCAACTGTATAGGGATGGTGCTATGATGCGACCTTGGCTTGATGTTCGTAAGCACAAAAAGTAAAATAAGTTGGGCCAAGGGTAGCATATCCACTCTCCGGTATCTAATTGCAACCCCAGATGGGTTGCGTTCCACTTCCTTACCCGGAACGAGCAGATCACTGGTCATCTTTGGAATGTCACGATGAAGATGGAGATCTCTATGATAAGTGTCCAACTGAGTACCTACCAACGACAACGGATCGCCTAGAACCGTGTTTATAGTCCTCCTATCAAATCTCACCACAGTTCCCCTCACTTGAGACGTCCAACTAAACTGCTCCCCATCTTCGGGGAGTGCATTCACATAAAATTCACGGACAATCTCCGCGTTATAACCATCAAGAGGTGTCATTAAGCGATCCCACTTCTTTGCTGCCAGAAATGCATCCACCGATCTATAACTTCCACGGTCGCTTAGATTGAACTGCTTCTCTGCCAGAATATATTTCCTTTCCAAGGTCTCATAACGTGCAGCCTGCTTGGCTCCTCAGAATCTAGTGTCATCAAACCTAATTAGTACTTGCCTCGAAGTTGAGGCTTTCCTTTTCTTTGCTGGGTTGGTTGCCATCTTAGGTGCCATCTGCACAAAATACCAATAAAACACAACAACAGCAAACCAACACATTAGATAACCAAGGCAACTCAGCAAGAGATTCAAACTTCATAAAAAAATAATTAAATTTTCTTTTGTTCGCTCCAGGGGTCGCTAGGCGAAGGCTGGCGAGCATTCACCCCAGGTTCGCGAAGCGAATGCTGGCGAATGCTCGCGCAGGCTCGCGAAGCGAACACAGTAGCGAACCCACGAAAATGCAGAAAATCAATATCAAATAACCAGTCCAACACCAAACTCACTTTTAAAACATCACCCTATCATATTGCTTGAATAATTTACAACATGCAGCACATAAACATTATGAACAGAGGTACATGAATTTTTAAAACCTAAGTGATTTACATCTAAAATCCAAATCATTCTCTAAACCATTGTCAAACAGAAAATAAAAATGACAAGGATGTTCAAACCTGAATTTTTCAACTGAAAAAGGAGAACTTGGTGAAATGCGTGATAGCAGAGACAATTTGTGCAATGAGCTCTAGAGAGGAGAGAAAATTTGAAAAATGTTGGAGAGGCAAAGAGTGACCAAGGAAACTAGGGTTTCCCCCTCAAATTTCTCAGAAACGAGTTGGGTCATGCGCCCAATTGGTTGGCCCACCCACAAATTACCAGAAATTTTAACTGATGTGGAAAATCAGTATGACCTGTCTCGCTGGGTGCGCTAAGCGAAAGAGCCAGCGAATGCTCGCCCCAGGCTCGCTAGGCGAACGCCAGCGAACATGACAAAATTTTTTCAAAATTTTCTGCATTTTACCACATTTATCATCACTTCAAAACTTCAACCAATACCAAAAAACAGCAACAAAGCAGTAAATACTTACAATATTGGGGTACCTCCCAACAAGCGCTTGTTTAACGTCGGATAAGCTCGACGGTCCAACGCAACCTCAAGGATCGCAAAACGGCACAACGGATGGATTCCGCTCGAAATCACCACCTAGATAAACTTTCAACCTTTGACCATTTACAGTCCAATTCTCTTTTGACGTTGTGTCTTCAATCACAATTTCCCCATATGACTTGATTTCCCGAATCCAAAATGGACCAGACCACTTAGACCTCAATTTACTTGGGAACAATTTCAATCGAGAATTGAAAAGTAGGACCAGCTGTCCCACTTCAAACTGCTTGATCACAATTTTCCTGTCATGGTAAGTTTTGACTCGCTCTTTGTACAGCTTATTGGAATCATACGCCTGGAGGCGCAATTCATCAAATTCATGCAATTGCATTTTTCTTTTGTCACCGCTCAAAGTTGGCTCAAAATTCATAAATTTCAAGGCCCAAAATTCCTTATGCTCCAACTCGACCGGTAAATGACAATTCTTACCGTAGACCATTTTAAAAGGAGTGAGACTAATCGGAGCCTTAAAAGCTGTCCGATAAGCCCATAAAGCATCATCAAGCTTATTTGACCAATCCTTCCTTGAGGATGACACTGTTTTTTCCAAAATTCTTTTAATTTCTCGGTTCGATACCTCCGCTTGCCCATTAGCCTGAGGATGATATGGTGTTGCAACCTTGTGCTTAACACCATATTGCTCCAAAGCTTTTTCAAGCTGAGTGTTGCAAAAGTGGGATCCTCCGTCACTTATCAACACTCGCGGAGTACCAAATCGAGCAAAAATGTTTCTTTTCAAAAATTTTATTACGGTTTTTCCATCGGCCTTAGCACATGCTATTGCCTCTACCCATTTGGAAACATAATCAACAGCGACCAAAATGTACTCGTTAGAAAATGAAGATGGAAAAGGTCCAACAAAGTCAATTCCCCAACAATCAAATACTTCAATTTCCAACATATTTTGTAAAGGCATTTCATGCCGCTTTAAAATTCCACCACTTCTCTGACATTTGCAACAACTTTGGGCATGCGCATGCGCATCTTTGAATAAAGAAGGCCAATAAAAGCCCGATTGAAGGACTTTCGTTGCCGTTCTTAACCCGTTAAAATGTCCTCCATACAAAGAGTTGTAACACTGCCAAAGTATGTTTGTGGCTACCTCTATTGATACACATCTTCTCAAGAGGTTGTCGACACCAAGCTTAAACAAATGTGGTTCATCCCAAACAAAAGACTTGGCGTCCGACAAAAATTTCTTTTTTTGATGGTGAGTTAGACCATCCGGTATTAATCCGGCAGCTTTGTGGTTAGCCATGTCGGCAACCATGGTCTAACTTGCACCATATACAATTTTTCGTCCGGAAATTCCTCTTTGACCTCAAATTCCTTTTTGGTCACGTCAACATTTACAAGGCTGGATAAGTGATCCGCCACCAAATTCTCGGATCCTTTCTTGTCACGAATTTCTATATCAAATTCTTGCAACAAGAGGATCCAACGAATTAGCCTTTGTTTAGAATCGGGCTTGGTGAGCAAATACTTAATCGCCGTGTGATCCGTGTAAACGACAACTCGCGACCCAATCAAATAGGAACGAAATTTTTCCAATGCATACACTATCGCAAGCAACTCTTTTTCAGTTGTTGCATAGTTTATTTGAGCTTCGTTTAAAGCTTTGCTCGCATAGTGTATAGCATGAAAAAATTTTGTTTTCCGTTGACCCAAAACTGCACCCACCGCATAATCACTCGCATCACACATGAGTTCAAAATCCAATTTCCAATTAGGTGCGATGATTATGGGTGAGGTAGTCAAACTTTTCTTTAAAAAATTAAAAGCAAACATGCAAGATTCATCAAAATCAAAGGACTTATCTTTGTTGAGAAAATTGCTCAAAGGCTTTGCAATCTTCGCGAAATCCTTGATGAACCTCCGATAAAATCCCGCATGTCCGAGAAAACTTCGGATGCCTTTGACATTCGTTGGAGGAGGCAACTTTTCAATCACTTCAACTTTGGCTTGATCAACCTCAAGACCTTTGGAGGAGACTTTGTGGCACAACACTATTCCCTCTGTAACCATAAAATTTCACTTCTCCCAGTTCAATACCAAATTCGTCTCAACACACCGTTCAAGCACAACCTCCAAATTTCTCAAACAAAGATCAAAAGACGCTCCGAAAACGGAGAAGTCGTCCATGAAAACCTCCATCGTCTTTTCAATAAGATCGGAGAAAATAGCTTAAACACAACGTTGAAACGTTGTCGGAGCGTTACATAGACCAAATGGCATCTTTCGGTAGGAAAAAATTCTGAAAGGACAAGTGAATGTCGTTTTCTCATGGTCATTCGGGTCCACTGAAATTTGGTTATACCCGGAATAACCATCCAAGAAGCAATAGAATTGTTGGCCCGACAATCTTTCTAACATTTGGTCCATAAAAGGAAGTGGAAAATGGTATTTCCTTGTCGCGGTGTTTAGCCTCCTATAGTCTATACACATCCTCCACCCCGTCACCGTTTTTGTCGGGATCAACTCATTTTTTTCATTTTGGATCACAGTCATTCCTCCTTTTTTAGGCACAACGTGGACCGGACTTACCTAAGGACTATCGGAAATCGGGTAAATCATATCGCCATCCAAGAGCTTTACAACCTCTTTTCTTACTACTTCTTTCATTGTTGGATTCAAACGGCGTTGCGGTTGAGCGACCGGTTTGAAATCCTCTTCCATGAATATGCGATGTATACAATAAGAGGGACTTATGCCTTTGAGATCGGAAAGAATCCATCCCATTGCTTCTTGATTTTTCCTCAAAACTTGAATTAACCGGTTTTCCTCATTGTCAGATAAAATGTTCCTCATGATAACCGGTTTGTTACAACCGTCATCTAGGAAAGCATATTTCAAATTGGAAGGCAACACCTTCAATTCAAGTTGAGATTTCGTATCACTCACCTCTTCTTTTAGCACTTCCTCTTCACATTCCCAAGGTTGCAACTCCTCCAAAGATTCAAGTTCCTTTAAACACTCTTCAAGTGCTCTTTCCTCTTCATCGGAGAATACTTCAAAGGAATCATCAAGAGCTCTTTGCAAAGGGGACACTACATGAACTTGCTTCGTGACATCCATAACAGCTTCTTCCTTTACGTCTATTCTAAAACAGTCACCTTTGTCATTCTTGTGTTTCATGGCCTCAAATAGATTGAAACAAACCTCCTCATCTTGGACTCTAACCTTCATAAGACTGTCGTCTATATCAATTACCATTCTAGCAGTTTTCATATACGGTCTCCTAAGAATCAATGGAGCGTCTTCATCTTCCTCCATTTTAATTACCACGAAGTCAATAGGAAATAATAATTTATCCACTTTAACCAATACATCTTCCGCTACACCGTGAGGACGGGTAGTGGATTTGTCGGCAAGTTGCAATGTCATTTGAGTGGATCTCAATTCCATGTGTCCTAACCGTTTCACAATTGACAAAGGTATCAAATTGATACTAGAGCCCAAATTAATCAACCCGTTGCCCACATAGATATTTCCTATAGTAACCGGCAAGGTGACTCGTCCCAGATCACATTCTTTCCTCGGGAGAGTACGTTGAATGATAGCGCTACAACTAGCATCCACCATGATGGTCTCTTGATCCGTATACCTCTTCTTTTTTGTGAGAATATCCTTCATAAATTTTGCATATTTCGGCATTTACTCCAAAGCTTCGAAAAATGGAATGTTTATTTGTAATTGTTTGAAAATATCCATAAACCGAGCGTAGTGCCTCGCACTATCTTTCTTTACAGGAGCATGAGGATATGGTAAATGTTGGATCGGAATATTATTCAACGGTTCTTTCCCCTTCCTAGTTTTTTTCAATTTTTCTTCTCTCTTTCTTTTTTCATCATCCTCACTTTTTTTCTTCTCATTTTCAACTAGATCACCCTCAACATTTTTTTCTACTTCAATCTCATCACTATCTTTTTCTTTTTCAACTACAACCTCCTCCTCCACTACAACTTCACCTACACCCATGTCAATCTCTCTTCCACTCCTTGTTAGAATAGCCTTACAATGCTCTTTAGGATTTGGTAGAGTATTCGCCGTAAAGTTTCCTTTTTGTTGGTCGGCCAATTGTTTTGATAATTGTCCGACTTATGTTTCAAGATTCCTTATGGCCGCATCGGTATTCTTCTGATTTGACATTGACATTTGCATAAATTGCGTGAGAGTGTCTTCCATCTTTGTATTTCCACCGGGACCTTGTTGAGGTTGAGTGTAATTTTGGTATTGTTGACGGTTTGACGGTCCGGCTTCTTGTGGTCTCCACGGTTGTTGATAACCTTGGTTACCCCATTGTTGGTAACCTTGGTTTCCTTGTTGATAAGGTGGTCGGGGTTGGTATCCTTGATTTCCAGCATAGTTTACCTCCTCCACAACCAGAGGACAATATCCGGTAAGATGGTCGCCTCTACAAAGTTCACATACCAAGACCTGCACATTTTTACTCGAGGAGTCATGAATTTCTTTAAGTTGTTGAGGAAGTTTAGACATTTGTTTCGTCAACAACTCAATTTGCTGAGATAATAACTTGTTTTGAGCAAGTATAGCATCATTGGTTCCCAATTCCAAAACTCCCGGAGTCCTTTGAGAAGTGCCACGGTTATGGCTTCCCTGATGGTCATTCAACGCCATCTTATCAATTATGGCAATGGCTTCTTCGGTACTCTTGCTCATCAAAAATCCACCCACTGTGGCATCCAATAATGTTTTCTGCACTAGTTGAAGTCCATTCCGAAAAATATGAATTTGAGACAATTCATCAAAGCCATGCCCCTTGCATTTCCTCAACATCGATTTGAATCTCTCCCACGCTTCGTTGGCACCTTGCGTGAACACTGCTATTGCGGTCTTTGCCTCCATGAAACGATTATATGAGAAAAATCGCTCCAAAAAATTTTCTTCAAGTAAATTCCAATCAGTCATTATTGCCGTCGACTGATCAAGATACCATTCCTTGGCCTTCCCAATGAGGGAATACGGGAATAGTCTCTTAAACAGAGATTCCTCTTCAGCTTTGGGCGCACCAGTTGCTCCCGCAATCTCATAGAACTTTGTTAGATGTGTAAAAGGATCCTCATGATCCATACCAGTAAAAGGACTCTGATATAGAAGCTGAAGAATACCAATCTTCATTTCTGAATGCCGACCGTTGTGAGCATTGCGAGCAAACTGTGCATTATGTCTTGGACTATTGGTACACGGTCTAGAAGCAGGTGGTGGTGGTGGTGGTGGATGTTCCATAGCTGGAAGTAACTGTGGAAATGGTGGTGGTGTAGAAGTCGAACTTCCCTCTTGTTCTTTCCTTTGTCTAGCTAGTTGCCTTCTTCGTCTCGTTCTGCTATTGATTCTAAGAGCGGCTCTTTCAATCTCAGGATCGAACAGAAGTTGGTCCGCCGGTAGTTTCCCTCGCATAAAACAAAGTCTGCACACTAAACAAAACAAATCAACAAGCTCAAGAAAAAGTTAACAAGCTTAAAACCAAACAACTATTGCAATATCAATTAACAATCCCCGGCAACGGCGCCATTTTGTTGAAACAGTATTTAGGGGGGTGTTTTTATCGTCTCCACATGGATTGTGCGATATTTGATGCTTGTCGTTCAATAGTCACAATGTTTTAAGTTAAAGAGTTTCAAATGGTTCTTGATTTTGTTTAACATTAATTTGTAGCAAAGAGTTTGTAAGGTTTTAGAAAAGCATGTCAAGGTTAGGTTTCACTAATCCTTTTCACACATATCCGATTAATCAAGCATATGAACTCAGTTTCCGACCAATACAACCGCGTATCCTCTCGACTAAGTTTATGTCTAAAGCAAAGTCGTGAGTATTGTTGTTTAGACCGTTAGATGATGTCTCACGCTAACAATTGAAACAACAATCGTTAAAATCAACACAAAGCGAATAACAAATCCCAAATCTATGTCTAGAGTTTGGTTTTTAAGAGATGAAAATATTAGGTCATGATTTGCAAAATCTATGTCTAGGGCAATACAAACCACACATACATCATTGAGAACAAATAACTTCATCTATATTGATCATAAACCTTGTTCATATACAAAAGATCAAAAGAAATACATATGATCAAGATCAACTACATCTAACCTTAACATAAGGGTGTTTAGCTACTCATTCTCATGGTAGCTTGGATGACAAGTTTCAAGAGGAGATGAAAGAACATCCGAGTCGAATAATCGAGATTGGATGTGACTTCAGCTTCTCTATGGGAAAATTTCCTCTTAGATGATCAAAATACAGAAAACTATCTTTTTGTGTGAAAATAGCCAAAGTCTCTTCAAAGAAAAGTGAAAATCTATTTATAATGTACTCAAACTCTGCAGCCTTCGCCTAGCGAATGGATCAAAAAATGGCACTTTAAGTGCCTCAGAACTTCAACCGCCCACAAAAGTTATCGCGGGCTCGCTAGGTGAACAAATCATTCGCGAAGCGAGCAGTTCGCCAAAACCTTCGCCCCAGCGAATTTTGGGTCCCTTTTTCCACTGCCTCTTTCTGCATGTCTTCACCAGAACCTTCGCCTAGCGAGCAAAGCAGCGAACATTCGCTGGCTTCCTCGCTACAGCGAATTTTACTCCCTTTTTCCACTGCCTTTTTCTGCCTCTCTTCGTTGGAAGCTTCACCACCGTTCGCTAGGCGAACGTTCGCTGGTGACTTCGCCAGGATTTTCCTAGCGAACCCTGCTGTTGTTTTCTTGATTCTATGGCAGCTTGCATCCACTCCTTGTGTCTTACTTTCTTGATCATTTCATGCCTATTTCTGCACACTAGCACACAAATTACAAACACCACAAGTATATTCCAATGTTTGAAGAACTACAACAAATCACCACTAAAATCAACAAGTTAGACATAGAAAGTAATGAAAAATGCCAAGTATCGAATGCAAATATGTAGTATGTTTGACATCTAACAATATGCCAAGTACATCCAGAATCCATAATCCACTCTTCGCAAGAGTTACTGCTCGACACCACAAGGACATCAGATGATTCATAACCATCTTGCACATTAGCTGCATTCCCATTGTCCTTACCTCCATGATTATTCAGGCGCTCGGGGCACACCTTTCTTGTGTGACCCTCCTTCTTACAATGATAACATTTGATACTAGACATATCACCACCATAAGACTTCTGCTGAACCTTACCTTTCTTCTTGTCAAACCTGCCATCTTTCTTTGACGATCTTCCTTTCACGGACAACCCTTCGCCAACTGATGAAGGTTTCTGCTCCTTTCTTTCGTTCAAATCCTTTGAATACAAGGCTGCTTGAACTTCTTCAAAGGTCAGGGACTCTCTTCCATACAAGAGAGTTTCTTTGAAGTGAGCATGCATTCTTGGCAAAGCACACAACAACAACAATGCTTGATCTTCGTCATCGATCTTCACATCAATATTTTCAAGATCAAGAATCAGTTTGTTGAACATATCCAACTGCTCAGCCAAAGCTTTATCTTCACTCATCTTGAAAGAATACAAAGCTTGCTTCAGGTAGAGACGATTCACCAGAGATTTGGTCATATACAAACTTTCAAGTTTCACCCATAATCCTGACGCCGTAGTCTCTTTTGATTCCTGCCGGAGAACCTTATCACCAAGACTTAACAATATTGCGCTATGTGCTTTCTCGATCATTGCCCTTTTTTCTCTTTCCGTCAACGCAGCATCCATAGCTGCCTGTCCCTTCAACACTTCCAAACAACCCTACTGCACCAGTAGGACTTTCATCTTCAAACGCCACAGACCGAAATCGTTCACTCCGGTGAACTTTTCAATCTCATACTTTGTTGAAGACATCTCCTCCACGCTCACCGCACCAATTTGTTGTGAAAAACGATATCTTTAAGCAAAGTATAAAACGGTTTCTTGATGATCAAGAACCAAACAAGGGTTAACGGAAAACCAAGAAAGAAAACACAAGAAGAAGAAGAAGAAGAGGAACAACAAGGATTGGACAAATATATTATGTTTACTATTCACTTTCTCATTAAAGTCACAAATGTTTACAAGTGAATATCACAATTTTCCACACTCAACAAACTGAGTGTACTAGCCTATTTATAGACTAACTAGGTAACTTGCAGCCCAAGAAACCTAAACAATTGAATCCTTAACACAAGGTCCAATTCGACAGAAATAACATTTCGACAATATATACATACTAGAACAGACTTCGATTACGGTATGTAATAATCAGGCATCAGCATGTGAACAAGCTTCGACTGCATGCTTGCCTCCTGTCGAAACACATGAAAGCTCTCCTTCGACACAGCATGAATTCGACCCAAATCTCACAGATTGGTTAGGAAAGAGGTTGGGAAGTGGGTTGGGATTCCTTCTATAGACCATGAAAATTGTGGTGAACATGTGTTGGCTTGGTTTCTAGAAGTGAAAGGGGCTAGCTAGTTCGAAGTCGACTGCTTGTCTGGTTTGGTTGGCAACATGTTAGAGTATAAGGTGGACAAGAAACCAAGTGATTTTTAATGATGGTATTGCTAATTCTACTAAAAATTTCTAAAGAATCCAACACTCGTGGTGGTGGTGGTTGGCACTTAGTTCACCTCATGCGATTAGGTGTAATTTTTACGAATGGTTCAAATGCCCTTCAGATTTATTTTAAGATTTTGTTATGTATAATTGTAAAATTGTCTCTTTGGTTTGGTTGTTATTTTTGGTTGATGTATGATGGGTTGGGGTACCCCTAGTACTCCTTAGAATATTCTGATTATAAAAAAAAAAGAATTAAGAAACAATTAGAGAAGGTATTATTAATAGCTGCAGTAATCTTAGTATCTCAAGGATTTCCCCTATTTTTTCTTTATCATTAGTAATGATGTTCACACCCCCCTAAACAAAAGCCAATGAGGAATATTATACCTTTTAGCTAAATTAATGACACGATTGTAAGTGAGATTTTTTTATTTACAGAATACCAATATCACTATAAAAAAAAACTCTTGTTTTTAGTTGTTGCAGCAGTTTAAATCATCATTAGTTTGAGTTACGACAGTTTGTTAACTGTTGCAAAACTATATGTCGGCATCCTACCCCAACCATCTTTATTTTTTACAACAATTTAACAATATAATTGTGAAGGTTTTAATTGTCAATAAATGTTTTGTTTTTTGAATATTTATTGCAACGGTTGTTAAACGTTGCATATGTAAACTTGTGAGGGTCTAAACCGTCGTCATTTAAATGTGACTAATCTTTAGAGTGGACAATGAATCAAACCAACTCAAAAATAGTTTGAAATTCAGTTTGACAATTAATTCCTTGAACTTGATTCATGAACCTCATGAGTTGAATATAAGCGAAAAACTAAGTTCGTTAACTAAATGAGGTGAACTTAAACTATACATAGTTCGACTCGTTAGGTTCATGAGTCAGCTCGATTATATATAAGAATGATTATATTGTCTTTAAGAGTAAGTTTAAAAATTTAATATAAATTTTAACTTTATATTTTATTTTAATCTAACAGTGTTAATTAATAATTTATATTCTCAAGTGAGCAAAATATTTTTAAAAATACTTATACAAATAAAACTAGCATCATATAAATTGATTAATTTTTGAATGAGTATACTTTTTAGACAAAGTTAAATGCCAATCTAATAAATTTTAATTTATTTCAATACTTTGTTTTTAAAATAATATTAATTTAAAATGTTAAATATATTTTAAAAAAATAGATTTTAAAAAATGGTTTTTAAGTCCGTGAAGCAAACGAGCTGAACCTAATGAAATGAATTTAACGAGTCGAACCGAGTTGCTCGTGAACTTATAACGAGTCGAACCGAGTTGCTCGTGAACTTATAACGAGTCGAGTTTGAGCTTGTATCAAACTCGAACCGATTTGAGCTGAACTAATTTTTAACGAGTCAAGCTGAGCTGAGGCAACTTCGACTCGACTCGGCTTATTCCCAGCCCTCTTAACCTTTTACATATGTTTTGTGACGGGTTAAATTGATGCTAAATTTAATTGTTAACATTTTTTGCAACAATTTTAATTGTCAATAAAAAATTAGTTTTTTTTTCATATTTTTTATTTAATATTTTTTAAAAGATCATAAATAATATTCAAATAAATTTTTTTTTATTAAACTATTATAATTCAAAACATTATCTATATAAAAATAAATATATGTGCATCAAATTTAAATAAAGTTGTTAATACATACATAAAATGCAAAAATATATGATTATAAATGATAAAACCTAATTCATATTGATGGTTCATCACGAGGGAGAAGCATTTATATTGAGTCAAACACTCACCTAAAAATCAAAGATTTATCTAAATAATTGAGAGACACCACATCTTATCCCAAAAGTTTAAGGTGATATTTATATTGGCAGTGTCGAATTCATAGATAATTATGGGGACTAAAAAATAATATATCTTTTGACTAATAAAAAAAGTTACAAACTTTTAAAAAAATACAAAATTTTAATGATAAAAAATAAAAAATACATAAAAAGTTGCACTTATTCTCAAGATATTTTCATTTTATAAAAATACTGAATGATTTTGCTTTGTTAATATTATGAAATAGGTCTCTCACTATTTACGTAACTATACATTTATTTAAAATAAAAATATATATAATAACTAATATCACTAGTTAAGTAAAATACCTTAGTAATTAAACTTAGTTATGAAAAATCAATTGCCTTAATCTTAATTCAAGTAAAATATGACAAATCAATCAATATTTAATTTTTTTAATCTTGAGACAATATTTGATTTATTTTGCTAGCAAAATTTATTAAAATATCAATACATTTTTTAAATAAAACATCAAACATAATTTTTTTTATAAAATAGTAATTGTTGAAAAGAAATAGAAGAAAAAAATAAAATTTATTTAAAAAATCATATCTTTAAATATTAGTTATGGGTGAATAGACTAGTAAAAAAACTAATTGATGTTGCACTTAAAAAAAAGTAATAGCAAGAGAAATAAATAAAAAATAATCATTTACATTGGAAGGAGAAAAATAATATTCTATATAAAATTAAGAAAATATCAGTATAAAGCTAGGAGAGAGTGTGTGCGTGGAGACTTTGAAGTAATGATTTACAAAATTAAATGTTAAAATTAAGGTGAGTGGATAAACGTACAAATTACTAAACTAGTTAATTTTATAGGGGCTAAAATATTTGTTTTTTTTTTAATATGCAAAATATCATTAAAGCGAGAACAAAGGATTTTCGAGTCCGCTTACAGAAAAGAAAATGAGACTGAACTCGTCAAAAAAAAATCACAACCCAATTACACTCTAAGATAAAAATAACAAAGAAAACTTCCTAAATTCATAAAAACAATAATTGGCCCGGGTAATTTTCCCGATGTAGGACCATCTTTAAACCAAGGACTTAATATTTCACACTAAATCAAAAATATTCCACGTGTCATTCAGAAAAATAATACCGTTCCTCGAAGACCAAAGAATCCAAATGGTTGCCAACCAAATGCACCATTCCTTCCCCTTTTTCACTCTATTTCTCTTGCAATGCAACAACCATTTCATGAAAATATTTGTGTATAGTAGTATGTATAACAGAATTTTATTTTTCTTGTGGGGCTTGAGCCCCCAATTCTTATGATGTGGATTTGCCCTTGTGTATGAGTTCTTTTATTTATAAAATGTTCAATTTTCACTTTTTAAAATAATGTGGGACTTAGAACTCACTTGTTTTTTAAAAATCTCTCTCTCAAGTGTGAATTCATCAACTATACTCCCCCTCAAGTGAAAACTTTTTCATCCATATGTTTGTACTGTCATTGAAAGACACCCTTATCTTGGCATAGTGTTAAATATCAAATTTGCTTTAAATTGATCATTTATTATTGACATTTTTCAACTCTTTTTTAACTAATACAGAAATAACATTAAAATTATTGATAGTATACCAATTTTAATAAAATAAGGTGTAAAATTTATAAGTAGTGGCAATTTTATAATTAAAATAAAACGTTTAATTTTAGTGTTAACTAATGACACCAATTTTTTAGAAAAACAGGTAACTAAAGTAATTAGTTTTAAAATAAATAAACTTAAGTAATATTAAATACCGGATTTAAAAAAACAAGTACTAAATAAAAAATAAAAAAACATGTGAACATAAATTCATACCTGATTTTAAGAAAAATAAATGTGGTAAATAAGGTATAAACTTTTGTTCCGACTCTGTGAAAATACTCTTACTTTTTCGATAACTCACGCTTCAAACCAAAACCTTAACCCTATTCTCTCTCTTGATTCATGCTTTCGCCTCCTCTCTTGTTTTTTGAGCATTTTTTAATACATCATTCAAGTTTTTTAGGCACCACGTGAAATTATATTTTTGCCCCCTGATTCCGGATGTGCACATTCGGACGCATCAAATTTTTAAAAAACGCTGAAGTGTTCTGGATATGCATATCCGGAAACAATTCTGATGTGCACTTCCAGAATGATTTCTTATTAATTCGTGCCAAACTTTTTTTCTCCCCCTTATTCTTCACTTTTTCATTTCCAAACTCCCTCAAACTCTCTCAAACTCTCAAATTTTCAATCACCTCAAATCTCGATTTTTTCCTCTCGAGTTCGGCACAAAGCAACATCTACAACGATCAAGAGACTCCAAAATCCAAATCCTCCGTATCTCATTTTAATTGGTAAGTTTTCAAATTTTAGAGTTTCAGAGTAATTTTTGAGTAATCGATTTAGAGTAGATATTTAGGTGTAGAAATTGTTAGGTTGTATGAATAACATAGGTTAGAGACAATGTAGGTCTTTTTTACTCCTTCAAACGGACGATCAGGGCATTAAAATGTCATTTTGCATGTTACAGTGGCCATGATCGCCATTTTTAAACTTCAAAAAACGTACCGGATGTGCAGATCCGAAAAGATTTTAACGTTTAGTATTCTGAGTGTTTCCGGATGTGCACATCCGAAAATACTCAACGTTAAAAATTCGGTGTCCTTCCGGATGTGCACATCCGGAAGATTATTTTTTTGTTTGTTTGTTTGTTTGTTTTTGTTTAATTATTTAAAAAAAAATCTAATTTATTTATTATGCTTTGCATATTAGATGGCTGGCAGAGACGATCGTATCATACATGGACAGACAACTCAGCACACATCTGTCCTACGTGAGCGGATGCAGTCTACAGCCGAGGCTTCCGGCGCAGAGGGATTTGGGGTAGACCCTACAGCTGAGGGACATCCTACACCACATTCTACACCACAACCATCCACATCACAGGTTCAGGTCACTTCCACATTTCAGGTACAGGCCACTCCCCCTTCAGCCGCCGATTCTACATCTCGTAGGCGTCGCGTTTCTACTGATAGTATACCAATTTTAATAAAATAAGGTGTAAAATTTATAAATAGTGGCAATTTTATAATTAAAATAAAACGTTTAATTTTTGTGTTAACTAATGACACCAATTTTTTAGAAAAGCAGGTAACTAAAGTAATTAGTTTTAAAATAAATAAACTTAAGTAATATTAAAAACCGGATTTAAAAAAACAAGTATTAAATAAAAAATGAAAAAACATGTGAACATAAATTCATACCTGATTTTAAGAAAAATAAATGTGGTAAATAAAGTATAAACTTTTGTTCCGACTCTGTGAAAATACTCTTACTTCTTCGATAACTCACGCTTCAAACCAAAACCTTAAACGTGCTAAAAACTGGAAAACCCTATTCTCTCTCTTGATTCATGATTTGAATGTTTTACCTAAATACCCCTATTTTTCAACAAAATCCCCAAAATACCATATGTTTCAGAAAAATTCCCAAAGTACCCCAGTTAGGATTTGGGTTTACACACTGCCTCTAAATCAATTGGCGACTCTTCTTTAGGACATCCAAGCTGTCACCAATTGAACTGGAGACCGCTTATGAAGTCGGCAATTCAATTGGCGACCTAATGTAAAAATTACAAGGGAGTTTCCAATTGATATGGAACTCCCTAGAAACTGTTTTTTTTTTCTTTTACACTAGGTCGCCAATTGAATTGGCGACTTGATAAGCAGTCTCCAGTTCAATTGGCGACAGTGTGCAATTCCAAATCCTAACTAGGGTACTTTGGAAATTTTTCTGAAATGTACGGTATTTTAGGAATTTTGTTGAAAAATAAGGATATTTGATTAAAAAATTCTCATGATTTTGCCTCCTCTCTTGTTGGGAGGAGTTTTTACTAGGGAACATTGATACATAATGTAGGACTAGACACCTTTGTGAGAGAGACACCACATATACATATACACCCAAAACCTTAAGGTGATAGGTGAGTGGGTTCTCCCACTTATAAATATTCAAGTCACCACATTCCTATCAATGTGGGACTATTTCCCCATTTACTCACACTTGCTATATTATTCCAACAGTTTTCTCTATCAATCAATCAAACAGAAAAACTTTCTCGTCACTAGAAACGTGTAAGAATAAAAAAACCATTTGAAACATGTTTCGAATCACAAACGTGTTCATAATCTCTCTTTAGGAAATATTCTTTCTCTAAATCAGAATTTGTTGATTAATTTCACTCTTAATTTATATCATAATTCATCTCTTGATCTGTTCACTCTCAAAATCGACGTCCCCTTCTATTACAATGCATGTTACGGCGTTGTGTTCAACAAAACAAGTCATGGATATCCTCATACGCCGATGTGTCATGTTCATCAAAAACAAATCGACGAGATCCTCGTGGTATGAACTTTTATTATTATTATTATTATTATTATTATTATTATTAAACTCTTACTCTAATTTCAGGAATTTTGTTTATCGTGTATTTTCTTTGGAGATGAAATTGTGTATCAATTTGATCCAATTTTGTAAGCTGATAATTATAATTATAGAATTTGATATGTATGAAATTTGATTGCTTATTGGTTATTAGGTATCGTGATAATGTTGTATCTGGAAAATCAGAAACAACACAATCAACACTATTTTTACTATCTAAAAATTAAAATAAGGTATGAAATGGTATGAAATTTGATTAGTAGTCTCAAATTTGATTGCTTAATTGGTTAGTAGTCTCTTTTGAATTTGATTATTTACTTTGATGGTTATGAAATTTAGTTGTTTATTTCTTTAGATTTTGTTTATCGTTGTGGTTTATCTTTTGAGTTTGATTTTGATTGTTAACATATAACTGTAAATCTAGTAGCATACAACAAGAGTCATTTCATAACAATTGACACTTCATAAACATGTTTGTGAAATTATTCATATGCAAAAGTTATCTTATTTAGGGTTAATTATACGATCTCCTGTCATTAGGGCGAATTTTGGTTTTGTCCCTTAAAGTATTTTTTTTTTAACGTCCCCTCACAAAATCAAAATTCTATTTTCACTCCCCTGTGCTGACTAGACGAAGAAATCTACACACGTGGCGAAGGAATCTGCAAACGTAGCATTTGCTGACCGGATAATTTATTTTTTATTTTTTAAAATATTTTTAATTTTTTTAATTTTTTTAATTTTTTTAATTTTTTTTTTATTTTTTTTTTCCAAAAAATAAAAAATTAAAAAAAATTAAAAAAGAATAATAAAAAAAAAAACTATCTAGTCAGCAAATGCTACGTGTGCAAATTCCTTCGCCACGTGTGCAGATTCCTTCGTCTAGTCAGCACAAGGGAGTGAAAATAAAATCTTGATTTGGTGAGGAGACGTTCAAAAAAAAATATTTCAGGGGGCAAAACCAAAACTCGCCCTAATGGCAGGGGGTAAAGTATATTTAACCCTTTTATTTATATGACATGTTGCGTCAGACATATGTTAACTGTTTTAGTACCACTACCAATTAACCCTTTAAAATTCAGGTAGAACTGATCTAGTAGTAAAAGAAAAGAAAGCAAACATTGGAACAAAATGATGAGTTATGCTTGCTCAATGCAGAGCACATGTGTATAAATATAAATTAATAAAATTAGAAAATAGTATAAATATCTTATGAATTTTAAGTATTATTTTTTTCAAGGAAAGGTCCGTCTCCTATGATAACAAAGTGTGTGTTCTCAACAAGTTAGGCTTGGGGGTTTTGGTTTAAAGTCCTAATCTTTGGATTAGGGACCTTCCTCCTCCTGGGGTTGACTCCATTGTTGCATGCTGTTTGTTGTCATTGGTGGTTGTCAAGATTGTGTATTAAATATGGGATATAAAGAAGATAATGAAGGCTGGATAAAGATTAACAAAAAGGGTTCTAGAGGAATGAAAGAAAGATACTCTATATGGTCTGCCAACAAGGGAAAGTATAAGGGTAACGAGGGACCATTGGCGACATTCTTTTTCACGGAATTTCCTGAAGAATATGACGCAAAGGAGTGTTCCAGTTTGTTTAAGGAGTATGGATTAGTTGAGGAAGTGTTTATCCCGGCTAAACGTGACAAAAGGGGGAAGAGATATGGATTTGTTCATTTCAGGAAGGTGGATAATACAAGAACTATGGCAGCAAAGCTAGACACCATCCATATCAATGACAAGAAAATCCATGTTAATTTACCTTGATTTCAAAGAAGTACAATGGCGGATAAGAGTTTTGAAGCAAGGAGGGGAGTAGTTGATACAAAACATAAGACCAATATTACCTCAGAGAGAAGATATAATCCAAATATTAGTTTGTCATACGCACAGATTACCAGAAAATCGGCTATGGTCTGGAGAAGAAAGGAGGAGGAGGAGGAAGGAAGGATAACAACAAAGAGATTTGAAAGGCAGAGATTGCAGGGACCTAAACCTAGCTTCGCACATTTAAAATTTGATGTTAGCAAAGAGGGACTTTTGAGATTTGAGAAGGAATTTGTTGGTGTTGTGGCAAGACCGGGCTCTACGTATGAGATTCAAGGTGCTCTGCAAGCAGCTGGACACTTTGGCATTCTTGCCACTCCCATCGGAGCAAATCTGTGTTTATTAGAGGATTCAGAGGAGGGCGATGTGAAAACGTTGATTGAGGAAGATGTGGATTGGGTCTCGTTTTGGTTCAACGACATACACCCTTGGTCGCCGGCTGATATTGATAATGAAAGACTCACGTGGCTTAGGTGTTATGGTTTACCTTGCCATGCTTGGTGTAAGGAATTCTTTAAATTTATTTCATGTTGCGTCGGGGAATTCGTTTGTTGTGACCATGAAACTGAAACTCAGTCTAAAATGGATGTAGCCAGATTTTGCATCAGAACTAAGTATTCACTTAATTTGAACGAAACTTTCAATGTTGAAATTAATGATAACGTTTATTGTGTGAAACTGGTGGAGGATATGCATGGTCCGAAACGTATCATGGTTGGGAAGAAATATGATAAGGAGACTGTAATGGAGGAAGATAGTTGGGAAGAAGGAAGTGATGAAGATGGTGGCGCGTGGGAATCCAGTAATAGCGACGGGGAGGAAGATGAAGGTGAGGATGAGACGAATGGAGTGGTGTTGGAGACTGCACCTACTGTTCAGCCTCAGTCCAGCCAGAGCAGGGGGTAATTCCCGAGAATTTGGAAAACGGCAAAAAACAGATTTTTGGGGCGATAGGAGAGGTGTGTCAGGTGGAGTGTATGGGAAGTGGAGAAAGGATGATGGTTAAGGAGACGTTGGAAAGATTTGATAAGGATGGTACATTAAATGTAAAAGGGGTAGAATCAGATAGTAGGTTGAAAAAGCATACAACTAGGATGCAGACGGGACAGCTTGAGAAGAAAAACGAGGCAATAGGGAGTGGACAGTTGGTGGGTCAAACGGAGGATGGAAATAATTTAGAGCGGACGTTAATCCAGTTGGGCCTTGAGGATCTGGATCATATGGATTTGAGCTTAGCTACTTCTACCCGATTTCATTTTCACCAACTGGGGTCAACTTGTTACAAGTTGGGCCTAAGCCAAGAAAAAAGAAGTTGATAAAAGACATTTATCAAAGTGGCAGGTTTCCTTTTTCTCCGACTTATTTCTCTCATCTTATCCATTCTTCCAGGAGTATCCAGCGCAAAAAAAGCCAACGTGACCCTCAGTGCATTGATAACCCTGATCCGGACAGGGTAGTGGAGGATTCAAATTCTAGATATTCGGGTGGTTCGGTCCTTTGTTGTGATTCAATTAACGATTCGGATATGAACCATGGCAACTCCAGAATTAAGAAATCTATGGAAGATGTGCCCTCTAAAGTGTGGAAAACGATGAAAATTTTGGGAGTAGAAGGTGACGAGGACGATGAGTATTTTGAAGGTGTTATCAGAGGTATGGAAGCTAGGGACAGAAAGGCATTCGAAGACGCGAAGGAGGTAACAGTTATGATTCCATGAATGTATTAACCTTTAATATTCGTGGGTGTGGGAATTCGATGAAGCGAAGAAGAATTAGAGATATTATTGCTAGAGGAGGGGCAGATGTCTGTCTGATTCAGGAATCTAAATGTAAGCAGGTGTCGGAGAAAATTGTGAAAAGCATTTGGGGGAGTTCTGAGTGCGATTGGTCAGCTACTAATGCAGTTGGTTTATCTGGTGGAATAATTACAATATGGAGGAAAAGTTGTTGTGAACCTATTCTCAGTTTTAGTGGGAAAGGATTCTTGGGAGTCTTGGTATCTTGTAGAGGTATGAATTTGTATATCATTAACATTTACTCACCTTGTGGTTTGGCTGAGAAGCGAAAACTTTGGGCTGATCTTATTGACATTAAAGCAAAATCTCCGGACGGGGTGTGGTGTTTGGGGGGGATTTTAATTCCATTAGATCGCTGGAAGAAAAGAGGGGAAATGGGGGAAATCGAGGATTGAAATGGAGGAATTTAATTGGTTTATGGACTCAATGGAGGTGGTGGATCTTCCAGCTGTGGGATGTAAGTTTACTTGGTATAATTCTAATGGTAGTTGTTGCAGCAGATTGGATCGGTTTCTGTTGTCAGAAGAACTTATTTCCAAGTGGAATCTATTGTCTCAAGTTGTTGGGGATAGAGATATTTCGGATCACAGGCCTGTATGGATTAAAGCCAATAAACTTGATTGGGGCCCTAAACCGTTTAAGGCTTTCAAGGCTTGGCTGGAACATCCGGAGTTTTTGAATTTTGTCAAGTCTGAGTGGAACGCATTCCAGTGTTGTGGCAGTGAGACGTACATTCTGTCTGAAAAATTTAAAGCTTTGAGAACTAGATTACGATGGTGGAATAAACAAGTGTTTGGGTGGTTGGATCTTAGAGTAGATTCGGGAATAGAAAGGCTTAACTGTTTGGAAGAGAACTTGTTTGGGGAAGATGGAGCCAGCAACAAAGAAGTGATTATTAGTAGAGGAATAGCACAACAGGAGGTTTGGAATGGCCTAATGTTTAAAGAAAGTTTGATTAAACAAAAAGCGAGAGCCAAATGGGTTAAAGAAGGTGACGGTAACACAAGGTATTTCCATTCATTATTTAAGGCAAGATGTAGGAACAATGCTATCTCGGCATTAAGGACTGATGCGGGTGTGGTGATGGAGGTAAATGATATAAAGGAGGAATTAGTGGCGCATTTTAGCAGCAGGTTCAAAAGACCCATTGGTAGCAGACCTGTGCTGGATCTATCAGGCATCAATACTATCTCACAGCATGAAAGGCTAATGCTGGAAGAACCATTTGACGACGAGGAAATCCGTGCTGTGGTGTTCGAAGGGGATGGCAATAAAAGCCCCGGTCTGAATGGCTTTAATTTGGAATTCCTTAAATCCTGTTGGGAGGTGGTGGGTACTGATGTGATTAATAGCGTGAAAGAATTCCACAGCAGCGCGAGGTTACCGAAAACAATGTCATCATCGTTTATCACTTTGATCCCGAAGGTGCTTAATCCGCAACAGCTGGACGAATTTAGGCCAATTTGTTTAATTGGCTGCATATATAAGGTAGTTGCTAAACTTTTAGCAGCAAGAATGAAGAAAGTAATTGGTAAATTGGTGTCTAAATCCCAGACTACTTTCATCCCGGGAAGACAGCTTTTGGATGGAGTTGTCGTAGCAAACGAAGTTATTGATTTCGCAAAAAGGAATAATAGAAAGTGTTTATTATTCAAAATCGACTTCGCCAAGGCGTACGATTGTGTGGACTGGAATTATCTTATTTTGGTGCTTGAAGCTATGGGGTTTGGTGCAATGTGGATTCGTTGGATTAAAGGAAGTGTATTTTCCAATTTCATGTCGGTTTTAATTAACGGAGGTACTACGACAGACTTTAAGGTAACTAGGGGACTAAGACAAGGGGACCCGCTTTCCCCCTTTTTTTTTTGCATTAGTGGCAGAAGGGCTGGCTGTTTTGATGAAAAAAAGCTGCTGAAAGGGGTATTATTCAAGGTTTCTCTTTGGATATCGCGAATTCCGTTAATCTGCTACAATTCGCTGACGACACTGTCATATTATGTGATGGAATTGTGGATAATTTATGGGGAATTAAGGCGGTCCTAAGATGTTTCGAAATGGTGTCAGGTCTACAAATCAATACGTGGAAAAGTAGGTTATACGGAGTTGGCGTGGGAGAGGTGTTTTTGAATGCGGCATCACAATTCTTGGCATGTAAGAAGGACTCATTTCCATTCAAGTTTCTTGGTTTGACAGTTGGTGGGAATCAACGAAGAACTGCTTTTTGGAAGCTGGTCATAGCATGCATCAAATCTAGACTTTCCTCCTGGAAAGGAAGAAATCTCTCCATCGGGGGCAGAATTTCACTTATTAACTCGGTGTTAATAAACCTGCCTATCCACCATCTGGCGTTTTTCAGGGCACTGTCTCAGGTAGTCAGAGAGATCATAGTTATTCAAAGGAAATTCCTCTGGTGCGGCTCTTTGGATAAACAGGGTATTTCGTGGGTGAGTTGGAAACAAGTTTGTCGTCCGAAGGAGGAGGGTGGTTTAGGAGTCAAGGACGTGGGCCAATTTAATAAGGCGCTTTTATGTAAATGGTTATGGCGATTTCTAATAGAGAAGGATGTAAGTTGGTCCGATTTCATACAGTTTTGTTATGGAAACATCGAATGCAGGGTGTTTTCTAAACAATCAACGAAACCGTTATTTGGTGAGTCATTGTGGTGGAAAGATCTAATGCGAAGTAATAAAGAGCTAGAAGGTAGTTTATTATCAGATTCCATTTCCTGCAGGTTGGGAAATGGAGCTCTGATTCTATTTTGGTGGACAAAATGGTTGGGAAATTTTAGAATTGGGGAAATGTTTCCAGCGGTATATGAGGCGGCTTTGAAACAAAATGCTCTGGTTGGTGAAATGAGATTCTGGACTGATGATAGGTGGGTTTGGAGGTTGGATTTCTGTGTTGGTCCGTTGACGAGAATGGCAACGGAGCAATGTACTGAGTTGATGGAATTACTGTTCGTTGTCTCACCAGTTGAAGGTGCTCAGGATTCGTACATATGGCCTTATGACATTTCAAAAAATTTTACTGTCAAATCTCTGTATATTAAGCTGATGCAGGTGGATCAGGGACTGTTGCAAATTCCCCCCGTCACAGCTCGGCTGGGAGACCTCTGGAGAACTAATATGCCGTTAAAATTCAAGATGTTCGGATGGCGATTGTTGTTAAACAGGCTGCCTACGCGTTTGAACTTGGCTTCAAGAAATGTAATTCATAGCGCGCATGATTTAGTATGTGTTCTCTGTTTTCGTCATAACGAAGATGCGGAACATCTATTTTGCAACTGCTTGTGTGCTTTAGAGGTGTGCCGGAACATTTATCAGTGGATTGGAATTACTCCGTTTGGGGCATCTACAGTGGAAAATCACTTGAGTGAATGGTTCTTAAAGTTGAAGGGGAAATGCCACAACGAATCGATTTTTTCTATTTGGCTTGCGACAACGTGGTGTATTTGGAATATGCAAAATTTAGTCATTTTTGAGGATCAATTTTGCAATCCGGGTAATATCGTGAACAAGATCATAGCTTTATCTTGGTCTTGGTTGGTGATTAGGCCAAAATCGTCGTTTCGATGTAATCTATACGAATGGTATAAAAATCCCATTCACTTCTTGTAGGGTGTGTTGGTGTTAGTTGTGTGAGTTTGTAACTCGGTTATTCGGGTTCGGGCACCCTTAGTGCTTCGATTATAATCTCATTAATTTGCTTATAAAAAAAAAATTAGAAAATCAGTTACCACAATTAAATTTATCATATTTGAAATAATATCATGACCTATTTCCTTATCTACTTTCTCAAGAAAGCTGGTGGAATATTGGAGTTATAATCCTGATGATATTGATCTTAGCAACTACTGAGACATTCATGGATAACTATAATCATTGGAGTCGCATATCTCTTATTTCTTATGTACTAAGATGTTTCTTTTCACACTAGTAATCACTCTCTTGTCTCTATTTACTAAGATTTTAGTTTCACTAATATTTAAAAGGTGAGTTTTTAATAAAGTATTACACAGTATTTGGTGCTTTTTGTGGCACTGTATTAACAAATTTTCATCGACAATAAACTTCCTTCAATATTGTGTCATGTGTTCTTCTTGTTCTTTGCAGTTCCTAGCATAACTACTTTTCCTGCAATCCATCTTGGCTACTTTAATACTGCATTCATGATGCTTTTCTTCCTCTCCCTCTTTCTTTTCATGTCCTTGGATATTTTCTTTCTAAGTTATTTTGAAGTAAATTAGGACAAAAAAAAAGCAGTTTTAAATAGTTTTGTTTGGTTTGATAAACATTCTCTAATTTCATATTTTTCATTTTTAACTTTAACTCCAAAACAATCTCTTTTTCACTTTTTCATTTAAAACTGACTAACACTAACACTTCGTATCAAAGAGGTTTTCATTGTCTTATGTATGACACACTTCATAAGGTTGGATATCTTTGCAGCCAAGAGAATATGGTAGATAATTTGGAAGGACAATTAGGACATAAGTTTGAAAGAGCTTATTTCCTTTGGGCATGTGTCACTGTGATAGAGAATATCAAGTTATATTTTAGTATTTTATCTTAGCATTTTAGTTTAATCAGAATTATTAATTTAAGGTTTTATATTAGTTGGTATTTTAGTTTAATTGTTATTGAATTGGGCTTCCACTAGTATTTGGGTATTTTAGTCATTGGCCCATTAGTATCATTATATATGTAAGTGTCTTGGACACATTTTAGGTATCAATCAAAGAAATCAAATGTTATCTTTATCCTTTTATTTTCTTAGTTTGCTTCTAGATTTGTAGTTATTTTATACCTTGTTAGGGTTAGCAATTTTGCTTCCTAACAATTGGTGCTTTCATCCTTGAACACCAAACCTCCTATGGCATACCAATATCATCCCACCATAAACACCACACCTTCATTTCCATCCTTTCCATGGGAAATCTTTTCACCTTATTACACAAATTCATATGTTGCAACTCCATCTCCTTGCTTGTATTTTAATCATGGGTATACACCACCTCAACCTAATCCATATTTATCCTATTCATCATTTCATTATTCATACTACTACAATAATTATCATCAACCACTACAACCAACAAAAACCTCCAATATAATTAGAAGGGATTTTGAGAAGCATTTGCAAGTATCTCACCTCTTATTTAAGAAAAGATCCAAAACAACCTAAAAAAAAACCATTAGATCCATAAACACTCTATCCACCTCCCGGAAAACCCCATCCTTTTCTTCCAACCCTTTATCATCTTCCAACCCACTTAAAGCAAAGGGAATAGAGAATGATGGTGCCAATGAAAAATCTAATTCCAGTTCTCCTGGAGATGTTTTAGGTCTTGGAAATTATGGTTCGGATGTTGACGATGAAATTGAGAGTTCCACTGTGCCTGATCCTGCAAAAGATGCTGCATATATGGTGAATAATGTAGTAAAAACCAACTCATCTCCATCCAGAAATGGCAATGGTGCCGCTATTGATGAACTCACAGAGAAGCGACTACAATCAAATTCAGATCTGGGTATTCTCTCAAAATCAATCCCAGCGAACTTGTTAGGTCCAAAGACGCTCACGACTTTCCGAAAAATTTCGTTCACAAATCCTCCTTACTGGAGTTGGAGTCACGACATTCGACATCGTTCACGTCTTTCCAACCGTGCCTACCTTTCCACAACCTTGCACTTGGTGACAGCTCTGGTCTCGTTGGCACAACTCTTCACGACACCACAATACACTCTTTGTATATCCTTCAGCCACCAAAAATCTCGGATACCAATGCTAAACTTGTGGTCGAGCCTCAATTCAAAGATGGAGGGTTTCATAATGAAGCTGAAATTGTTGCCGGTAAGCCTGTTATTTATGATCTTACATACTTGTTGAAATTGTGTGGAGAGAATTTGGATTATAAAAAAGGTAGAGCGATTCATGGGATGTTGATAGTGAATGGGTTTGATTCCAATTTGTTTGATATGGCTTCTTTTGTTAAATGGTATGTTCATTATGGGAAGATAGATGATGCATTTAAGATGTTTGATAGAATGCCGCATAAGGATTCGGTTTCTTGGAATACGGTTGTTGCGGGGTATGACCATATTGTGCCTTTTTCGGAGAGAAGTGAAGATCTTAGAAACAAGAAAGTGAATCAGGAACCAGCTGTGTGTAAGCTTACCAAGTGGAAGCAACCTGAAACGAAAACTGATTTTCACAGTAAACCTGGAAGCAGTTCAAACCTTGATAATAGTGGAAGACTACTTTCCACAGGATATGGAGAAAGCTCATGGTCGAATTTGTCTTTATCCAGTGCAGCTAAAATTGATCAGGGCCCCCTGGGAAATGACCTATCTAAAAATCAAAAAGAGACCACACATCATGAAAATGATGCTGAATTTTTTCAAAATGCCGACGAAGGGAAAGAACAAGGTGATTTTGTTGATTACGACTGGGCTAACATAGGAAGTTTTGATGACCTTGATCGAATTTTTAGCAATGAAGACCCTATATTTGGCCATGAAAGTCTTGATAATTCTGATGAGCTTTGGTCTGCTAAAGATGTGAGTAACGATCAAGCACCAGTATCCTTGGATGCACCAAATCCCACAGATGCTTTAAGGAATAGATCAGGGCATTTTGAAATCAAAGAAGAACACATTCATTGCAGTGATCGATCATTTTCCCTTAGTTACGAAAAGATTTCTGGTCCGACATATCAAAGTATACAAAATTCACACACAACAACTGATAATGTGGAATATGCTGGAGATAGTGCCATACTTTCACTCTACCTAGAACAGATGCTGGGGTTTTTCAAGAATTACAAGTTTGCAATTCATTTTCAATCCATGCAATTCTGGCTGGCGTTAATGAGGGATTTAATGTCAAAGCCAAAAAGTTGTTCTCACTCAGCTGCTGACAGTTCGACTGTTAGTGGCTCAGGTTCTGAGATTGCAAAGAAGAAGACTCTAAGCCTTGTGAATGATGATTTTTGGGGTGCAATATTGGATACTTCTTTCCCTCGCATGCTCAAAAAAGAGAGAATTCTTCCTAGAACTGCACTTTCTTTAGGGGCATTGGAGTTGTGGAGTGATGATTTTGAGGATAAGGCGAAATTCGACCAATATCGTTCTAGGCTGTTGGAGCTGATTAAATTTGTTGCTTCGTTCAAACCCCTGATAGCAGCTGCTAAAGTTTCTGAAAGAGTTGATACAATAATCAAGAGTTTCTTGGTTTCACCAGCGCCAAATCAGGACTTAGCTGTGGTGGAAAGCATGCAGTTGGCTTTAGAGAATGTTGTAAATGCTGTTTTTGACAGATCCGGTGATATTGCTGAGGCCAATGCTGAAGTGCAGTTTGCTTTATGTAGAACATTTGAAAGTTTGCTCCAACAATTTATTTCCTTGAAATGGACGGAGCCTGCACTTGTGGAAGTACTTGTTCACTATTTGGATGCAATGGGCCTCTTTTTAAAGTATTTCCCGGATGCAGCTGGCAGTGTTATCAATAAACTATTTGAGCTTCTAACATCCCTTCCTTTTGAAATTAAGGATACGTCAACAAGAAGTTTTAAAGTGGCTACTAGAACCTTTGAGCCAGAAGTGGACACAACTGGAGGGACTAATAACAAAGAGGAGGAAGATGATATTGCTCTCACTTGCTTGGATAATATACGAAGAGATGACTTGGAGATAGTGCTTGTTGTAGGACCAAGGATTGTTCAGTTTAAGCAATGGGACCCGGAGTAGGTTTAGAACCTTGAGGACAAGGTTCAAGTGAACCTCGCGGCAATGATAGAGAATATCAAGTTATATTTTAGTATTTTATCTTAGCATTTTAATTTAATCAGAATTATCAATTTAAGGTTTTATATTAGTTGGTATTTTAGTTTAATTGTTATTGAATTGGGCTTCCACTAGTATTTGGGTATTTTAGGCATTGGCCCATTAGTATCATTATATATGTAAGTGTCTTGGACACATTTTAGGTATCAATCAAAGAAATCAAATGTTATCTTTATCCTTTTATTTTCTTAGTTTGTTTCTAGATTTGTTGTTATTTTATACCTTGTTAGGGTTAACAATTTTGCTTCCTAACACATTGTCACCTATTTCATAAGGTTGGATATTACTCATAAAATAGGGTTCACATATCGTGTTTCTCACTTTGATTCATTTTTTGTCATTCAACTATCTTATTATTTGAGTCTATCTATTGATCTTTTGTTATCTCATACGTCTCGACACCTGTTTTTTTTCAAGTTTATGTTGCAGGAAAAGGACAATCATTTAAAGCAATGTGGGAAGATGCATGTTTCTCATGGTCCATTTGAGCATAATAATGAAAAATTCTTTTATCTGTGAACCTAAATGAATGTACTATATATTTAGCTTTAACCTTTGTGAAATGAATAATTTATCTATTTTGATTTTTGTTCATTGTTGTTCTAGTTTGTTTATACTAAGATTAGCTAGAAACTATGAATCATACTTATCGAATATTTTTCAATTATGAATTAGATGTTCTAACGTAAACTTATATGTATGGTTTGTATTTGTTTTTTTTTTTTATAAGCAGAAATTTTATTAATAAGAGATTAAGGAAATCTCGAACCAACAAACTACATCCAACAACGAAACAAATAAATTACAAAAAATCGAGTGGCTTTTTATACCATTCGTACAACCTACAGGTCATACTACTTTTACTACCTAGAATTAACCAATTCCACGACGTAGCTTTAATATCGTTGACAATGTCATTAACATTAAAGATAGTGTCGTTGTATAGAATATTATTCTGACATCTCCAAATATTCCAACATGTTATAAACCATAATGAATTAACCTTTCCCTCTTTGCATCTACCACGAAGTTTCGAAGTCCACGACTTCAAATGCCGACCCACCGTAGATTCGACTATTCTATCAACTTCAACCCACTCACAAATCTTATTCCACACCAACGAAGATTTAGCACAAGATACGAAAAGATGAGTAGAATCCTCGATGTGATGAAAACAAAACATACAAACCTCTTCATGAGCATTATCAATAATATGTCTTGCACTTAAATTGGCTCTCGTGGCCAGTCTATTGAGACTCAACCTCCATCCAAAAATCTGAATTTTCGGCGGTAAAACCGTCTTCCATAATTGCTTCAAAAAATCAGCTAAGTCTCCCTCAATCTCGTCATCAAACAGTGACTCATTCAAGCAGCAATAGAAAGATTTAACAGAGAATGTGGATGATTCATGTTCTAACCAAACCCAAATGTCTGCGATATTCCGCCTCATAACCACCTGCTTCAGTAAATTGTGTAGATCCATAACCTCGTTTCCCAGCCCTTCCAGATCATTGTTGGAACCGTCCATAATGTTCCACTGCCAAGCTTCGCCCACCCACTCTCCCATTTCCATCACCGAACAGACCTTGTTCCTGTTAGCACAGAATAAAGAAGGAAACCTCTCTTTCAATGCCGTGTCTCCAATCCACGCCGTCTTCCAAAAAGCAATATTCGCTCCATCTCCCACCTTGCAATCCAAGTAATCGCTAAAACGATGCGAATCGTCAACTGATAATTTCAACAAATCCTTCATCCATAAAGAAGTATTTTGCCCACCTCCACCATCATTGCCGACTTGCATAATAGTACTTAGATTTGAGTATCTAGCTTCAAGCGTGTGCCTCCAAATTTCGCTCCCACCACTATAAAATTTCCAAATCCACTTTGCAAGAAGGGCCTTATTAAACCGACCAACATGTTTGATGCCTAGACTCCTCGATGTTTCGGTTTACAAATAGAACTCCAAGAAACCCATGCCACATAACTTTTATCCTTATGACCAGCCCAAAGAAACCGACGTTGGATGGATATAATCTCCCGAACCACCACAGATGGGGCCTTGAAGAAAGCAAGGTGGTGGATAGGAAGATTAGCAAGCATCGAGTTAATAAGCGAAACTCTTCCACCAATGGAAAGATTCCTACCATTCCAATTAGAAAGTCTTTTCTTCAAGCAAGAAATAACGGGATTCCAGAACGAACGACGACGATGATTTCCACCAAGAGAAAGACCCAGAAATTTGAACGGCATACTACCTGATTTGCACTGAAGGAATTGGGCAGCCGCGAGGAGAAAATCAGGATCAACTATGATACCAAAGATGCTGCATTTGGAAAAGTTAATTTTGAGGCCAGATGTAACTTCGAATGCCCGCAGAACAGCTTTAAACGCCCAGACATTAAGCACTGAACCATCTCCGATGAGTAACGTATCGTCAGCGAACTTGAGAATGGTAGGGGAAGGACATTCATGAATTCTGAATGCAGACAGCATATTCCTCTCCGAAGCAGATCTGATGAGAATAGTCAAACCCTCGGCCACAATTGCGAAAAGAAATGGAGCTAACGGATCGCTCTGTTTTAAACCTCTACCAGCCTTGAAATCCTTGGAGGGGCTGCCGTTAATGAGCACAGACATATAGCTATTGAAAACAGAGCCACAGATCCATCTCATCCAATTACTACCGAATCCCATCTTGACAAGCATTTCATCAAGAAACACCCAATCTACGCAGTCGTAAGCTTTTACAAAATCAACTTTGAATAATATGCACTCCTTCTTATATCTTTTAGCATAATCAACAATCTCATTAGCCAACAGAATTCCGTCAAATATTTACGACCAGGGATGAAAGCCGTTTGGGATGGCGATATAAGCTTGTGTATGATTGTGCCAAGCCTAGAAACCATCATCTTGGAAATAACTTTGTTCACACAGGAAATCAAACAAATTGGACGGAAATCATCAAAGCATTGAGGATTATCAATCTTCGGTATCAACGAGATGAACGAAGAAGCGAACATCTTAGGAAGAAACCCAGTCTTGAAGAAGTTCAGAATCGCATTAGTAAAATCCCCACCAATTATATCCCATCAAGATTTAATAAACAGAAAGTTGAAACCGTCGACTCTAGGGCATTTATCACCGTCACAACCAAAAACAGCAGTCTTCACGTCTTCAGCATTGAAATCAGCCTCAATTATCCTTCTGTCATATTCATCAATACTCGGCACACTAGGGGTTATGTTCTCAGACTTAAAGATATTCTACTTCTGAAATCTGGCTGCAAAGAAATTCGCAGCAGCATATTTGATCTCCTCAGGTTCTTCAACTAAACCACCTTCATAATTAATTGCCGCGAGATAGTTAGATCGATTCCTTGACTTGAGGCAATTATGGAAATAATTGGTATTATGATCACCATCCTGTATCCACCTAGTTCTGGATTTCTGGGCTAGCATACTCTCTCTAATCCTCAAATTAGCCCACAAGTCTTCTTGAGTTCTTAACCTGTCACGAACTGAATCATCATCCAAAGCAACGTCAACCACCTCATAAATCCTATCAAGTTGGTTCAAGTTGGCCACACAGTCCTCTATCTTAAGGTCCAACCATCCGAAAACGTTCTTGTTCCAAAATCTCAGATCAATTCTAAGGGCCTGAAATTTCTTAAGCAGAACATGGCAGGGAGAGCCAGCATAGTGATAGGAATCCCATTTATCCTTTACAAACTGAAGGAAGTCACGATGGGATAACCAGCAATTGAACGATCTAAACGGCTTAGGGCCCCAATTGACGGATTTGGAATTCAACCAAACTGGTATGTGATCCGAAACGTCTCTGTCGCCAACGAATTGATTCTTCAAAGAAAGGATAGAAATGGCTAAATCATCAACCAAAAATCTATCCAGTCTGCTACGACTAACACCATTGGAGTTAAACCAAGTAAAACGATTTCCAACGACCGGAAGATCCACTAAAAACATAGACTCAATGAAGCCCTCAAAATCCTTCATTCCACTTACATTGGAATCCCTAATACCCTTCCTTTCATCACGACATTTAACTGAATTAAGATCACCCCCCACAATCCAACCACATCCAGAGTATCTGCTCTTCACTTCAATTATTTCCTTCCACAATCTCCTTTTGTCAGAGAGCCCACAAGGAGAATAAACGTTTATCACAATCAAAGGTTGGTTTTTCCATAAGAAGTGAATGCCAAGAAAGTCGAATCCCCAAAAACTAGAACAAGCAGTTACCACCTTGCTGTTCCACATTGTGAGATTACCACCTGATCTACCACAAGAACTCACCTCCAACCACTCAACGCCCTGATACCTCCAAAGACTGTTAATAATATTGGTATCCATGACAGAAATTTTAGTTTCCTGTAAAAGACATATATCTGCATTTCCACTAGCCAGAGTTTGGGAAATCCTTCTCCTTTTTAAAGAACTACAACATCCCCGCACATTGTATGAAACATATTCATAATCCACTTGTAGCTACGACCTTCTTTCCACTTCTAGTCTCCTTATCATCGTTATCCAACTTTCTCCGTATACCATCCAATTCGGAATCTTCAACTTCTCCAAGGATTCCCAGATTTTTCAAAGACATACGCATGTTGGAAGGAGCTTCTTCAAGGACCTTTTGACATCTCATGTTTCCTCTGACCAAATCAGTATCTGTAATCGATTCGCAGCACAAAAGAGAAGCACTAACATCATTGGACACAATTCTACTCGATCTTCTTTTTGGAGATACCCTGTTAACTTTCTCGTCAACAGAAACATTTTGATCCCACAAAGCCGAGTGAAGCAGGGTAGAAAAATAGGAGGGTGTATAAGGAATTTTGATACAATTATAAACCTCATGAATATGTTTCTTCTTTTTCTTTTTACCCCAGTTTGAAGGCCCAACGCGGCCACCAGGTGGGCCAGATATGGGTGTTGGTAAGCCCAAATCCACCACTAGTTCACCTTTACTAATTGCTACTTGACAGACTTCCTTAGACTGAGCGAAACTAGTTCCATTAGGACACCCAACATGAGTCTCTTCAACTGATAAGTCAACCTCACCAAACCTAGCCTCAGAGTAGCCCTTACCTGATTCAGACTGGAGCTTACCTATGCTTGCTTCAGAGCCGCCCTACAGCACGAGTCTCCACGCTATCACCAACTAATGAAACGTTATCAGAGCAGGTTCTGACTCCCTCTGACCCAAGGGAATTTTGGTGAAATTCCTTTTCCTGAGATTCAGCCTTCGAAAAGCTTGAATATTCACTTTCCTTGTCATCACTTAGATCCCACGCGCCCTCCCCATCAGGTGTCAAATTTTATACTTACAATACCGGTAGAAGCAACACCGGTACAAATTTGTGTTGTTTTGTTGGATTTACTCCATGAAAGCATGTTATTCTTCAATTGTATGAAAATACCTTTGGTCGCTTTGATTTGTGTGTAATTGTGTAGAAATTAAGCATGAAAACATAAAAGTGAGAGACACAAGCAATTGGACAAGGAAGCCAAAGGAAGAGAAGAATATCAGCATGTTCGCTAGGCGAACAAGCCAGCAAATGTTCGCTTTGGCGAAGTCCAAGCGAAGGCTCTCAAATTGGAGACAATAGCTAAAGGGAAGTAAGTTTACTGGGCGATTAAGCCAGCGAATGTTCGTGGTGGCAAAGCGTTAGCGAAGAGCTAGGCGAAGAATCAGTTCACGGTGCGAACATGACAGATTCTAAAGTACTATATAAGTACTTTTCACTATTTTTTGGGGATCATAACCCACTTTTACACACCACAACTTGATTTTCTGAGATTTCTTCACCAAAGAGTGATATTTCACAAAAAAAAAGCTGGATTCACATCCGAGTTCGATTCTTCGACTTGGATGCTCATTTATATCCTCCCGAAATTTGTAAAGCAAGCTATCACGATTATGGGTAGCTAATCACTTTTGTGTCAAGATTAGAGGTAGTTAACTTTGATTGTATGTATTTCTTTTGATCTTTTGTATGTGAACAAGGTTGATGATCAATATATGATGAAAGTGTTTGCTTTTAATGTTGTATTTATGGTTTGAATCACTTTAGACATAGATTTTCCAAATTTTGATCGAATGGCTTCATCTATTAACAACCAAACTCTAGACATAGATTTGGGAGTTAATTTTTGCTTTGTATTGGTGTTAATGTTTATTGTTTCGATTGTTGGTTCGAGACATCATCTAATGATTTAAATAATAATACCCACGAAGTCGCTTTAGACATAAACGGATTTGCGAGGATACGCGATTTTATTGATCGAAACTAGGTTCACATGCTTGATTAATCAGATATATATGAAAGGGGTTAACGAAATCTTATCTTGGCATGCATTTCTTAAAACAAAACATCTTTGCCCTAATTTACTCTTTGCAACAAACTTATGTTACAAAACAAGAACTCTTTGAAAACTCTTTACTTAGAATGTTAGACTATTGAACGAAGAGCATCTAGATATTTGATCAATCCCTGCGGATACGATAAAATATCCACCTAAAATACTTTTCAACAAATTGGCGTCGTTGCCGGGGATTGTTTTCGATATTGATATTGCAAGCATTGCAATAGTTTAGTGATTTTAAGATATTTGTATTGTGAATCTCTTACCTCTGTAATTCTCTCGTGCTTTTTAATTTGTTTGGCTAGTGTGCAGAATCTGTTTATGCGAGGGAGTGTACCTGTAGAAGAACTTCTTTTTGATCCTGAGATTTAAAGAACTGCTTGTAGGCTCAATAGCAGAACAAGGTAGAGACGACAACTTGCTAGAGAAAGACAAGAGCGAGGAGAATCTTCTTCATCCACACCAGTTGTTACGCCAATCATGGCAGATCCACCTCCACCACCACCTCTTGCTTCAGCACCATGTATCTCAGAATTCCTCCCATTACTCAATGCGGAAATGAATCTCTCAATAAAGCTTTGGAGAGATTCAAATCCATGTTACGAAAATGTAAGGGTCGCGGTTTTGATGAACAAACTCAAGTGCACATCTTCTGAAATGGACTCCATTCAGTCCACAAGACTTTATTGGATGCTACTTTGGGTGGATCGTTAATGTCCAAGAGCGCCAAAGACGCAATTACTATTATTGATAAGATGGCACTCAATGATCACCAAGGAAATCACAATTGTGGTACTACTCAAAGAAAGCCGAGCATGATCGAGTTGGGAACAAATAATGTTATTATTGCTCAAAACAAATTGCTTTCATAACAAGTGGAGTTGTTGACTCAACAAATGTCAAAACTTCCACAACAAATCAAAGAAATGCAAGAAGTTTCCAACAACAACAAACAAGTGGCGAGTTGTGAGCTTTGTAAAGGAGATCACCCAACCGGGTATTGTTCTCTGGTTGTGGAAGAGGAGAATTATGCGGGAAATCAAAACCAAAGGTATCAACCTCGACCACCTTACCAACAAGGCAACCAAGGTTACCAACAAAGAGGTAATCAAGGTTATCAACAACAATGGAGACCTCAAGATGCCGTAACTTCTAATTGTTAACAACAATATCAAAACTACACTCAACCTCCACAAGCTCCAAGTGGAAATTCAAAGTTGGAAGACACATTCACCCAATTTATGCAAATGTTAATTTCTAACCAAAAGAACACCGATGCTTCTATTCGGAATCTTGAGACTCAAATTGGGCAATTGTCTAAGCAATTAGCCGAACAACCCAATTAGTCATTTCCGGCTAACGCCCAAGTTAATCCCAAGGCGCAATGCAAAGCTATATTTACTAGAAGTGGTCGAGAGATTGGTAGATGAATTGATGAAAATGTTGTGGAGAGAGAACGAGTAGTTGAAAAAGAAAAAGAAATTGATGAGAGTGAAGTAAACAAAATTGTTGAGGGTGAGTTAGTTGAAAAAAATTAGAGAGGAGAGAAGAAAAAGAAAAAGAAACAAGGAAAGGAGCATGTGGGCGACATTCCATCGAAAAAATACCATATCCTAATGCTCCTACAAAAAAGACAATGAGAAGCACTATGCCCGATTCTTGGATATATTTAGCCGATTGCAAATCACCGTTCCATTTTCCGAGGCTCTAGAACAAATGCCAAAGTATGCAAAATTCATGAAAGACATACTTACAAAAAAGAAGAGGTATACGAACAAAGAAACCATTGCATTGAATGCGAACCATAGTGTCGTTGTTCAAAGTATACTTCCGCGGAAGGAAGGAGATCCAGGAAGAGTAACTCTATCTATCACTATAGGTAATGAATTTAAATGCAAAGCTTTGATCGATATGGGTGCTAGCATAAATTTGATTCCTTTGTTCGTGGTCAAAAGACTCGAAAACATGGAGGTGAAATAACTAACTTGACGTTGCAACTTGCGGACAAGTCAAGGACTCGTCCTCATGGTGTTGTTGAGCACGTGTTATTAAAAGTGGATAAATTTTTATTTCCGGTTGATTTCGTAGTCATTAACATGGAAGAAGACGAGGATACTCCGATCATCCTTGGAAGACCCTTCATGAAAACCGCAAAAATGTTGGTAGATGTTAATGAGGGGATCATGAAGGTGAGAACTAGTGAGGAAGAAGCGTGTTTCACACTTTTCAAATGAGTGATGTGTTCGAGTCTTTTGGAAGATGGCTATCGTGAGAGAAAAAAAAATATACAAGAGTGGAATTAAGGAAAAAGAAGAATGATGACGCGAAAGAGGCGATGATGAAGTCGTGTTGGGACTTTTCATTCTTAAAGAAGGTTGGAAGAAAAAAAGGTCATGAAAATGGATGAAAACCTTTGAGTTGGGAAGTTCAGCCTGGTCGTTTTTAGTTTCTTTTCTAGCGATCCTTGAGGTCGCATTGGACCGTCGAGCTCAAACGACGTTAAACATAGTGCTAGTTGGGAGGCACCCCAACATTATAAGTATTATTTCATTTTTACTATTTTTATAGTGTAATTGTGTTAGGAAGTGTTGTGGTAGAATGTGTTGAAAAGAAAAAAAATTCAAAAATCTGTCACCTTCGCCATGATTTCGCCAGGCGAACCTGGGGCAAAGGTTCGCTGGGAAGTTCACTAAGCGAACTGAGTGGGATAGAGAATAGTTCAGGTTCTGCTGCCACATCACTTAAGAAAAAAATTGGGTGGGCCACAAAAGTGTGTGCCCAATACCCACTTCTCAGATTTTGTGGGGGTAAACCTACCCCATTCCACTTTTCACTATTGCCTCTCTACTTCTCACAAAGCACCACACACAAGTTCTCAAGTGTGCTCGTAGTGAAGCAGTTCTAAACTTACTTGCTATTTTCATTCGATTCTCTCAGCACATTTCAGGTTTGAGTTCTGTAATCATTCCCCTGTTCTTGATTAGCAAGTATGTTGTTAGAGTTTGTTTGAGAAAATAATAGAATTTACTTCTAAGTTTTGTGACTCTGTACATAATTTATATTGCTGATTTATGTTGCTTTGCATGTGGGTTCTGAACTTCAAAATGATTGAGAGTTAAGTTTGTGTAGGTTAGGGTTGATGCGAAATTGACTAAACCCTTATGAACTCTTACTTTTTGCTTGAGAAATTATTGTTGTGGGTGATGTTTCTTGATACTTATTGTGTTTCATGATTACAAAAGACTGCATGTAGGAATCTGGCTCTGCATTTGATTTTGGTTGTTGTAGGCAGAACCTGCAAATTTGGAATTCGCAGGGTTCGCCTTGAGTTCGCACTCTGAACCTGGTACGAATGTTCGCTAGGTGAACTCTTGGCGAACATGACAACAAATTATTATTTTTAGTTATGATGAGTTTCTTGTGCTGATTTTTTGAGCCATGCTTTCTCACTAATATATCTTGTGTTTGGATTGCTGTTTTGTTTGGTGAATGTGCAGATGGCACCTCCTAAGGAAACTCCTTCAAAGAAGCAAAAGGTTGGAAGCACATCTCGTCCGCAACTGATCCTATATGATACGGAAAGGTTCAAAGGAGCTAAGCAAGCTGCCAGATATGCGGCTCTTGAAAAAAGGAGCATTTTACCTGAAAAGAGGTTCAATCTCAATCATGAAGGTTCCTACCAGGCGATAGCAGGAATCATACATTCCAAGAAGTGGGACAAATTGATCACGTCATGTGATAGTTTTAACATAGAACTCGTAAGGGAGTTCTATGCTAATGCTCTGCCAAATGATGATGAGGTATTTTCGTGGACCACTATGGTGTATGGGAGAGAGGTAAAATTCGATCGAGACACAATTAACCATGTTTTAGGAAAACCTCTCACCTTAGAAGAAGAGGAGATTGATGAGTATCATAGAAACTTAAGGTTGCATAGAGACGTAGAGGCCATCTCTAGTGCGATATTTTTGGAGGGAAAGTCAGTGGAATTGAACCCATTTAGGGTTCCTAGAAGATACCGCAGGGAGGACATGCGACCATTAGCTCAGCTGGTACTTCTCTTGGTGTTGACTAACATCAAGCCGAAGTCGCATACCTCCACTGTGCCAATTTCAGTTACACACTTGGTCTACAGTATTCTGATTAACACGCATATTAATGTGGCTAGGATCCTTGCTGATGAGATGCATGTTGTTGTTAAGAGTGGACTTAGGTCAGGGGCACGTAAAAAATTTTGCTTGGTCTTTCCATGTCTTATCATTGTTTTATGTGTGCATGTGAGGGTGAAGGTACCCTCCCGTCGTCAGGTTACGATCCCGGATGCGATAGATGATAAATATATGGATAAGTTTTGCAGGCCTAAGGGAGTTAGAGGGGGACATACCTCTAGTGATGGTACTAATGCTGGTGGTGCTTCCGATTCTGGAGTTGTAGGCTCCTAGGGCTTTGACCCATTTCAGAGGGAGATCTGCAACTACAACTGGGAATGGATGGAAACAACTCAACGAGCCATGATTGATATCCATGATTATATGCAGGTATTGCAGCTACAATACAGGGAGCCCTATGTGGAGCATTCTTTGATGACTAGGGAGCAGTTTCTAGCTTATGCTGCTTGGCCTGAGGCCAAGACACATTTCAGAGAGGGGGCAAATGTAGATGATCTTGAGGATGGTGAGGAGGCTGGAGATGATATGGAGGTTGGTTCTGAGGCTGGTTCTAAGGAGGTTTCCGGTTCTAGAGAGGTTGATTTAGAGGATACTGAGTTCGAGGAGGACTAGTTTTTGTTCTTGGATATTTTGAGCATGATCTTAGGCAACTTCCTTTGGTTCTACAAAGTGAAGTTTTTTTTAGCTTAGATCATTGCTATATTTATGTTTATGTTTATTGCATTCCCTTTTGATGTACTATATCCACATGTTGGATTATTTTGGATTATGTTGTTGTATGTACCACTTTTGGGTACTAATACTTTTGTTGATGTTTTTACACCATTAGCACTTTAATGCTATTATCAGTTGAATTCTTCAGTTTCGGAATGTTCAACTCTTATTGTTTATTGTTGATATGCTTGTTTATAGTTTTATGCTTGTTTGGATTTTAATGTTTCCAATTTTTGGTGTGAAAAAGAGAGAACTTCTAGATTGGTTGTTATTTGCTAAAAGTATCCAATGAAGATTCTCCCATGTTTGGATGGTGATGATCGTATTTGATCATGTAAATGTTGGCAAGGTACATGGTTACCTTTTGCCTAGGATGTTACAATGTTTAAGAATTTATTTTCTTTGTGCAAATGTAATTTGGTTTGTTGTTGCAACTTTGTTTGAATGCTTGTATCACTTAGGTGCAAAAGCCACAAATGGTGAGAAACCTCCATTGTTTACTAAATGCATATGATGGCTGATAAATCTTGTGAAGTACTTTTGATTCAAGCTTTATCTTGTGATTATTTAGATTTTGTGGAAGCATTAGATATGATCAAGTCATTTGTTGATAATGAGCACAACCATATCCAAAAGTAACTTACCCGCGAGTAGTGAGAATTTGCTAACCCCGTTGAGCTTAATAGTTAGATCCTAGTTTAGTGATGAACTTGGTATTGGTACATAATGATAATGATATATCATCATTGAATTATGTAGGATTCTAATTTTTTTTTTCTTTCTTTTTTTCTTGAACCTTTGAAATTGTACTAAATTTTCTTCCTTGCCTTAAAAAGCAAGGAACATTCACTTAAGGTTTGGTGAAAAACCAAGTTGGGGAGAGTGAAAAGAAAATGGTAGGGTACTCAAAATTTTTGAAAATTTTCAAACAAGCATTGAAAAAGAAAATTGTGAATATGAATGATGAAAAAGAAAAAGAAAAAGCATGCTTGTTTGAATGAGAAAAAATAGAATAATTGTGCAAAGGTGTTGGAAGGGTGAGAAATAGAGAAAACAAAGTGTTGGATGAAGTTGGTATGTGTACATAACCTTGTATAGTGAATGTTTCTTTTGCATTGACAACTTTGAATCCTTGGCCTTATAAGTGTCCCTTTGTTGTGAACCTAACCAAGCTAAAACCTTTGAAGACCCTAGTGATCTTCTTGCTTCCATAATTTCTTTATTGATTGATTAGATGATGTATGAATTGGTTTGTATTTGCATTATTTGTCAGGTGAGTGAAATTACCCCGCGGTTGTAAACGTGTTTATTTCTTCCATTCTTATTCGAAGAGGAGTGTGTTAGAGTGATTCGAGCATGATAATTTAGTTATTAATTGAAGAATTGTATGATATTTGTTTAAGAACTAAATTCTTTTGCATTGTTCGATTCTAGGAAGTTGTAATCATTGATTGTGTGCATTTGTTTGTTTATTTGAGACATAAATCTATTCTTGGTTGAATTAATTGCTTGAGCAAATCCTCTTGTTTTCAATAAGAGGCATACTTTGCTTGAGAACAAGCAAAGATCTAGTTGGGGATAGTTTGTTAGATGCCAAACTTGCTTTAAATTGATCATTTATTATTGGCATTTTTCAACTCTTTTGTGTTGTTTTGTTGGATTTACTCCATGAAAGCATGTTATTCTTCAATTGTATGAAAATACCTTTGGTCACTTTGATTTGTGTGTTATTGTTCATAAATTAGGCATGAAAGCATCAAAGTGAGAGACACAAGCAATTGGACAAGAAATCCAAAGAAATAGAAGAATATCAACATGTTCGATGGGCGAACAAGCCAATGAATGTTCACTTTGCTAACATTTGGCGAAGTCCCAGTGAAGGCTCTCAAATTGGAGACAGTGGCTAAAGGGTAGAAAGTTCGCTGGGCGAACAAGCCAACAAATGTTCGCTGTGGCAAAGCGTCAACGAAGAGCCAACAAACCATCCCAGACTTGAGGCAGTAGCTAAAGGAACATTAGTTCGTTGTGCGAACTTGTAGGCGAGGTATTCACAGTGCGAATAATTGTTCGCACAGCGAATTTCAGATATTTCTCAGGGGCGGTTTAACTGTTCAGAGGCACTTCAGGTGCCTAAATTGGGATTCGTTAGGCGAAGAATCAGTTCGCAGTGCGAATATGACAGATTCTAAAGTACTATATAAGTATTTTTCACAATTTTTTGGGAATCATATCCCACTTTTACACACCACAACTTGATTTTCTAAGATTTTTTCACCAAAGGGTGATATTTTACAAATAGAAGCTGGATTTGCATCCGAGTTCGATTCTTCGACGTGGATGCTCATTCATCTCCTCCCGAAATTTGTAAAGCAAGCTACCATGGTTATGGATAGCTAATCACTTTTGTGTCAAGATTAGAGGTAGTTAACTTTGATTGTATGTATTTCTTTTGATCTTTAGTATGTGAACAAGGTTGGTGATCAATATCTGATGAAGTTGTTTGCTTTTAATGTTTTATTTATGGTTTGGATCACTCTAGACATAGATTTTCTAAATCTTGATCTAATGTCTTCATCTATTAACAACCAAACTCTATACCTAGATTTGGGAGTTAATATTTGCTTTGTATTGGTCTTAATGTTTATTATTTCGGTTGTTGGTTCGAGACATCATCTAACGATTTAAACAATAATACCCATGAAGTCGCCTTAGACATAAACGGATTCACGAGGAGACGCGATTGTATTGATCGAAACTAGGTTCACATGCTTGATTAATCAGATATATATGAAAGGGGTTAACGAAATCTAATCTTGTAATGTTTTTCTTAAAACAAAACATCTTTGCCCTAATTTACTCTTTGCAACAAACTTATGTTACAAAACAAGAACTCTTTGAAAACTCTTTACTTAGAACGTTAGACTATTAAATGGCGAGCATCTAGATATCTGATCAATCCCTGGGGATACGATAAAACACCCACCTAAAATACTTTTCAACACATAAGCACTTCAACGGAACACGCCACTTGACCACCATGTCAGAAAGATGCTTATGTCGATCCCTTACTCGAACCAGGCTCTGATACCACTGATGGGTCGTCATGTGGGGGATGCATACACATTGGGACAAACACTCAACTAAAGATCAAAGACTCGCCCAAACAAGTGAGAGAGACACCACATATTCACCAAAAATCTTAAGGTGATATGTGTATAGATTCGCTTCCTTAACAAGTGCTCAACCTCCACTTTTTTAAGCAATGTGGGACTTAGAACTCACACTAGTTTCTCAAAACATATGCATATAATTCATTCAAGTCTAACAAAATTCATGCATTAAACTTATTTAAAACTATTAGTAGATTTGATCAATGTAGTACCTAGAGACCATATCTAACTTGATGCGTGAATTTTTTTCCTTTATTTTTTGGCTTTTTCTAACAATCACTTACAATAGGTAAGTTTCTTTCTTCAATATGAACTACACCATTATCAACAATCAACACCAAAGTTTCACAGCAGGTCCTACCATAATAACAAATAAAAACTTAGCATTTCCACCATTTGTCAACTAAAATAAACAAATAGAACCCACCCATACAAAATGATAAAGAGGATATGGACATGATAATATAATATAAATGACAGAAATTTTTCATAAATCATATATAAGTTGGTATTAGTTTTGTCAAAAGGGTGGGTGAAGTAGGATAAGAAGGAAGCTTGGGTTTGGACTCTGGACTCTAAAGGAGGATTATCTATTTGATCGACGTATGATTCATTTTTCTCCTTTTAAGTGAGATAAAAGCGTATATTGGATCAAGTAATTTAGGGGTTAGTAAGTTGTTGGAAGAAAGGTCGGACAAAAGGTCTAAATCGTCTGGTCCTACCTCCATAGGGATCTCGCTCCCTAGCACCGAAACTGCTCCTTCCATGTTCTCCAGCAGTCTCTCTTCCTATGTACCTCATAAATTGGAAGAAGCACGGGCCTACATTTTTGAACATGACCTTGCTTATATTAAAATCCTCTCTAACATAGGTAAGTTGGAGTTGATGGAGGAGACAATTTTCCATATGTTTTGTGGTTCTTCCTGATTGTGGATAAGCACTTTCCCCAATAATACTTACCAAACAGATGAAGTAATGGAAGGGTAAGTACGGTGTTGTTGCCTATGAATAAACTTAGCTTCAAGGAAGACTGTGTGAGCTTTAGACAAAAGTGGAGAGGTTATCCGGTCTTCAAAAAGAGGTGGATACCCATGGAGAGAAGATGAACCCATAGAAGGTGGTTGTTGTATGAGAGATTGTTAGTGATACTGAGGATAATGGGAAATGATTTTGTAGTCTTTTGATTGAGTCTTTGTGCTTTGAATTCCATTAAGACTATGTAATGATGTTGCTTTAAACAAGATTTATTTTTCTTGATAATTTATTTACTTTTCTTATTTTGTATTATTTTTTACCATTGTGTTTCATCATTTATATTTTTATGATTTTGTTTCATCGTATATCCCCCTAATACTTTGCTTTATAGTTTATCCGCCTATGATTTTGTTTCAATAGTTTATCTGCCTATGATTTTGTTTCATTGTTTACCTACCTTTGACGTCACTAGGGGTGATGTTCGGCCAAAGGTCAAATCTCCTTCCCTACCCCTGGATTTAAGCCTAGTTTGAGATCAACGTATTATGGGCTCCACCGCCTACGCTCTGTAGTGGCTAGCTACCAAGAGGGTGTGTACAGTGTGCCAGTTGTGGCTTAGTGCTTCATAGAAACTTCATAACCTAATTTCTTTAATAGAAATTAATGTAATTTCAACAAATAATTTCGTGTTATTCATATCAAAATATTGTATAAGAGGACAACTATCTTTGGGTAAACCTTATAATACTTGACAAAAAGTTTATTCGAGTGTTCTAGCATTCCACGTCCTTGGGATGGATGCCTTAGTCAAAGTTTCCAGAGTACATGCTCTACTTCTTGTGTTGGTTTTAACCCCTAAACAATTCTTCTCAATTGGCTTCAAGTTACCTGTATCCAATGTTTTTCCTCTGATGTCGGTCAGTCTTAATACGAGAATCTCACGTTTAAATTCTTAGGGTTGGACTTGCTTCTTTTTTTTGGTTACTGGAACCTTCTTGACGACGACGCTCATGAGAGTGGTGAAGCCTTCCTCTCTTCTAGGAAGTATACCTCCTTCATAATTACTTTGGCATTGTCCTTTTCAGATAACATGGTTTGCCGTTCTCCAGCTCAGTTTTTCTACTTTGACCAGGATGATAATTTTAATCTCCTAAGTCAGTCGAAAGGGAGTATTGTCGATTGTTTAATAGGGTGTAGTTTGGTATGCCCAAAGGGCGTGTAAGAGATTATCCACCTAGTTTCTCTTATCCACTTCAAGTTTTCTCTTTAACCCTCTCAAAACTACTTGGTTCACGACTTTGGCTTTTTTATTTGTCTAAGTTAAGTTCTAATGATGTGAAGTGATGTTTTACCTTCAAGCCTGTTAAAAGCTTCTTGTAGTTCCTATCTGTAAATTTTGTTTTATCATTTGTCACAAGGACTTTAGGATTTTGGTTGCGGTTAACTTTATTAATGCTTCTACTTCAGTCCACTTGGAAAATAATATACTCCGATGATTAGAAATATAAGTTGCCCTGGTGACAAGGGGAAAAAACTGAGAATATCCATCCCTCATTTTGAAAAAAGCCAAGGTGATGCTAACATACGTAATTCTGACGGTGTGTTGTTAATATCTTTATGCCATTGGCATTGATTACATTTATTCACATATTCTTTGACATCCTTGACCATGGACGACTAATAGTACCGAACTCTGAGAAATTTCTTGGCTAAAGCTTGAGCACCTGGATGTTGTCCGATCATTCCTTCATGCACTTCAGCGAGAGTGTAGGTGACTTCTTCTCTTTCAATAAATTTAAGAAGAGGGGCCAGCAATCCTCATCGGTACAAGGTTCCTTCTATCAATAAGTATGAATCGACTCTTCTTTTTATGAATGCATCCTCATCCGAGTTGGCGGGCGGTGTTCCTTGTTCGATGTATATTGCAATGAGTGATATCCAAGGGGGTGGTGTGGTGTCATACAAGGTTTTAAAAAACAATCCGCGACTGCGAATACCGCCGCGACAAAACGGTTTTGGAGCCTTCCGATACCGTTATTCACCGTTTTAAGCCTGTGAAAAAAATCACAAGCGAAACACCGTTACGGCCGCGACAAAACGCTGTTACGACCGCGTAACGCCGTTACGATCACAAAACATCGTTACCGCACCGTTACGGCCTTTACTCACCGCTACTTTATTGTAAAATTGGAATCAAACTTTATCGTCAACAAATTCTTCATATGACTACCAACAAATTGAGCCACCAAGAAGCTCTGGATTGTTTGATTATGTCTTTGGAGGAAGTGCAAGTAACAATGAAGAAGGTGATAGTGAAAGTTATGATACTGCTCGTCGTTCTACCATGTGGTGATTAGTGATGTAAACAATAAATTTTCCCTAAACTCTTTAAAATGTATTAGTAGTTTTTTATGATGTGAACGTAATATAATTAATTTATCATGAACTTTGTTTGACAAATTTAATATGAGTAGTTATTATTTATTAATTCATTTATTTTCAATTGGTCAAAATAAAATCTTTATTAAAATATTATTAGTAGTAGTTTCTAAATTATATTCATATTTTTGTCATTATATTTATTTTAAATATTTTATAATAATGAAAATATCAATTTAAATTATTATAAACTATATAACATAAAAATAGTTTTTTGTGCAATGTTGTGATTAATTAACACCACGACGATTGTTATTTGCAACGCAGCATCTGTACTGACCGAAATCGCAAAAGCCTTTATGCGACCGCGGCCGTTTTTTAAAACCTTTGTGTCATGTATCGATATCATCGTGACCTTTGGATCTTTGATAATGAGAATTTAATAGTTTCTTTGATGAATGAGTGGTTTAACTTATATGACCTGGTGCTGGCAAGTTTGAATATGATGTTAGATTGGGTGCTCTGCTTTCTTGGTACTTGTAAGATATCTGATGATTTGAAATTTGTAAGATTTTCTCTGGTTAAAACAATATATTGATGTAGACATGAATCTTTGGCATGAGCTTTTCCTTTGACCTTGATTCAAAGGAAACATCAAATTCAAGTATCTCGATAGAACACTACTATAGCATACACATTTTACAACGGTTTGAAGAAGGATTCTTTTACGAATGATGGTCCGTATTGAAGAAAATTGTGGTTGTATCTGCCCTCTTTACCACCACGGACTGCTAACCGTGATAAAAACACAAAAGTACGTAACATACCAGTATAAAGCAAGTATTATTTTGATGGCGCTAAAAGTATACTGCTATAAAATTTTCATAATAAATAAAAATCTTTTAAAGTAGTGAAGAAAACATTATAAGTTCGTGAGAGAACAAAGCAAATTTTAAGTTGCAGATATCAAACCTTAACCTCCTTCTTAAACTCCTCCTTCAATAAGTCTTATACAATATCAAACCAAAGAAAACAAAATATATATAACTGAAGCACACCAAAAAAAACCCAAAACATATAATATAATAGGCACTCGTAGTTTAATAAGAAGCAACAATTTGTTTCTAACCAAGAGGCTTTGAAACTTTATTTTCCACTCCAAAACTATGCATTATTTGAAACCTTTATCACCTTCGCAAGGCAATTATCTATGGGCTTAGGTGATGGTAAACTAGTAATAGGACATTTTGGATTCACTAGCTCAAACCTGTATAAAATAGATTAATTAGTAAAAGAAATTGAGCTAAATTTATAACTTATTTCTTTTAAATGAAAAATAAATAATGATTGCAACTATACATATTAAATTAACTAAAATAAATGTAAAAAAACAAAAGAATATATAATTGTTCAGCATTGTTATTCCTACACCACACTTACACTTACACCGTATGTCCGTACGGTGAACAGTGTCGTTCGTATATGTACGAACGACACTGTTCATATACGGATAGTTACTGTTCATGTACGTAAATACACTACTATTCATGTACGGACTACACTGTTCATTATACGGATATACGGTGTAGGTGTAAAATTGGGTGTAGGAATAGTATTTTTCATAATTGTTATCTAAACATAATTTGAGAGTCTTTCATTTTAGTAATAAAAAAAGTGTTAAAAAGAGTGCTTACTTATAATTAAGAAGGAAATAATGTAGAAATATAGAAATTTTAATTTTAGCCAAATCACTTCCAGGACAATATCTACTTCCAGCACCAAAAGGAAGGAAGCTTCCAACTCTAATATTGTTATCCTGCAACACGTGATATAAAAAAAATCATTAATATACAAAAAGTATTGTTTAAACATAAAATATTATATTACAATACAACTCACATCCCATCTAGATGGATTGAATTCTTCTGGATTTGGATAAAATGTAGGATTCATATGCATAGCTCTCATCCAAGTTAACACTTTCCATCCTTTCGGTATGGTATAACCTGAAAATATAGAGTTGATATGAATATATTTTAGTACTCTCTCCGTCTCATAAAAAGTATCTCATTTGCACTTTTTTTATGTCTCAAAATAAATTTCTCTTTAGAATACCAATACAACATCTATTATTTTTTTCCACTACTATACCCCTATTTATTAACTTTCACGATTTTTAACTACTCCACTAATTATAAAGTAAGGGTATTTTAGTACAAACATATAATTTTATCTTTAAAATTAACACTTCCAATCATTTTCTTAAGAACCGCACATATTTTATTTCAGACACTTTTTATGAGACGGAGGAAGTACCTTTTAATATAGAGTGATATACCAATACTATCTTGGTTTATAAAATTACAAAATGTATAGATGTAGTAGATAATGTTAGTTGACTTCTTTAATTTTTTTTTTCTTTTTTTCGTAAAGCCAATTGAATTACTTAGGTTGGACACCAATAGTGTACAAGCCAGACAAATACACTGTCAAACCAAACAGAAAAAGGCTACAGCCAAGGGAAAATAACAAAAGTGAAATTTCCTACCAACTCAGAAAAATTACTCTCTAAGAGGATCCATACAAAAAGCAAAAAAATCTGAGTTGGGATAACAAATATCACCCGCCTTGAACCATTTCCAAGCATTGATCTTGATATTCCAACAGAGGTTATCCAGGTTGAAAGGTTTATTTTCGAAAATTACTGAATTCCTACAAAGCCATATGCTCCAAACCGAAATTAACCAGAAAACTCCTAACTTCAAACTCCCATCACCAGACGGACCTAAACCACACCAGTCCAAGAAAAAGTCGACTGTATTACCTGAATAAAAGCTGCCGAAACCGCACCAGTCTCCAATCCGTTCCCAAACTTTCCTAACCGATTCGCAAGCAAAGAACAGATGCTGAACGTCTTCCACTTCATCGTTGCAGAAAACACAAGCCGAGTCCAAGACCACCCCTCTCTTGATAAGCTCAGATTTAACTGCGATTCTCCCCCATAAAATTTTCCAACCGAAACAAATGTGTTTAGGGGCTGCTTTTAGCTTCCAGAGAGTTTCAAAAACAGCAGCCGAAGAATGAAGAATAGAGTGGTTTGGCTGCAAGTTCAACGAAAAATCCAACATTAAGTTATAAGAATCCTTCACCTTAAAGAAATCTTCAATCTTGCTCTTCCATCCCACCACATCAGGCTTGCCAAAAACTGGACAGACGGGACCAATTAAACTCAACAATTCTGAAAATCTAACACTGTGCTGCTGCTGAACCTCAGAGTTAAGCCCAAAAGAATTCCAGTTCCAACCCATTAATCCAGCATGACCCATTTCAGAGACAAAGGCTTTCTTTGTCGAACTGAGCAAATAAAGATCTTCGAAGACCTTAGACAAAATCTTCCCATTCAGCCAATTCGCGGACCAAAACGGAATTGAAGTTCCGTCTCCCAAATGAAAACTCGCTAAATCTGCAAAACAAAAACCTTTATTAGTCATAATCTTTCCGCTGCCAATGATGTCTTTCCACCATTGAGACGAGGAATAAGCAGAGGGATGAAAATCTGTCAAGACGTGATGGTTGATTTCCCCGTATCTAGCTCTCAAAACACGCTTCCAAAACGAAGACTTGTCAGCAACAATCCGCCATTTCCATCTAGTCAACAGGGCCAAGTTAAACTCTTCTAACCTTCTAATACCGAGCCCTCCTTTGCCCCTCGGAGAACAACAAGTTTCCCATCTAATCTAGTGAATTCTATTCTTATCCTCCACTCCTCCCCAAAGGAATTTACATCTATAAGAATCAATTCTCTTAATAACAGACTTAGGAGCCTTATAAAAAGAAAACCAGAACGATGGCAAACTCGTTAGCACCGAATTAATAAGCAGAATCCTGCCAGCCATAGATAAATGTTTAGATTTCCAAGACAGCAGCCTCCTCTTTATTTTTTCCACTATAGGAGTCCAACCCTCAATTCTTCTAGGATTAAAACCTAAAGGAATTCCAAGGAAGGAGAAATTCGCTTTTTCGATCTTGCAAGATAAGAAAGAAGAAGCAGCAAGAAGAAAGTGAGGGTTAGCATTCAATCCAATTAATCTACTTTTAGTGAAGTTCACCTTCAACCCCGAAATCAGCTCAAAGCCTCTTAAAATAGTTTTAATACACCATAAGTTGTTCCACGAACACTCCCCTATAATGAGAGTATCATCAGCATACTGGATTAAATCGACAGACACCTCTTCATTAACACTGAAACCCTTGAAGCTGCCATTCTCGACCGCCTTTGACATTAAACCTTTAAGCCCTTCCACCACCATTAAGAAGAGGAAGAGAGCTAAGGGATCCCCCTGACGAAGACCTCTTTCCGCCTCAAAATCCTTAGTTGGACTACCGTTTACAAGGACTGACAGATGACTTTTAAAAATGATAGCTTCCATCCAATTTCTCCACCTAACCCCAAAACCTAATTTCTGTAACATGAACCGGAGAAAATTCCAGCTAACGCAGTCATAAGCTTTGGCGAAATCAACTTTAAAAAGAATGCACTCCAATTTGTCTCTAGTTGCCTTATCCACCGTCTCATTCGCTATCACCACCCCGTCAAGGAGATTTCTATCAGGAACGAACGCTGTCTGGCAGGGGGAGATGATCTTACCTATCACGAATTTCAGTCTGATCGCAAGAAGTTTGGAAATGATCTTATACATACTACCAACCAAACAAATTGGCCTGTAATCGCTAAGCTTCTGCGGACAATCAACCTTAGGAATGAGAGTTAAGAACGCAGACGACAAAGCTTTAGGAAGGAAAGCATTGTCAAAGAAATCCGCGACGAACCGAAAGATATAAACCTTCATAAAACTCCAACATTTTTTGATAAAGTTAAGGTTAAATCCGTCAGGACCCGGACTTTTGAATCCGTCACAACTCCACACTACAAACCTGATTTCTTCTTCAGTAAAAGGTTTCTCTAAAAAAGAAGCATCTTCTACAGACAGACTGCTAAAACTACAGCTATCAAGAGTAGGACTGAAAGACATTGGCTCTGAATAAGCTGATTTGAAGTAATTCAAAACCTCAGCTTTCACACCCTCCACTGAATCTACCACACCATTAGGGGTTTGAATCCTAATGTTTGTGGGTTAGGTAGCCGGATTACGAAGGCTAAAGCGAAAGAATTTATTTCAACGAGTTCGTTGGAGTTTGTGCCTATTCAAGAAAATAAGATGAGTGATGTTTTTTCTCTTCGATGCATTATCTTTTGGGTAATGAGTTGTGATTGGAGTTTTCCTCCTTTGTTTGTAATAGTGGAGGGCTTCTTTCAATTAGGCGTAGTTATAAAGGATCATCTATTTTGTCTTTTTCTAACTCAGGTTTTGTTGGGGTTTCTCTTGATTAGTTTGTTTCTCATTCTGTCTTTTTTGAGGTGAATGTCCACTCTAGTTGTGCTCCTTTTAATAAGAGGTTTATGTGAGTGGATCTTGTGCAAAGTAGATTGACTCTTAGAGGTGATGTGTGGTGTATTATAAGTGACTTTAATTTTGTCTACTCTAGAGAGGAAACTATTTGAGTTTTGGGTTCCTCAAGGGTGGGGAAGGATACCAATAGTATTGATTTTCTTAACTTTATAGTTTATAGTTTAGATGGGTCTGTTGGATCTCCCCGTATTAGGTAGGAAGTTCACTTGGTTTCAACCTAATGGGGAACGACTAGTAGGTTGGATAAATTCCTTATTTGGAAGGGTTTGAATGACCAATGCGGTTTGTTATCCTATTATTCTCTGTTATGCCAATAAGATTTGGGGCATGAAATCTTTTAGATTTAATAATTATTGGGTTGACATATCTTTTTTGTGAGAGGTGGTGCAGTTGAGTTGGGCTTCCTCTAATTCTTAGAGTAAATAGTCTTTGTTCTTAAAGAGAAGCTTAAGTTTCAGAAAAGTGGTATAAAAGTTTGGAACAGAGAAGTGTTTGCTAACTTGGATTTTTGGTTTGGTAACTTGAATTTTTCGTTAGAGGGTATTATAATATAGGAATTTAAAGAGGAACAAGGGTTACTTATGCAGGAAGATAGTTCCACTAGATTTAGAGCAATATCTAAGCTATGGTCCTTACATAAGACTAAAAACTCCATTTTGTTTCCGAGATCATGGAGTAGATGGTTGAAGGAAGGGGGTGAAAATATTAGTTTTTTCAATATTTTTTATTAAGAGTAGGAAGAGGGGGAATTTTATCTTTCCTCTTCAAGTAAGAGAGGCTTGTGTTTAAGGTGTGATTGAGATTCAACATGAGGTGGCTAAGTTCTTTATTAATCATATCCATGAACCTTTTTTGGATAGGCCTCAGTTTGATGGTGTGTCTTTTCAATCTCTTTCATATGTTGATGTTGATATGTTGTCTCATTTTCTTTGGTCTGAGGTTGATCTGGTGGTTTCTCTCTATGATGGGAATAAAAGTCTTGGTCCATATAGTTTAATTATTTCCACTCTTAGGAGATTTCCATGTTTCCTAAAGGAAGATTTTGGGTTTTTATTTGCGCGATTCCATTCTTATTTTTCTTTACCTACTTTGTTACCTTAATTTCGAATTTGGAGTCTATGTCCCACCTGAGTGATTTCTAGCCTATTTCCCCTTCTGGCATACTTTATAAGCTTGTAGTCAAAGTTCTGATGTCCAAATTGGGTAAGGTTATGGAGAACCTTATCTCTTCGAATTAATCGGCTTTTTTTGAAAAGGGACTCTTGTTGATGGGGATGGTTGTTAATGAATTAATAGACATTGCCAAGAGATCTATGATGACAATCAGTCATTACATGTGTTTTGTAGAAGAAACGGATCAAAACAAGTCAAAGAGGAGCAAAAATGAAAAATAAAGACCAAAGAATTAGACAAAAATGATCAATAATGAAGAAATAAGGACTTAGTGAAAATCTGATGGAAAAAAGGAGCAAAAGCGTGTAATTGCTAGAATAATCACGCGCAACATCGTGCGCGTGATAGGAAATTATTGTCAGCATTGTGCGCGCGACAAAAGCCTTCACATGCACGATAGGTTCTTTTCTAGGCCTATTATTATGCGTTATGGACTGATTTGACAGCTATAAAATAGAGTTCTTTTGGCATCTTTTCAAGGGGTTTTGCGTATTTTGACTGAAAGTGACGGTAAAGAGCACAAAAAGGGTGATTTTGAGAGCATTAGAAGCCATTGGAGGCTAGTTCTTCAAGGATTTTCAGATGCAATCTTCATCTTATTGCTTGGTATTTGATTGTATCGTTATGAGTAGCTAAACATCTCTAAGTTAGGCTTTGTTTGATGAACTTATTTTGAACCTGTTGGGACATATGTTTAATTTGTCATTGCATGAATAATTGAAGTTATATTTCTATTTAAATGCATCTTTTGCTTAATGCTTTTTATGTGAGATACTCTTTTAATCTAATCTTGGGCGCATAGGGCATACTGACCATTAGTCTATGCATTGGAACTAGGGCAATTATTGTACTTATGCTTATTGAATAAGGACATGAGACCTTTAGTAGTGGCATTTGAATTAACGTTCTATTGTATTGTCTAATTTCACTTACGCTGGTTGAATAGGGATAGAAAAACCCCAGTAGGAATTAGTGAGTTATACCCCAAGATATTGGACATAGTGGTTTTTTTAATTCGCCGTGGAAATATAATGACTTTCTTTTCATGTAATGCATTAAACATCAAGATGGTATTATACAAGATGTGTTATTCCATGTCGACGGTTCAGTTTTCCCTGCAGATTTTGTGGTAGTCGACATGAAGGGACACACAGGTGGTTCGGTTATTCTCAATTTTTTTCTCGTAAATTGTTTTATTAACGTGCTACTTAGGTATTTTTTGTTTGTGTATGCACAACTCAGAATCAACATTGACACTGTTTGACCCAAAAATTGAAAAGATTACATGTATTATCTAAGGAGTGGTAAGAGAAATGACTCTAACTCAAGGGACCTTAGTTAAAGATAATTCACTAATTTCTTCGGACTCCAGAGAGGAAACCAACATGGCAGTCGTACCACCACTCCGTCTATGGGGGAGTACTGCAAAAGGACGGGTGAAAAACAAGTTTCTAGAGGGTTTGTAGTGGTAAACCCCACTAACTTTGACATAAAAAAATTTGTGCTTTCAGGTTTGGGAGACAACTCCTTCGCGAGAACGCAATTAGAGACCCGTGGGAGCACCTTGCTCGCTTCTACGAAACAACCTCGATGTGCAGGCCAGTTGAGGTCACTGAAGACCAAGTCTAGATGAGGCTGTTTGGTTTCTCTCTAGTTGGAAGATCCAAGGATTGGTTGATTTGCCTTCCAAATGAAACTACACAAACATGGAAAGAGCTGGAAGATAAATTCTTGGAAAGATTCTTCACCACCACTCAATTTGCTTAATGAAGAGTAGAAATCAAACATTTTAAGCAGTAGGAAACTGAATCGTTGTATGACTCATGGGAAAGGTTTAACCTTTTATTACGCAGGTGACCAAATCATAACATGAATAACATGGAGCAAATGCAAAATTTTATTAAAGGTCTCAAGGGTCAAACACACATGCTTCTAGATGCTTCTGCAGGAGGCACGATCAGAACCATGGCGGAACCATAGATTAAAGACCTAATTGAAAAGACGTGCTTGAATGAATATCGTTTGAATAGTGAAAGAACAGTGAAAACTGTAGGCACACCAAAAGGTATGTTAGCTATTTATACTCATACTTCACTTTTAGCACAAATTGAATTATTGAATAAAAAGATAGCTGAAAGAAGCTTGAGTCAAGCTAACGTGAGTCAGGTACAAGTACTGAGATGTGATTTCTATGGAGAGGGATATGCAAATGGAATATGCTCTTTGGAAGTATTGAGTGAAGAACCTCAATTTACAAATTTCCAAAAAACAATCCTTACTCTAACACCTACAATCCTGGATTGAAGGATCACCCAAATTTTAGATGGAGCAATAATCAAAATACAAATGCTAATTAGGGTGTTCAACAAAATCAACAAGCTCAAATCCAAAGGAAACCTTCACCACTTGATGTGACACTACACAAATTCATCATAGCCATTTATAGCAGTTTTGAATAGGTAAATAAACAGCACGAAACAATGAGTAAGAACCATGATGCATCTATAAAAAATTTGGATATGCAAATTGGTTAGCTATCTCGGCATATCGCCGCGTTATCTAGTTCTAGTTGAGGATTTACAGGGAACACTGTGGATAATCCTAAAAAGGAGACTTGCAATGATTTAGAGGCAGGGTTCAAGGTAATATTCAATATAGGTGAGGATGAAATAGTGGAAGAGAACTTGATTGTAGATGAAGAAGTAGGGACGAAGAAAAAGGAGAGTAAAAATCAGAGTGACCAAGTTAGGAAGGGGGTCACCGTTGAGAAATTAATAGAAAAAAACTCCCTTTGGAGGAGGATTAAGAAACAGGTTCTTAATGGTCCTAACCTAAAGCTTCCTGATTACATAAAACTTCCATATCCAATCATTAAGAAGAAAATGTTATAGGGAGATAATGCAGGGTTATTTGTCAGGTTTAAAGCGATGTTGACCAAGCTTCAGGTAAGTATTTATTTTCATGAAGTTTTAGACCTAATTTTCAAATTTGCTAAATTTATGAAGGGCTCATTAAAGGGCACAACGCAGAAGCTAGATAAAGAGCAAGTAAATATGACAGAGAAATGTGATACGTCATTACTCTAAACAATGCCAGCAAAATAGAAAGATCCAGGTAAGTTCACCGTCTCTTGCATGATTGGTGGGGTAAAGATCCCACACACACTATGTGATTTAGGGTTTATTATCAATGTAACGCCCCTTAATAAGGCGAAGGAATTGAATTTGAGAAAGTTTATACCGAGTAATATGACTCTTACCTTGGTTGATTTATCTGTTTGCCATCCTCATGTTATTTTACAAGATGTGTTAGTCCATGTCGACAGTCTAGTTCCTCATACAAATTTTGTGGTAGTCGACATGAAGGGACACACAGGTAGTTCTGTTATTCTCGGACGCCCATTCTTGGCAACTGGGAAAGCATTAATAGATGTCAAAACTAGCGAACTTAGCTCGAAGTTCAATAATGAAAAGGTGGTGGTTAATGTGTATGAATGGACATCGCATGTAGATGATTTAGAAACATGCTACTAGCTTGAAGAAAAAGGTAGGAAGGTCAACAAAGAAAAAAATAAAGGGCAATTATACAGCGTGAGGGAATCCTGTGCGCCTGACGTGCCTTAGGCATGGACCGTCAAGCTAATGATGGTAAAGAAACGTTGGGTGGGATGTCACCCATTAGTAAGTATGCTTTTAAAATTTTTTAGTTTAATTTTGTTTATTAAAACATGTAGATGTTGTATGTTATTTTACAAGAAAAGAAAGCAGGTGAAAGGAAAAGAAGATAGAAAGAAAAACGAAAGGGAAGAAAAGAAAAAGAAAAGAAAGAAGCCCCTGGAAAAATCACGCAGCCTATCCCACGGATGACAGGACTATATCGCACGCACGATGGCTGCATAAAACGCGTGATAGATACGTTAGGGGAATCTAGGAGCCATTGGTATCAGGTGTGCAATGGACGCATAATGCGCATGATATAGATGTTGGATTAGAATTGTTTGGAAGACCGTTAGCGTCGGGTGCGCGATGTATGCATGATGCGCACGAGGACAACGGGAAAATGACATATAAATAGAAAATTTGAATCTTTTCTCATCACAACTATTTTCCTAGTCTTTCTTAATAACAAATTATTTTTAATCATCAATTTTTTCTTTATTTTTCTTGTGTCACAAGATCAAGAGGATAACCCTGCAGGAAACGGAGAAGAATTCTACCAACCTCAAGTGCAGCAGAAACTGGTGCAAGTTCAATGAAATAAACATGCATAGGAGTTTCAGAGAAGAATGAAAGCTCATGCGGTAGGAGTTGCAAGGTGGATAATAGAAGTTTCACCGACTTTGTATGTTGAACCCCAAAGATTTGCACCAGTCTTCAGAGAATTCTACAACTAACAAGAAGACCGCATTCCTGCTCAAAGTTTAAGAGCATGCTTTGCAAGCACCGAAGAGATGGAGAATTATTTCACAAATCAAAATCAAGAGCAAGCAAGAAGAATAAAGCACATGAGAGTAAAATGGACCCGAAAAAATAATGATTTCATTAACACTATGAATGACATGCATGGTATTTTCTGCAATGATAACATATGAAAAGACATGTAGCTTTTTTTTTTTATTTCTAGAATTTTTTTATTAATTTTGAATGTATGCCCAATGAAGAGTAATATCATTTATAAGTACTTTTCCCCATTGTATTAACTCAGTCATGTTTGTCTTTAATGAATGCTTTTGCATCTGTTGTTTCTTTCAGATTTACACAAATTACAACTATAGCATTGAACAAATGAACCAAAAGCACCATCCAAGGAAACTTGATCATCAGAAAAGTGACTTAAGAATTGAAAAAAAAGGATGAAAAAGGAATCGATATATTTGTACTCAAACTTCAGATACCTCAATTAGTAAGGTTTATGCCAAATAAGTTCCATTGTTTACTATTCCTTTCATTGAGTGTAGCCATGCCTTATTGCTTTATCAGGTTTGAACTATTTCTGATTCAATTTATCTGGTTTGATTTACACAAACTAAGGTAGTGTTTGATTTGAACTCTGAGCCTTTTTTTAACCACCCTATAGTAATAGGTTACGTCCGTTGCTAACCACTTTGAGCTTAGCCCTTCTTTCAGGGACTTAGCCTTATTTATTAGACATATGACTTGAAAGATTTCATTTTCACACCCTCTCTTTAGAGTTAGGTAGAAATTTTTAGTTCTAAAGTTGTATGAAAAAAGAATAAGTTTGGGGTTGCTCTTGGAAGTGAGCAAGGTTTAAGTTTGGGGTTGGAGTACTAGAGAAAAAACGGTCAAAAATTCAAATTTTTGAGAAAATAAGAAGTTAAAAATAACCCCTTCAAAAAAAATAAGATAAAAAGAATGAAAAATGAATAATGAGGACCATAATATCAATATCTCTAGTACCATTAATAAGGAAAATATTGGTATGATAACAAAAGGAGATCTAGGCATCTAACTTCAAAGGTTTAAACCTACTTTCCAAAAAAATTCCTACCCGAACATAAGCCAAGATACAACTAAAAAATACCTCAAATGTGTGTATTTAGATTTCTTTGACAAATTCTATTTGAACATGATCAAACTCAGTATAAATTATTTTGCATGTTGATTGAGAGACTACCCTATCAATTGAGTGAGTAACGGTGAGATGAGAGACAGATTGAGTACTTGTCAAAGATTGAGGATGTTTTATGAATTTATAGGATTGAAGTTGGAAGCTAGAACGATGGTCAGGTAAAGAAAATTTCATATGGTGATGTTCAATTGTTATTTTGCAACTTGTTTTTTCTATTTTGAATTGGAAGTGCAAGCAAGTTACTCGAGGACAAACAACAATTCAAGTTTGAGGTTGTGATGACACTTTGTCATTGCATGTTTTTTGTCGAAGAAACAGATGAAAAAAAGTAAAAAATAGAGTAAAAATGAAGAAAAAAGACCAAGGAAATATGCAAAAATGACCAAGTATGAAGAAATAAGGACTTAGTGAAAATCCGATGGAAAATAAGAGAAAAATCATGCAGCTACTGGAATAATCACACGCAGTATCACACACATGATATGAACATATTGTTAGCATCACGTGCGTGATGAAAGCTATCATGCGGGCCATAGGTCATTTTCTGGGCCTATTTTGACGCGTTCTGGACTAATTTGACAGCTATAAAAGGGAGTTTTTGGCATTTTTCAAGGTGTTTGGTGAATTTTGAATGAAAGTGACTGTAAAGACCACCAAGAGGGGGATTTTGATAGCATTGGAAGCCATTGGAGGCCAGGTCTTCAAGGATTTTCAGATGCAATCTTCATATTATTGCTTGGTATTTAATTGTATCATTATGAGTAGCCAAACATCTCTAAGTTAGGTTTTATTTGATGAACTGATTTTGAACCTGTTGTGACATTTGTTTAATTTGTCATAGCATGAATAATTGAAGATATATTTCTATTTAATTTCCTCTTTTGCTTAATGCTTTTTATGTGAGATAATCTTTTAATCTGATATTGGGCGCATAAGGCATATTGGCCATTAGTCTTTGCATTGGAACTAGGGAAATTATTGTACTTATGCTGGTTGAATAGGGATAGGAGGCCTCTAGCAGTGGCATTTGAATTAATGTCCGATTGTATTGCCTAATTTCACTTACGCTAGTTGAATAGGGATAAGAGACCCCAAGTAGGAATTAGTGAGTTACACACCAAAGGATTGGATATAGTGGTTTTGTTAATTCGCCGTGGAAAAATAATTACTTTCTCATTCATGTAAAGCATTAAACATCAACAGAGGAAAAATAAGGGATTCTATACAAAACATGACTGCTTTCGTATTATTTCAGAACAACTTTTATTTTTCGCATTCAAACTCGAAAACACCCTCAATTGTTACTTTTTATACTTGCACAACCATTGTTTTGTTTAATAGCAGTCCTTCTGGAATCGATACCTTTTTATTATTGTGACATTATCAGTACACTTGCTGAGAAGTCATCAATCTATGAAAGATTTCTCATATTCAAAGTGGATTTTGAGAAGTATTATGACTCAATTAGTTAGAGTTTTATGGGTTATATGCTCTCTAGATTTGGTTTTCATTGGAAGTGGCACACTTGGATGTGTGTCTATGTTTTTTCATTTAATATAGCTATTTAAGTTAATGGGAGTCTGACTAATGAAATAAATATTAAGAGAGGGTTAAAACAAGGTGACCCGCTTGCACTTTTCCTCTTTATTCTTATGGTAAATAGGCTAAGTGAGATATTTTCTTGCGGTTTTGAGTTGGGCCTTTTCTCTAGCTTTAGATTTAGGTTGTCACATTTAGTTGTTTCTCACCTTCAATATGCAAATGATGCTCTTATTATTACTGAAGCACCAGCAGAGAATCTTTGGATGATCAAACATATGCTTAAGAGTTTCACAATAGCTTCAGATATTCGTGTTAATTTTTCTAATTGTTGTTTCATATGTGTTAATGTGGACTGTGATATTTTGGAATTAGAAAGTGATTTTCTTCACTATAGATTGGATGATTTCCCCTTTAATTTCTAAGTCTTCTAGTGGGAGATAATCCTATTCCGAGTCTTCTTGGGATCTTTTGATCATTAAAATTTCTAGGAGGTTGGTCACTTATCCTCATAAATATGTGAGTTTGAGGGAAAAGTGGTTTTATTGAACTCGGTCATTAATTTTATCCTTGTATTTTACCTTTTTTTAAGCTGACTTTTAAGGTCTTAAAGAAAATAGTGATGATTAAAGAAGGTTTTTATGGGGGAGGGGGTGAAAGGAGAAGCTAAGATTCCTTTGGTATTGTTGTCTGATGTTTGTAATCCTAGGATTTTTGGAGGGTTGAGGGTCAGAGATATTTGGCTAGGATATTCATCTATTCTTAGTAAGTGGCGTTGAAAATTGATATCTCACTCTACTAGTTTGTGGATAGAGATATTATCGATTAGATATGGCACCCCCATGATTTCTTCCTTTTAGAGGTAGTAGGCCTTCTAATTTGTGTTCAATCTCGTCCTGGTGGAAGGGATCTCTTACTTAAAGAAGTGGATATGTCTGACTACTTAGTCGATGCTATTGGTAAAAAATAAGGGATAATCCTTAGGTGGAATTTATACCTCTAAAAAAGAGGTTTCATGAAGAGTATATAATCGACTAGAATCCTAATAGAATAGTGGGAAAGGTAGTGATGCTTGAGGGATAAGGGGCCAGTTAAGGGGAATTTTTCATTGGAGAAGACCTTTCTTTATTTGAGAACAAGTGTTAATGGATATATTTTCCCACTTTTTGCAAGTGGTCTCTCTCTCTCTCTCTCTCTCTAGTTTGGTTGTGATTGTTGATGGAGGAAGGTGGGGAAAGAAGCGGCCTACACAGTTGCTTCTGGCTATAGCTCACTCATTTAAAAGAAGTTCATCCCTTTTCTATCCCTCATCAGAAGAGATCGTGCTTTGTATTCTATTTGGATTAGTTATGCTCCATCCAAGGTATTTGTCATCTATGATGTTGTCTTAGCTATATGGTATAAGATATTTATGTGGTTTGGGTTTGTCTGTTGTTATTAATGGGGAAATTATGTTGCTTTTTGAGTCTTTTTGTGCCTTAGAGGTTTCGAATAAAAAAGATATAGGCTTATAAAGGCTTGCCATGCTATGGTTTAGCTTATCTGAATGTCTCAAAATGATTTTATTTTTTTAGGAAAAGTTATGAAACTGGAGGACTTAGCGGTCATGAGCACCACTTAGGGTTGAAAATGGTATTTGGGGAAGTCTTTGAACTACTCTTTCCCTTTCTCGATTTGGGTCGAGAGCCCTACTCTTATTATGAGTTGATAGTGGCTCGGAGTGTTTTTGACCTTCTTGGTGTGCAATCTTTTTCCTTTCCTATTCTTGTGGAGGTTCTGCTCAGATATTTATTGTTGGTTCCAATCTAAAGTTGAAGAGTAATTTTCTTTGTTGTATTTTATTGGCTGTGGAGTTTTCATGGGTGGTTGTTGTTTTTATAGCCTTTCTTTTTTCGAGGCTTTTTCTTTTGGAGTAGTTGTGTCTAACCGTTGTAGAATACTTCTTGTTTTGCTAGATTTAGAGGTAATTTTAGACTCGTATGTATATATATATATATATATATATATATATATATATATATTGTTAACTAAAATTTGATAATTCAAGTGTTATAACCGGTTATAGCAAGAAAAAATCACTTAACCGGTTAACACTGAAAGAAATTATTTTTTGTAGATCTTGTAACCGGTTACAGGTTTAGTGTAATCAGTTCCAGGTCTGAGTTTGTTATTTATTAGTATTTTGCGTATGTGACATGCATCCCAATCATTATGTAATGTTTGTATAAATGCATTGGAGGCATCCTCATCAATTTTAATACAATATTACTTCTCACCATCAATTATCTCTCTCCCAATTTCTCCCTCTCCACACTCTAATTTTATCCATTATTCACTAATCTTGTGGTTCTAAGTTCTAATATTTGGCCTGAAGAGTTCGGTTCTAATCCACAAACACCTAGTGTGCAACATGAATTATATCTTCACTGAAAGATTCCTTGTAAACCTACCCATCCTTGATGCAAAGAATTACGAAAAAATGGTGCAAACAAATGAAAATGTTGTTTGGCTACCAAGATATTCTTGAAGTGATTAAGAAAGGGGTCAATCCCCTTTTCGAAGGTGCAACGGATGCACGGGTGGAGATCGCTATGCAAGCTTGCTTCAACGAGAAGGATAAGAGATCGAAAGGAAAATGGCCCATGAAGAGTAAAGGGCATTTTTAGAATTTTGGTGGCAGAAAGTCCCAAAGTTCCGAGAATTTGACTTGTCAAAGGGGTGAGAGAAGCTGCAACAAAAATGGCGCTCAATGCAACTTTATAGGTGAGAAAATAGGTTTAAAAAAATCAAGGAGCAGTGCTTTAAGTGTCAAAGGTTCGATCATTTGCAAGAGGGTGATATGCGAACATGAAGGAACCTCAAGAAGATGAAGCCAAGATTGCAAGACAAAAGTTTGATGAAGAGAATACACTCTTGGTCATGATCACAGAAGGCAAATACAGCAACAACAACAACAATTACAGGAATGGTGCAAAAACAAACTGAAACCAGTTACATGAAATCTGTAACCGATTACATGCAGAAGAAAATGTTATGGTTACTATGAGAGGAGTCAAGTGCAGTGAATAATGGTTTTTCGACTCGGGATGTTCTACTCATATGATAGGGGGAAGGATTGGTTTGTTAAAATCAATTGTGCCATGAAGAATAAAGTGAAGTTCGCGGATGACACTACTCTAACGACCAGTGGGATTAGTGATATTTTGATCATGAGAAAGGATTGTGGACATTCTTTTATCAAAAATGTATTGTACATTTCAAGAGTCAAATGTAACCTTCTAAGTATTGGCCAATTTCTTGAGAAGGGTTACAAGATTTATATGGAAAACAAGGGGTTATGCGTTATGGATGCAAACAGGGTTTTGGTCCTTAAAAATCCTATGGCTACCAATAGAACCTTCAAGGTTGAGCTGAAGGTTTTGGAGCATAGATGTCTAGCTACAACAGCAAGTCGAGAAGAGTAGATATAGCAATATCATCTTGGGCATCTCAATTTCTGAGATCTCAGAAACTTGCATAAGAACGAAATGGTAACGGGGTTGTCATTGATCAACTTACCGACTGGAATTTATGAAGTATGTGTACAAGAGAAACAACATAAGGGTGAATTCAGCAAGGGTGTCGGTTGTCAAACCAAGAATCAGCTTGAGGTGATGTATTTGGATGTGTGTGGATCGATGCAAGTAGATTTCATTGGTGGCAATCGATATTTTGTCACGTTCATCGATGATAATAGTAGAAAGCTATGGAAATACCTAATCAAGAGAACAGATGAGGTATTTGATGTGTTTAAGAAGTTTAAGTCCATGGTTGAGAGGCAAAGTGGTCACAAGCTCAAAGTGCTCAAAACGGGTAGTGGAGGCGAATATGTATCAAAAGACTTTGAGAGGTTTTATGATCAAGAAGTGTTTTTTCATGAGGTTGTACCACCTTATACACCTTATAAAAATGGTGTTGTCGAAAGGAAGAATCAATCGATGATGAACATGGTAAGAAGCATGTTAAAGGGGAAGAACTTGTTGAAAGAGTTATGGGGAGAAGTGGTATCCACAACTGCCTATTTATTGATTAGGTGTCCAACAAAGAAGATTGATAAGGTAACATCAGAGGAAACATGGTCGATATTTAAACTGAATCTAAACCATTTGAGAGTTTTTGGTTTCGTAGCGTATCAACATGTTTTGGGGAAACATAGAAAGAAGCTAGAAGATAAGAGATAAATGATGATACTTGTAGGATTTCACTCTACCAGTGGTTACAAGTTGTTTGATGCAGCAAACAGGAGGGTTTTGATCAGCTGAGATGTTATTTTTGACGAGATAAAACATCAGTAGCAGCCTGTAACCGGTTATGTAAAAGTTGTAACCGGTGACAACATTGAAAATTCAGATTCTACGGATACATGGAGTGCATAAATTCCCGTTTCCGAAGCCCGAATTGAAGAGAATGTGATAAGTTCAATAAGGAAGAGAGGTTTATGAGTTGTTCCGAGACAACAAAGTCAATGATGATGGTGATTTCGTCCATTTTATACTTATGAACGAATCCGAACACGTTAAAACGGAAGAGGTTTTAAGTGATCCAAAGTACATTTGTGATATGAAGGAGGAGCTGGAATCTATTGAGAAGAACAATAATTAGGATTTGGTTGATTTATCGGATGGAAAGAAGCCAATTGGTGTGAGATGGGTGTTAGTGACGACAAATCTCAAGGGTGAAATAATCAAGCGTAAGGCTTTATTAGTTACATAGGGATTCTCGCAAAGAGAAGGCATATACTTTGAAGAGGTATTCACAATTGTTGCTAGGATTGAAACCATTAGGCTAGTTGTTGGTATTGCGAATAACAACAATCAACCCATCTGCAAAATGGACGTCAAATATGTTTTTTTGAACGAACCCCTTGAAGAAGATGTGTATGTAGAACATCCCACAATTTTTGTTGTGAGAAACCACGAGCTAAAGTTATACAAGTTGAAGAAAGCATTGTATGGTTTGAAGCAAGATCCAAGAGCTTGGAACAAAAGAATATATGGTTTCCTAAAAGAGGTTGGCTTCAAGAAATATGTGTTCGAACATGGTGTGTATGTGAAGACAGATACAAGTGAAGGAGTGATTATATTTTGTCTATATGTAGACAACTTGTTGATAAGTTCAAGAGTGAACTTATGAAATAATTTGAGATGATCGACCTTGGCCTCATGACATACTTCCTTGGCATTGAGTTCCACAAGCTCAAAAGGGGACTGCTTATGCACCAAAGAAGATATGCACTTAAGATATTGAAGAAGTTTGAAATGGGGCATTGTAATGCTATCATTACTTCGGCTAAACCAATGCTACATTTGTCGAAGAATGAGAATGAGCAAAATGTTGATCCAACTCAGTATAGGAGGTTGGTTGGATCCTTGTGTTATTTGTGCAATACGCGACCGAATTTGGCGTTTAGTGTCAGTATTATGAGTATATTCATGGGGAGATCGAATGTGTCTCACTTCGCAGCAGTCAAGAGGATCCTAAGATACGTCAAAGGATCGATTGATTGCAGAGTTCTCTTTCCTGCAACAGATATGAAAAAAAAAATGCAATTTTCTCGATTTTACCGATTCCAATTGGTGCGGAGAATATAAATATTATCAAAAGTCTACAACTGGATACATCTTTATGTTCAGAGGAACACCAATCTCATGGTGTTCGAAGAAGGAACTGGTAGTTGCACTCTCGTCTTGTGAGGTCGAGTACATTGCCACTTTGTTATGTGCGTGTCAAGCCGTGTGGCTAATGAACCTATTGAAGGAGGTGGGAAACAATGAGGGTGCGGTTGTTACACTCCTGGTTGATAATCTTTCAGTGATTAATCTTGTTAAGAACCCAATTGCACATTGGAGGAGCAAGCACATTGAGATGATGGTTTACTACTAAAACAAAATTATTAGTGAAAGAAGGTTAATAATGGGATATTGTAAAAGTGAAGACCAAGTGGCTGATTAGTTAACTAAGGGAATCACAAATGATGTGTTCAAAAAGTTGAAGATGAGTATGTTTATGGAAGACTTGGAGCACTTGCATTAAGGTGGTGTGTTAAATGAAATTTGATCATTCAAATGTTGTAACCGGTTAACACATGGGTGTAACTGGTTACAGCAAGACAAAAATCACTTATGCGCTGAAGAAACCGGAGTTGCACCGTGGGGGTAACCGATTAACGTAACCACGTAATCTATTATCACTAAAAGAAATTATTTTTTATAGTAGATGTAATCGGTTACAGGTTTAATGTAACCAGTTACAAGTCTGAGTTTTTTGTATTTTTAGTTATTTGCTTATGTGACATGTATCTTAATCATTAAGTAATGTTTGTATAAATACCTTGGAGACATCCTCATCAATGGTAATGCAAAATTACTTCTCACCTTCAATTATCTCTCTCTCAATTCCTCTTTCCCTCTTCACACTCTAATTTTCTCTATTATTCACCAATCTTGTGGTTTCAAGTTCTAATATATATATATATATATATATATATATATATATATATATATATATAATAAATAAAAAAATATACGAACCATTGATGTTAACGTCGATTATTGCCTCTCGAAAAATTGCAAAGTTGAAATTCATAAGGCGCATCATTTCGTTGATTACCTGTAATGCAAGACAGTACAACACTACAATCAATGCTTTATTTTTTAAATTTTAATTAGTTAACATTAGTTTTTAAAAACTAGGGAGAAAAAAATTATATTATTAATGAAAATAATATTATTGGATAACTCATTTTCTTTATATCCTTAAGTTATTAAAACACTATATAATCAATGAATATACAACTTACTTGAGAAAGATAATTCATTTTCTTTATATCCTTAAGAGTTAAATGTTTTTGCGTGGGTAGTCTGGTCTTCATGATTTCTTCCTGCTCCTTCTGCAAACAACACATTCATTCTCTGATGAGCAGCATGTTATGGATTTAAGAAAATTTTCATGTTATGAATTTAAGAAATTTGTTCATATAATTTGTTTATAAAGTTTTTAAGTTATTAAGTTACTTTATAAGAAATTGAAAAATTCATATTTTGGTTTATCAATTATTGTCGTACAAAAACTACTACGTGTTTACGTCATACCATGCCTATTTATAGGCAACCAAAATACAAACTCAAAAAATGCATCATTCGAATATCGAATGCATGCATATTCATTCTGAGAACTACATGTTGTATTCGACTCTGTCGAATACAACTTACTCTTACTTGACTTACTACTTCGACTAGGTCGAACACACCTAAGTCGATTACAACTTGCATTTTAAAACATTGAATTACAACTTCTAACACACCTCCTAATTCATATTTTTGAGACTTCTCATCCCAATGTTTTCCTTCAACTCATTGAACCTGACTTTCTTTAGAGGTTTGGTGAGTATATCAGCTAGTTTCCATTATGTTATACAATGCTCAAGTCCAAGTTTCCCTTTACTTACTTGATCCCTAAGGAAATGATACCTCGTCTTGATGTGCTTACTTTGACCATGAAACACAGGATGAGTTGCAAAGTCGGTCGTTGACTTGTTATTGAGCAACAACTTCATTTTCTTAGGTTACATGATCTTGAGCTCTTTGAGAAACATCTCTATCCATGTTGCTTGACACGCTGCATACGATGCAACAACGTATTCAGCTTCATAAGATAACAAAGCCACAATCTTTATTTTCTTGAGCTCCAAGAGATTGGAGCACCTCCAACCATGAATATGTAGCCTACGATACGCTTCTTCTCATCATGATCTCCATTGAAATCTGAGTCGGTGTAACCATGTACTTCTGCATATATACTTGTATTCTTTCTTCTTGGCATCAACACACCATGATCGATAGTACGTTTTATGTATCTCAATACACCCTAGACTGCAGTGAGATGACATTCTTGTGGCTTCTCCATGAATCTGCTCAACAACCCGACCTTTTGACAAATATATGGACTGATAATGCAAAGATATCTCAAGGATCCAATGATTTGTTTGTACAGTGTTGCACTTAAAAACTCATCATTTGTTTCTTTTCTCAATTTTGCTCCAGTCTCCATCGGTGTGACAATTGTAATACTGTTACTCGTCTTGAACCTTTTCAAGATATCTTGGACATACTTTGTCTGGTGCAGAAACAATTCTTCACTTGTGTCCTTAAACTCCATCCCTAAGAAATATGACAAGTTCCCGAGGTTGCACATTTCAAATTCATGTATCAGTTTTGACTTGACCCTTTTTATTTCTACTTCATTTTCACCTGTAATCAGCAAGTCTTCCACATACAAGCATATGATGTCTCTAATGAGACTACTTGCATTATTTACATACACTCTATGTTCTAATGCATACTTTGTGAATCCTTCTTTGATTAGGAATCTATCTATTCTCTTGTTCCAAGCCCTTGGGTCTTGTTTTAAACCATATAGAGTTTTCCTCAATCTGTACACATTTGACTCGTGCTCTTTGATTTGGAATCCTGTTGGTTGAATGACATATACTTCTTCTTCCAAAGGTCCATTCAGAAATGTTAACTTTACATCCTTCAAACCATCTAGTTGATGTATCTTCCATCCTTCGTATGCTCTGGTCGACATAACAATTCTGATGGTTTCCAATCTTGCAACATGTGCATAAACTTCATCGAAATCAATACCTATTTTTTGTAAAAACCCTCTCGCCACCAGTCTTTCCTTATGCTTGGAAATTTCACCACTTGGCCTTAGTTTCATCTTGTATACCCACTTCACATCAAATGGCTTCTTGATTGGCTTTTCGATAAGCTCCCGAGTCTTATTCTTTTCGATTGCTCTGAGTTGTTCTTGAATAGATGCTAACCAATTTGAATCATTCATGGCTCGATCCAAATCGATTGGTTTTGACTCAGCCATCATCATAACTTTTCCTATTAAGTCATTGTTTGCATCAACTGCTTGATATGGAAATCTCTCATATCTAACTAGCATCGTCAACTCGGTTCTTGCTCTAGTCGATCTTCTAACATTCTATTCAGCTGGTCCTTCATTTCGATTGGTTGTGACTTAAGTTTTTTGGTCTACTTCAAACACAGTTGTGACTGTATCTAGATCCTGTCGAACTGAACCAATAGTCCAATTACATCTTTTTCTTTCATCCACTAGAACATCCCTACTAATCACAAATTTATCATCATTTGGTGAATACAAATTATATGCACCAGTCGAATGATAACCTATGAGCACCATGGTGTGACTTCGATCATCTAGTTTCTTCCTCAATTGTTCAAGTACATTCCTGAAACACATTGATCCAAATACTCTAAGATGACTAGCATTTGGCCTCATTTTTGTACAAGCCTCATAAGGTGTATTCTCGACTATCTTCTTGGTTGGACATTTGTTCAAGATATACACTACAGTCGAAGCTGCTTCACCCTAAAATTTGTTTGGCGTATCTTTAGCTTTAAACATGGTCCTTGCCTTGTTCAGTATACTTCAATTTCTCTTCTCATATATACCATTAAGCTGAGGTGTATATGCTGCAATGATCTCATGCTTTATACCTTCATCAGTGCAAAATCATGAAAATTCTTTAGAGGTGTAATCATCCTTACCCTCAATTCTCGGTTACTTTAACCTGTATTCACCTTGTTTCTCAACATGCAATCTAAACTTCTTGAACTGTGTGAATACCTACTCTTCCTTTCAATAAGGTAAATCCACATACATCTAGTAAATTCATCTATGAAAGTTAAGAAATAGAAGTTACCTCCATTCAACCTTTTTTCAAAGGTCTACACATATCAGAGTGAACAAGCTCTAACTTTTCTCTAGACTTCACGGACAAGTCATGTTTGAATGCTTTCTTAGCCTGCTTTTCTTTGCAACATTCCTCACACACTTGACTTGGTTACTTTACTTGAGGCAAGCCATACACCATCTTATTCTAGTTGAGCATACTTAAACCTCTGAAGTTTAGGTGTTCATACCTGTGATGCCATAGCCATCTTGTCTTCGACAACATTCGAAGCAAGACACTGATGATCAACTATGTTGATCTATATCTTGAGGGTTTTGTTATTTGACAATGGAACTTTCATGATCATTTTCCTTCACCATTTTACACCTTCATACGATTTTCTTCCAACTTCATGGTATACCCTTTGACAAGTAATTTACATATACTTGTCATCGAAGATACATACAATACGTCAATTATGATGGCCCTCTGATCATTCCTTCTCACCACATCTATGTTTCCACTTCCCTCTGATGTGACATGTCTGCCTACTGCGAACTTGATCACTTTCTTAACCGATTCATCTAACTTGGTGAACCAGTTTTTACTACCAGTCATATGGTTGCTACATCCTGAATCCAGATACCACGCATTGGTTTGTTCTTTATTTGATTGAGTATTTGTCATGAGTATCATATCATCATAGTCACTTTCTCCTGCATGTGCATATTGCACTTCGTTAACGTCTTTTGCTCTTGACTCCTTCTTTCTTCAACAATATCGAGCATAATGAGAAAATCATTGAGAGTTCTAGCATTGCACCTCCTTCATATCAACTTTCTTCTCCAAGTACTTGTTGTCAATGACTTTCTTGATTGAATCAGATTGATTATTTGAGTTCTTGCTTGATTTATCATCATTTTCAAGATTCTTTCTCTGCCTTGCCTTTTCTTTTCCAGAGTTCTTAATGATCTTGCTTGCACTTCCTGTTCAACCACCTTCTCCCTTTCTGAGTTCCTCTGCTTCAGCCTCATCTCATGAGCCTCCAATGATGTTTGAAGTTCTTCCACCTTCATCTCAGTAAAGTTCTTGGACACTTCAATAAACACAACAATATAATCAAAATTTGCAGTCAGAGATCTCAACACTTTCTCAATCTTCTACAAATCAGTGATTGATTCACCACACGCCTTCATCTGGTTTGTCAGCAACACCACAAGTGAGAAGAATTTTGAGACTGGTTCGTTTTCCTTCATTTGAGTCATCTCAAATTGCTTTCTCAATGTCTGCAACTTTACCTTCTTTAGTTTTTCTTTCCTCCGTACAAGTTCTATAACTTGTCCCGCACTTCTTTGGATGTTTCTTGTTCAATGATCTTCTCGAACACGTTAGGATCCACACATTGATGGATCAAATAGAGCTTTTCCACCTTTCTTCCTTTGTTCGTTATGTGAAGCCTTATGAACATCGTTCGCATTCGCTTCCAATGTTGGTACTCCATCATTCACGATTTCAACCACATCTTAAAATCTAAAGATGGCCTTCATTTGCGCATCTACCTCTTGTAGTTCTTCCCTTTGAAAACCGGTATATTCGCTGGAGAGAGAGAGTGAGAGAGATTATATGTGAATAAAGCCTTCATCTGCGCAATCCACCTCTTGTAGTTCTTCCCATTGAAAACCGGTATATTCGCTGGAAGAGAGAGAGAGAGAGAGAGAGAGAGAGAGAGAGAGAGAGAGAGAGAGAGAGAGAGAGAGATAGAGAAATAGAGAGAGAGAGAGAGATTATATGTGAAGAGGGAATTTGATTAAAAGGAATTGCTATACAAAAACAACTATGTGTTTACATCATAACAATGTTGTTTATAGGAAACAAAAATACAAACTTACAAACTGTATCATTTGGCTTTGTCGAATGCATGCTTAATCATTCAGACAACTACATGTTCTATTTAACTTTGTCAAATACAACTTACTCTTACTTAACTCACTACTTCAACTAAGTTTAACATATCTAAGTTGAATACAACTTACATTCTAAAACATTGAATTACAACTTCTAACATCACTGTTTTCATAATTATTATATTTAAAATAATTTTAAATAATATTAAGATAAAATAAAAATAAATATTAATATTAAATCACGAAAATATAATAATTGAATTTAAAATTTAGATTAATATTTGTGAGTTCATCATTTATGTTCAAATTCATAAATCAAGCTGAAAATCCTTTCTTTTTTCTTTGAAATTGATATTTTTTTTCTCTTTTTTTTTATCTCCGAACAACAAATCTTATTAAAATTCAGGTCGAGAGAAAAAAAACTGAAGAGCAAACCAATAAAAACAAGGCGAAAAAAAAGGCTGCCAATTAACACTCTGATCTACTCTATAGTTAAGAGTTTTTTTTTGAAAAAGCAAAGGGAATTTATTAAACTTAGGCATAAGAGATGCCTATCCAAAACAAATACATCAAGTTCTGCAGCCGGTTCCCCTAAAACTACCAAACCAGGAATTCTGCAGAAAAATGTTAGTCTGATACATTGGTACAAAATCCCACCAGGCCCCTGCAGAACCCCTGCTGCTCTCACACCAGAAGATCTGATGCCCAAGTAAGCACCACTTAAGCAGAAGCACGCCTTAAAGCACTATCCCCAAGACCGATGAATACAACCTTCAACACCTCAGCACGACTTAATCGAGTTGATGACTCAATGGCTTTGATGCTATAGTGGCCAGATTGTTTGCCTCCACAATTAGTTTGTGATCAGATCAGCCCCTGGCCAAAATTAATGAACATTCGTGCAATAGATGCGATGAAGTAACTTACCCTATAGAAACAGCTATGCCAAAACTCACTGAAAACTCACAACGATCAATTCAGCGAGTTTTAAAATTTCTAAAACCAGACCTTCTCTCAGCCCACGATTTGAAACCAAAAACCAACTTAATGTGTATAAACTGAGCATACATTCTCCGAAACCATGTATCAGAACGGTTCCACCAACGCAACGAGAGAAACAGTGATGTGGTTGCTGACACGGTTATCTTTGGATAACTGAATCGATTACCGCTTCTCTCTGCCAACTCGAGGAATTATTTAAAATCCTGAGACAAGCTCGCACCACTCCACAGGGAACATATCGAAGAGCATGAGTGCTACTGCCGCCTCACCAAAGAACCAATCATTGACAGCCTACTAACCCTGAACCTGCACTGCTATCCGCCCTGACGACTGAACCTCCAGCTATGATTCTTGCCCGAGGATGATCCTCGGATTGGTATACCAATACATTAAATTACAATTCAGATACTTGTGCTTGCTTTTCAACCATAACCATGCCAACCGTTGCGTGTTCTCTAGAATTTGGTCTAAGGAAGATATCTTGTTCTTGAATATGCGATTGTTTCTTTCTTTCCAGATGCTCCAAACACATGCGATCCAGATTACTCTAACTCTGTTGCAAAATTGTCTGTTGTTGCTGAAAATTCCTTGGAATTGGTTCATGTGCTCCTGGCCGTGTCTAGGAAAAGCAGACTGCACTCCCATCCATTTGATTACGCGCTGCCAGATACCTGCATAAAAAGGGTACTCAAAGAAAAGATGTGACGATGATTCCTCGTCTCCGCATCCTCCAGTACAAAGGATATTATCCCGACCTAAAATCCCTCTTTTCGCTAAGTTGTTCTTTGTTGGAAGCCTATCATGGAATAGCCTCCAAATTAAGCAAGAAACCTTTAATGGTACCGTTTTGTGCCACACCTCTGACCACTCTAAGTCTGGAACTGCCCTGAACTCGACCCTTAACTTCCTATATCTCTCTTTCACTGAGTATACCTCAGTATTTTCTATGTCTCCTAAATCTATGTTGTTCAAATCCCTCCACCAAATCGAACTTTTGTTGTCACACCCTCTATTTATTCCCACGATTCCACCGTATCTATCCGACAAGGCCTTATACCACAAACCATTTCTCTCTTTTCTTATTTTCCATATCCATTTGCCTAACAGAGCCTGATTAAATTCTCTTAAGTTTTTAATTCCCACCCCTCCTTCTTTTACGGGACGGCAAATAGTATCCCATTTAATCCAGTTCACTTTCCTCGCTCCCTAACTACCCCCCCAAAAAAATTGTTTAAAAAGAGATTCAAGTTTAGTTATGATACCTGTAGGAGCTTTGAAGACGGAGAAGAAATATACCGGAATTGCCGACAACAAAGATTTTAACACGACCATTCTACCACCTAAGGACAAGTTCTTATGTTTCCAGGATGATAATCTTGATCTTATCAAATCCAGAACCGGTTTCCAGGTATTCTCCTGCCTAGGGTTGGCTCCGATCGGCATTCCTAGGTACATAAAAGGAATTGATCCAACCCTGCACCCAAGAACCTTTGCTGCATCTCTAAGCTAGCAGTGGCACACATGAACTCCTATTAAGATACTTTTCTGATAGTTGACTTTCAATCCCGATATCAGTTCGAACAATATCAAATTTGCTTTTATGCTTCTAATGTTGCTCCAACTCTTCTCTCCTATGATTATTGTCTCGTCGGCGTATTGAAGATGGGAGAAATTTTCCATACCGTTCTCAAATTTGTATCCACCATAATTTCCCATTTCGACTGCTCTATTCATCAAAAGATTAAATCCTTCAGCAATAAGAAGAAAAAGGAACGGAGAGAGTGAATCTCCTTGTTTCAAACCCCTCTCAACCTTGAATTCTTTAGTTGGGCTACCGTTTACCAATTCCGACATCGTTGATGATCTTAAGCATTCAACTATCCACTTTCTCCACTTCACTTGAAATCCCATTCCCGCCATTCCTTTGTCGAGATAATTCTAGTCTACCGAGTCGTAGGCTTTTTCGAAGTCCACCTTGAACATTATCGTTTCCTTTTTCCTTCGTTTTGCGTCATCTACTACTTCATTGGCAATTACAATGCCGTCCAAAATTTGCCTGCCCGAAATGAAAGCCGACTGAGTCTCTGATATTATTGAGCCTATTACTTTTTTCAGTCTGTTTGCTAACACTTTTGCGATCACCTTATATATGCATCCGATCAAAGATATTGGTCTGAATTCGTCTAATTTTATTGGATTCTTCTTCTTTGGAATTAAAACCATGAAGGAGGAGTTTGCCCCTCTAACCATCTTCCCGTTCTCGTGGAACTCCTTAAACACTCTTAGGAAATCATCTTTGATTTCGGTCCAGAATTCCTTAACGAATCCCATGTTTACGCCGTCCGGACCTGGGCTTTTTGAGCTTTCACAATCCCACACTGCTCTTCTAATTTCTTCCTCTGTGAAATCTTTTATCAACTCTAAACTCTCCAACTCTGTTAGACTTTTGAAGTTCAAGTTTAACTCGGTAATGCAGTTACTTTTCGCCGCAAATTGTTGCTCGAAGTGGTCAAAAATAGCCTTCTTCATTTCTTGCACTTCTGACACTCTTTTACCTTTCACGTCCAACATCATGATTTCGTTTTCCTTCCGCCTTTTATTAATGCATCCGTGGAAATACTTAGAATTCGCATCGCCTTCTTTCATCCACTTGCTTCTTGATCTTTGCCACAAAATACTACAGTTTAAATTTGTCAGCCGAGTCAATTCTACCAATTTCTCCCGTTTATCATTGATTTCTTCTGATGTCAAATCCTCTGTCTCTTCCTTTCGTTCGAGCCGGTTAACTTCTTCTTTTAATACCTTAATTTTTTCTCCTATGTTCTGTGAGTGAGCTTTGTGCCAATCCTTCAGCCCTGCTTTGATTTGTTTGAATTTCTCTTTAAGAACAAACATACCTCGTCCTTCCACTGAGATTTTTCTCCAGTGTTCCTTGACGAAATTGTGATACCCTTCTATTTTCGACCATCCAGATATCATTCGGAACGGTTTTGGCCCCCAATTCTGTTTCCAGTCCCTCAATATGATTGGACAATGATCTGATAAGCCTTTATCAATACAGCTTTGTTTGCTGTCCGACCACTCCTTATCCCAATCTTCTGAAACCAGAGTTCTGTCGAGTCTACTCATTGTTGTATTACCCACAGAATCACGTGCTCAAACAAAACAAAAGGAATAGTTGGCCACTCAGCAACTTCTAAATACCTAATCACTAGAGTGGGTTCTGCTCGCAGTCTAACAGAAAAAACAACTAAATTTGAAGTATGAGCATAAACCCATTTTTGCGAGAGGATGACTTCCAATGATTTAATGACAAACTTTTTCGACAAAAATAATTTTGTTATGCATTTTTCAAATAGTTCAGACCACACATTGTCAGATTCAGATCGAGTTTAAAGACTGATTCTTTCCTTGAACTAAAATCTGAAACTAGGCATGGCAAGAAAACCGAGACCCGCCCGGACCCGCTCCGAAATTAGCGGGGAAAACCTGGTTTAACTGGGTGCGGGTGCGGGTGCGGGTAAAACCCGATTTTTTATTACGGGTACGGGTGCGGGGGCGGGGGATGCTACTACCCGCCCCGCACCCGGCCCCGCCCCCGCCCCAGTCTACCTTAATTTACTTTTATATCTTATTTTAATTATTTTATTATATATTTATTAAAGTTATTTTAATTTTTAAAAATAGTTTTACTAGAAAAACATGTTTATTATTAAAATAATTAATTATTTAATTAAATTATTAATTTTTATTATTATGAAAAATATTTAAAAAAAAATAGTTTTGTGGGTGGGGGCGGGGGCGGGGGCGGGGAACCCGTTCCCCATTGGGGGCGGGTCTGGGTGGTAGTTTTTTACCCCCGACTGGGTGCGGGTGCGGGGGCGGGTCTGAGTCTGTTTCAGGGTGGCGGGTGCGGGTGCGGGGCTGCTCAAACCCGCCCCCGACCCGCCCCGTTGCCATGTCTATCTGAAACATCTTAAATATCCCTAAAATCGAATGCGGCAGAAGCCCACCCTACCCACCTAAAAACTTTACCCCAAATAATTAATGCAACCTCGCACAACACAGATGATCAGCCAACTCCATCCCCAATACACAACACACTCCACATTACTAATACGAGACACCATCTGAATGAAAGTTGTGTTATATTATTAAATTTAAGGTTTATGAAAAACCGCCGCAAACGTGTTGGCTCTTAAAACTAATACGGTAGTTAAAGGTGTTGTTGATTCTTGGAAAACATATGACAGAACTCCCAACTAATAATTGTCACAGTATTTAAGTTTTTTGTAGTTTCTAACAAAACAGAATTTTTTTTATAAAATAAGAGTACTTCAATTAATAAAGTTAATGTATCTTACTTCACAGAAGCTTAATTTACCTTGGCCTTTTCCAAAGTATGTGGGTTTTGTGTAAGATATATCATTGACCACATCATACTAGTAGCTGTAGTTTCATGGCCAGCAAGTACAATCCCTATAAACAAGTTAATAATATCCTCATCTTCTGGTTTCCATCCATCTTCATCCTGTGTTTCCAATAGAATATCAAGTAGATCTTTCCTTTCCCCATGTTTTAACATCCTCCTCCTTTCTTCCACAATAGGTTTAACTAATTTCGTCAGCTTCTCACGTGCCTGTGTGAATGTTTAATCAACATTAAAAGAAAATGATATCATAATGATTACGGTTCAAACGCATTCTAATCAAATCCATGTTAGTAAAATAATATTATGAAAGTGAATATGAAAATATAAGAAATACTTACCATGAGTCCTTTACGATAAGCAAAACCGGGAAGATTTATCGGCATAGAGAACAAAGCACTATACATTTCGGTAAAAGAGTTTCCAATTTTGTTTTTGATATGTTGATTGTAAGTGCCTAAGAAAATATCAATGATGATATTAAACGACATATTTTTCATCTCTTTCAAAAACTCAACCGGGTGACTCATACTAGAAAGTTCTTCCAAAGAATTAATCACAATGCCCTCCATGCGTGTTAAATAAGTTTCTAATGTATTATGTCCCATGGTAAGAGACGAGATTAAGCGTCTAAAACGTCTGTGTTCTTTTTTAGACAAACTCCACATAGATTTACATCTCACTACTTCTGTAGTTGATTTTGGATAACCGATTTTAAATGTCTCATCATCTGTCAATACTCGTCTACACATTTCAGCCTCACAAACTATGATGCTCGGGTTTCCAAACAAATGAGTCTTGTAAACACCGTTGCATCCATACCTGTGTAATATATGTTAGATTGTAAGATTTAGTATCCTATTCTGGTCACCATGATAAACAAATATTAATCTATATATAGATAAAATACATTGATTATTAGATCACTTAATGAACCTATAAAAAAAATATTTGCATGTGTGTCAAAGAATCATTGCAAGAGTTAGAAAAAGAAAGAGACTACTTGGAAACGATGTTGTTGAAGAATGAATCAGGATGACCAGATGAGAAGTGTTTAACAAAGGTCACCATATTGCCGATAAATGGCCATCCCATATCACCAGGAGGAAGAGGGTGTTGTTTGTTTCTTTGTTTGAGATCATAGTACCAATCATTCAATTTCCACACAAAGTTGTTTACACAAAAATAACTTGCTAGTGAAATGGCAGATAACCACAGCCAATATTGTATTAGTGTATCCATCTTTGAATGATTGAATATCTAGGTCATTTGTTCACTATATATAGCCTTCAGAAGACATGTCAATATATGGCATTAATTGTGCTAACCGAACGCACAATTTCTGTTGTTAGAATTAAAGAGATCCTTAACCAGAGTTATGGAATTGGTGATTATTGATCGACAATTACATTTTCTATGACAACATCTTTCTAATATGATTTGAATAATCTAGAAGAATTTTAAGAAGTTATATTTATATTTTAATATATATTTAATGTTTTACAAAATTAAAAAAGCACTATAATAATATACGGAGTAGCCAGTAGACATGGCAATAAAACCCTTACCCGCGGGTACCCACCAGAACCCGCCTCGAAGTTGACGGAGAAAATTCGTTTTGACTGGGTTTAGATTCGGGTTTGAGTTTTTTCCGATTAAAAAATATGGGGACGGGTCGGATAATGGGGACACTAATACCCATTCCGAACCCGTCCCCGAACCCGTCCCGTTTATTTTATTATGTACATTATTATTTAATTTTGTTAATTTGCAATATTAAATATGTGGTCAATGTTTTAATATTTTGATTTCTATTAATTATTTAAAATGTATGTAAGAAATGTCTTTGAGATTTTTTTTATTATTTGAAATGCAATTTGATTTTTAAAAAAATAAATATTTTCTATTAAAAAAATTGATTTTACTAAATAGATAGTGGTGGGGCGGGGATACCCGAACCCGTTTGAGACGGGTTTGGGTTTTAATTCGTCATTTCCGTTTGGGTTTGGGGCAGAGAACAGGGATTGTTTGGAATTCGTGTTTGGGTTTGGGGGAAGTAAAAACCGTTTCCGACCCGTCCCGTTGTCATGCCTAGTAGTCAGAAATATTGAATAGTGGGGGCACTATATATATAAATTTATAACTTTAAATAATACAGTACCTTAATTTTCAATATATAAATTTACACCATAATTAATCTATAAAATTTTCATATTTAAAAATGATTAACTTTTTATATTTAAAAATTAATTAAAAATTTTCATATTTAAAAGTAAAGAAAATAAGATATACATTATCGAGGTAAATTAATTGTATCTTATCAACTAATACCAATTGTATACATATCCATTAAAGTCTTAAAAATAATTGATAATTTATGTTCACTTGCATATGTATCACTATATTGAGTTTTCTTCAAACTTTTAAATACATGTGATTTTATTAGATTGTTATGGCAGTAAATTGTTGTGGTAGTAATTGTTGTAAATTTAATTGGACATTTAAAATTATTTTGACATAACCATTTAAGTGTATATACAATAAAGGTAACAACACTGTTAGTGAATGATACTGATGCGGTATAAAAAGTGTTAGAATTGTGTAGGGGTGTTCAAAACCGAACCAACCCAATAGAAAACTGCAAACCAAACTAAACCAAACCGAAACCGCAAAAAATCGCATTAGGTTCGGATTTGTTCGGGTCATCTTTTAACAAAACCGCACGGTTTGGTTTGGTTTGCGGTTTGTATTTTGCAAACCGAACTAAACCAAACCAAACCGCATTATGTTACAGCCCAAACTTTACTTATCTCACATCTAACCCAAAACTAAAACCCATTATGTCTTAACCTTACAATTACGAAATATTTTCTCTTACTCACACTTAACTTTTCAGTTTTAATCTTCTCAAATCTCTCCTAATAGTATTGCGCATTCTTTTCATCTTCTTTGCCATGTACGTCTCACCTCTTCTACACTAATCTCTCATCTCACATGTTCTTTCTTTTTCATCTTCTCATTTTTATGTTACTATTTTTTCTTCTAATTATGTTTTTATCGCACCTTTCATCTCTAATTTCACATCTCTTATGTTCTTTCTTTTTCATCTTATCTATCTCCCTTCTCCTCTATTTTTCTGTTTTATTATAATATTTTTGATATTGTTTTATGCTACTATTTTTTCCATTTTTTTTAAACTTGATTTTTGTATATTGAATGAGAATTTTTTGTCTAAATATGATGAGTTTTGCTATTATTTGTTAATGTATGAACGACTAAACACAAAGTTATGTTGTTCTCTATATATGTAAATATCACTCAACAAAAATATTGTAAAAAACCGAACCAACCGAACCAATCCAAACCACATTGGTTTGGTTTGGTTTGGTTCGGATTTTTTTTAAAAGCCAACCGAACCAAACCAAACCGCATGTTTTTTTCTCTTGCGGTTCGGATGATTTTTAGCGTCAAAACCGCCCAAACCGCACCGCAAACACCCCTAGAACTGTGTGGTAGCACCCTCCACTCATAATATATTAAACCATTTTTAAATTAATTATTTATATAATAGAATTATATGATATATAATACATATAGTATTATATAAAGGTGTAGATGATTTCGGGGGCATGGGCCCACACTTCCCCGTGAATAGCTCCGTTCCTGTTAATATATGTTCATTTATTAAAATATAAATGTAGTTCTTCAAAGTCTGTATTTTTAAAACTCTGAAATAAACTTTCAAATACAATAATAAATAGTTCGAGTATTGTGCAAAAAGTTTAGTTATAAAAAAAGTTGATGAATATTTGGTTAAATATATTTTTATCTTTTGAATATACAAACTTTATATTCTTTAATTTTTTTAGGGGTTTTGGTCTTATTAAAGTGTGTGTGCGCGTGAATGTGCGTGTACGTGTGTTTTTTGATATGATAATTGTCATGTTTCATACGATGTGAGTTGCATCCCTTTCTCTCCCCTACCGGATACATGTATTGCGAGTCTGCTTACTACTATTGACTTTTGTATGCGGGATAGTGTCTATCGGCCTATTCTCAAGGAAAGTTTGAGTCTTTGATGACTTGCCTCGTTTGTTAGTCTAGAAGGTGCTCCTCTTTCCACTATTTCATGTATGATACGTATTATACGGTTGATTCTGATATCACCTTCAATTTTTGTCTTACCACACAATTAAGGTTTATGCAAGAGACTACTAAGCATTTCAAAGGTTATTAGATTTAGAAAAAGGGGTAGGCATCTGAGATTAAGTAGGAGGTTTAGAAGTTGTATAGTATGTTATTAGGTTTTTTTAATGCATGTGGGTTGGGGATTAAGGCTAATGTTGAATTGTAATTTCTTGTGTCGAAGTAGGTTGCTCGACAAGGATAAGGAAGTTGTTGAATTTCCTAATGTGTGTGTCGAAATTGTTTTATTATCGAAGTGTTGGAGAAGTAGCCTCGACATGGATTTTGTCTTAAACCTAATTTTGTCGTGCTAGCAGAATTAGGTATTTGGACTTTTTTGTTTTTGGGCTTTGCTTAGGGAGTATGGAAGTTAAATCTATAAATAGAGAGTAACCCTATTATTGTAAAGTGATTCACTTGAATAAAATTGCAGTTTGAAAAACAGAGAAAAGCTCTGCATAAATTCTTCTTCTTCCCAATTCAATTTTCTTTTCTTATTTTCATCACCATTGTGCAGCAATACAATTTTGCAATCAAGGTTGGTTGATTCACTCGAGTGAAGAGTGAAGAACAATAGGAACTCGATCGGTGTGATTGAATCTTGTTCATTAAGATTGATTCTAAATTACTCAAAGTCTAGGGTTTTATTCCAACATCTGGTATCTAGAGCACTGGCTGAGCGTTTCGTGTGAAGCAAAACACGATGGCGATGAATCATCCGAACGGACATTTTTCAGCGAGTCTCCCAATTCTGAAGGGTCGAAATTATGAGAATTGGTGCAAACAGATGAAGATGGCTTTCTGTTATCAAGATCTTTGGGATCTTGTGAAGGAAGGAGTAACACAACTTGTAGAAAACGCGTCGGATCAAGAAAAAACTGCATACAAAGAATTGAAGAAGAAAGATTATAAAGCTCTCTTAATAATTCATCAATGTGTTGATCCAGACAATTTCGAATAGGCCAGTGATGTAGAATCAACGAAAAAAGCATGGGAAATCTTGGAGAAATCGTTTGGAGGTGCTGAGAAGGTGAAAGAGGTGAGGTTACAAACTCACAAAAGAACTTATGAATTGTTTCAGATAAAAAAAAGTGAAAGCATAACAGATTTCTTCACTAGGGTTACAAAACTAGTGAATCAAGTCAAGGTATATGGAGAAGGTATGACATTAAGATCAGTTGTTGTAAATATCTTCAGGTCATTGTCACCAAAGTTCGACCACGTGGTAGTAGTCGTAGAAGAGTCGAAATATTTGTCAACATTGACAAAGGAAGAGCTTCAAGGGACGCTTGAATCTCATGAACAAAGAATGGCTGAAATAACTGTAGGCAAGTCGAAGAGTGATGTGGCTCCGTAGGCGAAATCAGCAAAAGAAAAGAAGGGCAAAGGAAGTTAAAAAGGTATAGGAGGCTATAATAATTTGACTGGTCGAAATCAGCAAGAAGCAAGCTGGTCGAATCAGAGAAAATCCCCATACTAAAGCAACCAAAGAGGTTGTACAACAGGTAGAGGAAGAGGTGGTAGTCGAAAACCTGACAAAAGTCACATTCACTATTTCAATTGTCTGAAGTATGGTCACTACTCTAGTGATTGTCCTGAAAAACCAAAGAGTCAAGAAAATGATGTAAAGTTTGCAAAGCATGAACAAGAAGAAATGTTGTTGATGGTCACGGCAAGAGATGAAGAATGATTCTAGGACCAATGGTACTCGAGCTCAGGATGCTCATCACACATGACTGGTAGGAAGGATTTGGTTGTCAACATAAAACCATCAATGAAGAACATGGTGAAATTTGCAAATGACAATACTCTAGCAGCTGAAGGTATTGGTGATGTTCAGATTATGAGGAAAGATGACAAAAGGTCAGTAATTTCCAATGTACTGTACATACCAGGCATGAAGAGTAATTTGCTCAGCATAAGGCAGTTGGTCGAAAAGAACTACAAGGTCTCGATCGAAGACGGGATGATGAGAGTTCTCGACTCAAGTGGAATTATAATCTTTAAGGCACCTGTGTCTCAGAATAGAACTTTCAGGATTGAACTAAATGTGACGGGGCACAAGTGCCTTGCAATTGCAGCTAGCAGGGATGATTGGATGTCGCACTATAAACTTTGCCATCTCAATTTCAAAGACATCAGAGATTTGAAAAGAAGAAATATGGTTTCAGGGTTACTAAAAATCGTCATTTCAAATAAAGTCTGTGAGAAATGTGTGTAGGCGAAGCAGCACAAGAAAAACTTCAACAAGGATGCATGAAGCAAGTCGAAGGCAATTCTTGAAAGCATATACTCTGATGCATGTGGTCTAATCCAGGTGGATTTGATTGGAGGTAAGAGATACTTTGTCACTTTCATTGATGATTTCAGTCGAAAATGTGGACTTACCTGATCAAGAAGAAAAGTGAAGTGATTAAGGTATTTGCCAAGTTTAAATATATGGTCGAAAGACAAAGTGGTCAAAAGCTCAAGATTCTGAGGATTGATGGTGGTGGAGAGTATGTGTCAAAAGACTTCGACACATTATGTGAGAAAGAAGGGATTGTGCATGAGGTGGTGCCACCCTACACTCCACAACAAAATTGGTCTGCAGAAAGGAAGAACAGAACCATTATGAATATGGTGAGAAGTATGTTGAAAGGAAAGCATCTACCCAAAGAATTATAGGGGAAGTTGTGTCAACTGCAACATATATTTTGAACAGATGTCTGACGAAAAGGCTAGAAGGAATTACGCCAGAAGAGTGTTGGTCTGGTGTAAATCCTAGCTTGAGTCATCTGAAGGTATTTGGATCTATAGCACATAGACATGTGTCATATCTATTGAGAAGAAAACTTGATGACAAGTCGAGTCAAATGATCCTAATAGGAAATCATTCTACTGGAGGATACAAGAACTACTACAAAACGTGCAAACAACAATGCCCAAGTTACCACGGTTCTTCCAAACACTGTGGTGACATCTCTAAACTCAGGCGCCAACTTTTTATTTTATTTTTCAATTATAAATTTTTATGGTATAATAAAGGTTGACTTTATAACCGATATGATACAATCTATCTTTCATGGGTTCGAACATTAGCGCCTTAACGTTAACGTGCATTTTTAAATAAATAATAAAAAGGATATTACTACGGTTATTATGAGTAACCATTGTGATATAATTTGCTATTATTTAAAATATAATTACGATTATTCTTGTAAACCGTGAAGAAAAGTGATTTTTTTTTAATATATAAACGAAAGTATCTGTTGCCCAGTTCATAACAGTCGTTTCTCTCTAAAGAAAACCCTAACATAACCCTCTCGTCTCATGAATCTTAACGAATACTGTTACAAGTGGATGGCGAAAAGAAGCTTAAAGGATATCTGACGGGAGCAACGTCCGACACAAACTCCTACGGCGGCGCAGATGGTATGTTCTCCTGCTCTCTTCTTTCTACTCTTCTTCTGGATGTTGTTGATGTTTAGAATTTAGGATTATTGTTTTAGGGTTTTGTTTTATTATGTTGTTGATCTTTTAGGGTTAAGTTTGAAGTTTGTTGTGTTTCCTTGTAGATACATGGTTATGATGGTGGTAGCAAGCGTATAGTATGGTGATGGTACATATGATTTTTGTTGCCATGGAAAAAAAATATTAGAAGTATGAAGTAATTGTATAAACTTCATCCACCTTATATTTTTTCTTCATATCATCACAAACTAGATGAACTTAATATATCTTGATTTGTTACAGTTCCACGATTATTTTTAATAAGAGGTGAGTTATTGACTCAATGTATCCTGATTTGTTACAGTCCCACTTAGGGTTTTGTTTCAACTATAGCTGAATTTGTTTTGAATACTAACAATTTTATTTTATTTGAAATAGCTGAAGCTTTATAGTAAAGATGATACATGGTGATGATGATGGTGGTAGCAAGCGTATAGTATGAGTTCATAAGGTACATATAGTTTGTGTAGCAATGGAAAAAAATACAAGAAGTATGAAGTCATTGTGATATTGTATGTTGTTAGTGTTTTGTTGCTAAAATAATGTATGTTTTTTTATTGTGTTGCATGGATTTGTTGTGTTGTTGTTGTTGAAAAATATTCTAAAAACAAGAATAAAACATTGCTAAGTCACAAGAAAGAGGCTTCTTGAGACTTAACAATGTTTTGTTCTTTATATTCTTATACAGGTTGACATGAGATGAAGTTTAGTTTATTATATACTATGTATATTGTTTGTTTCACTAACCTTTTAATGAAAATGCAATCATTTAAATTGACATAGAAACTTATAATCTAAAAATTGAGATGTATTTGAAAACCAACCTATATCAATCAATGTTTTTCGAATTGCATGCATCTCATTCTGCACATTTTACGTTCCTTAACACATAATATATGGTTCAATGGTTTGATTTCTTCAATACATCAATATCTACAATTCTACTTTACCTTGTCTTTGTCGCTTATCACCGTGATTGTTAAGATCATGATTGTTAAGATGATAAGTCATTATAACAATTGTGATGATAAGCGATGATGATGAGGTAAACTATAATAAAAGATATCGATGCATTGAAGGAATCAAACCATTGAACCATATATGTGTTAAAGAACATAAAATGTGCACGATGAGACGCATGCAATTCGGAATACAATGATGTGTTTAAGTTGGTTTTCAAGAATAGTTTAATTTTAAGATTATATAGTTCTTTACCAATTTTAATGGTTGTATTTCTTTAATGATGTGTATGGTAAAACAAGCAATATACGTTGGTATATAATAAACTATAGGTATGTTTCACAACGATTTTCTGCATTAACCGTGATCTAATGTAATTTATTTGCTGCTGCTGGGTTTCGAACCCAGTACCGTATATATCACAATGATTGTTAAGCATAACCGTTGTGATATACCGCACACTTTCCAGAATACAACAACGGTCCCAGGACCGTGATTATAAGTAGCGCATTTACAACAACACTCTACATAACAACACCTTGATCTGCATGATTATATGTATTTTTCAATCGTTGTTAAATGGGTTTTCCGTAGTAGTGAAGTTTTTTGATCTAGTGAACAAGCAAGTAGTGATCAGCAAGGACATGATCATAGATGAGCTTAAGGAATGAGATTGGACTGAAAATGTCAAGAAAGATTCAGTGAGAATCTTATATGAAGAACTAGCAAGTGAAGTCGAAAGAGAAGTTCGACAGGAAGAAGTCAGAGGTCAAGCAAGCACAAGCAGACCTCAAAGAACAAGACACATGTCTGCAAGGTTGCAAGAATGTGTGATTACATCAGATGATGTGGTCGTTGATGAAGGTGAGTTAGTACACTATTTTTTCTATGAAGATGTCGAACCAGTCATTGTAACTGAAGCATTGAGGGATTCGGGGTAGATGAAAGCAATGAATGAGGAAGTGAAGTCCATCGAAGTCAACAACACTTGGTCACTTGTCGAATTGCCTCAAGACAAAAAGGAAATCGATGTGAAGTGGGTATAGAAGGTGAAGTTGAATTCCAAAGGAGAAGTAACTCAACACAAGGGGAGACTTGTGGCGAAAGAATTTCTTCAGAAAGAAGGAATCAACTTCGATGAAGTTTTACACCTGTTGCTAGGATCGAAACAACAAGGTTGGTTGTTGGTCTAGCAAACATGAGCAATTAGAACATATGTCAGATGGATGTGAAATGTGCATAATTAAATTGCCCCTTCGATAAAGAAGTTTATGTTGCACAACCAGCTGGGTTTGTGAAACAAGGCGAAGAAAGCAAGGTATACATGCTGCAAAAAGCCCTGTATAGACTTAAGCAAGCTCCAAGAGCTTGGAATAAGAAGATAGATAGCTTTATTAAGGAGAAGGAATTTTTGAAGTGCACAACTGAGGATTGAGTATATTTTAGAAAAAGCAATAATGAATTGCTTATACTATGTCTCTATGTCAATGACCTGTTGATAACAGGAAGTTGCAAAAAGGAGATCGAAGATTTGAAACATGACTTAAGTGAGTAGTTTTAAATGTCAAACTTGGGAAATTTCTCATATTTCCTTGGCATCGAATTTTACAAGAGTGTTAGAGGTTTGATGATGCACCAAAGAAGATATGCACGCAAAACACTCAAGAGATTTGAGATGCAAGATTGCAACCCAACTTCGACTCCAACTGAGCCCAAATTGCAATTATCAAAAGACACAAATAAAGATGATGTTAATCCAATGCAGTATAGAAGACTCATCGGATCACTTCGATACCTTTGTCACACAAGGCCTAATCTAGCATACAATGTAGGTATGGTGAGTAGATGTATGCAGAAGCTAAAGGTATCACACCTAACATCGACGAAGAGAATACTAAGGTATCTGAAAGGAACTCTTGATTATGGCATTTTGTTTCCTGCAGCTGATGAAGGAAAAGAATGCAGATTAGTGGGGTACACCGGATCAAGTTGGTATAGTGATGCTGAGGATAGAAAATCCATAGCTGGCTATGTGTTTATATTAGGTGGTGCACCAGTTGCTTAGAGTTTAAGAAAGGAACCAGTAGTGGCTCTATCATCATGTTAAGCAGAATATATAGCTGCTCCTCTTTATGCATGTAAAGCAACATGGATGATGTATTTTATCGAAGAGATTACAGGGAAGAATCATGGAGCAATTACTATGAAGATCGACAACATGTCTGCTATCAATCTGGAGAAGAATTCGATAGCACATAGACAAAGTAAGCACATTGAAATGAGGTTCCATTATCTTCAAAAGCAGGTGGCAGAAGCGAAGCTTAACTTTGAACACTGCAGAACTGAAATCAGATTGCAAATATCATGACAAAGGGAGTGCAGGTCGAAGTGTTTAAGATATTAAGGTCTATGATGAATGTAGATAGCTTAGACACAGTGAATTAGGTGGTTTTTTGAATTGTAATTCCTTGTGTCGAAGCAGGTTGCTTGACAGGGACAAGGAAGTTGTTGAATTGCCAAGTGTGTGTGTATGTGTGTCGAAATTGTTTTATTATCGAAGTGTTGGAGGAGTAGCCTCGACATGGATTTTGTCTTAAACCTAATTTTGTAGTTCTAGAAAAATTAGGTTTTTGGGCTTTTTTATTTTTGGGCTTTGCTTAGGGAGCATGCAAGTTAAATCTATAAATAGGGAGTAACCCTATTATTGTAAAGTGATTCACTTGAATAAAATTGCAGTTTGAAAAGCAAAGAGAAGCTCTGCAAAAATTCTACTTCTTCCCTAACTTCCTTTCTTCCCAATTCAATTTTCTTTTCTTGTTTTCATCACCATTGTGCAGCAATACAATCTTGCAACTAAGGTTGGTTGATTCACTCGAGTGAAGAGTGAAGAACAAGAGGAATTCGATCGGTGTGATTGCATCTTGTTCATCAAGATTGATTCAGAATTACTCAAAGTCTTGAGTTTAATTCCAATAGCTAAGAAAAATGAAGTAAAATAGTTTATTGTTTCTAAATTCCTAGAGTTTATGGATATTCAAGAGACTATACTAATTGGAGTATTTGTCTCTCTTGTTCATTCCTTATGGGTAAATTCCTTTTATTAGTGGAGTTTCTCCACGTTTGTTGGAAATAATGGTGACTCCTTTCGATATGGTGCTTTTGTAAGGGTTTGTCTCTCTTTTCCTTATATGGTCCCAATTATTATTGTGTTTGCTTCCTGTGGGAGCGTATAGATCTGTGTGCTTTTTAGATGATATTTACTCTAGTTGTACCTTGTCTCAGAATAGGATCATGTGGCAAGACTTAGTTTTAAGGAGATTTATGTTGAGGGTGTTGTGTGGGGGTGTTTTATAATATTTTAATTATGTATTCTCATCAAGCGAGAGGATTGGGGTGATATATAGGATTCTTAATGGGTTTTCTCATGTTTGAGGGGTGGTCGGAGTTGTGTGTATGGATTCTCGGTGGTCTTTTTGTAAAGATGTTTTCAATCATTGTATGTTAATTATAAGGTATTCTAACTAGTTATAGGGTCCCTTGCCTTTTAGATTCAACAACCTTTGTCATGATCATTGTGATTTTACTGAGGTTTTTCATGGTAGTTGGATTGCTTTCATTTCGTCTGGTTGGAAATCTTTTATGTTGAAAAAGAAACCCAAAACTCAAAGTTGCTTTGAAAACATAGAATATAAGTGTCTTTAGAAATCTTGATTCTTATATTGACTCCTTGAGAAAGGTGGTGAGTTCCCTGGATTATAAAGTTGACCCTGATCACCTTTTGGTGGAATAGGTGGTGACAGGGTCAAAGGCTTTGGCAGTCTCTGGTCCTTATTTCAGATTAACGATTCTCACTTTTTTAAAGTTCTTAAGCTAAGTGGCTTAAGGAATAAGATGGTAATTCGGGTTTCTTCCATACTTCAATGAAGAGTATAAGCAAAAAGAATGCAATATTATCTCATAAGATGGGTGATGGATGAGTTGATGGTGTTTTTGAGATCCATCAGGAGGTGGTTAGTTTCTTCTTTAATCATTTTAAGGAGCTTCTTATTAGTCATCCCTAGTTGAATGGGGGTAACCTTCCATTCTCTGTAGGAGGATGTTAGTTCTAATCTTACTGCCTTTTTTTCAGCTACCCAAGATCAATCGAGTGATTGCTTCATTTGATGAAAATAACAGCCCCGAGTCTGATAGGTATAATTTCTCTTTTTTAAAAAGAATTTGGAACTTTCTTTGGGACGACTTGAGGAGTGAGTTTGAACAGTTTCACTGTTATGCGTCTATACCCCATAGGTTCTCTTCTTATTTTGTGATTTTGATCTTAAAAATTTAGTCTTCTTATTATCTGATTGACTTTCGACCTATTTCTTTAATGGGATCTCTTTATAAACTAGTTGTCAAATTGCTGGTATCTAAACTTTCTAAGGTAATAAATAACCGTATTTCCTCCAAATCAATCATCCTTTCTTAAAGGAAAACTTTTAACGGATGGGGTGATGGTTGTGAATGAGTTGTTTGACTTGCCCAAAAAAACTGAAAAAACCTTGCATCATTTTAAGAAGGATTTTGAAAAAGGGTATGATTCAGTCAATTGTAGTTTTTTGGATTATATGGTCATTTGGTTTGGTTTTAATGAGAAGTAGAGATCATGGATGCATACTTGTGTGTTTTCTTGTAATCTTGAGGTTTGGGTAAATGGTTGTCCAACCCAAAAAATCATCATCCAAAGGGGTTGAAGAAAGGTGATACATGTTTATTAGGGCTGTAGACCTTGACCTTTTATATTGGGTAAGAGTCGGCGTCTTGATTCTGTCTGTCCCTCGATGCAGTATGAAAATGAGATGATTATTCTAGTGGATTCCTCGATCCATAATATGTGGGCGATTAAGGCCATTCTTAGGGGCTTTGAACTTACTTTGGGTATCATGTTAATTTTTCTAAAAGTAGTCTCATAGGGGTCAATGGGGATTTTGTCTTCCTGGATCTAGCTGGAATTTTTCTCCATTATAAGCTAGAAACCCAGCCCTCCTAGTACCTAGGTTTTCGGATAGAGGTAAGCCCTCATCTAGAGTCTACATGGGAATCTCTAGTTACTCTGATTTCTAGTCGGTTACTTTCATGGAGACATCAGTATGTTAGTCTTGGAGGAAAGGGTGAGAAAAACAAAAGAATGGGAAGGGTTGAAATGTGTTGATTTATTCTTTCTTTTTGAACTATTGGTCAAATTATAAACATATAGTATATAATCTGAATTAGAGGTTAGAGATAGGTAGCAGATAAATAATGCAATAGAAAAGAGAGACACACAGAGTTATCATGGTTCCTCTCACAACTTGATAGTAATCTAGTCCCTTTGTACTTACAAGAGATTTTCACTATAATCACACAAGATTACAAGTTTACTCAAGCCCACAAGAAAGTGACTTCCAATGCTCAAACACTAAAGTAAGAGACTTATATGCTCAAGCACATAAGCAAGAGACTTCCAATGCTCAAGCACCCAAGCAAGAGACTTCTATGCTCATGCACACTAGATAGAGACTTTAAATGCTCAAACATTTAGTAAGAGACTCTAACAATCTATCTAACAGATAAAATACTTTTTTGGGGTAATACAATTGATATACAATCAGAGAAGTATAATGAATACAATGCAAATAGACTCTTTAAGACTTAGGGATTTCTAAGATATACAAGGATAGGAAATCCTAAGTTCTGATTGTGCTTTTTGTTTTGATAGAGTAACTCTTCTTTGAGTGTCAATAGTTCAGTAGTTATTCTTCAAGTCTCTAGCTTCTTATATGGATAAGGAAAAGATTCGTTGAAATTTTTTTCACAATAGAGTCTTTGAGAAGCTTGAATAGATTCTTTGAGATGTTTCTTAAAATAGTTGAGGTCGTTGAAAGCTTATTTGAAATCTCTTTGCTATAAAATGAATTATCAGTTGCAACCCAGCTGACTCCATGAGAAAATAGAGCCTTAGGTCTCCACGTGACAAAGTGGACTCAGAGGTAAACAGTGACCTATCAGAGTCACCTTGGTCCTTGTGCTTTGACTGACTCATGTTCTGATCTTCAAAATCATACTTACTCAAAGTTTGGTCTTCAGAGGCTGATTTATTCAGACTCCGGCCTTCGAACGTTGACCTCTTCAGAAGTTAACTTCTTCAAAGTATGGTCTCCAGCTTCTGATCCTTTAGATTATGGTTTTTAAGCTTCTCTTGAGATGTCCATAGTCAAAACTAATACTTGGATTCTTCAAGAAATTTTAGTGTATGGTCCTGCACACTTGAACAAATATTAGTATACCCAATTGTTCTTTAAATACTTTGTTATTATCAAAACCTAAGGGATATGAGACAGGCCAATTTTGTTCCAACAGTGTGGTCATTCTCAACTTTGTCCTGAATGTTATCCCTTTATTCTTATTTCCTTTCCTAAAAATTCATATCAAGGTTTAGAAGAGGACTTTTAGGATCCAAAGAAAGTTCCTCAAGGTGGGGTTAAAGGAGTCCACAAATATTCTAAGAACTTCAAGGTTAAGTGGTCAGATGTCTATTAACCTAAGCATCATGGTGGTTTAGGGGTCTGGGGTCTCCGAGTAGCCAACTTAGCTTTTTTCCCATTATGCAGGTTTATCTCGATTGCATCAATTCTTTGGTATGATATTTTATTTGCCAAATATAGTGATTGTGTTATGTCTTTCGTCTTAGAGGGTAGGTCTTATGGATTTTGTTTGATGTCTGCTTGAGGAATAAATTGGATTTTGGCCTTATTAGCTCCTTCTTAAAGGACCTATGGGTAGGACCAACACCTATTTGCATTAGGCTTCCTAGAATCTTATCTTGGATTTGAAGTGGAAGAGATACCTTTTGTCTATCAACACTAGATAGTTATTAATTTGTTGTCTATTTTTCAAGAAGTGGCTCACTCTCTCAGGAGTCACATAAGTGGTGGTGGTGGTGTCACTCTAAGGATGACGTGTTTAGTGTACCTTTATTTTATTATATTTTCTTGATCATGTCAATCCTAGTGAGCTTCCACTCAGTTAAGTGAGCGTGATTTTCTCACTCATTTGGGTGATAATTGGATCCTTTCTATAGTGGTGGTTTTTTCCTGGAAACTCCTCCTAATTAAGGTCCCTACTATAAAGAACCAGCTTAAGCATAGGGTGTTAGTGGATCTAGAGGATGCCTTGTGACCATTGTGTAAAGGATCGTTATAGTTGGTTTCTTATTTGTTTTTGAGTTGTGACTTGGTTGGTTCTGTCTAGTATATGGTTTGTTTAGATGGTTAGTGTGGTGTTTAGTTCTTCCTAAGGACCTTGGGACTCTTTTTCCCTTGTTTAGAGAGTTGGATAGTAAGTCTAGGTTGAGGGGTGACCTTTCTATGATCTTGAATTTGATAGTGTGGTCGTCACGTAAATCCAAGAATGATGATATTTTTTCAGGTTTTTCTTCTGTTGTGAAGGATGTGATAGATAAGGGCATTTTCCAGGCTTGGAAATGATATTTTGGTAGGTTCTTCTTTTATCGTGGAATGTTCTTGGTGGTTTCTCTAGAGGATTCTCTTATGTTAATGGTGATCTCTTTTAATTGAGATCTAGCTTTTCCTCTTATTGGGTGGTGTTTTCATTTGGGTTTTTCCATCTCTTTGATCTAGGAGTTTCTTTATGTTTGGTTGAAACTTGGCTTCCTTTTAGTTTTGTTGGACTCTTTTTGTTATCTCTGTTTTTGGTGTCCATGGTCTAATACTTCTTGTGTCTACCTCGATTTTCCATTTATATTTGTGAGGTCTTTTGCTATATGAATTTTTAAATATAGTATCTTTACTTATAATTCAATTTTTTGTAATTATAAAAAATGAATACATTATCAAATTTTAGTGTAAATATTCAAAAGTGTTTGAATTTGAAATGTGATAAAGAGTTTCATGAATATGGTCAAATAAAAGAAGTAAAATTGTAACTAAGTCTAATTTTTAATGAATTATATTGTGTCAAACTTATCATTTTACTATGTTTTTTTAATATTTTGTTAAATATGTATTTATCGTTTAAATATACAAACTTTGATACATTTTAGTTTTTTTTTAATATTTTTTTTTTCTTTCAAATTTTGTTCCGTTAAATTTTTGGTTAATAATTTTAATTTCTTTTATAAAAATTCTTGTTGCGTGTTTTAAGTAACTCTTTCAAATGATAAGTTATTGTTAATATGTAAACTATTATTAATTTAATTATTTAATTTTTAATTTTTATAATTTATTCTTTCATTTAGAGTTATAAGTATATAGATATCTAATTATTAAATTATTAAACTAATAATATTTTAAAATCTTGTCAATAACATTTCATGAAAAAATTAAAACACTCAAAATGAATTTTTAAAATGAAAAAAAAAATTAAAATTGATAGGAAATTAATTAAAGAACTAAAATTTAAAAGATGTTTTAAAAGAAATTAAAAAATAAATGTTAATATATTTAGTGGACTAAAGACTTATTTATTTCTAAATATTTTGTAGCAATTACATTGTATAAAAAGTTATTATTAGAATTTTGAATATAAAGGCAACACTTTTGTAGTCACTTTAAATATGAAATATATATTAAATTTATTTTAATATTAATTTTATTTAATTCAATAGTTGTATGTATTTTATATTTAGTTGAAAAATTATATTTAAAAAATATTAATTAAAAACATACAAGAATTAGGTGGATAATTAGGGTTAGAAATGAGTCGAGTTGAGTTAAACTCGCCTCAACTCAGTTCGATTCGATAAAAATTGATTCAACTCAAAACTAAATTCGAGTTTGACACACACTATTACAAAAAAAAACTCCATTTACCTCGGTCGAAAAAAGATTTTTACCTCGGTTTTATAAGCAAGGTAACGAAAGGAGACGTGAAAACACATCATTTTTCCCCTCGAGTAAAGTTCCACCCAGCAACAATATTTTTTGGATTTTTAAAATTGCGCTAGTTTTTACCTCGGTTTAAATAATACCCGAGGGGTAAAGTCATGTTTACAAAACTTTAGTTAAAAGATGTTTTTTTGCTTTAATCTGTCAAACATCAAGTTTGTTGACAAATTCTAAATCTTCCCATCATCATCAACAACAATAACAACAAAAACAAAATTAATAGAATACTTAACTATGAAATCTCAACAACAACAACAACAACAACAACAACAACAACAACAACAACAACAATATAAAACAACAACGAAATCAATAGAATCTTTAAACATTAAATCACAATAACAACAACAATAACAACAAATAAACAAAATTAATAGAATCGTTAAATATTAAATCTCAACAACAACAACAAAAAGAACATTAGATATTTTACGTGATACAACAACAACTGACACTAATAAGTTACATTCATGTTTTCCTAACTAACGTTAAACATCTTTAACAAAGAATTAGTAGATAAGATACTACATTAGGAAACCAACCTTGAAATATATTCCTACTCTTGCTTTCATTATCATTGTTTTCGTTATGTAAAGTTTAAATTTCATCACTTTACATCCAAGATGGATAGTTCTGGCATTCACGTTCTGATTGGCTAGTGAGAATTTCACGCAGATCACTATTGTTTCATGTGGATTGATGAGTTGACAATGTCTTGACCATTGTTACTTTATAAATAGATGAAAAAATATTTGTTACTTAATTTTTTCATCAAATAGATCAAAAACAAAAATAAATAATAAATAAATACGCTACTTTACCCCTCTGTTTCTAGCTCAAATTAGATAATAGGTTATAAAAAAATTAAAAATTAAATGGTGATAAAATGTAGTTGTTGGGATTCGAAGGTGTGTGCTCTAAATACTTTACCCCTCGGTTTCCAACACAAACAATGTAGCAGCTCAAAAAAAATTTTAAAAATTAAAAGGTGATAAAATGTAGTTGTTAGGATTCGAAGGCGTGTCCTCTAAATAATTTACCCTTCAGTTTCCAAGTTAACCGAGGTAATAGGTCATAAAAAAATTTTAAAAAATTAAAAGAGGCTAAAATGTAGTTGTTGAGATTCGAAGGCATGTCCTCTAAATACTTTATCTCTTGGTTACCAGCTCAATCGAGGCAATAGATTGTATTTAAAAAACTTAAAATGTGACACGTTTATGGTTACACCTCTATTTTTTGTTGGGTCAGGTAAAAGTTGTCATAAAATGTATTATTTATAGTAGTGACGCATTTTTGTAAGCTTAAACTTGATTCATTTTAAGTTCACGAATAACTTGGTTCAACTCGTTATGTTCACCTTATTAGATCCAACTTGTTTACTTCACGGACTTGTCATTTTTTTAATATATATATATATATATATAACATTTTAAATTTATATTTATTTAAAAGAAAAATATTATAATAAAATAAAACTTATAAGATTGAAAGAAAATAGAGGACTAAGATTTGGAGTAAGTGTCTAAAACCTACACTTGGAGTCAATATATATGATTGAGTTGACTGATGAATCTAACGAGTCGAACTATATACAGAGTTCAATTTCAGATTATTTAGTTAACAAACTTAGTTTTTTAATCATATTCAACTCATTTGATTCATGAACCAAATTCAACGATCAAATTGTTGAATCAAATTTTGAACTATATTTTAGTTGCTTTGGATCATTGTCAAGGATAATTAAAGTTACACAAAACTTACATTTCAAAGTTTGCAGCCATACTTTCATTACAATGACTATAAAAAAAAGTAAATTTAAAATGAAAGGCCAATTATGATGCAAACAACATATTAACCTGTAAACTTATTGAGATCTATAATAAAATATTTAGAACCTTCATTAAGGATTTGTTGGGTTTTTCAGTAGTTATAAATATGCCTATATCAATCTTGTCTTTATAACCTTCAGAACGTTATCTGATAATGAAGAGGTTTAGAACCATTGGTAAACTTAGAGAGGCAAGGGTTGAAAATCCTTAGAGTTCTTGAAATTTGTGAGACACTTGGGTAGAAATAGATATTTGTTTGTGTGAATTCCAAATGATTTATCTTTGGAGTTCTCGAACTGAGTAAACAAGTTGTTGCGGTCTTGTATTTTTTCTTCTACTAGTTTGTTGTTATTTTGCTTTCATTTTTGACAAGTCATTATGCTACTTTAGCATTTATTTGGTTGTCATTGTTCTTTGTTCCCACACACCAAATTTTTTGGTGTGTTTGAACCTTGGTGGGTTTGAACCCTGGATAATTATTCTTAATTGCTTTGAGTTATATTATCAATTTTTTCACAACACTGGTTTACCACGAGTTCGCGTCATTGCAGCTACGAGGTATTGCTTACTTTAGATGTGAGAATACCTCACGTTTTTGTACTTTTGAAGAAGTGACTCATCGGGTCGACATGTATGGGTGTTGTATATAAACTACCCATAGTCTCAATTCCCGTGCAACGTGGGACATGTGAATCAGACCCTTCCTTAGAATGCCATGTTTCGGTCTACCACAAGTTTACGTCAGTGTGACTACGAGGTATTTTCCGCTTTGAATGTGAGAATCTATCATGACTTTCGCATTTAGAAAAGGTGGCTAGTTGGGTTAAGGAATATGAATGGTGTACATAAATTACCATTAAACTTGATTCCCAAACAATGTGAGACTGTTTATCTTAGCCCGAAACACAATCTATAAATAATTGTACACCTATAATTATTCAAAATAAAGTTGTTGAAATCTAATCTCTTATATCAAAAGAGAATTAAGATTCCTCTCCATTTACATGTGTTAAGAATATAACTAGAATTCCTTTTGGCTAGAATCAAACTCTTCTTTGAGTATGATTGAGCCCGACAATGATAGAGTTCTCTATAGGAAAAATTGAAAGATCCTAATTTTAAAAAGATATAAAAACATGTTTTTATAAATATTATAATACCTTAAAAGTCAAACAAATCAAAAGATAAATTGCCTCACTTATATAATCCACCATAACACTCTAAAGATTAAAAAATTAAGTCATCCCTAGTGATACTTACTTTTCAACATAATATTATTAAAAGGGTTAAATATCCCAAAAAAAAATTATATATAAGTAGTCAAATGATATAAGATGTATAAAAAGAATATAGCATAAGACCCAAACAAATACAAATATAAGATGAGAAAACTATAAAGCTTAAAAACAAACATGCCACAACAAGTAATTTCCAGGAAAACCACCCTCTACGAACTGAACACCAAAGGTAGATTAAGATAGAGATCAAGCCAGTTATTGTTAGACGATAGGCTTCGATCTAAATGGGAGGTGAATAGATCACAAATTTTAGAACCAAAACTTTTGAAAAAAATATGTTTTCAAAAATATGGAACAACAAAAAAACGACCGGGATCGAATCGTGTAACCGAACCAACTATCGAATATCAATATATGTATCGCAAACTAAATAGAATGATAATGAATGTAAATGTTAAACAACTATCAAGCTATGAATCAATTAAATGCAATGCTAATCGTAACTCGTATATCCAATGAACCAAAACACAATTTAAATACGCACAAACAATTTATCGAACACTTGGTGTGCAATCGATAACAATTAGAAATTTAATTTGTTTTGTTGATGTTAAAAGCCAATCATAATCAAATTGATTATGATTATATCAACAAAAACACTTTTAAAAGATAATAAAAAGAACAATTTCCAATCGAATTGATCAATCAACGATGAACTCGATGAATTGCGAAATTAACAATAAAAGTGATAAAGAGATAAAGAGAGAGAGAGAACAAAATTTATTTAGGAATTTCCCCAATCGGCCTCTATATGGGTACATATACCCTCAATTCAAAATCGAAATGAGATATTGCTATTAACCTTTTCTTTGTAAAATCGTTTATACAAGAGATGAAGAATGAAAACCCCAAAAACCCTATTGTTTTGTGTTGATTCTTCCACCTCCAACCCTTGATCAAAGGCTTGATCAAGTGACCAACAAATGCGGCTACAATCCTCCAATTTTCCCGAGCGCGCAACTAGTTAAAACCCCAAGATTCCGGAACGCAAGGCCTTCACTCGGTCGAATCTGTGTTGACGTGATTTTGTCCAAAACCTTCAAATCAACCCGATCTTGAAGGAAAACTCCACCTTGGTTTTCTTATTTGAAACACACAAAGTTCCCAACACAATATTCTCGGTTACACCAAACCTAATTAGATGTTATCAACCCTAATCTAGATGCTCACCCAATCGAAAAATGATTATGTGTAGTTCAATTCTGTGTATGCATAGAAGAAGGGATGAAGATGATGGGAAACTTTATAATCTGGTTTCGTTTACGTTTTATTCACTAGGAACCTTACCTAGAAGAAGATGCATGTATGAGTATATATAGGAATGTTAAGAAATGGGAAAAAGGAATGCAAAACGTTGGAGCAAAAATGAAAATTTTGGATGAGAAACACATATAGGTCGGCCTATAAAAGCAATGGGTCAGCCTATGCAGGTTGTTCAGGTCGGTCTGTGAAGGTCATAGGTCGGTCTGGTAAGGTTGTCAGGTCGGCTTGTGAGGCAGCCTGTGAGGCGACCTGTGGGCAGAGCCTACAGGCTTTAATACTGCCCCATGGGAGCCGACCTGAAGGATCTATGTGTCGTCCTATACTGAAGCTAAGACTCATATAGGTCGGCCTGTTCATGTATAGGGCGGCCTACAGTGACCTGAATGCCCAAAAATATTTTTTCAATGCAAATATGATGTTCACTCCTTTTCAAACTCATTTAAATGCTTCCTAATTTCGAGATGCATATCTAGAGTGAGAGGATACCGTCCAATATACATAACACTATACTTTCCTAGTTTTGACATCACTCAAAATACAAAAGCACTCACATACTCCCCATTTTTTATAAAGGAAAAACATTAGACGATGTGTTTAGTGACGTTGTTGTCTTTTTGAAGACTCCCCCTGAATACGTACATCAAACTTCATCTTGTGCATAATTCTCCCCCTTTGACAACATCAAAAAGAGAACAAGCCAACAATTATAAGTATCAATAATCACAAACAAACACAAAATACCCCACATAGGCAATTTGCAAAGAGAAGAACATCAATATGAAATCATTCACATAGAATGATATGCACATTGATTTAGAATGCCGAAACATAAATACAATCACACCAAAGAACAATATAACATAATTGCCACTCATGGTGCCAAATAAGACGACAGAACATGAACAATGAAGGATGTAACGAAAAAACAAACCCTTGTGCTGCTTCAAAAGTGACACGATTACGTGACATATGCTTTTGGATTTCCTGAAATGCTGCATACACGTGTGCTCTAGCAAGGCGATAAACGAAGTCGTCACCACTCAAACCAAAAACAGAGATGTAACCGTAATGGTGGCACACAACAAGAATTCATTTAACATCATAACATGTTCAACCAAAGTTCATGAAATAATACATAACAAGCCAAATGCACTAAAGAAAATGTTTCAAGTATATAGAAGGAATATCACAACATCACTATAAGCATATAATTGATAAAGATCAATGGTAATTTTTGGAAGTGAGAGTTGATAAACTACTTTATTCATCAAGGATATTAGTCATTTGGAATACTAATAACAACAAGAAAATTCACTAAGCAAGAGAAATAAAAAGGAACAATATTACCTCTCATGTAGATTCATGAACCATGCACTCTTATGAGATGAAACTCCTAATGAAGGTTAGAGTAAGAGTATATAAAGTTCATGCAATAAAATGATATGCTAGGCAAGATTAGAGATATGGAGTATCCTTAATTCCCTTCGAATGTTGTTAAAATGGTTCGGTTGCAAGTGGTTTTGTGAAAATATCTGCATGTTGATGTTTACTATCAACATGCCCAAATACGACATCACCTTTTTCAACATGATCACGTAGGAAATGATGGTGAATATCAATATGCTTAGTGCGTGAATGTAGCACCGGATTCTTGGTTAAATTGATAGTGCTAGTGTTGTCGCACATAATGGGAATACGTTGCAAGTTTACATCAAAATTAAGTAATTGTTGCTTGAGCCACAAGATCTGGGCACAACAACTATCGGTCGTAACATATTCTGCCTCAGTGGTTGACAATGCAACAGAAACTTATTTCTTAATATACCAACTTACTAAGGCATTTGAAAACACGTGGCAAGTTCCACTAGTGCTTTTCCTATCCGATTTGCAACCGGCAAAATCGGAGTCAGTGTATCCAACCAAGTTACAATCACTTCCTTTAGAATCCCAAAGCCCATATTGAGAAGTATCGTGAAGATACCTAATAATACGCTTTACGGCTTTTAAGTGAAATTCCTTAGGAGCCGATTGATAACGGGCACAGATGTATACACTAAACATGATACTGACCTAGATGAGGTAATATATAGAAGAGAGTCGATCATACCTCTGTATTGATTCACATCTACATCCTTACCATTTGAGTCCTTATCCAAATTACCATTTATGGCCATAGGTGTATCGATAGAATTTGCATCCTCCATGCCAATGTGCTTTAGCAATTCTTTGCAATACTTCGTTTGACACACCAATGTACCCTCTTTCAATTGCTTAATTTGAAGCCCAAGGAAGTAATTCAACTCCCCCATGAGGCTCATCTCAAATTCTCCCTGCATAAGCTTAGAGAACTCTTCTACAAGTTGCATATTAGTTAATCCAAATATAATACCATCAACGTAAACTTGAACTAGAAATGTGTGCTTCCCTTGGCGCTTAATGAATGGAGTAGTATCTACTTTTCCCCTTGAGTATCCTTGGTCAATTAAAAGTTTTCTTAGTCGCTCATACCAAGCCCTAGGGGCTTGTTTGAGACCATACAAAGCTTTTTTGAGCTTGTACACATAGTTTGGATACTCATGACTTTATAAACAGGGGGTTGAGCTACATACACTTCTTCATTAATAAAGCCATTTAGAAACACATTTTTCACGTCCATTTGATATAACTTGAAATTCTTAGCGCAAGCATAAGCTAGCAGAAAAAGTATATCCTCAAGTCGAGCCACCGGAGCATAAGTTTCCTCATAATTGATGCCCTCATCTTGGTTATAGCCTTACGCCACTAGCCGGGCCTTATTGCGGGTTATCACCCCATTTTCGTCAAGTTTGTTCCTAAAAACTCATTGGGTGCCAATTACTTGATGATCTTTAGAACGAGGGACAAGGTCCCAAACGTCATTTCTTTTAAATTGATTTAGTTCATCTTGCATGGCCATAATCCAATGCTCATTAAGCAATGCATCTTAAGCATTTTTAGGCTCTACTTGAGATACAAACGCAAAGTGATAACAAAAATTACTTATCTTAGAGCGAGTAGTTACTCCCTTTGTGATTTCTCCAAGTATGTTGTCAATAGGGTGATCCTTTGATGTCTTCCAAGTCAAAGGTAGACCTTCCATTGTAGCTGGACTTTCTTCCTTTTCCTCTTCGTCATTGTCATCTTCTTTCTTCTCATCACTCATCTCTTTAGGTTGATCAATCCCTTGTTCGGTTCCATTGAGAATATCTTGAGAAGACATACCTACATCGTGAAAAACCATACCTTTCCCAACATATTTTGGATGGGACTCATCAAAGGTAACATGTAAGAACTCCTCAACTATAAGCAATCTCTTGTTATAAACCCTATACGCCTTACTAGATTGTGAGTATCCGAGGAAGATACCCTCATCGAATTTTGCATCAAATTTGCCAAGATTATCTTTATTATTATTCAAAATATAACATTAACATCCGAAGACATGTAAGTGAGAAACATTAGGTTTTCTACCTCTAAGTAGTTCATACGGGGTCTTATCTAGAATAGGACGTATAAGTACCATATTCATGACATAGCAAACCGTGTTAATGGTGTACGCCCAAGGATACATCATCTAGGCTTAGCATATAAGTATTATTTACCCTCAAGCCTTTAAACACACATTCCTTCTTTTCATCATGCACAAAGAAGAAACAAGATTTTGTAAAGGTAACTTTGAAACCCTTGTCGCAAAGTTGGCTTATGCTTAGAAGATTATTTATAAGGCCATCAACTAGCATAAAATCAGAGATAGTAGTAGATGAGGGATTACCTACACTGTATTTTCCAAGTATAGCACCTTTGTTGTTATCTCCATATGTGACGAATCCTTTCCTCTTTGGCACAAAGTCAATGAAAAGAGATATGTCACCCATCATATGCCTTGAACATCCACTATTAAGATACCATATCTTTTCGGTAGATTCAAGACATTCAACCTGAAATTTTAAACAAAGGCAATAGGTACCCAATTTTCATTGGGTCTTTTAGAGTGAGTGAGATCAAAGTTTCTCTTAGGCAACCATTGACCAACTCCTTTAGAAACAAATAACTTCCTAAATTTTCACTTTTCAATGGTGTGTCCCTTTTTGCAACAATAATGACAAGATAGGTTTTTATGTGACATGTCCTTGCTATTAGGATCCTTATGCATATGTATATGTTTCTTTTTAGAATGATTCAAATTATTTTCAACCTTAGAAGGATCAATAGAAAACACAATCTTAGGTTACAAGGCATCATCTAATTTGACTTGAAGAGATTTGGCTTCCTCTTGTCTATTATGACAATACTCACAACCAAACCTAGGAGGTATTATGTCCTCTTTCTTATCACTTTGAATTTCTATCAAAAATTTCTTAATAGCTTCAAACTTCCTTTCGAATTCTAACACTTTAGCTTCCAAATTTAAAATCACTTTTTCCTGTGAAGCTAACTTGTTAAAAGCTCTTAAGGCTTCTCTAGGTATATTTTCAAAGGCCTCTTGTAATTGAAAATAGGATAAATCATTATTGGATTCATGTTTAAAGGAACTTAAATTCTTCTTTTTCTTACCTTTAGCCATGAGACAAATTCAAGTCGATGTCACACTTGAAGTTGTGATTTCATCACTAGAGGAATCACTAGCACTTTCCCAAGCAGCATGAGCTTTTCTAGACTTTCTAGAAGACTTGTGGTGGCTCCTTTCTTTATCCTTTATTCTCATGGAACATTCCAGTCTATAATGATTGATTTCACCACAATGATATCAAGACTTTCTGGGCTTGCTCTTTCTATCTTCATCATCATTGGAGGATCTTGTCAACCTTCTAAACTTGGCTATTTTCTTGTCATAATTTTTAACACCGTTCTTCCTTATATACCGTTGGTATCTCTTTACGAACAACCCCACATCTTCCTTACAGGAGTTCTTGTCATCATCACTCTCACTACAACAATGCTCACAATATGAAGGCCATGAGCTAGAATTAATTAGAGCTATAGACTTTTTCCTTTCTTCTTTGTTTTTCCCTTTCTCACTCTTCGATCGCTTTTCGTATTCCTTCTCTTATTTTTCCAAGCAAGTAAGCTCTTACTCGTGCTCTTTCAACTTTTCAAACAATGTCGTAAGTTCAAGCAACTTAAGATAATTTTCCTCTTTAGTAGTGGTAAACTTTGCTTTCCATTCCCAACTTAAACACCTCAAAATTTTGTTAGTAGCAAGTTCATTGGAAATGAGATTACCTAGTGCATTTAATCGATTTACCTAGTGCAATCCGCAATGGTTTCGCCATGCTCAGTACGGAACAACTCAAACTATTGATTTAATGTGTTGATCCTAGCTTTTTGACATCTTTAGTACCCTCATGTTAAATCTCTAATGAGTCCCACATAGCTTTGGCGGTCTCACAATGAGAAACGTGATAAAACTCATCAACTCCCAAAATGGAAGTGAGAATGTTTTTCACTTTCCAATCATGGGACCACAATTTCCAATCATTAGCATCCCATCGTGCTTCCGGTTTATGTATTGTGACACCTTCCTTATTGGTCCTAGTTATTTCATTTTGAGCGTTTTGGATAGCATCCCAAATACCTTTGTTAACATAGTTGACATGTATACGCATAAGTGCTTTCCAATAGCCATAATTTTCGCTAGTGAAATTTGGTGCTCTATTGTACGCACCCTTATGTTCGGTAGCCATTCTTCTAAGAAATGTATCTCAAGCACGAAATGAACCATAACTCTTGATGTCACTTGTTAGACGATAGGCTTCAATCTAGAGGGGGTAAATAGATAAAAATTTACAATCAAAACTTTTGGCAAAAATCTGTTCTAAAAAATATGGCACAACCGAAAAATGACCCGGATCGAATCGTCTAACTTAACCTACTATCGAAAAGCAATATACGTATCACAAACCAAACGGAATGATAATGAACGTAACTGTTCAGCAACAATCAGGCTACTAATCAATTAAATGCAATGTTAATCGTAACTCGTATATCCAATTAACCAAAATACAATTAAAATACGCACAAATAATTTATCGAACACTTGGTGTGCAATCGATAGCAATTGGAAATTTAATTTGTTTTGTTGATGTTAAAATATAATCACAATCAAAGTGATTATGATTATATCAACAAAAACACTTTTAAAAGATAATAGAAAAACAATTTCCAATCGAATTGATCAAACAACGATGAACTCGATAAATTCTGAAATCAACAATAAAAGTGATAGAGAGATAAAGAGATAAAGAGAGAGACCAAGATTTGTTTAGGCAGTTTCCCAATCGGCCTTGCTATGGGTACGTCTGCCATTAATTCAAAATCGAATTGAGATATTTCTATTAAACTTTTCTTTAAAAAATTTTTTATACACGAGATGAAGAATGCAAACCTTAAAAACCATGTTGTTTTGGGTTGACTCTTCCACCTCCAACCCTTGATCAAAAGCTTGATCAAGTCCTAACAAATGCGGTTACAATCCTCTGATTATCTCAACCGCGCAACTTGTTGAAACCCCAAGATTCCCGAACACAATTCACCGTCTCGCGCTACTCCCTTGCAAGGAAACCACCTTGTCCCAAGGCCTTCACTCAGTAGAATCTGTGTTGACGTGATCTTGTCCAAAACCTTCAAATTAATCTGATCTTGAAGGAAAACCCCACCTTGGTTTTCTTATTTGAAACACACAAAGTTTCCAACCTAATATTCTCGGTTACATCAAACCTAATTGGATGTTATCAACCCTAATCTAGATGGTCACCCAATCGAAAAATGATTATGTGTAGTTCAATTGTTTGTATGCATAGAAGAAGGGATGAAGATGATGGGCAACTTTGTAATCTAGTTTCGTTTAGGTTTTATTCACTAGGAACCTTACCTAGAAGAAGATGCATGTATGAGTATATATAGGTATGTGAATAAGTGCAAAAAGTTGGAGCAAAACTGAAATTTTTGGATGGGAAAAACGTATAAGTCATCCTATGAAAGCAATGGGTCGGCCTATGAAGGTTATAGGTTGGCCTGTGAATGTTGTCAGGTCAGCTTGTGAGGCAGCCTGTGAGGCGACCTGTGGGCAGAGTCTACAGGCTTTAATACTGCCCAATGGGAGCCGACCTGAAGGATCTATGTGCCGGCCTATACTGAAGCCGAGACTCGTATAGGTTGGCCTCTTCATTCATAGGTCAGCCTGAAGTGACTTGAATGCCCAAAAATATGTCTTTCAATGCAAATATGATTTTGACTCATTTTCAAACTCATTTAAATGCTTCCTAATGCCAAGATGCACATCTAGAATCCAATATACATAACGCTATACTTTCCTAGCTTTGAGATCACTCAAAATACAAAAGCACTCATAGTTATACCACTAAAACCAGATCAAACACCACCAAGGAAAGAGCAAAGAAACACAAACATTCTCAATTTGGCCAAAATCTCGATCAACTATTGAATAATCTAAAGGATAAGGTTCTGAAGGCAATTTGTGAAGGTGCAAGATATTCCTCTAATCTTCCCAAAAACTATTTCCAAGCTAAAATATAATTCTCTCCTTGAGAAAGTAAAATATCATTTCGAGCCTTTTAAATGGTTCAAACAACGACATGTTAGATAATAGAAAAACCTTCCCTAAATTTCCTCCCGCCACTTAAATAAAAGAAACTTTAAAAAGAGATCATAGAAAAAACCCCTTAGACTTCGCACTTCCACCTAAAAAAAAAGAGAAACTCTCAAAGAGAAGACTAAGATCCCTAGAAAGAACTTTTTTCCAAACCAACTATTTATTCTCAACAATTTCACCTATTTTTATGTTTTCACCACCAAAATCTGACCCACTGGACCGCCTAATCTGGATAGGGGGTCAGTTCTGGCATCAAGTGGTTCCAACCCCCTCCTAATCGCAGTTGCGGGGAATCGAACCGTGATCTTCCCTACCAATTTCTCCTTTTTAATCATGCAAATCAAGACTTTTCATATCCCACTTAAACAAATCAACTTATAGAGTAATAAAACTAAATGAATAATATTAGTATATATTTGAATTTTCTTATATAAAATTCGTTCTAATATTTTTTTATTTAAAATCAAATTATATAAAACTATATAACCATTATAGTTTTTATATATAACCATTAATTTAAATTAAACAAAATAAATATATGATAGATTACAGGTCAAACTTAGCCTTTGAATTTTTTAATATGTCAGGTTTAAGTTTTCCAAAACCTAACTCGGTCGTGTCTATTCTCATGGCTTATTGTGATGTTTAACTTTCACCGGTAACTAAACGAAATCCATTTAGAATATCTATTAAGAAATCCAATCGTCTTCTAAATTTTAATCACTTCTTCTCTTTTTCTTCAATTTTTCTTCAATTAATTTAGTGATTAAACTAAGATACCTTAAATATAAAAAAAAATAAAAAGATTTTAATTTAACCTCTTTTCAACTAATAATTAAGATGTCCTTCATAATTTTTTAGTCTTTGTAAAACTAGACTAAAGTTTCTTGATTCATTTCTTCCTTAAAAGTGATCTTTCAATTGTTGTCAGTAACGGAATTAATCCAATTTTAACTTTTCCTTTGATTATTTTTCTAATTAAAGAATTTACTGTTACGGTTCTTTTCTCTGAGTCAATGAACCTTGGCTCTTTAAACCCACCATAATTTATCTTGATGAATGAGTTTTTATATTACTACTTAGAGATAGTTGATGTAATCTTTATTTCCTTTCAAATTATTAGCGAGGGAATTGTGTTGAATGTAATGTAAAAGAGAGTGTTAGTTAGCTATGATAATTAACTCTAACTGTATATAGTTTGACATTTAGAAAACAGTTGCAAAATCACACTAGCTAGTTACTTGTTATATAAGCAATTGTGTAAACTTGTAATAGTTAATTTTGTGAGTAATGAATAAAGCATATCACGCATTCTTCTTCATTCTTTGTTGCCATGAATCTTGTGTAGCTTAAGCTTTAACATGGTATCATAGGCCTTTCGATCTAGACTTCTTCTGTTGCTCCCTTACTCACAGTCCTCCATTCTTGTTCCTCTGTAATCACCTTGAACTCCTTCAGTTTCTTTTTTCACCATTATCATTTTTCTGTTTTTCAGTATGTCTGTTGCAAGCTCTGCAAGCAGCATCAATGGCGGATCATCATCAAATAATCATAACAAAGGTTATCAAACTGATATCCTTAACCCTTACTTCATGCATCTGAACAAAAATCATGCGTTAATTCTTCTTTCTCCCTTACTTTCAAGCAACAACAATCATTCTTGGTCACGATCCATGACCATGACGCTTCTATCCAAGGACCAGATTCACTTCATCAATGGTTCTTTACCGTAACCACCTGATGAAGATCACAATTCCATTGCATGGGATCGTTGCAATACCATGATCATGTCATGGATCAACAATTCAGTGGAAACCGAGATTTCCTGGGCAATTTCTGAGAATGTAATTTTTTGAGTCTGGTGCCTTTTAAGCTATGAACCAGAGCCTAGACTAATAAGACTTAATACACAAGTGAATTGGTGGAGAAAGCTCTATGAGCCAGTACACTTTTGTATGTGCTAGAGGTCTTACCAATCATTACACCCCCACAATTTCTTGTTGTCATCATCGTTGTGCGCCAATTCGGCCATGCGCGTGCTTGGTGTTCATGAGTACTCTAGAGATTTTCTAAATCTCATGCAAGCGGATCCACTTGACACTCATATAGGTGATTCCATCAAGTATGTTATGCACTTCATATACCACCCATAATGTCGGGGTGAGAATCGGAGACCATAGCTATTAAGTTAACTAGGTTCACACAATTTAAGATGTCTTAAGGTTTGTGTATTTTAGTCTTGTGAAAGAGTTTGAATATGCTTAAGATGTCTTAAAGCATTTGTTAAGAAAAGGAGTCTGAAAAATCAATGACCTAATGTCAAGGTTTCTATGGAAAAAAGGTTTTTTGAGCTTGAGAAGAGGGGAAACCCTAATTGAGTTATCTACAAATAAATTTGACCTAAGGGAATCTTCCTAAGACGTAAACATCTTAAGGACAACAAATCAAGTAAAATATGTATAAGAGAGTAAAGATGCATATGCAAATGACATGAAGTCAACAAAAAGTCTCTCCCCTTGGATTAGGCAACGTGTTAAACATATATGACACAACTATTCAACAAGGAAGTCAAGTATGAGATACATGGTACAAGTAAAATTAACATGGATCAACAAACATGCACAATGTTTACAAACAACATATTTGATTAAAGCATGCTTAGACACAAGTTTCAAGAGACATGCGTATTTCAATCATCAATTCACGCTTCAACAAAATGCTATAAAACATGATTTACAAGGACAAGATTCAACATGTATTAACAAACACATCATCACAACTTGGTCGTACAAGATAATATTAACACAAGGATAAGAGATAAATGCATGGTTTCATCATATTTTTTAGGTCAATCAAGCAAGTTCTAAGCACATGGACAACTTTGAAACAAGCAAGAACAAGTATCAAACATTTAAAGTATTCAACTTGAAAATAAACATATCATCATGGTCATAATACCTAAACAAGGAACCAAGACATGGGTCATCAATGATTCTAAGCCAAGAGTATAATCAATCAAAACCCTAAGTATTTAGACAAATATGAACATCACAATTAAATGACACTTTTAAAGTTCCTAAACAAATAATAAAAATCAAGAATATATACATGACATAAGGCCTAATAAACAAATAAGAGGTGGTATTTTTGGTATTAAAATAAGAGAATTAAATAAGAAAGAGAAAATAGATATTTTTGTGATTTTAAAGTTTTAATTAAAGTAAATAAAAGAAATAATTAAAATATGATTATCATTTATAATTCTTAATGTAAAATAAAATAAATAAGTGGAATAAAATAAATAAAATATTTTTGATATTTTTGGGTATTTTGGAATGCAAAGGAAATATTAAAAATAACAATAAAATAAAAGAAATAATTAATTAAAAAGAAAGAAATAAACAAAATAATAATAATAATAATAATAATAATAATAATAATAATAATAATAATAATAATAATAATAATAATAATAATAAAAGGAAGAAAATGGGAGATTAAAAGAAGTGGGGGGTGCTGGGGATTGAACCCACGCCCCCAAGGTCATTACTCAAAACATCAACCACTGGGTTAGGTCATCTGGCCTTGATATTATTTCGCCCCTAATAAAATATATAAGAGACAAACATTTAAAATGAAAACGCGCGAAAACCTGTGTCATCTTCAACCTTGGAACACCAAAATTCAAAAATAAGAATTTCTTATTCAGGGATCAAACATGGCAACCTAATATACTATTTTACTCATATTTTAACAAGGAATTCAACCATGGCCTTACATTTTATTTATTTTTCCTCTATCTCAAGAATTATGATCAAAACCAGAGAAACCCTATATTTTTAAACTAAAATTAAATTCTAAACTTGGACAATCAATGATCAAGAGCATAGGGTTTTCAATCACAGCATCATGACAAACATGTTGGTAACTTGAATGAATGCAAATGGTGTCTCTAAGAGTGAGAACCATAAGTAGAAAACTTACCTATTGGAGTGTGTCCAATGCACCTTCAAATGCTATTCCAGATGAACAATGATGGTCCTTACAGCTTCACTGAACCCCCAGGAGTGTGTTGGAATGCTTGGCTTGTCCTAGAATGCTTTCAAATCCTCTACTCGAATCAACTTGCAAATGGACAAAAGTGAAAAATGATTCTGGTGATGGAGGTGTTACAATTTGATTTTGATGATTTGGAAAGTTTCTATGAAGTGTTTAAAATGTTTCTGAGATGTTTGAATGGAAGGAAATGGCAAGGAATGAAAGATTGGAAGTTTTGGCTCTTTGGTCAACAATGGTGACCAAAGAGAGTTGACTTCTAGTTTGAGGTGCTTTGAGTGGTTTTGGTGTGTTTGAGCAAGTTATGTAGGATGTTTATGATGTGTTTGAGTGAAAAATTGGAGGTTTGAGGACTGTAACAAGTTTGGATAGATTTGGTGTTTGGAGGAAAATGATGAACACTTGGAACTTGAATGTATGCTTGCTGAGACTATGAGAGGTTTCTTGGTTCAATTGTTGTGTGTTTAACATCTGATATGATGCTCTATTTATAGGAGAAGTGATCAGTAAATGATCAATGGATCATAGCTTTGTTTGACGAACTTTTTATCAAATCCATAAAGTTGGATATCAAGTACAAAAGTGGACTTTTTCTTTATAGCTCCTAAAGTTGACCTTCCCTCACAAGTGTCCAAGGGCTGCATAACTTGTACAAGTTGGTTCTGGTTCATATCACATTTTCCTTGAATCATGGAAAGTGGTTGGTGGCCAAAATGTGCTTTTTGTGCAATGTCCAAAATGATTCAAGTTGGCATGTTGGATGAAGCTTTTATATGGTGTAAGGAGATCAAATGCTGTAGAATTTGGTACCATTGAAAAGATTTCATGACAATGAACAAGTTCCAAGTTGTCCATTTGCTCTGAAAATGCTTGGAAGACGACAAAAGATGTCTCAAACTCGTGTCAAAAATCTGGCTGAACATTTGTGCAATTCTTCCTTGGGCCAAACTGCCTAACCATGGCCACTTCCAAAATTCATAACTTCATACTCAAGCAAGATAAATTCATGCTCATGACATCATTAGAAAGAAGACATCACATACTACAACTTTGATGTTGATCACATGAAAATAATCACTTTGAATCATTGAGAAAATTGGCCATCAAAATTGAACCTTTAACTGTTTTATACTTAGAAAAATTTCTAAGTGTTTGGCATTTTTCACATCTTTAAAAATCTCAACTTTGATCAATCATAACTTCCAATTGGTAAATGCTTTTGGGTCCATTCTTTCACCAATTTGAAGTATGTAATACCATCTTTAAAAGGAGTCCTCAAGTGTCTTCATTGGATGCTTGAGGAAGAAGTTATGGTCTTGGAAAGTAGACCATTTGAACATAGATTTCCATAACTTAAAAAAAATCTCAAACCCTAATTTTCACAATTCTTGATCTTTGAATGATTTCTTTGATTTTCTTGATCAATTACGATCCAATTCACTTATCTTCATAATCCTTGACTTGTGGAGTCCATATTTGGCCAAAAATCTCAAAAGTCAAACTTTGACTTTGATCACATTTGACTTTTCATCAGATGAATTCAAATCTTTCAATTGTTAAAGAATCAAGCTTCTTGAGACAATCCAAACATATGAATGGACTAATATGATGTAATTGAGGCCTTTAAACCATGTCTTGAAGTGAGAGATTATGCCTTACTAAAAAAGTCAACTCAGTGTTGAATTAGGTCAAAACCATAATGTCCTTGGGATAGTGTGATACTATCTCCCTTCCTTATGATTTTAACACCTATAACACTTGATTCTCCCATATCTTTCATGTCAAATTTTGATGAAATAAAACTCTTAGTTTACATAATTGTATCAATGCATGTACCAAAAATAAGCATGTCATCCACATACAAGGATATAATAACACATTCTCCATTCAAATTTTTTGCATACACACATTTATCAACATCAAAAGATGAAAATCCATCAGTAATTAAAGTTTTATCAAATTTCTCATGCCATTGTTTAGGAGTCTGTTTTAAACCATACAAGGATTTGAGAAGTTTACAAACTTTGTTTTCTTGACCCTTAACCTCACAACCTTCAGGTTGAGTCATATAAATTTCTTCTTCTAAGTCACCATTTAAAAACACAGTTTTGACATCCATTTGATGAATCACTAATTTATGAATGGAAGCTAAAGCAATCAAAACACGAATAAAAGAATTTCTAGCAACAAGAGCAAAAGTATCAAAATAATTAATATTTTCCTTTTGGGTAAAACCTTTTGCAACAAGTCTTGCTTTGTATTTATCAATAGAACCATCAGGGTGAAATTTTCTTTTGAAAATTCATTTGCATCCAATAGTTTTTGCTTTTGGTGGTAAATCAACTAGAGTCCAAGTATGATTTTTAGTAAATGAATCTATTTTAGTTTTGATAGCTTACTTCCAAAAACGTGATTCAGAAGAAGAAATTGCTTCAGAAAAGCTTAAAGGATCTTTATCGATTAAATAAGTGTAAAACTCATTTTCAAAGGATGTTGGTTTCCTTTGTCTCTTACTCCTTCTCAAATTCTCATATTCATCCTCATTAAGATTACCATTATGATCACTACGCCATATAAGGGAAAAGATAGCGCTTTTTTTGGCATAGACAGCGTTTAAAAGCACTGCCTATACTGGCGCTGCTGTAGGTAAAGACAGCGCTTTTTTAAAATGCAAAAGCGCTGCCTTATGTCCCCTTTAGGCAGCGCTTCTTTTCAAAAGCGCTTTCTATTGTCACCTTTAGGCAGCACTTTTTTCTTGAAAAACTCTTTCTATTGTCCACCTTTAGACAGCACTTTTAAAAGCGTTATCTAATGTATCCTTTAGTTCACTTTTAGGTCTCTTTTAGGCAGCGCTTTCTATTTTCCAATATATGCAGTGCTTTCTATTATCCACTATAGGCAACGCTTTTTTTTACAAAACGTTGTCTAATGTCTCATTTAGGAAGCACTTTTTTTGTTAAAAGTGTTGTCTATTGTGCACGTATGGCATTGTTTTTTTGTTAAAGCGTTGGCATAAGTCTCATTTTTTAATAAAATGGCAGCATATTTTTTAGAAGCGCTGGTACAACATAAACCGTTATAGCAGATAGTTTTTTATATTTATTCCAAATTTGCATATTACCAATATATATCAAGAAGCTAGTTTTTGATATATATATATATATATATATATATATATATATATATATATTTATTTATACCAAATATATACCAACTCTAGCTAAAAAACTATGAACTTGTCTTCTGCACATATCAACAACTTAGTAACTTGTTATCTCTATCTTCTGCACCTATCTGAAACAAAACCAACAAATTAATAGGCATCGGAACCAAGCTATATAACACATAAACCTTATAACCATTATAATTCAACACAAACCTTATATATATTGCTATATACCATTATACATCAAGTAAATCATATTTTTATCAAAATTTATCACAAACCTTTATAATTCAACACAAACCTTTAATTCAACACATAAACCTTATAACCTTATAACCATTATAACTCAACACATAAAACTTATTACCATTATAATTCAACACATAAACCTTATAACCATTATAATTCAACACAAACCTCATACACTAAGAAAATAATGTTTTTATCAAAACCTTTAACCACTTCCAACACCTTATAACCATTATAATTCAACACATAAACCTTATAACCATTATAACAACAGGTCCACTTCCAAAACCTTTAACTTCTAAAGATTCACCAAACATAATTACAAATTCCATCAACCCTTAATTCACAACAACTTCCAGAACTATTCCAATCCAATATAGAACATCATAACAACAAAAATCTCTAAGGACCACATAAACTTCACACAAAAGAAAGAAAGACAATACCTTATATAACTCTCATCTCAAGAATGTATTGACATCATTCCTCCTTAATTTCTTCCAGTTGATCTTTCGAGTAAGTAGCACACTTGAAATCATCAAAGTACTACATAATATGACTTAGTTTAAACTAATTAATTAAATGAAATATCTGTTAAATATTAAAATAAATCCTAACTTATAAATCCATACCATGTTTGGAATCTCTATTTGATCCAAAAGAATAGTTTCTTTCATAAACCTCAATACGAAATAACTGCAATCTATATCATTAAGCTGACGAAGACACTACACATATAAAAAAAATACGAATATATATCATAATATATAGTTTAACTTGTTTTATCAAGTAGCATCACTATTATAATCAAAATTGTGAAAATATACCTGCACTCTGATCCATGTAATGTTGTTTGCTTTACTCTTTGGTACTCGAGCTTTTCTTTGTGATCGGAATATTTGTATAGCTCTAACAAAATATAAATGACCAGAATACTCAGGAACATTTAATACTTGACTTAGTATGCTCCTGCAATCATGGTCTTCAGCTTAAGATAAAGACTGAGATAGATTCTCCTGAAATTCATATGCATATCGAAAAAGATTAGTGGGGATTAAAAGGCATAAATATTACATGTTAATAAACTTTTGATTTAATTAAAGAAATAATATTATACTTACACATTGCTAAAAAACTTTTTGAACATCTTCGTTAACAACTCCATCCTTACCCACACGAGAAGCCTTCCACAAAACATGTTCCGGAATAGGTGTTTCTTCACTTTTCTCCTCTTCTAACTACACATTAAGACAAATAATAAGATCAATTATAACACATGGGGAACAAGTATATCATATCATTTATATATACTTATTATTTTTCGCTCTAAGCGTGCATATCTCAAACGCCATTTTTTGTATGGATACGCGGGTTTTGATGCTCGTTGGCGATTTATGTCACTCATTTTTTGGATAAACAAGTTTAGGGCATATCAGAACACCTGTGGAACAAGTATATAATACAATGTTCATGATAAATTAACATTACATGGAAATTCGGGGTTCTTCTTTTGGCTACAAAAGTTTCCAATTCTTCAGGTGAAATCAAGTCTGCATACTTTGGACGTTCTGCTTCAATAAAATTTTCTTGGGCATCCTTAGGATACTTGTTTGTTAAAAAAGCTCAAAACCCTCTGTGTCTTCTTCCGGCCAATTGAAGACAATATTTTTTTCGTTCATCACCAATGTTAAAAGACCTCTACGAAAAACATACATAGAATGTGTTAGTATAAGTAATTTAAAGACATAATCGTCAACAAAAACAAATAACATCACATATGGTACCTGTATCTAACTTCATATTTTTTCTTTAGCGGGTTTCAACAATGGAGCTCTCCAATGATCACAAGTGATTGGAATTTTCGAACGAACAATTGCACCAATGTAACTTGTCAACATTGAACCGTTAGGCTCAACTAGTTAGTCTGTTGCATTCCAATGTCTCGTACTATCCAATTTTCATTTCTATTCGGATTTAAACCTCGAAGTTCATCCTTGTGCATTTCAACATACGGCTCAACCTCATTGTCATTGTGCATAATATACAAATGCACTTGCTCCCGTTCAACCCTTTATACTGTCACAATTTTATTTCCAATTAACTTTTTTCCTTCTTTTTTTTAAGAAAATATGAGATTTGGAGAGTCCAATGGATTGAACATTGGACACATATTCAGTACAAAACTCAATAGCTTCTTCAACAATGTATCGTTCAACAATACAACCCTCTGGTCGACTTTGGTTTTTCACATACCCTTTTAATATTTTCATATAACGTTCAACAGGGTACATCCATCTCATATAAGCTGGTCATCACAATTGTGTCTCTTTCACAAGATGAACAACTAGATGTACCATTATGTCAAAAAATGAGGGAGGAAAATACATTTCAAGCTCACACAAAGTAATAACTATTTCGTTTTACAATGTTGGTAAGATCGCAGGATCGATCACCTTACTACAAATGGACCTGAAGAAAAAACATAATTTAGTTATGGCGCTTCTTATTTTTTCTAAAAAAATAGAACGTATACCTATTGGTAGAAAATGCTCTATAATAACATGGAAATCATGTGTCTTTAAACTCTTTAACTTGAGGTCTTTCATAAACACAAGTCTTCTAATATTTGAAGAGTATCCTTCTGGAACTTTAACTTCACTTAGAAATTTACACAATATTTTTTTCTCCTTTCTAGATAGAATATAAGCAGCAGGTGGTAGATATGTTCGTTTTCCTTTCTTCAATGGTCCTAATTCATTTCTTATTCCCATCGCTAGCAAGTCCTTTCTTGCTTTAAGGTCATCCTTAGACTTTCCGTGTATATTGAGTAACGTACCAATAACACTTTCAAATACATTTTTTCAATATGCATAACATCAAGAAAATGTATTACATACAACGACTTTCAATATGGCAATTCAAAAAAAATTGGCCTCTTCTTCCACCCACGTTTGACAAGCGTATGTGCAAAAGGCTTGCCAAACTGAGTACTCACATCTTTCACCTTTTTAAAAATTTGGTCACCTGTCAATGTAGGTGGAGCTCTACCATGTTCTGGATTTCCATTGAATTCTTCTCTCCACCCACGGTAGTGATGATTATAATTTAAGAATCTACGATGACCGGGAAAGACATTCTTCTGACAAAATTCCAATCGCGTCCAATCTGTTTTTTCTTCATAAATAGGACACGCACATTAACCTTTAATGTTATACCCTGATAGATTTCCGTGTGCTGGAAAATCATTAATCGTGCCAAACAACATCGCCCTCAAATTGAAACTTTCTTTCATATATCCATCATAAACCTCCACACCATTCTCCCACAAAATCTTTAAATCTTCGATTAAAGGCGCCAAGTATACGTCTATGTCATTCCCTGGTTGTTTAGGCCCAGAACTTAACATAGATAACATCATGTACTTACGCTTTATACATAGCCATGGAGGTAGGTTATAAATCATAATAATCACAGGCCATGCGGTATGTGAGATACACTAGTATAAAAATACTTTTTAAATCGGTTAAAAACAACTTTTTAAATCGGTTGGTGGTCCGATTTAATTCCGGCCGATTTAGAAAGTTTTTAGATTTTAAATCAGGTTCCATCCGATTTAAAATATTTTATTAAATCGGCTAGTCTGATTTAAAAGTGTTTATTTAAATCGGTTTGACACATTTAAAAAAAGTTCAAAAAATAATGAAAGCTTTTAAATCAGGTATCATCCGATTTAAAATATTTTATTAAATCGGCTAGTCTGATGTAAAAGTGTTTATTTAAATCAGTTTGACACATTTAAAAAAAGTTCAAAAAGTAATGAAAGCTTTTAAATCTATATGCTCTGATTTTAATTGTCAAATTTAAATTGGTTCATTTGATTTAGTAATGTTATTTTAAATCGGTTCATTCGATTTAAAAGTACAATGTCATTTTTTTTCTAATTGTCATTTTTCTTTTATTTCTACCACAATATTGTACAAAAAAGTATAAATAATACAAAATTTCATCACAACCAAATACTAATCAAATATTTCATACACAACCATTAATACAAAATACCATAGAACAAAGTTTTAAATAAATTCGATCAGTTATAAAATATTCATAAAACTATGTTACAAACAGTACCATGAAACTTAGAACCTCTTGCCAAAATCAAACTATGGCACTACCATAACACTAGCTTGTCTAAGCAAAGCTAAACACACTATGAAGCCCACAATAGAAGCACAAAAACAAATAGCACCGACATGTAATCAAATTACTTCAAATGGATTCTAGAATGAAATTTGCACAGCGTTCTTGAAAATTTCTAACGTCATCCTCATAAAATGGTGTCGAGTCTCCAAATATCTGAATAAATATTAAATAATATTAGAATATTGTATTAACATTAAAGACAATTAACACATATAATTGAAGTTTTTTGTTAAATAACAACAACCCCCAAACAAACAAACAAAATGCCTACCTCCACCGTTTCTGCTCTCATCTTGACTACTATTCCCATAATATTCAAAACCATCATCTTGTTCTGGAAGTATAGAAAAGTCGTAGGACACTATATGCCCAATATTACAATGGCAATATAGAAAAATGGAAAAAAATTATATTTACCTTGGACGAGTCACCGTCACAGGTGAAGCTGCAACTGCAGCTATGATCCATCTCATATCAGGTTTAACATCATACACATTCTTATTATTTATTTCAACAGTTTGAAGACTATCAGACAACAACTTTCTTTGTTTGGATTAAAATGAGAAAGGGAATTAGCACAATAGATTCACTATAACTCAATTCCTTAATATATAGACAATGATGAAATAATTAATTAGTCAAAGCTTATCCATTCTAACCCGCAGCCTGAAAACAACAACAAAGATTAGACAATGAAAGAATTATTGAAATTGGCAGTAGGAGGTGTTCCCTGAAATATGTTTCAAAATGGTACATAAAAATCATACATGTTCCCTGAAAGATGCACAACTTAACATACATTGTACATAAGTACAAGTAACAACTAACCAATATACAATACGATGACAAAATTGTTTTGCTATTATTCTCTTCTGCAAATACAGAGAACATTATTTCGAGATGCTGTGAAATTAGTTAACATCGATGATGAATGCAACAATTACTATCAAACCAAAATCATACATGTAAAGACATTTTTATTGAATATTTTTTATTATGCGCACAAGTGGAAATAGTGTGCCTTAGCCATCCATTAATACTATATTAGTACACTCAACCTCATCATCTAATGTATTCAAATGCACCGGCCGGTAATCCATGACAGGTTGATAGTTCAAATTTGATTCTGATTATTTTTATGTGATCATTATTAAGTCTCAAATCAATATAATCGTACCTTGACTTTAAATATGAACTGTTATGCTCAATCAAGATTCGAGACCACATAACTAACAAGTTCAATCTATATATCAACCAGCACAGCAATAAAAGTAAAATAATTAGTGAAAGAACACAAATACATAAGAAAAACATATGAACATACCCCACAAATAAAGAGAATTTTTTTTATCATAGCCAGTTATTTTGCCTCCTAACGCCTTCACAAAATGCCGAAGAAGTTCCGAATGTCCTTCATAAGTAGGTGCAGTCATGAGATTACCATCCACGACAGTTGTTGACATGGTCTCAGGTTCAACCCAATGAGCACCAGCAGCAACCAATACCGATTTGAGGGAAGGATAAGCCGTGCACTTACGACCTTCAACGACACCAGCAGCTACCAGAATCAAATGGCCATGACAATTGCAGGCAATATGTTTTCCTGAATTTACAAACTTGGCAGCCAGCTCCACAACACTAGGAATGTGAGCAAGATACTCCGGCGCCCTTCCTCCCGACAACCACAAACCATCATAGTTTGTGTGATCAATTTCATCAAAAGTTGCATTCAGCTTAAAATTGTGACCAACTGTCTCAGTATATGTCTGAAAGTGAAACCACCAAAAATCTATTACTCAAGATTAAGCATAAAAATAGCTTACCCATAAGCACTTATGTTATAAGTGCTTGATTAAATTGTTTATCCAAACATGGTCTTATAAAATTAGATCTGACTTGAAGTTGAATGCAAAGGAATAAAAGAATGAAGGGAGACCTGGGCACCAGAAAGAAATTGGAAGGCGGTGCGGCAGACATCGCCGATTTTTTTACCGGGACAAACAGCATCGACAGTGATTAAGTGAAGTGAAGGAAAATGAAGCGTACTTACTTCATAGTCTTTCATAGTCTTCCATACCGAATGCTAATTTAAAAATTATTTTTTACACTAATAACCGACAAGAAATCGATATCAAAAGTTATGATTACAACCATCTCAAGCAGAATTTTGAACATCTATAGCCATGACTCTAACATAAAACTAACCAAAAGACCAAGAACAATCAAACTTAAACAGAATTCTGGAGTCAAAATGTTAGAATCGAATTGTTGCGAAACACGGATCAAAACCAACATTAGGACACGGTGAACAACTCTAGCAGTTCGTGGTATAGCCATGAAATTTGAGTAGAAATTAATGTTTTAAAAGCACTGTGAACAAATCAAACTAAAATTTTAGCAGCAACAAAAAAATAGGTCGCACAATCAAGTAAAACAACAACATGTCAAAGCTTTCGAACAGACCCATGCATATACGAATGGACAACGTAACAGATTAATTCACTAGCAATGGATCTAAATAGCAGCAGTATAAAACCATAACACACTGCAGTATCTCTACATAATCAAAATCGAACAGTCTACCAAAACGTCAATGTCGGAAACCACAACACAATAAATAAAACGGCAACAGGATAACAAAAAGTCAAGAAAACCGACCGACATGAGACGTGTTGCCATTGTTATATTACTCGGAGTTGTTGAATCATCGACTCAAAAATAATTCGGAATGTTGGAAACTTGCGTATATGCTGAAGTTTTTTGGAAATGTTAACAACACAGAGCTGCTGCAGCTTTGCTCTACACGTTCAGCAGCCTCATTCTACACGAATCGGTCCTCCATTTGAGCCAACAGCAATGCGCAAGCGTCGAAGCCGCTCCAAGTCGTTACAAAACTTTTCTTTTTCTTAACAGGGATGCTTGAAATGCAAAGCAACATTATAAAAAGGAAAGAATGGAGTACCGATCAGAAATAAATGCAACGGCGGTGGAGGAAACTCTCGCCGTGAAGGAGAAATAGCATCGCCGATGGAGCGGTTCTACAACGGAGAACGCGATTCTCCGGCAGATATGAAACGTCGACGAGTCTGTTGCGATTGCATAGTGGAAGTCAGAGGTCCTGAGGGTGGCGACGGTGATGATAATCGTGAGTCGAATCTGCAGTGGTGGTTTTGTTTGAATCTCGGTTGGAATTTAAGTTGTTTAGTTATGGAGTTTATGAATGGAAGCTAGGAAGAGAATGTCAATGATATTGTTGTTGACAGTGGGTCACATGGTGGTCTTAGGTTGTGAGTAGTGGTGGTCTTAGGGTTTGTTTTGCCGTCGATAGAGAGAAAGAAGGAAAAGGGTTGAAAAAAGAGGAATAATTTGTGAGTGTAAAGAGCAGAGACGGAACTTTTTTTTTTAATTATAAAAAATTCGTTTTAAATCAGATTAATTGATTTAAATATTATTCATTAAAAAATGTACTTAAAGTGTCCAACCTTTTCAAGTTTTTAAATCATGTGGATAGTATCTGATTTAAAATATTTGATTTAAAATGTATTTTTTGCACTAGTGATACTTTTAAGACCAAGTGGGCTCATTCCATCAGTAGATAATGCCAAGCGAAGGTTTCTTGCTTCTTCTCCAAAATCAGGATAATCATTATCAATTTTCATCCACTGTGGTGAATATGCCGGACGTAGAAACTTTCAATCTATAATTCTTTCATCTGCATGCCAAGTAAAGTGTTTTGCATCGATTTCACTACGAAACATGCCTCTAAATCTCAGAATTATAGGAAAATATCATAAGACTTTTGCTGGAGACAATTTTTTCTTATATCGAGAGACACCTCATTTAGGGCACTCATTTAACGATGCAAATTCATTTCGAACAAAATGCAATCATTTGGACAAACATGTATCTTATCATAGCTCATGCCAATAGAGCACACCATTTTTTTGGCCTCATAAGTTCGATTAGGAAGAACATTATCCTCTAGAAGCATATCTTTCATAAGAGCTAATAACTCTGTGAAACTTTTATCCGACAATCCATTGCTCGCCTTTAAGTTGTACAACTTTAATACCGCAGACAATCTTATGAATTTAGTGCAACCTTTATACAACGGTTTCTATGCATCGCTTACAAACCTCTCAAACATTTTGGGACAATCCTGAAGATCTTCTTCAAGTGCTTCTGCAATCTCTTAGACTCGATCACAATCGTATGTATCTGTGCCATTGTCGTTTAAAGCATAGGTCATATTATCCCCCGGTTCAACATTCTTGTTACTTATCTCACCATGTAATATCCAACATGTATAACTTCGATCAATTCCATGCCTCATTAAATGCGATTCCAACTCAACTGCGTCAATCCAACGCCCATAACAACAATATAAGCAAGGACAAGTGATTTGACTGGGGTGTTTGGCGTGTTCAATAGCAAACTTAACGAATTCTAATACCCCATTCTCATACTCTTTTGACAATCGATTGGAAGACATCCATTTTTTATCCATGGTTTTACTAAGTAAACTAAACAAAAACACTAATTATTCATGCAACTATAGCAAAAGAACAACTAATTACCTGTAGAGAAGTCAACATCTTCTGGAACCAGACAGTGTAAGATATTCCTGACCAACGTTTATCACGCTGGAAAAAAAGGAATGAGAAGCTATATAAATAAATGATCAGAAGGTACAATTGATGAAAATTCGACTTGAAGTTAACATGAATGAAACAAATAGCATGGCATCGACGCACAAATTCAATCACATTAATTCAAGTAGCATGGTATACTTTGATTCATCACAAATGACACATCAACACTTAATGTTTCAACTCAAGTAAGTCACAAAAAATAACTTCATCACTTAAGTTCAATTAACTTCAAAGTTCAATCCAACAAAGAATCATCAATTCGAGCATAAATCAATCACCAAAATTATCAATTCCACATTTAAACTCAATAGCAACTTCATCACTAACAAGATTTTAAACAATCAACAACATCACAATCTTCAACAATTAATTCATGAATATCATTCACGTTTCAATCAACAACATCACCAATGACTATCAAAAATAAATTCACAATGTCATCACTATTAATCATCTTTAACCTCAACAATTAACAATTAATTTCATTATCATTTTCAATCAACAATTAGATCAAAACAAAGTAATCGCTAACAATTATCCATCAACAATGTCATTATCATCAATTAATTTTAACAATTCATCACTAACATTCAACAATAACTTACAAAATCAACACCAATTCTCAAAATAAATTCACCACAAATATCACTATTCATCATCTTCAACCTTACTATAACAACAATTTCAAAATTAAATTCCTTAACAATAGAAAAAAAATTAATAAAAAATAAAGAACTAAGACTAAGGAACCCTAATACAAAAAGAATAAAGAACTAAACTTGGATATTAAAATTAATAGAAAAAAAGGAAATACCTGAATAACAATGGCAGATGAACACTGATGATGGTGGTGGTGAATCGAGCAAGCCGTTTACCGTTTACAGAGGGAGGAAGGCCGGTCGGAGGAACGAAAACAAAGAGAGGAAGGCCAGTCGGAGAGAGTAGCCTTGCGAACGGTGAACGGAGGCGAAGGGAGTAGCGTTTCAGAAGTTTTGGAAGCTTAGGGTTTCGTATTCTTTGAAAATTATTGTTCTGGTTGCAGCTGGTACTGTACAGTTTAATTAGATTTTAGAAATTAATGACATAAGGCAGCACTTTCTGAAGCGCTTTCTTATGTATTGTCTTTAGCAGCGCTTTCCATAAAAAGCGTTTTCTATTCTATGGCCTATAGCAGCGCTTTTATAAAACGCTCTCTAAAGGTGGCCTCTAAATGTGGCTTTAGCAGCGCTTTTCAGAAGTGCTTTCTAAAGGTGGCCTATAGCAGCGCTTTCTAAAAAAGCTCTCGTATCTCTGGCCTTTAGCAATGCTTTTCAAAAATGCTTTCTTAAGTGAGCCTTTAGCAGCGCTTTTTTCACTTTAGTTTATAGTTTTAATTTTTTTTTGTACTTATAGCAGCGGTTTGGACAAAAAGCGTTGTCTATGGAGTGTTGTCTTTATCTTGTTTTGGCGTAGTGGATTAATACTATGATCAACAAGTTCAAGACATGAATCATCCACAACATCATGAGAAATATGATCCGACTTTAAAGGAAATACATGTTCAAAAAATTCAGCATTGTTAGTCTCTATAATAGTATTACGATCATGCACATCACTTTTCAAAACAAGACATCTATAAGCAGCATTATGTTCAACATAACCAATAAACATGCAATCAGAAGACTTGGATCCTATTTTCCTTTTCTTAGGATCCGAAAACATCACCTTAGCAAGACACCCCCACACTTTAAAATATTTCAAATTTGGAGAATAACCTTTCCAAAACTCATAGGGTGTCTTACCGGTTTTCTTATGAGGAATTCTGTTTTGTAAAAAACATGTAGACAAAATAACTGCACCCCACAAATTATTAGGAGTAGAGGAACTAACCAACATAGAGTTCATCATATTTTTCAAAGTTCAATTTTTTCTTTCAGCAACTCCATTTGATTCATGTGAGTAAGGAGGAGTTACCTCATGAACAATACCTTCTTTTTCACAGAATTCATTAAAGATTAGATACTCACCTCCTCTATCAGATCTAACTCTCTTAATCTTTATATTTAATTGATTTTCAACTTCATCTTTATAAGAAAGAAACATGTTAAAGGCTTCATCTTTATTTCTAACAAGATAAACTTTAGTGAATCTAGAGAAAAATCATCAATAAAAGTTATGAAATACATTTTTCCACCTCTTGTCATAGTATGTTTCAAGTCTCCTAAATCAGTATGAATCAATCCAAGAAATTCAGTTTCACGCTCAACAACCGAAGAACATGGTTTCTTAGTAAGTTTGGTTTCAGCACAAATTTCAGATTTATCATTACATGATTTATTAGAACTATTAGTCTAGCATGCCACATATCAAAAGAGTCAATCATATAAGCAGAAGAAGATGCATTCTTATTGATTAATTCATCAATATTGAGTACAAATCGACCTTGATCATAATATCCCTTCATCACAAAGCTTTTTCTAAAAGATTAACAGAAATCAGGTTTGTTCTTATGGTTAGGACATGAAGAATATCTCTTAAAGCTAGGGTCTTTCCGGATGTGAGTTTGAGAAGAACTTTCCCTTTACCATGGACTAGAGCAGTCTGAGAATCACCAAGATATATTTGTTCTTCTCCTTCCCCCACAGAAAAGTAGGAGGTAAACGCATCTCTGTTTCCACAGATATGCTTAGTAGCACCAGAGTCTACTACCTAACTCCTTACACCAGAAACCATATTCACCTGAGCAATTACAACAGCAATAACATCATTCCATTTCACCAAATTCACATTTGGTTTAGGAGGTTTTCCATTTCTCGGGTTGTGTCTACAATATTTAGCAATATGACCCAGCTCTCCACTGACAAAGCAAGTTCCTTTGTTTTTGAATTAGGGATATTTTGGTCAGGTTTCTTATTTGCGTACCTCTTACTGTTAGATTTTTGCTGAATCAGATTAGCACGAGAGACCATCGCCTTTGCTCTTGCTCCAACGATCTCCTTCCAACTTGTGTCCTTAATAATGATGTGAGTGATTAGGTCACCAAGTGAGAGTTTTTTGCTCTTGTGTTTCAGTTGTTGTTTGTAATCGTCCCATGGTTGAGGTAGTTTTTCAATCAAAAGTCCAACAACATATTCGTCTGGAAAAATTATATTTTTGCTTTTCAAGTCTTCAATGAGTTTGATATACTCATTTATTTGAGTTCTGATATCCTTATCTTCACCCATTTCCCACCTGTAGTGATTTCCTATGACAAATTTATGTCTCCCAATAGCTTCAGCCATGTACTTTAGAATCATGGAATCCCAAATTTCCTTTGCTAACTTGTAGGAACAATACACATTAAAGAGCTCATTAGATAAAGTGGTAAGAACAACATAAGGATATACCTTGTTCGAATATGTCCAATTCTCAATCTGTTTTGGATCAGCAGAGGAATTCGGTCGCGGATCAGTGAGTGCGGAAGAAACTTCATGCATGTCTAAAGTGGAGGAAGTCCTTTCTTGCCATCTGCGAAAATGTTGTCCTCCAAAGACTTCGATTTTCGAGACGTCAGGAAAAGGCTTTGTGTAATGAGGGACCAGAGCAGCACCGAGAGCAGAGACAGGAATGGAACCAGCGCCGCCGAATGTGTTGTTAGGTTATTCAGCGTTGTCGCGGTTAGGGCTCTCCATCGGAAACGATAAAACTCTCAAGATTGTTGGATATAGAGAGCAAAAACAACAACAAGTTTAACAACAACGAAGCCACAAAGCAAAATAGGGAAAGTAACCGAGTTGAGTCGTGAATTAGATTCACTGTCCTTAAGAGTTTTATTCAGGTATTATCCTAAACACTTCCCAGGATTAAACATCACCTTCTGGTTGCATTAACTAGGAACTCAAGAACTAGCGAGAATCTCAAATATATATTGCTCAAGAACAAAGAAGGGAGGGGAAGAAGATAATTTACTAGTGTGTTTTTTGTATCTCTTCGTGATAAATAAGCTAATTATTTATAGGACAAAATTCGTGAATAACAAGGTAGAAGAAGGAAATAAATGATAGGCGACAAGGTTTAATAACTTGGGCAGCAGCACAACAAACCATACTGATTTAGTCAAAGTGGACGGTGCAACAATTTGGCACATGTAAAATTTTGGGTCACGTTTTGCACTCAACTTCCACTGGTGGAAATTGCTCTTAAAATAATTGCAGTTGTGTTTTGGTTTGATTTTGCAATAAACTTCCATTGATGGAGGTTGGACTTTGAAATACACTAATTTTACAACAAAATTGATGCTAAATTTAATTGTTAATATTTTTTGCAACATTTTTTATTGTCAATAAAAAATTTGTGTTTTTTTTCATTTTTTTATTTAATATTTTTAAAAAATTCATAAGTAATATTCAAATAAATAAATAATTAATTTTATTAAACTATTATAATTCAAAATATTATCTATATAAAAATAAATATATGTACATCAAACTTAAATAAAGTTGTTAATACATACATAAAACGCAAAAGTATATGATTATAAATGATAAAATCTAATTCATATTCATATAATTCATTCAAGTTTAACAAAATCCATACATTAAACTTATTTAAAACTTTAAATTTCTAGAAACTATTAGTAGATTTGATCAATGTAGTAGCCAGAGACCATATCTAGCTTGATGCATGATAATATAATATAAATGACAAGAAGTTTTTGTAAATCATATATATGTTAGTATTAAGTTATGTAAAAGGGGTGAGTGAAATAGGATAAGAAGGATGCTTGGGTTTGGGCTCCGGATTTTAAAGGGGAATTTTTGATTGGATTAAATATGTTTATAGTCCTCATAAATATTTTAATTTCGTTTTTATTCCTTCAAAATATTTTTTTTAAAGAATGGTCGTTGTAAAATTTTTAATTCAAATTTTTTGTCCCTCCTGCAACTTAGCGACGATTTTTACAACTTAGCAACAGAATTGACGACGGTTTTAGCGACGGTTTTTAACTTAGCGATTGTTTTAGCGACAGTTTTGGTATTAGGGACCAAAAGTGGAGGGGAAAATTTTAAGAGGACCATTCTTTGAGAAAAATATTTTAAAGGATTAGAAACGAAATTTGGGATATTTAGAAATATCACAAACATATTTTGCCCTTTTCTATTTGATCGGTGTATGATCTTATTTTCTCCTCCAAAGTGAGAGAAAAACGTATATCGCATCAAGTAATCTAGGGGTTAGTCAGTTGTTGGAAAAATTGGATTCCTTTCAAAGTTGGTGTCTTCTATTGCCTTCTTTTGTTGAATAGGTGATAAGTGCAAAGTGTACCTATTTTTGTAAATAAGTTTTGTTGCACTTATCGGTACTTTGTGTTAATATTGGTTGAATAAACCCCACTTTATGTGTAAATATGTTTACTTTACGTTTTCGTGTGTATATTGTGTTTTCTTGTATATACCGTTGAGTTTAATTGATTTTGGCTCATTTTTGTAGGTAAATAATAAAGGTCATCTTGCCATATTCTTGTAGAGCATCTAATAAGCTTTCCAGCGCTTCCGTGCGTGCATAAATCGGAGCTACGGTGCAGAAGTTGTGGTCAAATAAGGGACTGGTTTTCTGTCATGTTCGCCTAGCGAGTGTGACACCGAATGTTCGCTTAGCGAAGGCTGGCGAAGGTCCCAGCGAAGGAGGCCAGAAAGGGGCAGAGGAGAAAGAGACCAATGTTCGCTTCGCGAACTTCCTGGCGAGCATTCGCTAGGCGAATAAAACATTCTCTTAGCGAACTTATGGAATTTTGCAAGGGCGGTTTAACTCTTCAGAGGCACTTAAGTGCCATTTTCGTGCATTCGCCTAGCGAATGATCTGTTCGCCTAGCGAACGGTGCAGAATTTGTAATGTATATAATTCATTTTAGTCACTTTTTATAGGGATGATTTTGGGAATTCTTGTTCCTAATTCCATCAAACTTCATTTTTCATTGGAGAGCTTAGAAAACAACTGTGGAGCATGCATACGGATGAACCGGGGTGGATCTCTCGTCGATCGGCTTTGACAATCCGCGAGATGTTTGGTTCATTTCTCTTTTTCTTTGGGTTTTTCTTTATGGTTGGGTTGTGTATATGTATTGACTATGATCTCATGTATATTTGTCGCCCATGGCATTGTATAAAACTTGCTTTACAAATCTTTATTGGTGATTGTCTCTGATTTTTGCTTTATGCGCGGGGTTTGGGTTGCGTTAGACATAACCTTCGCGGACTTCGATTAGGGATGATTATCTGTTAGTTTATGGACTCTAGAGATAGGTTTATGAGCTAACAATCTTCAATAGGCGTCGAAGCTTAATGCCTTCCGTGTTTCGAGGCTTCGCTCGCGAGGGTGACGAAGAGAGTGACACGGTTGTTATCTCAACTTTGCGTTAGACATAACCTATGTTGTGAGTGATGCTGGGTGATATTGAGGAGTATTGTAGGTGGAGTATAACTGGTCGGTAAGTTTAAGTTTGTGAGGAGTGATTTATATGCATTGCCGGACGAGTTTTTCTCTCTGAAGAATGATTTCTTTTTGTTTTAATATTTACTTTTATGTTTTCTTGTTTGAAACTATTTTAATCCAAACTCATAAACGCGAGAGATTGTCAAACGACATTCTTTCCCTCGAACCGATCTCTGTGGACACGACATAAATCCCGGAGGGAATTCTTTCCGAAAATAAATATTTTTCCTTGCTTGCCCTATTCTACAACCAACAATAGGATGGTTATTAGGATCAATCTGGGCAGGCCTGGCATTATCAAAGTAGGTAGTGGGGTGGATTGCGATGTGTATCAAGGACATGTTGAGTCTGTAGATAATGTTTGACACCGATGTTATGTTTTCCATTTCAGACGTGGATATTACAACACTTTCCCAAGATTACTGGTTGGGGGAGTGTCCGGGGCTACACTGAGGATATGTCGCGTGCTGCTGCATTTCTCCTGCTCAGAGGGAACCAGGAACCCGAGTCCTACAGAGTTTATCTTGATCGGATGGCTGCTGAGGACATTTTTTATGAAGCCTATGTCAATCACTATGTGACGCGCTCGTTCGATGAGGTTTCATTATTCTCAGGCTGGTTAGCATGCAGTTCGACCATTACATGCAGTTCGACCATTACTGCTCGATACCTGCCAGAGCGCATCTTGCGTCAGTTTGGTTACATGCAGACGATCCCCAGGATGCCTCATGAGTCCGCTCCTCTAGGCTTGACCCACACGCAGATAGGTGAGAGATATGCTGACTTCCATTCCCACTTGGTACCAGAAGAGGCTCGGGCGACTAGAGCGCCGAGAGACTGGAGCGTTGCTGCCGGGTACATCATGTGGTTCTATACCGTCTCACACCCATGCATGGTGCCCACTGCTGAGGGATCGCCACCCAGACCTGCTTATTAGGAAATATTAGAGGAACAACAGTCTCAGCTGGACCATACTCAGGATGCCCTACCTCGCTGTCGTGAGATAGAGGAGATAGCGCGGGCGGCCATTGCGGACGGGCACCTCCCTGAGGGCTCTAGTGGCAGACTTGCCATGGATAGGATTATTGAGATTGCTCGGGGGGCACTTCAGTACCGCGGACATCGAGCCAGACGGCGGGTAGGGACAGAGGAGCGGGGGAGCCAGGAGAGATCCTTCGGCATACACAGTAGTTTTTGGTTTGATGTATTCTATTTTTATTACATTTTTGTACTGTATTTTGACATGAGTATTATTATGTATATATATCATTTTATTTTATATGTGGATGTTTTCGAATGTATATTAAGTTGCGACGATATATTAACATCTGCGACCAACCAACAAAACTGATTTAAAAAAAAAATAAAGTTCTGCTATTTTTCCTGATATGCAGATCAGGAATTATTCCTGATATGCACATCCGGAACAAATCAATGTTTTTAAAAAAAATGATGCGTCCGGATGTGCATATCCGGAAACTGGGGGCAAAAATGGAATTTTGCGTGGTGCCTAAGAAACTTATGGGGTGTATTAAGAAATTCTCTATTTTTAAGTGGGATGGATAGGCCTTTACCCCTTTTTCGAATGGTCTTAGAGATTTTGAGGTGTTTATGGATTAGGTAGTCGTAAGAGGGTGACTTTAGGCCTAGGTTTGATCTAGTATGTAGTGGTCTGGACTATTTATATATGCGTGATAAAATATATATTTTTTTGCAAGGAATGTTCATCAATTAATCGTTAGGTGACCTCGATAACTCATCTCACATGAACATGAGTTTGCTCTCTTTTTCTTGGACTAGACCTGTCTCTTCAAAACTGAGAACAAGAACCTCTCTTAAGTTTTAGCTTCTGGTGGTGTGTCGTCTGACCGGTTGCCCTTCTGATTCAGTTGGTATGCTCATTATCTTTCCTCCACCAATTCTTTCCCAAGAGTTTTTTGCACTCTTTCCTACAATTCGAGTCCCTTATTTGGTAAGATACGTTTAAAGTTCTTATATGTGCAATATTACAACACAAAAAACAACAAAAACCATCACGAGTCAAATTTTAAAGAAATTTGTCCTTAAAACTACACATCAATGAACAACAAGTTAGATCTCAAATAAGTAGGACTATTAACATCTTACCAAAGACTACTAGAAAAATGAAAGGAACATTCACACACACCCTGTTAATAAATCTCAATTACCTATTAATTAACACGAAGGGTAAAATTGATGCAAGGGGATTAGCAATTACTACCAACTAGGGTTCACCATTGAATAAACATAAAACTAAAGAAGAAAGTAAATTCTGATTAATTTTCTGCCCTTTCATACAATCCAAGGTGACTTAAATACAAACAACAGTTGGATTAGCTAATTGGGCTAGGCCCAAAGATGAAAATAACTAAACTTAATATTGCTGAATAAAAACAACTCAATTTATCACATAATCATTTAAATATATGGGCCTTCTTCTATTTCGACTGGGCCTGCTATCACTACTATCCGGCCCAATAACAACCTTGTCCTCAAGGTTGGAGGTATTAGAGGATTGGGCTGGATGAAAAACGGAAGCCCACTAGAAGGGTGTTTGAACACTAGGATGGGTCAGATGGACTGAAGAGAGAGGAAGAGTTGTAAGTGGGACGATGTGAGTCTTTGCATGCGTTCCAGCTGTCCCACACGGAGAAGAAATACCACCAGGCATTTTGAGTTGGGAAATGGGAGTGGCATTGGAAGTTGTGGTGTCACGTGAAGGAGTAAGTGTAACAGGTAGAATAGCGGATGGCCCAGATTGTTTAGAAAGGGAATCCAAAGAATTGGATGGTTGGGATTGTAAGTTAAGGGGTGTAGTGGGACAGTCTATTGAAGTAGCTGTCGTACTTGTTCCCAATGCATCAGAGGTCTTGACCATATCACTTAGAACATTGCGTTTTTCAAACTCAGAGTTCTTTTCTCTCACACTTGTATCTTGTTCTAAGTTCTTCAACTCTCCTTCTTTTCACTTTGATTCAACTCACTCGTGTTCCCATTTGATGTTGCATGTTGAGTCTGAGATAAAGAATCATGAGGAGCTACGGTGTTTGCAGAGTCTGTGTTATCTTCATCAGGAGCATGGAGTTCTGGAGGAATCAGTGTGAAGTGGGTATTAGGATCCGTTCCATGGTAAGCTCGAAGTTGAGAAACATAAACTACGGGGTAGATCCTTGAGGATGGAGGAAGATCCAGATAGTACGCCACCTTTCCGATCTGGCGAAGAATCTTGAAGGGTCCAAAATAAATCTTGGAGAGCTTCTGAGAGGCACGACGTTGAACTGAAGTTTGGCGATATGGTTGGAGGCGAAGTAAAACCAAGTCTCCCTCCTGAAAGGTACAATCAACTCGTTTTTTATTACTCTGAGTTTCCATTCTTTGCCTGCTTCTGTTAAGATTAAGTTTAAGTGTTTGTAAAAGTTTGTCTCGTTGTTGCAAGGACACTTCCAAGGGAAAGATGGTGGTCGAAGCACGACGGTAGCTGGGAAAAGAAGGCGGTGGTCGTCCATAGAGCGCTTCTAACGGAGACATGTTTATGGACGAGTGATGAGCGGAGTTATGCCAAAACTATGCCAAATGTAAGTAATTGAACCACTTTTTTGGATTTTCACTAGTAAAACACCTTAAGTATGTTTCGAGACATCTATTAACTACCTCTGTTTGGCCATCAGTCTCAGGGTGGTAAGCGGAGCTGTACTTCAGTGTGGTGCCCTGTGCTCGAAAAAGCTCTTTCCAAAAGGTACTAAGAAAGAGTGGGTCACGATCTGATAGAATGGATGAAGGAACACCAAGTAAATGACATATCTCAACAGAGAAACGGAGTGCCAAATCCTTTGCTGAAAACTTGGTGGGAAGCGCAATGAAATGGAAAAATTTGGTTAATTTGTCGCAGGCAACCCCGATTATTGTATGTCCAAAGGAGGTGGGTAGGTGAGTAATGAAATCCATGCTCAACTCATCCCATACAAGTGATGGTGTGTTTAATGGTTGTAGTAGTCCCTGCTTCTTCGTAGGCATGTATTTGTTTTGTTGACAAGTTACACATCTTTTAACAAACTCTTTGGTGTCTTTGTAAATGCCATGTCAGAGGAACGAGGAAGAGATACGAGCCAAGGTGGGTTGAAGACCAGAGTGACCCATTGCTGGTGTGGAATGGTATTCAGTGAGCATAGTATTGCGAAGGTCTTGAGTAGCAGGTATAAAGATTCTATCCTTGTAAAATAGGAGTCCATCCTTAGCATGAAAAAGATTTTGCATTGAAGTGTCAGTTTGGGCTTTCTGCATAAGAAGCTTGCCTTCAGAAGTGGACTCATAGAACCTTTTTAGTTGTGTCAGGAGAAGCGGAACTGGCGAAGAGATGGCTAAGAACATGGATGATTTCTCACCTTGTTTCCGACTCAGAGCATCGGCAACTTGATTAGCTTTGCCAGGTTTGTAAAAAATCTCGAAGTGAAATCCTTGTAATTTGGCAGCCCACTTCTGCTGTTCAGGAGTTTGAATAGTCTGTACTAACAAATTCTTTAAACTCTTTTGGTCAGTATAAATATGGAACTTTCTTCCAATTAAATACCGACGCCACTTCTTTACAGATTTTGTAATTGCATACATCTCTTGGACATACACCGAAGATGCTTGTAACCTGGAACAAAGCTTCTTGCTGAAGAAGGCCAAAGGATGACCTTGCTGGGACAACATTGCTGCGATAGCTACCGCAGATGCATCAGTCTCAAGAACAAAGACTTGGGAGAAATCAGGAAGACTTAAAACAGGAGTTTCAGTCATTTTTTTTAAATTGTAAAAGCTGTCTCAGCTGATGTACTCCAATGTAACTTAGTGGAACTCAATAAATCGGTGAGAGGAGCGGCGAGAGAGACGTAGTGACGAACAAAACGTCGATAAAAGCCGGTAAGGCCTAAAAAACCCCTGAGAGCCGTGAGTGAACGAGGCGTAGGCCAATCCAAGATAGCTTGAATCTTAGTAGGATCTGGGGTGACACCTTCACTTGAAATGATGTGACCTAAATAATCAACACAAGGAACAACAAAAACACATTTTGATAATTTGGCATAAAATTGATGGGATAAGAGCAAATCTAAAATTAACTTTAAATGCTGAGCATGTTCAGTAATGCAGGAACTATAGATCAATATATCATCAAAGAAAACTAAAATAAATCGGCGTAGAAAAGAGTGAAGTAAATCATTCATCGCTGATAGAAAGGAACTAGGAGCATTAGTTAGGCCAAATGGCATCACTAGGAACTCATAGTGTCCGTCAAAGGTTCTGAAAGCAGTTTTATGTGTATCCTCTGGTGTGACCCTGATTTGGTGATATCCAGATCGAAGATCGATCTTGGAAAAAATAGTTGCTGATCCCAATTCATCAAAGATTTCATCTATAGTGGGCATAGGGAAACGGGCTCGGACTGTGACAACATTAAGGGCGTGGTAATCCACACAGAACCGCCAACTACCATCTTTTTTTCTAACCAATAGGACTGGGGAAGAGTAAGGGTTGTTGCTGGGTTTAATAATACCCTCCTGAAGCATGTCGTGAATTATGGTTGTCATGGCGTCTTTTTGGGAATGAGGATATCTATAGGGTTTGAAATTAACAGGGGCAGTATTAGGGAGAATGGGGATGTGATGGTCATGTGGTCGAGGGGGAGGTAAGCCTTGAGGTTTTTTGAAGATTGTAGAAAAAGACTTTATAATAGTGGAAATTTAGAGTGGAAGGGAAGGATGTAATGATTCGATAGGCGGTGTGGATTGTGGAGGAAGAGTGGGTTCTGGTGATGTTATGGGTTGGTATAGTAATAAGTGAATGGAAGCAATTGAGTCGGTATGAATCAGATGGCTGATTTGGTTGTAAGAAGAGGGTGAGGGCAGGGTTTTCGGATCACCGGTAATAGTGATGTCATTGTTATGGTATGTGAAGGAAAGTTTAGGGATGGAAAAATCAGCATTAAGAGGTCCAAGAGTACGCAACCATTCCATGCCAAGGACAACATCAGCTCCTTCAATAGGAAGTAAATGGAAGGGAATTGTGAAAAGGTTGTTTTGGAGGATGAGGGGAACTTGAGGGAAAAGGCCTGAACACAGCAATTTAGAGCCATTACCAACCATGATCGAAAAGTTTGGAATTGGGGTAGTAGGAAGTTTGAGGTGGTGGGCAATGTGAGGTTGTAAAATATTGTGTGTGCTCCCCGTGTCAATCAGCACGGTAACAGACAGACCAAGAATAAAGCCATGAAATTTAAGTGTTTTTGGTGATAATTGGCCACAAGCAGCTTGGGGTGATAGTTGAAAATAGGTCTCTTCTAGTTCAGCAGTAAGAACCGACTCCTCTATTAATTCAGTATTGCCTTGTAGATTAGATTCCTCATCATCAACCAATAATAAGAGGAATTTACCGACTGCACATTTGTGGCCGTGGATGAATTTTTCATCGCAATTGAAGCAAAGACCTTGAGCACGACGCTCTTGGAGTTGCGCATTTGAGAGACAACAGATAGGTAATTTGGGAGGCTGAGTGGGTGGTAACGGTTTAGGTTGGGTGGAAACATGGGTTGTGGTTTGAGGGGTTGGGTTGGGTTTTGTATAGTTGCTGGATAACGTTTTTTGAAACTTAGGTTTTGCCTCCTGTATTTTGGATTCAATTAGTTTGGCTAACCCAATGGCCTGAGAAATAGAACTGGGTTTATTTATTGCAAGTTCGTTCCGAATTTCAGGAATCAAACCTGAAATGAAGCAGTTCAGCATAGCATCAGGTGGTAACCCGACAACCTGATTTCCCAATTTTTCAAAGGCTGCTTGATATTCAACAACTGAACTTGTTTGTTTAAGTTTAAACAATTTTGCCTGATGATTGGCAAATGTAGAGGGACCAAACCTTAATTCCAAAGCTCTAGTAAAAGAGGGACAATCAGACAATAATTGATTGTGATGCATGAATTTAAACCAACCTAAGGCTTCTCCTTTCATGTAAAAAGACATCATCGAAAATCTATTTTCAGGAGGTAATTGGTAAAAACTAAAGAATTTGTCGGCTTGAAATAGCCATTCTAAAGGGTTTGATCCGTCAAACATTGAGAGTTCTAATTTAGGGGTACGAAATGGGGGTAGGTTCGGAATTTGAGGAATTTGGTTATGTGGAATACGGGTGTCATACCCCAAATTTTAACCACTAAGATTTCCCATCATTGTGCAAATCATCAGCACAATATGGATGTACCTTTGTACCTCATTAGTCTCCCCAAAGGTGGGTGAGCATTCACTACAAACAGGATTTAGGGTTTCAAGCCCTCGCAGAGCTCTTAGACAAAGGATCAATCAAGGAATGACATGATCTTCAACTTGTCTAGCCTCTCAAATATCCACAATGGATCAAGAGGACTCCCACTTCAAGGATTAAGCACAAGGATGCTCCCTTCTAGGTGGATCAAGCTTCAAGATCGACAGTGTCACCAAATTAGGGTTTTGGTCGACTAGGGCCTCCAGATGGAAATTTTCCTCTGGGGATGAGCCAATGCTTCAAAACCTAAGCTAAAATGCTCCATGTAATATCATAAACCCCATCATCAAGTCAATTTAGCCTCAGGGGATGCATACATAAAAAATCAGGAATTAGGGTTTCTTGACCTAATTCACCCCTAAGTTGACTTTTGGGACAAATCATGAGCCAAGACCTCAAGACATGATTTGAGGGTCTCCAACATACCACATTGATCCATTTGCAACAATGGATTGACCCTAGAAGCTTGAGCAACAAGTTTCAATTTCATCTGAATCACAGTTAGGGTTTCGCGAGAAAAGTCAACTGTAGCTTTGACTTTTGACCAGGACATGCTCCCAAGCCGTGGGACACGATTAAATACACCATATAACACCCATGGAACATGTACATCAATTTTGATTTAGGTCAAGGACATGATTTCCTGAAGAATCGCACAGTTTGGAATTCATCTGATAAAAATTCAACTGTGCACAAAAGTCAAACTTTGACTTTTTGAGATTTTTCATAAAAATGGTTTTTTAACCCTAAAGTGATGTTAATGTGTGATTGGAATCATCATTCATCAAGAAAAATCAAAGAAAGTGGGATAACTTGTAAAAGGGGTAACCATAAAAACTTAGAAATTTTTCTAAGTTATGAAAAAAAGTGGCAAGGGTACCAACTTTGGAGGATCATAACTCCTAAACCACAAAGCCATTTTTCCCCATCCAAAGCTTGATTTGTAGCCCTCGTGGCCCTCTACAAAAGTGTCAACTACACTTCATCCCAATTCATCATGGATTTTGAGTTATGCTTGGATCAAAATGGCTAAAAACTTAAAATTGACATTTTTCAGCACTTAGCCAAAATCTGCCTTGTAATTTCAGCACAATGTCCCAACTTCAAGGCTGTTTTTCTCCATGATCCAAGTTGAACCAGGTCTAGGGCCAAACATCAAAGTTGAAGTACGTCATCTAAGCTTTCCGAAAAGTCCTACAACGCCCATGTAGTATACTCGAGCAGGGAGTTATGGATCTTACAAAAGGGCTTGCTGAAGCTGAATTTTTCAGGGGCAGATTTGCACATTTTGTGTGCCACAAGTATTTTCAAGCCTTGTCATCAGTTTGGACACATCTAAGGATCAAATCCAAGTGGGATGATCTGATCCATGAACCTCCCAAGTCCAAGGAACATAGAAAAGCATGCCAAAGCCTAGAAATCCCTAAAAGAGGGACAAAACTCTAATTTTGGTTTGGAGCATTTAATGGATGCTTAGAGGTGGCATGTACTGAGCCATTCTCATCTGAAATCAGTCAAGATTTATCCAAGACCAAGGGAACCACAGCCCTGTGCCCTAACCTCTAGTCAATGGCTAGAGGAGACTTGGATTTTCATTGGCCAACATTGGCCAAACACCTGCTGCAGTTGCCATTCACTGTGGATCCCAAAACAAACTTGCTCCACTATAAATAGAGCTCATTTGTGTTCAGTTTGAGTACACTAAAGCCATCAAACATATGCTTTCCTCAAATTCTCTCTTTCACTCCAAAATGCCTTCTTTAGTAAGGAAATTATGAGTTTTTGAGCTAGAGAGCAATTCCACTCAAACTAATCACACACACACCTCATATATATCATATGTAAGCTGTGCAAACCATCAAAAGTGACCTGTAATCACAACATCACAAAGTCATCTCTCAAAACCTCAAAATGGCACTTTTTTGCATTTTTCAAGCCATGTCTTGATTCAGTCACTTTCCAAGCCAGATAAAACCTCAAACACACTCTAAATATCATCCTTGAACTGTCCCAAATGGTGCCACACATCTGGAACACCATTTGAGAGAGTTGGCATTTTGGCCGTTTTTGACCATTTCGCGAGAAAGTGCACAAACTTGCTCCAGAGGTTTCCAGCCGATTCCAACCATCCTAAAAGCTTCTAAGAGGTCATTTGAGGTTGTCCAAAGCATCAAATCATTTCTGGAACAAAGCACTTGGTAGGTTGCCCAAAATCTCCAAAAAAGAGGTAAAATTCACAACTTGAATTCTTTGAATCATGCTTTCCTTTGTTGTCCACATACATGCATCATATTGAATAATTCTTGAGGCAAAAATGTAGTCCTTAATGTGTATGTTGTGATCCTCCCACTGTTTGCATTTTGACATGTTTTTATGTGGAATTTTGGTTATTTCAAAACCATGTACAGTTCTGTTTTTTTTTCATTGGTGTGTTCTATACATTAAGTTTTAGTTTGCATGAGTAACACCATTGGATTCCTTGCGAAAAATTGGTCAATATAGGTTTTTACGGATTTCAATTCCGATGAAAATTGAGAGAGTTACGCGCGTTGAAAATTTTACGCGAAACGACGTCGAATTAACGATAGCGGTTCTGGTTTTTTTGCTTTGTGTGTTCTGTACAGTGAGTTTCCGAGTGCGTGAATAATAGAATTGGATTCCTTGCGAAAAATTGGTCAAGATAGGTTTTTACGGATTTCAATTCCGATGAAAATTGAGAGAGTTACGCGCGTTGGAAATTTTACGCGAAACGACGTCGAAAACAACGTGCAGTTTTGGTTTTTTAATTTCTACATTTTGTGTTGAGTTTCCGCGTGCGTGAATGATACCATTGGATTCCTTGCGAAAAATCGGTCAAGATAGGCTCTTGCGGATCTTGATTCGGTTAAAAATCGAGAGAGTTACGCGTTTTGGAAATTCGACGCGGAACGATGTTTTTACAACGCAGCAGCTCTGGTTTTTTTATCGCTGAGTTTTGTACGTTGAGTTTCGGCGTGCATGTACGATACCATTGGATTCCTTGCGAAAAATCGGTCAGGATAGGCTCTTGCGGATCTTGATTCGGTTAAAAATCGAGAGAGTTACGCGCGTCGGAAGTTTGGCGCAGAACGATGTTTTTAAACGATAGCAGTTTTTGTTTTTAATTTCTGCATTTTGTGTGTTGATTTTCTGTGCGCGTGAGTAATACCATTGGATTCCTTGCGAAAAATCGGTCAGGATAGGCTCTTGCGGATCTTGATTCGGTTAAAAATCGAGAGAGTTACGCGTGTTGGAAATTCGACGCGGAACGATGTTTTCAAAACGATAGCAGTTTTTTCTGCGTTTTGTGTGTCGATTTTCCGTGTGCGTGAGTAATACCATCGGATTCCTTGCGAAAAATCGGTCAGGATAGGCTCTTCCAGATCTTAATTCCGATAAAAATTGAGAGAGTTATGAGTGTTTGAAATTTGATAAAAACGTGTTGAAAATTAAAGTTTCGGTACTCGTTTTTACCCCAAAAGAAATGTCGGAGATGATATTTTGATATCTTTTCTCTTTTTCTTACTTTTTATTTTCAAAACTCAACCAATTTTTGTCACATAGCAAAAAATCATCATTTTCCAATTCATACCCCATAATATTTTAATCCACAAAAAATCACAAAAAAAAATATTATTTTTAATATATTTAAAAATAGTGTTTTATATTGTTTTAAATGCTTTTAAAATGATTTCTTTTTTTTTTCTTGATTTTTAAAACCAAAATGATTTTAAATATTTATGTTGATAAAATATTTTTTTTCATAAACTTTAATCATTATTTAATGATTTTATTTGATATTTTTATCATTTTTTACTTAATTTTTCTTGAAAAAATGCATAAAAAATGAAATTGAGATTTTCTTTGATTTTCACCCTAACAAATCTTTTTTAAACTCTTTGGGCCTCTATTAGAGTGTAAGACCCAATCCCCTTTTAACCAAAACAATTTTGGGTCTCACTTATTGTATAAGTCCCTCTGCGTTAAAAGAAAACTTCGGCGCGATCGCCATTTTCAAACGAAAATCAACTGGGCTTCTCTTTGAGCTGTAAGTCTCATTTCTTTTCATTTTTTAACACTTGGGCCTCTATTAGAGTGTAAGACCCAACTCTTTTTTAACAAAACAATTTTGGGCCTCAGCTATTGTATAAGTCCCGATACGTTAAACTCTTTGGGCCTCTCCCTGAGTTGTAAGCCCCATCTTTTGTACAAAAATACACTTTGGGCCTCTAATAGAGTGTAAGACCCAACCCCTCTTTTTTTATATTTTCTCATTTTTCGTATTATTTTTTAATGATTTGGAAAATTAATAACTCCTTCAATTTTGATTATTTTTTATTGGTTCTTTTTCTGAAAAATCACAAAAATAGTAAAATATTTTATTCTACAAAAAAATCAAATTTATATTATTTATTTAATATAGTTGGTATTTTGTGAATAAATTCATTTTTAATTGTTTTTAAGCATTTTAAAAGTGAATATTCATCTTGAAAATAAAGACTATGGGCCTCCCCTCGTGTTGTAAGCCCCATTTCTTTTCTTTAAACTCTTTGGGCCTCTAATAGAGTGTAAGACCCAATCCCTTTGTAAATACCAAAATTTTGGGCCTCAGTCACTTGTATAAGTCCCACGGTGTTTCCAAAACCTCGGCGCGATCGTCGCCCTTTTCAAAATTAACCATTGGGCCTACCCTCGAGTAGTAAGACCCATTTCTTTTCTTAAAACTCACTTGGGCCTCTTGAGAGAGTATAAGACCCATCCCTTTGTACAAAAAACCTTTTTGGGCCTCAGTCACTTGTATAAGTCCCTCTGTACAAATTCAACAGTGCGCTCACTGATAAAACCCTGGGCCTCTCCTCGAGCTGTAAGCCCCAAATCTTTCTTTTTCAAAGCACTTTCTCCTTTGATTTTGAATATACTGTTGTTTTCAATTTTTCTTTGTTGAACAACTAACCAAACAGCATGGAAGCTCTACAACCGAGTAAGTGTTTACCCGCTTTCATTTACCGCTTTCATATGTATATAACTGTATTGTGGGGCTGTTTCACTATAAGTCTTCTTTCATAAAACTCATATACATATAACTGTATTGTGGGGCTGTTTCGCTGTAAGTCTTCTTTCATAAACTCATATCAACTGTGTAATAATAGTATAGATATTTAGAGTTTCCCCGGCAACTACGTCTAGAACTAGGTGACGCCGTTTCGTTTGTTCATAGAAATAGACAACTAGATCCCCAATAGGATCACCATATACAGTCTTCTCTTCGGCTGTCCTCATTAGGAATTGTCAAGAAACTCTACTCCCCAAGATGAATGTCTTCTCCGTGAATGGCATCTTTGAGTTTCTTCCAAATTCTCGAACTTTCCTGACTTGATCTATTCCTTGTGAATAGCTTGCCTTGAATTTCTCGGGGTTTGGGGACCCACGGGCTTCTTAAAAGCATCGGCCTCCTCTTGGGCATCGTACAAGGACCCACAAGCTTCCTAAAAGCAACCCCGCCTCCTCTTGGGCTTCGTACAAGGACCCTACGGCTTCTTAGAAGTATTCACAGCCTCCTCTTAGGCTTCGTATAATGATCTCTTCCTCCGGGAATGATAGCCTCCTCTTGGGCTTAGTACAAGGACCCGTCGGCTTCTTAAAAGTTTCCAGCCTCCTCTTGGGCTTCCTACAAATTGTCCCGCTAGAAAGTCCTAGAAAGAAAGAAAATCGCATTGGCGAAAATACAAATAACCAGTACAAAGGCCCCCCACATTGATAACATCCGTAACCTAACAGACCGCTGTTTAAACTCAGTATGCAAAGCAGGGTTAATTGGAGACATCTATTTCCCTTCCTTATTCAGCTCACAATAGGATAAAAAATGAATCGACCTGTAGTCAAAGCTCAAACCGCAGAGAGCGACCAGCGCTTAAGAACCGCGTCCAAAATCGCTCGCTACAATGGGAATATGGGATCTGCTGGGAAAATGGAAGTGTATAGGTTGTGTTTAGTGGAAACATAGATGGAAAATAAGGGTAAAAGGAATATTGTGGCTGAATGTGTGTTGGGAGGGAATGTGAGGAACCGAGGTGGTGTTAGGGTAAACGGAAGTATGGGAGAATATGGCAGATTGACGTAAGGGTGTGTGGGCTGGGGAAATGACGGTGGAAAAAGGTGTAGTAGCCATAGGGATTTGAGAAACCATAGCAGAATGACGTAAGGTAGTGTGGGGTGGGAAAATAACGTTTGAAATAGGTGTTGTAGCCATAGGAGAAGAAGTAGGAAGCTTTGTTATACCTGAAGAGCTTGCTATTGAAGACACAGCAGCATGAGGTTGTGAGGACTGCTGACTAAGCAACTTGTTGAGGGTTTCCCTGATAGATTCATAGCGAGAGTCCGAAATCTGCTTGTCATTCTCCATTTGTGTGTTGATTGAGCCAAGGTTGCGTTGGGGTTTCTCTAGATCTGAGCGGACAATGTCGAATCTCTCATCCAGATCTGAATGGATTTGATTGATGGCATTATCGATGTGAATGTGAGAGGTTTGAACAGCTTGTTCAACAATTTCTTGTGGGGTGGGTTGCGATGGTTTATGAGGAGCCATGAATTCAGAATGAAAGCACCAATGATGCAAGGGGATTAGCAATTACTACCAACTATGATTCACCATTGAATAAACATAAAACTAAAGAAGAAAGTAAATTCTGATTAATTTTCTGCCCTTTCATACAATCCAAGGTGACTTAAATAAAAACAGCAGCTGGATTAGCTAATTGGGCTAAGCCCAAAGATGAAAATAACTAAACGTAATATTGCTGAATAAAAACAACTCAATTTATCACATAATCATTTAAATATACAGGCCTTCTTCTATTTCTACTGGACCTGCTATCAAAAATTCTAAAATTATTTTGTTGTGAATGTGCAACAGTTTTTTTTTTTTGTTAATATCTCTAAAAACCATTTTTAATCCAAATATTTTTTTTTCTTCATATCTTTCACATTGGTTGAAGACCCATAAAACATGTTCTCATTCATAATTTGATTTATTAAAATTATAATTTTTTTAATTATTACAAAAATATAAATATATAGTTTAATAAAATCCGTGAAAACCAGAGGTATCCTATTACACTTTAGGCTAGCCTAGCCCTACATATTAAACTACATTTTAAAAACAAGAAATAAAGAGTTGTACGTACAGCTATTATTGCTATCTCATCTAAGTTCTTATTTCTTTCAAAGGGTTAATAATGATTTCATCTATCTCAAATCCGTAACAAACGTGCAATAACTATTGGAACCAGGAAAATTAACGTGTCGTACGGAGTAAAAAAGATTAGTATTGAACACCCACCTACCATTTGGGGAGCAAGAAATAAAGAGTTGTGTACGTAGTATTTATGAGTTTTTGAACATTGGAATCACATGTAAGTTTATTAATTGCTTCCATATGTTAGATCTTGGATAGACATGGCAACGGGGCGGGTCGGGGGCGGGTTTGAGCATCCCCGCACCCGCACCCGCCACCCAGAGACAGACCCGCCCCCGCACCCGCACCCAGTCGGGGGTAAAAAACTACCACCCAGACCCGCCCCCAATGGGGAACAGGTTCCCCGCCCCCGCCCCCGCCCCCACCCGCAAAACTATTTTTTTTTTAATAAATATTTTTCATAATAATAAAAATTAATAATTTAATTAAATAATTAATTATTTTAATAATAAACATGTTTTTAAAGAGTAAAATAATTAATAAACATGTTTTTCTAGTAAAACTATTTTTAAAAATTAAAATAATTTTAATAAATATATAATAAAATAATTAAAATAAGATATAAAAGTAAATTAAGCTAGACCGGGGCGGGGGGCGGGGGCGGGTGCGGGGCGGGTAGTAGCATCCCCCGCCCCCGCACCCGCACCCGTAATAAAAAATCGGGTTTTACCCGCACCCGCACCCGCACCCAGTTAAACCGGGTTTTCCCCGCTAATTTCGGGGCGGGTCCGGGCGGGCCCCGACGGGTATGGGTTTTTTTGCCATGCCTAATCTTGGAATCAAAACAATTGATGAATAATGGAGAAATTAAAGTGTGGAGAAGGAGAGAGAAATTGATTGAAGGTGAGAATATTTTTCTTAATATTGATTGAAATTCTGGTCTATGCAGATAACAGATGTCCTAACACATGTTAAGACATTGTGCTACATAATCATTTAAACTCAGAGGCGCAACAACAGACTGATACCTTGAATATCAGAACCGCGTCATCACAGATGTCACGACATCTGATCCAACATATTTATCATGAACCCTAACAGAAAACGTAAATCTGCAGAATGATAAAGAACACAGTAATTGTTAACCCAGTTCGGTGCAACTCACCTACATCTGGGGGTACCAATCCAGGAAGAAGACTCCACTATCTGTAGACTGTTACAAAGTTAAACTCCCTTGTTTACAACTTCATACCTAACATCTACCCAATGAACATCTTTACCAAGGTTAAACTCAAACGTTTATAACCCTGATATGAGATACCCCACTCACTTCCCTTAATCACCAACTGTGATTTCTACATCATCCCTATCAATACAGAATTCTGTCAAGCATACTTGAAAAACAAGCTAACTCAGATTTGCTTAAAAGCTTCATCCAAGAACAATACACAATCCAATACCTCAAGGCTTATGGATCTGTGCGACACCTATATCTACCACAGTGTATCAACTGATACAAAGGGAGACTTACAAGAGAAACTTACGACTCTCAAACCTAACCCTACTTCACAAAAATAGGATTCTTAAGTCTATGTCATCCTCTCTCTCTTTTCTGTCTAGGTCTTGGTCTTCTTTTATAGTTTTCTGCTGAGTTGGGCTTCATATCTTTGATCCTTGATCCACTGCCAAACCCCTTGAATCTTGGAACAGATTTAAAACCAAAACCTGCTGTAACAGTCATGATGTCGAATCTTCATGTTGTGACATTTTACTTGACATCTTTATTCTGGGGCTGAAAACCTCCATGTTGAAACATCTTTCACAATATTTATGTTTTACCAAAATTTATACAAAACACTGAGAGCTTTCATTGATATATGGGATGTCTCCAAGACATTTATACAATATTACAATAGGATTGAGAATCAAGTTATATAAGCCAAATAACAAAAAAAAGCAGAAAACTCGAACTTGTAATCGGTTACACAAAACCGGTAACTGATTACAGCTGCTAAAACAAGAAAAATAAAAAAATAGTGGTAACCGGTTACTTATATTGACACCTATAACCCGTTACACCCTCGTGTTAACTGGTTACAACACTTGAATTACTCTAAAACTCTTAACACACCACCATAGTTCAAGTGTTTCAAGTCTTTCATGTCCATGTTGATCTTCAACCTTTTGAACAAATAATTTGTGACTCCCTTAGTCAACAAATAAGCTACTTGTTCTTCACTTCGACAATATTTCAATCTTAACTTCCCTTCACTAAAAAGTTTCCTTAAGAAGTGAAACATCATCTCAATGTGCTTGCTCTTCCCATGTGCAATTGGGTGCTTAGCAAGATTAATCGTGGAAACGTTATCAACAAGGAGTGTAACAACCTCACCTTCATTGTTGCTCAGCTCCTTTAATAAATTCATTAGCCACACGGCCTGGCACGCATATAACGAAGCGACATTGTACGCGACCTCACAATATGAGAGTGTTGTTAGAAAATTTCATAATTAGGATCTTGATATCATGATTTTCACGGTACTCCAATTTCTATGAAAATCCTTACAAACGTACCCGGATTCATGATGTGGATTCTTATTCAGTTCTTGGTTCTTAATCCTAATTGTTCTCTCCTCTCTTCCTTATTCTTTTATGCGTGTCTTTGATGATGAAGATACTATGTTCTTTTGTTTGTGAGAAATCATAAAGAGAGAAATTATTGTTGCTTTTCTAATGATGCATATTTATAGGCATCTTATTCCAACAATCACATCTCATCCCAATAGTCACATCCATCCTAACAATCATGTCTCAATAGCCATGAAATAGCCATGAAGAGAGAGAAGAAGGATTTAAACTTTATTTTTTAAGTTCAAAATAAAAACCCCATTGGCTTAATTATCATCAAGTCCAAACAATCATCACATTAAGACATCTTTTATTTAAACATTTCATTTACATGAGTCATTTTTAATGGATTAATAAATTAACCCTACAAGTGCAACTACCGGTTCCTTCTTCAAACACCATGAGGTTGGTGTTTCACCGAATATAAAGATGGAACCGGTAAAACCAAGCAAATTACATTTTCTGCCTGTATGTGCTATGGGAAAGAGAATTCCGAAGCCAATCGATCCTTTGACGTATCTTAAAATCCTCTTGACTGTTGCCAAGTGAGACACCTTCGATCTCTCCATGAATCTGATCATAATATTGACATTAAATTCCAAGTCCGATTGCGTATTGCACAAATAACGCATGGATTCAATAAGTCTCATATACTGAGTAGGATAAACTTCTTGTTCATCCTCATTGTTCGACAAATGTAGCCTTGATTCATCCGGAGTAATGGCAGCATTACATTGCTAGATTTTAAACTTCTTCAATATCTCAAGCGCATACCTTCTTTGGTGCATGAGCAGTCCCTTTTTGGACTTGTGGAACTCATTGCCAATGAAGTATGCCATGAGGCCAAGGTCATCCATCTCAAATTCTTTCATAAGTTCACTCTTGAACTTAGAAATGCACTTTTCGTTGCTTCTAGTTATCAACAAGTCGTCTCTATATAAACAAAGGATAATCACTCATTCACTTGTATTCATCTTCACATACACGCCATGCTTATATACACATTTCTTGAAGTCAAACTCCTTTAGGAAACCATATATTCTTTTGTTCCAAGCTCTTGGAGCTTGCTTCAAACCATATAATGTTTTCTTCAACTTGTATAACTTTTGCTCTTGGTTTCTCACAACAAAACCAGTGGGTAATTCTACATACACCTCTTCTTCAAATGGTCCGTTCAGAAACACAGATTTGATGTCCATTTGATATATGGGCTAATTGTTGTTATTTGTTATTTTTAATCCTAGAAACTAGTGTGAATACCTCTTCAAAGTTTATGCCTTCTCTTTGCAATGATCCATTAGCAACTAATTAAGCCTTATGCTTTATTATTTCACCCTTGGGATTTGCCTTAACTTTGATCAACCATCTCACACCAATTGGCTTCTTTCTGTCTAGTAGATCAACCAACTCCCAAATATTTTTCTTCTCAATAGATTCCAGCTCCTCCTTCATAGCACAAATCTATTTTGGAGCACTTAAAACCTCTTCCATTTAAACATGTTTAAATTTGGACATAAGCGCAAAATGGATGAAATCACCATCATCATTGACTTCGTTGTCTCGGAACAAATCATAATATTGGAATCTTTGAGGCAAACCTCTTTGCCTTATTGATCTTCTAATATTATATTCAATTTAGGCTTTGACAACGGGTGTTATTGCACTTCCGAATTCTGGATAATATGAATTTTCAAAGTTTTAATTGGGTACAGGCTGATGCAGTTGCTTTATCTCGTCAAAAATTATGTCTCGGTGATCACAACCCTCCTGTTTGCTGCATTAAACAACTTGTAACCACCAATGGAGTGATGCCATACAAGTATCATCATTTATCCCTTATCATCCAACTTCTTTCTAAGCTGCTCCGGAACATGTCGATACGCTACGGAACCAAAAACTATCAAATGGTTCAGATTTGGTTTGAATCCCGGTCATGTTTCCTCCGGTGTTACCTTCTCAAGATTCTTTGTTGGAAACCTATTCAACAAATAGGAAGTTGTGGATACTGCATCTCCCCATAACTCTTTCGTCATGTTCTACCCCTTTAACATGCTTCTTACCATGTTCACGATAGATTGATTGTTCCTTTTGGAAACATTGGTGTATAAGGTGGTAGAACCTCATGTACAATCCCTTCTTGATCACAAAACCTCTTAAAGTCTTTTGAGACATATTTGCCCCCACCATCTGTTTTCAACACTTTGAGCTTGTGACCATTTTTCCTCTCAACCATGGACTTGAACTTCTTAAACACTTTGAATACCTCATCCTTTCTCTTGATTAGGCATATTCATAGCTTTCTACTACGATCATCGATGAATGTGACAAAATATCTATTGCCACCAATGATATATACTTCAATCAGTCCACACACATCCGAATACACCACCTCAAGGTGATTCTTGGTTCTACAGCCTGCATCCTTGCTTAATTTACCCTTATTTTGTTTCTCTTGCATACATTCTTCACAAATTTCAGTCGTTATGATGATCAATGCCAACCCCGTTACTATTTCGTTATTTTACAAGTCTTTGAGATCTCATAAGTTAGGATGCACAAGACGATAGTGCCATATACACTATGATTGACTTGTTGTTGTAGCAAGATATCTATGTTCCATAACCTTAAGCTCAACAATGAAGGTTCTACTAGAAGCTATAGAAGCTTTAAGGAACAAAATCATGTTTGCATCCATAATACGCAACCCCTTGTTTTCCATGTGAATCTTGTATCCCTTCTCAAGGAATTGGCCAATACTTAGAAGGTTACATTTGATTCCTGGAATGTAAAATACATATTTTATCAAGGAATTTCCACCATCCCTTCTCATGATTAAAACAGCACTGACCCCATGAGCCTCCAGGGTGGCGTCATTCGTGAACTTCACTTTCTTCTTCATGACATGATTGATTTTACCAAGCCAATACTTCTTCTTCGTTATATGCGTAGAACAACCGGAATCAAAATACAATTCTTCGCTACAATGAACTCCTTCTCTCACAGTTACCATAACATTTTCTTCTGCATGTAATCGACTATAGCTTTCAAGTAACTAGTTACAGTTTGTTTTTGCAACATTCCCAGAATTGTTGTTGTTGCTGCTGAATTCCCTTTATGTGATCATGACCAAGAGTGCATTCTCCTAGCCAAACTCTTGTCTTGCATCCTTGGCTTAATCTCTTTAATGTTCCTTCTTGTTCACATTTCACTCTCTTGTAAAATGGTCAAACCTTTGATACTTAAAGCATTGCTACTTGCTTTCGTCAAACCTCTTCTTTTCACCTATAAAGTTTCCTTCACCTCCATTTTTGTTGCAACTGCTCTCACCCCTTTAACAAGTCGGGTCTTGGAACTTTGGGACTCTTTTCAACCAAAATTCTAAAAATTCCATTTTCTGTTCTTAGACCATTTTCCTTTGATCATTTATCCTTCTCGTTGAAGCGAGCTTGCAAAGCAATCTCCGCCTTTGCCTTATCATTATTTCTCTCCTCCATCCTTTGATCACGAGCCTTAAGAGAGCTTTGAAACTCCTCTTTGCTCATCGTCGCAAGATCCTTTGATTCCTTAATTGCTACAACCACATTGTTAAATCATGGCGTTAAAGAATGGAAGATTTTCCCGACAATACTGCTATGTGAATATTTCTCCACGTGCTTTCTGTAGCGTACGATTTTTGTCGGTGACGCGACCACCTTACCGCAATGGTTAGAATTGGGTGATACTTTCTGATTTCTTATTTATCCTATGAAGCTGGAAAGGAAAGGGAAGTTATCTAAAACTAACCTTGCACGCAAATGTTTTCTTTAACAAATGCTAAGAGATTGGGGGGTCCGGGGTCAGATTATACAAAGGGAAGTTGTCAATTACCCAGTGTATATATGGTTATCCATAGACTTTCTTTGGCATGTTTAAATACTTTCTGGTGTTTACTGTTATAGGTTGGGAAAGTTTCTCCTTTGGGAGTGTTGAGAGAGTGTTTTTGTTGTTTTCGGGTTTTCCATTGTTTTTGGTAAGGTACTGGACCTAAAGTTTTTTATTTGTGTGCTCGCTAAGATTTCACAATCTTATGCCTATGTATTCCCGTAAAGATACTCGGGAAATAAGAGCAATCATAGTTCCTCCTATTCTATGGGAGGAAAGATGTTTGGTGTCTTGTTTAAAGCCCAAGATTGAAGCTAGCTGAGTAATTGTGTCTTGTTCAAAGCCCAAGATTGAAGCTAAAAGGGTGATTGAGAGAGAATTTGTTATCTCTAAAGGGAGATATCTCACCTATTCATCACAACTTTTTGGAAATTAATTATAAGGGAAATTACTTTAACTGGGATGTGTGAATCCAACAATGCCATAATTTCCTCTATAAGGGTGATGTCATGAAGGAGGAAACTTTAACTCAGTATTGAGCAATGCAATTTTTCCTTATGAATCTTTCATGCTAAGAAAGGGACATTGGCTTAGATGTAAATAATCCAGAGGCTTGCCACTTACAGCTGTTAGATGAAAGAGGAAGTTTACCAGGATAAAAGAGGGACCACAGCTTGGATTTTTTAAATCAACAAGTGTGCCACTTACAGCAGTTATCTGGGATTGGTTTTTTTATTATTTGTTTTGATGTGTGATGTACAGATAAATGTCTTCCTATAGAGAGAACTCTTGATTTCCTCTGAGGGGATTTTTGTGTGCCTTGATCAAAGCCCAAGGTTGAAGCTAAAAAGTTGAATCTACTAGGGGAGTTTTATATCTGTCTTATACAAAGCCCAAGATTGAGGCTGAAAAGAATTGACTCTTCTGGGGAAATTTTTGTTTGTCTTGTACAAAGCCCAAGATTGAGGCTGAAAGAATTGACTCCACTAGGGAGAGGTTTTATCTGTCTTGTACAAAGCCCAAGATTGAGGCTAAAAGGTTGATTGACTCAGCTGGAGAATATGATTTGTCTTGTACAAAGCCCAAGATTGAGGCTAACTTTGTTGAGGAAAAATCATTATACAAAGCCTAAGAGGAGGCTGGTTGGAGAACTTCTTATATGAAGCCTAAGAGGAGGCTAGCTTCTGTTGAGGATTATTGAGATCCAGAGACAGGTCCAAATTGGGGAATCAACTCTTGCTGAGGATTGAAGAAGAGTTGAAATATCAGATGCCATGAGGTTCTGATTCTGTTAAGGTTTTATTGATGATAAAGGTTTAAAATTGAGTATGAAAACCTATGGAGGTTTCAAACTCTCCTGGGGATTGATGAATTGATCAGGGTTTTTCCCGTGCTTTCAGGAAACTTGAGGGTTTCTTTGAGATCTAAGAGGAGATGAGACTTTCCAAGTCTACTGGTACGAAGAGGTTTGATTATTTACTGGAGAATGATCTTTGTATGATGCCCAAGAGGAGGGTGATGTTTTAAGGGATGAGAATCAACCCTAAACTAGTATGATGTTTTGGAATTCTGACTCACTGGATGATTGTACTAGCAAAAGATGACTATGTTATGTCCTATACCTATAGGAGGTCTTCAGGTTCTTGTACTAAGCCCAAGAGGAGGCTGAGAACTTCTAAGAAGTCTGGGGGTCCTTGTACAAAGCCCAAGAGGAGGTTGGGGATGCTTTTAGGAAGCCTGTGGGTCCAAACATGAGAAAAGTTCAAGAAAGGGTTTGAAGAAATTCAAAAAGAGGTTTCACCGGGAACTAGTCCTCTTTGGGGAAATGAATTTCTTGTACACACATTTCTAAGTTAGGACAGTCTTGAGAAAAGTTTCACGGAAATAATGTCTTTCTCTGTCCCATATTGTATAAGCCCAAGAGGAGGCAAGACTGTTATGAAATTTCCTATGGGGAACTAGATTTGACTTTGTTAAAAGAGTAACCAGTGGTTTGGTCTAATCCTAGACCTAATTGTTGGGGAAAACTCAAAGCAAATATATACAAGTATATACAGATGAAATATATAAACAAGTATGTTGAAGAGATAGTGGAACTTACAGGTGTGCAAGCCCGAGCATAGCAACTACAGATGTATGGTTAGTTATTCAAGAAATTGAACAAAGTTTTGATAACACTTTGAATTTGAATCTAAATAAAAAAGAAAGTTGTTGTAAAAGGAAGCTTGGGGCTTATACTCAAAGAGAGGCCCAGGTGAATTCTTTAAACAAGGCGACAATCGCGTCGTAGTTTTGAAAATCACAGAGGGACTTATACAATGACTGAGGCCCAAATTATTGTATTTGCAAAAAGGATGAATCTTACACTCTATTAGAGGCCCAAAGTTTATTTTTACTCAAGAGTTTGGACTTATAGCTCAAGGAGAGGCCCAGATGAAAAACAGTGATCACACCGTTATTTTTGAAAATTGTATCGGGACTTATACAATGACTGAGGCCCAAATTATTTATGTACAAAGGTGGTTGGGTCTTACACTCTATTAGAGGCCCAAAAGTGTTTTAAAAAGAAGAGAGAATGAGACTTATAACTCAGGGAGAGACCCAAATGAAAAACAGTGATCGCACCGTCGTTTTGAAAATCGTATCGGGTCTTAAACGATGATTGAGGCCCAAAAAAATTATGTGTGACAAGGGATGGGTCTTACACTCTACTAGAGGCCCAAAAGTGTTTTGAAAAATGTTTGTGAGGGTGAAAATAATTAAAACCCTAATTTTATTTAAAAATGTATTTTAATTTGAATAAAAATCATTTAAAACGATCAAAATTATCAAACATGTGTGAAAAACAAGTTGTGATCTTGGATAAATGTTTGAAAAATCATGTTATATCCATAGAATGATTTGAAAATCATTTGAATTTGAAAAATCAAGAGAAAGAAATATTTTTAAATGTTTAAAAACAAATAAAAATAAATTCTATACAAAAATATCAAATATATAAAATAAATAATATTTTTGTGAAATTCTTGTAAAATAAAATATTTTAACATTTTTGTGAAATTTGAAAAAAAGAATCAATTCAAAAACATTAAAATTCAGAGAGAAATTATTTTTTGAATCAATTAAATAAAATATCAAAATATTCAAATATTCAAAAATTCAAAAATGGCGCCAAGAACACAGGGAAGAACACGCGCGCACTCTGTTTTCCTAGATTTGCAAAAGCTATGATATCTCAGGGATTAGGCAATGAAATTGGATGAAACCAGCCCCAAACTTGTTAGATTTTAACCCACGAACATGGTGTTGGTGTTTAATTTCATTTATTTTAAGTGTGGAATGAGAAATTCGTGATGAACACTAAAACCCTAGAATTTTGTATAAAGCTCATGAATTCTTAAACATGTAATAGATGAAGCAATTAATTGAGGGTTATCACCCTATAGACTACCAGAAACATGTTAGTAACTTGCAAATGAATTTATGATGCATGCAATAGAGAGTTTGATAGGTTCTGGCTTAATTGAACTTGCTTGTGCAAGAGACTTTTGAATTTGGGGTTGGAGGTGTTCTAGATGTGTTGTGATGACTTCAATAGCTTCACTATACCTTATGGAGTGTGTTGGGAAGCTTGGACTTGATTAGAGATGTTTGGATCACTTCATGGCATCTCAACTGCATATGAGCTTTAAGTGGATTTGGAGCTTTGAGATTTTGGTGTTACAGGTGAGTTTTCAGGTCATGAATCACTCATATATGATATATGTGAGGTGTTAGCATGATTGGTTTTGATAGATTTGCTCTCAATTTGAAAACTCGATAGTGACTTCAAGAAGAAGCAAAATCTGGTTTTTGGAATGTGATTTTGAGGAAAGCATCAGTTGTGGTGCTTTGGTGTACTTAAACTGATCACAAATGAGCTCAATTTATAGTAGAGCAAGTTTGTTTTGCAAGGAATAGTAAATGGCAGCTGGTACAACTCATTGTCTAATGGTTGCATAAAGAAATCTAAGTCTTCTCTAGCCATTGACTTGGGTTAGTCTTGCAGGCCTATGGTCTTCTGATGCTTGAGTTCATCTTGACTCATTTCCAATGTTGTGGACTGATACTTGCCAGCTCTATGCACTCCTTGAAAGCTTCATGAGAAATTTGAAAGTTTTGGATTTGCAACATTGAATTTCACACGCCTACATGATGCTCTTTTGTCTTGGGAGACTTCTGGCTCAGAGATCTTTTGCTTTGATTTGATCTTCAATCTTTCTAGAAGGATTACAAGACTTATAATTGCACAAATTATCCAATTCGAGCAAATGACCTATAATCTGCATTGGGAAGAAACCAGTCTTTGATGCCATGTTCCAAGGGTTGTAACTCCTTACTCAAATTGAATTTGGAGATGATCTGGTACTTGTTGGAAAGCTCTCATGACATACTTTAAATTTGATGTCCACCAATGGACCTGGTTCAGCTTGGATCAAGGTGAAAAATGGCCTCAAAGTTGGTAAAAAATGAAACAGATTCTGACTTGAAAATTTCACTAAGTGTTGGAGAAAGTGGTCATTTTCAGTTTTTGTGATTTTGACCAATCCATAACTCAAAATCCATGAGGATTTGGAATCTTTTTGTAGTTGATACTTTTGAAGTATGTCATGTGAAATTTCATTTGAGTTTTGGATGGAAGAAAAAGGCCTTAGAGTTTGGGAGTTATGACCTTGCAAAGTGGGTACCAAATCCATTTTGTTCCATAACTTAGAAAAATTTAAGTTTCTTATGGTTGCCCCTTTTGCAAGAAACCTCACTTTTCTTGATTTTTCTTGATGAATGATGATCAAAACCATACATTAACATTTTTTTTTACTTAGGGGAGCCACATTTGTGAAAAAATCCAAAAAGTCAAACTTGATTTTGGGCACAGTTGACTTTTTGTCAGATGAATTTCAATTTGTGTGATCCTCTATGCAATCAAGTTCTTGGCCTAATTCAAACCTAATGTATGGACTCCATAGGTGTTTTAGGGTGTCTTGAATCATGTCTCAAGGTTTGGGAGCATGTCTTGGTCCAAAGTCAAAGGTACAGTTGACTTTTCCTTCAAAACCCTAATTGTGGTCCAGATGAAATTGAAACTTATGAATCAAGCTTCTGGGATCAATTCATTGTTATAAATGGATCAATGTGGTTTATTTGAGGCCCTCAAATCATGTCTTGAGGTCTTGGTTTATGTCTTGCCTCAAAAGTCAACTTAGGGGTGAATTAGGTCAAGAAACCCTAGTTCCTGATTTTTTATGAATGCTTCCCCTAAGGTTATTTTGATTTGATGATTGGATCCATGAGGTCCCTTGGAGCATTTTGGATCATGTTTTGAAGTATTGGCTCATGCACAGAGGAAAATTTCCATCTGGAGGCCTTGGTCGACCAAAACCCTAATTTGGTGACACTAGCGATCTTGAGGTTTGATCCACTTGGAATGCTGCAATCTTGTGCTTGATTCTTGATGTGGGAGACCTTTTGATCCTTCATGGGTGTTTGAGAGGTTAGATAAGTTGAAGATCATATCATTTCTTGATTGATCCTTTGTCTAAGTGCTCTGAGAGGGCTCAAAACCCTAATTCATGATTGTAGTGAATGCTCAATGTTCCTTGAGGAGAGTGATGAGGCATGAAGGTACATTCATATTATGGTAATGATTTGCACAATGATGGGAAATATTGTGGTCAAAATTTAAGGTATGACACTTTCACTTGATTCACTAATCGAGTGATTTTTATTATGAAATCTTTGATCATCTCCTTTTCTTCCCTTTGAATCAATTCAAGTTGACGCTTGTGAGTTTGTAACCTCACCACCTTTTCCTTACCAGTCCCTGTTTATGCCTTCTCTAAGATTTTCGACACTTGCTTTGATGATTCACAATCATAAACTTTCTCAAAGTTGTTACCATCTATACATTGATATATCAAAAATAGCGCTTTTAAATCTTTCTTCTTCTCTTCCTGATGTGTTGCTCGTTGTGCATATGTTGAACCTTTTACAAGAGGATTCATCATGTTCTTGATCACTTCAAGAACATCTTGGTAGCCAAACAACAATTTCATTTTTTTGCACCAATTATCATATTTCTTGGAATCAAGGCTGGGTAGGTTTTTAAGGATTCTTTCATTAGAGACATCATTCATGTTGCACACTAGGTGTTTGTGGATCAGAACCAGACTCTTGATCCCAAATGTTAGAACTTGAAACCATAAGATTGATGAATAATGGAGAAATTAAAGTGAGGAGGAGAGAGAAATTGAGAGATAGAAATTGATTAAGGGTGAGTATAATTTCATTAACATTGAGAAGGATGCCTCCAAAGCATTTATAAAACATTACAATATGATTGAGAATGAAGTTACATAACCAAAATAATAGAAAAAAGAGAAAACTCGGACCTGTAAACGGTTACACAAATTCTGTAACCGGTTACACACATTCTGTAACCTGTTACATCTGCTAAATCCAGAAAATAACAAACAGTGGTAACCAATTACTTTGAATGCGTAACCGGTTACAACAACTCTATAAGCACTTTTTATTCAACTTATTTAGCTTATATTGACATCTGTAACCGATTACACCCTGTGTTAACCGGTTACAACACTTAAACTACTCAAAAACTCTTAACACCATAAATAAATAAATAAATAAATAAAGTAGAATGATTCATTCAGATTAATATATTTTGTGAATTATAAATATATATATATATATATATATATATATATATATATATATATATATATATATATATATATATATATATATATTACACAAATAAAAACATGACTTCAACATGTTAAAAATAAAAAGATAAATATATAAACAAACTCACAACAGTAAATATCATGAAACAATAAAAATTCAAAATGTTTACACATGTAACAAAATATAAGTGACTAGAATTTTTATTTTAAGCCTCCCAATCAAGAGCATTGGCATTCAAGTCATTGATTAGTTATGATAGTTTTAATAATCAGTTTCTGTTTGGTAGACTATTTTAAAGTTAGTTCCTGTCTGAAAAACGAAAAAATCAGTTCTTGTCTGGAAATCAATCTTTTTCACCAGTTCATGTTGGGTAGACTATTTGAAAATCAGTTCCCGTATGACACTCCTACAATTACTAAATTTCATGATGAAACTTTCACCTCCATTTTTGAAAAACCGATGTCAAATGACCTAAAACGCGCTATATATTATTTTTTTAAAGAAACTTTATCTTTCACCTCAATTTTCTAGGATAATCGACGTAAAATGTGTTTAATGTTTGAACTTCGATTCATAGCTCCAGAAATTTTATGTTTTATTTACAACTAAAAAGAAACCTTTATTTTTTATACATTTACGTTGGATATGATCCTTCGATTATTGAAGAAAACCGAGATATAAATTCTAAAAACAATTTTGATTCCTTCGAAATTATAATGTTTTGTCTCATTCACTTTTTGCACCCTGGTGAACGTAAAGGAACCCATTCTTTTCAAGCGAACGAAGAAGTTTTTCAAGACTCAGAACCACCACCCTTCTTCTTCGAGGAGGAAGTAAGCTAAATTCTTCTCCGTTGAGTCTCTCATCACATATCCAGTATGTTCAAATTCTCCATTATCCAGTATGTTAAAATATAATGTTGTTATTGTATTTATTGTTTTTCTGGTAGTTACTGTTGGTTGTGTACTATTTTTATTTTATTTTCAGAAGTTGTATGCGATTAAGGATCGTACTTGGATGAAAGCCAATGGATTAAGTAAAGAGTATGAGAATGGAGTGATTCAATTTCTTGATTTTGCAGAAAAAAAACCTTCCTAAGGAGAAGATATTTTTTGGCATCCTTGTAGCATTTGTCGAAATATGCACAAACATCCAAGGGATGAAATATTCAATCATTTAGGTTGTGATGGAATTATTCAAAATTACACGAAATGGATATGGCACGGTGAAGTGACAAAAAAAGACCTTTGTCAGACACAGTTGAAGATGTTGATGAATTTATGAATGATACTCTAGAAGACATGATTTGTGATATTAGGGTAGATGCTTTCAAGAATGCTAATGTGGTAGATACTTTGCAAAAGACACGGAAGAGTCGTTGTATCCGAGATGCAAAAGTTTTACAAGATTGTCATTTCTGTTAAGACTATTTAATCTTAAGGAAAGAGGTGTGTGGACGGATAAAAGTTTCACTGAATTTCTTGAATTATTGCAAGAATTGCTTCCAGAAGGTAACACGTTGCCAAAGCGTAATAATGAGGTCAATAAGATATTGTGTCCAATGGGTTTGGATTATGTCTAAATACATGCATGTCTAAATGATTGCATATTATATACGAAAGAATATGAAAACTTGAAGGAGTGATCGAGATGTGGGGAGTCACCCTACAAGTATAATTCCAATGGTGTTGAAGACAATGATAATGTAACTAGAAAGGGTGTTCCTTTCATGGTGATGTGGTACCTACGAGTAATTCAAAAGTTCAAGAGATTGTTTTCAAATGAAAATGATGCAAAGAATACTAGCTGGTATGCAGATGAAAGAGTGCGTGATGGAAAAATTCTCCATGTAGCTGAATCATTGCAATGGAAGAAAAATGATTCCTTGTTTCTAAATATTACACTAGAACTGAGGAACCTTAGGCTTGGACTTGCTAACGATGGAATGAACCCTTTTGGTAATTTGAGTACTAACCATACGTCATGGAATGTTCTTCTCATAATTTACAACCTATCTCAATAGTTGCGCATGAAGCGCAAATATATGATGTTATCAATGATGATTTCGGGTCCAAAACAACCAGGGAACAAAATATATGTTTATTTAACTCCATTGATTAAAGATTTAAGACTTTTGTGGGGGGGAAGATGTTGATGTTAATGATGAGTATACATGTGATAACTTTAAGTTGTGTGCCATGTTGTTTTGCACAATCAATGACTTTCCTGCATACGGTAATTTGTCTGGTTACAGTGTCAAGGGACATAAAGCGTGTCCTATATGTGAATTTGATACATGACACCACCAATTACAACATGGAAAAAGACTGTTTCTATTGGGCATAAAAATTTTTTAAGACCTAATTATCCATACCATAGATTGCAGAAGGATTTTAATGGAGAGCATGAGTTTGATTTTGCTTCAAACCCCTTAACCGGGAAAGAAGGTTATAAAAGGCAACAACACATTAAGGTTGTCTTTGGAAAGAAACTAAAAGGTAAATAAAAAGGACCCGTGGAGAAAAATAGTTGGAAAAAGAGGTCGGTGTTCTTTGATCTTCCATATTGGTCTAGTCTTGATGTAAGACATTGTCTTTACGTGATGCATGTGGAGAAAAATGTATGTAATAATTTGATTGTAACACTTCTCAACATTAAAGGCAAGACAAAATATACTAAGCAATCTCGTGAATATATGATGGTGATGGGTATACGACAAGAGTTAGCCGCAAAAGAAATAAGAGATATAACATATTTGCCTCCAGCCTGTCACACTCTGTCTAAAAAATAAAAAAAAAGTTTTTGTGATTGTTTGCAGGGTATCAAAGTTCCCTAAGGGTACTCATCAAATATGAAGAAACTTGTGTCAGAGAATGATCACAAATTAGTTGGTTTAAAATGTCATGATTGTCACGTCTTAATGCAACAACTTCTACCAGTGGCTATCCATGATATTTTACCGAGGAATGTAAGGGTAACTATAACCAGATTGTGCTTATTCTTCAATGTTATATGTTGTAAAGTCATTGATCTTGAAAAATTTAGACGAGTTGGAACATGAGGCTGCAATTATCTTTTGTCATTTAGAAATGTTTTTCCCTCCATCATTCTTTGACATTATGGTTCACTTAGTTGTTCATCTAGTAAGGGGGATTAGAATTTGTGGTACAAGTTATTTACGGTGGATGTATCCCGTAGAGCGATACATGAAGATCTTCAAAGGGTATACAAAGAATCATCACCGTCCAGAAGCTTCGATAGCTGGAAAATACATCACATAAGAAGCTATTAAGTTTTGTACAATGTATTTGTTACAAGCTAACTCTATAGCCGAGATGTAGTTCTTCAAGCATATTTCTATATATTGAATAACCTGGATGAAGTTCAACCTTACTTGACCACACACAAAAGTCTTATAAAGAAAAATACCTCCAGATGAATGAAAAATGGTTGTTGACAGAGCATAACAAATCTTTCATAACTTAGTTTAATTAAAGTGTTTCTAAATAGAGTACTTGTGCATTGGAGACAATTACATGGTTGTCATGTATACCTAAGTTTAATGTAATTACTTGCAGTGCATAAGACATTGTCATACCCCAAATTTTGACCACCAAAGATTTCCCATCATTGTGCAAATCATTACCACAATATGGATGTGCCATCATACCTCATCAATATCCTTAGAGATATTTGAGCATTCACCACAATCAAAGAATTAGGGTTTCAAGCCCTCTTAGAGCTTTAGACAAAAGACCAATCAAGAAATGACATGATCTTCAACTTGTCTAAACTCTCAAACACCTATAAAGGATCAAGAGGACTCCCACATCAAGAATCAAGCACAAAGTTGCAACATTCCAAGTGGATCAAGCCTCAAGATCGCCAGTGACACCAAATTAGGATTTTGGTCGACCAAGGCCTCCAGATGGAAATTTTCCTCTGGGCATGAGCCATTGCTTAAAAACACAACCTAACATACTCCAAGGGACCTCATGGACCCAATCATCAAGTCAATTTAGCCTCAAGGGATGCATTCATAAAAAAAAATCAGGAATTAGGGTTTCTTGAACTAATTCTCCCCTAAGTTGACTTTTGGGACAAAACATGAGCCAAGACCTCAAGACATGATTTGAGGGCCTCCAATATACCACATTGATCCATTTGCAACAATGGATTGATCCAAGAAGCTTGATCCACAAGTTTCAATTTCATCAGTACCACAATTAGGGTTTTGAGGAAAAAAGTCAACTGTACCTTTGACTTTTGACCAGGACATGCTCCCAAACCTTGGGACATGATTCAATACACACTATAGCCCCTATGGAATATACCCATTAGGTTTGATTTACGTCAAGGACTTGATTTCACCAAGGATCGCACAGTTTGGAATTCATTTGATAAAAAGTCAACTGTGCACAAAAGTCAAGTTTGACTTTTTGAGATTTTTCACAATTATGGTTCCTTAACCCTAAAACAATGTTAGTATGTGATTTGAATCATCGTTCATCAAGAAAAATCAAAGAAAGTGAGTTAACTTGTAAAGGGGGTAACCATAAAAAACTTAGAATTTTTCTAAGTTATGGAACAAAGTGGCTAGGGTACCAACTTCCAAGGACCATAACTTGAGATCCAAGCAACCATTTTGGATGGTCCAAATCTGGATTTGTAGCTCTCATTACACTCTACAAAAGCTTCAACTACAACTCATTCCAATTCCTCATGGATTTTAAGTTATGGAGTGATCAAAATGGCTGAAAACATGAAAATGACATTTTTCCAACACTTAGTGAAATTTTCACTAAGTCAAAATCTGCCTTACTTTTTCCCAAATGTAGGGAAATTTTTCACCTTGATCCAAGTCAAACCAGGTTTAGGGGTGGACATCAAAGTTAAAGTATGCCATGAGGGCTTTCCAACAAGTACTAGATCATCTCCAAATTCCATTTGAGCAAGGAGATACATCCCTTGAAACATGGCATCATGAACTTATTCTTTTCAAGACTGATTTGGCAGATTTTGTGCATTTTACTCGATTTGTCCAAATCTGGTAAATCTAAGCCTTGTCATCAATTTGGACACATCTGAGGATCAAATCCAAGGGGGATGATCTGATCTCCAAGCCTCCAAAGTCCAAGAATGTACATGTAGCATGCCAAACCTAAAAGAGCTAAAAAGGTGCCAAGACTTCAATTTTGTTGCAATGCATTTAATGGATACACCAAGGATAAGCTATGAATCAAAGAACCATAGGCCTGTGCCCTAATATCTAGCCAATGGCTAGAGGAGACTTGAGATTCCTTTTGCATAACATTGGCCAAAGGCCTGCTGCAGTTGCCATTCACTATTGCTTGCAAAACAAACTTGTTCTACTATAAATAGAGCTCATTTGTGCTTAGTTTGAGTACACCAAAGCACTACAACTAATGCTTTCCTCAAAATCCCTCTCTTTTGGCCAAAATGCCTTCTTTAGCAAGGTATCTCTGGGTTTTTTAGTTAGAGAGCATTTCCACCACAGTTCATGATCCAAACACATCCAATATGTCATATCTAAGTTGTCCAAACTCTCATATGTGACCTGTAACACCAAAATCACAAAGTCCCCTCTCAAAACCTCAAAATTGGACTTTTTTTTGCATTTTTCAAGCCATGTCTTGATTCAGTCACTTTCAAAACCAGATAAAGCCTCAAACACACTCCAAATCTCATCCTTGAATTGTCCCAAATGGTTCCCCACATCTGGAACACCATTTGAGAGAGTTGCCATATTGGTCACTTTTGCCCCTTTTGTAAGAAAGAGCTCAAACTTGTTCCCGAGGATTCCAGCTGGGTCTAACCATTCTAAAAGCTTCTAAGGGGTCAATTGAGAGTGTCCAAAGCATCAAATTACTTCTGGCACAATAAACTTGGCAGATTGCACAACAAGCTCCAAGAGGTAAGTGCATCATCACTTGAACTTTCTAAAATATGCATTGCTTTGAAGTCCACTGATCATAAACATCTCATACATGTTATATATGTTGTGTTTGAACCAATTTACCATGTAATTCTTGCCTGTACCATGTGTTTGTATAGAAAATGCAATTATAGGCCTATTTCAAAAACACTATCGAGTTTTTAAATAGGGACCTCATCTGAAAAAACCACCACCACCATTGGATTCCTTGGGAAATTCTAGGCCAGATGCATATAAATTTTGTCCCAATCCATGGAGATATGAGAAAGTTATGGCCTTTACGTTTTTGGTCCAAAACCTTGCTTTGCCTTGCCTTGGCCAGGCCTAAAACAAGGCATGCCTTATTTATTTCTAGGGTGGATTTGATACAGGGATGTATCACAACCCCAGTGGTAGAAGGCGTGCACTGCAACCTTGAGATCTGGGGTTTGAATCCCCCTCGCCCCAGACCCTTTTTTTTTTACCACTTTTTAATATTTTTCATATTATTTTTAATGATTTGGAAAATTAATTTCTCTCTCACTTTTAATCATTTTTTATTGGTTCTTTTTAAAAAAAATCACAAAAATGTTAAAATATTTTATTCCACAAAAAAAATCCAATTTATATTATTTACTTAATATAATTAGAATTTTTGTAATTAATTTCATTTTAATTGTTTTTAAACATTTTTTAAATGGAATTCACACCTTAATCTTTCAAAATTAATTGGATTTTAAGCTTTCATATGATTAAACTTTATTTTCCAAAATATTTTCCAAAGTGTACAACTTATTTTTGAATATAATTGATATTTTATCAGTTATTATTTAAAATACCCTTTGAAAAATGCCATTTTAATTCAAAATTAGGGTTTCTTGGATGTTCACCCTAACAAATCTTTTTCAAACACTCATGGGACTCTAATAGAGTGTAAGACCCAATCCCCTTTTAACCAAAATCATTTTGTGCCTCAGATATTGTATAACTCCCTCTGCGTTAAAAAAATCTCGGCGCGATCGCCATTTCAAAACAAAAATCATCTGGGCCTACCCTCGTGTTGTAAGTCCCATTTCTTTTCTTTAAATAATCTTTGGGCCTCTCCTTGAGTTGTAAGACCCATCCCCTTTGTAAATAAACTTCTTTGGGCCTCAGTCGTTGTAGAAGTCCCGATACGATATTCAAAACAACGGTGCGATCACTGGTAAAACTTGGGCCTCTCCTTGAGCTGTAAGCCCCAACAATCTTCTTTGAAAACAACTTCTCTTTTGATTTAGATTCAAATATATATGTTGTCATCAAAACTTTCTTTAATTTCTTTGAACAACTAACAATACAGCATAGAAGCTTGCTCACCTATAAGTTTTAACCGCTTTCATTTACTCGCCTTCATATATATATAATTGTATTGTGGGAAGCTGCGCACTGTAAGTTCTTTCATATCCTTTTAAATACTTGTCATATATCAACTGTATATATACTAGTATAGTTATTTAGAGTTTTCCCCGGCAACTAGGTCTAGTGTAACACCCCAAATTTCGTAAGAATATTTATTTAATTTATTTAAATATTATATTCGTGAATTTTGGTGAATTTTGATGATTCGGGTTGATGTCGGTGATTTTGTGAAGTTTTGGTTATTTAATTAAATGATAGTATATATTATGAGATATAATGTATTATTATTTATTTTAAATAATATTAAGGGAATTAAGGGTAAGACGGACTTTTGATGAGGTTTAGTGAGGGTATTATGGAGAAAGCCCATATTTGAGGCCCAAGAGTTAAATTAACCCAAAAAGGAGGAATTGAGGAGAATTAGGATTCATTTGTGATTAACCATGAAAAGAAGGAAAGAAGGTGCAGAGCTCTGAGGAAATAACGGAAAACGGCGAGGATTCGTGAAGGTTTCCGCAGGATCGATAGAGAAAGCTCAGATTCGACAATCTAAGATATGAGGAGCATTACCTTTCATTGTTTTCAATATAGGGATTCGATGTGTTTCAGGCCGATTTTGAGGTTTATGTGGGTTTATGATTATATTGATGATTTAGGTGTTGTTTTGTGGGTTGATGATGAATATGAAGGGTTGGATTGAATTGGGTAAAATTAGGCCTTTGAGGCTAATGTTTCTTTGATGTTGTTTTGACCTTGTAGAAAAAGGGGATTGTGAGGGTTTATGGGTTTTGAGGTAAACTGATGAATTTAAGGGCATTTTTGTGAATCGATTAATAATGTTGAATTGAACCTATAAAATAGACCTTGGGGATGACTTCCCTGTCGATGTTGTTTCGACCTTGTGGAGAAAGGGATTTATGGAGTTTATAGGAAGCTTGAGAGTTTTGAAGTTTTAGGGAAATTAAGGTTTCCCATAGTATCCTGAATCGACCTAAAAGACGTAGGTTTTAGGCCTTTAATTTCTGTGATGCATTAGAACTGTTGTAGGGATGTTTTTGGGTCATTCGGAGTTGTAATCGCAGGTACCTTTGAGGCTGTGGAGTTACTGATGGATAGCAGCGATTTGCTGTAATCGCAGGTTCGCTAGGCGAACCATCGCTTCGCTAGGCGAATGTTCGCCGAGGTTCGCTAGGCGAATAGCGCAGCGAGTGGGTGATAACCTGAGTGTGGAGACTGAGATGATTCTGGAGTAGAAGGGGGGGGGGGGGGATTCGCTAGAAGTCTCGCTAAGCGAAGGAATCAGCGAGTGGGTTCTCTAAGTGAATAAACCAGTGAGCATGACAGATGATTGTGTTTCTGGTGTTGAGTGTGGTGACTGTGGGATTCGCTGGCCGCTTTGCTAAGCGAAGGTTATAGCGAAGGTTATAGCGAATAGGTTCGCCTAGCGAATCCTAGAGCGAACATCTGCTGTTCGCGAATTCGTTTTGTGTTTCTGTGCTGCTTTGATGTTTTGATGCTGTGATGTTTATGATGATTTACCATGATGATATTGATGAATATGAGATTATAATATTGTGATGTTTTGATGAATAATTGATGATGTGAATTACTATGAGATATGTTGATGATTTTATGACGATGATACATGACTATTGGATGTGCATTACCATGAGTTATATTGATGATTTCGAGATGCTGATTAATGATGTTTTGATGACGTATTTGATGATATTCTGAATATGTGAGTTTGGTGGATGATGATGCACGTAATGACTTTTGTTGATGATGATGATTAGGACGTTGTGCATCATGCATTCATAGCATTTGGACTTCGGTCTATTGATGATGTTAGGACTTCAGTCCAGTGACGATG